>OY970825.1:23808834-25106658 GCA_963853835.1 Calendula officinalis
AAAAATCAAAACCGTTGACATCGGTTTTTCAAATGGTTCGGTTTTTTCGGGGGATTTTTTTGGGTTTTTCGGTTTCAGTTTGGTTTTTCGGTTTTTATGCTCACCCCTAACTGAGACAATCACTTTTAGATTAAAATAATCCAGACAGATGTGGTATAACCGTGTAAGTACTTGATCATACTGAAATATTTGAATATTTTGATATGCCCATGCGTGTTTACAAAGATATCCACTCCGGGATATGTTATTATCGCAGTCTCTATAGATGATTTGAATCTCATAGGATCCTCGAAAGAGTTGTTTGAAACTGCTGAAATCCTGAAGAAGGAATTCGAGATGAAAGATCTTGGGAAAACACGACATTGGCTCGGTGTAACATCCCAAAACTCGGCCTAGTAGTTTATTGACCTTAAGGTATCTTATTAAATGATTATCTGACTAAATGTTATGTGAAATTATTTAGCCTTTCGTCTTTTGCGCTATTTTAACCAAGGGGTTAAAATACCCGACTTGTGATATATTTAAAATGAAAATGTGATTCTTACATCTTTAGCTTCCTGGTTAAATTTTGTTTCTGGAAATGCTTTCGTTTTTAAAATTGGAGTCTGTTTGCTATTTTAAATAAATTAACTACGAATGAGACTTTTTAGACATATACTGAAAATAACTAAATTGAATTGGTGGGGGGCCCGACCTCCCTCCTTGGCCGATTTTAGGATAAGGGGACCAAACCCTTATCCTCTTTTTCCACTATTCCATTGTTTCACTAGTCAAGCTTTTCTCTCTAAACTTCTTAGTGTTTTGAGCTTTTTCTTAGTGGATCTTTGTGTAAACTTGTTGTTCTTGTCTAAATTTCGTGTAGAAGCAAGCCTAGTGGTAAGTTCTTGCTTTCCTTGGCATTGTTCTTGTAGCTCTTGTTTTCTTGTTTGAACTAGGGTTTATGAATCATAGTTTTTTGTTGGTGAATTTGGTTATGGATGTTGTTTTATGTGTTTATGCAAGCTTTCTCATCATTTGTATGGTTATTTGTTGAGAGGAAGCAAGATTTGGTGGAAATCACCTTCAACCTCCATTAATGGTGGATGTTGAAGATGGTTTTGACAAATCTTGGATTTCTTGATATTTGTATGTTTAGGATTGTTTATTAGGTTGAGAAAACATGTTTAGTAAGTTATGGATGATGAAAACCTAGAATAGATGGATTTGTGAATTGGACTAGCTAGTGTTTGGATGATTTGGGTTAAATTGGTGAACTAGTAATTGTGCAAGTATAATACTTGGAATTTTGTAAATTATGAACTTGATGAATTGCTAATTGGTTATGACTTGCTAGTGTAGAGAGTAAGTTCTAGTTGATGGAATTTGGAGGTGTTATATTCATATTCGGGTTTTGATCCGTTTGGGTCAAATGGTCATAAAATGGGCTAGATAGTTATAAACGACTATTTGATGTGTTGAGATTACTAAGATAGTTGGTAATGTCATAAAATGTGTATTCTATGAGCCTTGAGTTGTGATTTGTTAAATTGACGATTTTGACATTTCGGTGGATTGATCACTAACTCGGTATACTTGTTACAGGAACCAGGAAGGAGACTCAGTGATACTAGCTCACTAAGTTAAGGAATCGAGGATTGAAAGGTGAGTTAATTTAACCTCCAACTTATGTATGGTTACAATTGGTTTGGAATAGCCTACTTGTTGGGAAAATGCAAAAATATGGCTGTGCAGGGAAAACTCGCGAACACAGGTATAAACTCGTGAACACGAGGTTATCAAACAAAAAGTTGGACTCGTGAACACGAGAATCTTTGCGGACGCGAGGCACTGGTTCGCGACACGAACTCTGCCTTCGCGACACGAAGTTGGCTATTTCTGTTTTTGGCGCAAATTTTACTAGTTTGCTTACTTGATATGTATACATAGTGTTAGAGGAATACTATACATGAAAATGTGCACATTCGGGATGAGGTCGGTGTCGGATGGATAATGGCTGAGCATAGTGTATCGACTAACATGGTATTCGAACCTTACCTGTATGTGTTACATGGATAAGGGGGTTTACCGGGGTGTTGTATACAGCGCTATCGGTTACCGTGGTTTTGGCCGACCATGGTTTAGGGCTCGGCAGAGCCGCCGATCCTCTCAATAGTGGTTACCCCAATTGGAGATGTTACTTGCTTATGTGCTTAGAGCTTAGCATAGTTATAATTATTTCGTTCACTTAGCTTTTGTGCTAATCCCCCACTCATTGACACATTTCAGGTTGGAAGGCTTGACACGGGCCGGGCTTGGACGGAGCGTTTGACCATGCGATTAAAAGTGTTTTGTTTAAAGAGCATAGTTTTTGTAATACCGTCTTTTAACTAACACTTGGGTTTGTAATATTTTGTGGGACCAAGGTTGGTAAACTTAGCGTAATTAGGATCTAAACTAAACTAAATGCTTCCGTAATTTATTAAGTAATGTCTAATGGTGATTTAAAAAAAATGGTTTCAAAAAATGCGGTGTTACACTCGGCATGCAGATCGAGCACCGTAAAGATGGGGGTTTTTCATTATCAAGAGAATTACACCTAAAAGGTGTTAAGACGCTTTAGTTACCATGGCGCAAACCTCAATATACTCCCATGGTCATTCATTCGTTCTCTAGACATTAAAAGGGACCTATTCCATCCAAATGAGGATGATGATGAGATATTGAGCACTGATTCTTCAAATCTAGGTGCAATAAGCGCAATATTGTACTTGGTCTAATGTACTAGACCGAACATCTTATTTTTTGTGATATGCATGACTAGACATAGCAATGCGCCAACACGCCACCACTGAAATAGTATTAAAGACATCTTCTGTTAATTTAAAGACGGTATGGATATGGGCTTATTCTATCCCTGCGTGTCATCGAGTGGATCAAGTCTGACTGATACTCGAGATAACGCGACCCTTATCGGAGATACCGATGCAGTTTACTTATCAGACCTGCACAAGGGACGTTCCCAATCTGGTTATGTCTTTACCATAGGGAATGTGGCGACATCCTAGAGTTCTTGTAGATAGACTCTAGTTGATACTTCGACAAATCACTCCGAACTACTTGTGCTCGTTCAGGCGACTACAGAGTGTGTATGGCTTTGAGATGTAAGAGACCATATTCGAAGTAAATGTGGTTTGGCTTATGATCTCAGTTAACCAGTTGTCATATATGAAGATAACACCGTTGTTATCGATCAGTTGAAACATGGTTATATCAAAACAGGATAACGCCAAACACATATCGCCGAAATTGTTCTTTACACATGAACAACAAGCAATTCTAAAGATTGAAGTGAAACATACTAGATCAAATAAGAATCACGCAGACTTGTTCACCAAGTCACTGCCAAAGTATTCTTTCCGAAACATGTCAAAGCTATTTGACTTAGGAAAGTCTCCGAGCTACATAAATGACATGTATCATGCACCTAGTTGTGTACGAATATCGATTGTATCCTGATGTATGCCTTGCACCATGTTGAGTACAGATAATGATTGCATCATGATGTATGTTTTACACCATGTTGAGTGCAGATAATGATTACATCCTGTTGAGTGAGAATAATAATTGCATCCTGACGTATGCTTTGCACCCTGTTGAGTGCATGTGAGGGGGAGCATCCCGAAGAATGCTTGTGTACTCTTTTTCCTTTAATTCAAGGGTTTTCTCCCATTGGTTTTACCTTGACAAAGTTTTTAACGAAACACTAATAGTACCTTTTCTCACTAAGAATTGTTAACGTCAATGGGAGTATCCAATTGTATACTTATTAACCATTGTGCACTCTTTTGTCCTTCGTTAGAGTTTTTGTCCCACTGAGTTTTCTCTAAACAAGGTTTTAATGAGGCACACCATATATGGTTCCTTATATGACTCAAGACATCCAGATCGTACTCTTTTGTCCTTCGGCTGGAGTTTTGTCCCAAAGGGTTTTCTCCGACAAGGTTTTTAATGAGGCGAATGCTTTATGGATTGTCTGAAGATACAATACTTATTAACCATTGTGCACTCTTTTGTCCGTCGTTAGAGTTTTTGTCCCACTGGGTTTTCTCTAAACAAGGTTTTAATGAGACACACCGTATATGGTTACTTTCCACGCTCAAGACATTCAGATCGTACTCTTTTGTCCTTCGGCCAGAGTTTTTTATTTTTGTCCCAAAGGGTTTTTCTCCGGCAAGGTTTTTAACGAGACGAAATCTGAAGATATAAGACGAAGAAGTACAACTATGATCGGCGTAAATATAAGCAACCAAGGGGGAGTGTTGTAACTCATATTTGTGGTGACTATGATTTAACACCTTTATAAGTAGACTTTATGTACATAAAGTCTACAACCATTATGTTACCAACTCCTACCCTATAAATAGGGTGGTCATGTAGTAGTTCTTGTATCCATATCTATCTTATGTATCTGTAGTCTCTCTTGTATCATTTGTATCATAGTTTTATGTATAATGAGAATATTGTCAAGATCCTATGAGTTGAGCTAGTTTGTCTCACAACAAATTCATATTAATGGAATCACATTCTAATCGTATGTTAAGGAGGGATAAAATGATACCTCCAATTTTTTATTTTTTTATTTTTTTGAACGGCTAATATATTAAGCTAGCAAAAAGCTAGAAAACAGAGAACATACAAAGAGAAAAACAAAAGAAAAGGAAAGTCAACCTAACAACAAGACTCACACCATCTATTGTTTAAATTACACAATTTCAACCTGTTTTTTAACCAAAAATATGTCAAGCTTTGAATTTCACTAAATAAAAATCTTTCCTTTTCCCTTAAAGTAGCCTCGAATATCCTGTTGTTGCGGAATCTCCAAATGCTCCATGTGTAAGTATAGATCGAAGCCATGAAAGCCTTGAAAGTGTCTCCTTTTAACGAAATCTTCTTGCCCCACTGAACTAAATCATTAACATTCTGCACTTGATCTATGTTTATACCCCACCACCTTCCGAGCTCAGCTAGGATCCGTCGAGAAAAACTGCAAGCCGAAAATATGTGATCTTCTGATTCTGAATCAGCCCCACATAAAATACAGTTCGTCGAGATAATCGGGATTCCACGCTTTTCTAGATTAGATTTTGTGGAACGTCTACTGTGATACGGTCTCCAAGCTAACATGCATATTTTTGATGGAATACCTTTAATCCATGTGAAATCACGATATTCCGACCTTTTTATCCGGAAGTCGTCTATGGCTTCCCGCATAGATTTGACCGAAAACACCCGAGAATTTGTAATGGCCCATTTAATTTGAGGATGTAAGTCTGCTGAAACAGGATCGGGGATCTCCAAAAACCATTTTTTATGGGAATATTGATCTTTTCTAAAAATGTGTTAACTTTTAGAATGTTGTTCAATAGACCGGAGGTTTTACCTGCTGGATTAGCCGCCTCGAAGCCGCCATTCGGCCCGTGAATTGCTTGGATCACTGATTTTCATAAGGAATTACTCTCCGTTTTGAACCGCCGCCACCATTTTGTTAGAAGAGCGATATTGAATGCTTTCAAACTACCGATACCAAGGCCTCCATTGTCTTTTGAGTTTAGCACAACGTCCCATGCAATCCATGATATCTTTTTATTGCTGTCAACCGAACCCCAGAAAAATCTTGATCTCATACTTTCTAATTTTTTATTATCTTCTCTGGGGCTTTAAACATTGAGAAAAAATATAACCCGAGGTTTCCAAGCACTGATTTTTATTGTCACCACTCTACCGCCTGTTGATATTGTTGATGCCTTCCATTTTGACAATTTTGATGAGAATTTCTTGATGATAGACTCCCATAATTCAGCCATGTTCATCGAGCATCCCGTCGGCAAGCCAAGATATGTGAATGGGAATTTACCTGCACTACAATGAAATTTATTAGCAATATTTGAAACACTTACGAAATTGACCGAAACACCCATCAAACTGCATTTGTTTAGGTATATCTTCAACCCCAATGACAAGTGAAAACACCTCAGAATTCTGATCAAATTCTCCATGTTTCTTTCCGACCAATCGCCGATAAAGATTGCGTCGTCCGCGAATTGCATGTGAGAAATGCTAAGATCCGAACTAGGGAATGTGATGCCGTGAAAAACCCCAGTTTGAACCGCAGATTTCATGGCCACATTCAACGCCTCGGGCAGCAATGATGAAAAAAGGAAAGGGGTGAGAGGGTCCCCCCGTCTCACACCCCGATGCATAGAGAATTCATCGGATGGTGAGCCGTTGATTAAAACCGAAATACGGGCAGAAGAAAGACACCCATAGATCCATTTGAAGGGTTTCATAACTCTGACCATCCCATTGGGTCGACCACCTAGTGTCTTGGTTCGAACCATACTGACAAGAACATGATGGTGTTCTTGCCGGTTTAAACCAACTAGTTGGTTTAATCCCTAAAAGAAAAACTGAGATTAAACATAATCCTTAAACCCTAAAAGATTATAGGAACTTGGAAATCAAACTTGATTAACAAGAAAGAAACCTTGTACGAATAACCCGAACACACACAATGCTTGTGTGGTTCGTTCGACCATCACCAAGAACATCGAATTCGTCCAAGAGGGAGACGAGGGGAAAACGATTTCCCAAAACATACCTTATTTCTTGCTTAAGAAAGTCCACTGATGATGAACACAACGAGCGACCTTATAGTTGATCCTTGCAATGAACTTGTTCTTCAAAACTCGAAGAACAAACGAAGTGCACGAAGAACACAAGCTTGTGTTCTTGTGTTGGGTTCGGCCGAAATCAAGGGAGAGGGAGGAGGGTGATTTCGTGTATATGGTGTAACCAAATAAGCGATCCCTAAGCCTCTTATTTATACTTAAATAAGTTACGCTTAGAACCTTCTAGTTTAATTAAGATTAGATCTTTAATTAAACTTTCCTTTTAACACTTCCATCCCTTGTAGTTTTTCTAGTTATTATTGTCACACTTAATTATCAAATGCCTTAGTATTATACATTTATATATTTCGGTATATACATACACGAAATATATACTTGTGTTTTATACCTTTAATAATTAATTAGACAATAATATTATCCAATCACTATATGATTTAATAGCTTTAAATCATATCATGGATATTCTATAATAACACATTGTATATTTACTCAACTAGTAAATGTACAAATACTTGTATTAATTAGTTAGTTAAACTAATTCAGTAATAAGTTAAACTTAACTTAATACTTAACTGATTCATAATGACTATTATGAATCATTCCTCTTCGTAGTATCATTACATATCTTGCTCATATTACATGCACTCACCGGTGTGACCCTTAAGTGTTTCGTAGGTTTAGATGTATCATCATAGGTTGACTAACTGTGCACATAATTCCAACACCATTTTCTCCATTTTTCCCCGAAATTCATTTGTTTTAGAACGTCGTCAATGAAATTCCAACTAATCGAATCAAATGCCTTGTCAAAATCGACCTTAAAGACCATAGCCTTTCTCTTCTTTTTCTTGTACCAGGATATAATTTCGTTGATGATGATTGGACCGTCCAAGATGCAACGCCCATGGATAAAAGTCGTTTGTTCTGGGCCCACAACCAGACCAATAACTTCTTTTAGCCTGCTGGCTAGAATTTTTGCGATGATTTCACAGAGACAATTAAGCAGACTGATCGGGCGATATTCATTAAAAACCAGTGGGGAGCTAACCTTGGGCAAGAAAACCAAAAACGAAGAATTACATCCACGATCGAAACAACCCGAGACCTGAAAAGCTTCAACCACTGCTGAAATGTCTTGGTGCAGCGTATTCCAGAATTTTCTTAGAAACGCGAAAGTGAATCCATCGGGCCCGGGGGCTTTTTCCGAGCCGATCTCCCATATGGCAGTTTTATTTTCAACAACTGCGAAGTTCTGTTCCAGGGCAAACGCACTACCCTGATCCAGCGACTTAATTTTATTGTTTCTGAATTGAGGAAAATTGCGATCACCAGATGAAAATTTTGATTCATAGAAATTTTTAACTTCTGATTTTATAAAGGCTGGATCCGTCATCCAAATCTCGTTGTCTGAAATGCCATGGATAAAATTGAAACGCCTATTTTGGTTGAGCATACCGTGAAAGAATCGGGAGTTCTCGTCCTCGTCCAATGCCCATTTGATTCTAGCTCTCTGTTATACATGTAGAATCTCTTTCGACTTGATCTCATTTAGTTTAATTAGCGCGTTTTTCCTTGATTCGAGACCTGCATCAGAAATCAACAAAGCTTCAGCCATAGTTTCGAATTCCTCAATAATGTTTATGAGATCCTGCTTGACCCCAGAACTCGTGTCTCTTATTGATAATCTTTAGTAAGGTTGATGTCATCTAAAATTTGATTGAAGGGAATAAGCTAGATGAAGGGCTCTTATTGGTTGATTTGATTTTTTTAACAGAATACACCCTAATTGTACACTATTTTGTTCATGTTGAGATTTGAACTATAACATGTGAGATACCATAAACACAAGATATTATTGAGGCATAAGGCCTTTAGTTTTAGGTTGATTTGATGATGTCACCACTAGTGATATCTTAACGTCTGAAATGATCTTTTAGATATTATGATTGAGATTTTATTTTTTCTATGGAAATATTATTAAGAAAAATCTAACTTTAAAATTCTTTGTTACAAATCCTACCCTATATATGAGGCCTAAATTTGAAGAGGGTTTGACACCATGGCAATTCCAAGCATTCCTATTCGTCCATAATGCCACTTGGAATTCCCTGATTGGTCCACGTCATTTGCACTAATACAAACGAATCTGGTACAGCTTACGGTCTACATTCATACGCTCCATATACGGCAAACGAATCTGGTACGGCTTACGGTCTACATTCATATGCTCCATATACGGCTTCCTACATACAAGGAAACAAATAAATAACTATTTAAAAGATCCTACATACAAGGAAACAAATAAATATTTAAAAGATCAATCAGCGACTTAATCGTATTTATTCAGAAGTGATACACGACTCAATATAATTTCCATAAAACCGGCATTCTATGATTACGGCATAAAAAGCTGGATTGTGCAACGGAACCAGACTTCAGATATTACGGATTACGGCATAAAAAGCTGGATTCTTCATTTAATAAAATGCCCGTGTAACATTTCTTCATTTACCGTTTTTTTGTATAAAATCATCATCACATCTATCGATTATTATGTCATTTAGAAATATATAAAGTTTTTGGACATTTTTCTACATACTAAAATTTACAGCATACCCGCCCATCGGGCGGGTTTTGTAGCTAGTGTTATATACTAAAATCATTGTTAATTTGTAAATTCAACTTATTAAAAAGCAGTTACGTGTAAACAATAATTTTAGAACGGGGTGCTTAACTATGTGATATCTTATAGATTGTACTTTCTGAATAATAAACCTTTTTTAATTATAGTTTGTTTTAGGGGGTGTCTGAGAGGGCTTATTTAAAGGGCTTATGAGCTTTTAAACTTATTTAAGTTTAATAAGCACTATTAAGTGTTATACTTATAAGCTTATTTAAGAGGTTTTAAGAAAGCTGTTTTGGAGAGATTATGAGATTATTTACGATTTTTACCTCCTTACCCCCTCATTTCATCATTTGAACATTTTTATATAAGCTCAACTATACCAAATAATTGAGCTTATTAACTTATTAAAAATATCTTTTTTAATCATTTTACAATAAATTTATATAAGCTCTCCCAAATACTAACTCCGTATCAAAAATAAGTGATACAATTGGGAATTCACGGTTTTTGAGGCAAAAAATTAAAATAAGGGTTAAGATGGATTAAAGTGGATAGTTAGTGGAAAGTGGGACTCGCTCCTTTTAAAAAAAGTGCTATTAATGATGTTTCAAATTAAAAGTAAGGGTAAAAATATAATTTCACTTTATTAAAGTAGATAGTTAGTGGAGTGTGAGTCTCATTTATTTACCAAATAAGGTCATTTTTAGAATTGTATAACTTATTTTGTTCCACCCTTAATTGGAAAGTGTATCACTTATTTTGATATGGAGATAGTACTTTATTTAACAAAAGCTTATTAATTTAAATAAACTAATAAATTTATAAGCTAATAAGTATAAACGGCTTTCCCAAACACCCCCCCTTAATCTTATAGAGTTATCTGAAGTGATTTATCCTTGGGTTCTAAAGGTTCTACCAATGATCTGAAGGAACTGAAATCTGCCAATTTTCCCGACGAAAACCCGTTTAATTTGGTAATAATTTTGCTCTAGGGTTTTGTTTCCAGTATATGCATACGTGTTTTAGGGTGGTCAGTCTTCTGCAAACACAGGGATCATAATCCCAAAACCCTAATTTAGTCTCGAAGATCATGTCTTCGGACCGACACACTCCTTCAAACGTTGCATCTCCGGAAGATGATTACCTGTAAGTTGTATTTTATCTCGTAGCTCATATTTTAGGTCTTAATTACAATGCTGATTTACGAAGCTGTGATTCTGTCACTCAAATGATCGGTAGGTATTAATTATGTTGTCTCTACTGGATTAGACAATCAGAATGTTTTGTAATACGAAATTAAACCTACCATTTGATTATTTGTGTTTTTTTTAACGGATATTAGGTTTTCTTAATCGTTTCTAGTGGAGTAGGTTTTGTTGAATTATGAAACTACATTAACCAATCCTAATTTCGTTTTTTTTTTTCCGTTTGGAATTGATGAATTTCGAGTTCAATTTTAGCGCTAGATACTTAAATGCAGTCCAATTTGTAATTGCGAGATGAATTATATCCTGTTTTGCTACAGATTCCTTGATATATCAAATGACGCTCCTTTATGTGGCCATCGGAAGCATACAAGCATCATTGGTAGCATTTTATACTGTCTACTTTTGGCAAGTGTTTCTTCAATACAATATCAACCAATTTTATTTTTTAGTTTTAGAAAAACTTGGACTTATCCTGTTTGATTTTAGACAGGTTATGCTGTATTGGCTGTTGGAGCTCCATGGGTGTTCAAGTCTGAGCAATCATTGATATTACAGATACTCTGCACGTGTGATGTCGGTTTATTGGTTATAACTGGTATTAACTTATATTTTTGGTCTAAAAAGCTTCTTTGAATCTTATCTCGTTGCTAGTAAAGCAATTCCAGTTGGTATATTGCTTATTTACAAATATTATTTTACTTGCAGGCATCTTCCAGCAATATATGGTTTACCAAGTCCAGAAAATAAGATTGCAGGTAGTTATTAGTATTCACTAACAAAAGACTGATATACCCTCCCAGTTGGATGGAATTATAATGTTGATTTTGCATCTATTTAGGGTTACTATATTTTCAGTCAAAAGTTGAAGCATATTATTCGCCTACCCTTTGCCAGCACATCTTATGGTATGTATATCTTCATAACATTGTTCCTTCCATGTAAAAGGACAATTATGCCCTTCCTTTCCTTTTAATTGGAGGGGTGAAATGCAAAGTGCGATAAAAGGAAAGGATGGGCATAATTGTCTTTTGACATAAAATGTATAAAAATTGCTTTCAGGCACTGGAGCGATGCTACTTATCATGGTTTGGGAACCATATATAAGAAATCTTCCGATTCCTATGATGCTCAGGTTCCAATTTAAAAAACTATAAATTAATGTTTATATAAAATCTCTAATGATATGTTTTCAGGATTATTATGGTAGGTGAAGCTATCTTAGCGGGCTCTTTCATGAGTGTTTATATCGGTACTTTTTTTTCTTGCTAATGATATATGTATGGCTGTATTGGCATTTAATTATATAATTGATCATTTATTTAGGTAATGTACACCAGTACAATAGATTAGAATCCCAACCAGATGTTTTAAAATCATTATATTCGCCACTTCAACCATCAAGCTCTCTACAAGGATTAAGGTAATTTCTTACATACCTTTTTAATCTCCGTGGTTATTATTTTTTACATAAATGGTTGAACTTTTTTGTTATGTATCTGTCAGGTATCATGATGGTGGTCGGCTATCTGATCAGCAAATGGCTTTGCTACAGTACCAGAGAGAAAACCTTAACTTTCTCAGTGAGGAGGTAAATAATCATAATCATAAAAATTTAAACATGGATTATAAGAATTTGTAATTTGTATCACTGCAGATTCTTCGCTTGCAAGAATGCTTAAGCAAATATGAGAGATCTGATGATGGAATGGCACCTCAGGTGGTGACATTCATTATATTTTTATGGCAGTTATAATTGTCTATTTAAGGATACACAAATTTGGTCTTTTTAATCTTAATCATTATTATTATTATATGATAATGATTAAATGATGTTATTTTGCAGGTGGATCTGGCTCATTTGTTAGCAGCTCGTGATCAGGAGCTACGGACACTTTCAGCCGAGGTAATCCTCCCCTCTCATTCAAGACATAAGTTTGTAAAATAGATATAAAAGATGTATCTATCTATCAATGCATGCAGATGAATCAACTACAATCTGAATTAAGGCTTGCTCGATCTTTGGTTGCCGAAAAAGAAACTGAATCGCAACATGTGCGTAATACAAACAATCAGGTATGTCAGATTTTCACAAACATAATTATATAGTTGCATTTTAAAGGTGTTTATTGATTAATGAAGTAATAAATATAGTATATGGAGGAAAACGAAAGACTGCGTGCCATACTAGGAGAATGGAGTACCAGAGCAGCAAAGGTTTCAATCATTTAAATTTTCAAAATTTTATTACAATATACTTATGAAATGTTTATTATATAGCTTGAACGAGCACTGGAGGTTGAAAGAATGTCAAAACTCGAACTGCAAAAGAAGATTTCAACATTGAAATGAAAAGCCAACAAAGGATTTGATTGTAAAGTAACATTTGTTTTTAATAGAAATACAAGTCGAAAGTAGTTAATCACAATGGTGATACGTGTTTGATTTCATTTAGGAAAAGACAACCAAAAGCGTAATTATAGAAATCACGCCCTTTAATGGTTTCTCCCCCACCCATAACAGCTTCCATGTCGTATTTACAAGCCCTAGTGCAATCAGGGCAGTAAGTAACCTGCAATTACACAAATCATTAAATCTTATTTCAGTTATAAATTAATAAAAAAAAAAGTAAAAACTTTGTCTTTTAAATGAAATAAATCACCTCTAATAACTTGGGTTTAAAAGAGCCATCAAGCATAACATCCACACCGTACATTGCTCTAGACATAGGACTATGCATCTCGGGATGAACTAATGCTGCAGCCTCAAAAACCTTCCGGATCATTTCCTTAACTCTTGAATGGATTTCTGACCATTTAACTGCCAAATGCCAAAATCATGTTACTTACATGCTAACCATATTTAAACTAGATTTATAAAAAATAAAAAAGGAACCTTGATGCTCTTGCTCAAACGCTTTAACGAACTCTGGTGTGTTCATATGATTCAGTTTTCCCCTGTAATTCTGATAGTTCCAGAGATTAAGCATTAGATGATATCCATTACAATTGTTTTTTTTTTTTTAAATAGTTAATTGTGTTTTAATCCTCAAACTTTCACTGATATGACGTTTTAGCCATTAATTATTTTTCAGTAGTTTTATCTTAAATTTGATTGACTTCTACAAAAAAGCCATTGTAAGATGCTATCACGGATTAATACTTACAGATATCAAATGAAATAATAAACCACCAGATTTAGTAAAAACTAACCATATATATGAACCTAAAAAATGTCAAACCACAACTGAAAATGACATTTGAAGGGTTAAAAACCGCAAATCACTGAAAGTTTGAGGATTAAAACATAATTAACCATACAAAAATGGGTATGATGGGAGAGAGATGCAAAATAGTTACCATAACAGTGAAATGAGTCTCGTACTCAAACAAACTTTTCTTCTCCAAAGTGTAGGTGTTATTCGCCAATCTAACCTGAAAGGGTGCGAAACATGTTAATTAAAAAAAAAAAGACATGAATAAAATTCATCTTTTTTTGATTTTACATACCCAAAAAATGTCGGTGATGAATAACTCCAACGGGTTCATACTCTTAACAAGAACAATATACCGAAGATCAAACTTCTTCCCATTAAATAAAGCTGGCTGCTCGATATACTTTTGACATATTTTTGGTCCAGTTTCCATAAGCCGAATAATCGCAGATAAATTACCCGTAACAGTTGTATCTATAGTTCTAGCCATATTCCACGGCTTCAAAATCCACAAATTGTCGGCTTTATTGTTCTCACGTACATGATAATCGCCAATAAATTGTGTTAATTGTGTTTCAAGATTATATGTCGGCTGAAACCATTCACAAGATCCATAAGCCTGTAAAAGTACAAAATCGCGTAAGCAAAAAGACATTATAAATTATAAAAAATAAAAAATTATGACCTTTTGAACGGTTTCTGCTAAATGATGTTTCATAACGAGACAAGCTTCGAATGGAAACTGATTCATACATTGTTGATCATTTAGCCCGATTTCCTTCTTTGTTTCTTCATCCACTTGCATACTTGTCCATATTATATCTGCTTCCTTCGGGTCACTCACTATTAACCATCATAAATCAAAATGTAAAATTAGGGTTCAACGTTTAGGGTTTAAGGTTTAGGGTTTAGCACATACCCAGTATAAGCCCTGGGTGTGACAGATGTTCTTCCACTGGTGGTAAATCTGTATAAACACGCAGAGGACTTCCGTCTTTACGTACCAAACTCGTGGTTGTAGATGTATTAATTAGTGGAGCATTTGGTGATCTCAAATTTTGCCAATATTTTTCATACTCCTGTATAGATTATTAATTATCAATATAATAACTATTATTATAATTTATAAAGATTGTTTTAAGTTATAAAAAAGTGTATACTTTGATGAAGTATTTCTGCGGGGTATGAAACCACGCAGTTAATCTAGCTGAACGTTGTTTATCCTCTCCAATACCAAATAGGTAATCGCGAGTGCATTCATCACCGTATTGGATATTTTTGGTAGGCCAAAGAAGTGTAAAGCTGAAATTGTAATTCAATCAATATAAAAATTTAATTAAAAATAATAAGCATCATTATATGATTAATAATATATAGATTTATACCTGACAGCTGACTCGAATTTTCCTTGAGGCATGTACAAAAACGGCGATACTCTAAAATTTGGTTCATCACTGTGTCGCAATGCTGAACCCAATTCATCCATCACATACCTAAAAGTACAGAAAAAACATCATTTAATGAAGGAATATTAAGCATATATACATACACGCATATATATATAAAAAATACATACCATATAGATGTCTCATCAATCTTCTCATCATCTGCTAATCTATACGACATCAAATACAACCACATAGCATTTAAAACACGATCAATTAACGGTTCGCCACTACTCCATTCAGGAAGACGTGGAAGAAGCATCGAATCAATCACACTTTTTCCAGATTCTAAAATTCTTGATGTATTTACACCATTTAGTAAAGAAAGATTAGGAATAGATTTAGCAATCTCAACTGCATTATCTCCAAGAGGACCAGGAATATCAACCTGTCACACATCATTAGTACCAACAAATATAAATTTGGATTAAAAAAATGGTTTTTTTTTTTGTAATTGAGATACCTCGAGTGCATGTAAGCTCGTAAAAGCTTTTAGAAATTCCCGTAAGTCAGATATAGAGTGATCATCTAATGGATTTCCTCTAAGATTTAAATAGGAAAGTGACGGTATAGCATCAGACGAAAATTCCTAAAAGAATTTGAAAATAAATAAATATGTGTATCAGTGTATGCATGCATGTATGTATATGTATATAACTGATTATACCTTTAGGCTGTGAATCCGTCTATTTGAAAGGTCAAGAGAAGTCAAACACTGTAACGAGGGGTCATTCTCATGTCCACAGCCTGGATTTTCTTTGTCATAAATTCCTCCACAGAAACCTAAAGCCCATTTTGTAAACTTACTTGTGAAACATGAGTTCAAGATTTCCAGTTTTGGGCACTTTTGAATAATGATATCTGTGACATGATCATCACTAGAAACAGAGTACTTCAGTACAATTACAATCTCATGAGTTTAAAAAATTTATTAATATAATTTTTATAGGTAACAGAGGAACTTACAACTTCTCTGTGATTGGATTATTGTTTAACCAGAGAGCTCTAAGGTGTTTAAACTTCACAATTTCTTTAATAATTGTCTCAGTGTCCTTAAGCTTGTTGTAACACAGACTAAGTGCAATCAAGTCCTAAAGTTATAAAATTTCCATCATTTTATGCAGAATTTTAAATATAAGCATCAATAGAAATAGGAAAGAAAGTAAAACTGCGTACTGGAAATTTGGTAGGCAAATCAAGTTGCAAAAAGGCATCATCATTGATGTCAAGATCTTCGAGTTCCAACCATACAACTGCACCAGTGCCCTCTTTTTTCACCTTTTCAAATTCTCTCTCAACAATTTCGAAAACATTGGATTTGTTATTGTCTGATTCGCAATCTTCATTATCTGCGTCTTCAACGTCTGAATTCAAGTCGATATCCACACACATTAATGAAGCCATTCTATCAACCAATCCAGGAATTTCTTGCAGCTGTTACATCGATAAAAATATATCAAATCAGTGTATATAAAACAACATATAAAGCTACAATGTGATGTTAACAAAATGTAAGTTATCAATTGATCATATCATTGGAATTAAAAATTAGCTAGGGTTTCAGTACTTATGGACATCGCATTGAAGTCAATTAACCTGTTTGGGAGCATCTGAGAGGCGAAATGATAGAGCATGATCAACAAGGAAAATGTTCGATTCCTTCTCCATGGAATCCGATGTGGTGAGAACAAGACGACGTTGGCGTCCATCTTCGACGGGCTCCACCTGGAAGTAATTGCCACCGTCGAAAGCTTCAGTGGACAGTTTCTCAAAGAGTTTCCGGTAGAGTGACTGAGGTATGCCGGAAGCTGCAAGTAGCAGGCCATGAACTTTCTGGAAGTCTTCAAATGTCCGGATAGTTCCGGCGTCGGCCATGACGGAGAGCGTTTTAGTTTGTGTTTGTTGTGCCGGCGAGGGTTTAACAGGGAAAGAGGGGTTTGAAAATTTGCTTGGGCTAGTTATGATTTGTACATTTGGGCCCTTGGTTAAACCCAAAATAGAAACCAATGGTTTGATTTTCAGTTTCATACTTTCATAGGCTTTTGAATATGAAAAATGGTAATAGACCTGATTAAACTAACTCATTAACCCAGTTTTTATTCATGTTTGACTCAAAGTAGGGGTAAAAATGACATTCTAGTTACACTTGCGGGTAAAATGGTAAATGGGAAAGGGAAGATTGTATTATTTCATACAAAATTTTCCTATTCATTTGTTAAATACGAATATTTTTTAATCAAATGACCAAATGATTTTGCATGTCAATCATTTTAGAGAAATAATTTTTCTTCCTATCGTTTCTTCCTACCCATATGCATACTCACTTTTAAACTTCTTCTTTTTAACGACAAGTTAGTAAGTTAGTAGTTCGAGTCTAGACAATGACATCCACAAGGGTCAGTATGCCTTCCCTCGAACACTCCACGTATGGGGAATAAACCCCACCACCTTTTAATTTCCAAGTTTTACCTCCAACAAGGCTTGAACCCAATACCTTTTGAAGAAAAACCCCAAGACTATCATTGGTGGCCAATTGATCTAGACCAATTTGTTACTCACTTTTAAACTTGACGTGTGTTATCCACCAATTCTCTTTTCTCATATCATCATTTAATTTTGACACTTGTTATGATCATAAATATAGGAATATTAGTAGGAGGAAATATCATTACTCATCTTTATTAGCACAAAAATAAGATAAGATCATAAGATACAATAGAAAATAATACAATTTTTTTAACTAGCACTTTTTTTTAAAATGACATCTAATTTACACCATTTTGTCCATACCAGGACTTAAACCTAGGTCATAAGCAACACTATATAAATATATATCACTAAACTATAAGCCTTGAGTTTCATCCCAAAAACACTTATATGTTAATATATTTATTTTAACGACTAGTTAGTAAGTTAGTGGTTCGAGCCTAGACAATTACATCCACATGAGGCACTATGTCTTCCTTCGAACCTCTACCTATGGGGAATAAACCCCACAATTTATCCACGAATGACTTGAACCCAGAGCCTATGAGTCATGGATAACACCTTATTATTTTCACCAATACCACTAAGCTAGAAATTTGGGTACCTATATGTTAATTAATACAATAATTAATTAGAGATAATGCTGTTGAATTGTCATAATTTGCATTAACTTTTCTTACACTGGTGAGTGGATAAGGCATATTCTCTCTCCCTTTCTCTCTGATGACCTCATCAACTTCTCTCTAAAACACCTATTTCTCTCTGTGTCTGTTTATTTTTCCATATTTGTCTGTGTATATAATCTGTATCTACACCTCAATCTGTATAAATTGATCCATTCTCGGTACTCATTAGTGAATCCAATGTCTGTTGCTTTCGAGAGCACTAGTAGAAGTGATAGCAATCGGATCCAATCGCCAGGGTTTTCTCACGGGATGTGGATCTATAACCTGTCAGATTCCAGTAGATTCACCGGAGGTAATCCTTGGAGCAACAGGCTTCCGGTCGTCAAAGAGGAAGAAGATTCCACCACTTCTTCGTCTATCGGCAACAACAGTGACGTGTTAAGCGGTGGAGCTGGAGGTGATTCCGATGAAGACGACGGCGAAGTTCAGAGCAAGGATAATGGACCGCTCAACGGTTTAAACGAAATAGAGCAAGTTTTACCGATCAAGTATGTTTTTTAACTTACTATTGCCGTTATTGTTTATACAGATCATCGAATTGCTAACAGATGTTAATTGTATGCCATTAAATCATGCATGTGCGATTCGTAATGTTTATCGTATTCTGCAAACGTTTATGATACATTGCTCTGTTTAATTATCAAAATTCTGCGGAAAAATTAGGTTTTCTAGTTAAACTAATATGAATTGGTTAATTTGACAAACAATTTTGCAATTATTTCGATTTTAGGAGGGGGATATCATCATTCTATGCTGGAAAATCAAAATCGTATGGAAGTCTAGCTGATGCTTGTTCTGTTCCATCGATTCAAGACATTGTTAAGCAAGAAGATGCTTACAGCCGAAAACGCAAAAACATGCTTGCTCATCATGCCTATTTATCAAAGAGGCTTGCTAGAAACAGCCATGATATTGACGAAAATGGGGAAACCTCCAACTCAAGCACATCTATGGCAGCTCTTTCTCTTCCACCATTGCCAGGAAACAGGAGAAGATTTCCTACTAATGAATCATCAGATTCTTCTCCTAGACTGTATACCTCCCCATGGAGGTCCTTATCACTATCAGATTTGCAACAAGCTTCTGCTGCAACTTCGAGTATCAATGGCTTAGTGAGGAATGAAAGAGATAATGAGAACGAGTATGATGAGTATCACTAACTTGTATTTCTTTGTCAGTTATATGAAGATAGAATCTAAAAGTTAGTTAATTTAGGTTGTTAGGGTTCTCTGTAAGGCGTAAGCTGTTTATGTTGTTTTCGTTTCTGGTCTTGCCCGTTGTACTTACCTATAACTTACATGACTTCCATTTGGGCATTTCCAGAAATTATAGGATCTCGAGCGGTTATAGTTAAGCTTTTGTATCCGGTTGTTGATAAGTATGACAAAGAAATGTTAACTTTTTCTTTATTAATCCCAAAGGTTAGTTATTGTTCATTTCACAATCTATTTTCAGATATATGTAACTGTGCAACAAAATCAAAGGTCCAATTAACAAATGATGACACAAGATAGGGGCAGCAAACTATGTGCATAAAGGTGCTGCAGTTAAAATTATTTGAATATATAGCATTGGGAAGTCTTGTTTCTTAGGGATTAAAGGATTTATATTAATCATGAAGGTAAAAATTTTAATCCTTCTGATCGACCTCGAGCTCAAACTTTGCTTATTTTAAGGAACAATATTTTTCTGCATTAATGGAAGCATTATAGAAGATTTTTGGGTGAAAGAATCTGACTAAGAGGTAATTTTTGATTCTTCATTTTTTTTACCAGCTGCAAAATATTTAAATCTAGATTCAAATTGATGATGAATCTGTTACTGCAAAATAATACTTCGTATCTTTTTTTTTTTTCACAGGGGTAAAACAGGAAAGTAGATTATATTTCAACAGTAGCTGAAAAACTCGAACCTGTTAATAATCAGCAGAGGGTTCAAGTGACTGATTTATTGGAATGTTGTGAAGATAGTTCCATTTGAAGACTATAAAAGTTGTATATATGTTGTCACATTATATATTTGTATCGCGATATGTTAAGATATAAGCGATTTGTTGGTTATATTAAGCACTACTTCGGTAACACTGCACTTTTTAGCTTACAATTACTAATGAACCATAGAAAATAAAATAAAATAAAATGAAAAGTTTATGATATATAAATTGTATAATAAACACGTGCATCTTAGATTGTTACAACCATTACGTTCAACTCACACTTAGCATAAATATGACCAGTATATATAAAATTTGTAAGATTAATTTTATGCGCAAGAAAATAAAATATGAAGAGCATATGTAAGATTTGCATTCAGTTTGACTTGACTAGTAAATTTGCATTTTCACATATAAAAACAGACCGAACGAAAATAAAAGAATGAATAGTCACTAAAAACTGGTTACTTGACTACCGAGTACAACTAATAACATTTGTAACAAGACATTAATGAAAATAAAAAAGAAACAAAAAACAAAACAAAAATTCAGTACTACCGCTTCAGGATGGACTCAACAAGCTCATACAAAGGTGCAAGTTCCCCTTGATCAATCAACCGGAATTCCTGCCCATTAACCAACACCGTTAATTACAGTTGACTAAATAAAAGTCAAAATGTTTAATAAAATTCTAACAAACAAGTATTAACACATTATTTAAAATTTAATTAGAATTGGTGGAACATTGTTTTTCTAATTAACACATTCATTATTTAAAAATGGACAAACAAGTATTTGCAAGCCACTCCAACCTTCCATGTTTTTTATATTTCATCGTTATATATGTTTTGTGTTCTTACTTGACCTGTTAAGCTTCCATAATTACCATATTGTTGACTACAAAATTATTTCAAATTGTATTCTTAAAAAAGTAAAACATTATGAAAATTACAAAACTATCATAGAAAAATTTATAAACCATAGGTGATTTATCACGGGTTATAGGCTAGTAAAATTATAAAATAGAGAATGACTCACCCATGTAAAGAGGACAAAATGCTTAAAGCAAGTATTAAGATGAGCTTCTTCTTTTAAACTCATAATCATCTGAAAATGTGAGTGATATATGTGAGCATAAACCCTAAATAACCGCTTAAATACCGTTTTCACCACATCTTCAAAATTCTGAGGAAAAGGTGCGCCTGCAAAACTATCCTAAAGTTAATTACACGAAATTATAAAAAATAAATTTATCATCACAAACCGAGTTTCTGAGGGAATATTGATTCGTTATCAAGTTGTGTTTCAATCCATTCCATTAAATACTCAACGTATTTAGGAGCAGATACTTCTATTGGTTTCTTGATAGTTACTCCATCTGCCCACCTGTACTCGTATCTGGAAAAAAAAGAAAAAAAGAATCTTACCAGAATGTTACTAAACATTTCAATATGCTATATATGAAGAAGGCCAATATACATTTTAGTGCCCTAAACTTGGCTGACTAAGTTTTCTACTACCCTGAACTATTAAAAGTGCATCATTGTACCCTGAACTTGTCAAAATGATCGATTTGATATCCTGACTCACTAATTTGGTCTTGTTTTCTCACATGATTTGCTTTTAATATCATAAAATTGAGATGAATGTATATTTTTTAGTCCATCGAGAGCTCTAACGAAAGTAAGTCAAGTAAGAAGACACGATCAAATTAACGAGTCACGGTACTAAATCGACAATTTTGTCAAGTTTAGGGTACCATGTTGCACCTTTAATAGTTCAAGGTAGTAGAAAGGCCAGTCAACCAAGTTCAGGTACTAAAATATATTTTGGCCTATAAAGAACGTGGTATTATTAATCAAATTACTTTGCGCCAGCTGTCATTGCTGGACATGTTGACGGTGTGCAGAATTCAGTGAGAGTGCCATAAAGAATGTTCACTTGATTAAAGAAATCAACAGCTGCAAGAAAACAAAACAAAATATATCTTACAGATATAAGTACAAACAAACAAAAACAAAAAAATCAGTTACAAATTGATTGAATTCTAACCGTTTATTGCCAGCCACTCGTTAAGATCTTCTCCAGGAGGTAATCGTACAGCTTCCCGCAAATTTCCACTACCCAATGTTGCGTCGATGTGTTTTTTAAGTTGTGCACCCTGCATCCATGTAAATTAAACACATGAAATTAGTTTAATAAACGGTGATGAAATTTATTTAAAAAATGTTTTAAGTTATATGGTTAACTAACCTTGCTTCCTGATGGGGCGCTCTTTTTTGGTCGAAAAGTCTTCTGGTTTCTGCAAAAACAAACGAAAGATGAAAATGTCATCTTCATATCCAAATGTGGGAAGAAATTTAAGCCATGGAGTACTCTTAAAGTTTCACAACTCGATTTCTGAACAAAGGATCTATCTCCTTGGATATCAATGGTGCCATTATGATCACCAGTAGCTATACAGTATCGATCATAATTGAACTATAATAAACTTTTTACCTAAAATCTAGTGTATGGATGAATTGGCTGGGCCGTTAAGGTTTAAAGTAGGTCAGATATAGTTGTACGACTTCAAAATTAATGACAAGTTATGGTTTCAGAAGAAAACTTGTAATAATCAGTAAATTACACAAACAAGTAATGAATCCTACCGTGAGAACAATTTCAAGCTCGAAAACTTCTGTTACAATTCTGTGCAATCATATATCTCACGCGTATTTGTACAAATTTTAGCTACCAATATCTAGTCTAATAACTGATTTCAATCAAAATACCTAAATAATTTACTCAATGCACCTCGCAATCCGTTAAAAGCATATTGCCTAACATAATAGGATTGATAGAAGTGTAATTGTTAATTTGATAACTAGACAAAATTAATGTCATTGATTAATGTTATTTTTGTTAGCTTGATTAAAATATGCGAATCTACTATCGTCATCAATCAGTTGAATTAAGTTAAAATTCAAAAAACAATTCAACCGAGAGTCAAATAATCGAAATTAGATACGCGGACTGCTGAAATCTATAGTCGTGAATCAATCGTCGTTTCGAACAAACGAAAAAAATAAAAATTGAAAGCGAAATCGACGTACCTGCTGCCGAGGCCAAAGAGACTCATGATGATTTAGGGTTTCAGTGCTCCTGTGCGTTTTGTGTATGTTGGTGTACTGCGTGTATATATATGCATGAATCATGAAGAAAATGATGTACAGGTCGATTTTTGGCCATTGCCATCTTGAGCTTACCTGTCATGGCCGATTCTGCCGCCAAAGCCACCCTTTCACATTTTCTAAATTTTCAATTTGATCCCTACACTATTAGTTTAGTTCAATTTTACTCCTCAAAGGAATAAGAGTTTTAATTGCTAACGTATTTAGAGGCAAACTGATTGTAGGAAATATGCTTGATTAATTTGTTTATTGATTCAACATTTGTATGTTTAAGGTTTCCGTCGAAATTTATAGAAGAAATTTTGTACAGCAAAAAATGAAAGGCATTAAGTTTTATCAAAAACGATAAGATAATGGTTTTCCATAGTATAATAATGTGACAAACTGCTTAAGTAGAACATTGAGGGGTCTAAGTGTATAATATATAAGTACATGTAGGAAAGCGTAAATAAACATTATTAATGTTGTCGTCTTTGTGATTTGAACAACCCAACTGATTTTCCATGCTTGTTATCCTTTAAACTTGAACATAAAATAATGTGTGATTTTAGGCATGAGTTGGCCAAATGTAATGTCATGTATAAAACTTCACAATTAATATACAAATACATGTTTCACGTTGAGTTTATAAGGATATATCTTATATTTATAAATTAATATTATAAATTAATATTTTATTTTATTTATATAAACTATTCATAAAAAATAAGAACATTATTTATGAACGGCCGGTAAAAAATAGAATTTACTTAATAAGAAAAATTATTATAGACAATACATATCATTAAAATGCCAAGCTATTTACTCAGATTTGTTGTAAAAGTAATCATCTATTTCTAATTTACATATTATTTAAATTCTAATTTACATATTAAACTAGACACGACAATGGTTAAATTGCTTATATCGCGAGCAAAGTCGGTTATTCCGGAAGAGCCGTTATAAACGAAAATACCAAAAATTCTAAATTTTGTCCAATAATCCTCGTAATAGACATTTGTCAAAAGACTATACAAGTGATGTTGATTTGTTATGGATGTATCATGTATGAATTCTTTAGTTAGAAGTTAGAAATTATTGTAGAAAGTTGTTTAAAAAGGATAACATTTAATATGAAAAAGGAGACTCATTATCCTTATTTTTTGTTTTTGGTTGAATTTAGAAGAAAATAATAATAATTCAAGTGGGATATATGCTTAACTAGTGGTGGGGGCTGGAATTGAACATACAATTAGCTGTTTATGATCGGGAATGGCCCCCCGGTATGATACCATGGGACTATGCCCTGCCCCCATACATTGAATGTAAATCCACCTCTTTTTCCCATTCCTTTTTTTTAGCATTAATTAATATTAATAAATGTATGATTAATTCATTTGGGTTGAAAATAATACTAGTACTAAAATTAATGATTAATGATAAATCTTGTGACTAGAAACTATGGAGTAATATGTTATAAAGTAATATGAATTTGACTCTTAAATACTTAGATTTGTGTATTTTATCCATAGCGTAGATTTGCCTCAATTTCGGAAGCTGTAAGTGTAAAAACTCTTATTAAAAATGTCACCGAGTAGGAGTGTGAATTTAAAATAAAAAAAATGACGAGGTGGCGATCAGATGAGTACCATACTACCATATCAGAATTGGGCTAAACCATAACCCCATTTATGCATATCTCAACAAGCTTATGCGTATAAGACTACAAAAATATTTATGGAACACGTAACACAAAAATAAGCCAATATATTATTGATAATCCTATAATCGTAAAAATGATTCATATTTTTTTCATGAAAATTTCTTAATTGGCCAATATCAACGTTGACACTGATTTTGTTTCGTACTTATAAAAAATTAGAAGTGACACTAAAGACAATCATGGTTTTACTAAATCAAGGTCTACAACTTGACAGTTTGCATTAAAACACATGCATATACTTATGTATTGCAGATCACCAGGTGTAAAATAAACAAGAGTTTGTATAGTAATAGAATTTATCCGCATGTCTCGTTTTCATTTTTCCGTTTTTTATTTAATTATATTTCTACATTTTAAACTTTAATTTATACCCTTCCTAATTTAACATTTAATCTATTCTATCTATATTTTTACTACATATAATGCAATTGAGACTTTTTAATATTAGCAGAGCTTAATTTTGACATTTGGGTTATTGGCGCAATACTCTAACCAACCAACTGAGTTACTAGATCATATGTTAATTACTTGTACTATAAATGTAATAATGGTTATTAATCTCTTAAACTTTAATATGTTGAAATTATCACCTCCACCCACAATCACTATCACCACCACCGACATCCTCAACCACCATAAGCACTACTGCCATTACCACCAACCAATTGCAGTAATAAAATATAGTTATAAGGTACCCCTCACCGCAGTGCGCGGGTACTCTTCCTGTATATAATAAGAGATTTACTAACAAATGTCTCTAGGGGAATGATTAAGATTGTTGAAACAGTTAGTGTACAAGTAGCGAAACATAAGTACTACTCAAAGATGGTTGGTGATTTTTAAGGAAGTGGTTTTATTGAATGGTAGCAAGAAGCTAGACAACATAACAAGAGAGAGTCAAAGACAACAAACAAAGAAAGAACACCAAATCAACCAATCTTAACTAACATACAAACTTTTGCCCTAGACTTGATTAAAAAAAATGAATACTTCTGAAGTTGCCCCCCAAATGCATGCCGCGGTTTTTAAAATGCGCACGAAAAACCTTCTCATTTCGATGTGTCCAAATGATCCAAAAATAAATATTTATCTATTTATTTTCTTTCAAATAATTAGGTAAAGTGGTAAACCATCATCTATCACCACATTTACCCTGCTGAGTTATTTGCAGAATTAAATCCATATCACTCTCAGCTTGTGGAAGAAAGTTATCTAGGAAAAAGAACACCGGTTTATGATTGCACTGAAGTGCATGTATTTTAATCTTTAAACTAGTTCCAATAATATACATTTTGTTTTCATGTTCTTGCAATTTAAAATTTTGTTTTCATCAAATTAGTTGCAAAATAATTTAAACAGAACATAATACCTTTTTTTATCCAATTAGATAGAAATATTTAATATAAAACATAGACAAATGTAAAAATATATTGTTACTTAAAAATCTACGAAATGGAAAGTGGGGTCTAATGTTGATGGGTATGGGTCCAATTAACCACACCAAAATTGATGTCAGATGTCAACTAAGCAATCACATCATATAATTTTTGAGGAAATACTCTTTACGTGACCAGACTAGCTAGCCACATGTGAAGAGGTGGTGTTCCATGTGATTCACATTACCAAACTTGTTTCATTCATGTTGTGCTCTTCTGTGGCTA
The DNA here is from genome assembly GCA_963853835.1 of Calendula officinalis. Lineage (NCBI taxonomy): Eukaryota > Viridiplantae > Streptophyta > Magnoliopsida > Asterales > Asteraceae > Calendula > Calendula officinalis. The sequence goes on from OY970825.1 coordinate 23,835,635, forward strand.
CGACCACTCCCTCCCTCATCACGAAAACTCTTCACGTTGTGGAGTGGCGGTGTTCCATAGCTTCCATGCCAGGTCGCTTGCTACATAGGCTCCTTCACGGGCGTGGTGAGCCTATACCGAGCACATGGGAGGACCTAGTATGTGCACGTGATTGCCCATGTAATGACTTTTTTTTTTTGCGAATAGTGTTAAAATTTAATTTAATTTTTTTGTTAGTTTAGATGACAATCCTGAGAAAAAATAAATGTTTAACCGGTGACACTCTTCAGTTTTTCTTGAGTCCGCCATTGACCGAGGAGTATAAGAATATTGTTAAAAAATGTAACATGGGTTATGGAGGTAAGAAAATTTGTAACTTTAATGAGAAACCACCAGATGAGTTGGGCAGTTGTCAGTAAACTCATGAATGTGAATTTACTTTCAGCTATCTTTTTAAAGAAATTAATAAGTGAGCCTTTGTGTACTTCGTTTCCTAATGCTTTAGAAACAGGTAATTTGTTCAATCAATGCACACAAGAGATATAATGATATACACACAAATTGTCACAAAATAGTAGTTATTGATATGAATGTTTATCCATATATTAAAAAAAAGTCATACTTCATAGAATGGATTTGATGGTCAATTGATATTATAATGCATTTTCTGGTTCTCTAGGTAGTTTATGTTTCTGTAAGGTATGGGCTTTACTGCACAAAGTACACGTCACTATAGCATTGGTGGTCAAATGAAGTTTAAATGGCATTTTGTGGTCCAATTCAACACAGGATATATAGTGGAATGAGATTTGTTTCTTTAGGATGAGATTCTTACCATGAGATACAAGTTTCCTAGCATACAGTACAAGTCACAGAAGCATAGTTGCTATGTATTTTAATAGGAGTAGATGGTAGGTTGGTTTTGGTAGGTGGTACAAATAAATAAAGCTGATGGGGGTCGTAGTGGTTGTGAGTCTTGTGACAGATGGGTGAAAGAAACAGCACTATAATTTTTCTTTTTTGCTATTTTCATTTACACACTATTAAGTTTTTTACTTTTACAGTTTACATAGAACAATAATAATAGTATCGAATTTCTTTAAAGAAAGTGCATGAGAAAGATAAATTGTACTATAGAAGTGTAGTGTAATATTATCTTGACGTGTAAAATGGTTAAAACCACTGATTGTATGGATGAGAAGTGTAGTGTACAAATCATTTCGATTAAGTTAGAAGTATGTCATTAAATTATGTAATAATCTTTATTATTTTTCCTCTCATCATTTAATGGAGGTAGCAGAATAAAGTACTTGCTCCTGCTCTGTGCCTCTGGACCTCTTACATTATGGATTGTGCTAGCGATTTTGTTGTCTTTAAATGGACACCTTTACTCTATTTCACATGTTTCGTGTGATCACATTTCATATAGTATTTAGTTTTGTTGAAATCAATGATTCGTATAAATCTTTGTGAATATGTATTACTTTTTTCTCTTCCGACCAAACACATCATAAATCCAAACACATAATAAATTCCGATCAAATTCACATAACAATGACCAAACTTACAACCAAACTTTAAAATTAATTTTATTAATATATGTACTATTTACTAAACATAAAATACAAGCAACCAATTCATATGCCTCACATCTAGGCAGAAATCTACAACATATTAGTGTCTCCTTGAAATGCAACACCAAAAACCATGGTATGCCAAGATGAAACACACACTTTTCTCTTTTATAAAATACCCTTTAAGAATCACGTGGATGCAATGATGTAGTGTACTGTACAAGTCACCAAAGCATAGAGGTAGCGTGGTCCAACTGGACCATTTCTGGGTTATGGGGGATGGTTAGAGTAACCCAAAACAAGAAAGGTCAAAGTGTGAGTGGATTCGTTTCGTTTATTTACTGTCAAAGTAAACTGAGATAAAAAAAATAAAAAGAAAAGAGAGAACCGTACGTTGGTTCTTCTCTGAGAACTCCCACTTTTTTACTGTCACCTTCTGATACCAACGCATGTACAGATTTTATATTCGCGAAATCTTATTTCCATACATAGAAGGTCTGCTATACTGACTTGTAAGTTGTGGAGCAAAAGTGGTACTCTTTTTCTTTCTAAAACTAATGAATGCATTTTTTAAGCTAATTTTTTTTCTTATCTAAAGTTATGTTACACTCATTTTTTCAACCTAATTAATTTTTCAAAGTTCACCTAATTAATTATCAAAGTTCACTAATTATTTTCCAAGAATATGATCTATATGCTATTCTTTCTATATGGCTCATTAAGTTGTTTAGCGCAACGTTAATCATATAGTGATAACCTTGTGGTAAAACTCTTGAATGACGTACTAGAGATTAGAGATTACAGGTTCAATCTTTCACTGAGTAAACATTGTCAGATAGTCATGTGAAAGTTCGGACACGACCACAACAACGATTAGGTCGCATGCGCTATGAGCAAGTTCGACTAACCAAAAAACCCATAAACGAGAATATCTTCTTATGTAAGTCGTCTAGCGCAACGGTTGGTTGGTTTGGCTGGGTCTCTTCCAACGATTAACTCATCCCTAACTAATCAGTTTTTTTTCACGTCAGAGTCAGAATATCCCCTTTCCCACTGACAAGAAACTGAAAAGTTCATTTCATGTCAACAACATATCTTCTTTCTCCTTCCCTTTATACGTTTCCTCCCTTCTTTCTACGACTCATCGCCAATCACGTCCGATATCCTACGGGAAGAAAGAAAAAAGCAACTAACAAGTTACTAAGACCTCTGCCAACGGGGGACTTCGGTCCCCCTATTCTCTAACCGAAGCCGTTTTACCATTGGCACGCCCCGTCAATTTCATTGCTTCGGTTGAATTCTTCCTTAAACCGAATAAATGAGATGTTTAATTATGTGGAACCCAATGCAATTTAATGGGGTATTTAGTATTTTTTGTGTGTATATTTTGTAATGGTGGGTCTCAAAAAAAATGATGATAATATGTTGGCATGAGTGTGTCAGTTGAATGTCGGTTGAGGTTTGAGCTGCCGTGATAATGATTTGACGAAAATTGAAGGTGTGCTAACAGTATCACAAATCGACGAATTACTGACGAGACTACTATTGAGAGTGCTTTTAGGCTACTCGGTATGGGTAGGGAAAAGGAGGGCATGGGGGTGAGGTGGCATGGCAACGGTGTGGTGGTGGTTTGGAACCCCCCACCCCAACGGCGTGGGGGGTTGGCGTGGTGGAGAGGGGCAACGGGCCCCACTGAACCATGGGCGTGGTTTGAGGAAATCAATGGCTTTTTTTACCGTTGGGGGCCTGGGGAGCTGTAGAAGATGGAAAGAATGTAAAAGAAATAGAAGGAAGAAGATGGTGGCTGGCTTTTTTGGAGTTGTCGTGCAGAGAGAAAAAAAAAAGATGAAGATGAAGACTTTGGTGGTTGTGCGTAGAGAAGACGAAAGAGGGACAATTAGGTTTAAACTTTAGGTTTTCTTTGGGCCTAGGTTGGGTTTTTGTAACACCGCAAAATTTAGGAAGCGTTTTTTTTTTTAAAATGCCCGAAGGCGATTAGGTTATCCTCTAGGTTAGTTTAGCGGAAGCATAAAGATAATAATAAGTTTAGGTTTAGGTTTACAAACCAATGTCCCAAAGTAAACTTCAAAACATTAATTATTTAAACGGTGTCACTTAAACGACATGGCTCCTTTTTAAAACATAACAACTGAGCTTGGTCAATCATCCCGTCCAAAGCACCGACCACCTGAAAAGATTCAACGAGGGAGGGATTAGCACAAAGCTAAGTGAATGAATATAATCTACAAATTCCGTAAAGCCCAACAAGCTAGCATAGACATCTCTACTATCTAAAAGCCACCTAACCACGTATCACTGTTCACTAGAACACGGAAGTTATAAAACATCTCCGGTTCGGTCATCACTTAAACCCGGAAGTTTAAATAAACATCTCCGGTTGGGTCATCGCTGGAACACGGAAGTTTCAATACACACTTCCCGGTTCGTTCAAGAAGATCGGGGTCCTGCCGGAGCCTTAAACCATGGTCGGCCAAACCACGGTAACCGATAGCGGTTCGTGACCAACACCCAGGCAACTCCCTCCCCTTGACCATGCAACAAATACAGGTAAGGTCGGATACCCTTTAGTCGACACCCGTTGCCCAGCGCACTGACTTCTCAAACCTCGGTTACCAATCAAACCGAGTTGTAGCTACCCGTCAAGCCAAGTCTCTTCACCTATGTGCACAAAGTCATGTATGGTATTCCCTAACACTAGGCATACATAACAAGTAGACTAGCCACGAAAAACACTGCGAAAAACGTCACGGTAGAGTTCCCAATCGCGAACTCAGGTTCGCGTCGCGAACTCGAGTTCGCGTTCGGGAACTCGGTCGCGAAGTGGTCACGGCCATCACCCAAATTCTCTGTCTCGAGTTCGCGTTTCGCGAACTCTAGTTCGCGTCGCGAACTCCCTGAAGCTGGTACATTTCCTGCATTCTCAACAAGCATGCATATACCAAACTAATTGTAACCAAACACAAGTTGGAGGTTAAATCCACTCACCGAAACCTTCCACTAGTCGAACTCAGAGGTCTAATGTTTCTGAGTCTCGATCCCGATTCCTGTACACCAAAGGAATACCGAATTAGTATATAATTCCACCAAATTATAAACAAAGTTAAATATACATTTAACACTAACACTTGCACTAACTAAATAGCCAAACACTTAAACCATCATATGAACATGCCATGATCATTTACACTTACACAACAAGTCAACTAGTCATTTGCAAGTAATACATTCAAACGGGTCAAAACCGGATTATTAAAACCATAATACTATCCACAACTACAATCATGTAAACAACTTGCAATTCCCCAAATGTTACCAATAACATTGCTAATCACATAATTCTAACCAAATACTTACATCTTCACAATCCAAGTTATTTTACCACTAAATGGCCCAAACGGGTCAAAAGCCCGAATATGACCATAACACTTCCAACTTCCATCAAATAGCACAAATTCTCTATAACTACAAGTCATAAACATGTAACAATTCATCGAGCTCAAAGTTACCAAAAATTCATGTATTTTACTTCCAATTTACTAGTTAATCATTTTTAACTAAAAACATCCAAACACAACTACAAATGCTATAATCTACCATTTAGCAAATCATAACTGATTAATCAATCTAACAAGTTCATAGCTATCACAACCCAACTATTTTACTTCAAAATCATAAGTTATAACTTTTGACCCAAATCATCCAAACACTAGCTATCAAATCTCACCAAATCTCAACATAGTTCAAAACTAACAATTTTGACTCACACTATCACAACTAGCATATCCAACATGTCACTTATCATAACTAGTTACCCAATTCTACAAGATTAACACTTCTTACATATTAATTTAACCCACATTAACATTAAAACCCATATTAAGTCAAGTTAGAAGCATAAACCAAAACCACACAATTGACACACACACTCACACACCCACACGAACACACACACACACCCCCACACGAACACACACACACACACACCCATGTGTACATTATGCTAAAAAGGTTGTACCTTGTGCTAAAACACTTGTACATAAGCAACAATACATGTCAAACTTTGCATAAACACCTAATATACCATCTAACACAATAATCACCAACCAAATCTCAAGAACACATAAACCCTAATTTATCAACTATCATGGAATCGAAATTAAACACATATAGGTTGAAGCTTACCTCAAGAGCTTTCCAAAAATGTGTTCGGATTAAAGATTGAACAAGAAATGAGCAAGAGATCTTCAAAAAACACCAAGAACTTGAAGAAGATGGTGTAGGTTTAGAGAGAGAGAGAAAGAGACGGTAGAGAGAGAGAGAGGTGGAGACAAATGAGAAGGATTGAGGCCTTAATCCCCCTCAAAATGGCTGGTCATGGGGTGGGGTGGGACCCACTTGACCTTTTTCAACTTTTAAACAAATACAATACAAAAAGTCCCTTTCGTAGTTAATTTATTTAAAATACCAAACGGGCTCCAATTTTAAAAACGAAAGCATTTCTGGAGACGATATTAAAAGGAGAATCCAAATATATAAAAATCACATTTTCATTTAAACATTTCAGAAAACAGATATTTTAATCCCTTGATTAAAATATCACAAAAGGACAAAAGGTCAAACAATTCATTTAACACTTAATCAATTTATTCCACATATGGTCAAATAGATATTTTCAAATATCAAAATATACCTAAAACAACTAGGCCAGTTTTATGATGTTACAACTCTACCCTCCTTAAAGAGGATTCCGTCCCCGGAATCCAACAATAAAAATCCAATTAGCAACATTTATCACAATACGTCTACAACTCTATTCCAATCACTTTCACGTATACATGCTCAAATAAAATCACATCCAATATGTCATGCATTTTATAGTATACTTAGCAATTCCAACTTTTCCATATAATGTTCCCGCAACACATCGTCATTTCAATTAACAATCTATTCATTTCTGTAGTCTACACTTACTCCAAATAATCTCATTACTCATATAGCATTACTATTCATAACAAGTTAGCATTCTTCATGCCATAACAGTTAATCAACTAGCATAAGTTACAACATCATTTCCATACACAAGATCACACAATTATTTCAAGTCTCAATTATCTACTCATTTTCTTCTTTATTCTATCAAAATTTACAATTTTTGCACAATTTAACTCGTTAAACGACCCACAATTTTAAGAATTTCCAATTCAAAATTACCGGTCTTAATCAACTAATTTTCAAAAGAATACACTTTTAAAACACAAAGTCACTTCAATCCTTTTTGCATACTAGGCACGAACTGGTCAAAATCAAGCAATTCATCGTGACACTATCAAGGTCCTTAGTTAACAATACTTCTAACAATCATCAACTATTATGCATAATCAACCACATTACAGTATGGCAAAATTTTACAAAGTCAAGTTGCACGCTTTGACAAACTAATCACAGTTTACACAATTCAAGTCTACCCCACATAACTCATTACAATCATGGCAATATATTTTATACCAAATTAGTCATACTCACGACCTAACGGATCAAAACAAGTTTTATTATCCAAAAATTGTTTTATTACTTCCATAACATGTTAAAGTATTTAACAAACCAACTTATACAATTAACAACAATTATCATCATAATCAAGGTCTAGCAACAAAATGCATCCAATCAAGTCTTGACATTAATTACCTTTAACGGGTCAACATTGAGAAATTTATCGTAACAATTTCAAACATACAATTCACAGTTCATTAACATGTCAAACTCATGTGATGACTAATAAGCATTTTCAATTAAATGCCAACCTTTACTTAGCCTCAAGTCGACCAATTATCATACAACTCGTTCTTTAACTCTTACTTATTTAACATCCAACTAGCAAGATAATTTCATCAGTTCAATTCGCAATTAAGCATAAACAACTTGTATCATTTCTATCATGATATTTGATCTAGAAACATAACTCTTAAGACATAAAACCTCAAAATCTCAATTCAACAGCTTTTATTACAATCAATAAAACATCAACATCGCCTTAAGCACTTTAAAAAAATCATCAATTTAAGCTATGATCAATTTTTATTAACACAAATCATTTCTATACAATCATTTAAATCTAAACACTAGATTTAAGTATAAATCACATTTTCAAACTCTTCTCAAATAATTTCATAATCAGTGCAAATCATTTAACAGTCTCTTTTATCTCCAATTATTACTATCACAAGTCATCTCAAAAGATCTACACATACAGTTCATTAGTCACTTTTCAGAATCCAAATTCAACATAGAAAACCAATCAGGTTTGCATCATAACATTTCAGGCCATTCCAATATTTATCACTGACTATCTGCCACAATTACTGTCTATAACAAAAACAAACATCAAATTGTTCACATTTCATAACATTTCTGATTCCTACTATACAAGTCACTATAGGTGACCCGTCGGGTCACAACAAAATTCCACTTTTCACATAACAAACACTAGTCCTACTTGGACTATTCAATTCACACATACAATTCCATCCATTTTAATTTCAAGCTTCACATTCCCACAGTTTACAATAGTTACTACTATACTCAATTTGATCCATGGTCACATATGTTGTGACCGAAACCGACATACAACCGATTCTCTTCGCTTCTCCTAGAGTGAAGGAACAAACAAACAGTTACAATCAACATGTCATCAATTTGCACAATATGAAAACAAGCAACTTTAACCACCGGGACACTATATGTGTCCCGACAAACAAGAAAAGATTCAATCCTCTATAACATTTATTCATAACTTTGATTAAACTAGACTAATCCATACATCATATCACACTAAACTTAGTCCAAGTTCCAACAGTTAAAGACATGAAAGCATGCATCATTTATATCCACAAAACTCCTGACACATAAGATGTATCCCAAATCAACAAACAGTCACTTATTCCAATTCAAGTGCTATAAAACACTACGGGTAAGCAGTTCAGTTCATCACAACATTTCACAAGTCTTAACTAAGCAATCTTCTCAATTAACAATTCTACATAAACACAAGTATTGAGTTTATAAAAACATACCCGAGCTGTCACGGTCAGTGACGTCGGCACTCTTTCTTTTCCTTTCTACCATTGATGAAGATTCCCCGACCACCACCGCACTTGACCCATAATCCATTTGCTTTCCAAAAGGACATTTACTCCTTTCATGTCCCTTACTTTGACAGTTCCAACATACATCCCGTGGAAGCTTGCAATCCTTACCCTCGTGTCCTAGTTGACCACAACTCATGCATTTCATGGTCTGAACAGTGCAAGTCCCAAAATGGGCGGACTTACATTTACGACACCATGGGTTCTTCTGTTCTGATCCACGAACAGTCTGTTTACAACTCATGTTTCCCGGTGGTTTATAGGCACCTTGGTACCCTAACTCTAGATGTGACGGGATTTCCAAGTGGGGGTATGGGTAAAGTCCCTGAGGGGGTAGTGGATGATTTATCTGAGGTGGAGAGGGTTGGTTTATTTGTGGCAGAAATGGATAGTTTGCTAGTGGTTGTGTTGATGGGGGAATAAGAAGCAATGTGTCAAGGATCGAGGGTGTCATTCCCTTGATTAGCCGTTGTTGTTGTTGTACCTGATTTCTCAACTCTTGCACTTCGTTTTACAACGCCTTTAAATGTGCTTCCCGGTCAGTCTCCACAGTGTTACTTGAGGTAGCAACTTTTTCTGGGGTCAAGGGGGTCGGGTTCTCTTTATCTGCCATATCTGTAGCAAAACACAACATCTCACGAAAGCTTAGTTTAAATCGTTAGTAACTACATACTAACTATAAACTATCTTCATTCACCGTTGCTCTAATCCCCCTCGTACGGAATGCTTGACCAAACTCGAGCCACGATTTGGGAATGGAACACCAACCCCGTGTATCCATCGCCAAACCGAAGCTCTGATACCAAGTTGTAACACCGCAAAATTTAGGAAGCGTTTTCTTTTTAAAATGCCTGAAAGCGATTAGGTTATCCTCTAGGTTAGTTTAGCGGAAGCATAAAGATAATAATAAGTTTAGGTTTAGGTTTACAAACCAATGTCCCAAAGTAAACTTCAAAACATTAATTATTTAAACGGTGTCACTTAAACGACATGGCTCCTTTTTAAAACATAACAACTGAGCTTGGTCAATCATCCCGTCCAAAGCACCGACCACCTGAAAAGATTCAACGAGGGAGGGATTAGCACAAAGCTAAGTGAATGAATATAATCTACAAATTCCGTAAAGCCCAACAAGCTAGCATAGACATCTCTACTATCTAAAAGCCACCTAACCACGTATCACTGTTCACTAGAACACGGAAGTTATAAAACATCTCCGGTTCGGTCATCACTTAAACCCGGAAGTTTAAATAAACATCTCCGGTTGGGTCATCGCTGGAACACAGAAGTTTCAATACACACTTCCCGGTTCGTTCAAGAAGATCGGGGTCCTGCCGGAGCCTTAAACCATGGTCGGCCAAACCACGGTAACCGATAGCGGTTCGTGACCAACACCCAGGCAACTCCCTCCCCTTGACCATGCAACAAATACAGGTAAGGTCGGATACCCTTTAGTCGACACCCGTTGCCCAGCGCACTGACTTCTCAAACCTCGGTTACCAATCAAACCGAGTTGTAGCTACCCGTCAAGCCAAGTCTCTTCACCTATGTGCACAAAGTCATGTATGGTATTCCCTAACACTAGGCATACATAACAAGTAGACTAGCCACGAAAAACACTGCGAAAAACGTCACGGTAGAGTTCCCAATCGCGAACTCAGGTTCGCGTCGCGAACTCGAGTTCGCGTTCGGGAACTCGGTCGCGAAGTGGTCACAGCCATCACCCAAATTCTCTGTCTCGAGTTCGCGTTTCGCGAACTCTAGTTCGCGTCGCGAACTCCCTGAAGCTGGTACATTTCCTGCATTCTCAACAAGCATGCATATACCAAACTAATTGTAACCAAACACAAGTTGGAGGTTAAATCCACTCACCGAAACCTTCCACTAGTCGAACTCAGAGGTCTAATGTTTCTGAGTCTCGATCCCGATTCCTGTACACCAAAGGAATACCGAATTAGTATATAATTCCACCAAATTATAAACAAAGTTAAATATACATTTAACACTAACACTTGCACTAACTAAATAGCCAAACACTTAAACCATCATATGAACATGCCATGATCATTTACACTTACACAACAAGTCAACTAGTCATTTGCAAGTAATACATTCAAACGGGTCAAAACCGGATTATTAAAACCATAACACTATCCACAACTACAATCATGTAAACAACTTGCAATTCCCCAAATGTTACCAATAACATTGCTAATCACATAATCCTAACCAAATACTTACATCTTCACAATCCAAGTTATTTTACCACTAAATGGCCCAAACGGGTCAAAAGCCCGAATATGACCATAACACTTCCAACTTCCATCAAATAGCACAAATTCTCTATAACTACAAGTCATAAACATGTAACAATTCATCGAGCTCAAAGTTACCAAAAATCCATGTATTTTACTTCCAATTTACTAGTTAATCATTTTTAACTAAAAACATCCAAACACAACTACAAATGCTATAATCTACCATTTAGCAAATCATAACTGATTAATCAATCTAACAAGTTCATAGCTATCACAACCCAACTATTTTACTTCAAAATCATAAGTTATAACTTTTGACCCAAATCATCCAAACACTAGCTATCAAATCTCACCAAATCTCAACATAGTTCAAAACTAACAATTTTGACTCACACTATCACAACTAGCATATCCAACATGTCATTTATCATAACTAGTTACCCAATTCTACAAGATTAACACTTCTTACATATTAATTTAACCCACATTAACATTAAAACCCATATTAAGTCAAGTTAGAAGCATAAACCAAAACCACACAATTGACACACACACTCACACACCCACACGAACACACACACACACACCCACACGAACACACACACACACACACACCCATGTGTACATTATGCTAAAAAGGTTGTACCTTGTGCTAAAACACTTGTACATAAGCAACAATACATGTCAAACTTTGCATAAACACCTAATATACCATCTAACACAATAATCACCAACCAAATCTCAAGAACACATAAACCCTAATTTATCAACTATCATGGAATCGAAATTAAACACATATAGGTTGAAGCTTACCTCAAGAGCTTTCCAAAAATGTGTTCGGATTAAAGATTGAACAAGAAATGAACAAGTGATCTTCAAAAAACACCAAGAACTTGAAGAAGATGGTGTAGGTTTAGAGAGAGAGAGAAAGAGACGGTAGAGAGAGAGAGAGGTGGAGACAAATGAGAAGGATTGGGACCTTAATCCCCCTCAAAATGGCTGGTCATGGGGTGGGGTGGGACCCACTTGACCTTTTTCAACTTTTAAACAAATACAATACAAAAAGTCCCTTTCGTAGTTAATTTATTTAAAATATCAAACGGGCTCCAATTTTAAAAACGAAAGCATTTCTGGAGACGATATTAAAAGGAGAATCCAAAAATATAAAAATCACATTTTCATTTAAACATTTCAGAAAACAGATATTTTAATCCCTTGATTAAAATATCACAAAAGGACAAAAGGTCAAACAATTCATTTAACACTTAATCAATTTATTCCACATATGGTCAAATAGATATTTTTAAATATCAAAATATACCTAAAATAACTAGGCCAGTTTTAGGATGTTACAGTTTTAATCTTGTGGGTTTTTTTATTGTTGGGCTCTTTTTATTAAGTTTTTGTACTTCCCCCGTTTAAAAATAAGTGATACATTTTGAGTTACATGTTTTTTAAAGCAAAATATGACAATGAATGTTAATTAGATTAAAGTGGATAGTTAGTGGAGGTTGGGTCCCACATATTTTGATTGAAGTGAAGTTAATGATATTTAAAAGTAAAAGTAAGGGTATACGTGTCATTTCATTATATTAATGAGATAGTTAGTGGGTGTGGTCCCCACTACTTTTTACCAAATATGGTAAGTTTTTAAAGTGTATCACTTATTTTGAAACACCCAAAAAAATAGAAAGTGTAACTTATTTTGAAACGGAGGAAGTATAAAAATTTTATATAGAAACTTAGGTTTTAATTAATATCTGATTTATAAAATTTAAAATGGTGTGGTTTTATGTTTAAAAAATAAATGAAAATAAAATGGTAAGATGGAAATTAAAATGGTGTGGTGTGATGTGGTGTGGTGAGTATTTCCTAAAGATGATGTGATGTGGGGTGGTGTGGTTACTGGGGTGGAAGATGATGTGGCAGAAAAAAATGGCGTGGATGTCGTACCCATACTCCATGGCGTGGATGTCGTACCCATAATCCATAGCATTAGGTTGCATGGTATGGGTAGGAAATGAGTGGGCGCGGGGGTGTGAGGTGGAGGGCACGGCGTGGGGTTTTGGTTGGAACACCCCCCCCCCCCCCCAACGCCGTTGGGGTCCGGCGTAGAGGAGCCAGCCCACGGCCAACGGTCGGCAACGGTGTGGAAGGGTTGCTTTTTGATGGAAATAGCCGTTGGGGAACGGCTATATAGCCGTTGGAATTTTAAAAAAAAACTTTTTTTTAAAATTATTTACCTATATATATTTACATACTTTCACTCATTTTACACACACAATTAATCCATTTTACTCTCTACAAACTCCAATCTTCATACCTCTCTACTTACAATGGATCCACACAACAACTCTCCACAAACACCCAACCAACCTTCACAACAAAATATACCACCGAACCTTGGATTTGGTGGCTACGAGCAATATGTCAACATCCTAAATTCCGGTGTTGCCCCACCTCCACAATTTTATCCACAAACCGCACCTCAATTTCAACAATCCCAATATTCACAAAATGTATCTCAATTTGCACCCACATGCCAATATTTTCAACAACAACTACTTTCTCAACAAACCCAAACACAAGAACCACAAGCGGGGGGGGGGGGGGGGGGAGCAAGCGAAAGGGGAAAGGGAAAAGGAAAGAAAAAGAAGTTGTTGAAGAAGTTATGGAAGAAGATGTGGAAGAAGACACACAAATTCCATGGACGGAAAAGGAGGAAATTGCGTTGTGCCGAGCTTGGTGTGGCACTTCTAAAAACGAGAAAGACGGGAACGGCATGAGAATTAAAAGCAATTGGGAAGCCATTCTTTCTAAATTTCATAGCTTCATGGGAGTCCCGCCATACCGAAAAGAAAATAGACTTAGTAGCAAATGGCGTGTCATAAACAACAAGGTTACAAAATTTAATGGTATATACAACAAACTTTCGTCGGAAAGAAGCAGCGGAATGGCCGAGTTTGATGTTTTGGAAGCCGCCAAGAAACAATACAAAGTTGAAAAAAAGGGCCATAATTTTGAGCTAGATCGACATTGGTTGATTTTAAAAGAGGATCCAAAATGGATCGGCACAATTACTAAAGATCAACAACAATCAAAGCGCTCAAGAAGTTCACAATCGGTTGATGTTTCTGATGGTCGTTCTCGTGTCGACCTTAATGCAGGGGATGATGAATTTCCAGATGACCTATTCGACGACATTGATGAAACCCCAACTCCTCAACGACCAATTGGAAGAGACAAGGCTAAACGAGCGGGTAGGCATGCGGCGGAAAAGGAAGCGAAGAGCAAGCATAAGGAAGAAATTCAAAAACGATTAAACGACCACGTTGAGTCAACGAAAGAGCGCGTAGAGATGCGTCGTCTACAAGTTCAAATGGAGAGGGAGAAAGATGAAAGAGATAGGGCGCTTGCAACCGAACAAAGAATGATCAATAATGTGAATATTTTGAGTATGCAACCGCCGTCAGGCTTGCCGCAAGAAGATCTTCAACATTTCCTAGGATTGTAGTTTTTATATTTTTAGTATTTTTAATTTAATGTATTGTTATTTTTAATTTTAAGTATTGTATTTTTAATTTTATGTACTGTTAATTTAATCTAATGGAAGTTTAATATTATGTTTAAAAAATAAATGGAAATGAAATGATGAGATGGAAAATAAAATGGTGTGGTGTGGTGGATATTTCTACCAAATGATGTGGTATGATGGTTGCTTAGGGGCGATGATGTGGCAAGAAAATGAGTACTACATGTGGTACCCATATAACTTAAGTGGAATGTATGTGGCCAATATTTTATGTGTGTCCGTATGATGTTTGTCAGGGACAAATTCTGGCATAAAGTCACAGCAGAGCATAGTAGCAACAAAGGTATTCCAGTCATAATATCAGTCCAGATCTCTCTATCACAATTCACAAACACGAACCCAACCATTTTAATCCATCTTTAAACCTTGAGACCAGAAAAAATCCAGTTTTTCTTCCTTTTTTTGATCGAATAAGGTGGTGTGTCGATCTGAAACGGAAATGATGAGTACAGTAAGAAATGATAATTCTCGCTTTCCAATTCCGTTTACTTCAAATCAATGGCAAGAGTTAGAACATCAAGCACTTGTTTACAAATACATGATTTCCGGTATGCCTGTACCTCCTGATCTCATTTTCTCCATTAAAAGAAGCTTGGATTCGTCTACCAAACTCATTCTGCATCATCACTCTCCTCACCAATCAGGTAAGTCCTTCTGTGTTTCGCGAACATAAGTATGCAATTATGCACGCCAACTGTTTGATTTAATGCTTCAATGCAAAAAAATGAAAAGAACAATTGATGAATTTATTAATTATGCAACCCAAGTAAGTCCTTCTGTGTGTCTCGAACATGAGTTTGCATTATGCACGCCAACTGTTTGATGTAATGCCTCAATGAAAACAAAAACTAACTTTAGTTGCGAAAACAGAGTACACTTGTTTAAAATCAAACAATTGATGAATTTATTAATTATGCAGTTGGATGGAACAGTTTTCAAATAGGAATTGGTAGAAAAATAGATCCAGAACCAGGTAGATGCAGACGAACAGACGGTAAAAAATGGAGATGTTCGAAAGATGCTTACCCTGATTCAAAATACTGTGAGAGGCACATGCATAGAGGCAGAAATCGTTCAAGAAAGCCTGTGGAAACAATACCATTATCAACCATCTGTACAAAATCCCCAAATTACCCTTCATCAACTTCCAATTCACCTTTTGTTCATCCCCAATTATCATCATCATCTAGGTCTTGTGGTAATGTTTTGTCATCTCAGGATCAGTTTTTGTTGGAATCTAGCGTCTTTTCACATTCAGAAAAAGATCAGAGGTTTGTTCTTGATTATACTTTTACATGCATTAATCTGTTGTCATGATTGTATAACACATGCAAAAACAAGCAGCCACATGCCAATGTGCAGCAGTGTCATATAAATGATTCTTTTCTCTGAACATGTAAAAATTTCTGCTTTTTATTAATTGTACTTTTGCATGCTAACTGGTGACTTACCATTTCAAGATCAAAATTTTATTTTTGACATTGTTGTCATTACTCAATTGTACTTCTTTGGATAAATATGGTAGGGGTATTTCAGTCATTTTGGAAGCTTGTAGTTTATCCGGTCTAAAGTATAGTAGTACACCATTAATACAACCATCCGATATACAAAGTACAACTTTTTTTAATACACGCCAAACAAAAATCAATATGATTATACCAAAAAGAGGGTTTAAAAAAGAAGTTAAAATTGAAGTAAGGGTAAAATAATCAAATATAATTTGTGTATCTTTACGAACTTAAACTTGAGTTAAAATTTCAGTAATATATATTAACCATATATCAATTGCTTTATTTATAGGTCATAATTTGGTCGAATTCTCACGTAATTTGTTTCTAATTTCAAAATATCAAGATGAACTTATATTTTTTAGTTCGTCATAAGTTACTACTTTATTTAGGGACGGAGGGAGTAATACGTAGTATAAGTGTATAACAAAATGAGATCAAATTAATAAATCATGTACCGAATTGTTCATTTTTGTAAGTTTAATGTACCATGTTGCATCTTTATTACTTGGGTGAGCATGTTGCCTTGTGTGCTTTCTAATATATTTTCTTTGCATTCACATATTTAGTGTTCAAGTACAAAAATGCGTAGATAAATATTTAAGCTGATTTTTACCTAATTTATGTTAGTTATGGTATGAAAGAGGGTGTAGATGAACATCCATTTCTGTCAAAAACTTGTAGCATTGGGCCCATCTCTGCTTCAACGAGCCGAAATTCTTGGCCTTCATTGGCCCAATTAAAGCAACGGGCATTTTCAGATTATCAAAATGATTACTCCTATTTGCAGCTTCAAAACAGCCCAACACAACAAAATCAGAATAATTTGTCTTTAAATATTGAAGAAAAAGGGGAAAGTGAGAAAGTAATGCACCATTTCTTCGATGAATCGCCGCACAATGATGATCATGTTAAAGATAAAGATTCTTCCACAACTCGGCTCTCGATCTCGATACCGAGTACTTCTCGTGACTTTTTCCAGACCCATGATGGTAATTTCACCTTCTTGGAAAAATAAGTGACTTTTTCCAGACCCATAATGTGTATTTTATTTTTATGTTTTTTTCTTTCTTTTAGCTATGTATTTTATTTTCTTTTAGTTATTTATTTTATTTTCTTTGGATAACTACATGTATGTTTCTATCTTTAGTGTAGTACGTTTTGCCAAGTTAACTTTAATAATTCATCATGTACCATTTTCTGAAACTAGAAGTGTATCCTTTTCGGTAGGTAACCTGTAATTATATTCTGCAGCGATCAATTGGTAGGTGGTAGTCGCAGATGGTGGTGAAAGTGATGTTGGGTGATATCAGTGTTTTGAAATTGAAGGGATCAATAAATAAATATAAGTACAATTAAATGAGTTTTTTCTAATATATGCACTGGAGGACAATTAATGATTTTAAAAAATTCCATTTAAATAAAAAAACATTTAATAATCTAGACTTCATCGATGCATATATAGGAAATTTTGAGTTACTTAAATGCTCCTTCATGTGTGCCCTTAGGCCCCTGATAATAAATGTATCCGTTGAAAATTAAGCCTTTATAATTAGGAAAGTTTCAAATGCACAAGATATATGTAATATTCAGTCATCTAACATAATAGACTTACAAAATTTCTATGATCCGTACACAAAGAGAAATTGTTTTGGTACCTACTATTTATATATTTATTCACTAGATGAAGACAAGTGTTAAAATCAAATGATGATAGAGTGAAAAAAAATTAGTAATCAGTTTCAATAAACCTAAAACTTTGGATAAAAGTTTCAATATTTTTTCCAGAAGTCTTCCTGATCGAACTATTTTGTAATTCGTAAGCAGTTTAGATAGATAGTGTTTGTTTGTGATGATAATTGTGATCGACGGTGGAGGATAATCCAAATCTGGCTATTGTTTATGTCAGCAAAGTTGTGGATTGGGCTTAGTTACATAAGGCCCAATGGGCCTATAATTTTGTTTTTACTTAGAAGATCGAGTTTCAAATAACGTATTCAATATAAAAATTGATTTTTAAAACAT
The DNA here is from genome assembly GCA_963853835.1 of Calendula officinalis. Lineage (NCBI taxonomy): Eukaryota > Viridiplantae > Streptophyta > Magnoliopsida > Asterales > Asteraceae > Calendula > Calendula officinalis. The sequence continues at coordinate 23,853,734 of OY970825.1, forward strand.
TAAAAAAATACTCTTGTTATCCCTAGAAAATTTCTTACTTTCTTTTTTCAATTTTCGGATAACAACGTATTTCAATTTCCTTTTTGAAGATTTATTTCCAAATTATGTACTGGGTATAATAAAATCCGTTTATACTTTCCGTATCTCAAATAAATCTAATCTAATAACAACCGAAGATCTTTCACCGATTTCAAACAAAAGCAACTTGGGCAGCAAGTTTATAATTAAGGAAATAAGTTGCTTAACAAAAGCTATAAATACTTATCTGCACTTAACTTTTGTTTTACCCTGAAAACAAATTAAACCCTGTTTTTTTTCTCTCCATCTCTTCAATCAGTCGTTAACCCTAATTCTTTCCAATGGATTCAAAGCTCTCTAACGAGATGATTGTTGAGATTCTTTCAAGAACATCTTTAAAAACTCTAGACACAATGCGTTGTATGAACAGGGAGTTTGATTCACTCGCATACGAATCATATTTTCTAAACTTGTTCAGGGAAAGAAACAACATTGTTTCTGGTTTTCTTGTACAAAACATGATTCGAGGTCATCGTTTCATCAACTCATTCGTACCATCGCCTAAATCAAAAAATATGGATCTTGATCTACCTCATAAAGCTTGTATTCTTGCAAGTTCGGAGCAAGGATTAGTAGTGACCGAGAGTCCAAATCATTTAAATCCTATGGAGGTTTTTTACCATGTTTGTAAACCTACCACTAAACAGATGTTTCGATTACCAAATCCGGAAATCGAGTATACAACCGAAAAGGTTGCAATCGTCGTTATGGGTTTGAAGCCGCTGCACTTCAAGATCGTTAGATTCTCTCAACCTAAATGCCCGTAAGTCTCTCTATTTATCTATCTTATGCGTTTTTAACATAGAAAGCGAAAAAGTATATTTTTCAAATTCGGTTGAATAAAAGCAGAATATTATAAATATACATTGCATGGAGGCTGTCTTGGTATATTTATTTTTGGATTGTTAATATTCCTTTTAATATAATTAACAAATTATTTTGTGTAAGTTTGTCACCTTAGTTTTGAGGGCTAAATGGTGTTCTCGTACTTTTAAAATTATACCAAACAGTCCTTATTGATGTCAAGTTTTGCAATGTTTGCATATTTTTTGTTAAGATGTTGCATAAGTCTAACACGTTTACTTATGGATTAATTTTTTTTCTTTTTCTTGAAGTTTATAATAGTAAAATTTACAATTTGTACTAGTTTTAATCAAGATCTTTCTTCTTATTTTGTTGTTGCAGTTCTGTACAAGAGGGAGATGAGTTCTACATGACTTACAATTGTGAAATCTTTGACTCAAGAAGATGGGCATGGAGTCTGATATTTCTCATAACGTTGCCTGGTGGCGTTCACGTGGATTCTAATGCACAACCGATCACCGCTAGGGGTTCAATCTACACGTTGTTAACCAATGGCGACATCTTGAAATTTGATGCATATCCCGAAAAGTGGGAAATCATTTTGTCACCAATTCCAAAATTAGTCGAGTATGAATGTTACACTTCACATCACGTCATAAAGTATAAAGGGAAGTTGGGGTACGCTTGTTACACGCCCGAAAATGGTTGTTTGAATATTTGGGTTCTTAATGGCGATCAAAAGTATGAGAAAATATACGATAACAACAAGAAAGATGATGTTGAATGGAAACCGTTCATGGGGTTATATGATTGCGATACAAGCGTTATGATGGAGTGGGATTCACTTGTATTTCACAAGTTTAAAAAAGGTGGTAACTATGGTCGGGTCGGGTTGTTTGATCGTCCTAAACAAATGTTCGTGTTTCGATCTGATTTCGAGAAGGTAGAATTTGATGATAGGATTTGTTAGAATTTGGATGTTTGATCAAGTATGTAATTGTTTCCGATATGAATTAGATTAAATTGAGTCCTGGTAGTTGGATAAGAATTTAAATGTCTATAACTCTGTGTGACAAAAGTTTAGAAACAATATACCAACCAATTTACCACTTGAATACAACGATAGCCAATCCCGCAGAAAAACAAAGGTATGTGAGAGGTGAGATGTAGTCATCACTCGTCATACTTCTACTCGGTGGTGAATTCTTTGCATATATAATGCAAAATTGGACAAAATTATCGTTTGCACCGTACTTATATTTTTATTTTTCTCTTGTATGGTTTCCAGGTCTCTTAATCCCAAGACCAAAAAGGTTGAGTTATGGGATCCCAAATCCCGGATTTACTTTTTGACCAAATAGGATTTGGGATCCCGGATTTCAACTTTTTTTTTTTTGTCTAAATCTACGACATGGGCCCCGGAAACTATAGAAGTGAAAGGTAAAAAAATAAGAACTGTATAAACGATAATTGCGTCCAATTTTACATTACATATGCAAAAAGTTCCTTAGTAGAGAGACTATTTCTCGATAATCTCCCACTTGAATACATGAACATATATTTGTCTTCCATCCACCATAAAGAAAAAAACATATACTTAATACATGGTCAAAAACGTAAACTTACAAACCACTTATACCAAGAGCAACATTCAACACTTTTGTTGAACATATTTTCCCCCAATCACAAGTATTGTTTATGGACCCTTGCTCTATTTTCTTCCCACCATAGTCTCGCATGTACCTCTCCAAATTTTTCTCGGCTGCATTCCAATTTTAAGGATAGTTAGCCACTAGTCAACCATATATTAAAATCATAATCAAATTTAAATCCTCAAACTTTTTCTAATTTAATGTTTCAACCCTTATCTTTTTTTTTGGTACGGTTTTATCCTATAATTTGGTTGACATTAGTGTCTACCCCCTAAACTTTTCTTTACATTGACGTATATTACGATTTAGCCCTCGAACATTTTTAGATATAACCAGGGCTATAAATGAGCCGAGCAGAGCCAAGCCCGAGCCCGAGCTCAAGCTTGACTCGTTTCGAGCCTTAAATTTATACCGTATAAACATGGTTTAATCATTAAACTTTCATCTATCTGACGTTTTAGTCCTTAATATGACATTTTGTAAGTATTAACCTTTGATCACATGTCACAATGACTTTTTTAACAAATCAACCAAAGTTTAGTATAAAACCACTACTGAAAAAGTTTAAGGGTTAAAACGTCAAATCAGTAACCCGATATTAATAAGGTAGCCATGTCAATCTGTTTACGACTCTAGCATATTTAGACTCAAGTACTCAACCCTAACTTGTTTACTGATCCAGAAGGTTTTCAAAGTCGATTATAAAGCGCACTTAAATTTATTTAAAAACAAAAATTATACAAACCTGAATCTAACACGTCTGAGTTCCCTCAAACCACCCGGAAGTGCTTTGATAGTGATATAAACTCCCGGTTCATCTTGTTCCACCCACTCGTTCTCAATATCACTAACATTGCTAATAGATAGCTCTCCTGACCGATCCGCCTCTCGTGATGAGCTGGTCCTGATAGATGCATCAATAGACGATGTTTCGGTTTTAGCCCCACTAATACTTGATAGTTTTGGGGTAGCAGTGAGACCAGACGAATCGCGGTTAGACTTAACCATGGTTAAGCTTTGGTGGTCAAGTGAATCCGATGACGAGTATCCCATTCCCATTCCCGTTGGGCGGTATAAGGTTCGAGGGAGTCTTTCTTTGCTCAAAGGGGGTGTTATTGGACTGTCTCCAATACATTCAAATTTCAAATTACTCTGTTACATTAATCAACTAATTAATGGTTTTATAAAAATGGGAAAGACAATTAAATGAATTAATGTGAGTTATATGTGTTTATTTTCATTTTTCACACCTCGTCTTCGGATCTTGGAGGTGTTGGAAGGGGAAATGCTTGTCGGTTTAATCTTTGTACATTGTAAAGTTCCATTACTTTGTCGTAATTTTCTTGCCACCATTTTTGAGCTTGCCATTTATTAAACATGTCTCGACTATAATAACCCAAAAAAACGAAAATCATAAGTCGTGACGCGTTTGGTCTTTAGACATTTAGACATTTAGCGGAGGTCAAGAATAACTTCCTAGAGGTCACGAGTTTAATATTTTTTAGATGGCCAATTTCGTTAATAATCATGACAACAGTTAGGTCGAGTACATTTCGCACAGAAGCTCAGCCACAGTGGGAAAGTATGTTATAAATGGGAATACAGTTTTGAAGAATAAAATATTTTGTTGGCATGACAAAATATCATGGTATGTTTTCACGATATTGAGTAAATTGTGTCTAAACATGAGTTGTAAAGTTGTGTAAGTGGTGTGCATGCCAATACTACCATAAAAGGTACCTTCACGAGTAAGGCTAAATTAGGTCTCAAGTCACTATCTCTATGGATTGAATTTAATATGCATTAGACTACTAGTTTAGGGCATATTATATGTAGTTCGTGTTAATCATGTATTCCACTTAAATAGAAAAACATAAACCTAACCACTAATGTTGAAAAAAGGGCATTGTTCCTTTGCTTCTTTTGTTTTTGCAAAATTTATAATCGGAATGATTTGATTTAGAAGATCCATTTAAAAATGCATTGATTTTATTTTAAAGATCCATTAGATCATACTCTTGATTTAGAGCCACCATTAATAATGCATTTGATGTTATGTGTGTCAATTTTAGATTTAGACTTTGATTTAAAGATCCATTAGTTGTATTACTAGTGTTCTAAATCAAAATTCCAATAAACAGAATTTTAAAAAAATAGCTAATTTAGACTTGTGCAAACTGTACAAAGAACCGACTGAAACTGCATAACTAAACCGGAATGAACCGAGTTATACCGGTTTGGTTCTAATCTTTTTACAAAATCAGTTCTCGGTTAGGTACTGTTTGGTTCGGTCCAAAACCGAGAAAAGGCTGAAGAAACTTTTTCCAGTTTTCGGTTCAGTTCTGGCTGGTTCTCAGTCTGGTTCGATTCATTACAAGTATCATCAATTCAGTTCTCGTTCTGACAGGATTCCATTTCTTGGTTTGATTCTTGGCCCATACTAATTAGAGAGGGGGGAAATTTGTTTCTAGTAAAGTAATGCACAATCAATTGAGTGTGTTAGAAAAGCAAGAAATCCATCATTTCATGATGAAAAAATATACGTTGGTCAAACTTCCACCCATGACACATGGTGATTCTTGACAAAGCACAAGTGAGAACCCACTACCCACAATGTCAAAATATAATTTTAAAACTATATATTATATCATTTCTAATCAACTCAAGTTGAATCACTATTCAAGTTTATAATCGGTGAGACATGTTATTCATTCTTGTCAATGTGACCATCACAAAATGACAAAATATATGAATGTAGGTGTGACAAAAAGTTGAGAGGTGACCATTCTCCGACAAGGTAACAGCATTTTGGTAAAAAAGCACACCAAAGAAACAAATTTTTAAAACAAGGGCCCGCTAAAGAACTACCAATGAGTAATAAGTTTCAATTTTTGGACTTTTTCACATAATAGATTAGAGTGCTATTTTCTAGCGGGCCCGTTTATCATGATGGTGTTTGTAGTACTATTGGTACATTTTTAAGGATGTAATTCCATTTTACTAACAAGCCATAGTCAATCATAACTCAAAGTTATCTATTAAAGTTGTGTGAAATAGACAAAATTCTTTGACTTATGTTTATTAAAAATAAAAAGTTCAAAGTTTAAACACTTCTCGATAGGTCAACCGGTAGATGGGATCAAACCAAACCGAGTTATATTGTTTCCTTTCTCAATTTGAATTTTTATACAAAACCAAATTTTGGTTTGGTCCATAACAAAAAAAACCTCGAAAAAAATCAAAAAAACCAAAATACCCCAGTTCTCGGTGTGGTCCAAGATGTCAACGTGTCTGTCCTTCGTCCAGCCGAAACATTTTCTCGGTTCTCGGTTAGGTTTGGCTCCAACCGGTCCAATCCGATTTTTTCGGTTGTTTATTGATTTTGGACCTAACCAAACTGCTTGGAACCAGACCGAACTAGACAAAGAACTGATTTTATATGAAATTCGAACCAAGAACTGAACCAGTATAGCTTGGTTTAATTCAGTCCAGAATCTTTGTATGACGAGGCTTGGTTAAATAAGTGAAGTTAACATAATTATTATATACAATATAATATATTAAAATTGATATAGGACTCGTGAAGTAAAGAAGAAATTTAAATGATTTTAATAAAGTTAATGGGAACCACACATTCTAATATTTTGTAAGACCAGCATGAGTTTTAATTTCTAAAGTCTCTATTGGAATATGAGAAAATACACTTTGATGACTTTCTATTATAATTGCAAGAGACTTTTTTTGCATGGTGTGTACAATTTCAAAGGAGATAATGATTTTCATGATTGTGTCACCTACCACCAAAACCATCACTTGTGCATGTAAAATAACAATTTTATATAATATAAAGTTTAGCAACAAGGCAAAAGAAATTCAAATTCAAGGATCATGAATCACAACTCACAAGTCTTTTCAGGAAAATAAAAAGTAACAAAACTATAGCATGCCAAAAAATTATAAAGATGAAAAAAAAATGTCTTTATACTATCTTTTGAGCATTTACGAAACACAAAAGGGAATAAACTTTTATCATACATTTAATTGATGTATCTAATGTTTTAAAATCTGGGATGGACTAGTAGGAACGGGAAACCAAAAACATGTAGGACCAAATGAACTGGTTAAAAGATTATTTATGAACTACTTCGAAACAAACGAGTTAAATTTGAATCAGGTTGTAACATGATGGTTAGAACCAATTGGGAATCAAGTTTTTTTAATCTATTCCTTTTTAATCTCTATATTTTATTATCAAAGTGTTTATTTTGATTTGTTAAAATACTTCTTTTATTAGTTTCTCCAATTTTTTGGATTTGTTAAAATATTTGTTTTATATTTTTTGGGTTTCTTTTGAATTAATATAATATATAATATGACTGATTTATAATTATATTCAATAAAATATTATTTCGATTGAACCGACCGATTCAATTAAAAACTCGAATTTAAAACAATGCATTATCATCCAAATATGAAATTTATAAGATCCTTAAATATACCTAATTAAACTTCATAAATGCGAAACTATAGAAATGGTTTATTCACCTTCAAATTTACACTCGGTAACTTTTAATTTTGTTAGGAAATTAAATAATCTTGTGAAAGGGAAGGATCACTTAATCTTCCATCTACCGTATGACTCATTGACTCAATATTTACTTCTCATAATGAGGAACTATTACTATTGACAAACTTCAGTATGAAGCTCTATGTATAGTTAAAAGGAAGGTGATTTTAAAATCACATAAATTACATTATACATAATTATACAATATTTAAAACAAACTATATAAATATTATAAAACAGTGAATGTTGTATGTAAATTAATTTTTATGGTGCAGATTTAACTTCGGTAATTAAACTAGTGAGCACAATACAATGATCATTTGATTTGACATGTAACTAAAAGCACATATATGTATTAATTAAATATTCAAGTGTTTTAAATAGAGATCCGAAATAGGAAAGTTGTAAATTAAATCAGTTTGACTTTTATTACTACAATTTTATTTAAAAATTCAAGTATCTTTATCAGTGATTTATAAAAATTATAAACAAAGTTAGTGGCATTTATTTAAAATTAACCGTAAAATAAAATTTTAAAGTATTCAGAATGTGTGAAAAGAACCGAATAGAAGTGCACAAGAAGAAACACATAATTAAAAAAGAAGAGTAATTATAATAATTATAAAAAGAATATTAAAGGAAGCGTAAGACAAATTACCTGAACCGGATTCGCTTAAGATCGTTACCGCCACGTGGCAGCGAGACAAATGTAATGAGCACGCCCGGTTCCACCTGAGCAACCCACTCTTTCGGTTCATTCTCTTCCTCCAACACAATCGGGTCGGGTCTCCGACCGCTAGCTGAAGCAGACAGCGTCCCCACCGACGCATCACCTCCTCCGCCACTCCCCATCGATATCCCCTTCAGTCTCGCCTCCATTTCCTTCCCCCACACCCTACCGGAGCTCGAATTTTTGCTCCCGTTCCGCCGGTACGACCACCGGAACCTGTCCGACACAGAGGCAGACAAATCTGATTCCAAATCGTTACTCTTCTGTAACTGCTGCTGTGGAGTCATCGTCGTCGTTCCTGTACAAGGATTACAACTCCGGTACGATCCGGAGGCTTTAAGCGCAATATCCTTGATCTATAACACAAATTCAATCAATACAGAAGCAATTCACAATCAATTTTACATGTAAAAACCTATAACCAATCAATGCACTATACGAATTGTTCACTAAAAGTACCTGAGATGTAATTGTTTTGATGGCTTGTTTATTGGCAGGAGTATTGCCGCCATTAACACGGTGTGATTCTTCAGTTTCATCAGGCTGCTTCGAACGAGCAATGCATGTTAACATTTTTTTGGGGAAAAATGATGGATGTATCGGTCAATTAATGTATGAATTGGAAGAATTCAAATGATCGAGAGTAGAAATTAAGATTTAGAAGGTTGATAGAGAGGGTAGAAAAAGGGAAATAATCATGTGTTGGTTGTGTTGGTGCTCAGGGACTTTTATTACGCCCCTTAATTCCGCTGTCGAAGAGATTCCCTGTCTATTTGAAATAACTTTATGATTAAAAAAATAAATATAATTATACAAATACGTATTACTGTATTTATTTGCTTTAACGTTAATGCATAGTTTAATTAAAAAAAACTATTTATTGAATATATATATATGAGAAAATGTAAAGATATGTTAGTATTAAGTTCAGAAAATTAGTTGTCGGAAACTTTTATCCGTTGACAGATCGCGCATATAGCAAATCTATCGCGGTTAAATATCTTCCCTTGAGTCCAATCGATACTCGTTTGAGTAGCCAATAGGTATACATGTATAATTATATGAGAAGTGCATACTTATCTTTAATGAGATTTTATAATGTGTGCCCCAGTGGCAAATCATAGTAATCGTAAATGTCTTTTATGACCTTACAGTTAATTCTTGAAAAACCTTTATTTTGAATTTTAGTCAGGGTAAAATCGATATAACACGAAAATACTAATTACTTATAGATATTATTTTACTCTAATTAAGAAAATTTTAGTTTATTTAACGTTTGTTATCATATGTTCATAGCAAAACTCATCTTTAATTATACTTATAATTTCAATTATAGTTGACAACTACACACCTTGAATCTTGATCCTTTAATATATAGTCTATCCAATTCCAATCAATAACGTAAGTTGTGTAATATGTGACCCAAGGCCTTGTAGCCTAGTGGTATTTGGTGTATAAGGTGTTGCCTATGATTAAAAGGTCATGAGTTCAAACCCCGATAGGGATAAAGTAAAGTAGTTTAGGTGTCGTTCAAAAAAAAATATTGTGTAACATGTGTGTATTGTTCCCTATTGTTCCTGAAAACCTTATCAATGAATTTGAACCCTTCATTTTAAGACAGTTTTTACATTTTTATTGTGTCTCATGGTTTTTGAACCCACTTATAATGCTGATTGTTGTTGCAATATACCTAAAAGAATGAGTGGAATAGCATTCACATGTTTCTTAATTTTTCTTCTTGTACGTGTAAGTTTATTTTGATCAATTAAATTTATATTTTTATATAACTCGCGGGTTTACCCATGACTCACGGGTATGGAGACAAATTTAACATAGGTACTAACCCGAGATAGCAAGTTAGAAGAGTTTTTCCGACAAGTCGATCAAATTTCGAAGTAAAACTTTAGCTATAATAATCAACCACAAAGGATTACCAAAAACAAACAAACTAGATTTGGAGTGTGGGAAAGGAGTCAAGGATCTCTTTTTAAGCCGGTGTCAATCAAACAATTTCCTTTTACAGGAGATGTACAAGTTTTGCTTCTTTTAAGTTTCCTTTTCAGGTAAAAGTACAACATGTGTCAACTATGGCTTTTAGGTTAATTTTCCATTAAAATTTATCAAGTTTCATAACTTCCATTTTTAGAAAAATATATTATTTAAGTTTTATGATATATATTTTTCATCCAAATAAGAAGTAATTGTGTATATTATTTTAGACTAATGCAAACGGGGTGGCATTGGTCTTCAACAAACGAGCTTCGGTTATTGACATTGTTCGCATGCAAACTTCAGTTACATCCTTTGGTGAGAGCTTCAGTTTGATGATGGAAGATGAGAGAAGAGGTGTGGGGCCATTTGAATAAGATTAATATGTGTATATCTTATAATGGGTTGAGCCCAAATAATCATCACCACCTTTTGAGCATTTTATATAAATAAATATGTGCTTCTTCCCGGTATGTCAGTGAAATGATCTCGCTAGCTACCGTTGCATATATAGTTCAATAGATCTTTATTTTTGGTGACTGAATATGTAGATGTAGAATAACAATGAGCACTAAGCTATCTTAAAATCTTCATATATGGTCATCAAATTAAATTGAAACTTTAAAATAAGATTTTACTTCCCTTTATAAGTTTGACATACTCTTTAGGCCCAAGCCCATACTAATGAAAAAGAAGGTTGTCTGCTCGGCCGAAAATATCTTGAGATAAAACCATTTTTTTTAAAAACTAGGTTAATAAAATAGATAAAAAATTTAATATAGGTTTTGAAACTAAAAAATGATAAACAAGTAGAAAAATAGGTTTTGAAAAATATAAATTTTAATGATTTATTTTATATTTTTCTAACTTTTTGGCATTTATACATTATTTACATAATTACTACATAATAAATATTCAACATCATTGTTATTCAGTCCAATCGACTGGCTAATATAGTCCCACGAGTTCAATCGCATTTAAGACATTGGTTAGTTAAATACAAATTAAAACCAGTTTTTTAAACACTGTTTAATCTACTACTCATACTAATACTAATACAAAAGCAAAATATAGATTCATTGATACATTATTACCCTTGGAGGAAAAAAGTCAAAGGGTCAAATGTATGGATGTAAACAAGTTTGTTATGAAATCACACACAACCCAAATAAATTAAGGGTTCAAATCCACGAACAAATTCTGAAATAACAGATTTTTATGTCCTTCCAAATTGAGATTCTAGTTAATCTCGATTTCGTTGTGTTTTGTGCATCAATCTACCAAGAGAAATTATTGTGCATGCATAATAGATTTATGAACGTGTTATGATGCAAAGATGTCAAGCACCGATGAATCAGAAGATAATTCGTACCCCGTACGTCGATTTACACGGGTGAAGCAGAGGATACGAGATCGATCTAAGGTACGGGTTTTTGTTTATTGTCAAGTTTTTTCGGTTGTAACGATTTTAATTCACTTTTTTTGTTTTTGTTTTTCGTAGAGAGTATTGTCCAAACAAGCTGGTTTGATCGCCAAACATGCCGAAGAACATGAAAGTTTCCTCACCAAGGTATATATACTTACATTTGTATTATACATTTTTATTAATATTACGAGAATTTCTCATGCAGCTAACTTTACGGATGTTTTGTGCAACAAATGCATAACATTTTTAATGATGTTTTGTGTTTGTTGCACACAAAATCCGTGTTAACTGAAATTGATTTTTTTTTCTTTTCTCGTTTTGTAGGTAACTCATTTTTTGGGAGTCTTCTCATATGGAGCATTTTGTTTCATCTTGGGTGCAAGTGAGTAAATATGTTCATGAGATGATTTTTTCCCCTTGAGTTGGTGGTCAGAAATCCGCATGAACGAATTCTAATTATACGGCTCGTTAATCTCTTGTTCTTTTTATTATCTTAGGGCCACAAGACGTTCGATACATATATGTTTTGTTCTATATCACCTTCGTGCCACTTCGATGGATATATTATCGATATAAGAAATGGCATTATTATCTTTTGGTACGTTCATCTCTATCACCTCTTAAAAAAGTATTCATGTTATAATAGGCTCTCCAGGGTGGCGACCTAGCCACCCTAACCGTTTCCCTAGCCGTTTTCGTACCGGTAAATGTTTACACAGGGAGGTATTGAACCCACAACTTCTAGGAAGTCATTCGGGAGCCCTTACCACTAGGCCATCACTAGATGGTTTGATATCCATAACCATTTAGACCGATTCATTCTAAAATAAACATTACATATTTCTTGTCTCATGTAGGATTTCTGTTATTACGCCAATACCATCTTCTTGACCATGCTTCTATTCTATCCTAAAAATCAAAAGCTTTTCATGATTTCCTTCTCATTCGCAGAGGCAAGTTAATCTAATCATAATTACATTTTTATGAATTCACAATAATTTTGTAACTCACAACCCGGAGACTTATATGCGGGCCCACAATTCATGGTTGATTCTTTCTTGCAGGGACCGCTAGCATGGGCTTTGATTGTTTGGCGTTGTAGCTTGGTTTTTAGCTCGGTTGACAAAATTGTAAGCGTCCTTATACATCTCTTCCCAGGTGAGTTCGATTAAATTACATGATTCTTGAGTCATTGGCCCGTTCCTCTGTGTTTTGGAGGCCCTGTGCAAAGCATGCTAATTTCTAAACATTAAACTCTTTAGTAAACATGGAAATATAAAGGCACTAAAATGTAGGGCAGTAGGGGTGGCAATTAAGTTGACTTTGGATCGGTGGGTTCAGGTTAGCAAGTTGGAGGGTTATAATCAGTCAACTCAAACCGGGCCTCTTTAGACTTTTGGGTCAGAAAAATCAACTCTAATCAGGACACATTTACACCATAGTAACTCTGACACGGCCCGTCTGACCCATATATCTTAACAGGTTAGTGGTTTAAATGGGTTAGCGGGTCATAACCAGGTTGTCAGTTCAAAAATAAAAAAAACGGGCCCAAATGCAATGCTAATGGTGAGAAAGTGAAAGGTCAAAGAGAAATAAAGAGATGTGTTAAGCGGGATTTAGGTGATTTTATAATATTTACATCCTTTAAAAAAACTTTAAAAACTAAACGAATTGATGGGCTGTCCCGTTTATACATAAGCCAACACAAACCCGGCCTCATTTATAAATGAGTTGGAAAGATCGGCCATTTTTACCCGGACCTATTTAGGCTCAACCCAAATCTGATTACTTCCATGCTGGGTTCGTGCCGGGAATTGCCGCCCATACCAAAATGTTTACTTGTTTGTTATTATTCAAATTAAATCATATGTTACTAATAAATTACCCAACAAATGATATTAGACCGGTAAACTATCTTTTTTTTCTTTAGATATTTTGTTATTTATGGTATGGCTTCTTACATTCTCAAGGACGGCCATGTTATGATGTTTATGATCAAATTTAATGGTTTTATTCATATACCCGAATTTTCATTATTATTCTGAATCCGAATTTCTCGACATTTTTGGGTTGGTTTTAGGTGTGGTCTTCTTTACGATGTGTTGGTGGGACCCGGACTTTTTCGAAGCGATGCATCCCGAGGGAACTACAGGAGGTGATTCATGGCGTCATATGGTAGACAAATCGTTCTTGTGCACTTGGCTATTCACGGTTCCTTTGATTGCTTATTTCCTTTGGCAAGCTCTTTATTTTCTTATAGTAAATGTTCTTCGTCGACAACGATTGTTAAAGGATCCTGAAGTTATGACCTCCTACAGGTTAGCTTATCTTTTTCTACCTTTTAACAACTTCTCAATATTCCCAAAACAAGTGATATGGGGATTTGACAAGCAATCCGAGATGTCAACATGGGAAGATCGGGCATGTTGGGTAATGGGTTGAAACAAATTTGGATATTTTTTCTTTTTTGGTGACCTAGTTCTCACCCGCTTTGCGAGCTGATTAATAAGCCCTATAAATAAGCTCTCAATAACACTCTCTATTCTTGAGTATTGTCTCACATTGGACAAATAATAAATCTTTTTCTACTCATTTTACAACCAATTAGTTTTAAGTTGGAACCCCCACAAAATTACATGGCATCTAAACAAGGTTCAACCATTTGTTGGTCAAATGTCACACGAACTCCACGTAAACCATATATATCCATGTGTTAAGCGCGAAAAAAATGAAGTCACACGTGAGGGGCGTGTTGAGTAATGTCCCACATTGGACAAACACTGAATCTATAATGTGTTTATAAGGATTCTGAACTATTCTTTTTATAACCAATTGATATTAAGTTGGAACCTCACAAACCTACACCTATATATTAATTTTCTTTTTTGTTGTTAAAAAGAATATATTAATTTTCTTGTTTATGATCCTTGATATACAGGGGACTATCGAAAAAGGCGCAAAAAGCAAACAACGTATGGTGGCGTTTAAGCGGATGTCTTGGAGATCAAAACCGTATGCTTATGTACATTCTGCTGCAAGCCGTTTTCACAGTAGCAACAATGGCACTAACAGTCCCAATATTTCTATCATACGAATTACACCTTGTTTTTCAAATACTTAAAGTTTCAGCAGCCGTTTGGAACGGAGGACAGTTTTTGGTGGAAGTTATGCCGCGGCAAGTGGTTCTTAAGGAGAAGAAAAAACTAGAAGTTGCACCACTCGCGCAAGATAACCACCAACAAACACATCCTCATCAAAGCTAGTCACGGGTGATTAACGCTTTATGATACGGTCGTTTTGGGTGTGTGCTTGTTGTATATATATGTTGTATCAATACGTTACCAATTTATTCGTATTTTAGGTTATTGTTACGTGCTTTAAGTTAAAACTATTGAAGTATCATCATTCTTTATATATATATGCAAATGTATATTGTTCTTAGTTATTTGTGATTTCTCTTGGTTGTATGTGATTTATCTTTCTTATATTTAATGTTGATAATCTTATTAATCATTTCTTTTTGGTACAATTTATCTAAGTTATTTTATTCTTTCTATTTATACATTTTTTTATTAATCAGAATAAAAAATAAAACTGATATACGTATAAAACATGTAAATCACATAAAACAAACTTCGTATAACTTATTTGTAGCGGTGCAGTTGGCCGAAAAAACGGAACTGGATCGAAACCAACCGAAACCAAAAAAATGTAATCGGTTCGGTTTTGAAAATTTATCATTTTTTGTTTTGATTTTATCGGTTTCAGTTCAGTTCGGTCCTCACATAGGGTTGAGCATTTGGGCTAAAAAGCTAAATCGAAACGAACCAAACCAAAATGGAAAACATGTAACTGGTTCGGCCCTATTTTGAAAATTCATCATTTTTTGTTTAAATCTATCGGTTTCGGATCTTACTGGACCGAGTTCGCCCCTGCCTATTGTAAAAGATGTGGAGCATGTATGTTGAGCAAGTAAAACATATAAAATATAAATGATATATGAAACATGCTATAATTCAGATTTAGAAAAATATTGCAGTAATTAATTATATATATTAACATTGACCAACATTTAATTGAGTTTTTTGAACAAAGTGTTGCTAAAAATAAGGAAAATTAGGTAACGAATATAGATTAATATGGGTTAATTATTATTACTATAATCTAATTAATTAATATTTCTAAAAATATTAATTACTTTTATGACAACCTACATTATCAAAACTCTAAATTTATTTATTTTTATACCCACGTGTAAAAAACGTAGATGACTTGTGAGGGTAAAAATGGAATTCCAGGTGGTATATTTCATTTTGGGCTTATCGAGCTTGGATCCATTTTTCTTCTGATTGAATTTATTTTTTCTATTTTCCATTTATCTCTTTGAATAGAAATGAAACTGTCAGCCTTTTCGTTAACATCTGGGCTTGGAAAATATATTGGGCTGGGCTCAGATGAATCTCCAACGTCCGTTGTAATTGACGGAAGATCAACGACTTCACGGTCGGTTGAACTACTGACAGAACTATTGGGGCTCAGTAATCTAACGAAGTCCCCACGGAGTTCAAATTTCATCGGCGGCATTTTGAACGGCGGTGGAGGCGGTGGGATTGGATTCCACGGTGACTGAGAACCGGGAAGAAAACCGTCCTTGTCGTAGTAATCGCTTGTTTTTGATGGTAACGGCGTTTTTTCCGTCGAATGTCTCCGGAGTGCTTCTGATTTTGGTTGTGACGGAGGATATGGAGGTTGAATTTGGCTCTTAGGCTTTGATTTTTCCTCCTGGTTATGTGAAACGTCAGCCGTTGACGAAACGACGTCGTTTTTGGGAGCAAACAAACCGCAAAGAATGGCAAATACTAGAAAAATATTAAGGGAATTCCACGTGGATTTAAATGAATTTGGTTCGAGGATTGATGGGATATGTGATAAAACTGGAAGGAGGAAGAAGTTGATGATGAAAAAAATAAGTACGGTGAGGATGAGGATGAGAACCACCGGGTCAATGGGTGGTCGATGGTGGCTAGTGGCGGAGATGGGTGGCTGAAACCGTAGGTTTGGTGGAGGGCCTCCATCTTGGTCCGATATATGAGTTAGCATTCAGGAATTGGATTTAAAGTTTAAAATTTGAAGATATTTATAGTTGTCATGAAATGAAGAAAACAAAGTGTTGTTTAAATTGTCAAAAATATGTTACGCGCTAAGTAAAATGTATTGGTTATTTGGTATAGAAATAAGTTTGTTTCAAATAAAATATTGTTTATTTTATATGTGAACTGTGAAGGGTTGAAATTAGAACATAAAATAGTAGTATTAGTTTTAGTTTAAGGTATCAAAAAGGAGAGATAGATGAGTAGTTAGTGTTTGTTAAAGACTTAAAGGCGACTTGAAGAATGTAATTTATTATATAATATAACTTTTCAGTCATGGATGTTTTTTCTAGACCTATACACTTTGCAAAATCTACTTACAAACCAAGCATAACAAAACATGGTTTAAATCAGAGAAATGATAATGACAATTTTTAGAATTATTAATAACAAGACAAAATTAATATAAAAACCGTCATCTAAATTTTAGGAACACTGTTATATCAATGAATATATAATTATTATATACATTAATGAGGTTTGGTACAGATCCCCTAGTATACGGACAACCGGACACCCGGAAAGACGGACGATTCGCGTACGGTCCGGAAGTAGTCGCGCAACATTACCATCATTAGATTACAAGTCCCAAGACCTTCGATAAGGCGTGGCCGGGTTTTGAGGAAAAGCGACATCGAGCCATGCTAACATTTAATGAGGGTAAGGCTTGACATCGACCAGCAACATGGCCCAACAGATATAGGTCGGTTGCTCGCAGAGGACCGGAGGACAATGAGGTTCACATACCAAAGGTAGTATCTCGATTTCCCGCCCAAAGCAACTGGCCCATAAATAGGTGGTAAGCCTCAACGCATAAGGCATTCAATACACTTGTCATTTATTTCTTTCACCTATAATTCTCTAATTCCGTTCGTATAAGACCTCACGTCGATCATATTAACTTACTTAAGCTTCAGAGTGTCCTCCCGGAAACCCTTTCCGGAGGACTTCTGACTTAGGATTGCTCGTGATTTCAGGTACTTCGCATAGCAAATCGTTCGGTCCGGAGCTCTCGAAATCAGACGCAACATTTGGCGCCATCCGTGGGACCTAGAACAAAATGGTCTTAGAATCTACGTCGAAGGGGGGGATCGCTCGCCGGTTCTAACCCGAATCGAGCAAACTCCCCTCTCCGCCTCGACTCTGATCGACCCTACCGTATGTCCCCCTCCTTTTGGGGTCAGCGGAAGTGAGCCGACAAAAGAAGACGTGGAGGAATTCAGGCTCTTCTGTAAATTCTGAAAGTTAAGAGATGCAGAGAAGAATCAAAGGAGAAGGAGAGACGGAGAGCGGGTGAGCGAAGTAGGAAGGACATTAATTTATTCGAGCGAAGAAGAGTCCGCAGATCCCTCCACGGAGAGCGCTTCCAAGGAAGAAACCTCTTCTATTCGAACGCTGGAAAAAAGGCCCCGAAGGAGGATAGAAACTAGAAGTCATGCCCGGGAAAGAAGTGAAACCCCACAACGTCACTCCTCCATTTCACGAAACTTCCGCCCCCCCCTTTGTGGACGACATCAACGAGATGACCATTCCGAAGGGCCTCAAAGGACCACGAGTCAAGTCCTACGACGGAACTGGGGATCCAGACGATCATGTTGCGAGCTTTCGGTGGGCTGTGAGGATGATCCCCATGGATCCCAGACTTTGGTGTCTGCACGATATTGGCTGTCTAGTCTCCCCCAGAAAAGTATAGCCAGTTTTGAGGAACTGGTCACACAGTTTTGTCACAGTTTCATCCAACAGATGAAGTACCAGCAGCGTTCTCAATCTATCATGGCATGCAGACAACGTGAGGGGGAGTCCAACAAATCTTACTTCAAAAGATTCAATGAGCAAAGTCGGAAGATGCCGGTACGAGAAGACTCGCTCATTATTGCCGCTTTCACATACAGACTGAGAGAAGGCGAGTTGTTCCGTGAATTGTCCAAAAGGGATTTCGTCAAAGCTGACGACATGATCAACGCGGTGAATAAAGTACTGAAGCAGGAAGAGGAAAGTGCGGAAAAACTAAGGTTCGAAGCACAAGAGAAGAAAGGAACGATTGGTTCTAGCTCTCACAAGAATGACGGAAGGACGAAAGGAGTATTCCGATCCGGGTACGGAGGAAAGCCTTCGTATCAAAAGCGGCCACAAGAAGGAAGACCTCCGCAAGAACGATATGGGCCGTCTAGGTAAGAAACTTATTCCACTTATGAAGCCCGCAGGCCGGAGGCGAAGGGGACTAGGAAACGATACCCTAAGGACCCTAAAGCCTATTGTGAATTCCATAAAATCATGGGGCACTCAACGGCGTCTTGTGAGAGCTATAAGAGGGATAAAGAAGCTCAGGGAGGAAAGGCGAAAGCTGCCGGGGCAGAACCACCAACCAAGAAGGAGGTAGTGGCATATAACACATAAATCTTTGCTCTGGAAGGAGAGTCATCAACCCCTTCCTTGGGAAAGAGGCATAGGGGGATAGTGGAGTTTGGAAGGGGAGAGCCCGTTCCCGAAGGATATGTGGGAACGGAACCTCTAGTCATCTTTGGCATAATCGCTAAGGTCATGGTGCGTCGAATCTATGTTGATTCAGGAAGCTCATCTAACATCATGTACAGCCATTGTTTCGATAAGTTTCCTCCAGGTGTTAAATCTTTGCTGAAACCTGCCATGGGGACGGTCGTAGGTTTCGCAGGACAGTCAGTGTGGCCTAAAGGGAAGATACACCTTCCCTTCACATTGACTGATGGGAGAAGAATGACTGCAAAACCATCCTGGCAGAGTTTGTTATTATTGAAGCGCCCTCGAGGTACAATGCCATCCTAGGCAGAACCGGTCTGTGGCAGTTTCAAGCGGTTCCGTCAACTATTCATGGTCTGCTCAAATTCCCTTCGGAACACGGCGTAATTACCATCCGAAGCATGCCCATGCCCCTTTTGGAATGTAATACTATCACGCACCATGATAGTTGGACGGAGCAGAACGAGATCCAATTGGTGGTTAATTCAAAGTACGCGGATACCAAGGTCCAGATTGGGGGAAAACTTCCTCGGGAACTACAAAAGAAATTAGGAGATCTTTTAAAAAGGTACAAGCATGTGTTCGCATGGGAACCGTAAGACATGACCGGCGTCTCAAGGGAAGTTGCGGAGCACCGGTTAGGCTTAAATCCGGCTTTCCCTCCGGTCAAGCAGTCGAAGCGGATCATGGCTAAGCACCGAAACGAGGTGGTTAATAAGGAGGTGATCGATTTAGTTGCCGCAGGAGTCATGCGAAGCACTGAATACCCGGAATGGATAGAAAATCCGGTTCTGGTCAAAAAAGGCGACGGATCGATGCGTATGTGTGTAGACTTTAAAGATCTAAACAAAGCATGTCCGAAAGATAGCTATCCCATTCCGGAAATTGAACAGAAGGTGGAATCCTTAGGGGGATACCAATGGAAGTCGTTTTTGGATGCTTATAAGGGGTATCACCAAGTCCAGATGGCCCGAGAAGATGAAGAGAAAACCTCCTTCCATACGGAGAAGGGTACCTTCTGCTATGTGAAAATGTCGTTCGGATTGCGTAATGCTGGAGCCACCTATCAGCGGTTAGTGGACAAAGCTTTCCAAAATCAGATTGGCAGAAACCTAGAGGTATACGTAGATGATATGGTCATCAAGAGCAGAACGAATGGTGACCTATTAAGAGATGTGGAGGAGACGTTGTTGCAATTACAAAAAATTAATATGAAACTTAATCCCAAAAAATGCTCCTTTGGGATGGACGAAGGGAAATTTTTGGGTCATATCGTAACCACATCTTGAATCCGGGCCAATCCGGAGAAGGTGGAAAGCTTGTTGAAAATGAAAACCCCACGTACGGTGAAAGACGTCCAGAGCCTCAATGGGAAACTAGCAGCATTGGGTCGATATCTGGCTAAGTCAGCGGAAAAATCTATTCCGTTTTTCAGAGCTCTGCATGGATGCACGAAGAAAGGGATGGGGGAATGGACAGATGAAGCCGAAAGATCTTTCATCGATTTGAAGCAGCATCTCAGAACCATCCCTGCCATGACCAGCCCAATAGACGGAGAACCCCTAATCGTCTACTTATCAACAAATACAGAGGCAATCAGCTCCGTACTCATAGCCGAACAGAATAAAAAGCAGGCGCCCATCTACTTCGTTAGCCGCGCTTTGCAGAATGCAGAGTTGAATTACTCAATGATTGAAAAGTTGATATTGGCTCTGGTGTACTCGGCTAGACGGTTGCAGAGATACTTTCAGGAACATCCAATAACAGTGTTAACCAACCGGCCTATCAAGACCATCCTGCTGCGACCGGAGCGATCAGGCCGACTGACGAAATGGGCGATTGAGTTAGGAGAACACGATATCACCTTCCGTCCAAGGCAAAGCATAAAAGGCCAGACGTTGGCAGATTTTTTAGTAGAAATGCGAGAAGAGGATAGTGTATCTTTGGCGGAGGATGCGACGCCTTCGTCCGTGAACACTTCGCCTGGTTTATATTGGCACATGTACACAGATGGAGCATCAAGCGTCGAAGGTTGCGGAGCAGGAGTGGTCTTGACGGGTCCAAATGACGAAAGGGTAACGTATACCTTGAGGTTCGGCTTCAAATGCTCGAACAATGAAGCCGAATATGAAGCATTATTGGCGGGCTTAGGCCTAGCAAAAAGCCTAGAAATTAGAAAGATGAAGGCTTCTACGGATTCATTGTTGGTGGTGAATCATATCAAAGGGCTGTACGAAGCTAAAGAAGCCCACATGAAAAAATACCTGACGAAGGCTAAAGAGGCGATCTTGAGTTCAAGGAGTTTGAGATTACTCAAGTTCCTAGAACAATAAACAAAGAGGCAGATGCTTTAAGCAAACTAGCGTCTATGTTGTTTTGCCAGTTAACAAAAAAAAGTGCTAGTGGAAGTCCTTGCAGAAAGAAGCATCGAAAGGGTGCATGATGAGGTGATGCAGATAGGTTCGGAGGAAAACTGTTGGACCTATGGAATATGGAAATATCTTCAGGAAGGAACACTCCCGGAAGATAAGAAGGAGGCTAGGAAAGGATATGGAAGGAACACTGTTGGACCTATGTAATATGGAAATATCAATGCAGGGAGGTACATGGTTAAGGGGGAACCTTATACAGGAAAGGATATTCAACCCCATGGTTTAAATGTTTGAATAAAATGGAAGGGACCCTGGCCATGAAGGACGTTCATGAAGGTTTATGTGGTTCGCATTCCGGCTCTAGAGCACTCACGCAGAAACTCTTCCGGGCAGGGTACTTCTGGCCAAGCATGTCAGCAGATATGAAAGAGTATGTCAAGAAGTGCAAACAATGCCAGATGTACTCGGATGTCCCCAGAATGCCTGTGGTAAACTTGACAAGTATCACGAGTCCATGGCCATTCTGTCAATGGGGGATAGATATCGTGGGTCCTTTCCCAAAAGCAGTCGGAGGAGTCTAGTTCCTTGTTGTTGCGGTTGACTATTTCACAAAATGGGTAGAGGCAAAGGTGTTGGCGTGTATATCAGGCTCCAACATTGTGAAATTCGTATGGCAGCAAATCATGTGCAGGTTCGGTCTTCCCCACACAATCATCAGTGACAACGGAAAGCAATTCGCCAATAACCCTTTCAAAGAATGGTGTGCTAAGATGTCCATCCGCCAAAATTTTACGTCTGTCGCACATCCTCAAGCAAATAGTCAAACGGAGGTCACGAATAAGACGATAGTCAAGGGGAAAAAGAAACGCTTGATCCGGACGGAAGGGGGATGGGTAGATGAGTTACAAAGTGTCTTATGGGCGTATCGAACAACGGAAAGAAGTGCAACAGGAGAAACCCCATACAGTCTAGTGCACGGGACGGAAGCGATGATCCCCCTAGAAACAATGTTAATTTCCCCAAGGGTAAACAACTTTCGTCTGGAGGGCAATGAAGAAGCTCTTAGGCACAATTTGGATCTAGTCGATGAACGTCGAGCAAACGCAGCAACTCGGCAGGCAGCGTACGAACTGTTAACAGAAAGACACTACAACAAGAGAGTTCGAGGATTGGCGTGCAGGGTCGGAGATCTAGTGTTACGGAAGAACGAGGCAAGCTTGCAGATAAAACCAGGCATGCTGTGCCCAAATTGGGAGGGCCCGTATCGTATCAAGGAAGCAAGATGGGACGGTTCGTATGTGTTAGAATCAATGGACGGAAACCTGGTCCCACGAACATGGAACATGAGGAACCTGCGAAGGTTCCATTTCTAGTTAAGTAATCAAACATGTTAAAAGGCCTCCCTATATTAGTAGGATCTTAAGGGGCACATATTGTAAGAAACGAATCGAATGAACCTCCCAGAAGCAGAATATTTTGTCATAAATGTTAGGTCACATCACCCTGGTTTCATAAGTTAATTGATTAGATTAATATACTTAGGACAATTAAAGTGTATAACACAGTATTAGAGTCAATGTCTAAATCCACTAAGTGTGGCTTGTTGCGGAAAAACAAGACCACTGATCAATTACAAAGATATGAAAGTGAATACGTAAATTGGTAAGTTCTCCTTTGCAAGATGATCTCTATTTATAATGATATAGAGGTCTTACATAATGGGCAAATGAGTAACCGAAGGACTAAACTAGTGAAATCACTAAGATCAAGAGATTTGATCTTAGTCCGTTACAAAACTGACTTTAACTCAGTCCTTCTACTCAGTATTGGATTTCCAATACTGAGTGCTGATACCGAGTGGCCAATACTGGCCAAACTCAGTATCACTCCTAAACTTAGCATATTAAATCTACTATTTATTCTAAGCTAGTCTAGGTTGTTTTGTTATCTTAAGATTCCAAAGGGGTACGGCTTTTTGCCTTAACAATCTCCCCCTATCTAATGATAAACAATTACAAAGAGAATATTACAAAAACAAAAATTCAGGCAGCATAGTCTTCTTCTTTACTGTTTGTTGATTGATTCAAACTCATAGAAGACTTCTTTCTTTATGTGGATGAACTCTTCTCTTTTCTTCAGTGCATCCTGCCTGTTATTCAGCATAGCAACTATCTTCTTTCTGAACCAAGAGTCCTCCTTCTTGGTTATCATCCATTTCAAGCCCACCAGATGACTAATAGGGGCCTTTGGCAAATCTGCTTCAGTAATGAAGCATTCCCTATCTTCTGAGTCAGTATACATATAACCAGAGGTTGGATATATGGTGCTCTTTTGATACTGAAAGATTAAATTTGGAGGAACAGAGTATGAGTTAAAGATCCTGAAAGTGTTAAGGCACTCAGGCTTGTTATTCTTTACAGCCTCAATAATTTCACTGAGTGCCCTATAGTCTGCTTGGTACAAAATGCCTTGTTCAAAGCAGACAACAGAAACAACCCAGATTTCATCCATCATTACTTGGGCTTCTAAGGATCTTGATGGTAACTCCTTAATTAATCTGGAAATCTTCACCCAGTCTTGGAGTCCCATGTTCTGAATGTCATGAAGAAAAATCTTCATAGGAGGACTGACTGGTCCAGTGCAGACTGCAACTATGGACTTGTCAATGGTTTTGACTTTTATTTTGTTGACATACATGTTCAGCCAGCATATCTCCTTCACATTTGGGAATAATCCATTCCTCGGCATACTCATCCTGTTCTCCCTATATCTTGTTCTTTGAGCAACAATGTTCCAGTATTGTTGAAGAACTTCATCTTCTGTTCTTCTTATAGTGTGAGGTTTCCATGGAACATCTGCATCAGAATCAGTGTCAGTATCAGGATCTTCTTCCTTAACAGGAAATAATCTTTGGGCCTCAATCTCATCCTCAGCATCACTCTTTTCCTCAGTATCATGTACAAATCTTCTTGGTCTAGAAATCAGAGGAGCTGGATCTGGTTCCTCACTGGATACTGAGGACATAACCACTTTTGACATTCTTCTGGTTATTGGTCTTCTAGGAACTCTAGAAGGTCCTTCAGCTTGAGGAGATATTGGTTTTCTTGGAGTCTCTTCATCATTTGAGGATGATGATGAAGAGCTTTCTTTATTTGCCACATCCAGTGCAAAGTTTAAGAAGTTTTGAGATGGCACTGGATGTTCTTCATCATCATCAGCAATAGGCCAGCCAAAAGGCCTATAAACTATAATCTGCAAGTTATTTGGCTCTTGAGTAGGAGGCTCAATATCAACTTGCTGTGGTTGGTCAGTTGTAGTCTCCCCATGAGCAGTTGGCTCAGATAACTCTTCAAGTTGTTCCAGAACTGACCTTCCTCTTTGTCTTCTTCTCTCATACTGAAACCTAAGTGGTTAATCAGTATGAGAAGTTTGCTGATGTTGTTGTTGTTGTTGCTGTGGAGGTTGATCTTTATTCAGTTTCCTTCTCTTCTCCCCCTGAGCATATGGCTCAGGTTGATCAACCTCTTCTTCTCTTTGTCTCTTCTCCCCCTTATTGTTATCATTTGATGGGGAGGGAAGAGGTTCAGTATCACCACCTATGTCCCCCTGTTGATCATCATGTGTTGGGGAGGGCATAGGTTCAGTGGAAGCATCATGTTCACCCTCAGTATTTGCATGGGAGGGTGATCTTCTAGGCTCAGTAGCAGGGCCTTCTTCATCATCTGCATTATTTCCACCAACTGGAGACTGTGGAGGTGGTGGAGGCTGTTGTTGTTGCTGAAGTAGTGCCACCGACTGCTTTAATGAGTCAATTTCATTACTCATTGCATCCATCCTGGCCAGAATATTATTCTGAGTGTTCTGCATGGCCAGGATTTGATTGAGAATTGTTTGTAGAGCCCCTTGCACTTCCTGAGACTGAGTGGCTTGTGCTCTATGACCCTGCACAGATGGTGCTAAAGAAAAAAAAAATTGTAAACTGGTTAGAATGAAAGGTTTATCAAATAGAATTGTGGTGTTGTTAAATTCTATAATCATGTAAACATAATGTATAAGTCTGTATTTCATCTGGTTCATGATGAAATATTGTGAACTTGTGCATAGCATGTGTAAGAAATGTTTAGTAAAAGTGAGTGTGAATATTTGAGTGGCTCAGTATAGGATAGGTCACATTTACTAAAAGGTTTTGATTTGGGAAATCGAAGCCTGGGATGTGCTTTTTGTTATTTCCAATGTTTATCACTCGGTATCAGAGTGATAACAGAAATGTGGCTAAAACCCATGGAAAATTTTTGGCTAATGTGGCTTAAAAGGTTTGTGATCATTTATTGAATTATGTGAACCGACTCAAAAATAAGTGGGACATCATTCAAGCAGCACTAGTGGGTGTCAGTATGACATCAACCACCATTGTCTCTTTAAATGTTGAGACAACTGTAGACTGACAATGATCATATGAGTGCTCAGTGTATGAATTTTGCATAGCAGCAGTGGGCTAACTATGTTGGCCATAATTGGATATATATTTGAAAGTTCGTTTGAGACTTTGGTCAGTATTGAGTTGGTACTGGCCAATACTTAGTCTCTATTTGGGATTCCCTTCGTTTGAGAAATTCATACATGAGACTTTGTCGGATTCCCTTCGAGCATCTGCAGAGGTCGGTGCTGGATCATCTAGATTTTGATTTGAGGCACCAGCACCTTCAGGAGCCTCTTGTCTGCTATCATGAGCACCTTCCAGTATATGTTGCTCAAACTGAATCTCCACATCAAGAGGAACATGAGGTTCCTCAATTTGTTGAGCAATATGTTCAGGTTCAGGACCTGGCCACTACAAGAAATTGACCTTTTTGCGACGACAAAAGTCGTCGCTAAATATACTAAAGTCGTCGCTAAATATATGCTTTGAGACGACAGTTGTCGCAAAGAAGGTCGTCGCTAATGGTTCGTCTCTGAGCAATAAATAGCGACGATATGGCTCGATTGTCGTCGCAGAAAGTAAAAAATAAAAATAATACATGTTTAATTACGTTTTTTATTTGCGACGACCTGTCGTCGCTAATATTAAAAATATAATTATATAACTTTTCATGATATCTTTATTCTGAGACGACCTTGTCGTCGCTAATAGAAGAAGTTTAATGTTTTCGTCGTCTAATTTGCGACAACATATGTCGTCGCAAAATGTATTTTTTTATAATTTTCTTTTTGATTTTCCAGAATTTACACATGTATAAATGCAACAAATACTAAATTATTATCCACCAAACTAAAATATTACTGAAGTTACGTACCAAATCCATATAGAACTAAATTCAAATGTACGTGCAACTACATAATAGTAATGTACCACTATTTTTTTTTAAATAAAATCAATTTCAATCCAAATCAAATAACCCTAAAATCTATAAAAAACATAAGCAAATCCCATAAATTCGCTAAACCAAATTTACCTACTCATCTTCACTCTCGTCCTCATCGTCTTCGTCCTCGTCCTCGTCAAGACATCTAATGAAGGAAGTTGCATGTTCGGATTTTTCTCAATTACCGAATCGATCCACTTTTGAATTGCAGTTTTCCACTTGCGGTTATTCTTTTTTACGGTTTTGTGCACTATTCCTTTCACTTGCTCATTTGTTGGGTGTGATTGTAAGGAGGAGGTTGATGACCGATTTGGAAAATATGAGCGGATTGAGGTATTCTTCAGCTTTTGTCCGCGACCAACATTATGGCCGCGTTTTTCCCCGAAAACCTAATTCATTTGATTCGTTAACTGACTTTCAAAAAATATAAATTGCTCAGAAAACTATACTAATCAACCAATAAATTATGTAAAAGATATGTACTATTTTACATGTCCAATAGCTTTCGGGTCAAAATGGGAACATCTTAGAATGGGTCATCTATAACAAGTATTAAATTATCTATATAATTACCTTTGCAGCAATTTCTTGCTCGTTAACTACAGAACAAGAAGATGATTGAGTCGTCCTCTCGCTAACCAATCTTTCCTGCATTTTTAACAACAATCGTATTTAATTAGCACAAACTATTAACACGGTTCAGGAAAAACGCAGCTGCACAGTACAGGAAAAACAAAAGAAAAAAAAAATACAATATTATACATTTACTTACATATGTAGTCCTGGCTTCCTCGTTCGCCCACCGGCTCCCCTTGTAATGCATGTCGTGTCAATTCTCAACAACCCCCGGCACTTCATTCGTTTCCGGATTCATCTGTTATAAAAATAAAATACATCTTATCTTATTACTAATAAACAATAGCATACTAAAAACACGCATAAGATAGTAGAGTTCAAGTATTTAACCTTTTTGTAGCGTGTATTCACGTATGATGAGGTACCATGATAACTTGGATATTTCACTTTACTTCTATTACCTTTATTCTTTTCGGATTGCTTCTTCCACCGAGAATTAAGAAAAATATCGTCTATAAGTTTATTCCAAGTCGCTGGTGTCAAACGTGGATCTGGATTTCTCCTTGCATTTTCAATGTTGTCATAACCGCCGTGCATATCTAAATGTTTCTTATATCTGGATTTGCTATCGGAATAGCGGTCCGCACACTGACGATCTATGGACCCAAGAATCTTATCATAATCGGTTGCGGTAGGCTGAAGATCGAAATACATCTACAAGGCAAAAAAAAAAGGACATAAAACGCTATATATGAAACGAACCGTAAATGTATTAGGATTTAAATTTACCTCGATCCGCGGAAGTATTAGAGCCTTCTTTTCGTTAGGAACATGTTCCCAAGTTTGATAGTATGGAGGGATAAGTCCACGAACCAAATTCCCAATCAGAGTCAACATCATGGATCCTAATTTTCCAAGAGGTTTATAAGTTTTCTCAATATCCCGGTCAAACTCTACACGAAGAGGCTTCATCAGGTTTTTTGTAAAAGCCAATTCAAGATTCTTCCCTATTGCATACCCTCTTCCTAGGTTTGCTGTATGAACAAAAGAATTAGAAGATAACATATGAATGTAATGATAAAAAATAGAAAATAATAGCTTACATGACTCGCACTCTGTGCCTATCCTATCCGGCCCACGATGAGGAGGATCACCACCACAGTCTCCACCATGGCTACGCCCAACGTCACACATATCTAAATGGCACATAAAAATTAAAGTACATATATAATCACATAAAACAAAATCAAATTATAATTAAAGAATTCAAATTACAAGGATAGAAGCCTAAATAAAACAAAAAGAAGTCAAATTACAATGATAGAAGTAAAATTATAAATAAAGAATTCACATTACAATTAAAAAGTAAAATTACAAAGATGTCAATCTGAGTCATCACTTGAACAATATTGAGGTACATGATCAACATCAACATCATCCATGCCATCTTGTTCATCTTTATCGTCTGAAGAAACTTCTTCAATTTCATCATCTAGATCAATTTCTTCGTCTTCATCTTCATCATTAATAAAATTGTCATCATCTAACACATGAGGATTTGTAGGGATATTACCGACGGTACTTGATTGACCATGCACGGCTCTACTGACACAAGGCAAGTCACCCAAGTCCACAATCAACTCAAAATCAGATGAGGTATTGTTGTGTACAACATCCACCTCATTAGCATCATTTGTAGCTGGAAGATCCCAAACATTTCGATGGTTAACATATTCGACAACCCGCCAATGATGGTTACGAGAAGGATCTTCGATGTAAAACACTTGTTTTGCTTGTGTAGCAAGGATAAACTGGTCATTTTTGTATGCTTCAGAACTGACATTAATGCTAGTGACATTATTTTTAGTAATGCATCGCCCCCGATCGGTATTGAACCACTTACATCGAAACAAGACAACCGAATAAGAACCTAAATAACGTAACTCTAGAATCTCCTCCAACACACCATAAAATGTTGAACCATCTGTTCCAGGAACTACAACACCACTATTTTGGGTGGTACGTCGTGTGTCATGAGTGTGTACCACGAATCTCACACCATTGACTATACAAGCTGTGTAACCGTTTGCATTAAAGTTTGCACCATTTGCCAGTGCATGTAATTCATCGGTACACTCGAGAGATCCTGCTACTCGCAAATGATACATCTATAAAACGATAAATGTATAAGCTTAAATAATATTATGTTATAATTAGTCTATTATGTGTGATTATTTTACCTTCGTATAGAACCATGATGGAAAATATTGTTGGAGATCTCTTCCCAACATTTCAGAGTTAAATTGGCTGTATGAATATTTACAATCAATAAACTTCATAATAATATTTTAAGTAAGGTTCAAATTAGAGATACTCACTCCATGTATGGTTGTATTTCAGGGTAGTTGTTTAGCACATACCACTCGACTGATTTTCGAACTGATTCTTGAAGAAATACAACCTTTCTAGCGCTAGCCGGCCGACATTGTGACTCGAACACGGACAATTGCCTTTTTGGAATGGCGATATCCTCAATTCTGTCAGGACGGTTAAATTTGGTTCGTACACCCTGAAGATACATGGAACAAAACGTTAAAGCTTCGTCCGCTACATAACCCTCTGCGATGGAACCCTCGGGCTTAGCTTTATTTCTCACATAGCTTTTCAACTTCTTCATATATCTCTCAAAAGGATACATCCACCTCATGTATACGGGTCCTCCAAGAATAGCCTCCTCTGGCAAATGAAGAACCACGTGAACCATTATGTCAAAGAAGGCGGGAGGGAATATCATTTCCAATTTACACATGATGTTGATCAAGTCCTTTTCAGCTTTCCTCATATCTTCAACCAACAACGTTCGCGCACAAATTTGTTTAAAGAAAGTGCATAACTCACATATTGTCGTTGAAATATCCTTGTCTAGGTACCCACAAACGCCTATGGGTAACAAGCATTGCATAAGAACGTGAGAATCGTGAGACTTCAACCCAGTTATGTTAGTATCATTCTCGGTCACTTTCTTCTTGAAATTTGACCCAAATCCATCCGGTAGTTTAACACGTTTTATGAATTGACAGAAACGACGTCTATTTTCTACAGTAAATGAGTAAATCGGATCCGGTTTTATTGTCTTGTTGTCTTTCTGTTGAAGCCAAAGCTCTTTCCGAATACCCAAGTCTTTCAAGTCTTTTCTTGCGTTTATTGTATCTTTGGATTTGTCATTCATCAAGAATGTGCCTAATAAACTGTCGCAAACATTTTTTTCTATATGCATAACATCCAAATTATGTTTTAGAGGAAGAGCAGACCAATACTCAAGCTCGTAGAAAATGCTCCGTTTTGTCCAATTCAACACTCTTGAATCACGTTTCCTTTTCAAACCTCCATGACTAGAATGTTTTCCCGGCGTACGAATCGGTACCCGAGCCAGTTGTCGTAGTATAGTTGCAGCAGTTAATGGTTTAGGATGATGTCTTTTTTCGTGTTGACCATTAAACAAGCTGCTCTTTCTCCAACGATGGCCAGGAGGTAAAAAATGTCTGTGACCAACGTAAGCTGTTTTCCCAATAACACGACATGAAGGAGTGTCTTCATTACAAGTAGGACATGCTAAATATCCTTGACCACTCCAGCCAGAGAGACTACTACGAGCAGGGAAGTCGTTGATAGTCCATAATAGTGCAGCACGCATCATGAAGACGGTGTATGTGGAGGCGTCTTTAGTTTGTACTCCTCCAGCCCACAACAATTTTAGTTCGTCAACCAACGGCCGCAGAAATACATCCATGTCCTTCCCAGGTGATTTAGGGCCTGGAATTAATAATGTCAAAAAGAAAGAAGATTCTTTCATACATATCCATGGAGGTGTATTATATGTTGTCAAAATTACCGGCCACATGCTGTATGATAAACTCATATTACCGAAAGGATTAAAACCATCGGCGGCTAAACCCAGTCGAACATTTCTAGGTTCTCTGGAAAAATCAGGATATTTTGTATCAAACTCTTTCCAGGCAGACCCATCAACAGGGTGGCGCATTGTGCCTTCTTCCGACCGTCCAGTCTCATGCCAAATCATCTCTTTTGCAGTGTGTCTGGAACTATACTTACGTTTAAGCCTAGAAGTCAATGGGAAATAACGCAAGATCTTATGAGGAACTTTCTTTCCAGTTGTCTTATTGTTATACCATCTACTCTCACCACATATTGGACATGTCTGTTTTGACTCATTCTCTTTCCAAAACAAACAACAGTCATTTTTGCAAACATGGATCGTTTGGTACCCTAACCCTATCTTTCTCATCTTCTTCTTAGCTTCATAGTATGAAGTTGGAATCCTATTCTCTTTGGGGAACGCAAACTTCAAAAACTCTAATAGCTGGTCAAATGAACTGTCTGTCCATTTGTTCATGGCCTTTAGGTGCAACATTTTTGCTAAGAAATTTAGGGAAGACAACCAAGTGCAACCAGGGTACAACTCTGTTTCAATCTCCTCAAACAATTCAATAAACTCATGGTCAACCCCGTTACCTCCTGCATCTGATGTTCCTCCATCTGATGTTCCTTCATCTACCACCGTGTGATTTGTGTTTTGCTCCCCAATGAGGTCATCAATGACATTAATCATCTCATCTGTCGCTGGAGGTACCTCATTTACAACTCGAGGAGCAACTGGTTCACCATGAAATATCCATTGAGTGTATGACCGTTGGAACCCTCTCGCATGTATGTGGCCCTCTACTCTATCTGGTGGGTGAAAATACGAGTTCAAACACTTTCTACAAGGACATCTTAGTAACCCATCTTCGTTGACATAATTCTTTGCTATGTTCATAAAACTTGTTAGACCGTCCTCAAACTCTTTAGAGTTACGTTTATTTGATGCACACCAACTCTTATCAATCACCATAACTGTTTTATTAAATGACTAATAAAGTTAACTATCTATATTAATTGTACAAAACATATACCATGTATTTTACAAGTACAAAATAAATAAAAAATTCCAAAATACAAATAAATCTCTAAAGAATATGAAAAAGGCATGCGTATTAATTGACTAAGTACTACATTTATTAATTTATATGTTATAGCAACATGCACTAATTTGTGTGTTTTGACTTGTGGTCAACAGATTCATGGTGGGATTTTAAAAATCGGATATTTTTTAAAAAAATTTAGAAATTTTATCTTAAAAACAATTTAACATCTAGAAAATAATATAACATTTAACTTGCAATATGTACAAAATATTTTAAATCTTAAGTGAAAAAACTTTTAAACTTCAATCGGGTCTAATTTGATCAACCCTAAAGGAAAGTAATCGGGTCTAATTGAATATAACCCTCACTACCAAACCAAAGTATTATTTTAGGCAATTGCATATACGATTCTAAGAACTTAAGTGTTTTATACATATATCCTAAATTCAATTGCTTAGCTATATGGATCTATTATCTTATCCCATATCAAATTAAGCTACGTCATCATTATACTTGAAAAGAAAAACCTAAAAGTAATGTCTCCTCTAGAATTTGGATTAGGAAAATAAACACTCAATTAGGCAAAGCAAATAAAGGAACCCGAGTGGGAAAGACAGCACTGCAACAGCAAGATTGGCGAAGACAACACTGCAGCTTACTATTAGTCTGAACAGCACAACAAGATTTCTGGAAAATATGTTATTGTAAAATAATATTATTAGAAATAGTTAACATTAAGGTTGAGTTCCATATTTCCAGTAACTGATAATTTTGGTCATGTTCCATTTAAGTGTAGGCCAGTTGACACTTTTGACTAATATCATTTGTTACATAAATAATATAACAATTTAGTGATATATCGGTATTTAAATTCGGGGTTCACTTCAAAAAAATCTACACGTTTATAAACACCAACTTTGTGTTGTTGCTGAACAACAATGTGCTGCAGATTTACAGTTACTTAAAAAGATAAAAGAATGTGATTTTTTTTATTCTTTCATATTTAGATGTAAAATAAATCATCCAAATTTTATAAAACATTTACCAAACGTATGAGATTATATAAAATATTTCCTATTTAACTAAAGTTTATAAACAATGAATAACATTCTAATCCGGTTCAACCGCTCCGACCGTTTTTAAGACATAGGCTGGTCCGGTTCAAAACCGGGTTTTAAAACATTGATTTCTGCTAAGATTTAACAAATTAGGTAACATATTTAAAGCCGAATTTCCGATTAAACAAAGTAGGTAACAGAGCTATGAGTCCGAATGATTATTTATGCTGATCATTTATGAGTTCGGTGAGCTTTGCAACTAATTTAAATCACTTTCCCTTCACCATCACACTACCCATCCCGCCGGTTGAACCGATTGACACTTGACCCGGTCATCATACCGGGTCAACTAAAAACTCGTGGTTTAAAAAATGGCCTATGCTCAGCTGTTAAGTCATGAGTTTAAACTCTTTTTTTAGGTTTATCAATCAATTTCGTGATATTGCCACATAAAGAAGGAATTTTACCTAGCATCCCCTTTTGCCATGTTCCATTTAAGCAAAATTTAGAATTTTATGAACTGGAAATACTTAAAACATTATAATGAAACAGCCAATTAATCACTACCCGACAAATACTTTTTTATGAAACATTATATAAGCTAGGACAAATAATCGGATTAGGCAAATAGACATTCAAACCTGAGTGGGAAGAACACCAATATTGAAGAAGACAGCACTGCAGTTTGCTATGAACTCTGAACAGCACAAGAAGATTTCTAGATGTAACTGCAAAAATATTTCAATATATTTACTGTGAAAATCTCATACAAATTACACCATAATATGACATAGTGACAAATTGACTATTAACATGATTCACATAAACTGATGTTCTTTATCATTTTTTTCAGTTGGTTGAAATACTACTATTGCTGTCATACAAGTTAGAGCTTAGAAAAAACCACATAAAGTCATACACATCAACTTTTTATACAAACTTCTCTATTTCAAACAATTAAGGCATATAAATAAAAGGAACCACAAAGATGAATTATGGGAAGAAACACAATTGTACCAAGCAGAGCGTACCTTGAATGCAAAGTTAAATTAAGAGAAGAAAGCATATATTACTATATGACGAGCATGAGGAGAGATCGACGCCCTATAAATTCTTTTCGCGACTGACAAAAATAGGTGGGAAACGCTGCTACACAGTGCAGCAAAAACAACACAAACGCAGCTGTGCAGTGCAGGTTAAAACATTTTATAGGGGATACTACAACATCTTATTAACATTTTACTGTTATTTAGAATGATCAACATTTATTAACATTACAACATCTTATAGGGGATACTAATTTAAGGATGGAGATGGATGCGGTAAGAAAGATCAATTGAATCTCAGCTTGCTTCAAATGTGCAGGTAAGCAAATCAAGTTCAGGATTTTTTATGTTATTTTATTTTTTATTATATATTTCTTATTTTACGTTGATGGATATGAATTGACAATTTAATCATCAAAGTTCTTTTACAAAGGCACAAACTTTGTGAAATCACAAGGCATATAGACAAAACCAAAAATTGATACTTTGGAAATAAAGAGAAAGGTTTAATTAAACAAACATTGATTGCTCCTTACTTTCAATTACACACCCACAACTTGCAAGTTTAACCTCTTTGTATTCGGGAATCGTACTGCAACAAAACTAATTTTTTAACAAACTAACAGATCATGTAGTGAAATTAGGCTAATATTATTAATCAATTTGACTAAAGTGAACTGAAAACCTAGTAACAATCCAACATTGACAGGAGGAGTTACCTGCTACTACAGTGCTGCTAATGAATATAGCAGACGAAATCAGAGAATAAAAGTCCTGAGAGCTATTTAAGAGAAGATTTCATATTAGAGAAGAAAGAAGATAAAAAAAATATGTTGAATCAAAAGAAAAATCAGACTAGGGTCTGTATATAACTTAGAAAAAATCACATAAAGTCACACAAACCAATTTTTGTTCCCCTCTCTCATATTGTAGACAATTAGGGCATATAAATCAAACATATCATTGTATTAAGCAGCCAAAATCAATCTGCTCGATCGCATTAAATTGAACATCTAAACTCAAAATCAACACTACTTGCAGATTATATTGATCAATCTGCTACAAATAATCAAATTGAAGTGATTAATGATTTCTTTTTATGATTACAAAACATGAAATTAACCAAAATCGCCTCACTGGATTCCCGGCCAAAATTAATCGTTTATCTCATTAGCTCACTAGATTACTAATATATCGAACAACTGTTAAGGTAAATACACTGAATATACAGCAAATACCGAATACTCTAAATTGAACATTGTTTCGACAAAATTAATTCTTACAAAATCATGCTCTTAGCAAAAATGCTCGATTGGAGTAAAGTATAACGCAAAATTAATTATGCAAACAGATTTTAACACACTAAAAGATTATGGAGTGAAATTACTGTAATATTATTAATCAATTTGACTAAACGAATAGAAAATCTAGAAAAAAATCCAACATTGACAAGAGCTAGGAGCGTGCGTACCTGTTACTATAGCAGTCGAACGTAAAGTCAATTGAGAGAAGAAAGCAGATTAGGGTTAGTATATTAAGAGAAGAGGGGCCGTAAAAAATTCCTGATATGAGGGAATGCAGGTGAACGACGGTTAGTAGATGATAACAACGAAATCCAGAGCTGGTTATTCGAAATTAAAGAGCTAATTAAGTATAAGATATTTCTTTCTTTCTTTTTTTGATCTTTTTTCCCCTTTTCTTTATTTTTGCGACGACGGTTCTGCGACCACATGTTGCCGCTAAGGTAAAATTTAATTATTTTTATTAAAAAATAATTAATTTATTGGAGTTAAATATTTTAAAATAGCTTTTAAAATAATACAGCGACGACAATATCGTCGCTAAGAGATCAAATATATTTCTTTTCCCCTTAATTATTTCGCGGCTGAAAAAAAAAGGAGGGAATGATTTCCCGCTCTTCTTTAGCAACGACTCGTCGTCGCAGCTCAAAACGTGTCAATGCAAATGTCATATGTCGTCGCAAATGGGGTATGTCTTCGCAAATAGAGTCGTCGCAAAAAGGTCAAATTCTTGTAGTGTGGAAGGTCAGTGGTGGCTGGCTGGCTGCAACTAGACTCTATGCTTGAAGAGATGCAGTCAAAGATGGAACATTAGTGGGTTGCACCTCTTCTGATGATTAAGCACCCATTATCACTGGAGATAAGTTTCTTCTTCGTCTTCGTAGGACAAGTGGTTGCTCTTCTGTGTACTCAGTATCAAAATCTGATGCAGTATGAGGAGCATCAGGATCTTGTTCCGGTGGAGGTAAATGTGAGTGTGCTTGTTCTTGTTCTAGTTGAGCATCCACCATTTCAACATCTTGGTCAGCATTACCTCCATCACCACTATCATCATCATTATCATCATCATTATCATCATTTTCTGATCCAGTATCAGAATTATCTTCATCATTAATGTGTGCCTGTACAATAGCCCACATAGAGTGACTCAGTACATTCTCTCCTTCCCTTGGCCTGTAAAAATATATCTTCTCATGTAAGGGAGGAAGATCTGCTCTTGGAGTATTGAACTCATCATAAACATGAGCAGGCATTGAATTCTGGAAGATGAGAGATAGAAATCTGCAAAAAGGAACATTGATTTCTCTGATTTGAGCCTGAACCAGAGAAGCAAGTTCATTAAATATCAATCTGGCATAATCAATGTCCCGGCCATGATACATGGCATGGACAATCTGCATCCCAAAATCATTGATTTGGTCCAAGGCTCCTGTCTTGTGGGTCATACACCGAATGAGTATGGAAATTAAAACACCCCACATTGGACCAAATTCGTTCCTTTTAATTATGCCCATGGTTCCTCTTCGTACAATAAAAGGTAACACCGAGCGAGCCTCTGTTCGATCAACAAAGGGCTCATACTGAGCGTGAGCGGGAAGCCTCAGTGTTTCCCGAATTATAGCTGTTGAAACAAAAGCTCGATGTTGATCTCGGATAATCCAACCAATAATCATGTCCGGAGAATCAAGTTTTGCAGAGTACCAAAATTCACACAGCATCTCCGGATATATCGCTCGAGGAGATAGAATCAACGCTTGAGTGATAGGACAGTGCTTCAAGTATGTTACGATGTGAGTGAATTCATGACACACCCACGCTTGAGGAATGTTGAAATTTGCGATTATGTTGTTCCTCGCAAATTTGGGTAATTCACCCTTTCGAAATTGAGTCGCCGGTGCAGCCTCCGGTGCGAAGAATCTGTAATTTGCCATCTGCGATTTTTGATTAAGTAATTGCTTGCAAAGACAGAGTAGAATCGTTAATCGCAGAGAGAATTGAAAGAGAAAGTATGAAATAACTGTTAGAAAATTTTAAATAAAGAAAAGAAACGGTTATTTATACTTAATTAGAGATAATTACGGTATTGGGAAGTAAAAACGGCTGATTTGACAGCCTTATCCTGTTCCAACGGTAACTTTCTTATTAAGAAAGGTTACCGTTGGGGCGTATGAGGATTACAAGTCAGTTTTACCACTACAGGAGTCCAATACCGAGTTAATAAAAAAAATTAAATTAAAAAAAATAAAAATTATAAAAACATTTAATTTAATCTGAAAATTAATGAAAAAATAAAAATTATTTAATTTTGATAAATCAGACGAGTGATACTGAGTGGGTCAGTATTGGAACCAATACTGAGAGGTCAGTATCAGAAAATTTAAGAAAAATTAAGGGTTCAACATACCCAATTGCCCTATTAAGTACATAAACCTTTCTTCAGAAAGAGGTTTTGTAAACACATCGGCCAATTGGTCATCTGTAGGAACAAAATCTACCTCAACCTTACCCTTTTCCACATTATCTCGAATAAAGTAGTGTCTGATATCAATGTGCTTTGTTCTTGAGTGATGGACTGGGTTTTCAGTGATAATAATATCACTCTTGTTATCACAATGAATAGGTGTCTTCTGCAAATTAAACCCATAGTCCATTTGTAACACCTCAATTTTTAATTACAAAATATTTGCCCAAAATAAAACATTTTTCATAAATAGAAGAACTATCCCAAAAATATGGATTTACAAAAACCTTTGGTATGAATCAGAGTATAAAGTTTTGGTGTTACAAAATATATCAAAACCAAAGCTAAGCATAAATCCAATCTAAAGTTCTTCTACTCTAGGTCCCGCATCTCTATCCATGCGTACCTAAGTCTTCGATCCCGAACCTGAGTACATAGCAAAACAAAACAAGGAGTACGTGAGACAGAAACGTCTCGTGAGCTACATGGGTTTAGACCCCATACGTTAATGATAACAACCGAATCACAATCAAACAAACAAACAAACTCATAAGCTATCACCCATCTGTCTAGTCACCCTATTGTGACTCTAATACCTTGCTTTCCTAGCAATCATACCTAGTTGTCAGGACATCCCCAACCAACTAGAACCACATTAACTTATTAACCGGGGATCCCCCGCGTTAACAAGCTTCAAGGTAAAGGCAAGAGGGAATCGCCCAATCTACCAATACCTGCCTTACTCGCCGGACTACTTCCAGTTAGCAAGACTACTATCATGGAATGGGCCGATGGGGATCCGCCCAAATGCTCCCCATTCCATACCTCATGACCGGGGATCCCCCGAATCATCACATCATCTCACCATATCATAACTCGATGGTTATGTCAATCTAGCTCTCGGCTATCACGTCTATCATCAAACAAGTTAGTTCAATACTATCATTGGTATAACTAACTATCAACTACTAGTCTACACAATTAAGCAAATAGACCATAACACAAGTAATAAAAATGTATATCATAGGCTATGTACTCAGTAAAGTCCACACGTACTCACCTTAGCAATAAAGATGCTCCAACTGTGTCCTTGACACCAATGCTCTTGCTTCACAATTTCACCGACTTTCCAAGATGTCACCGAAAGCCTAAACAATGATCATACAATGATCAACATCACAATCTACTATCAATGTGTTCATCTACCTCTAGATAACACCCATCAATCCATTTCCCCCAAATATGGTGATTTACCAAACCCTAGGTTTAACCAACCCTTAAGATTCTTACAAATCTTAACCATACACTTGATTTCCTTATTAATATACCACCTATTAAGTGTATACACCATTTATATCACCATAATCTATAACCCCAAGAACTAGGGTTTCAACCCCAAGCTTCTAATCCCATAGATCTAAAGCTATAACTACAAAGGATTGAAAATATACCTTAAATCTTCAACTAGGAGTGAAGAATCACAAGATTTGACCAAGAAATCAGTTCCAATCGAAGCTTTACACTCAAAGTCGCTCACACACTTGAAGAGAGAAACTAGGGTTTGATCTTGGCAATAAATGAGCTCAAATCCGTCTTTAATGCTGCCAGACAATAGTTCACGACGCGACGAGAGTTCGCGTCGCTAACTATGCGCCTCCAATACATCGCGATCGCTAACCCATCGCTAACTACATCACGCCCGATAGCCAAACTCCCTGGCCCGACTTCCCGATCGCCATCTCCGAGTTCGCGACGCGAACTCCTTAGGGCAGCTGGGCTGCAGTTTTTGTCAAGTGTCTTGACCCGTTTTCGCCCATAACTTTCTCGTTCGGTCTCCAAACGACACGAAACCAATTTCCACGTGTTTTATATGATTTATCCATAATTATCATATTTTTACATATTTTATTTATTTACAAATTTCGGGTCGTTTCAACTATCTACCCCTTAAGAAGATTCCGTCCTCGGAATCTCATCATAGTTCACGAAATCCGGGTACCTCTTCCGAATCTCGTCTTTGACTTCCCAAGTCAAATTTGGTCCAAGAGAATGCTTCCACTTGACCAATACCAACTCGATCTCCTTATTCCGAAGCTTCTTTGTTTTCGTTTCTAATATAGCCTCGGGCTCTTCAATCAACCGGTTCGGGCCGTCAACCCGCAACTCTTGCAATGGAATAATATTCTCAACTTCCCCGATAAACTTCTTCAAATAACTCACGTGAAAGGTGTCATGCACACCTTGAAGCTCGGGTGGAAGTTCCAATTTAAAAGCTTGAAGCCCGACCCGTTTCAATATTTTAAACGGTCCCACATACCTTGGACTTAGCTTTCCTTTCTTACCAAACCGCATCACACCTTTCCAAGGTGACACTTTCAACATGACCATATCACCGACATCCAAGTCGTATGGCCTTTTCTTCAAACCCGAATAACTTCGTTGTCTATCTTGGGCGACTTTCATGTTGTTTTGAATAATACCAATCTTTTCATTTGTCACTCTCACGATCTCGGGACCCGTGAGTTTCGTCTCTCCCGCTTCCAACCAACAAGATGGAGTTCTACATTTTCTACCATACAACGCCTCATAAGGCGGCATCTTGATAGTCGAGTGATAACTATTATTATACGAGAACTCGACTAACGGTAAATGTTCATCCCATTTACCACCGAAATCCAACACACACGATCTCAACATATCTTCAACCGTTTGAATTGTTCTTTCACTTTGACCGTCGGTTTGCGGGTGATAAGCCGTGCTCAACCGCAACTTTGTACCCAACTCTTCTTGTAATGACCGCCAAAATCTCGAGGTGAACCTCGCGTCTCTATCGGACACAATCGATAACGGAACCCCGTGGAGTCGAACGACTTCATCAACATATAACTTAGCCAACTTCTCAAGTGGCAATGTTTCCCGAATTGCTAGAAATAACGCACTCTTGGTCAACCGGTCAACTATGACCCAAATGGCATCGTGACCTCTACTCGTCTTCGGTAAGCCCACTATGAAATCCATAGTTATATCTTCCCACTTCCCGGCCGGTACAATCAATGATTGAGCTACCCCGTACGGTACTTGATGCTCGGCTTTCACTTGTGCACACGTGGCACACTTAGAGATATACTTGGCCACTCTCGCCTTCATTCCGGGCCACCAATAAACCCGTTTCATATCTTGATACGTCTTTGTACTTCCCGGGTGAATCGAATACTTCGATTTGTGCACATCATACAACAACTCTTTTCGGATACCACCGAACTTAGGAACCCAAATACGGCCGCCTACGGTCTTCAACCCTTGTGCATTTTCGAGAAAATGTTGGTTTTTACCTAACCGTTCTTGTCTTAACTCGTCTTTTCCCATAACTTCTCGTTGGGCACTCTTGATTCTTTCGATGATGCTCGAGACGACTTCTATACGTGATAAAATTCCTCGGTTCGGGTTTTCATATACCTTTCGGCTCAAGGCATCGGCCACCACATTCGCCTTACCCGCGTGATACACAATTTCACAATCATAATCGGCAATCAACTCGATCCACCTTCTTTGTCGCATATTAAGGTCTTTTTGTGTAAACACATATTGCAAACTCTTATGATCCGTGTACAACGTACACCGAGTGCCATACAAATAATGTCTCCACAACTTCAAGGCAAAAATAATCGCCGCCAATTCCAAGTCGTGTGTCGTGTATCTTAATTCCGCATTCTTCAATTGTCGCGAGGCATACGCGATCACCTTTCCTCTTTGCATCAACACACAACCGAGCCCTTGATTTGAAGCATCACTATAAACCACAAAGTCTTCCATACCATCCGGTAACGTAAGGATCGGCGCGTTACATAACTTTTCTTTTAACAACTTAAACGCCTCTTCTTGCTTCTTCTCCCACACAAACTTCTCACTTTTTCTCGTTAACTTCGTGAGTGGAATCGCGATTCTCGAGAAATCTTGTATAAATCTTCGGTAATAACCGGCTAATCCAAGAAAACTTCTAACCTCGGTAGGAGTCCTCGGAGGCTCCCAATTTGACACCGCTTCAATCTTGGACGGATCAACCTTAATACCATCACACGTCACCACGTGACCTAAGAATTGCACTTCTCGCAACCAAAACTCACACTTTGAAAATTTAGCATACAACTTCTCCCGTTTTAACACATCTAACACAAGTCTCAAATGACCTTCGTGTTCTTCTTCGGTTTTTGAATAAATCAAAATGTCGTCAATAAACACGATCAAAAACTTATCAAGAAACGGTTTACAAACCCGATTCATCAAATCCATAAAAATAGCCGGTGCGTTGGTAAGACCAAACGGCATCACTAGAAATTCATAATGACCATAACGTGTACGGAAAGCCGTCTTCTCGGTATCGCCTTCTTTCACCCGAACTTGGTGATAACCCGACCTCAAATCGATCTTTGAGAAATAACTAGCACCTTGCAATTGGTCGAATAAGTCGTCAATTCTCGGCAACGGGTAACGGTTCTTAATAGTTACCTTATTCAACTCTCGGTAGTCAATACACATTCTCATCGAACCGTCTTTCTTTTTAACAAATAACACCGGTGCACCCCACGGTGACGAACTCGGACGAATAAAACCTTTATCTAACAATTCTTGCAATTGGGTCATCAATTCCCGCATTTCGGTGGGAGCTAAACGATATGGAGCACGAGCAATCGGCGTCGCCCCCGGAACTAGATCAATCTTAAACTCGACTTGTCTCTCCGGTGGCAAACCGGGCAAGTCATCGGGAAATACTTCGGGAAAATCCCGAATAATCTTGACATCATCCATTGACTTCTTTTCCTTTCGGCCATCTAATACATATGCAATAAACGATGTACAACCTTTCGATATACTTTTTCTCGCCTTAATGGCGGTAATCACATTAGGCATGTGATGTCGTTTCTCCCCATACACATACACTTTCTCGTTCTCGGGTGTCCTAATCGACACAATTTTCTTTCCACACAAAATCTTGGCTTGGTGCATACCCAACCAATCCATACCGATAACCACATCGAACGCCCTAATTCCCATGGGCAACAAATCCACCTTAAACTTTCTACCGTCTATTTCTATTTCACAATTTCTATAAATACAATCAACCATAGACGTTTTCCCGTCGGCTACTTCTATCTCATACATTTCATCTAACTTTTCGGACGGTACATTCAATTTACAACCGAACTCATAAGACACAAACGAATAATTGGAACCCGAATCAAATAAAATATGAGTTGGCAAGGAGTTAATGAATAGAATACCTGACACCACATCGTGTGCCTCCTTCGCCTCCTCCCGAGTAAGTTGGAAGGACCGCCCTTTCACCTTCGCCGGTTCCACTTTCTTTTGAGCCGTGGACACCATCGACTCCATCCCCTTCTTTGGGCACACATTGCTATAGTGCCCCTTCTCGTGGCACGAGAAACACTCGATCTCGGCCAATGATTTTGACTTGCATTCACGGGCCATATGCCCCGGCTTCCCACAATTATAACAAGTTTTCGACTCCCCTCGGCACACGCCGGCATGAGTCTTCCCGCACTTCTTGCACGAGCCAACACTTCCTTGTTTAGAGAAGCTCGAAGTGAACTTCCCCTTCTTATAAGTACCCGAGCCACTCTCGGCTTTTCTCTTCTCGCCCACATGGGCCCTTTCGGCAACACGTGCCTCATTTACCTCCTCTACACACCGGGCGGCACTAATAGCCTCATCTAGTGAGACCGCCCTTTTCACTTCCAATTGATAATCCCACGGTAGCCCGCTAGCATACCGAACCACTCTCAACCTCTCATCCGAGTAGGTTTTAGCAACAAACGGGAGCAATCCCGTGAACTCCCTCGAATATTCCTCCACCGACATATCACCCTTCTTAAGGGTCACAAACTTTTCATGCATCTTTTCCAAATCCCTTTCGGGACAAAATTTCTTTTTCAACCTCGTGGTGAACTCATCCCACGACATCTTTTCCACCACCTCCTTCCCGAGGGTCTCATACACAATATCCCACCACACCATGGCATCTTCTTTCAACAATTGTGACGCATACGTCACCATATCAACATCCTTACACTTACTACTTCCGATAACCCTCTCGGTTTCTCGGATCCACCTCATCGTTACTTTCGGGTCCGAACTACCCGTATACACATTTGGCTTACAAGCCATGAAGGATTTAAACGAACAACCTTCTTTCACAACGGGCCCAGCCCTAGCATCACTTTGGCCGCCCGTGGAGGAC
Source organism: Calendula officinalis (assembly GCA_963853835.1). Classification (NCBI taxonomy): domain Eukaryota; kingdom Viridiplantae; phylum Streptophyta; class Magnoliopsida; order Asterales; family Asteraceae; genus Calendula; species Calendula officinalis. Next base: position 23,898,044 of record OY970825.1, read on the forward strand.
TTCCCCTCCCCGGTGCCACTACCTCCGGTTTTCTCATCCGACTTAGCCTCGGATTCCCGGTCTCCACCCGACCTCTCACGGTCTCCAATAATACGGTGCACTTCTTCGGCCACCGTTCCCTTGATTTGGTCGATAATGGTTTGGAGATCCGCCATGGTCACCGGAGTTCTATTAGCTCCGACCTCCGATTCGTCAACCCGATGCATTGATGGTTGACTTTCTTGCTCACCCACCCTCTCAACAGGAGGTACTTCCTCCTCCCGGTTCTCCGGGGCTTTCCCACTTCTACGAGTGTTCACCATTTCTTTCGATCAAGACTATACGAAAGACATTAAACATTTAGTACCTCGTGTACAACCCATTAGTCGCGTACGACTCAATACTCAAAATCATATCAAATTCATCGGTCCCCTAGGTTCAACCCTAAACTTAATATAAAGTCTCAAGGTCAACCTATGATCTTAAGGAATCTTATATTCCTAATGCTACAGTCTAAGACTAGGATGGTCACCCAACCTAATTCACTTAAACTATAGCTCTGATACCAAGTTGTAACACCTCAATTTTTAATTACAAAATATTTGCCCAAAATAAAACATTTTTCATAAATAGAAGAACTATCCCAAAAATATGGATTTACAAAAACCTTTGGTATGAATCAGAGTATAAAGTTTTGGTGTTACAAAATATATCAAAACCAAAGCTAAGCATAAATCCAATCTAAAGTTCTTCTACTCTAGGTCCCGCATCTCTATCCATGCGTACCTAAGTCTTCGATCCCGAACCTGAGTACATAGCAAAACAAAACAAGGAGTACGTGAGACAGAAATGTCTCGTGAGCTACATGGGTTTAGACCCCATACGTTAATGATAACAACCGAATCACAATCAAACAAACAAACAAACTCATAAGCTATCACCCATCTGTCTAGTCACCCTATTGTGACTCTAATACCTTGCTTTCCTAGCAATCATACCTAGTTGTCAGGACATCCCCAACCAACTAGAACCACATTAACTTATTAACCGGGGATCCCCCGCGTTAACAAGCTTCAAGGTAAAGGCAAGAGGGAATCGCCCAATCTACCAATACCTGCCTTACTCGCCGGACTACTTCCAGTTAGCAAGACTACTATCATGGAATGGGCCGATGGGGATCCGCCCAAATGCTCCCCATTCCATACCTCATGACCGGGGATCCCCCGAATCATCACATCATCTCACCATATCATAACTCGATGGTTATGTCAATCTAGCTCTCGGCTATCACGTCTATCATCAAACAAGTTAGTTCAATACTATCATTGGTATAACTAACTATCAACTACTAGTCTACACAATTAAGCAAATAGACCATAACACAAGTAATAAAAATGTATATCATAGGCTATGTACTCAGTAAAGTCCACACGTACTCACCTTAGCAATAAAGATGCTCCAACTGTGTCCTTGACACCAATGCTCTTGCTTCACAATTTCACCGACTTTCCAAGATGTCACCGAAAGCCTAAACAATGATCATACAATGATCAACATCACAATCTACTATCAATGTGTTCATCTACCTCTAGATAACACCCATCAATCCATTTCCCCCAAATATGGTGATTTACCAAACCCTAGGTTTAACCAACCCTTAAGATTCTTACAAATCTTAACCATACACTTGATTTCCTTATTAATATACCACCTATTAAGTGTATACACCATTTATATCACCATAATCTATAACCCCAAGAACTAGGGTTTCAACCCCAAGCTTCTAATCCCATAGATCTAAAGCTATAACTACAAAGGATTGAAAATATACCTTAAATCTTCAACTAGGAGTGAAGAATCACAAGATTTGACCAAGAAATCAGTTCCAATCGAAGCTTTACACTCAAAGTCGCTCACACACTTGAAGAGAGAAACTAGGGTTTGATCTTGGCAATAAATGAGCTCAAATCCGTCTTTAATGCTGCCAGACAATAGTTCACGACGCGACGAGAGTTCGCGTCGCTAACTATGCGCCTCCAATACATCGCGATCGCTAACCCATCGCTAACTACATCACGCCCGATAGCCAAACTCCCTGGCCCGACTTCCCGATCGCCATCTCCGAGTTCGCGACGCGAACTCCTTAGGGCAGCTGGGCTGCAGTTTTTGTCAAGTGTCTTGACCCGTTTTCGCCCATAACTTTCTCGTTCGGTCTCCAAACGACACGAAACCAATTTCCACGTGTTTTATATGATTTATCCATAATTATCATATTTTTACATATTTTATTTATTTACAAATTTCGGGTCGTTACACCATTAGTTGATACCGCATCCATAAGAGTTGAGCACAACAACTTCCTGCAGCAACATATTCTGCTTCTGCAGTGGAAGTTGCTACTGAGTTTTGCTTCTTGGATGACCAACTAACTAGTCTACCACCGAGGAATTGACATCCTCCACTTGTACTTTTCATGTCCAACCTACAACCTGCAAAATCTGCATCTGTATACCCTTCAAGGTCAAAGTTTGAGTCTTTGGGATACCAAAGACCCATGTTAGGAGTACCTGAAAGATATCTAAAAATGCGCTTAACAGCTTTCATATGTGATTCTTTATGATCAGCCTGATACCGAGCACACAAACAAGTTGCAAACATGATATCAGGCCTGCTAGCTGTTAAGTAAAGTAAAGAACCAATCATACCTCGGTATGTGGATTGACATACTGGTTTACTGGTTTCATCTTTACTTATTTTATCCCGAGTACCCATAGGAGTGTGCATGGAAGATAAATTTTCAAATTTGTATTTCTTTAGCATGTCATGCACATACTTACTTTGATTTATAAAAGTGCCATCAGGCTTTTGATCAACTTGTAAACCAAGAAAGTAAGTAAGTTCACCCATCATACTCATCTGATACTGAGATGACATTATCTTAGCAAGCAAGTCACACATTGACTTGTCAGTGGAGCCAAAGATAATATCATCTACATATATCTGAATAAGTAAGATGTCAGAACCTTTCCTTTTTGAAAATAATGTTTTGTCAATTTTACCTCTTATAAATTTATTTTCAATTAAGTACTCAGACAGGGTATCATACCAGGCTCTTGGAGCTTGTTTGAGCCCATATAGAGCTTTATCAAGCTTGAAAACATAATTAGGAAATTTAGGATCAACAAAACCTGGAGGTTGCTTTACATAAACTTCCTCTTGTAGTTTTTCATTGAGAAAAGCACTCTTGACATCCATCTGATAAAATTTGAAGTTCTTGAAAGCTGCATATGCAAGATACAGCCTAATAGCTTCAATTCTTGCAACTGGGGCAAAAGTTTCATCATAGTCAATGCCTTCTTCTTGCCTGTAACCTTGAGCAACCAGTTTTGCTTTATTTCTAATGACAACACCATCCTTGTCCATCTTGTTTCTGAACACCCACTTAGTACCAATAATAGTTTTGCCAGCAAGAGGTGGTACTAAGTTCCAAACTTTGTTCCTTTCAAACTCAGTCAGTTCTTCTTGCATAGCTTCTACCCAGTCTTCATCTAATAAAGCTTCATCAGCTTTCTTTGGTTCCATGGTAGATAGGAAGCTTGAGAAGAAGCAAAAATTTGCAGTTGCTTGGGGTTCAAAATCTAACTTTCTTCTTGTTTGGACACCTTGTTCAATAGGACCAATAATATTAGAATGAGGATGATCTCTGTGTTCCCTTAGATTGTTTCCTAAAGGAGCATTTGAAACAAGGTCAACAATATCTTGTTGTAATGATGTATTGTCTGCCTGATACTGAGTTGAATTCTGGTCAGTATTAGATAGTTCAGGTTGATGTTCTTCTTGATTTGGCAGATCTGAAGAGGATTCTTGAAAAGTATTGGAATATTCACCTTCTTTATAGGTGAAGTTGTTCAGTCAATGATTGGTAACACAGTATTAGGGTTCTCAGAGATGGGAACCTCAGAATTTGATGCATTCAAGTTATACTGAGTTCCTTCTTGATCAGTATCACTCATACCATGATCAACATAGTATGGGTGAGACTTGGACTGTGCAGCAATTGATTTTCTGGATTACATAGAATGTCTATGCCACTAATGTCTTCCTTTGATGAGGTAGAATGCTCATTCTGATCTTCATCAAAAGTGACATGAATGGATTCTACAATCATCTTAGTTGAGATGACATACACTCTGAAAGCTTTAGAGTGTGGAGAGTACAAAACATTTACTCCCAAAGATCTGGAAGTATTCCGCATTAGGAATCTTGCCATTGTATAACTCATAAGGAGTCTTTTGATGTCTCTGGACTATTGTAGCTCTGTTCTGAGTAAAATTTGCACAGTTTACAGCTTCTTCCCAGAAGCTCAGTGCCAGTCCATCATGGCATAACAAAGTTCTTGCAGCTTCAATTAATGTTCTATTCTTTCTTTCTACAACACCATTTTGTTGTGGTGTGTAGGCTACAGAGAAGTTTTGAATTGTAACACCGCAAAATTCAGAAAGGGTTTTTTTTTTTTTTTTTTTTTTTTTTTTTTTTTTAAGAGCAAGTGCGGAAGCATAAGATAATAACTAAGTCTTAAGTTTAGGTTTACAGTCCAAAAGTCCCAAATTAATTTCCAATATAAACATTATTGTTTAAACAGTGTCACTTAACGAAATGGCTCATTTTACAAAACATATCCAGTTGAGCTTGGTCACTCATCCCGTCCAAAGCACCGATCAACCTGAAAAGAGTCAACGAGCGAGGGATTAGCACAAAGCTAAGTGAATGAATATAATCTACAAATTCTGTAAAGCACAACAAGCAAGTAATAGCATATCCACGATCGAAAAGCCACATAACCACATAACCACTGTTCCACATAACCACTGTTTTGTTGGAGAAGATCGGTGGGTCCTGCAGGAGCCTAAAACCATCGTTGGCCAAATGACGGTAACCGATCGCGCTGTACCCGATGGTCTGTTAAACCCCCTTACGTGTAACACATACACGTAAGGTCCGAATACCACTAAACCGAGTTGTTGCTACCGATGAAGCCAAACCTCCTCAAATATGCGCACCTATTCCATTTATCGCAATCCACACGCAACTAGATATATATCATTATCATATAATTAACATACCGCAATTAATCATATAAACCACAAAAGCATGATATAATAATCTGCGCCGGGGTCAACACTAACAAGATCAGCATTAACGGGGTCAGCACTAACTGATCAGCACTAACGGAGTCAGCACTAACTGATCAGCTCTAACTGATCAGTACTAACGGAATCAGCACTAACGGGGTCTGCACTAACGGGGTCAGCACTAACTGATCAGCACTAACTGATCAGCACTAACGGGGTCAGCACTTACAGGGTCAGCACTAACAGGATCAGCACTAACTGATCAGCACTAACTAATCAGCACTAACGGGGTCAGCACTAACTGGATCAGCACTAACTGATCAGCACTAACGGATCAGCACTAACGGGATCAGTACTAACGGGGTCAGCACTAACTGGGTCAACACTAACGGGGTCAGCACTAACTGATCAGCACTAACGGGGTTAGCACTAACTGGGTCAGCACTAACTGGATCAGCACTAACGGGGTCTGCACTAACTGAGCAATACTAACTGTTTGCAACCAAACACAAGTTGGAGATTAAATCTAGTCACCGTAACCTTCTCCTTGCCACCAACTCAGTAGTCTAATGTCACTGAGTTGTCCTCCCGTTTCCTGTGAATCCAAAAGAATACCGAATTAGTACATAATTCCACCAAATTATAAATAATTGTCAAATAAGTTCATAAACTAACTTTTTACCCAAAAGACATCTAAATACTTGCAATAATAACTAATCAAGTCATAATCATATCTTACTTTCATAATTCAAGTCAGCTAACCACATTATACATTTTACATCCAAAAGGGTCAAAACCCAAACATAGTTCTAATACTACTAAATCCCGACTTTTAAGCCATATAAACACCACATTTAGCAAGTCATGACTAACTACATAATTTAACCAAATCAACACCTTTCTTGACCAAGTATTTTACCCAAAATCACTAGTTTATCTTTTTGACCCAAATCATCCAAACACTAACTAGTTTATTTCACAAAATCCACCAATACTTGACAATCAACAAAAGTAATTTACCAAACATGTTATATTAACATAATAAACAACAATAACCATCAAATCCTCAAGAAATTCAAGGTTTGACAAAACCCATCTTCTCCAAACCTCCATTAATGGAGCTTGAAGGTGAGTTTCACCAAAACTTAGTTTCTTCCCACAAATAACCACACAATACATGTAAAAGCTTGAATAAACATGTAATCTAACATCTAACACAAGATTCACCTACAAAACTTCAAGAATCATAAACCCTAGTTTGACCAACTTGCATGATATAAAAAACGAACACATATAGGATGAAGCTCACCTCAAGGCCTACTCAAAAATGAGTTTAGAATTTAGATTGAGCAAGAAACAAGCCCTAGATCTTGAAAAGACACCAAGAACAAGCAAGAAGGTGAAGAGGGTTTTTAGAGAGAAGTTAGAGAGAGAAAAGACACATGCAATCTTGTTGTGTGTGGCGATATGTAACTGAGAGAAGAGAAGGAGGTTTTGACAGCTCCTTCAAAACGTGGCACAAGGGGAAAACAACAGGTGCACATATCATTTAATAACAGTATCAAAAGGGTATCCGGTCCACAGCTAATTTATTTAAAATACCAAACAGACTCCATTTTCAAAAACGAATATATTTTCGGGATTGAAATTCAAAAGTTAATCTAACAATATAAAAAAACCACATAATCATTTAAATATTTCAGAAATCGGATATTTTAATCCCTTGATTAAAATATCACAAAATGACAAAACACTAAACATATCATTTAATAATACTTTTAAAGCCAAAACTACTAAACCGGGTTTCAGGATGTTACATGAACGATTCATTTTTCTTCACAGAAATCTGCTAATACTGAGTTCTTAAACTCAGTACCATGGTCACTTCTTAGTTGCTTGACCTTGTTGCCTTTCTGAAGTTCTTCTCTTTTGATAAAGGCAATGATTTATGTTGTTGCATCTGATTTGGTCTTGAGAAAGATGACCCAAGTTCTTCAAATAAATCAGCAAAATTATTTCTATTTTTTAACTGAGGATCAACACTAAGTGCGGCCCTCACATTTTCTGGAAATTGTTGATTTAGACATTTATTTAATTTAATAGATGCATTTCCCGAAGATTTACACTGATTTTCAAATTTTTCTTTTTCTAATTTGTGTAAATGAGCTTTATCAGCTAATCTTTGGTTAATGTCTTGTAAGTTTAAAAAATTTAATTCTAAATCTACTAAATAAGAGAATGGCTGCCAGGGTAATAGATCGACTAAATAAGGATTTATTTAGCCTGCTCTGATACCAGTTGTTAGGTCACAACACCTTGGTTTTATAAGTTAATTGATTAGATTAATATACTTAGGACAATTAAAGTGTATAACACAGTATTAGAGTCAATGTATAAATCCACTAAGTGTGGCTTGTTGCGGAAAAACAAGACCAATGATCAATTACAAAGATATGAAAGTGAATACGTAAATTGGTAAGTTCTCCTTTGCAAGATGATCTCTATTTATAATGATATAGAGGTCTTACATAATGGGCAAAGGAGTACCCGAAGGACTAAACTAGTGAAATCACTAAGATCAAGGGATTTGATCTTAGTCCGTTACAAAAGTGACTTTAACTCAGTCCTTCTACTCAGTATTGGATTTCCAATACTGAGTGTTGATACTGAGTGGCCAATACTGGCCAAACTTAGTATCACTCCTAAACTTATCATATTAAATCTACTATTTATTCTAAGCTAGTCTAGGTTGTTTTATTATCTTAAGATTCCAAAGGGGTAAGGCTATTTGCCTTAACAATAAAATGTTATTCGAACACATAACATAATAGACAAACGAATAAAATGATAAATAACGAAACATATAGCAGACTCGCATGCATATGATCATAGCTATGAAAGGTTTACATGGGTAACCGAAAGGTACCATAAATCTATGTCCGGACGGAAACCGGAGCCATAATAAGCAGCGAAGGGTTCATTCGTTTGTAACTTTCTTAACTAGGGACGCCTTTTTAACAAGTAACAAAAAAGAACTCACGAGACGACGAACAAAAAAAGAAAATGTATAGATAAAGGAAATACGATCACATTAAAAGCGCACAAAGGTTACAATAATTGTCAAAAGACATACAAACCCCAAAAACAAAAAAACCAACGTAACCTAAAACTAACACATCAACCAAACAAACTAGGTGGGACGGGTCGAACTCTCTCCCACACCTTCTGTTCCAATAGGAAGCTTAGCAACAAGCATCTTCAACTCCTCCAAATTAACAGTTCCATTTTCAAAAGAACGGATCAACTCATAATCCGGTGCAACCAACTTTTCAAACAAACTCATGATGCATTCCTGGGCTCCGGAGTGGTCGTGTACCAGCTTCGCATGACTCAAAAGATCAGGATACGCCTCTCGGTGTCCACACAGCCTTGGTAATGACCAAATTTCAAGGTCTCCTCCTGAACGGCAGTATTCCGATTAACAAACTCATCGGATGAGAGCAACGTCTCGAAGGCCCCAGGGAGTCCTTTCCGGAGTACCCACAACATGTCCTCTTGACCACCACATACCTCCTCCTGCAAGCATTTATTTCCTGCCTCCATCACGGCCAGGCGCTGGTTAGCATCTATCAACAAGGAGTCCTTCTCGACCAGGGAAGCTTCTAGTTCGGCGATTCAGAGGGCGGAGGATTTATTTTGATTTTTAAGCTCCACAAGCTCCACCTCTTTAGCCTTCAACGAACGGCTAAGCCCATCCCACTCGGTAGTAAGCTGCCTCACGGATTCTTCAAGTTGATTTTTCTCAAACTTCTCCTTTTCATGAAGATCCTTTACAATCTTAATCAATCCTGACATCCGAGCGAATTCCGCATGTTGGTTCTGTGACACCTGTTCTTGGCGAGCCCTTTGGTTTTGAAGGTCAGTTAGAAGCTCGATAGTGCTCAGCAAGCCGGCCTTGGCCCTCAGAATGGCATCTTCAGGAGTAAGCTCCATAACTTCTCCTGTGAAGGGAGCCTTGGAAACAATAACCTGCTTCAGAGCAGGTGTAGTTGTAAAACCGAAAGGGGCGGAGGATAGGGTTATTGGTGGATCCTTGGTGACCTCTCTTGGTTGCTCGACGGGCAGCGTGGTCGCTACAACAGCAGAAGAGCTGGCAAATTGAGTAAAACCTGTTGCACATAGCATGAATGAGCAAACTCATAACGACAAACAAAGCAATGTAAAAATGCAGATGTCTATGAGAAAAAAAGAGGTAGTTATACCTGATGGGACGGATGCAGGAATGTTTGATTGGCTCTTGGCAGAATGAGGAGATATCGAACCTTGATCCGGAGCCACAGATTGAGTTGCAGAACTGAATAACCAACTACTAAATCTAGCAACATCGGAGGAGCTAGGACGAGCGGGAGGCATCCTTCGGATAATGACGGGCCCTCCCGAAGAAGAAGATAGAGGAGCAATTGTGGAAGCAACGGCAGGGATAACCAATGTGGAAGGAGCAAATGACACCGGTGGTGGTGGTGCTAAAGTTTGTTCAGCTGAAACTAGAAAATACGAAAACCAAGGGTTAGGGAAATGAGATAAGTAATAAAAAAGGAAAGAAGAGAGGATTTTATCTTACCTTCCGGTAAGACTCGAGACTGCTTCTGAGGAGAGGATGGAACATCCTTTCGTCTCCTTTTCTTACGAAGCCCTTTGGAAGTAGAGGTTAAAGAACTAATGGAACGAACCATAGGGGGAGCGGTGACTTCAGTTTGTGAATCGGGTATCATTGTACCCTCGGTAGTAAAAGCAAGACCAAAAGAAGTGATTGGGGAACTAATCTCCCCTGCACTCAAGCCAACAGCAACATCCTTTCCTACAGGATCAAGAGAGATGGTTTCTTCAGAACTAACTTCTTCAACAACGGGAACATTCACTGGGGCTATCCCTCCATCATCCACCGATACGGCGCTCTCGAGGAATGAGCCCTTGGGTATCCGTAAGCGATGAAGTAAAGGGACAGGCTCTCCGTTAAATTTCCACACCGGACGAATCCTCCGGGAGGCATAGAAAGGGCTTAAATCAGCCATCCCGAGGAGGACCTCGTCCGGATCCTCCCAGTCCACCTGAGCAGCAGTAAGACTCGTGATATACTCTGATTCTTGATCTGATAAATCGGGAAGAGGGTCAGAAGGGCGCCCGGCAACCTTCCCCTAGGGTAAGCTAACGTCACGGAATTGAAACTTTCAGTCATGGATTGAATCCCTTAGACCAGAGATTCGCTCGCTTTGGCCAGGACAAAGAGCGAAGATTGCCCAGTCACCACAACCAGTTACGATGTAGAAGTAGCGAAACAGTTTGGCAGAAGGAGGAATGTCTGGCCCGCGGCAAAGCATGTTAAAGCCTATGATTTTGCGGAAGGAGTTCGGCACAAGTTGGGCTATATGGATGCCAAGATCTTGAAGAAGAATTAAGATGAAATCATCAATAGGAAAGCGGAGCCCCCTGCAGGTATTGTAAATACACGGGTTCGTAACCATCTGGAGCGGACCTTATGGTATCGCCAACATCAGGGATTCGAAGATCGAAACGCGGGTCGATGTGATAATCACGGATGATCATAGGAAGATCACCAGGCTGTAAATTGCAGAAAGTGTTGAACGCGGTTCTCTTTTCCTTGGCAGCTTTATCAGTTTTTTCACGAGATTGTCTATCTTTCTTCATAACTCACGACGGATTAAGAACAAAGACAAGGGGAAAGAGGGTGAACAAGGAAAGTGTTTTGAGGAATCGAGAAAGGCAGTAGAGAAGTAAACGGTGGTTAGAAAGTCATAAATAGGGGGGAAAATACCAAAAGACGCGGAGTGTGATATGACGGGTAACGATCATATCCCAACAAAGGGGCCAACGGTAACTTTCTGAAAACCGGTTCGAATTCCCACCAAGGGTGTCGCAGAAAGGAAAAACAAGTGCGAAATCAAATTAGAACCGATTAAAATTCGGAAATTTAATTCGCTCCTAATCTAAGGGACTTAATGAGGTTTGGTACAGATCCCCTAGTATACGGACAACCGAACGCCCGGAAAGACAGACGATTCGCGTACGGTCCGGAAGTAGTCGCACAGCATTACCATCATTAGATTACAAGTCCCAAGACCTTCGATAAGGCGTGGCCGGGTTTTGAGGAAAAGCGACCTCTAGCCATGCTAAAATTTAATGAGGGTAAGGCTTGACATCGACCAGCAGCATGGCCCAGCAGATATAGGTCGGTTGCTCGCAGAGGACCGGAGGATAATGAGGTTCACAGACCAAAGGTAGTATCTCGATTTCCAGCTCCTAAGGTCTGTCTCGATTTCCCGCCCAAAGCAACTGGCCCATAAAAAGGTGGTAAGCCTCAACGCAGAAGACATTCAATACACTTGTCATTTATTACTTTCACCTATAATTCTCTACTTCCGTTCGTATAAGACCTCACGTCGATCATATTAACTTACTTAAGCTTCGGAGTGTCCTCCCGGAAACCCTTTCCGGAGGACTTCTGACTTAGGGTTGCTCGTGATTTCAGGTACTTCGCATAGCAAATCGTTCGGTCCGGAGCTCTCGAAATCAGGACGCAACATACATGTTAGAGACTTCCCCAGCACTAAGAATTGTCATTAACAAAACTTTTTAAATGATAGCAATTATAAATGCCAAAATATCAATTGAATATTTGCGGTGGTATCAGAGAGAAAGAGCACATGACGAAATATAAATATGTGTACTTGGTATCAATTTAGGATAGGTTGTGATTTTTATACCACATATTATAACCTACCTATCACAATAATTACATTATTTATTTATACAATATGCATAATTATTTGTATATTATAGTATGTATAGATATAAAAAAATGTAGTTGAAAAATTAATCCCCATTTAGAATTCATGTTTAGTATCATAAGGATTACACATACATACAAACATAACCAAATGAGATCAATTAATAATATTTGTATTAGTGTGAATAATTAAAGGGATATGAAGTGTAATTAATGAGGAATTGGGGCTCACGCTTCCGTGAGTTGTTAAGGTACATATCATATTTATAAAGGTACATGTTATTAATTTCATTAGGGTAATTTGCACAATTATTCTCCTAAGTGTTAATTGCAAGAATAGTCCTTGTGGTTTGGCCAAATTGCACGTTTAGTCCTTAAACTTCATTAAGTGCATGCGCAGTACTTATGGTATGCGTTTTGTTGCACCCATGGTCCCTCCCCCCTAACAGTACTGTTAAATATGTCCGTTAATTAAAGGGCATTTTGGTCAATTTACATCTATAGTCCTATCTTCTTCACCAAATCAACTCTCTCTCTCTCTCTTTCCTCTGCAACCTCCACCTCCGACGACTGCACAAAGTCTCCACCACCGCAATCTCCGCCGTCATCACTTAAATCCACCCCGCCAACCACCTCCGGCGACCTTCATCTCGGCCATCACCGCCATCGCCGGATCTGTTCGATTTTCAGTGGGGGTTTCGACCACCACCCCCAGATCCGTTCCGCCTCCCACACCGCCGTGGAGGTTCCGACCACCACCCCCAGATCTGTTCAGCCTCCCACCACCGCCATCGCCGGATCTGTTTCGATATTCAGTGGAGGTTTTGACCACCACCCCCAGATATGTTCCGCCTCCCACACCACCGTGGAGGTTCCGACCACCACCCCCAGATCTGTTCAGCCTCCCACCACCGCCATCGTCGGATCTGTTTGATTTTGGGTAGAGGTCCCGACCACCTAACGATACTCAGGAGACTTGGTTTGGACCTTTTCAAGTGTGAGTTGGGTTTTGGTTGATCGCCGGAGATGGAGGTGGTGGCCGGAGATGGAGATATGTACCTTTAATTAAGAGTTAATTGCAAAAATGGTCCATGTGCTTTGGCCAAATTGCACGTTTGGTCCTTGTATAGTGTGTGTGCAGAGAGAGGGGAAGAGAGATAGGATAGTGATGGTGGGACCAAATTGATGAAATGACCAAAATGCCCTTTAATTAACGGACATATTTAACAGTACTGTTAGGGGGGAGGGACCATGGGTGCAACAAAACACATACCATAAGTACTGCGCATGCACTTAATGAAGTTTAAGGACTAAACGTGCAATTTGGCCAAACCACAAGGACTATTCTTGCAATTAACTCTTCTCCTAATTGAAGTTCGGAAGACAAGCAAACATGATGGTGTAAGACTTTAATTAAATATACTTAAAGTAACGAGGTATCGTTGGTAAATGTTATTATACCAATATAACTATATAAGTATAAGACTTTAATTAGTTAACTTATAGATAAGTATTAGTCATTAATTTTATTCTATTATCCTTTATATACATTACTCATATCACTATGAACAGTAAACATAGTTTTGCTTTTCCTTCTTTTATATATATTTGACCTCAATGAATTTGCGAACAAAAATTGGCTTTGCCAAAGTGGCGAGATTCATGCCAGTAAGACTTAGGGCCCCCTAGCCCACCCAGGTTCGAACTTAAGTACTTAACTGAGAACAATTTTTTTATTTTTATTTTTTACTTACTTTTTGTATATAGTTTTTTAATGAAATTCATTAAATATTTCTCTTTTGCTCACTAAAATTTTCGATAATTACATATCTTGCTAAAAAGTTCACAAAAAATTGGGCATTACTTTTTTTTTTTTTTTGAAATTTACATATTTACTTTTAAAACCTAAACATTATAATAATTTATATATTAAATGATAAATATAAAAATATAAATAAAATGCATATTCGTAAGATGTATAAGCATATAACACAATCATATTTAATTTTATATTGCATAATTTTGTTTACTTTATTAAAACTCACACATAATATGTACAAAATAAAGCTTTTACTAATAACCAATAAAAGAAGTAGCAAAACATCGTTAAGTGCTTTAGATCTCCTAAAAACTTATAATCACAAATATTTATATATATGTTGTAAATTAAAATATATTTGTGTCTATATAAAATAAAAAGATAAAATTCAATATAAATCAAATCATAACTTTTATTTAAGAAAAAAAAAGCTTTAAATTCCCGCTGCAACGCGCTGACCCATTACTACTCGTTTTATATACATTTATCATAGTAAAAGTATTGTTCATAAGATTTCTTAAATTATTTCGGCTATATTAAAATTAAATATATAAAGCATGGTGAAGAATCTAGGCATCAAAAATGTTGTAGCTCAGTGGTTGTAGTAGACATGTAGTGGGCAGCAGGTCAGGGATTTGAATCCCTTTAGTGATTTTTCTTGAAAAATAATTTATTTTAGTTTTGTGAAATATTATTTTTCTTAATTCTTAAATAAATGTTATATCTCATAAAAAAAAAAAGAAGTAATTGTAGATCTAGAGATGCGGTAGTAGTCTGTACATTGGTTTGCAATTTTTCTTATTTGGGAATATATTTACATTATTGATCCATAGTAGATTATATGTTCAATTAAAATTATATTGGCTTCATTTGTATAAGTTTTATTGACTATGTAATTTCATTTATTTTATATTATATTTTAAAATTTTATAAAAACCTCTATAATATTGTAATTATTGTTGTTATAGAGACAATATATATGAACCAATATCTTTTTTTCATGCATACAAGAAAAATAATTTAAAAGTAATCAAAATCGAATCTTAATTATAATTGGAAAATGTATGTTTAAAATCTCGTAGCAACGCGCAGTTTTCATTATCCTCGTTGGTTAATAATTGTTAGGATATAAATTTTTTTTAACAACAAACACACACCCTCTACACTACTTATAATTCTACACTATTGTCCACAACGGGACTCAAACCCTTGACCTCATGCCAAAGGGAAACACCTTTAACACTTTACACTGCTAGGTTACAAGCCCTTTGGTGTTAGGATATAAATTTAAACTTAAGAAACTGCATAATCTATAAATAGAAGGGTGACTGTGTAATATGGATTTTGTGGTGGTGGTAGTGGTGGTGGTGGTTGCGAATGGTGGGGGATGGTAGTGGTGTTAATTTCAATATTTTAAAGTTTAAGGGATTAATAAAAATTATTATAGTCAAGTAATTAACATATGATAAACGTAGAGGTCGCAAATTCAAATGTTACATGGTGCATATTTTTTATAAACATATTGTCCTGAAATAGCAAGTGTGTTTGCTAAGATTTGAGTCTTACTAATTTAGGAATATCTCAAAATATGAGTTAGCTAGAATTAGTTTATGATACCCTAATACGCAGAAGCCGAAATCGGTTTTGGTTTCTTGATCTCAAGTCGGAAATCTAGCCTCCCAGTCTGAGTGCAATGTGTGTCAATGTCTAGAGCTCTTCTGTGTGATTTTCACACCCATCGACATTGACTGTTTCATCAAATATAAAATTTGAAACCCCCTATAGTTTAACCACCAGGGTTTTAAAACACTAGTTAAAATTGCCACATTGACGAGTAAAAAAGAACAAACGCGTAATCTAAGCTTGAAAACTTGAAAGTTCCAAAAGGGAATTATGACCCGAACCAATGATTATTTATTTATTTTCTTTTTTATAATCCTTGATATACATGGGACTATTGAAGAAGGCGCATAAAGCAAACAACGTATGGTGGCATTTAAGGGGATGTTTTGGAGATCAAAACCGTATGCTTATGTACATTCAGCTACAAGCCGTTTTCACAGTAGAAACAATGGCACTAACAGTTCCAATATTTTTATCATACAAATTACACCTTGTTATTCAACTACTTAAAGTTTCAGCAGCCGTTTGGAATGGCGGACAATCTTTGGTAGAAGTTATGCCGCGACAAGTGGTTCTTAAGGAGAAGAAAAAACTAGAAGTTGCACCACTCGCGCAAGATAACCACCAACAAACACATCCTCATCAAAGCTAGTCACGGGTGATTAACGCTTTATGATACGGTCGTTTTGGGTGTGTGCTTGTTGTATATATATGTTGTATCAATACGTTACCAATTTATTCGTATTTTAGGTTATTGTTACGTGCTTTAAGTTAAAACTATTGAAGTATCATCATTCTTTATATATATATGCAAATGTATATTGTTCTTAGTTATTTGTGATTTCTCTTGGTTGTATGTGATTTATCTTTCTTATATTTAATGTTGATAATCTTATTAATCATTTCTTTTTGGTACAATTTATCTAAGTTATTTTATTCTTTCTATTTATACATTTTTTTATTAATCAGAATAAAAAATAAAACTGATATACGTATAAAACATGTAAATCACATAAAACAAACTTCGTATAACTTATTTGTAGCGGTGCAGTTGGCCGAAAAAACGGAACTGGATCGAAACCAACCGAAACCAAAAAAATGTAATCGGTTCGGTTTTGAAAATTTATCATTTTTTGTTTTGATTTTATCGGTTTCAGTTCAGTTCGGTCCTCACATAGGGTTGAGCATTTGGGCTAAAAAGCTAAATCGAAACGAACCAAACCAAAATGGAAAACATGTAACTGGTTCGGCCCTATTTTGAAAATTCATCATTTTTTGTTTAAATCTATCGGTTTCGGATCTTACTGGACCGAGTTCGCCCCTGCCTATTGTAAAAGATGTGGAGCATGTATGTTGAGCAAGTAAAACATATAAAATATAAATGATATATGAAACATGCTATAATTCAGATTTAGAAAAATATTGCAGTAATTAATTATATATATTAACATTGACCAACATTTAATTGAGTTTTTTGAACAAAGTGTTGCTAAAAATAAGGAAAATAAGGTAACGAATATAGATTAATATGGGTTAATTATTATTACTATAATCTAATTAATTAATATTTCTAAAAATATTAATTACTTTTATGACAACCTACATTATCAAAACTCTAAATTTATTTATTTTTATACCCACGTGTAAAAAACGTAGATGACTTGTGAGGGTAAAAATGGAATTCCAGGTGGTATATTTCATTTTGGGCTTATCGAGCTTGGATCCATTTTTCTTCTGATTGAATTTATTTTTTCTATTTTCCATTTATCTCTTTGAATAGAAATGAAACTGTCAGCCTTTTCGTTAACATCTGGGCTTGGAAAATATATTGGGCTGGGCTCAGATGAATCTCCAACGTCCGTTGTAATTGACGGAAGATCAACGACTTCACGGTCGGTTGAACTACTGACAGAACTATTGGGGCTCAGTAATCTAAGGAAGTCCCCACGGAGTTCAAATTTCATCGGCGGCATTTTGAACGGCGGTGGAGGCGGTGGGATTGGATTCCACGGTGACTGAGAACCGGGAAGAAAACCGTCCTTGTCGTAGTAATCGCTTGTTTTTGATGGTAATGGCGTTTTTTCCGTCGAATGTCTCCGGAGTGCTTCTGATTTTGGTTGTGACGGAGGATATGGAGGTTGAATTTGGCTCTTAGGCTTTGATTTTTCCTCCTGGTTATGTGAAACGTCAGCCGTTGACGAAACGACGTCGTTTTTGGGAGCAAACAAACCGCAAAGAATGGCAAATACTAGAAAAATATTAAGGGAATTCCACGTGGATTTAAATGAATTTGGTTCGAGGATTGATGGGATATGTGATAAAATTGGAAGGAGGAAGAAGTTGATGATGAACAAAATAAGTACGGTGAGGATGAGGATGAGAACCACCGGGTCAATGGGTGGTCGATGGTGGCTAGTGGCGGAGATGGGTGGCTGAAACCGTAGGTTTGGTGGAGGGCCTCCATCTTGGTCCGATATATGAGTTGGCATTCAGGAATTGGATTTAAAGTTTAAAATTTGAAGATATTTATAGTTGTCATGAAATGAAGAAAACAAAGTGTTGTTTAAATTGTCAAAAATATGTTACGCGCTAAGTAAAATGTATTGGTTATTTGGTATAGAAATAAGTTTGTTTCAAATAAAATATTGTTTATTTTATATGTGAACTGTGAAGGGTTGAAATTATAACATAAAATAGTAGTATTAGTTTTAGTTTAAGGTATCAAAAAGGAGAGAGAGATAGATGAGTAGTTAGTGTTTGTTAAAGACTTAAAGGCGACTTGAAGAATGTAATTTATTATATAATATAACTTTTCAGTCATGGGTGTTTTTTCTAGACCTATACACTTTGCAAAATCTACTTACAAACCAAGCATAACAAAACATGGTTTAAATCAGAGAAATGATAATGACAATTTTTAGAATTGTCAATAACAAGATAAAATTAATATAAAAACCATCATCTGAATTTTAGGAACACCGTTGTATCAATGAATATATAATTATTATATACATTAATGAGGTTTGGTACAGATCCCCTAGTATACGGACAACCGGACGCCCGGAAAGACGGACGATTCGCGTACGGTCCGGAAGTAGTCGCGCAGCATTACCATCATTAGATTACAAGTCCCAAGACCTTCGATAAGGCGTGGCCGGGTTTTGAGGAAAAGCGACATCGAGTCATGCTAACATTTAATGAGGGCAAGGCTTGACATCGACCAGCAGCATGGCCCAACAGATATAGGTCGGTTGCTCGCAGAGGACCGGAGGACAATGAGGTTCACAGACCAAAGGTAGTATCTAGATTTCCCGCCCAAAGCAACTGGCCCATAAATAGGTGGTAAGCCTCAACGCAGAAGGCATTCAATACACTTGTCATTTATTTCTTTCACCTATAATTCTCTAATTCCGTTCGTATAAGACCTCACGTCGATCATATTAACTTACTTAAGCTTCAGAGTGTCCTCCCGGAAACCCTTTCCGGAGGACTTCTGACTTAGGATTGCTCGTGATTTCAGGTACTTCGCATAGCAAATCGTTCGGTCCGGAGCTCTCGAAATCAGACGCAACATTTGGCGCCATCCGTGGGACCTAGAACAAAATGGTCTTAGAATCTATGTCGAAGGGGGAATCGCTCGCCGGTTCTAACCCATAAGTACTGCGCATGCATTTAATGAAGTTTAAGGACTAAACGTGCAATTTGGCCAAACCACAAGGACTATTCTTGCAATTAACTCTTCTCCTAATTGAAGTTCGGAAGACAAGCAAACATGATGGTGTAAGACTTTAATTAGATATACTTAAAGTTACGAGGTATCGTTGGTAAATGTTATTATACCAATATAACTATATAAGTATAAGACTTTAATTAGTAAACTTATAGATAAGTATTAGTCATTAATTCTATTCTATTTTATATATATTTATCATAGTAAAAGGATTGTTCATAAGATTTCTTAAATTATTTCTGCTATATTAAAATTAAATATATAAAGCATGGTGAAGAATCTAGGCATCAAAAATGTTGTAGCTCAGTGGTTGTAGTAGACATGTAGTGGGCAGCAGGTCAGGGATTTGAATTCCTTTAGTGATTTTTCTTGAAAAATAATTTATTTTAGTTTTGTGAAATATTATTTTTCTTAATTCTTAAATAAATGTTATATCTCATAAAAAAAAGAAGTAATTGTAGATCTAGAGATGCGGTAGTAGTCTGTACATTGATTTGCAATTTTTCTTATTTGGGAATATATTTACATTATTGATCCATAGTAGATTATATGTTCAATTAAAATTATATTGGCTTCATTTGTATAAGTTTTATTGACTATGTAATTTCATTTATTTTATATTATATTTTAAAATTTTATAAAAACCTCTATAATATTGTAATTATTGTTGTTCTAGAGACAATATATATGAACCAATATCTTTTTTTCCATGCATACAAGAAAAATAATTTAAAAGTAATCAAAATCGAATCTTAATTACAATTGGAAAATGTATGTTTAAAATCTCGTAGCAACGCGCAGTTTTCATTATCCTCGTTGGTTAATAATTGTTAGGATATAAATTTTTTTTAACGACAAACACATACCCTCTACACTACTCATCATTCTACAGTATTGTCCATAACGGGACTCAAACCCTTGACCTCATGCCAAAGGGAAACACCTTTAACACTTTATACTGCTAGTTACAAGCCCTTTGGTGTTAGGATATAAATTTAAACTTAAGAAACTGCATAATCTATAAATAGAAGGGTGACTGTGTAATATGGATTTTGTGGTGGTGGTAGTGGTGGTGGTGGTTGCGAATGGTGGGGGATGGTAGTGGTGTTAATTTCAATATTTTAAAGTTTAAGGGATTAATAAAAATTATTATAGTCAAGTAATTAACATATGATAAACGTAGAGGTCGCAAATTCAAATGTTACATGGTGCATATTTTTTATAAACATGTTGTCCTGAAATAGTAAGTGTGTTGGCTAAGATTTGAGTCTTACTAATTTAGGAATATCTCAAAATATGAGTTAGCTAGAATTAGTTTATGATACCCTAATACGCAGAAGCCGAAATCGGTTTTGGTTTCTTGATCTCAAGTAGGAAATCTAGCCTCCCAGTTTGAGTGCAATGTGTGTCAATGTCTAGAGCTCTTCTGTGTGATTTTCACACCCATCGACATTGACTGTTTCATCAAATATAAAATTTGAAACCCCCTATAGTTTAACCACCAGGGTTTTAAAACACTAGTTAAAATTGCCACATTGACAAGTAAAAAAGAACAAACGCGTAATCTAAGCTTGAAAACTTGAAAGTTCCAAAAGGGAATTATGACCCGAACCAATGATTATTTATTTATTTTCTTTTTTATAATCCTTGATATACATGGGACTATTGAAGAAGGCGCATAAAGCAAACAACGTATGGTGGCATTTAAGGGGATGTTTTGGAGATCAAAACCGTATGCTTATGTACATTCAGCTACAAGCCGTTTTCACAGTAGAAACAATGGCACTAACAGTTCCAATATTTTTATCATACAAATTACACCTTGTTATTCAACTACTTAAAGTTTCAGCAGCCGTTTGGAATGGCGGACAATCTTTGGTAGAAGTTATGCCGCGACAAGTGGTTCTTAAGGAGAAGAAAAAACTAGAAGTGGCACCACTCGCGCAAGATAACTCCCTACAAGCACATCCTCATCAAAGCTAGTCACGGGTGATTAACGCTTTCTGATACGGTTTGGGTGTGTGCTTCTTGTATATATATGTTGTATCTATACGTTACCGACTTATTGGTATTTTAGGTTATTGTTACGTGCTTTATCTGTGATCAAGTAAAGCACGTAAAAAGAACTATTCTTTTTTGGCTCTCGAGTGAGTTGGAGTGCAAATTGTTGTAACAAGAAATACTTACAACTATGGAAGTATCATTCTTTATATAATGCACATGTATTGCCCTTAATTTTTTTTTATCATGTGGATTACTTCTTTTCAGTACAGTTGACCTATGATAATGTAGATTAAGAGTTATAGATTACATTCATATCCAATCCGACATTAAAAGGATTGAGTAGGTTAGGTTGCTATTTGATGCAGGCTCAAATTATGTAGGTTCAAGTGTGGAGAAATAGTTTTTTTGTTCGATTGAGACCTAAAATCGTGTGGAGAAATAGATTTTTTGTTCGGTTGAGACCTAAAATCGTGTGAGAAAATTGACTGCAATAAAATAACACGCTAGGAGTTTGTGAGTTATTTCCAATAAAAGTTCTTTTTGTTTAATTTTGGATTTTATTGTTGGCCCAGTTTTTGGCCCCTTATGATCTTAGGCCCATTAAAAAGTCAATGACTATTTTAGGATATCTTTTAATCGACATAAATTTTACATATAATAAACACCAATATGATTTCTCTTTATAATTTACACATGTATGCATTCTTTTTTATATTAAATTGGTTTATTTGGATATCGACATGGAAAAACTTCGATGACTGGTGAGGGTAAAAATGGAATTTCAGGAGCTATATGTGGTCATTTTAGGCTTAGACTAGTGCCATTGGTTGAAGACATCAGTTCGGTCGGTTTTTTTTCAACCATTTGACACACCTTGTCAATCGAAAGAACTGTCTAAGCATAATTTTTCAGAACCAAACTTCTTTATTCTTTCTAAGTCTTCGTCTAGAACACTAGACGGGGAAAGGTAGGCGCTTTTTAATTAGGGCTGACAATTTCTGACCCGACACGAAATCCGACCGGAAACGGACACGAAAATAAATAGGTTTGTGTTGAGGTAAAAAAGTTTTGGGTCAGTTTGAGTCGGCTCAACTGACGTGTTTATTAAGAGGGTTAGGTTCCTGTAGATGATATTTTAAATAAGACGACCCGCCAACCCATTTAAATATTAAAATATATGTTTATACTTAGTTTCTAGTTTACAAGTTTAACTTAACTAATAGTAAGAAAAAAAAATAAAAGAAATATTTAGTAGCTTATGTGTTTGGCATTTTGTTATAAATTTGTGGAATAACAACAATTTGACCCGTTTGATTTAACATATTTGACCCGCTCACCCGTTTAATCTGTGTGATTAAATGGGTTATATGGGTCATGTTCGGGTTGAAGGTAAACAAGTTAAGGTTGGGATATCTAACCCGTTTATATAAACATGTTGGTTTCAAGTTGAACATTTCTGGCCCGCCAACCATAATCCGACCAGAATTACCACCCTTAATTTTAATAGAGTATTTAGTATTTTATGTGTGTATTTTATATTCGACAAATTGGGTAATAGATTGAAACTAGTTTGGATTACATGTCAATTTTATTACATGTCAGATTGAATTGAAAGTTGAAACACAGAGCAATTATGGATTCAGAAAAGGATGAATGGGTTGTTCCTTTTCAGGCCCAGCCCGTCAAACTAATCCTTTTTTTTAATAGCTGGAATAGACTAATTTCAACATTCATTGATTAATAATAATCAATAGCCAAAACTCACATATTTTATATAGGAGACAATATGACTCATACGATGCACAGACTTCGTACACAATAATGAGTTAATTTGAGTGTATATCGTGTACAATTTACCGGTATCACCTAGAAAGTACGAAAAACGTGATCTGTTACATGTTTAACTTTGATTGCGAGTGTTCTACTAAATGAGCAAAGTTGTTCTTAATGTGTATTGATGTTTAGGGTTTGTTGTTATTTACTGAGTCATATGGATTGTGTATGTTAATTGCAATTATTTCTTTATCTTGAAATATTTTTCGTATGCGTAGGTAAGCCTGTGTAAATTGGACCGAGAACCGACCTAAATTGCAGAACCGGACCGAACCGAACCGAGCTCCATCGGTTCGGTTCTAATTTTTATGAAAAAAATCAGTTCTCAGTTTCAACCGGTTCGATTCCGAGCGATTTGATTAAGTCCATAACCGAGAAAAAACCGAAAAAATCGAAGAAATTGTCTCGGTTCTCGGTTCGGTTCCGACTGGTTCTCGATCCGGTTCGGTTCGGTGAGATTATTATAATAAACATAATTATACAAAACATTATAAAACATTTCTTATATTATTTCAAGACTCTTGATATGACAATTTGATGAAGTTATTAG
This sequence comes from Calendula officinalis, assembly GCA_963853835.1. Taxonomy (NCBI): domain Eukaryota; kingdom Viridiplantae; phylum Streptophyta; class Magnoliopsida; order Asterales; family Asteraceae; genus Calendula; species Calendula officinalis. Next base: position 23,921,519 of record OY970825.1, read on the forward strand.
TTTTTATTATATTTTTTAGGAAAATAACAAAAGACAACCTCCCTGAATTTGAGGAATATTAATTTTTTAATCAATGTACAAGCTTTTTATGCATGTTAGTGACAGCCCTAAGGGATGTCATTAACAAAACCCTATTTTTTATTACATTATTTCTTATTCACATTTAATGTTTGTAATTAAATACTACTTTATGTCATGTTATTTTATGTCATGTTATTTGATGGAGTTATATGCAAGATTATTAGATGTAAATTTCAGTTTAGAACTCAACTTTTATTATATCTATCTATATATAATCAATATAAAAATGAACATTATAAAATTATTAAATTGATACATGATTTCATAAACTATAGAATTATTATAATAATTATAAGTATACAAAACATTATTAAATGCAAGGTTATTTAATTTATAGGGAATTTTATTTTTTGTTAAATGCAAAGTTATTTACTTTGTATTAAATGCAAAGCTATTAAATGCAACTTCAAATTGAAACTCAATTTTTTATTATATATAGATAAATATTAGTTTTTGACATTGAACACTGATGTAATTTTAATCTAATTTTTATTTTTATTATTATTTATTAATAATTTTATTTATTTTTTTATGTGATAATTACATATGATTGTACACTTGAGTATATGTAATGTTTTTATATAATCAAATTTGATCAAGTAGGATCGGTACCAAGGGGTGGGCATGTTCACCCTCAAATTTTTCTGATTAATATAAACTTTTTATGAGTCAGTTCATTTTTTGCTTTTGCTTTTCCAAATATATATAATATAGAATGATAACTAATACAAGTCGTATATTAGCTTACTGGTTAACTCGTGATCTTAAAACATATCACCTTCGGTTTAAATCCCTTACATATATTTTTTAAATCAATATTTTTTCTTTGTTTCATTTTCCTGTTTTTACGTTCTTTCGCTCTATTTCCCATTCAAATTTTCTTTCGTTTGACTCATTTCCTCATATTTTTCTCGGTTTAAAAATGTTATAGTTATCATTTATTTGATGACACGTACTCCCTCCGTCCCACAAAAAAGTTCTCATTTCTCCTAAAGCTTTTGTCCCACAAAAAAGTTCCCATTTCTCACATGTGGTGGGCTCCACACAATAAAATATTATTATTATTAAAAACTCCATCAATAACATCCACTAATTATCTTTCTCTCTCCAAACCAACCTTATATTTTAATCAAAATAATACCAATGACCCCACCATTAACTATCACCTAAAATCTTGTGCCAAAGGGAAATGGGAACTTTTTTGTGGGACGGAGGGAGTATATCATAACTAGTAACATATTAGTCGACATCATTTCATTTATATATAAACACTTTACAGAATTTACTTGACTGTTACAACATAATTGAATATGAATATGGATTAAGAATACAAACTTTCTATATGAAATCACTGTAAAAAATTATATTTTTTTAATATTGATAAATTTTAGAATTTTTATTCTCGAATTAACTAACCCGCGATGCTTTTAAACCTAGCATACTAAGGTCCACTGATCTGGATATGTTGGCCGAAAGCCCATTTTTAAGATCCTCTCGAAAGTTGTGGTTCGATCTACTAAAAAATAAATAAATAAAGTAACTTTTTTTTTTGTTGATATAATGCAGAAAAATAAAATAAATATATAAATAAATCATACGTGACAAAATAAACTGAATTTTCAGCAATAAACCTTGAGGTTGAGAGTTTTCATAAAGATTATAGTCCTATATTTTGCAAGAATAATTAGGTTCTAGATTTAAAATAATAAATTAGTGTTGCTTGAAAATTAGTTAGATTAATGAAAAGTTAGTTAACTCCATGCATAAACTTGGGCATAAACTGGATTGAACTAACTTGTGAAAGTGATTGTTGCTATATGAACCGTGCTTTAGATTAGTGTCGCTTGCATTAAATTTATATCTGGCTAATTGAATTTTTAATTGATGATTTGCTTGAGAACAAACAAAGTTTAAGTGTGGGGATATTAATATTAATGGATTTAAACATATTTTTATCCGTCAATAGTCTAATATGAGATATATCACATCACCGCCCCACTGATCTTGTTCTTATCAAATGTGGCATATTTAGGGCCACAAGCCACGGAATTAAGAAGAAAAAGTGGGTAAAATAAATCCCTTTTAGGGGAGTTGGTCAACGGAGAGGCTTGGGACGAATTGACAGGATACGCACGAAGCAGGTTACGAACTCAAATTAGGAAGAGTAGATTCAAACGCAACCTACATCAAATATCATTTGATTTAATCCTTATTTATTTCAAACTATATTATTTATTAATATTTGTTTGTTTGATGTTTGATTTATTTATCATGTCAATATACTAAACTCCTCTAATCACTATAATTATATGAACTCTAGGTTTTAGGTTTAGTTTATTATTAGGATTGTTTTTTTATGATTGGTTGAATATTAATCAATTATAACGAAGAACCTTTTAGTTTAACCTTAAATATTTGCATGTTTGGAATGTTAATTAGTTAATTATCTAGATCACAAAAGTGTCGACATAGTTGACTAATTTCCTCCACTTTTCGCTTGGATGACCTAGTGTGAGGTACCATTACGAGCTCAATATATACGAGTTTTATTCCGTGAAATAACTCGAATTTCAAATCATTCACTTGCTTTAACTACTTAGGCGACTCACTAAAATAGGGGCCCATGACCAGACACAAATAACCTAGGTATAATCAAAGTCTAATCCGAATAACGATAGTACTGGTATTAGAGGGCTACGGAAAACCGAGCCTACTTAGAATCGATAAACCAAAGTGTGACCATTATATGGTTCCTTAGGTAAGCAATTTCTAAGAACCATATTACGGACATTATTAGGAGTTGTGGGAAATCCAACTCCTTAACTTCTAGAGCATCATATCAATCGGGTCATAACCAACCAAACCTAGACTTAAAGGTATTAAGTCATAGTGTTTGTCTTCTTTAACCGGTTAGAGTTTTACTCAGTTTCATTGTCTATTTTTAGTTTAATTTAATTTCTTTAATTTATAGTTTTAAATAATATCAAAACTCGTTTTTATAATTAACTGTTTCAGATTAATAAATTTAGTTTTAGTATACGAGTCAGCTTAATCGTTCTCTGAGGAAATGATATGTGGTTTACTTACCTTCACTATACTATCCATGATTAAGTCATACTTACCTAAGCGTGTGGTAGTCTAGATTAGGTGTAAATTAGAACGTAGTTTTATAACTATATTTTGCACATCAATGTTACAAGCTTTAAATTCAGTTGGTTACTTGTGATCCTTAGATTCATTGTTGCTAGTGAAAATCTGATTGTTAATTGGACTACTGTCTCTTTTTCCAGCTAAAATATCCATTTGCTAGGTGAGCTTTACATCTATATGGTTGCTTTTTTTAAGAGTACTCTTTCGTGTTGGGTTGTAATCGTAGAAAGTTTGTCAAAAGTAGTTAGGTAGACTGGCTTAGATGTCCAATTGATTCTTTAATTTGATACTTTGTATGTCGTCTAGCTTCTCGCTAGTTTTTTAATTCTATGATAGTCGTTTCATTAAAAAAAACACTAAGCGGACTTAAGAAAAAGGTATTAAGTGGACTTAATAAAAAGGTAGAATAACTAACAATTGTAATCATCATTTTGATTCATTCTTTGACCGTGTAATTGAAGAATTCCCACTAGTTCTTCAAGGGTTACTTCAGTCAAGTCCTTTGATTCTTCAATGACCGTAGCTACATAATCAAATTTCTTACGAGTGAACGGAGTAATTTCTCCATTACTCTGATGTCGTCAAGAGCTTCTCCATTTCGTTTCATCTCATTTACCACCGACTTCACACGAGTAACATCCTCGTTTATGCTCTATGAACTTTTCATCTTCAATGTTTCAAATTCAGCCCGGAGTGATTGGAGCTGAACCTTCTTCACCTTTTCAGCCCTTCTTCACCTTTCAGCCCTTTCTCACCTTTTCAGCTCCTTGGAAGGATGTCTGCGAAACTCCTCACGCCTCTTTTGATGTCTTTGCATCAGAATCTTTCTCAAAGGTTGATTCATCAACACCATGAAAATCAAGAACAAAGCTTTCTTATCTCCTTTTTGAGATTTCTTTAACGTCATCTTCTGATGTTGTGGTAGGCTTGCTTCAACTGATGTGTCTGCGGGCTTGGTATACCTAGGGGTGAGCATAGCCGGGTACCCGCCGGTTCTGACTGGAACCGGAACCAGAACCTCTTGTACCGGTTCCTCAATTTTCGGAACCGGAACCTCCGATTCCAGTGCCGGTTCCGGTTACCGTGTTTCTAAAATCGTAAAATTAAAATAAGATGTGAAGCTTAAATATTAATCATTTTTTGTCATTTTATCAACTAATCTTTAAATACTCATAAACTCGATCTAAACAATTAAACATATGATTGTCTATATATTAAATCGTTAGAACACTATGTTTAGAATAATTAATGACGAAACTCATTAAAAATTACACAAAATTTCTCATATTGTTTAATTTGGACATTAAATTTATCATATATATAATATTTTAACAAAAATAGACCGAATAATCGCCGGTTCCGGTTATCCACCGATTACCGGTTCCTAAATTTCTCATATTGCTCACCCCTAGGTATACCCATATACGACTAGATCACATAGATTTTGAGAACAGAGTAACACCATCATTTGGAGACTCCATCTCCTATAATTTGATTTTTTAGTTTAGGTATTTGTGGTTGAATCATATTCGCCATCGTCTTTCAGAAACTTAGAGATCAAAATGCACAATTTTTTTGTTGAAGTTTTGGGGTTAAATTACAAATTTTCAGAAGTTTTGGGGTCAAATTGCAACTTTTCAGACGCTAAGGGGCCAAAATGAACATATTTGGAAGTTTAGGGGTTAAACTGCAACTTTTCAGAACTTCAGGGACCAATCTTCAATTCGTCAGAAGTTCAGGGACCAGTATGTAATTTTTCAAAATATCGTGTCTGATGCTGATGTCACACTGATGTCATGCTGACATCATCATTGATGCCAAGCTGATATCAGTCAGTCATCTTCTCAGGCGAACTATTTCTTCTCCGGTGACTTTACTTGCACTTAACTTTGACCGGACTTTTGAAGGCCTTCCCGTGGTCAAAAAAATTGGAAAAATATATTTTCAGAATACTTGAAATGAGAACTTCATAGCGGTGCTTTCGAAAATAGATTTTGAGACAAAAAAATTGTTGGAAAGAGTGTCCAACACATCAAATAAACCGGTATTCCGGTTCGGGTATTTTAGAGTCCGATTCGGGTTGCCCTCGAGGAATCGACGAACACGAGAAATAACGTAGTGTTTAATTAATAGTTTAATTAAATGGACTAACGGGCTAGACGGGCTAAACTAGTTAATGGGTAATTAACTAGTTATCGGTATCGGACCAACTATTAATTAATAGTTTAGTTAATACTTGTGGGCTTAATTAAAGGTTTAATTAAAGTGGGTTTGGACCAATTATGGTGTTACCATAATTGTGTTTAGAGAAAGTATTTATAGAGGTTAAGAGGTTTAACCTAATCATACTTTTCAATACTTCCTCCTTGCCTCTCTCCCATTCGGCTGAGCACCCTCGACCGAACACCACCGCCGTCGCCACACCACCGCCGCACTGCCGCCGTGCTCCCCCGCCGTTCGAACGAACCGAAAGGGTTTTTGGGTTCGGGTTTTGGTGCTTGCTTTTCAAGGGTACTTTGTACTACCTAGTGGTACATCGTCTCGTTCGTGATCAACCTTGGGTGTGATACGATAGAGGGATTCTTCCTTGAATCCTAGTGTATTGTTTGATCTGGCTCGTACTAGATCACAGGGTTTACATAGTTCTCCTAATCGCGAAGAACAAGTAAGTTTTCGAGTTCATCTATTTAATTATATTAAATATCTAGTTGCATTAGAATTGTAAACCTAACGGTCCAAAAGTTTTATCGGGTCGGTGTTCTAACCAAGTTACTTTTGATTTCCGCCTTAAGTAAATTGTGGCTAGATGCATAGAAAACCCAACAAAAATATGACAGCAATTTATGAGCCAAAATCTTTCCAAGTTTAACGAGCAGTTAACAAGGAAAAACAACAACTTTATATTAGAACACCGAAAGATACAAGATTTCAGAACGTAACCGAGACACTCTTTGTTTTCACTCAACATAAAACACATATTTATACTAGTCGATCATAAAGCTACCAGCCCACAATTAAAGATGTTGTGCTCACTCCATTTAGCAAATTAACTAAAATCTATAACTTTTGACTAGAGATTTCACACATGTTGGGTTTGATTTCTTACAGACTGGCCGTCGGATGAACTGCTGCTCCACGCTACCTTAGCTAAACCCCCTGCAAGGAGTTCAAATTTCATCGGCCGCATCTTGAACGGCGGTGGGACTGGAGTCCACTGTGACGAAGAAGCACTGGAAACAAAACCGTCCTTGTCGTGGTAATTGTTTCTTTCTAGTAACGGTTTAATTTGGCTCTTAAGCTTTGATTTTTCCTTCATTTCATCTCGAACAATGGACCGCGGCGGCCGTGAAGCAACCGATGAGTAATTCAAACGGTTGCTTTTCAATCCAATTTTATCCAATCGGTTGATGTTCGGAGGTGGTGGAAAGGGGTCTGAGTCTGACGAATGTAACTGTTTCTTTTTACCGCCTTTTCTATGTTTCACATGTAATCGGTGCTCCGATGGCACAGGCGGAGGACTGCCGGTAACTTTCCGTACATCATCAAGTTCACCGGCAGGATCGACATTTTCATCCCGGCGTACTGATCTACGGGAGATTCTCCGGGAGGTTTCCGGTGCTGGAAAGGAAGGAGAATGCGGTAATTGTATTATTGTCTCCGGCGTATTTGGGCCGACGTCATGATTACTTCCCTCCGCACGAGAACGGTGGTGGATATCACCGGAGACCCCAAAACCGTCAGAATTCCTTGACCGCTGATTTTCATCCCGGGCGGTTCTCCGCCGATTGGTGGCGTTAGCTGTAGACGATAACTCATTGTTTTCGATAGCAACCATACCACATAGAAGTGTAAATGACGCCAAGAAGAGAAAAAGGGCATTCCATATGAATTTAGATAAAGCTGAATTGATGATTGTTAAGATCTGCGATAAGATTGGTAAAAGGACAAACAAGACGATGATGGTGATCATAACAACGGTGAGAATCGCTTGAAGGTTGTGATTGCTAATCATCATGGACTCTCAGTGGTTGAAATTTATGAGGATATGAGGACATCTATCTATTTATATGTATAAAAGCGTTTTCCTTAATCATTTATAATATCTCTTGCACGGAGTATTTTACGGTGCTACTATTTAAACCTTTTTACTTCGTATATCAAATAAACACTATAGTTAACTCAGTAATATTTTACTTTGTAAATGGTTATTCAACATACACCAGAAACAAACACCAACCAACTCTACCTCGGGCGGATTTTCGATGACAGCGAGTGTAACGCCCTGAAATTTATAACAATTTAATAATACGATTTAATTACTTTTTATTATTATTTATGATTTATTATATTTATTGGACATTATTTGTAATTAATTGGTCATGTCGTATTTAATATTAATATTACCGAGTTAATCTTACTCCTTTAGAATTTGTTTAGGACTACTAAATATAGAAGTACTTAAACTTAAATTAAACTTTTTTCTACTTTTAGTAACATCTTAAACACCGCAAAAATAAAAAAATGTTGCTTACATGATTCGAACACAAGACCTTTTCTGAGTACAGACTGTGTGTTAACCGATTGATCTAAATGATACTTTGTTTTAGAACAAATAAACAACCAACTTTAAATAGAAAACATATTGTATCGAACTTTCCATGATCAAAGTATTTGTTTGTGTGCTCACATATTCTTAGTTATAATCCTTAAGTTTGTTGAACTTGAATGTATTATTATGTTCTAGATGATAATGATTACTAATTGCAATTTTTAAAGACGGAAAAAATCATTCATTTGCGCAATTATAATTGGAAAACCCGTGTAAACGAACAACACTTGCTTGCCATGAAATATAGTTTCTAGGTACCTGCCGCCGCATTGCACGGGTACCCTGCTAGTAAATCTTATGAGCCGTTGTTATATACTAATTAGTAGTGTTTGTATTTAAGCGGCAAGTTAACTATTATAATTAGATGGTTTGTTTTTATTACACGTTATTTATTTGTGTAAGCACCTAGTTTAATAATCAAGAATTGAGTTGTCTTCTTGGGTCAGGTTTTAACTCGGTCGCTTAATATAGAGTAATGGTATATGTGTCTAGTAAATGTGTCTACTCATGTGCCTACTAATTTAATCAGGCATCTCCCAACCGTTACTCATCACTAAACTCATCAGTAACGCCACGTCATCACATCCTTACTGACACGGTCGTGCCAACCCTACCCATCACTAAACTCATCCTTTTCACATCATCCTTTCCACATCATCATTTTAATTAATAAAAAAACACTACATTATATAAAAAAACATTACATTAAATTAAAAAACATTACATTAAATTAAAAAAAGACATTAAAACATAAAAAAAAAACATTAAACTTAAAAAAAAAAACATTAGACCTAAAAAAAACATTAGACATAAAAAAAACATTAAACTTAAAATAAATAAAAATACTTCTCGTCGTCTTCTCCGTCATCGGTTGAGTCCGGATCGGCGTATTTGTCCAATAAACTCCTGCGATATTTTAAAACCGCTTTTCGCTCTCTTCGGTTCAAATTATCGGGAATCGAACAATGAAGGACTCTGAAAGCATCCGATAGCCTGCGCTCCACAGTCGCTTCTTTGATAGTCTTCAAAGCGTCAACTTGCAGTATGGCGGCATCACATATCCGGTCACGAGTTTTGTCACTTGAATACCATATTTAAGTCGCATCCGAGGAACTTGCCGTACGCCGGCTGACGTTACGACCCGGTGGGCGACAGATCGGGTCATCACGGAATAGACCTTCCATATTTGCGGACGGGAGCGGGTTGGTGTTGTTGTGACAACCCTAAAATTTAGACTTTTAATTCGACATTTATTGTAACCCTAATATTGTACTAGAACCCTAATTTAATTTATGAGAGCAATTAATTTCATTTAAGCCTATTGTAAAACCCTAATATCATTTACGATATCAATTAGACTGCATTTAAGTTAGTGAAACCCTAGAAGCCATGTCTAGTTAGTACATGTCATTATTTGTGCACTTGTCAATCATTGCATAGTTAAATTAATTAGTTAGCGAGTTGGTGACACAATATAATTATGAACCAAATCCAAAGTATAAATTTTATAATTTATAATGGTAGAATAGCTCAATTAAACAAATGGGTATGAAAAGCAAACTATAAAACACCTTACATGGTTAATTAAACAAGTAACAACATCTAACACAAGGTATAATACAAAAATAATAACAATGGTCAAAAGTATATCTAAACTAATAAATTTTAGTCAATACACTATATTAATAAACAATTGTACCCGTATTCATGTATACCAAGTAACGCATAAACAAATTAATAAACTAATTAAATATCCAACTAATTTACTCCTCTTTCTCGGCCTAGTACACCCTCCCACCGAATCAACTTTTATTTTTATAACACAATATATTAACCCAACCAACCAATATCATTTACTTATTTAATCCACCAATCAAAACACATCTTACCAAAAGCCTAAAATAACCTTACTTAAATAAATAAGAAAACCGTAAAGCTATTATACATTACCCCAGCCGCCATATCTCGTTTCTATATTCCTCCAGCGATACAGAAGTTTTCCAGCGCAAACATGCACTCAAATTCCGGCGAGCTCAGAATCTGTTTTCATCGTCCCCCGGCGAACCAGGTGACTACGAGGCAGAAGTCACCATCTCAGGCGGAGTTTACAACTCCGGTGACAAACAACCATCTCTCTCTCGAGTGTTCATTCAACTCCGGCGATAAACAGAAACCTCCGACAGCTCTCTCTCTCTCTCTCTCTTTCTGAAGGTATAAACTTTAAACTCGAATCTAGATTATGCGTGTGTGAATGTTTTGTTCGTTTCTTTTCTGGGTTTTAAGTGTCTGTCGCCATCTCCGGCAACGCACACGCAGCCTGTGTGTGTGTGCGATTCATATAAGAAGCGTTTTGGAATTGTCTACCGTATGCATAAAATTTAACGAGTGTGCGACGGAATAGTTACGGCTGTGTTCTTGGGTCCCTTTTCCGTCGAGTCCTTGTTCCAGACGATGTATCTAACCCCAAAACCCAAGTGACGTTATAAAATTTATTATTATAATAATTATAAAATTTTCCGTCGAGTACTTTTGATTTCATTCTACAAATGTCAAGATTCACAATGTTATAAAATATTAAAACTTTCATTTAATTAATTAATTAATAATTTGTTATTATAATTATTTAAAATGTATTTATTTAAATAATTATAGAGTACAATTAACTGTTTTGTTTTATTAAGAAAACCAAACTACCGAAACTTGTAAAATACAACTTATCGTATTTAAGACACAAAATAAATTCAACAGAGTCACCAACTTATCGCTCATAGTTACTTTTATGCATTTAGGACACTAGAAGCCATTGGGTTGGAAACTGCATTTTTCTTAATTGCATTTTGTAAAGCTTTGCAGCAGGTGAGTCCACAGCCCCACTTTTTACCGTATTTTATTTACTGAATTTACAAATTTTGGGGTGAAAAACATATCAATTACTTTTACAAATATTTGCACATATCAAATGTTTTATAAAAATTCGCTTTATTTATAACTGTTTATTTTATTGTGATGATACATTATGCAAACCATGACAAACGGTCTTTATGCTCGGACTAAGTAGGTGTAGTGCATAGGTAGATGCTTACATGCCATAATCTTAGCTAGTTGCGACTAGGCCCTGGATATGCAGATGGTACCATTGGCTGACACTCTTCCTCCCACATTTATTGATTGTTACTTAACGGTTCTACCCAACCGTCAGGGGAGTGCATATCTTAGAGAACAGATTCAGCACACTTAGAGTTGCAGTTTGATTATGGGCTTAGGGTCGGCATATTAACTCAATGGCGTAGCTAACTGTTGGGGACACCAGTCATGCATTTTCACTATTTACTACTCTTTACAATCTTACGATTTTTATTTACTTACATGTTTTTACATATCAAATTTTATCACAACATTTTTTTATATCAAATCATTTTTGAACATCTTATCATTACACATATTTTTGCCTTGTTGGCACATATACATTTTGGTTAACTCAAATCTATATATTATTATACCATTTATGCCGATTGGCACACAAAAACTTTGTATTTCAAATCATTTTCAAATAACATTTTACTATACGATTTTGCCATGTTTGGCTTAAAAACCTTGTCTTTCAAAACCAATATTAAACATGTGGATTCACTCAACAATTTTGTTGATCGTTTTACATATGTTTTTCAGGTAATTAGGAGAAGCATTGAATTGTTAGACTTTGCCTCATGAGCATGCATATTGTCGAGATGCCACGAACGTCGTTTCATTTCTAAACATTAATTTTTATTTTAACCCTTTTCAATTAGATATATATTTTGGATAATACTTATTCCAAGTATTTAATTTCATTTTAAAATTATTAAATGTTTGCAATAATCATAGTTGTGTTACTCATTAATGTTACATCCCGTTCTTCCGCAAATCATTTATTACTATAAAACGGTTTTTGGCGGGGTGTGACAGTTGTCTTCGCCAAGGTTCACTGGGTTGGGCTCGGGAGCGGGTTGGGGATTCATCACGTTTTAATCTACCCAAAACTTGGGGTAATCTTTTAGTTCCTCCCAACACTGTTCGAACAAAAAGTGCATTCTGCTGTTGTTGTCATAAAATTGTTGTTTTGCAGCGTTGAGCACGCCTTGGTCATCGGCCTCACTTTGTCGCCTTGACTCGAACCGTTTAATGATTTCCCCAAACTTCCGAACGTCCGTTTTTATCTTGTTCCATTTTCCTTGGAGTTGACTTCTGGTGCATTTTTCATCAACTAGTGTGAGTTGTACTCAGCTTCAATCTGGCCCCAAAGTCGGTCACCAGATTGTGAGTTCCCGATTTCTGCGTTTTGTGAAGCATTTATCCACCGCTGGCATAAAATAATGGCCTCCAGGATGGACCACTTCCGCACCGAACCAGCCTCCATAACCGCTGGTGTAGCTCTTCTTATTCTTTTTCCTGTTCCCCTGCTTGGTTCGACCGGTTCGGGCACCGGTTGTGGGCCCTCTCCTTCGTCTTCCTCTTCCACTTCGGGCGGGGATTCAATTTGTAAATCAGGTTGGTAACCACTGCCACTACCGTGATAATAACCGCCGCCATAGAAACTGGGTTGATAACCGGGTTGGTAAGCGGGTTGATAACCGGGTTGGAAATTAGGTTGATAACCCGGTTGAAAACCCGGCTGAAAACCGCCTTCGTTCGGCATACCACCTTGGTTCGGCATACCGACAGTGAAACCACCAGGAGATGAGTAGAACGGAACAAAACCAGATCCCGACCCCGAACCAGATGCTATGTTTCTCGGGATGGGCTGACTAGTCTGACCAGCATTTGACGAATACGCTTGTGACGGGTAATTCAACAAACTTTGGAAGTGATCATTTGACGGGGAGGAGTTGGATCTACGACTCATGATGAAATTTTGTATGAAGGTAATGAAGAAGTGGGAGAAGTGGTATAAAATTATGAATGATGGGTGTTGTATTTATAGGAGAAAATTAGGATAAAGAAAAAAAAATTATATTTTGAATTTTTGAATTCAAAATACACGCTGCCTCGACCCCACCCTCTTTCCCCCGACGCCACGCACACCCGTCCTCACCCCGACGACTTCCTCATGACGGCACCCACGACGGCCCGGTGCCAAGGGCGTCGTGAGGCGACGGCAAAAAAAGGCCCTCGACGGGCTCCCCCGATGTGCCGTTGGCACGGGTCTCATTGCAAGTGTCAAAATTAAGAGATAATATGAAGAAAGAGAATTATAACATATGTCAAATTTAGAAGTGAGTAGGCCTATGAATAAACACAAATTGTAGATACAAATAAAATCATTTCTCCTTAGGGGAAAAATTTATTCGTTCAGTTGTCGGCTGAGTCAGGTGAGTGGGGGCCAATCAAGGAGGTGCTTTAGAGCATCCCCAATGGTTAACCTCACAGAAGCTTATTACCTTTTGCCACATCAACCTTGCACTAACCAAAAAACTATTACTAAATAACATCTCCAATGGTTAACCTTTCCAAAAACTTTTTTTTTAAATAATATTTCTAATTTACCTTTATCTATCTTAAATATTTCATAAATACCCCATATATAAATTGACAATTTTTTTGACATCTTATAAAACTTAATATTTTTTAGAAATATTTCATATAAAAAAATTATAATAATTGACAATAATATTTAAATAGATAGAAACATGACATTGCATGTAACAACCCAGAATTTGTAAATAAATAAATTGTGCAAAAATATGATAAATATGGATAAATCATTTAAAGTACGTAGGAATTGGTTTCGTGTCGTTTGGAGACCGTATGAGAAAGTTATGGGCGAAACCGGGTCGAGACCTAGACCGAAAAGTGCAGCCCTGCTGTACGAGGGAAGTTCACGGCGTGAACTATAGTTCACGATCGTGAACTCCCTCCAGGGATTGTTGTATCTGGCGATTGGAGATCACGACTGGTTACCGATCGCGAAGTTCGCGTGCAAGGGAAAGTTAGCGACGCGAACTTAGTTCGCGTCGTGAACTATGGTCGAGCAGCTTTAAGTCAGGTTTTGGCTCATTTGATGCCATATCAAAACCCTAGTTTCTTCTTTGGCGATTTCCAAGCTTTGAGGCCGATTGAGGTCGAATCCTTCACAAATCTTTGGTAGATTTCACTCCTAGTTGAAGATTAAAGGTATATCTTCACTCTTTGATCTTCGTAGCTTAAGATCTATGTATTTTGATGTATGGGTTTGAAACCCTAGTTCTTGGGGTTATGGGTAACGGTGATATAAGTGATGTATACACTTAATAGATGGTATATTATCAAAGGAAACAAGGGTATGATTATGATTTGTAAGAATCTTAAGGGTTGGTTAAACCTAGGGTTTGGTAAATCGCCATAATTGGGGAAATGTGTTAATAAGTGTTACCTAGAGTTAGATGGACACATTATTGGTAGTATGTGATGTTGAACAACTTGTGATTGTTGTAATAGGCTATTGGTGAAGCCTTGGAAGTTGAATGAATTGTGAAGCAAGGAAATGGGCGTAAAGAATACGGTTGGAAAGCATTGCTAAGGTGAGTACATGAGACTTTAAAACTGAGTACATAGTAAATGGTTTTGTAATACATATGATACTTTATGGGTCTTTATTAATAAATGTTTTGATAAAGATAGTGATCGAAAGGATAAGAAAATAGGTATAATGTGATACTGGAATATATCTAGTACAGTTGATGAATTTGGAAGTGAATATGATGAACTAAGTAATGATGAAACCTTTATTAACGAACCTTAATAATAAGGTTATTGAGTAAAACAATGTATATTGAATCTTTATAAATAAGTATGTATTAGTAAAATAACTAATAATGATTTTATAGTAATGAGTACCTAATTGGTAAGAGTTACTAATAAGAGTAAGGAACGAATATGCATGTAAATGAATATGAATTGACTAGTAATAAATAAGTATTATAGTCAAGAAGAGATAAAAGTATTATGATATCGATAAATAAGAAATGTATCTTATGAGAATAAGTAAGGATGAACCTCCTGGGGTTCATATATGTAGAAGTAAATGTGGGGTGCTTATGATCGGGTCCATGGGACCATGCAGGTACGTTCCCTCTATGTTGAACTAGTCATATATAGTTATTTTTAGATAACTAACTTGTTGGATGATTGATGTGTTAGCCGAAGGCTTTGATTGGAATAACTGATGAGTTATGGTAAGAATGAGATGATGTGATGACGTGGGGGATCCCCGGTCATGAGGTGTGGAGTGAGGGGCAGTTGGGTGGATTCCCATCGACTCATCCACGTTAGTAGTCTTGCTAACTGGAGGAAGGTCCGGCGAGTAAGGCAGGTATCGGTAGATTGGGCGATTCCCTCTTGCCGTTATCTTGAGCAATTCAGTGGATCCCCGGTATGTTTCTAGTATGTATATGTTTATATACTAGGTTTGGTTGAAGCTTATTAATGCGGGGGATCCCCGGTTAATAAGTTGATGTGCTTCTAGCTAGTTCGGGGGCAACCCGATAGTTAGGTGTGATTGCTAGGAGAGCAGAGATTGATAAGGTCACAATAGGGTGACTAGACGGTATTGATGTAGTATATATATATGTTATATATTTATGAAATTGTTATTATTACTACTGGGGTCTAAAACTCATGTATCTCACGAGACTATTTTGTATCACGTACTGCTTTTTTTTTTGAGGCTATGTACTCAGGTACAGGTTTGAAGTGATAGAAGGTTGCACTAGAAGTGGCCTAGAGATGTTTAGCTCGGGAGCTAATAGGTAGATCTCGTTGCCTATGGTTTTGATATACTTGGTGACACCGTATTTTTGTAAACTCTGATATAAGTTTTAAAGTTTTTGTTAAACTGTATTTTGAACAATATGACAAATATTGAGAAATGGTATTTTAAATGTTTTAAACGATGTTTAAAAAAAATACGGGTGTTACAACTTGGTATCAGAGCTATAGTTTAAGTGAATTAGGTTGGATGTCCATCCTAGTCTTAGACTGTAGCAATAGGAATGTAAGATTCCTTGAGATCGATGAGTTGACCTTGAGAATTTATGTTAAGTTTAGGGTTGAACCTAGGGGACCTATAGAAGTTGTTATGAAATGTGCAATGTGAAGTCTTTTGAGACCGTAGGGCATTGGTGTGATAGGGTCGACCCCTATGAGAAATGCCATGTTTTCATCTAATTGTATTGCTTTCGACTGTTGAGTCGACTGTTTGAATCTTGTTTGTTGAATACGTTGGTATGGAGAAGGAATGAATCTGAAAAGTGGACGAGCTCCATTAAATTGGAAAGAGTTGTGAATTAGGATATGAATAAGATTTTTGAATAATTGGATAAATAAGGGTATGTGGAATGATTCCAATACCCATATGAAGGAAGAGTAATCAAATGGTCAATCCCGTAGTGAGAAGTGTCTACATAAAAAGGTAGCAAGACCTAGTCGGAAGAAATGGAAGGATGTTGTATAAGGTTTTCATAGCATGTAAAACCGTTGAGTAATTCGGAAGTTCTGAACCGGAGGTCATGATTGGTGGATTCGGGGGATTGAGCAAGTGCTAGGGAGTAGCAAGCGAAGAAAGAAAGATATGATGAGTTTGACATCCCTATCATTAAAGGGTGAGGCGTTGACACGGTGGAACGTGTAGTATGAAACTTTGGGAAAGAGAGTGCAGTGCAATATGTTGTGAAAGGAACTCACGAGTGAGTTGAAAGGGGAAGTCTTCCCGGAAGGAAATCTAGAGGGGGGGTTCATGATGCAACCTCGGAGATTTTAGGAGAAGATTGATGTTGAGTGATTATGGCTTAATTGTTTGGTTGTTGCACGAATTGATGCTTTTAGAAATTGGAGACGAGTCGTATGACATGGGGAATTATTTTTGGGAATAGTCTTCCCGGTTAGTGATGTGAGTGGAAGTATGTATTGGAAATGATTATAGACAAGTGTGTCGCATGTAGTAAGGATATAAGGGTTGATACTACTATGTAGTATGAAGGATGAGACACGAGATATGGTGAGTATTTCTAATAGAAGTGTAGTAGTACAATGAAGTACTAAGTCTTGATAAGAATTGTTAGTATGGATGAAAATTTTTGGAATAGGACCCTTGGAAATGGAAATTGGATATTCGGCGGGAATCCGGATAAATAATGTAATATTATACGTGAATGGTAAAGGAAAGAATGACTAAGGTATAGTGATACCTTAGAATTTATAAATGGAAAATATGTGGAAAATAATAAGCGTCGGGGACGACGAAAGTTAATTGTTGTAAACAATTGAGTAAAAGTTGGCGTGTAGCCATAGCAAGTGATGTGACAGGATTGATGGATTCGATAATCAAAGGTGAGAAGAAGATTGTCGATAAAAGTGTCATAGCAATAGCGTGATAATGTATGACGTAGTGTAGTGTAAGACTACGATTGGGAAAGGAATAGTCCTAAGTTCCACGATGTATGAAAGTAGAAAATCGAGTGTTAGGCCGTTGGGTGCTAAGTCATGGGTTGCAAGTGTAGACCAGAGTCGATTGGTTGACTCAAGAATGACCGGGATGACCGGCGAGTTATGGTTAATGGAATGGAGTGATAGTTACTCCCGTAGTGACAAAAAGATTTGGAAATTTGGTAATAAGGAAATGAACCGGTTAATGGTGGTTAATGTGTAAGAGAAACGAGATTTTTATTAGTTATCCGCGGGATACAATGCAGGTGCATTATGTGATGGCCTTCAAAGGCATATGACGATGAAAAGGTAGTGTCATGTGGATCACGTTGAGTAATATGTCAAATGAGAAACATGTTAGATATGAAAGAAAACGATAATGTGATATTATGTGAATGGTGCTAGAATGCATGATGAATAATTGGGCGATTGAATGAGTGAGAAAGTAGCAAAGCTACGTGATGTAAAAAGATGGATACCAAATGTTATTGGTGTGACATATACATATGTTTGTATATGTGCACAATAGAGATGTATAGATAGTATTGGTGTGACATATACATATGTTTGTATATGTGCACAATAGAGATGTATAGATGGTATTGGTGACATATACATATGTTTGTATATGTGCACAATAGAGGTGTTTAGATTAAATTGGCGTGATATATGTGTGTATATCTATATGTGTGTATATGTTTATGTGTTTATATGATGAATGTAGAACCATGTGATTAATGAGTATTGCTATTATGTTATGGTAAATGAGAATTTGGTTTGAAATGCAGGTCGCATTTAGGACATGCATGTGTAGGAGATGCCTACGATTCATAGAATAGGAGGAAAGAGAAACTCCTAGTGAGCAAATTATCATTTGATAACCAAGTATGGTAAACTTGTATGAAATAGTGGAATATGTTGCGATAGGAGAACTAATTCCGGTAATTGAGAATAAGAGTTATGAAATTGATCGATGTGACGCAAAGACGGTTGAAAGAAAACTAGATGATGGCATGAGTGACCAAATGATGGTCAAGATTTGGTAAAGGTCGGTGTGACTTTATGTAAGTGTACGATTCTCGGATAATTGGGGAGAAAAATTGAAGGTGTGGAAAAACGGGGACAATTGTTAAGGGAACAATAACGAGTAGAACCGGAAGTGATAAATTAGTGATGGTACCCCGTGAGTATGAAATTTGTTAGTTTGAAAGAGTTTGGTTGACTTCACGAAAAAGTCAAGTTTGACCAATTTGTGATTGGTTGATTTAGTCAAAGATGGACTATGACTTTCGTTATGAGCGATTAGTGAATATTGAGGGCATAATGTATCGATTGTATGCATGTGAAAGGATTAATGGAATAGTTGAAATAGTTGTAGTCGGATCATACGACTTTGACCCGTTTGGGTGTTGTCAAGATTGGATTTGGGAATCGAGTATATTATGGTAGATGGATCATAAATTAAAGGCCAACTGTAAAGGAAAGGAGGATTTATGGGATCCTTAACGAGAAGGGAAATTGTTAAAGTATATTTGACTTTGTTCTTAAGTCAAGGGTTAGACGATGTTGGAATATGGCAACTTGGTCGAAGCTAGACTTTGACATTGGTGTTGGTCAATTAGTTGATTATAATGTGTGGGTCATGTCATTTCTATGTGTATAAGATGATCAGTTAAAGGATTGAAAGTCTTGTGGTCAAAATTGTGCAATTTTGGCCCATTTGGGCACTAAAGGCTTAAGATGGATTTTTGACCCGTTTGGATCTAACGGGGTTAATTGAATGTTTACACACATATTGTTGACTAATTCGGAATGAGAAAAGTTTGACGGTAATAACCACGGGAGAATAAGAACGGATACTCGGTAGAATGCGGATTTGAAATTTTTTGAGTGATTCCGAGGACGGAATCCTTTTTAAGGGGTGAATAGTTGTAACGACCCGGAATTTGTAAATAAATAAATTGTGCAAAAATATGATAAATATGGATAAATCGTTTAAAGAACGTAGGAATTGGTTTCGTGTCGTTTGGAGACCGTATGAGAAAGTTATGGGCGAAACCGGGTCGAGACCTAGACCGAAAAGTGCAGCCCTGCTGTACGAGGGAAGTTCACGGCGTGAACTATAGTTCACGATCGTGAACTCCCTCCAGGGATTGTTGTATCTGGCGATTGGAGATCACGACTGGTTACCGATCGCGAAGTTCGCGTGCAAGGGAAAGTTAGCGACGCGAACTTAGTTCGCGTCGTGAACTATGGTCGAGCAGCTTTAAGTCGGGTTTTGGCTCATTTGATGCCATATCAAAACCCTAGTTTCTTCTTTGGCCATATCAAAGAGTGAAGATATACCTTTAATCTTCGTAGCTTAAGATCTATGTATTTTGATGTATGGGTTTGAAACCCTAGTTCTTGGGGTTATGGGTAATGGTGATATAAGTGATGTATACACTTAATAAATGGTATATTATCAAAGAAAACAAGGGTATGATTATGATTTGTAAGAATCTTAAGGGTTGGTTAAACCTAGGGTTTGGTAAATCACCATAATTGGGGAAATGTGTTAATAAGTGTTATCTAGAGTTAGATGGACACATTATTGGTAGTATGTGATGTTGAACAACTTGTGATTGTTGTAATAGGCTATTGGTGAAGCCTTGGAAGTTGAATGAATTGTGAAGCAAAGAAATGGGCGTAAAGAATACGGTTGGAAAGCATTGCTAAGGTGAGTACATGAGACTTTAAAACTGAGTACATAGTAAATGGTTTTGTAATACATATGATACTTTATGGGTCTTTATTAATAAATGTTTTGATAAAGATAGTGATCGAAAGGATAAGAAAATAGGTATAATGTGATACTGGAATATATCTAGTACAGTTGATGAATTTGGAAGTGAATATGATGAACTAAGTAATGATGAAATCTTTATTAACGAACCTTAATAATAAGGTTATTGAGTAAAAGAATGTATATTGAATCTTTATAAATAAGTATGTATTAGTAAAATAACTAATAATGATTTTATAGTAATGAGTACCTAATTGGTAAGAGTTACTAATAAGAGTGAGGAACGAATATGCATGTAAATGAATATGAATTGACTAGTAATAAATAAGTATTATAGTCAAGAAGAGATAAAAGTATTATGATATCGATAAATAAGAAATGTATCTTATGAGAATAAGTAAGGATGAACCTCCTGGGGTTCATAGATGTAGAAGTAAATGTGGGGTGCTCATGATCGGGTCCATGGGACCATGCAGGTACGTTCCCTCTATGTTGAACTAGTCATATATAGTTATTTTTAGATAACTAACTTGTTGGATGATTGATGTGTTAGCCGAAGGCTTTGATTGGAATAACTGATGAGTTATGGTAAGAATGAGATGATGTGATGACGCGGGGGATCCCCGGTCATGAGGTGTGGAGTGAGGGGCAGTTGGGTGGATTCCCATCGACTCATCCACGTTAGTAGTCTTGCTAACTGGAGGAAGGTCCGGCGAGTAAGGCAGGTATCGGTAGATTGGGCGATTCCCTCTTGCCGTTATCTTGAGCAATTCGGTGGATCCCCGGTATGTTTCTAGTATGTATATGTTTATATACTAGGTTTGGTTGAAGCTTATTAATGCGGGGGATCCCCGGTTAATAAGTTGATGTGCTTCTAGCTAGTTCGGGGGCAACCCGATAGTTAGGTATGATTGCTAGGAGAGCAGAGATTGATAAGGTCACAATAGGGTGACTAGACGGTATTGATATATTATATATATATGTTATATATTTATGAAATCGTTATTATTACTACTGGGGTCTAAAACCCATGTATCTCACGAGACTATTTTGTCTCACGTACTGCGTTTGTTTTTTGTGGCTATGTACTCAGGTACAGGTTTGAAGTGATAGAAGGTTGCACTAGAAGTGGCCTAAAGATATTTAGCTCGGGAGCTAATAGGTAGATCTCGTTGCCTATGGTTTTGATATACTTGGTGACACCGTATTTTTGTAAACTCTGATATAAATTTTAAAATTTTTGTTAAACTGTATTTTGAACAATATGACAAATATTGAGAAATTGTATTTTAAATGTTTTAAACGATGTTTTAAAAAAATACGGGTGTTACATTGCAAATATTAAAAAAGGTAAAGAATTTATATATAATAATATATCTAAGGTTTAATATGAAAAGATAATAAACATTGAGGATTAAAAAAGACAAACATAAATAATTCATTAAAATGTTAGTAGAAAAAAAAAGTCATTGTAAAAAGCTTTTAAAAAAGCTACTTAATCTAATGGTAAAAAGTTTTACAAAAACTTATTTGAATAGTAAAAACTTTTAAGAAAACTACCATTGAAGATGCTCTTAGAGCCATTTAGTGTAGTGTTTAATTAATTAGAGGGTTACCCTAAATCTTGTCCAGGGTTGTAAGCCGCAAATAATAATAATAATAATAATAATAATAATAATAATAATAATAATAATAATAATAATAAAAATAATAAAAATAAAAATAATAATAATAATAATTAAATAATAATAATAATAACAATAATAATAATAATAAAAATAAAAATAAAAATAATAATAAAAATAATAATAATAATAATAAAATAATAATAATAATAAAAATAATAATAATAATAATAATAATAATAAAAATAATAATAATAATAATAATAATAATAATAATAATAATAATAATAATAATAATAATAATAATAATAATAATAATAATAAAAATAATAATAATAATAATAATAATAATAATAATAATAATAATAGTAATAGTAATAGTAATTATAATAATAATAATAATAGTAAGAGTAATAATAATAATAATAATAATAATAATAATAATAATAATAATAATAATAATAATAATAATAATAATAATAATAATAATAATAATAATCAGAAGAATGGGGACTTAGCACCCTAAAAGAAAAATAATTTTTAATTCCACCTTCAAGAAATCCTCTTAAATCTACTTATTGGGATTATGTTGAAAGCTTTCATAAAGCATTTTTATATGAAAATCCACAAAGAAAACACACTTGGTTTTTTAAAAATTTGTGAAACTATTTATAAGCAGAATAAAGATATTCCAAATTGGTTTATTAATTGGAGGTCTTCATATGGACCTAGTATTGATATATTACCAGAGGAACCATTCAGAAAATTATATGGAGAATGGTTACCAATTTCTCCAAGATATTTAAAATATTCAAATGAGAAACTAAATAATTTAGAAGTTATATCTTCTTTACACTTTTTTATGGAATTTTCAATTCCCTGGATTTGGAAATGGGAACCATATGTGGATTATACTTCATGTAAATTTAATAGGAACTTGTATTCAGAAAGATTTAGCTTTATGTAGTGAAATAAAATTAAATGTCCAAATAAAAACTCAACGATTAAATGAACAAAAACAATTAGGAGAATTTTGTGACCAATTTGGTATGGGCACAACTCCTCAAATTAAGAAAAAACATAAAAAAGAATTTGATAATAGAAGAAAATCTTATAAAAAGAAGAATTTCAATCGTAATAGAAAAGAAAATAAAATCCAGAAGAAAAATCAAAGAAAGCGAAATTCAGATAAAAAATCTATAATCTGTTTTAAATGTGGTAACTGGTCATTATGCTAATAAATGTAAGAATAAACAAATAAAAAAGCAAATTAACAACTTAGATATTGAGGATGAAGTAAAAGCTCACCTTATTAATCTGATAGATAATTCCTTTAGTGAAGAAGATATATCACAAAGTGATTCTGATGATGAATATGAATCAAGTAGTTCAAATGATTCTTTAAATTCAAAAGAATTAGATTGTAAATGTGATAATAAAGATCAATGTTCTTGTGAAATGGAACATCAGTTATATCAAATTAGGAGTCAATTTCAAGAGGACCTTTCCATAAATGTTATTAGTAATGATATGGCAAAATTACTAAAAGACATTGAAGATCCTGAAATTAGAAATAAAATAATTGATAATATAAATATTAAAGAAGATGTAATGGAAAATAAGGAACATTATTCTATGAAACATTTACAAGATATGTTAAAAGAAAGAAGAAATAAGGCTTCTTCTAGTTCTAGTATTACCATTAATGATTTGCAGAATGAAATACAAATATTAAAAACAGATATACATAATATTAAAAATAATCAGATTATTTATGATCAACGTATTAACGAATTAGAAAAATTAAAAGAAAAATATCAGGATTATTCAAAGATAAATGATGAAACTAATAATACATTTCTTCAATCTATGGAATTAGTAATCTCTAGAAAATGGCATGTAAAGATAAAACTATTTATAACATATAATTATCAAAAAGAATTTATAGCTTTAATAGATAGTGGAGCAGATTTAAATTGTATACAAGAAGGATTAATTCCAACAAAATATTTTCAAAAATCTACACATACTTTGAGAGAAGTATCTGGTAGAAAACTTGATATTCAATATAAATTAACAAATGCAAAAATTTGTAAAAATAATACATGTATACCTGTTAATTTTACAATAATAAAAAACATGTCAAGTAATGAAATGATTTTAGGTAATCCCTTTTTAGAAATGATTCTACCAATCTCGGTAGAAAAAGATAAAATTATTGGTTATTACCAAAATCAAAAGATATGCTTTGAATTTATTTCAGACCCATACTCTATATGGGTGAATGAAGTAAAGAATTTTTTAAACTTTAAGAGAAATCAAATAAATTTCCTTAAAGAAGAAATTCTTATAGTTCAAATAGATGAACAACTTAAGAATAATAAACTACAAGAAAAAATTAAATTAATGACAAATAGATTTTCTTTAAATATATGTAATGACCACCCTAATGCATTTTGGGAAAGAAAAAAACATATTGTTACTCTCCCATATGAAGAAGATTTTAATGAAAGACAGATTACTACGAAAGCAAGACCCTGTCAGATGAATCATAATTATCTAGATTTATGTAAAAATGAAATAAACTCATTATTAAACAAAAAATTAATTCAACCATCAAAATCTTCATGGTCCTGTACTGCTTTCTATGTTAATAAACATGCAGAACAAGAAAGAGGTGTACCCAGGTTAGTTATAAATTATAAACCATTAAATAAAGTTTTAAAATGGATTAGATACCGTATACCAAATAAAAAGGATTTATTAGATAGATTACATGATTCAATAATATTTTCAAAATTTG
This sequence comes from Calendula officinalis, assembly GCA_963853835.1. Taxonomy (NCBI): domain Eukaryota; kingdom Viridiplantae; phylum Streptophyta; class Magnoliopsida; order Asterales; family Asteraceae; genus Calendula; species Calendula officinalis. Next base: position 23,946,010 of record OY970825.1, read on the forward strand.
ACTTAAAATCAGGATATTGGCAAATTCAGATTAATGAAAAAGACAGATATAAAACTGCCTTTAATGTCCCTTTTGGCCAATATGAGTGGAATGTAATGCCATTTGGTCTAAAAAATGCTCCTTCAGAATTTCAAAATATTATGAATGATATATTTTATCCATATAGTGATTTTATCATTGTTTATATAGATGATATTTTAGTATTTTCAAAAAATATTGAAGCTCATTTTAAACACTTGTATTTATTTGAAAAGATAATCATTAAAAATGGTTTAGTTTTATCACAAACAAAAATGTCGTTATTCCAAACCAAGATAAGATTTTTAGGTCATAATATTGAAAAAGGTCAAATTATTCCTATACAAAAAAGTATGGAATTCGCTGATAAATTTCCAGATGAAATTAAAGATAAAACTCAATTACAAAGATTTTTAGGAAGTCTAAATTATATTTCACCTTTTTATAAAGATTTATCTGTAGATAGTGCTATTCTTTATGACAGATTAAAAAAGAATCCTTGTGCATGGACAAATAATCATACACAAGCAGTCAAAACAATAAAAAATAAAGTAAAAACTTTACCATGTTTATCTTTAGCTAATCCAAATTGGGAAACAATAGTAGAGACTGATGCTTCTGAAATAGGATTTGGAGGAATTTTAAAACAAATTCATCCAAATAATAAACAAGAATTTTTAGTTAGATTTTATTCAGGAAAATGGACTCATAGTCAGAAAAATTATTCTACCACTGCTAAAGAAATATTAGCATTAGTAAAATGCATTCTTAAGTTCCAGGATGATTTATATAATCAACACTTTATAATAAAAACAGATTGCCAAGCAGCTAAATTTATGTTTAATAAAGATTTTAAACATGATATTTCTAAACAAATGTTTATGAGATGGCAGGCAACATTAGCATGTTTTGATTTTGATATACAATATAAAAAAGGGAGTGATAATAGTCTTCCTGATTTTTTAACAAGAGAATATTTAAAAGAAAATTGATGTTTTATTTGCAGGATGAGTTTCTCCAGTCGAGGAAGAGGCTACTCATCATATAGGGGTAGTTATGGAAGAGGTCGAGAAAATTCCATCACTCAAAATAGTTCTTATAGAGCTGGTTCATCTTCACAAAGTTATAACTTACCTATTCCAGGAGATCCATTATATGAAGAATTTAAAAATTTCTTAAAAACAAAGGAGAATGATAATAATAATAATAATAATAATAATAATAATAATAATAATAATAATAATAATAATAATAATAATAATAATAATAATAAAAGAATGAATTCAAGAGGTGGACTGTTGTTGGTGAGTTGTAGAAAAGAGTATCCGCCAAGATTAAATTCAAGATGGTGAAGGGTGGCCGGCCAAAGAATCAATCAGGAAAAGAGTTGTTTGACCGAGAATTTTGTGTGGCCACATATCCCATTGATTATTTTGGCAATTATTTAAAATATTTTGTTTTCCTTCTTCTTCCTAGTCGACATATGACCAGCCCTTCCTCCTGAGATTTTCATTATCTTATTCTTTGATGATTATCAACATTTCAGCCAAGAAGTGTTTAGCCAATCATGATTGTGGGTGGTGTCGTCGTTTGGTGATTCGGGTAATACCGTTGTTATCGCAAGTTGATTCACAGGGTATATTTTCTAATCCCTTTTATAGTATAATTTCGTATTGTTTAAGTTGTCATCGAAGCAAGCTCAAGAAGTCTAGAGATCTTGACCCCGGTTGTCTCGTTAGACATCTGGTTGAAAGAATCAACATTTTTGGTCGATAGAATTATTATAGATTATGTTACCGTTAAATTCGTACGAATCATTGGTACGGTAGTTTAAGGTGTTATTTGGTTCGCAGAATGTTTGTGATGAAATTGGAATCTAGGAAGGAATTGAAATCCATCAGGAATTGGATTCCAATTCCATATTCTGTTTGGTTGACAGATTTGGATGAATTAGTGATGATGGTGTTTAACGTCGGAGTATAATGGAGGATGTGAGAAAATTCAGAGTGATGGAAGTTTAGGTCGTGAGTGAGATGACATAAAAGTAACTTACGACATTTAAGGGTTAGGATAATTGAGTTCGGGTTTAAATTTCGGGATTGGAATTTATAAGTTTTAAATTATTACTTAATTATTAGGTAATTATAGGGTGTCCAAAAAGAATTTCGGGGTGTCTAAATAGCCAACCTCATATCGTATGCTTAATGTTGCTACGGGTTCTTAAATCCTATATTATTACATGTCAAATTATATTAAACTGGTTTTATTTCTATAAGAGAAATGATATTTAGTCAACATTTTCTCTTACTTACATTCCTACGCAATTTGAAGTTTGAGATGTGCAATCCACTAATTTTATTTCTTCATCCTAACCACTGATTTCGACACGTGTCATATTCAAATTGATAGGAAACAATGTCATTTCTCTTTTTTTTTTTAATTTGTGTTTTTATCAAATATAGAATAATAATAGTAATAATATGTTTTAGTCTTAGTTTTAATATTCATAATAATAGTTAGGTTTTTAAATGCATGCTTCATTGACATCTATAAAAGTTTTTAATAATTAATATAAGGTTCTATGATTATAATCTTCAAACTTTAACCTCAATTCCATTTTAACTCCGTAGTTTTCTTCTACCAATATTTTATTATTAGAGTTAGTTGACTTATTTTACGTGGGTTATTTTTTGACGTCCCTTAAGAAATATATCTTTTTATTAAAAGATACATGATATAAAAAGGAAACAAAAGTTAATATGATTCAGTGAATCTTTTTTGACCTCGTAAAAAAAGAAGGCAACATTTTATAAAAACTTAAAAGTTTAAATATTTTGAGCGACCAACATTTTGACAATTTATTACTCCATCTTCCCAAAATTATTATCTACAGACAAAAAACATACAGTTTAAAAAAAATTATTATAATGTCTAACTAATAAAATTTCATCATTTCCTCTTAACTAGTGTTCGATTGGTAGAATTTTTAGTTGACAATAATTTTGAAAAAAACCTAAAGGAAAGAATTGAAACGGAGGAATATATAATATTGAAAAGGGAAAGAAAGACCAATATTGAATGGAGGTGTCACACCCCGCCAAAAGTGGTTTGCGGAAGAACTGGCGTGCGAGCATCATGAGTAAACATAGCATATGATTATCTTAAGCAATAAATGTTTGATAAAAATTAATGTCACCAAAATTTAATTTAAACAAAGTAGTTGAACCAAACATAGTTTTATAAAATTTAGAGGTGACATCTTTACAAAACGAAAGCTTGACTCCAATGCATGCGACTCAATACTTAGCTTAGATACCTGAAAAACATAAGTAAAAGTATCAACAAAATTGTTGAGTGAATTCACAGGTTTTTAATAAGTTCAAATAGTTTCATAGTTTTTGTATGCCACTCATGGCAAAAATAGTTTGATGATATAAAACGTTTAAAAATAGTCTGCTCAAAAGCAGTAGTAGGAATAGTCGTTTTCGTATGCCATCATTGGCAAAAATAGTGTGATGATAACAATGTTAAAGATGACCTGCTCCGAGAGCAGTAGTACGATATAAATCGCGATAGTATAAACAATAGTTTTCGTATGCCATAATCGGCAAAAATATAGTGTGATGATATAAATTGTTAAAAATTGGCCTGCTCCGAGAGCAGTAGTAGAAACATAATAGACGGTGATCCCCCAAAAGGTTATCTATACCTTTTTGAGTTAAAATACTGACCCTAAGTCCGTAATCAAAACAACAACCTTAAACGTGCTAGATATGCACTCCTCGTGGTCGTTAAACACCGATAAATGATCAAAATCGTGGGAGGGTAGGTCTCCGTCAATAGTACTATTTGCATATCCAGAGCCTAGTCGCAACTAGCTAATGATTATGTAGGTAACATATACGCACTTCCATATACCTCTAAACTTAGTCCAAGCATAAGGATTCGTTGTCTAGTTTCCAAAATAGTTTTCATCACAATATAGTAAACGTTTATAAATATTGTAAACATTTATAAATTAGTTGATATGTTTTTCACCCAAAAAGTGAAATAGTTAAAAAAGTAATAAAAGAGAGGTTGTTGTGAATTGAAAGTCACAAATAGATTTATAAGCAGTAGTTATGTTTTTCATCCCAAAGTTATAAAACAGTAAATAAATGCAGTAAAAAGTGAGACTGTGAACTCACCTGATGCAATGCTTTCAAAAGACTCAAATAATGAGATGATGTGTCCAACCAAACGACACTAGCTTCCTATATGCATTGGAAAAATTAAATGAGTGACGATCTAAATGACTCGTCTATGCTAAATGATGTAAATTGATTCCCTAAAAGGGAATTTGACTCGAGTGATACGTTGGTGATATTGTGACCTGGTCGCGTATTTTAAATACGTTTAATTGAGTATATAATCTCTTGTGAAACGGTTTACATTTTGATTGAAAATAAAAGGATACTTGTACCATAGATAATTATTTAACATAATTTTAAATAATTACAAATGAATAAATTTATTAAAGTATTTTTTAAATAAATAATAACTGATTAAATAATTTTTAGTTAAATTATTTAGTAATAGTTAACTGACTATACTATTTTTTATTAATTCCAAAATAAATATTGAATATTTAGTCAATATATTAAATCTGTTTTCTTTTACTTAGATGTGGGCTTAACAACAGGAAGTTGGGCTCGAGGTTTAAGTTGGGCTTCACCTGGCTGGGCTCAAACAACAAATGGTCATTGCCGCAGCCAGCGACGGAGGGAAACGAGATCCGACGATTACATCGCCGGAATACCACGTCGACTACACCAAATCACACACACGAATATCAAGTGGGTTTAAGGTTTATACCTGATCCGAGCTTGGAAAAATGGTGTCCCGAGTTGATCGCCGGAAAACGCAAAGAAGATGGTGTAGGTTTGTTGCCGGAAAAACGAGGAAGAAGAGACGGCTGGGTTTCGCCGGTGAGATGTCGCCGGAGATTGCGGTTTTTGCTCGACGAACAATTGGAGCCTGGTCCGTGCTTGAGTTGTATGAAGAAGACGAGATGATGGTGCCTGATGTTGCTGTGCTTGTCGGCGATTTCAATATGGTCGGAGATAATGTATTCATCAGAATCTTCACTTATTGTTGTCGGGATATCAAAATGTAGAAGGTGATGATGATGTCGTCAGAAATTATGGCTCCCAACACACGTAGTGAGAGAGAGCAGGAGAGAGAGATCGAGGGACTGAGATCAAGATTGCCTGAAATCTCCGGTGGTGTGTTTTCGCCGAATCAAGAGCTACCAGAAACTTAAGAACGGAGGGATGAAAGGTTTTGAGAGAGAGACGAGAGTGTGGTGCAGGGTTTTAGGATCAGGTTTCGATTACATCATAGCAATATAAGAAAATATAAAGTGTACAGGTGGGAATCCGAATCGTAGGAGGTTGTTACCGGGTAAAACGGCTGCACGTTTATGAAAGATCTATGTGATTATTGATTGACAAATTTAAGCATTTGAATGGTTCAAATTCTAGAATAACTTAAAATATTTCAATAAGAGATCACATTCGGTTTGGAAAGAAAATATTAAATCGTTTTACTCGCTTTTTTACTATTGTTATTTCTTGACTAAAAATTAGTTCGGATATTTATTTTGTCACTTTCAGTACTTTCGTATTAATCGTTTATATAGTCGCGTATGATATTTCGTGCTTTATTTTTCATATCGGTTCACTTCGTTGAGCAATTGTTTCATATGAAATATAACATTTATATTTTTGATTTAGTTTAAAGTTTACGTTGAGTCACCAACTTGCCGAATGTACAGTTATAACTGTATGAAACACTGACAAACTGACGCGTGCCTAATGATGGTATGTACTACCGACACATAATATGAGAGTTTTTGCTAGACTTAAATGATAATTAAGTGCTTTTATAAATTAAATGATTGTACCAAGACAAAATGAGTTACAATAATTGTCGAGTCAAATACCCGATTTCGAGGGTTGTCACAGGAGGAGTAAATTATACTATTAAATATGAGTTAAAAAGGGAAAGAAATACCATGTGCAACGGAACCGAATTTGCAAAACAGTTTTTCATGTTAATGAATAGTAATTATTTTTATAGCTATTGTATATATAGGGTAATTGCATATTAATCAATTCGATCTTTTATATGGTGTTTAGGGTTTCTTATGTGGATATTATTCATGTTGATTAATTGGTGAAATGATGCACTTGACTATGATCTGAATTCTGATACACGCAATGTGATATCAGGTGATTACTCAATTTTTATTGAAAACATTTGATCAACGAAAATAAAAAATTATGTTTTGATGTAACAAAGTTAACAAATATTAGAAGTGTAAAGAGTTTTATGTAATGTTTAACAAACCAATAAGGAATAAAATAAAAGGTTATGATTTGATAACAAAATTAAAAATTAATTATATCTGATTTATCTTTCTTATAAGTTATACTTAACGTTGATAATCATATTGATCACTTTTTTCTTATAATGGCTTAAGTTATATATTTTCTTTTTATAAACTGGGAATACGTAAAAAAATATGTAAATCAGGCAAAATATATAAACAATTAGTAAAAAGAAATGTAGATTATGTATGCATATATGGTATGTTAAGCAAGTAAAATATAGGAGTGTACGTTTTCGGGGTTTCGTTAGTTAAACATCTCACACCCTATGGTGGAGGATTTTAAAGAGGTTATAGAGTGTTTTCTTGCTTCCGATTCAAGCTCTTCTAAATCTTTGATTATTGGAGCAATTTTTTAACTACTATTTGAGTGATATGGAAGTAACGGCATGCTTTTCTTTATAAAGATGAAGTGATCCCGAAAGAGGTTTTGGTGTATATTATAAAAGAATATGCTTTTAATTAGATTTTTAATAGTAAGAAAAAGTTAGTTTTTAGTTGTGTTGATTAGCTTTTAAACCCTATAAACACTTTGTACGTTCTCTACATCTCACTAGTATTTTTATATTTATTAAATTTCTAAGAAAATATAAGAGTATAAAATATAAATGATATGTCAAGCATGCTATAATACAAATGTAACATAAGACATAAAACATGTTGATCACTTTTTTTATACTAGCAAATCTATTTATTTATTTGTATATGAAAAAGAAAACGTAGATGACCGGTGAGGATAAAAATGGAATTCCAGGAGGTATATTTTAATTTGGGCTTATCGAGTTCGATCCATTTTTCTTCTGATTGAATTATTTTTTTCTATTTTCCATTTATCTCTTCGCCTAGAAATGTAGCTATCAGCCTTTGCGTTAACATCTGGGCTTAGAAAAGATATTGGGCTTGGCTCAGATGAATCTCCACCGTCCATTGTAGTTGACGGAAGATCAACGACTTCACGGTCGGGTGAACTGCTGACGGAACTATTGGGGCTCAGTAATCTAGCGAAGTCCCCACGGAGTTCAAATTTCATCGGCGGCATCTTGAACGGCGGTGGAGGCGGTGGGATTGGATTCCACGGTGACTGAGAACCGCTCGGAAGAAAATCATCCTTGTAATTGCTTGTTTTTGATGGTAAAGGCGGTGTTTCCTTAGAATGTTGCCGGAGATCTTCTAATTTTGGTTGTGACGGAGGATATGGAGGTTGAATTTGGCTCTTAAACTTTGATTTTTCCTTCTGTTTATCTGGAGCAGTGGACTGCGGCGGTGGAGGTGGCGGTGGTGGTGCAACGGAGGAGGAATTGAAACGGCTGCTTTTCGATCCAGTTTTAGGATACCGGTTGCCGGTTGAATAAAGAGGCGGTGGTGGTGGCGGCGGTGGCGGTGGAGAGGTTTTTGACGATTGAAGCTGCTTCTTTTTACCGCCGGACTTGAATAAGGTAGTGAAAATGGACTTCGGTGGAGGCGGTGGAGGCGGCGGCGGTTTGCTAACGCTGTGAGTTCCTTTAACTTTTTTCTGCATTTTAAATATATTATAGAACTTAGACGGCGGTGGCGGTGGAGGTGGCGGTGGCGGTGGAGGTGGAGGTGGAGGCGGAGGTGGACGTGCACGTGTACGTGGAGGCGGAGGTGAAGGTGGAGGTGGACGTGGACGTTTACGTTTACGTGGACGTTTACGTGTGGGTGGAGGTGGTGGTGGTGGTGGTGGAGGTAGTGGCGGCGGTGCATAGGTGGCGAATATTACCGGAGCTGGAAATGAAGGAAGATACACTTGTGTTATTGTCTCCGGCACATTTTGACGGACTTCATTACTTGCGGCCTCCACACGAGAACGGTCACGGATATCACCGTTGACCTCTTCAGATGGATAAAAGTTCTCCGGTGAAGAATACTGTACATTTACTCCAAGATCATCGGAAAACCTCGACGGATTCTCGCCGCTTTCCCACACCGACTGCCGTCTCAAATCAGGGTACGATCTGCTGCTTCTTCTCAAACCATCATTAGATCTCCAATCCCGGCGATATTCATAACTTTGCGGTACGTAACTGTTGACTGGATTGGCGACGTCAGCCGTTGACGAAACCTCGTCGTTTTTGGGAGCAAGCAAACCGCAAAAAATTGCAAATAATACTAGGAAAATATTAAAAAAATTCCACGTGGATTTAAATGAAGTTGGTTTGAGGATTGTTGGGATATGTGAAAGGATTGGAAGGAGGAAGTAGTAGATGATGAACAAAATAAGAACGGTGAGGATGAGGATCAGAACCACCGGGTCAACGGGTCGTTGATGGTGGTGAGTGGCCGTGACGGGTGGCTGAAACCGTAAGTTTGGTGGAGTGTCTCCATCTTGGTCCGTTGTATGAGTTGGCATTCAGGATTTGGATTTAAAGTTGAAAATTTGAAGATATTTATAGTGGACAAGAAATGAAGAAAACGAAGTTTCTTTTAAATAGTCAATATGTTACGCGTTAAGTAAATCGTATTGGTTTAGAAATAAGTTTATTTCAAATAAAAATATTGTTTATCATTGTATGTGAAGAGTTGAAATTAGAACATGAAATATTAGTTTAAGGGAGTAAAAAAAGAGATAATAGATGAGTCATTAGTATTTGTTAAAGGCTTAAAAGGCGACTTGAATGAAGTAACACGGAAATGGGTATGATCAGAATATATCATACGTCGTATAACTCATCATTCATGACTTCATGAGTGTTTGTTCGAGACCTATACACATTTCAAAATCTACTTTTACAAACCAAACATCACAAGGATGGTTTAAAAATATAATAACAATAAGAATAATAGATACCAAATATCAATAAAGTACAGTAAAACCTCTATAAATTAATACTCGATAAATTAATAACCTCGATAAAATTAATAATTTATCCGGTTCCAATTTGAGACTAGTACAAAATCGGACGCCAATCGATAAAATAATAAGATAATAATTTTTTTGAAATCATAATGTAAATATATTAGTCCCAACCAAACTATAAATTGATAATTACTAAAATAAAATTCCAAAATTCTAGAGTTAGCAAGTAAAAAATGTATCCATAGTCACTTATTTTTTTGTGAACTTCAAATCTATATAGATTTCATTTTAAATCTCTCAATTGCACTTAAGAGTTGAGGCATTGTATTCTCGTATTGCAACAAGAAGTTGTGAAGAGTTGTTGCCGCTTGCAATGTTTCTTTCCGAGTGACCGATTCCAAAGAAACTGAATCATCATCAACTTCATCAAACTGAATACATATTAGATAAGTTGATTTTATAATAATATTATCTTTAAATTTATAATTTATTAATTTATCGATAAATTAATATCTCGCTAAATTAATAAAATATCCTAATTCCAACCTTATTAATTTATGAAGGTTTTACTGTATTTGCACAATGGTGAAAATAAGATATGTATAGTCGATATAAATTTGAAATTCATGTTTAGTGCCATAGATAACTTAAATGGATCACACAAACAATGATATTTGTATTATTTGGAACTAATTGTTAAAGTGTTAAAAGTTAGAGGGATACGACTTTAATTAGATATACCTATAGATAAGTGTAAATTATTAACTTTTTGTTAATATGTGTCTCATGGGCATATGATAATGAACATTTAATAAATAAAAATTTCCTTAAATAGAATAGTATTGTATTTATGAGTCCTTAATATTTTTGTGTTATATCAATTTTAAAATTACTATAATTGAAAATGAAGGTTTTTTTATTAATTAAATGCAATAGCATAAAAGACATTTAATATTACTATGATGTGCCCATGGGCACATATTAAAAATTCTCAATTATTAATTCGTTAATAATTGCAAGGACGTAAATGCGAACTTAAGAAACTGTATTACCTATAAATAGAAGGATACATGCAGCCGCACGAGTACCCCATAACTTTATTTTTTGGTGGCCAGATGGTGGGTGGTGTTGGCGGTAATGCTGATGGTGGCAGTTGTTGGGGATGGTGGGTGGTGATGTTGTTGTGATTGTGTGTGGTGGGTTGATGGAGGTGGTAATTTAATGTATTAAAGTTTAAAGAATTAATAAAAATTATTATAGTCAAATAATTAACATATGATCTGGTAGCTTAGTTGGTTAGGACATTTTGTTAATAATGTGGAGGTCGCGAGTTCAAGTCTTACATGGTGCATATTTTTTATAGATATAAACTTATCTGAAATAGCAAGTGTGTTGCTAAAAATTAATAAAAATTAAACCTTGCTAATTTGAGAATGTCTTAAATACATTATATGTAGTAAGATAAGCAATATGGGTAAATGATACACTTGCCTCTCATCCTATATGATTTACATATAAATGATTTACATATGGTAGGAGAAAGAAGGGGAGAAGGGTAGTATGGGTAATTTACATGAGAAGTCGGTTAGGGTTGCTATAAATAAAGAAGCTAGGGAATAATGTAGGCATGTTTGTGTAACACCTCAAATTTTTAATACAAAATATTTCCGTAAAATCCTTTCGTCTTTCAAACATTTAAAGTATTGTCCCAAAATATGGATTTACAAAAACCTTTGGCATATAATGAAAGTCACTAGTGGTGTTACAAAATATATCATAACCAAAGACAAACGTAAATCCACCTTGCTATCTCTACTAAACTCGTGCGCCTTCACTAGGAAACGCACCTAATCCTTAGCTCCCGATCCTGAGTACATAGCATCACAAACAAACATAGTACGTAAGACAAAATTTTCTCGTGAGATACATGGGTTTTAGACCCGACATTAATATATAAATAATTACACATACTAAATATATATAGATATATATATTTATATAATATAGTTACCTCCGCGGTAATCCTAACACAATCGTATACATCGATCACCTCATCGGTAATCCCATCACATTCATTCATAGCCTATTCGACCCGTCAAGTTGTTCGGAATGCCTCCAATCCAACGAGACCCCATTTATTTTGTCCTACTAACCAGAACGCCTCCGGTTCAGTAGAACCCCCTTTGTCACCTTGTCCAAGCAAGGTGACAGGGTCATCTAACTAATCGGAATGCCTCCAATTCAGTAAGATCCAACATCGTGTTGGGTGATCGGAATGCCTCCAATCCATCAGTTTAAAGATACCATGATAATCCAGAATGCCTCTGAATCTATCACGAACCTGTCCTATTTCAATCTACCCGTCATAACTATTTCATGTGACTATATGTCACATCTATCATCAATGCCATAAGGCCATCATACATACTATCCATATACTAGTCTCACTTAGTATTCACACAATCAAGCAACTAGTTAATATAAAGAAATTAAATAACTAGTTTATCATTAATAGTCACATATTAAAAATGTTTCTTTACCGCTATGTACCCAGTTGAAAGTTCACATGTACTCACCTTAGCGAAGCTCATCCAAAAGTTGTGTTCCTTGAACACCAATATCACTTCCCAAGATTTGAATGCCTCAAATCCTTCAACCAATAACCTATTATCAAAACCAATACAATGGTTTGCATCAATCATCAATACTAACCATATAATCCATGGCTAGTCAACTACTAGCACCATTTCCCCCAAGTTACCAAACCCTAATTCCATAAATCACCATCTTTTCATAGATTCATATTATGAATACATTTTCCTTGTTAACATACCATAGATCTAAGTTATAACACTTCCATTTAACCATTTATGTACAAATCCCAAAATTAGGGTTTATGATTCAAGCTTTCCCTACTTGAATCTAAGACTTACAACACAAGAGAGATGAAGATTTACCTTTGATCTTCCACTAGGAGCAAGAATCCTCAAGATCTTGTGAAGATTAAGCTCCAATCGCCACTTTACACTCAAAAATCGCACACACAAGTTGAGAGAAGAAAACTAGGGTTTATGTGTGTAATAAATGGGGAAATCCCGACTTATGCTGGTGTCGAGAGAGTTCACGATCGTGAACACGAGTTCGCGTCGCGAACTCTGAAGAATACGCATACTTCGCGATCGGGACTGGGTCGGGAACTTCTTCACGCCTGAATGCCCAAATCTCTGTTGACTGTTCACGTTCGTGAACAAAAGTTCACGCCGTGAACTCCTTATGCAGCCAAGGCTGCACTTTTCGGTCTTTGCCTCGACCCGGTTTTGCCCATAACTTTCTCATATGGTGTCCAAATGACATGAATCCAATTCCTACGTGTTTTAAACGAATTATCCTTATTTATCATATTTTTATACAATTTATTCGATTCAAAATTTCGGGTCGTTACAGTTTGGTTTAAGGTAAAATTAGGATTAGTTTAGCGCTAGTATAATTCTCTCTCTAGATAACTAGTTTTCCTGTAATCTCTCAATTTCAGTTCCTGTATTCGCTAGTTTCCTAAATTAATTCCATTACATTTGATTGTTTCTATTCATTCTATTGATCGATACTACCAGAGTGTATCAATTGGTATCAGAGCATCTCACGATTCTGTTCTTAATTCGATTTTGTTCTTAATTCGATTCTGCTTCGTACTGTTTCCGAATTCGATATTGTTTCCTCAATTCATTTTGTTTCGATTCTGTTTCTGTGTCGATTCTGAGTTTAGCGGCGATTGAAACTGAAACTTCAACTAACGAAATTCTATCAGACGTAGTGATTCAATATAGTGCAATTCGATTTTGTTTCTTCATAGGATTCTTCATTCGATTTGTGTATGCAATTCAATCGGAGGTTATACGACTTGTTTCTTAATTCGATTTCGTTTCTTATTCTTTATACGATTTGTGTACGCGAATTGCTGTAATCGAAACTGAATCAGTTCATTCGATTCAACCAGAAGTAATTCTGCTGCGTGTTTTGATCGGCGGCAAAGCAATTAGATGTGCTAATTGTTGAAATTGAAGTTTCGATTCATTCTATTCGATCAAAAGGAATTCAGCTACGTGATTTGATTCGTTTCACTCGATTCAATCAGAAGATATTAAATCCGATTCAGTTTTATTAATTCGATACTGTGCTCGTTGGAAGATGACTACCAGATCTAGAAACACTCGATTAGATGAAGTAGAGATGTCGATTATAGCTCAGAATGAACGAAGTGAGCTGATGATGAAACGATTGGAGGAATTGTTTCAGAATTATCAATCGACACCAAAATCAACTCCGTTTGATGCATCGCCGTCGAGAGGTACGTTCTGTGATAACAATGTGTTGGATGGTTGTCCTTTCTTCACAATAGAGTTACCGATTTTTGATGGAACGGATCCGGACAGTTGGAATCTTCGAGCTGAGAGGCATTTTTTGTTAAATCGTTCGACTAATGCAGAAAAATTAGAGCTCGCTATAATTGCGTTTGAAGGAGATGCATTACGGATGTTTAAATGGGAGAATAAGAGGTGTTCGATTCGAAATTGGAGAGATATGAAGATGCTGTTACTACATCATTTCGGTTCCAATTCAAACAGTACACAATATGTGCAGTTTCTGGGATTAAAACAAGATGGAAATGTTGCTGATTATGTTCGGTAATATGTCAATTTAGCAGCACCATTAGAAGGAATATCAGAAGATGTTTTTCTAAGTCAGTTCATAAATGGATTGGATTCGAAGATCCGATTAGAGGTACGATTGTTGAATCCTTTTAACTTGAATGTGGCAATGGAATTAGTTGTTAAGGTTGAAGGATGGAACAATACGATTAATAAGTTTAATATGTTGGCTGATTCATTTTATAAGAAATCAATCACTGTGATTAACAATGATCACGAGAATCAATTCAACAAATCTAATGTTAGTAAGAATAGTGAACTGAAGGAGGAAGTACTAATAGTGACCGCAAATTAACAGATAAGGAGCTCCAACTGAAACCTTCATTAGGTTTATGTTTCAAGTGTGATGAAATATTCGTTCCCGGACATGTTTGTAAACGAAAGGAGTTAAGTGTATTGGTGTGTCAGGAGGTTGTTGACAATTTGACCATGGGGGAGGTGAATGACAGTATGTTGCACGAGATTGTGCAGACAGAATCTACCGATGTAGCTATGGAAACGGTCAAAATTGGTCCTCCTATTCAGGTGAATTTGAAATCAAGTGTTGGGTTGTCCAATCCCCGAACAATGAAAATTGAAGGTAGAATCAGGGAACAACGGGTGGTGGTGCTGAGTGATAGCGGGACATCTCATAAATTTGTTTCCAAAGTGGTGGTTGATACTTTGAAGCTGTCTATAGTCGAAACTTTTGATTCTAATATAGCAATGGGATCGGCTATGTCAATCACGAGTTCAGGGGTTTGTAATGGGATTTCAATAAGTATTCAAGGAATAAAAATTGTTGATGAAAAAGTGATACAAGTGGTGAGAGGTTGGATGATATTGTGGTGCAATTTCCTAATTGCCACCATGAGGACAAGGTGGAAGTTTTACCGGGGGGTATTGATACACTTGCCTCTCATCCTATATGATTTACATATAAATTATTTACATATGGTAGGAGAAAGAAGGGGAGAAGGGTAGTATGGGTAATTCACATGAGAAGTCGGTTAGGGTTGCTATAAATAAAGAAGCTAGGGAATAATGTAGGCATGTTTGGTTTAAGGTAAAATTAGGATTAGTTTAGCCCTAGTATAATTCTCTCTCTAGATAACTAGTTTTCCTGTAATCTCTCAATTTCAGTTCCTGTATTCGCTAGTTTCCTAAATCAATTCCATTGCATTTGATTGTTTCTGTTCATTCTATTGATCGATACTACCAGAGTGTATCAGTAAAGTAGAATTGGTTAATGATACCCTAATACGGAGAAGCTGAAACATTGGCGGTTTCATCAGGTATAAAATTTGAAATCCCCTGTGGTTTAACCGCCCCGGTTGACCCGGGATTTAAAACACATGTTCCTAAAGGGAATTATGACTCGAACCTATGATCATATATATTTTCTTTTTAACGATCCTTAATATACATGGTACTATCGAAAAAGGCACAAAAAGCAAAACAATGTATGGTCACGTTTAAGCGAATGAATGTCTTGGAGATCAAAACCGCATGCTTATGTACATTCTTCTGCAAGCCATGTTCATAGTAGCAACAATGACACTAACAATCCGAATTACACTTTCAGTAGCCGTTTGGAAAAAGATTTGGTGGAAGTTATGCCGCGACAAGTGGTTCTTATGGAAAAGAAAAAACTAGAGGTGACACTACACGCACAACATAACCGTCTGACTTATGTATTTTTTGGACTCCATGTGGTAATTAGATTCTTTTGTGGGATTATTTTATACGCAACTAATATATATATATTATGAATATGAAGATGACAAAACCATTAAATGGATGTACACATTTTCAACCTTCATGTCTTCTCCATCAAATCTATGTCTACTTATTTACCTTTCATTTGTATGTACATGTAATGCAAGGGTAAAACTTTTAGTATAAATACCCCATGAGATGGATGAATAAAATGCACCTCAACACTTTCATAAGTGTTTACATACTTCTCTTCCTCTCTTCTTTCTAGTTATTGTTCTTCATCTTATGTTCTTGTTATAGATGTAGCAATTTCTTTGATGAAGTGCTAATAGGGTCATAATCATATCTAATTTATAACACGTTATCAGCACGAAAGTTCTTAATCGAGGAAGATCAACTCAATCACAAGGTACATTCAATTAATCAAGTTAATTACATAAGGTAAACAATTTCTTAACATAAAATTGTAATATAATTATCATAATAAACTAAATGAAACCAAACATATTCTATCAAGGACATTATGATGACATTTGGACTACTAATCTTGGGACTACTAACATACTTACATTTATGATTATTCTAATTTTATTCTTATGTTTACTAACCCTTTTAATTTATGCAAACTAACATTTACATTTATGTCTTCTAACTTTTAATTATGCAAACTAACATTTACTTTTATTGCATCTAACTTTTATTTATGTTACTAACATTTATTTATGTTACTACATTTATTTATGTATGCTAACTTTCATTTATGTATACTAACGTTTATTTATGCATATTATATTTTTCTTACTAATTCATATAACATTCACTAATATTTTTACAAATATGTTTTATGTAATTTATTACTTTAATTATTCTCTTTATTAAAAAAAATTATATATATATATATAGAACGGCTATATATATAACGGTAAAAAAAATATTTTAATATAAAAATTTACAACGGCTATAAATTTTTACACTATAAATAAACACATCATCCACACTTCTTTATACCACAAAAATAATTTCTCTCATCTTCAAAATCAAGATCAAGAATGATTCACCCGCTTTTGATTTTTGTAATTGTATTAGTTTTAGCACTGGGCATCCTAATTAGTAATCTCCCTCCTGATGTATTTTATCCTTATTTGTTCATGTATGGGATGATTGTTCTCCCACTGCTGTTTTGTGCACTTCATATTGATATATATGGATTCTAATTTTTAAATTTGTTTTTGTTCAAAATCTATAGTTTCAAAATGTCTAGTATTGTAAAGCGTGAGCTAGCTGCACTTGAAGTTACTGGGAAAAACTATATGCAATGGACCATCGATGTTTTATTAATTCTTGAATCGATGGGCATTCATGAAACTATAAATGAAAACAATGAATGCTCATCCCAAGACAAGGCAAAGGCACAAGTGTTTCTTCGTAAACACATTGATGACATGTTAAAATTTGAATATCTTGATGTCACTGATCCATGTGTTCTTTGGATGTCTTTAAAAGAAAGATTTGATCATCAAAAGGAAGTTATACTTCCAAGTGCCAAAGATGAATGGCGAAATCTGAGGTTCCAGAACTTTAAAAAAGTAACTGAGTATAACTCTGCTTTGTTCGGAATTTGTTGCCAACTTAAATTTTGTGGGCAAACGATTACTGACGAAGATATGTTGGAGAAAACATACTCCACATTCCATGCATCAAACATAAACTTAATGCAACAATATCGATTGCAAAAGTTCAAGAGGTATTCTGAACTGAATACTTGTCTCCTTGTTGCAGAGCAAAATAATGAGCTCTTAATGAAAAACCATGAATCTCGTCCAACGGGATCAGTAGCAATTCCTGAAGCAAATGCTACTAATACTTATGGTCCTAGAAACAATACACATGGACGAGGACGTGGTCGTGGTTATGGACGAGGCCGTGGGCATTTTAATCGAAATCCAAACCATAACAATGGTCGTGGAAAAGGCAATTATTATAATCGTGGTCGTGGCCGTGTTTATAAAAATAATGATTATAATGCCACTAAAAAGAACAATGTCCAAACACAAGATAAGGCCAAAGGGGCAAGGTATGATGCTGGTAAATCAAAGAATGCTGAGAGTTGTTGTTATAGATGTGGTTGCGCGGACCATTGGTCTAGGACTTGTCGCACACCTGCACATCTTTGTGAACTTTACCAAGCTTCCCTCAAAGGAAATGGAAAAGAAGCAAATCTCGTTGATAATGTTGAAACTAATAACATGGAATTCAACATTGATGATATTACCAACCTCAGTACTCTCGGTTTCTGCAATGACATGGAAGACATAGATTAAGGAAATCAGTGGTTTGTTGTAGCCTGTTTTTTACTTGCTTTCTGTCTTATGTGATATATTTTCCCTTCACAAAATGAAGTCTGTCGTATGTAATATATTTCCCTTCAGCAAATGAAGTCTGTCTTATGTAATATATTTCCTTCAATAAATGAAGTTTCTTTATAATAACCTCATTATTTGTTTTTCATATGTGACGTTCAATATGAGTTCAAATGGAGCACAACATCAAGGAATTATTGGAGATCTTTTAATAGCAGATAGTGGTACTACACATACTATCTTGAAATCAAAGAAATACTTCTCCAAAATAAACCCAACAAAGGGTTCAATACGTACTATATCGGGTCCTGTAGACTTGATTGAGGGAACTGGAAAAGCTAATTTCATATTACCTAATGGTACAAAATTCCAAATAGATAATGCCTTATTTTCTCCAAAATCAAGCAGAAATGTATTGAGTTTTGGTGATATATATCTTAACGGATATGACACGCAAGCCAAAACAATAGATAATAAGAAATTTATGCTTATTATAAATGACAATCGAGTGTTGGAGAAATTACCAAAATTTGATTCCAATTTACACCATACATATATAAATAAAGTATAATCAAATATGGTAGTTAAAGAAAAACATTGTGATCCTGGTATATTTAGTTTATGGCATGACAGGTTAGGTCATCCATGATTAACAATGATGCGAAGAATAATTGAGAATACACATGGTCATCCATTGAAGGACCAGAAGTTCCCTCAAACAAGTAATATGAAACCGTGTACGTCTTGTTCCCTTGGAAAATTAATCATAAGACCTTCACCGATGAAAGTTGATAAGGAATCACCTAGATTTCTTGAAAGAATTCAAGGTGATATATGTGGACCAATTCATCCACCATCTGGACCATTTAGATATTTTATGGTCTTGATAGATGCATCTAGCAAATGGTCTCATGTTTGCCTATTATCATCTCGTAATATGGCATTTGCAAAATTCTTAGCTCAAATCATTAAACTTAGAGCACATTTCCCTGATTATACAGTCAAAAGAGTAAGACTGGACAATGCTGGTGAATTTACTTCCCAGGCATTCAATGACTATTGCATGTCTGTAGGGATTGTTGTTGAACATCCAGTAGCTCATGTACACACACAAAATGGTTTAGCTGAATCCTTAATTAAACGTCTACAGCTAATAGCTAGACCATTGATAAAGCAAACCAAACTTCCTGTTTCCATATGGGGTCATGCAATATTACATGCTGCATCATTAATTCGCATAAGGCCAAGTTCATATAATGCATACTCTCCCTTACAACTTGCTTTTGGTCAAGAACCAAATATTTCTCATCTTAGAATATTTGGATGTGCCGTATACGTTCCTATTGCACCACCACAACGTACAAAGATGGGTCCCCAAAGAAGGTTGGGTATATATGTTGGATATGAGACAAAGTCTATTATAAGATATATTGAACCTTTAACAGGTGATGTTTTTACAGCACGTCTTGCTGATTGTCAATTCAATGAATCAGTTTTTCCACCATTAGGTGCAGAAACGAAAAACCAAGAAAAGAATGTCTCATGGAATGAACCTTCTTTGTCATATCTTGATCCTCGCACAAAACAATGTGAAACTGAAGTTCAAAAGATAATGCATTTCCAAGAAATAGCTAATCAATTGCCAGATGCATTTACTGATACAAAAAGAGTGACTAAATCATATATACCAGCTGTTAATACTCCAGCTCGAATTGAAATTCCAAATAGGCAATCTGATGATAAATTCACTCAAGAATCTAAGACACGCTTGAAGCGTGGAAGACGAATTGGTTCAATGGATAAAAATCCTCGAAAAATAAAACCAACAGAAAATGCAATTGATCATGAGGAAAGTGTTCCTGAAGAAACACAAAACAATCCTCCGGTTGAGGAAAGTAATGTTATAGAAAATATTGATGAGAAATTTTCTTATGCTGTCGCATGTGATATTATGAATGATGATTCTGAACCACAATCTGTTAATGAATGTCAAAATAGACATGATTGGGTTAAATGGAAAGAAGCTATACAAGCTGAACTGAATTCTCTCAACAAGAGAAGGGTATTTGGACCTATTATTATGACACCTGGAGTTGTGAAACCATTAGGGTATAGATGGATTTTTGTTCGAAAGAGAAATGAGAAAGACGAAATTATAAGATACAAAGCTAGACTTGTAGCACAAGGTTTTTCTCAACGACCTGGAATTGATTATGAGGAAACATATTCTCCAGTTATGGATGCAATCAATTTTAGGTATTTAATCAGCCTTGCAGTCTCTAAAAAGTTAGAGATGCGTCTTATGGATGTTGTTACTGCTTACTTATATGGATCACTTGATAGTGATATATATATGAAAATTCCTGAAGGATTTAAAATGCCTGAAGCATTGAATACAAAACCTAAAAGAAATGTATTCAATTAAACTACAAAGATCTTTATATGGGTTAAAACAATCTGGACGCATGTGGTATAATCGTTTAAGCGATTACTTGACAAGTAAAGGTTACAAAAATAATACTATTTGTCCATGCGTATTTATTAAAAGAACAACATCTGGATATGTGATCATAGCTGTATATGTTGATGATCTAAACATCATTGGAACGAATAAAGAAATTCTTGAAGTTATTGAACTTTTAAAGAAAGAATTTGAAATGAAAGATCTTGGGAAAACCAAGTATTGTCTTGGATTACAAATTGAACATTTGCCTAATGGAATACTTGTACATCAATCGAATTATACAGAAAAGATCTTGAAGCGTTTCAATATGAACGAAGCCAAATCTTTAAGTACTCCAATGGTTGTTAGATCACTAAATATTGACAAAGATCCATTTCGCCCATGCGAAGAAAATGAGGAGGTTCTTGGTCCAGAAGTACCATACCTTAATGCAATAGGTGCCCTAATGTATCTTACTAATTGTACCAGACCTGACATTTCTTTTGCTGTAAACTTATTAGCAAGGTTCAGTTCATTACCGACAAAAAGGCATTGGAACGGGATCAAGCACATATTCCGATACCTTCGAGGAACTAGTGACTTAGGATTATTTTATCCTAATGATTCAAAACAAGGATTGATTGGTTATGCAGATGCAGGGTATTTGTCTGATCCTCATAAAGCAAGATCTCAAACTGGATATGTCTTCATGAATGGAGGTACTGCAATTTCCTGGCGTTCTCAAAAGCAAACACTTGTTGCCACATCTTCAAATCATGCTGAAGTAATAGCACTAAATGAAGCAAGCAGAGAATGTGCATGGTTAAGATCAATGACGCAACTCATACTAACTTCATGTGGACTGGATAAAGATAAAGTCCCAACTTTAATATATGAAGATAACGCGGCATGTGTTAATCAAATGAAAGAAGGATATATCAAGAGCGACAGGACAAAACATATTCCTCCAAAGTTTTTCGAATACACTCAAGAGCTTATAAAGAATCATGAAGTTGAAATAAAGTATGTTCAATCCAGTAACAATGCAGCAGATCTTTTCACGAAGGCACTTCCCACTGCAATCTTTAGAAAGCATGTATCGGGTATCGGAATGCGACATGTGCATAGCATGTGAAGAATAGTGATTACATAAATAAGGGGGAGTAAACTATGCACTGCACTCTTTTTCCCTTCGCTAAAGTTTTTTCCCACTGGGTTTTCTTTAGCAAAGGTTTTTAACGAGGCAGTAGTAGTTGGAAAATGTGCCATCCAAGGGGGAGTATTATGAATATGAAGATGACAAAACCATTAAATGGATGTACACATTTTTAACCTTCATGTCTTCTCCATCAAATCTATGTCTACTTATTTACCTTTCATTTGTATGTACATGTAATGCAAGGGTAAAACTTTTAGTATAAATACCCCATGAGATGGATGAATAAAATGCACCTCAACACTTTCATAAGTGTTTACATACTTCTCTTCCTCTCTTCTTTCTAGTTATTGTTCTTCATCTTATGTTCTTGTTATAGATGTAGCAAGTTCTTTGATGAAGTGCTAATAGGGTCATAATCATATCTAATTTATAACAATATATATATATTTTCTGTCAAATCTTTTTGTTGGACACAACACTTGTTAAATTTTCCATAGAATTGCGCAGTGTATTTTAGAAAACATTTACCAAGTCTTTTGTCACCTATTCATTCTTTTTCACTTTCCATTCATCTTTTCGCCTAGAGATGAAGATATCGGCCTTTGCGTTAACATCTGGGCTGCAAAAAGATATTGGGCTGGGCTTAAGTGAATCTCCACCGTCCATTATAGTTGACGGAAAATCAACAACTTCACGGTCAGGTGTACTACTGACGGAACTATTGGTGCTCAGTAACTTAACGAAGTCCCCACGGAGTTCAAATTTCATCGCCGGCATCTTGAACGGCGGTAGAGGCGGTGGGATTGGATTCCACGGTGACTGAGAACCGCTGGAAAGAAAACCGTCCTTGTCGTAGCAATCGCTTGTTTTTGTTGGTAAAGGTGGTTTTCCCGTACCATGTCGCCGGAGAGCTTCTGATTTTGGTCGCGACGAAGGTTCAATTTGGCTATTAAGCTTTGGTTTTTCCTTCAGTTTAGCTTGAACAATGGACCGCGGCGACGGCGGCAGGGATGGCGGTGAAGCAACAGTGGAGGAATTAAAACGGTTGCTTTTCAATTCAATTTTAGGAAATCGGTTGATGGTTGAATAAGGAGGTGGCGGCGGCGGTGGAGAGGTTTTTGCCGAATGAAATTGCTTCTTTTTACCGCCGGACTTGAATAGGGTAGTGAAAATGGACTTAGGTGGTGGTGACGGCGACGGCGGTTTGTTACCAGTGTGAATTCCTTTACCTTTTCTCTGTTTTCTAAACATATTATAGAACAAAGACGGCGGCTTCCGTATAAACGGAATGACCGACGGTACACTCGTCGATTTCCTTTTGTTTTTTCTCATTTGTTTCTTCTGATCATCCAATGAAGCTATTTTCGTCACCATTTCCTTTGTAGCCTGACTTACTTGCTTACCAAGTTTGTTATGTTTCACATGTAATCGGAGCTCTGATGGCGCCACCGGAGGTGGAGGACTGTCGGTAACTTTTTGTACATCATCAAAACGACCGGCAGTATCGACCGTTACCTCCCGGCCTACACTCCAAGAGGTTCTCCGCCTTCTTAACTTCACAGACGCCGGTGCATCGGTCGCCGGAGCTGGAAGTGAAGGAGAACGCAGTAGTACTGTTATTTTCTCCGGCACATTTGGACCGACCGTTTCATCGCCACCTACACTCCGGGAGGTTCTCCGCCTTCTTAACTTCACAGACGCCGGTGCATCGATCGCCGGAGCTGGAAGTGAAGGAGACGCCAGCACATTACCGGAGACCTGTTTAGATGGATAAAAGTTCTCCGTCACCGTTGAAGAAGATCGTACATTTACTCCAAAATTATCGGAAATCCTTGACCGATTTTCCCGGTGATAACTTTCAGGTACCTGACTGTTGACTGGATTGCTGACGTAAGCCGTTGAAGAAATGTCATCGTTTTGGGAAGCAAACACGCCGCAAAGAATGGCAAATAAAACTAGAAAAACATTGAGGGAATTCCACGTGGATTCAAATGAAGTTGGTTTGATGATTGTTGGGATATGTGATAGGATTGGAAGGAGGAAGATGCAGATGATGAGCAAAATAAGAACGGTGAGGATGAGGATCAGAACCACCGGGTCAATGGGTGGTCTACGGTGGTGAGTGGTGGTGATGGGTGGCTGAAACCCTAAGGTTGGTGGAGTGTCAGCAGCATCTTGGTCCATTGTATGAACTGGCATTCAGGAATTGGATTTAAAGTTGAAGTTTTGAAGATATATATAGGGGACAAGAAATGAAAAAGCAACGATTCCTCATGAATGTCCAATATGTTACAAAATTTGTTGGTTAGAAAAAATATTAGTTTAAGGTATTAAAAAAAGAGAGTTAGACGAGTCTTTGTTAGACTGCGGTGCACGCATCTGATACCGTCAGTTGTTGTCAAATCAGCGATACGTCAACTCACCCTCCAACTCATACTTCCTCCGATTCAAAATAAGTGATACACTTGGGGTTTCACGGTTTTTGAGGCAAAAGATTATAATGATGGTTAAATTAGATTAATTTGATGGTTAGTGGGGAATGGGTCCCATACTTTTTGAATAAAGTAAGGTTAATGATGTTTAAAAGTAAAAAGTAAGTTTAAAGGGGTCATTTCACTTTGTTAAAATAGATAGTTAGTGGGTGTGGGTCCCATTTTTTTTTTGCCAAATAAGGAAACTTTTCAAAGTGTATCACTTATTTTGAATCACCCCAAAAAGGAAAGTGTATCACTTATTTTGAATCGGAGGAAGTATTAAACTTACATACTCATTAAAAACCACACACACAAAAAAAAAAAATACCCCTTTGGGTCCACCTACCAAACTCAAGCATCCCCCTTCTCTCATCTCCAAAGTGGCGGAAACCCAACTGGTGGAACCACTGACGGGGGCGTGCCAATTGTATCACCCAACTGGTGGAAGGCGGAAAAGAAATGGTGTTGTTGGCACCCATCTTAGAGGGCTGCTAACGGACTATAAGTAATTCGTTAGTTGCTTATTTTCCTTCTTCTCGTTAGATATCCCATGTGATTGGCTGTGAGTTGTAGAGAGAGAGAATGTCAAGAGAGAAGAGAGTGAAAGAAAGAGATATTGACAAGAAATTGTGAATGGTCTAAGAATGATGTGAAGAAACTGATAAAGTTATTATGCAGGTGTTTTGGAGGGTTTATTTAAGGGGTTTATTAGTTTATTGGCTTATTTAAGTTTAATAAGCTCATATTAAGTGTTTGGATAGACTTATAAGCTTGTGCTTATGATCTTATTTAAGCCCCCTTAGATAAGTCATTTTGGTGGGGCTTTTCAAGTCATATCTAAGAATATCAAGGGCTTTACATTTTTAACCTCCACATTATTTTTCTTTTCTTCACAACTTCTTTACTCATTAAACCATTTTCGGTAATTTTACAATATCCTTATAAAAGCTAAAACAAACATTTTATTTAATAAAAGTTTATTAATTTAAATAAGCTTATAAGCTAATAAACATAAGCTATTTTAAATAAACTTTACCAAACAACCCCTATGATTGAATTAACCATTTACTTAAAGGAAGTAACATGGGAATGTGTATGATCAGATTTACTATATGATTCATGACTCTTTGTTTGAGCCCATACACATTACAAAATCTACTTAGGCTAATTTCAACAGAGACATGTTCTTAAACTCGTTAGTAGCATTACATCACCTTCTTCCATGCTGACAAGATCGTGTCAATAACAACACATTATTAACTAATTAATAAAATATTAACCCCCCCCCCCCAACCCACCCCCAAACCCCCCCTCTCGCACATGCTCTACCGAAGAGATGTTGCAGACATCACTTGTGCGACGTGATCTGCCGAAGAGGGGCTACCGACGCAAAGGTGCAAATGGTGTCGGTAGCTTGACGCGTTTTGAAGGCTACTGACGAGGGGAGGATGAGACCATTGGGAGAGATCTTACGAACCAAACATCACTATATATTTGTTGGCGTTTTATAAGGATGGTTTAAATAATAACAATAACAATAATAATTACTAATATTAGTAGAGGACTCGTCCTATGCAAGGTACTAAAAGATTAGATGGTGATGAGCGATGAAGGTGGCCAAAAATAAGAAGAATGTATTTGATGACAATGGTGGTCTGCAGTATTTAGAAAAGATAATGAGTATGTTCGGCGGACCATCATTGCCGTCAGATACATTCTTCTTATTCTAATGGGAATGTCTAATGGTGGTCTTCATCCAATTTTCGAGAATGGCTAGACGTAGGGCCGTCAAATCGTGCTATCGTTTCGTGTTGTTGGATAACACGACAGGACACGACACAAATTCGTTCAACACGAAAACGACACGACACGAAGTCGTGTTTTATTTTACTAACACGAACACGACACGATTAAAAGACGATAAACACGACAAACACGACAACACAAAATAAATAACAAATTTCTTACTTATTACATGTTAAAAACATGACAAACATGACAAACACGATAAACACGACAAAATCATAACTATCGTGTCAATATCGTGTTAATCTTTGAACATGAACACGACACGACTTCGTGTTTGTTTTACACGACACGAACACGAATTCAAATTTCAATTTCGTCCCAATTTCGTTTCTTTTCGTGTATTTTTGTCGTGTCGTGTCAAGTTTTGACAGCCCTAGCTAGACGCTTATTTTAATGCTATATCCGTATCAAAATAGTTGATATAATTTAAGTTTCATAAATCTTTAGGTAAAAGACTAAAATGGTCATAAATCTTTAAGTTTCATAATGAGTCTCGCGTTTTTTGAATAAAGTGATATAAATAATATTTAAAATATATAAATAAGAGGAAAAAAGGTATAATTTCACTATATTAAAATAGATAATTAGTGGATAATGGATCTTACTTTTTTACCAAATAAGATAAATTTCAGAAGTATATCACTTATTTTATACAACCCCTTAATGAAAAATATATCACTTATTTTGATACAAAGGTAGTAATAGGTTTGCTAACTTATATACTTAGGGCATGAAATTTAAAGTATTAATAAAACAAAACATTTCTTAAAATTCTGAAAAATGCATCAAATAAAATCTAATTTTTATAATTATTAAATACAATTTTTATAAATGATGATTATAATTTTAATTAATATTTTTAATCTTATATATATAGATTATGAGTTAAAAAGAATCAATCAAAAAGTTAGAAATCTCTTAAAAGTTTGTCGTCAATGGTCAAACACAAGAATGCTTCTCCAGAATGTATTAGTTGTGACGTATCATTTATTCAATTTCCTAATATGTACTACTTCCTCACATTCAAAATAGTATATATTTTTCATATTTGGATGTATTAAAATAAATGATACACTTTAAAATTTTACTTTATTTGATAAAATGTAATGGATCCCACACCCACTAACTACCTACTTTAATAGAGTGAAATTGCCCATTTACCCTTACTTTTACTTTTAAACATTATTAACCTTATTTTATCCAATTAATCTAAGATAACCCTCATTATAAAATTTTGTCTCAAAAAGTGTGAAACCTAAAGTGTGTCAGTTATTTTGAATCGGAGGAAGTATATACTTTATTTGTGATATAAGATTTTTCATACAATTTTCTAGTGTATTGGTCTCACTTCCTAATATAAAAAGAATCTTCGTTAAATTGAAAGTGATAGAGGCAAAAATATAATTCAACTTACCTTAATGTAATACTTTTAGTCAAATACCTAAAAACCTGAATGCTTTATAGGAAAGGAAGATATTGATATTAATATTTGATACTGATAATGTATTGCTGACAAATTTAAGTATTTTAAATATAACGAAGGATATCCCCGCATAGCATTGGACTATTTCATTTTAGTTATATATGGTTGAAATTGATTTTGTAAATGATCATTGCTCCGGATTATAGATTATTAGGTTTTTCAGTTTTTGTTATATGTAATTTTACTATTTGAAAATGTGTCTAATACGTGTTTTGTTAAAAATAATAATTTAGAGAAATGATATTTATTACTACTAAATCTCAAGTTCTAAAACGCACGTATAGTTATATAAGTAGGACTGCATGAGCATATATCATTCCCCACGCCTTGAAAAACGTCGTGACTCGTCATAGCTTGAGGCTTGATGATGTCTCCACGACACGCCTTACGCTATTTAGAACTTTGCTAAATATTCATACTTATCTTCCTACTCGTTCCATCAATACAAGTGTCCAAATCAAATGATAAGATTATGAAGAAAAAAAATAGTGAATTTCGCATGTCAATTATATTATGGGTAACATAACTAAATAGAAAGATACCCGGGGAGCGAGGAATACCCTTTTTTTTTTAAAATGGTTTATAGAGAAAAGCTAAAACTTGAATTTCATATACATAGTATACATGCATGTATAGGAATCAGAATAGTAACTTTAACCTACAAATTCAGAGTTTTGTGACAAATGTGCACCTATAATACAATAATTGCTGATACGGTTAACAAGACAACAGAAAACCCCATTGCCTGCAATCATACAAAATAACATTGTATTTAGTATATGCATATAACATATCCATCACCCCATTCACTATTGCCCCTTAGGGAAATGAGGTAGATGCGAGACTACAATAATTATTTAAATTGAAGGTCACGCGTTTTTATATTATATACACAATTTATATTAAGAAAAAGTATTATTAAAAGTATGCTTGATGTAAAAGTAAGTTATGATGTGTACTGAAGTATTACTATTTGCATATATATTTATTTTTACAATTACGACATCATTCTTCGCCATGATATAATATTAGGACTTACAGCGATTGCAGAAGCAGCAAGACCTCCTCGTTCCCTGGGATCTTTTTGGTAGTAGTTCACAAAATATAGGAATGCAGCATAGTACCACATCAACGGGCATGCAAACCCTAGTAAAAATCTTATAGAAAATAGAAAGGAGATTGTTCATAATTTCAAAAAATGAAAAACAACAAACCAATAATACATACGTAAACCATCCGATCCCGCAGCCAAAGCAAGGAAGTGGTTTATCATAAGCCCCTTGTTGAAAATCATCTGCACTGCTAATAAGGGTATATCTGTCTTTTTCACAATCTTCATTGTTTGTTGTATGCCCTGCATCGACACCACTTGCTAGTTTTAGGAGTGTTTGGGATTGCTTTTGGAAATGGATAATCAACGGTTAAAATACTAATTCTGAAAAATAGTGTCTGGATTTGATTATCATGTTTGAAATCACAATAATCAGTTTCAAAACGCAATAAGCACCAGCTTTTCCAAAACGCAAATAACGGATTTTACATTTTGCCAAACACTCACTTTAGATTATTTGCATTTTCAAAAGGCGGTAAGCAAATAAATTGCTCCAAATCGCAATCGCAATCCCCCAAGAAACGGAAATTGGTGATTCCACAATTGTCGGTTTCCAATTAGTGTTAAGAAATTAGAGGAAAGACTAATGATAAAGTTGTGTTTTTTTACCTTTAAACATTGAAAAACAGCAAACTGAGGGACTCAAAAGATCAAGACGTTTGTCAGAAACTGATTTCACAAATTCAAACCCGTGCTTCAAAACCTTCCCCTCTTCCATAGTAGAATCTGAAAAACGAGTAGTGTTAAATTTGAAGTATTCTGTTTCAAAGCTAGCTACAATATCGTCTTTTACTATAATTACAAAGATATCAGTTTTGATAATCATAGACGAACGAACGAGACAAGAATCATAACAAACTGAAAAGTGATTTAAATACACAAAACTTGAATTTAGAATCTCTGGTGTTATCAGTTTTTTGAGTACGAGATTAACAGAAGAGAAAGAGGATTTGGTTATTGTTCTTCAGTTGTCTTATTATGATATTTTTTTCACTTCAGACGCCTTAATTACATTTTGCCGTTGCTGGCCGGTTATCAATCTTCCTGCTCTTTTCTTTCTCTTTCTGGATGCTGACGTGTTAAGAGATGACAAAAAACATTATTAATGTGAAAAGAGTTCAATTTAATTTGTATTTTAGTAAAAATCGCCAAGCAAGTTAATTAAAAATATTATCTATGAATAAATAGATCAAGATGTAATGCCAAATTAAATGTTTTAAGCCCCTTGGATTGTTTTTAACTTAAACATGTAATTTTTATAATCATAATTTTATTCCAGCACAAATTAGTCAACTGGTCACTTCTAGAAATAGGGCTGAAAAATGCAAGGTAATGATGTTGAACATGAAAATGTAAATTTAGATTTATTTGATTATATTATTTCGGGCACATATAAGTTTTATTTTCAGACATAAGGTATTAGACGATATAAATTGCATTAAGTTTAGATTTATTAATTTTACTATTTAATTACAAACCATTAGTATACCACCAACTAACAAGCCATCTCAAAAACACCATAGACAAACTGAAAAAGATACATACCCGTAAAAAATGCGGTTAGTCTGATGGCCGAACCCGTTACCCTACCCGCCCAATTTGCCACCTCTGCAGCACAATTTATCATAATATCAGATACCCATTTTCAAAATCAAACTTTATAAAAAAATTATTAAACTAAATGAAAAAGATTACTTACTTTCAGACATAGCTCTTCATACAGAGAGATCAACCTGATTATTAAATAAACATGAAGAAAAAAAAAAACAAAAATAATATTATATAATATAATGATATTATATACCGGTAAAAAACGCCGAACTTGAATATATGAACGAACTGATTTTTATTGAGAACATAATCGGTATGTACAAGGGGTATTATTGTCCCCTGATCTTTAAATGCTACAACTGGAAATCATGTTTTCCTAAAATATAATAACCGAAGCAAAACAAAACAAAAAACATTTTTACAAACTAACCGACTAGCACTAAAACCCGTGCAATCCAAACCATATTTGTTAACCAGCAGCAGCAGTTATGTTTCTTGTATATGTCTGTACAACATTATCATTTATCAAACCCGAGATAATATTTTTTTATTTTAAACCATCATATTTAAATCTGATAAATCATCCATTGGTATTTCAAGTCCCATAAAATCATCATCTTGTAATATTTCATCATCAATATTCAACCATGAACCAATATCTTCCCCTTGTTCACCAAGAACATCCATTTCTGGTAATTGCAGCTGTGAAAAATCAAGCGGTTCTTCTTCATTATCCACTAATTTATCATCATCTTTTTCTGTTATATCAAATGCTCGATTTTGATCTGAGAATTTTCCAATTTGAGCTGTTTTTTGTTTTAATTTTGATTTATTTTTTCTTTCGGATTTTATGTTGCCCGACGCGGGCCGCCCGATTTTGGCGGTTCCGTTTCGGGCAGCACCTTTACCGTCTCGGTCACGTTCACTTCTTTTTCCTTTTGCATTATTTAAAATTTTTGGTGGAATAATTGAAGTACCAGCAACAACATCATCAATATATAATTCTCTCTTTTTGACTCTGTTGACTCTGTTTGACCATATTTCATCTTTTCCAACTGTTTGCTCAGATATGTGAAATGTATCGGATGAATATACATCATGATTGTTTAATGAAGGGCTTAACTGTGAACCTATTTCATCATCAAAAAATAACAATTAAATTATAATAAATACTTTTTCGATTTTATTTATACAATTTATTTCATTTAACCCCTTATAGTACCTGAAGCTCGTTCTATAGAATTCCCATAAATTTTATTAAATTCACCATCAGTTGCAGCATCTGTTTGTGTATCATTAATCTGTGATGATCCAGATTGGAATATTTCCTTAAATAAAGGCTCATTAAAGCAGCTTTTTCCTGTTAATTCAAATTCATGACACCTGTCCAATGTTCTTTTTACAAACCCTAAAGCAGCTTGTTTTGCCATTTTGCTACCAACATTTTTAGGTGCATGAGGACCCCAACAACTCTGATTAAAAAAATAAAACTTGTAAGACAAAAATAAAAATATTAACAAATAATTAGATATTATTACCATGTACTTTTGGTAAGCCATTGAGGTGAGTTTGTCAAGACAACGTTGTTCAAATTCCCTAAAAACATATAAATGATTATATTAGAATCTTAATGCGATTAGGAAACTGATTATGTAATCTTTTAGTGTAATTAGGAAAATTGATTACTTTTCTTGCAGCTCTCTTGCTTCATTAGTGGACTCCAAAAGGTTATCAAGCAAGTTTTTCTTCTTGGAAATCTGTTAATGATCATGAGATGAGGTTTCAAACTAGTAAATGTAGAACAGTGTGTGTGTGTGTGTGTTTTAACAAAAAAAGCTGGAATTTCAAAATTTTGAGTTTTCAAAGGGTTGTTACCTGTTCATGGTGTGTTTTTTCAAGTCGGCGAATTTCTGCATTGATGTCTTCATTCCCATTATGTGGTAAATCAGACTGGATTAAAAAAAAGTATTTTTTATTAGAAGTAGAATAATTGAAAGCTTATCATTGTAAGTAATATAACAGATTTGTCAATCTTATAACAGTGCATGTGATACACTTTAGTAGTATCGAGCAATCAATTGAAACGAAGGATCAAATGTAATGTAACTGATTGAGGAAAATTAACGAATACAGGAACTAGAATTGAACGATTAGAGAAACGTAAAGGAGAGAATTATTCTAGGGTAAACTAATCCTAACTTTACCAAACAACAAACATGCCCCCTTATTTTCTCAAACAGTTTATTTATAGCCCCTAACATACTTCTCCTACCAATTACCCATACTACCCTTCTTTCTTCTACCATATGTAAATCGTATATATGTATCGGATGAGAGGCAAGTGTATCAGCATGTGAAGCTCACAGGTTGTTTGGTTGTAGAAAAATGAGATAGTTTTCTAGAAAAGTTTTCAAGAAATATCTGAAAAACATGTTCAAATTGGGAGTTTAAAGGAAAGGCTTTTATAGAAAAGAGAAAATCCATTTTTCAGTTTTATAAGTAAGTTTCTGAAAGCTGACTTCTGTTTTTTCTATTATTTTCTTTTCCATGGATTAAGAAATAATATGATAATATTAATAATAATAATAATAATAATAATAATAATAATAATAATAATAATAATAATAATAATAATAATAATAATAATAATAATAATAAGAAGAACTCGTCCTGTTGTCTAAACTGGAAAATGAAGACAATTTGAACAAGTTTTCTGAGAATTTAGTAGTTTTCTAGCAAATAGAAAACAACTCCCGTAATTTAGAAAAATTAAAGAAAAAATTTCATTTCAAAAAAGTAAAGACGATATGAAAATGAGGAAAAAATAGCACCTACCACAAGTTGAGGATAAAGTCCAATGCTTTGAATCTCTAGAAGAAGTCTTTCATCTAATGGCATATTACCATACTGAAAGTTCATGCCAGCTGTCATTGCTGAATCTGAAACTACACCATTGTAGGAAGAATGGTCAAAACCAGTTGACTGACCACCAATTTCATAGTTTTGTTGTAATGATCGATGATTTAAGGAATTTGATTCATAGACATGTTCATCTTCGTGTTCATCTTCTGAAATTAGGGCAGCAAGAAGTCTCTGACAAAGAGGAATTTCATCCGTTTCTGCTTCTGGAGTTTGTTCAATGCTTTTAGTTTCTGTTCCATTAGGGAGTCTACCACAAGTATCATGGTCTACATGTACTGGATTATTCCCCTAAATTAGAATAAAACAAGTATATTTAAAACATGATGATATAGACAATAACTTTTGTCCCAGTAGAAATAGACAATACATACATATTATACATTTTAAAGAACTACCTGTTGCTTTAAATAGGACATGTCCACATCAGACACAAACCCAAAAAGTGGTTCCATTTGCCTCCAAAACGGACTTGATAAAGCATGATCTGCAACCATTAGTTTTTAAAATTAGAATTACCAAACAATAATATTCAAATTAAATACATAAAAACGGTGATTTAGAACAGTACTAGGATTAATAACAGCATTTGCTGCAGCTCGAAGCTCTTCATGTCCATCAACAGAACCAACTAACATAAATACAGAACAAAGTTCAGAAATTTAAGGTCATATATGAAATTTCCAACAATATATGATATTAATTTATAGAATTAATTTAAAAAGTAAAAATTCCATTATACTGAGAAATTCTGCTGCAGGATTAATAACCAAATGCTTTTGACGAGTATAAGCTTTGCGGTCAGATAGTTTCCTAGTTGGGGGCCTACCTGATTTGCTGTCATAATTAAAAAAAAAACAAATTAAAGAATTATTTTTTATTTTTATTTGGAAATAAATAAAATGTTCAACCTTTCAGACTTATCAAAACCGAGTTTAGCAGTTCTAAGTTGTTTTGCAATTCCAACACTGCGGTTCTTGTCTACTGTTGGAGTAACTGCCCGAACTGACCCAAAACCCCTGCCCGTTCTCCCTTGTCTGCGGACCCCATCTTCGCCATTTATAATCTTATTTTTCCTAACTGTAGGGACTAAAGTTGACAACTTTTGAACATTTTGTTCAGATTTTTCAACTGCTACATCACACTTTTTCCCCTTATCTCTAGATCTGATCTCAGCAGCCCCTGATTCTTCACTTTCTGACTTAAATTGTTGAGGAGAATTTGAAGAAATGACCCGTTTATGAAACGCGGGCCCGCTTTCACTGCCCGTTACATCACTCGTATCTAAATCAGGGATTTCGGGGCTATTAGATAATAAAGGGACAAAATTTGTTCTTCTTGCTGCCCGTGAGATCTTTTGGGGCCTTCGGTCAGCCCATTGGGCAACTGGTGGAGATGAAGACCGTGCTGAATGCGTGCGTTTACGGTTAGCGGGCCCGAAAGATCCAGGGTTCGGGTCAGTGGCCCGTTGACCCGCTGTTGATGATTTGGGCACCATGTTTGACCCGGATCTTGGACCTCGAACAGTTGCATGCAGTTTAGTGTTAGATGTAGGAGTAGGACTACCAGATATGAATTCTTCCCGAACATTGGACCTAAAAAGATTCATTCTTATGCATTTTAGTACCCTAAACTTGGCTGAATAGGTCTTCTACTACCCTGACTATTAAAGATGCAACATGGTACCCTCAATTTGACAAAATTGTCGATTTAGTACCCTGACTTGTTAATTTGATCGCATTTTCTTTCTTGACGGACTAAAAAATATACATTCAACTCAGTGTATTGATATTAGAAGCAAATCACGTGAGAAAACAATACCAAATTAGTGAGTCAGGGTACTAAATCGACCATTTTGTCAAGTTCAGGGTACCATGTTGCACCTTTAATAGTTGAAGGTAGTAGAGGACCTAGTCAGCCAAGTTCAGGGTACTAAAATTCATTTTTTGATAAAAAGTTAAGAACTTTTTTTTCATATGAAACATGATACATAATTACAAACAGAACAAAAAAAGAAGTTCATACTTGTTAACCGATCGGAAATTTGTTCTTTCTTTATCAGAACTAGTAGTGCTTCTATTCTCTTGTTCAGGCCTCGGGATTGAAGAACGCAAGCCCGCATTTGGTTGCTGAGTGGGCCCGTCAGTTTTTCCACCAATAATCCCATTAGCAATTCCTGGCCTAAATCAAGATATGTATAAAACTAACCCTAATATGAAGAACTAAACATGATATATGTATGGCTTTTGGGTATGAAAATTGATACCTGAATATATGGGAATCAGGAAGATGCCTTTGATGCATTCCTTGTTTGGATTCCCGATACCCATTAACAGGTTTTGTTGACAATGTGTTTGGATTTGAAGCAGTATCAGCCTTTATTCCAGTTCTTTTTTTCTTCATTTTTCCTTTTTCCCAACCATCAGCTACTATGGGAATCATTCCTATGCGTTCTTCACTCTGAGAACCATTCCCAGATGATCTAGCAGGAGTGTTTGGTCTAACCTCAGCCTATATATTAAATTATAATAAAATTAAATAAGATTTACATGCAAATCGAAAAAATTAAATAATAATAAAAAAGATATGATCATACGAACCCTTTGATCAACTAATGAAGTTCTGGTTCGTTTACTAGGAATGACATTTTTACCCCTGTCTTCGACCTTTTGCTGGTCAAAGTCAAAAGTGTTTAGGGAATGATTTTGGGTACCCATCTTACTGACACCTGTCCCCATTGGTGCACGATTCAAGAGTAATCCACTAGAACGGTCACCAGGTAAACCATCTGGTCTTGATCTTTTTCTTGAATTAATATTTGGGAAACATTTGTTGATCACTGATAGTGTCTCACTGAAAACCTTCACTCGTTCCCTAAATAAATAACAGAAAACTTACAAACTGTAAATAAATTAAAATCTATATAATTAAAAAAGGCCAAAATGCATTTTAGTACCTTGAACTTGGCTGACTAGATCTTCTACTACCGTGAACTATTAAAGGTGCAGTATAGTACCCTGAACTTGACAAAATGGTCGATTTAGTACCTTGACTCACTAATTTAGTCTTGGTTTCTCACGTGGTTTGCTTCTAATATCAATATGTTGAGATGAACGTTTATTTTTTAGTCCATCAAAAGCTCTAACGAAAGTAAGAAAAGTAAGAAAACGCGATCAAATTAATGAGTCAGGGTACCAAATTGACCATTTTTTCAAGTTCAGGGTACCATACTGCACTTTTAATAGTTCAGATAGTAGAAGTCCTAGTCAGTCAAGTTCAGGGTACTATAATGCATTTTGGCCTTAAAAATTTATAAAAATACCTGGCTTTAATGGTGGATTCACGCAAACCAGCTTTTAACCGTTTGAGGTCATCTGAAGAATTAGGCAGTTTCCCTTTTGATGAACCAGATGGTGACTCGTCAGGTGAACCAAGAACCGAGCTTGCAAGCCGCCTATAATCCCCATGTCGGTTAAACTTATGGTCAATCGCCATTGACTTTGGGTCAAACCGTAAGCATTGTAAAAAGTTAGTTACATCCACTTGTGTGACAGTTGAGGTACTTCTTGACATGCTTGGAAGAGATGATAAGATTGGATTTTCCATATTATTCTCACGAAAACTTGCTGATCTGTCAAGTGAAGCAGCTGTGTAGGGCCCACGGTGTGCTGAGCTGTACAATGGTCTATCTGGACTAACAGATGACAAATCAAATTTACCAGATGATGCCATTGCATCAGTTCAGAAACAGTCTTTGTGTTACAAGATTTGTAAACACAGTTGTGCATGACAAGATTGTTGTGTCACTGCACATGGGTATGAAACCCTAATTTCCCGATGATAAAGAAGAATAAAACCTAAAAATGGCAAAAAAGTATAGTTCAGATCAAATCAGATAACACCACATTTATCGTGATCAGTAATTAAACGGATCAGATGATCTTAAACGCGTTCACGCATTCACCGTCTCATTAATTTTTAGTTCAAATGACAAGTTAATCATTGTTGAACTTAATTAATGGCAATCTGAAAAATAAAAATTTTATATTCACACTTCCTAAATCAATCATCTTAATTATGTAAGCTGATCAAATAGAAGAATTAATTGCTAAATTAATTCAAACAAACAAGAGCTAGTCAGTACATCCAAACAGGGTACAAATACAAACTTTTGATCTCGAATTTAGCTCAACGCTTACAAATTAAATACATGCATAATAATTAAACAGTTGTATAAACATAATCCACACAAATCTCTACCAATTGAAACCCTAAAAGCCGAATCAACGCAAACAACGACTTGAAATTACATCGATTAAGCAGAATCATTTAAGCTAAATCGGTAATACAAAATTAATTAAACAAAAACGAGATCGGATACATAAATACCTTCAGCTGTAACTGCGAATCGCGCGTAAAATTCGTCGATTGAGGGTTTATACGAAGCTGAATCGACTTTTTAGGGAATTTACGGTTAGGTTATTTTCAAAATTGGGGATTTAACCTCGTTTTGTTTCCTTTTTTTCAGATTTTAATTGTAATAATAATAAAAATAAGATGTGTTCTTGAGTTTGGGGCTCAAGAGAATCGAAGGTTCATCCGTAACCATGGCAGCGCCTCCCCCAGTGTTATGATCGGAAATGCGTTGGCTATAGCTGAAATTACGACTTTACCCCTGGGTTATGTCGCGCGAACGGGGTACAACATAGGTTTATAGGATGGGTGTTATTGGAATGACGAGATTGAAGTCGGCTTCAACAGCTCAAGCCTTGCCTTTTTTTTTCTAACTTCTTTTTTAGTTTTTTAGTTTTTCAAAAAAAAATCTTCTTAGGTCCTCAAATATGTACATAGTTAAATGTATAACACACCCTAGAATCTAGGGTACTTAATCTGATACCATTTCATGACAATACAACAATAATATATGATTCTTTAATGACAATTCAATAATCATATATGATTCTTTCAAAACCAGAGTATAGAAAATATGAGATGTAGACAATTATATATTAACTTAAGTGTTGCTTAATGGGTGTCAATATTGACATAAATTCGGTGGAAGCTATGGCAAATCAATTCTATTGCAAAGCAGGCGATTTCCCGTTTAAATATTTGGGTCTCCCTATAGGTTGCTCAATGAATCGCATTGAATATTGGAAACCTATCATCAATAAATTTCTCTCAAAATTATCTAAATGGAAGGTTTCATCTCTTTCCCCGGGAGGTAGACTTGTTGCTATAAACTCGGTGCTTGGAAGCTTAGGCCTCTATTTTTTCTCTCTATATAAAGTGCCTGAGAAAATTATAAAAAAATTGAAAAGCTATAGGCTTAACTTCTTTTGGGGATCGAAACCGGGTCAAATGCAAATAATCAAATATCATAGATAGCTTGGGATGTGGTTCTTAATGATAAAGATCATGGCGGGTTAGGCATTGGAAGTCTCAAGGCTTTAAACATCGCGCTTTTAACAAAATGGTGGTGGCGGTTTAAAACCGAGACAACTTCCCTTTGGAAAAGTGTTATTCAGTCTATTCATGGGCCTCACGGTGGTACTGAAGCAGCCAATCCGATGGGAAAATGCCCCAGAATCTAGAGAAATATTCTTCGTATTAATAACACATTAGAAAAAATTAACATTCCTTTTAAATCCTGGTTTTCTTTAGTTTTGCAGGCCCCTGATTCATAACCGACTATAATATGGGCGATAGAGGCATCCGGAGCTTTCAGCGTTAAATCTATGAGAATAGCGATAGATGATTTTATTCTAAAACGATCAACAAACGGGTCTATCGTGTGGGTCAAATGGGTGCCAACCAAGGTGGGTATTATGGCGTGGAAAACTTACCATCGCAGAATTCCAACCAAAATAAACCTTAACAATCGTGGTATTCCATTGGTAACAACAGACTGCCCGTTGTGCGGAGATGCAGAGGAATCAGAGGAGCACTTATTCGTTGAATGCCAGAGATCAAGACGTATACTGGCGGAAATCGGCAGGTGGTGGAACTTGGATGTCAATCACATCCGACACCTAGATGACCTGTTTTATTGGGGAGAGGCGGTAAATTTTAAAGGTAAAACTCTCAAAGCTCTAATGGTGGTAGTTTATACATATATATGGCACATATGGAAGTTGAGGAATGGGAAAGTCTTCACTTCACCGACGCATGATAAGGAAGTTCTATTGGGCAGTCAGATTCAAAGCCAGCCGTTATTCTGGATCAAAAACAGATCGAAATGTGGTTGGAATGACCCGTTGGTGTTCCTTAGGTAAAATGGTGTTCCCGGCTCTTCAACATTCATTTATGTTTCTATAAGGGGTTTCTTGTAGTTTTGGGTGTTATTGTTTTGTAGGTTGCTTATTGTAGCTTTAAATTAAGGTATGACTAGCCTATAACCTGTGATAAATTACGGGTAGCTTATAAAAATTTCATAAAATTACGTACACGATAAAATCAGAATTTGGTGACTTTCAACATGAATTGACATATTCCCCTTAAAATTAATCTTTTTTATTTAACCCATTTGAAATAAATCACAACTAATATTTACCCATTCATAAATAATTGGGTCAAATAGGTTCTTGAGTAGCAGAATCTCCAGATGTATTTGTGTCTCTTAATTAACTTAGAGCAGCAATGAACCATAACTATTCACATCCTTTATCAAGAAAATATGTTTCTGAATTCAAAATCAAAATTGAAACAATCTTTATTACAAATTGGACACATCTTTGAAAAATTACAGTAATCACTAATCAGGTAAGAAGTTTCATTGGTTAAGAATTTCTAAACATAATTATAAGGATTCAATTTAAATATTAGAAATTACTCCGTAAGACTTAGCCCGTTTGACCTCAAAAGTCAAACTTACCCTAAGAGCCATTTCTTTAGCTTATTCATGGTTGAAAATTGTTTCAATCGAATTAGAACTGCAGAGTCAAGAGGCTTGTCTGGAGCCACACTATCAACTTGAACCCAAAGTATGGCATGTGAAAAAAGCCAACCATCGAGTAAATGGTTTATAATGATAAGCCTTAATTATTGTTAAAACTCAAAACAAATAAAACAATATACATGGGTTAAAAGGTCGAAAGTTGCTTAAGTACATTCAACTATTTACAACCTCCTAAATTAACTAAAAGTGAAAACATCTAAAGTATTTCACACTAAAATTCAATATGCATTGATCAAAATGTTGGATGTATAAAACCTATTGTTCACGTATAAATTTGTTCATTAATTGTAGTAAACTTCATTACCTTCATTAACTTTAATAAATCCAAATTCTCAAAATTATCCATATTCCATGATAGCACATCATGTGCTACAAATTTGTACCCCTACATAGATAAAACATGACATAAATTGTGCTAATTAGTTAAATATGACATAAAATTACCCGTGAATAAAACCGAAAAACTGAAATTTACAAAATATAAAATTTAATTGAAGTTATTATTACCATCTTCATTGACAATTCTATTTAATACATATATTTGACTTCATTGAATGAATTTTTCACTGTGTATGTAAATATATTTGACAATTCTATTTACGAAAAACTGCGGATTTTTGGGGATTGATATGGAAACCAAATAGCTTAGATAATCAATCCCGGAAGCATGTTTCCATATGTTATATAATATTGTGTAATTAATGAAAATTGGTTTCGTGTAATCTTCATCATATTTTTGAGCTATTAGTTACCTAAATATAAAATTGGATTTAATATAATAATTTAAATAAAATAAGAGTTCAAACCTGCCGCTGCCATGCCACAAATCATAAAGCCAAAAGAGAAAATAGAATTTCATTCTTCGTCTTTACAAAAAAAAAATAGGGTAAATTTTTAATAAAAGTTGGGGTCTTTCTATCATTATTTTTCAGATGGTGATTAAGTGAAGTTTTTAAATAAGATTAAAGTGAGTAAAATTCAGGCCTATTAAAGAGGAAATTATGTTTTCAGATTAATGTGATAAATTGAACTCTTGCTAACATTGTAGTGATCTTTAGCTAACGATCATGATGATTTATGATTAAAATATGTATCCAATCTATATTATAAAGTATTTAGTCTCTAGGCTGAAATATTAAGAGTTTGATGTAGGAAATGATTTTGCAATTTATGGCCTAAACACTTTCTTATCAAATGAGACCCAAATTTTAGAAACAAATAAAGAAAACAAACATCACAGGCCAACTTTTTAATATGCATCGTGACTTAAGTTGAAATTGTAAACTAAAATACATAGAACATTAATCTATAGGAAATTACTCAATCATGAAAATGAAGTGAGAATTGAAACACAGTAGAAATGAATGATATAGAAATATGAAGCTAGTAAGCGAGGAAACCAAGTTAGGGTTCTTAAAAACACAGTTGAAATTAAGGAAGATGCATACCTGCTTTCGAGTAGTTTAGAGGTGTAACACCGCATTTTTTGAAACCATTTTTTTTAAAAGATATTCAAGTTATCATTAAACTAAGGTTACGGAAGCATTTAGTTAAGTTCCTAATTACGTTAGGTTTACAAACCGTGGTCCCACAAAATATTACAAACCAAGTGTAGTTGAAAGACGGTATTACGAAACACGGCTCATTATACAAAAACAACTATTTAAGTATGGTCAAACTTCCCGTCCAAGCCCGACCGTTCAAGCCATCCAACCTGAAATGTCCAAAGGGGAGGGATTAGCACAAAAGCTAATTGAATGAATTACCACTACTATACACTACACTAAACACTAAACACTAAACACGGAAGTAATTCTACATCTCCGGTTTGGGTAATCACTTAATTGAGAGGATCGGTGGCTTTGCGGGCCTTAAACCATGGTCGGCCAAAACCACGGTAACCGATAGCCTGTATCCAACACCCCGGGTAAACCCCCTTAACCGTGCAACAAATACAGGTAAGGTTGAACACCCTATTAGTCGACATACTATGCTCAGCCGATATCCTTCCGACACTGACCTCATCCCGGATGTGCACATAGTCATGTATGGTATTCCCCTAACACTTGGCATACATAACGAGTAGACTAGCTACGAAAAACACCGCGAAAAGAGTCACGAAAGAGTTCCCAATCGCGAACTCTAGTTCGCGTTCGCGAACTAATGTTCGCGTCGGGAACCGGATAGTGAACTACATCGCGAGCTACAACCAAATTCTCTGGACCGACTTCCCGATCGCTAAGTGGAGTTCACGGCGTGAACTCCCCCCGTCTGGCAATTTCATGCATTTTACTTGTATGCCAAAAACCGAATGGAAATTAACGAGACCCGAG
This sequence comes from Calendula officinalis, assembly GCA_963853835.1. Classification (NCBI taxonomy): domain Eukaryota; kingdom Viridiplantae; phylum Streptophyta; class Magnoliopsida; order Asterales; family Asteraceae; genus Calendula; species Calendula officinalis. Next base: position 23,988,280 of record OY970825.1, read on the forward strand.
CTTGTAGGTTAAATCCACTCACCTTTCAATCCTCGATTTCCGTAACTCAGTGAGCTAGTATCACTGAGTCTCCTTCCCGGTTCCTGTAACAAGTATACAGAGTTAGTGACCAATCCACCGAAATGTCAAAATTGAAAATTTTAACAAACCGCAACCTAAGGCCCATAAAATACACATTTTATGACAACACCAACTTGTATAACAAATACAACTCACCAAATAGTCATTTATAACTATATAAACCGTTCTACCACTAATTCATCCAAACGGGCCAAAAACCCGAACATGACTAAATCACTTCCACATTTCCATCAACTAGCACATAACTTCTAAACTAGTAATTCACCATAATCTAGCAATTCTATCGAGTTCATAACTATCACAATAACAAGTATCATACTTGCATAATCTCTAGTTAACCATTTTGACCCAAACATTAACTAGATCAATTCACACAATCATCTATACTAGGTTTTCACCATCCATAACTTACCAATCATGATTTCTCAACCTAATAAGCAATTTCAACCGTTCAAACATCAAGAAATCCAAGGTTTGTCAAAACCTACCTTCAACATCCACCATTAATGGAGGTTGAAGGTGATTTTCACCAAACCTTGTCTTCCTACCACAACCAACCAACATTTCATGTAAAAGCTTGTAATAACACGTACTAAAACATCCATAACAAGATTTAACCACTAAATGCTAGCAATCACAAACCCTAGTTCAAGACATAACTCAAGAACACCAAAAATAAGTCAAGGAGAGAGTGTAACTTACTTCTAGGCTTCTTTTACACAAACCCTAGTGATAAAATCGGGTCTAGCACCAAGAATCACCAAGGATTACTCAAGAACAAGTAGAGAGAAAAGATGGAGTTTGCTAGCAATGAAATAGTGATAAATGGGAGGATAATGTTTGAAAACAAAGAGAAAGAAGAAAAGGAGGGTTCCCTCCTCCTCTCTCTCTCTCTCTCTCACGACCGGCCAAGGCAAGGGTGAGGCCCAATCTTGGCTTTTTCCACTTTAACAGTATATGTCTGAAAAGTCCCTTTCGTAATTAATTTATCTAAAATAGCAAACGGATTCCAATTTTAAAAATGAAAGCATTTCCGGAAACGAAATTCAACAAGGAATCTAAAAGTATAAAAATCACATTTTTATTCCAATTATATCACAAGTCGGGTATTTTAACCCCTTGGTTAAAATACCGCAAAAGATAGTAGGCTAATTAAATTAACTAAGCATTTAATCAGGTAATCATTTAATAAGATACCTTAAGGTCAATAAACTACTAGGCCGGATTTTGGGATGTTACAACTCTCCCCCACTTAGGAAGATTCCGTCCCCGGAATCCCATCTCGATCAAATAAGGAGGGATAACGTTCCAGCATATCGGCCTCGGTCTCCCATGTCATATCCGCACCCAAACTGTGCTTCCACTTTACCAAAACCATAGGAATTTGTTTCTTTCTCAATTTTGTTACCTTTCGGTCCAACAACTCCACCGGTTCCTCGACCAACCTTTTCTTTGTATCAACCCGCAACTCTTGAATCAGAAGAATTTGGCTCGGATCTTCAATGTTACATTTTCTTAAATAACAAATGTTAAAAGTGTTGTGTATTGCCGACAACTCCGGGGGTAACTCGAGTGTTACCGATTGGGAATTCACCACCTTACTAATACGAAACGGCCCAATAAACCTCGGGGCCAACTTCCCTCGTTTACCAAAACGAATCACACCCTTCCAAGGTGAAACTTTCAAATAAACCATCTCGTTTTCTGAGAACGTAGCGGGTCTACGTCTCGGATCCGCATATATCTTTTGTCGGTCGCGGACGGCTTTCAACTTTTCTCGAGCAATTGCAACTTTATCCGCGGTCATTTGTACAATATCGGGTCCCACATATTGTTTCTCGCCCGCTTCCAACCAACACGTCGGGGTTCGACACCGACGCCCATACAACATCTCGTACGGTGGCATCTTAATACTTGAGTGGTACGAGTTGTTATAAGAAAACTCGATCAACGGTAGGTGGGAATCCCACGACCCACCGTACTCCAACACACAAGCCCACAACATATCTTCAAGAGTTTGTATCGTTCTTTTCGATTGCCCATCGGTTTGGGGATGATACGCGGTACTCATATTCACTCGCGTCCCCAATTCTCGTTGCAAGCTATTCCAAAAATTTGAAGCAAAACGGGGATCTCTATCGGACACGATAGAAATCGGAATACCATGTCGAGATACCACTTCGTCAATGTATAATTTCGCCAATCTACTAAGTGAGGCGGTCTCACTAGTAGCCAAGAAATGAGCACTCTTCGTTAATCGATCAACTATAACCCAAATCATATCGTGACCCCTTTGTGTACGCGCCAACATGGTCACGAAATCCATAGTGATCCGATCCCACTTCCACTCGGGAATCGGTGATTGAGTTAAAGTTCCATAGGGCTTTTGGTGTTCGGCCTTTACTTGAGCACAAATATGACATTGGCCCACGAAACGGGCAATGTCGGTCTTCATCGTTGGCCACCAATAAAGTGCTTTTAGATCATTATACATTTTCGTGCTACCCGGGTGAACCGATAACCGAGAATTGTGAGCCTCGGCTAAAATCAATTCCCGCAAACCCCGGGGTAACGGTACCCAAACCCGAGATTGATACGTCTTCAAACCCCGAGAATCTTCTTCTAAATCATCCTTCCTCTTTATCAAAATCTCGGTCTTCAAATTTTCAACATTCAAGGCTTCCATTTGTGAAATCTTCAACCGGGACACCAAATCCGACACAATTTCCATCCTCATAAATTGTACCCGCCCCGAATCTCCCTTTCTACTTAAGGAATCGGCCACCACATTTGCCTTTCCGGGATGATATCGAATTTCACAATCGTAATCTTTAATCAACTCTAACCATCTTCGTTGACGCATATTCAACTCCTTTTGCGTGAACACGTATTGCAAACTTTTATGATCCGTACAAATCACACACTTAGTACCGTACAAATAATGTCTCCATAATTTTAACGCAAAAACCACCACCGCCAACTCCAAATCGTGAGTCGGATAATTCTTTTCGTGATTCTTCAATTGCCTCGAAGCATAAGCAATAACTCGATCTCGTTGCATCAACACGCAACCTAAACCTGCAAGTGAAGCGTCACAATAAACAATAAAATCTTCCGGGCCTTCGGGTAAGGCAAGAATCGAAGCTTGACATAATAGTTGTTTTAGGGTTTGGAAGGACTTCTCGTGATCATCACCTCACCGAAACGGTACATCCTTACGGGTCAACTTCATCACGGGACCCGCTATCTTCGAAAAATCTTTAATAAACCGGCGGTAATAACCCGCCAAACCCAAAAAACCCTTTATCTCGGTTGGGTTCTTCGGAGCAACCCAATTCATAACCGCTTCGATCTTTGCCGGGTCCACCTTGACCCCATTCGAACAAATAGCGTGACCCAAAAAGTGAACTTCTCGAAGCTAAAATTCGCACTTCGAGAACTTCGCATACAATTGTTCCCGCTTCAACGTTTCTAACACTAGCCTTAATTGTTTCTCGTGTTCGTTTTCGGTCTTGGAATAAATTAAAATATCGTCAATGAACACAATAACGAACTTGTCGAGAAAAGGCCAACAAACTCGGTTCATCAAATCCATAAATATCGCGGGAGCATTCGTCAACCCGAACGGCATAACCAAGAACTCGTAATGACCGCAACGAGTTCGAAAAGCCGTCTTGTGAATGTCGTTATCATGAACCCGAACTTCGTGATAACCCGATCTCAAATCAATTTTTGAGAAATAAGAAGACCCTTGGAGTTGATCAAATAAATCGTCAATACGTGGCAAGGGATACCGATTCTTTACCGTTCTCTTATTCAATTCCCGATAATCAATGCACATACGAAGTGCACCATCTTTATTTTTCACGAATAAAACCGGAGCTCCCCAAGGTGAGGAACTCGACCGAATAAAACATTTATCCAATAAATCTTGGATTTGTGTCATCATTTCCCGGATTTTGGACGGTGCTAAACGACACGGTGCTCTAGCCACAGGATTGGCACCCGGCACTAAATCAATTTTGAATTCTACCTCCCGAAAGGGAGGTAACCCCGGCAAGTCTTCGGGAAACACCTCCGGGTATTCTGAAACCACCCGGAGATCACCAACCACTTTCTTTACCTTTTCACATCGATCACATAGGCCAAAAACGATTCACATCCCTTGGTCAAGGACTTACGGGCTTTCATCATGGATATAATGAGTATGGTCGGGGTCGCACGGTCTCCCCGGGCCACGACATGTGACCCGTCGGGTAAAAGAAAGGTAATTAACTTTTGGTGACAATTTATGTTGGCCTTATTGACACTTAACCAATCCATACCTAAGACCACATCAAAGCCGGATATCGGCATAACAAGTAGAAGAATCGAAAATTTCACGCCATCAATATCAATACTAGCCCCGGACACGGATGTCGTGACAGACCATTTCACCATCGCCACCTCTACCTCTAGAGGTATCGCGATCAAAGAAGTAGGCAATTTCAATTTGTCACAAAAAGTCTTTGAGGAAAACGAACAATTTGCACCCGAATCAAATAATACATGAGCGGGTATGGAGTTTATTAGAAACATACCGGTGATGACATCGTCGGTAGTGGTGGCATCCTCCACCGTCATCTTGAATGCCCGACCTGTAGGTGGCGGATGACCCTTCCTCTTTTGACCACCCGACGAAGCCGATCCCGCGCCCGAACCCGAACCTTTCTTCGTTGGACAATTCACGGCCCTATGCCCCTCTTTCTGACAATTCCAACAAACACTATTCTCCAGCTTGCATTCCGAGGACTCATGCCCGTGTTGCCCACACTTAATACACCTTCAAGTTTGTGTCGTACACGGACCGACATGAGAGGACTTACACGGTAGGCACCACGGGTTCCTTTGGTTGGAACCTTGAAGTATTTGTTTCCGACGATCATTTCCCGAATTATGATTCCCTTGAGATTTCTTGTGGTTGCTCGAGCTAGATTGTTCATACTTTCCCTTATGAAACGAAGTCTTCTCCCGACTCGTGGCCTTTTGTGCCAAGAAATCAGTCTCGGCCGATTTGGCAAGATCATAGGCTTGCAAGAGAGTTCCCGCAAGCCTCGTTACATTCAGGTATTCGGGCAACAACGCCCCAACAAAGTGTTTGATTTGGGCAGATTCATCGGGTACCCATTGAGTTACAAACCGGAGCTTACCATTGAATTGGAGAATGAGCTCATCCACCGTGGTAGTCCCAAGACTAAGTAAATAAGATTTGATGATCGATAGCCAAGAAGAATAAATAACAGCTGAAGTATGTATCTCTGCTGAAGCAAGTATATACAATAAACCTTCAGCTGAGTACGTACTTAGCTTTAGGATACAAGTCAAATCAGCAGCTATTAACGAGAGTTCATTCGAAGTCTATGACCAAAGGACAAAGACAAGAAGAAGACTATCCAGCTGATTGTGGAATCAGCTGATAGTATCTGCTGCAGATAAAGACTTATAGGAAATGTTCATTGACACCTTGAACATTTCCCCTTCCCGCTCAAAGAAGAAGAAAACGATGAAGATCTTCTATTTTGGAATAGAAGATAATGTCAGTACATTATCATCGTTTGTCCCTCAAGCATGAAAAGAGAAAGTCAATTATTTCTGTACTTATGTAGTACACCTTTCACTGTGCGTCAGAAAGGGTACCGGAAGTAGTTGACACAAAGTACACTTGGGACAATAACTTGTGCAAGAGCATTTAATGATCCATAGACAAGTCCACATCGACGAATAATATGTTTACACGTTGTCAAACTTGGGGACTAAGGAACATGGATCTTGGGCTATAAATACAGACGTAAATGCTTGCATTTACAACACCTTTAGAAATCATAGCACAAGAACATTATCTGAGAGTTAGTTATTTGTCTAAGTATTAACTCCTCCATAGTTATTACTAAGACATTAATATCAGCTGTTAGTATCAGCTGATATAACTCTCAGCATATACTCTTCTAGTTTGAGCGGTCTAAAGTGTCATTTCAAGTATAGAGTTTTAGTTAGTTTTGTACTATCTATTTCCGCAAACTTTGTACTGTATTAAGTTGTTTTAATAAACTCTTAATCATTGAAATCTTGTTGTTCATTTATCTTATCTTCGTTACTCGGTCATAACGCAACACGTTTGTGTTGTTGGGAACCAACAACTGGTATCAGAGCGGGTGTCAAAATTGTCTTCCATCAATTTTGAACATCTGTTATAGCTGAACCTACATCATCAGATCTTCCATCATCTGGAAAACCTCCCAAACTCACTCAAACCAACTACCCCATGTGGAAGACCCGTATGTTGTCCCACATGGGTACCTATCACCCAAAACTTCAAGATAACATAACGATAGGAAAATATGTTCCCAAAACCCTCATTCCTGGTTCTTCTGAAACACCAGAACACTATGTGGTGAAGTCTGAGGCTCAGTGGACAGACGTGAAAAACGTCTTGTTCATCTTGAGAACAAGGGTCGAGATATGCTTTTTCAAGCAGTTGGTGATGAACTGTATCACAATATTCAGTTTTGTGACTCAGTTAAAGAGATGTGGGAACGGCTGGCTGAAGTAATTAGGCACATCTGTTGTGCGTGAACATAACAAAAACATGCTCATGCATGATTATGAACTGTTTAAAGCCAAACCAAGTGAGACTATAGCTCAAACTTTCAATCGTTATAACATTCTGTTAAACGAGCTGAAGTCTCATGGGGTTGATAAGGACGATATGTCCAAAATGTGTAAGTTTATGGCAGCCTTACCTTCTAAATGGACTACCATCATAACTTGCATGAGTACATCTCCTACTCTGAAAGACTATACTCTTTCATCTCTCTATGGTATGTTCTTAAGCCATGAGAGAACCGTACTCAACAAATTTCAACCTCCAAAGGACTCTAAAGTGAGTTCCGCTGGATCTTCGACTGCTCTTGTCTCCTTAAACAAGCCTAGCAGAATCGAATATCCACCATTAGATGATGAGGCTGACAACACTTCGGCTGTTGGTTTGTTCAACATGCCGGAAGTCAGCATTGAAGAAGTCGATGAAGATGAAGACAACGATGCCCTTATATCTGAGTTGGCCTTACTTGTTAAAAATAGAAAATTCTTCAAAAACAAGTCTGGCTCCTCAGCTAGAGGCTCGAGTAGCAGATCTATCTCATCGGCTGTTTCTTCTAGACCCTCAGGAAGTACACCTGACATCTCTGAGATAACCTGCTACAACTGCAACAAGAAGGGACACTATGCTAACGACTGCAAGCAGAAGAAAGCTAGTTCATCATCTTCAACTGGTGAGTCCATCAAAGATAAATACAAAAAGCTACAAGCCTTCACTAAAAGATTCTAGAAGAAAAGAAGGCACTTGAAGGCAAAGCTGATGACAAGGGTCTCATAGCTGAAACTCATGATTGGGCTGACTCTGGTGACAGCTCATCTGATGACGATGAACAAATGGCCACAATGTGTTTGATGGCTCGTGCTGATGATGATGAAAGTATTACAGCTGATGATGCTAGTTCCTATAAATGGGTCAACATTGTTCATAAAAATGTAACCTCTCTAATCTCTGCTGAGGCTACTAAAGCCAATGATATTGTTGATTCTATTATTTGTGACTTGCACTTCATTGATCAGCTGAAAGGTGAATGTTTGGATAAACATAGTGCTATTCTACGTGAAAATGCATTTTTGAAAGAACGTTTAATTGACCACAAAACTTTAAAAGAAGAACTTTCTGAAACAAAATTTATTAACTCAGTTCTTCAACATGATCTAAGTGAAAAAGTTAAAGAACTTGAAGCAATTAAAAAGATTTGTGAATCATGGTCTCGTTCATCCAAACGTGTGAGTGAATGTGTTAACTCACAAATTCCCAGTCAAGTACAAGCTGTACTAGGAGGAGATTTCCTTGCTGCAGCCGTTGTATATGACAGCAGTACAGATGATCTGTACTACTCGTCGGCTGATGCTTCTGTGCCAGCTGAAGAGTTGGTTTTTGGTTCCTTTGTAAGGTCTACCAAAACCTATGCTACCGAGATGTCCTCAGAAAATCCTTCTGAAGCTACTGGTGAAGAGTCATCAACTGACTCCTCTGCCATGATAGTCAGGACACCTACAGAGGAACGGTGACGGATAAGAATGGAAAGGTAGTATTAGTTGCTCCAAGAACCAAGAATGTCTACACACTTGACATGAATCCTCAAAATCAAGAAGTCTGCTTATTCTCTCATTCTACTGAAGAGCTGAATTGGTTGTGGCATAAAAGGCTATCTCACCTGAACTTCAAAAACATATCGAAGCTGGCTCGAGGTCAGCTGGTGAATGGTCTGCCACAAATCAAATATGAAAAGGATAAGCTTTGTTCAGCCTGTGAACAAGGCAAGCAACATAAAAGCTCCTTCAAATCAAAGCAATGTTTCTCCATCGACAACTGCCTTCACATGCTCCATATGGACCTTTTTGGCCCTATGAGTACTGGAAGTCTAGGTGGAAAGAAATATACACTTGTTATCGTTGATGAATACTCACGATACACCTGGGTAATATTTCTTCGTCACAAAAGTGATGCAGCTGAAGAGATTATCAAGTTCATCAAAAGGATGGAACTTCTAAATGGGTCTAGAGTCAAGATGCTGAGATCAGACAATGGTACTGAATTCAGGAACAAGACTTTGGAAGATTTCAGTTCAGATGTTGGGATCTCCCAAAACTTCTCAGCTGCACGAACACCTCAACAAAACGGTGTTGCTGAAAGAAGGAACAGAACCCTAATAGAAGCTGCAAGAACAATGCTTGCTGAGTCAAACATGCCTAAGCAATTTTGGGCAGAAGCTGTTAACACAGCTTGTTTTACTCAAAACAGGTCTCTCTATGTGAAGAGGCACAAGAAGACTTCTTATGAGATTTTTCGTCAGAGGAAACCATTCATAGGTTTCTTTCATGTGTTTGGCTGTGTGTGTTTTGTGTTAAGCACACGAGATCAGCTGAGTAAGTTTGACTCTAAAGCTGATGAAGCCATTTTCTTGGGATACTCCACTCTATCCAAAGCATATAGAGTTTTCAACAAAAGAAGACAAACATTGGAAGAGTCCATAAATGTTACTTTTGAAGAATACTCAAAGGCTATGAACCCCACCTCTGCAGACTCGTCTGATGCATTTCAGAGATCAGCTGAACCATCTCCCGATGATACAGCTGAAGCATTTTCCGATGCTTTAAATCTTTTCGAGGTTCCCGTAAATGAATCAGATGAGACGTACCATGATGCTCCTACATATCTTGTAGATATCGCAGCTGTTCAACAAGAGATTCCAACAGCTATAGCATCATCTAAGGCTATCTCTAAGCCACCTCTTCATACTTCAAGAAGATCCGTTTGAAATGAAGTAATTCATCCTGCTGAGCAGTCAGCCGCTCAACAAGGATCTAATTCTGCTGAATCTTCCTCTTCTACAGCTGCTCCTTAATCTAAGTGGACCTCAGAACATCCAATTGAGTTAATCATTGGAGATCCACAACAAGGAGTTGTTACAAGAAGTAAAGCATCATGCAATCTTTGCTTATGGTCTTGTTTTCTAGCAACTGAAGAACCGAAAAATATTAAAGCTGCTTTAGAAGACTCAAGCTGGATTCAAGCGATGCAGGAAGAACTTAACCAATTCGAGGTCAACAAAGTATGGCAGCTGGTGCCCCCAACAGCTGAAAAGACTATAATTGGTACTAAATGGGTATTTAGGAATAAAATGGATGAAGAAGGTGTGGTTATTCACAACAAAGCTAGACTTGTTGCATAGGGATACATACAGGAGGAAGGAATCGATTTTGATGAAACATTTGCTCCAGTGGCTAGGCTTGAGGCAATTAGAATATTTCTAGCCTACGCTGCTTACAAAAACTTCACAGTTTTTCAAATGGACGTGAAGAGTGCGTTCCTGAACGGAAAGTTGCAAGAGGAGGTATACGTTAAGCAACCACCAAGGTTCGAGAATCCTAAATATTTAGACTATGTGTTTAAATTGAATAAAGCGCTGTATGGGTTAAAACAAGCTCCTCGTGCATGGTATGATACACTCTCCACGTTCCTCATAGCAAATGATTTCACCAGGGGAAAGATTGATAAAACCTTATTCATTCGCAAAATCAAAGGTGATATCATTCTTGTTCAAATTTAAGTGGACGACATAATTTTTGGTGCTACTGATGAAAAACTTTGTAGACGCTTTTCTAAACTTATGTCTACAAAGTATGAGATGAGTATGATGGGTGAATTAACTTATTTTCTTGGCTTACAAGTTAAGCAATCTATAAATGGAATTTTTATAAATCAAGAAAAATATATCAAAGATCTTTTAACGAAATTTGATATGAATTCATCATCATCCATGAAAACACCAATGGCTCCTCGAAACAATCTAGATGCTGACATAACTGGTAAGTCAGTTGATGTCACATTCTATAGAGGAATCATTGGATCATTACTCTATCTCACCGCCAGCAGACCAGATATTATGTTTGCTACTTGCATGTGTGCTAGGTATCAAGCTGGTCCTAGAGAATCTCACCTAATATCTGCAAAAAGAATTTTGAGATACCTTAAGGGTACTCCAAGCCTAGGTCTTTGGTATGCCAAAGACTCCGGGTTTGATCTAATTGGCTATTCAGATTCAGACTTTGCAGGTTGCAAAATGGATAGAAAGAGCACCACTGGAAGATGTCAGCTGCTTGGCGGAAAGCTAGTCAGCTGGACAAGCAAGAAACAAAGTACTGTCTCTACCTCCACAGCTGAAGCAGAATACGTTGTTGCTGGAAGCTGTTGTGCTCAAGTCCTTTGGATGAAGAATCAACTTGTTGATTTCGATATGAACTTCTGCAAAGTTCCTATCTATTGCGATAACACGAGTGCTATTGCAATCAGCAACAACCCAGTTCTCCATTCTAGAACCAAACGTATCGATATAAGGTATCATTTTATTAGAGATTACATTGAACAAGGGGACGTGGAACTCCACTTCATTTCAACAGACCTTCAGCTGGCTGATCTATTCACTAAGCCTTTAGATGAAAAACGATTCAATTTTTTGATCAGCGAGCTAGGTATGTTGAATGCTTGAATCAACTGCTGAAGTACTATCAGCAGCTGTTAAGATTCACCTTGTTACTTAGTACATTCAGCTGACTAAAACCGTTTTGAATTTATCAGTCAGCCGAATAAAATCTCTTAAATGATAACTTATCATGTTTTATAAGTTAAAACGTTTGGTTCTCCTAAAAGGGGCATTTTCCAACCCTATCCACACGATCTCTGTGGCAAATATTTCCACTCGAGTGCAAATATTTGGCATTTATGAGGGACAAGACACCCTGACATAGAAACGGCTCCACTACCCTGACACAGAAACGGCTCCACTTTCTCACACTGTCACATCCAACCACCTTTGCATGATAACCAACGTGTCTATAGTTGGTTTGTAACTATCCAATTATGACCTGGTTTGTATTCAAACTTTACCCAAACTAACCCATAAATCTCCTATAAATACCGACCTCTCCTCTCCACTTTATTTCCATCTCTCCCACAATTCTCTCTCAAAAACCCTCTATTTTCTAACCTTTATCTTTCTTCCCTCTCTCTCTCAAATGACGAAGAAAGCACAGAAGGTTACTCTTACTAGGGCTGCCATTGAGTTCTCTCAGAACTCAAATCTAGTAGCCAACACTTCCCCCACCAGATGATCTTGTCGATATTTACCGACTGGTTGTGACGTTTGTGCGTCACTTCCCTATCCGTGGTGCCTTTACCAGAGTCACCAAGAGTATCATAGAACTCTTGCGTGATTTCTGGATGACCGCCTCCAACTCTGGAGACGACATTACTGCGCAAGTAGGGAATCATCAAATCACCATTTCTATTGATGATTTCCGAGTTGCTTGCGGATTCGATTATCTGCAACCTGGAGAAGAATATCAGCAGACTAAATCTGCTGATGAAGCTAAAGCGAGTCTAATCAGTATCACTGGATACAGATTAGAAAATAAAGAAGACAAGGTGCCGATCTTCAAGAAGTCTCAGCTGACGAGACCCTGGGCCTATTTCTTTACCCACATCATTCAGGGTATAGGCGGCAATTCCAGGTCTCTCAACCAGTGCAACTCCAGCATGCAAGTCTTTGCTGAAGCCCTAGTCACCGGTAAGCGGATCGACTACGGGAGACTGGCGTACGAGGAGGTCAAGACCAAGCTGAAAAGCAAGGGAAATCATATTCCCTATCTTCGCTTTTTCACATTGTGTGTCGCACATGTGATGGTTGAAAAGTTGAAGATAGATTATGAGGACATCCCTGGGGAATCGGTGATGGTCCGTTCCATCTCCAGCCTCATCTTCCAGAAGGATGATGAGAAGGCATTTCCCCTCACCTCGTACATGCAGAAGATCATAGATGATCGAGTCAGATCCAAAAGGGATCGAAAGAAGGGCAAAACATCGAAGAAATATGCCCTACAAGAAGGTAAGTCCGTTCCTCATCTGGAGTGTTTTCCCTCAACTGGGCGTCCATCCCCAGCTGCTGATGGGAAAACCACCACCTCAACAGGGATCTCCATCCCTGAGAATGAGGATTCTGCTGATGCAGATGACTCTCCTCTGGTGGTGAAGAAGCGAGTTAAGCGACCCTCTAATCGCCCTCCTTCTTCTTCATTTTTTTTATCATCTTCTTCTGCCACCAGTATTTCTATCTCCCCTCTGCTGGAGGTAAGAAGGACTGCTACTATTGGTGCAGAAAAGATGATTGCAGATGCTGAACTTGAAAAAGATTCAGCATCTGGACTCAGCCGGGATCCTAGAGAAGATCACTTACGATCAGAGGCTTCATCAGCTTCTGATCTTTGTTCTTCTCATTTTCAGATTGGCAGTGTTTATCAAGGAACTCCACCAATATTCGGAGTTCCTAGTCGAACACTCTCGGCTGTTTCATCTTCTTTTCCTTTCATCCACTCTCTCTTTGCTGATTTCTCAACAAGTCAGCAGACTTCAAAACGGCAATTTCGTTCTTCAGGAGTTAGTCCCGGCTCCACACCTCTGCGTAGCTCCTCGACCGATTCATTATCTTTCGTTGTAACACGGGAACAAACTCCACAAGCAACCTCAGTCTCTCAACAGACTGTCGGTGAAGTTTTCGGCTCAACCCAAGCCACCCACGAGTCAGCTGCACACACACCACCCCCAACTTCTTCATCACTCCCTGAGTCTTCAGCTGATGATAGATTGACTGGAAACCAAGTCAATCTTGAAGCTGACCCTTCTATTTCCCACGACGTCACCGGCTTAAACCAGCAGGTGATCAAGGAAACCACCACCGCCAATGAAGAGACAACTTTAGACCAAGTTGTTACTGAGGCACTAACCCCAGCTGCCAATGATCGCGAAAGTAATCGCCAACCAAGCTGTGAGGCAGCTCACCAACCACCCAGAGGAACTCTTCCTCCAGTCTCCATACCAGTATCGCCGGCTGGTGAGACAGAAGCTCCAGAGATTCAAACAGCTTTTCATCTAATGTTTGAGTCGACTGATGATTTTATTCAGTCTTACTATTCATCATCTGACGAAGAACATTCTGAGCTTCAAATTGTTTTGACAACTGATGTCGGCACTTCTGTTATAACCCCAGAAGTTTCAGTTGGACCCAACTCACCCCCCAAAGTTTCTGAGGAACCCATAAGAACCCTTCTTCCTACCTCGGGAACACCTTCTTCCACAGTTGAGGTTACCCCTCAAGCTGGAGACATGCCGGACCCCTACCCCCAAAGCGTCCAAGTGTCCCATGCTGAATCCAGCAAAGCTGGAGGACGCATTCCCATCAGAGCAGCTGCTGCTCTGATGTCTAGAGTTGTTACATCCCAGATTCGACGTGGGATGGCCACGCTGAGTAAGCAGATGGACTCCCTTCGCAAGGATGTTCCAAAGAAGTTTGCCCAAACTGCTGAGAATCTCTCTTCTTCTCTGCACACTGAGGTTCATTCTCAGGCTCCTCAGCTGGCTCTTCTTTCTGATCAGATTCGCATCAACACCAGCGGGTTCATATCTCTTAACGACTACGTGCGTCAAGCGTTGAACTCCCTTCGCGATTCTGACAGAGTCGATCAAGACCAACTTCTCTCCGAAGTTCGGGACAGCTTGGCTCTTGCCCAATAAAAGCAAGAGTCTTTGCTGACACTTACTCATAGCCATCTCTCTCAGGCTATTGGGGAGTCAGCTTCTGCTGTGTCCACCAGGCTGGACAAAATGGAGACTGAAGTCAGCTCGCTGACTTCCCAAGTCGCTGGTCTCGAAGGCACCCTTGACCTCATTCTTGCAAAGCTCAATGAGGGTGCCGCTATTGTCCGTCTTGCTTCAGCACTAGAGAGTACCCCTCTTCTTCGGGCACTCTCTGAGGGGGAGAAAGAGGCCACTTCAGCAGGTGAACAACAAGGTGAACAAAATAGTTCACAACCTATAGTCACCTCTGCTGTTGGAGCCAATACTGAAGACGTTCCAGCAGGTGATAACTCAAGAATTCCACCTATCACCTCTGCTGGAACGCAAGAAGAAGAAGCTGTACCCTCAACTGGTTGTGTTAAAATCGTTGATTCCTTTAAATCAGTTGAGGGCCCACAAGTACAATCCCCGCAAATCCAAAACCCTCAGCCCATTATACAGGAGATCCCTTATCCTGCTGAGGGGGAGCCTACATTTGTTGCGGTTAAAAACTTCATCCTAGAAGAAGTTGGAACCGCTGCTGATCTTGATACAGCCATTGCCCTTCAAAGAAAAACTCATGAAGAGCTGTATCAAAGAGATGAAGCCCAAAGAGCTGAGAACATTAGGTTGTTCAACAAAGTTCTTTATCAGCGTAGGCAAGAGGCAAAGATCACCAGCGTAAGGGCCCCCAGATACGATCCAGCTCTTCTGATGAAATTGTTATAACAAGAGTTGGAGGAAATGTGGTCAATGAAAAGTTTCCTCTGAACAAGATCAGCTTCGTTCTCAATTACGATGAATGGAAAGAAGCTGAAGTAGCTGCCAAATCTGCAAAACCATCGCGGACTATAACAGATCTGGAAACCGAGATAAAATTCGCAATCAACTCTTTCAAGATTCTATGCGAGACAATCAGGAGACAAGCTCCTGAGTTGGTATATCGCATACCTCCTGAATTGTGTGAATCTCAAACAGCT
Source organism: Calendula officinalis (assembly GCA_963853835.1). Taxonomy (NCBI): domain Eukaryota; kingdom Viridiplantae; phylum Streptophyta; class Magnoliopsida; order Asterales; family Asteraceae; genus Calendula; species Calendula officinalis. Next base: position 24,003,589 of record OY970825.1, read on the forward strand.
GCTATCGAAGGATCTGCTGGTGAAAGCTCCTCAGCAAGAGGAGAGAAACATAAGTCCGTTCTCCTCGAGCCCCTTGCTGACTCTAAACCACTGGATATTGGGTCATCGATCATATTTGCAAAACGACCAAGACCCAATATCACAAAAGCCATACCCACGGGAGTTAACTTCGTCCCTGGGCTGATCGTAAAAGAACCAATTCATGGCTTTTGCTATCTGGAGAAGAAGAAGGAGCAGTGCTTTCAGCGAGCAGATGAGTTGGATCTATGTGATGTGGATCAACTTATGATCTATCACAAGCTGCTGAGTTCCTCCACTGAAGAGGGAAGAGAAATGAAGAAATTAATAAACTCAGCCTTCAACTCACTGTATCGCAATGTCGTTGGATCAGCTATATCCAAGGCATTATAGTTTTTTTTTTTCCTTGTAATTTTAATTGCCTTATCAATAGAAAATCAAAAGTTGTGTAATATACTTGTAAAAGTTGTAAAAAGATAAACATATACAAAAGAACCCTAAGGGTCAAAGCACATAAGTATTCAGCTGACTTCATCAGCTGAATCATTACAGGGTTACACTTATAAGGCTATTCGATTGCATCAAATAGGGGGAGATTGTTAGTCCCAAGACTAAGTAAATAATATTTGATGATCGATAGCCAAGAAGAATAAATAACAGCTGAAGTATGTATCTCAGCTGAAGCAAGTATATACAATAAACCTTCAGCTGAGTACGTACTTAGCTTTAGGATACAAGTCAAATCAGCAGCTATTAACGAGAGTTCATTCGAAGTCTATGACCAAAGGACAAAGACAAGAAGAAGACTATTCAGCTGATTGTGGAATCAGCTGATAGTATCTGCTGCAGATAAAGACTTATAGGAAATGTTCATTGACACCTTGAACATTTCCCTTTCCCGCTCAAAGAAGAAGAAAACGATGAAGATCTTCTATTTTGGAATAGAAGATAATGTCAGTACATTATCATCGTTTGTCCCTCAAGCATGAAAAGAGAAAGTCAATTATTTTTGTACTTATGTAGTACACCTTTCACTGTGCGTCAGAAAGGGTACCGGAAGTAGTTGACACAAAGTACACTTGGGACAATAACTTGTGCAAGAGCATTTAATGATCCATAGACAAGTCCACATCGACGAATAATATGTTTACACGTCGTCAAACTTGGGGACTAAGGAACATGGATCTTGGGCTATAAATACAGACGTAAATGCTTGCATTTACAACACCTTTAGAAATCATAGCACAAGAATATTCTCTGAGAGTTAGTTATTTGTCTAAGTATTAACTCCTCCATAGTTATTACTAAGACATTAATATCAGCTGTTAGTATCAGCTGATATAACTCTCAGCATATACTCTTCTAGTTTGAGCGGTCTAAAGTGTCATTTCAAGTATAGAGTTTTAGTTAGTTTTGTACTATCTATTTCCGCAAACTTTGTACTGTATTAAGTTGTTTTAATAAACTCTTAATCATTGAAATCTTGTTGTTCATTTATCTTATCTTCTTTACTCGGTCATAACGCAACACGTTTGTGTTGTTGGGAACCAACACACCGTCATTCTATCGTTCATCTTCAACATCATAAATTCATTCCGGATTTTATCCAACTCGAACGGGCTACAATACCTAGCCTCAACTTGATCCCTAAATTGTTTCCACGAGATCGCATCCATCATTTCATTACTAAAATTTGCGGTCAACCAATCCCACCAATCCATAGCCGGTCCCCCAACATCCGGGACGCATACCGGACCTTCAAATGATCTTCACACCCACAAGCAATAAGTGCTTTTTCAGTAGCCCGTAGCCATGTTAAAGTTGCCGCTGGGTCGGTACTCCCCCGGTACTCGGTTGGCTTACAATCGAGAAAGTTCTTGTAAGTACACGATTACTTCTCTACCGGGAAAGGTTGGTAGAAGAATTGTTGGTGTTGGGCATTAGCAATAGGTACGGTGTGGGTGAGAGGCGGTTGTGGTATGCTTGCATTTGGGGATGAGGAGTCATTTCGGGGAAAGATGGGAATGTGGGTAGTTTGAGTGAAATGTGGGGGTGGATTTGCTTGGGTGGTAGGGGGTAAGGTAGACCGAGCCTCGGGTCGTGGCTCATTCGATTGGCTTTAGCGGAGGGCTCTAATGGTATCCCCAAGTTCCATATTTCGGGTTTCCAATAACACAATATACTCTTCATTCGGTATCTCATCGCCCCCCGAGCCCGTTACTCCGTCATACCCAAGGTTCGTGTTCGGTGGGACATCTTCTAGCAAGTTTCCATCGGTAGCCATTCATGCTACAAACACAACAACTCACCAAGGCTTAGTTTAACTCGTTAGTACACATCTACTAACTACTAAACCCAATTCACACTTGCTCTAATCCCTCTTGACCGGAAGGTTTGACCAAACAAGAGCCACGATTTGGGAATGGAACACCAACCCCGTGTATCCATCGCCAAACCGAAGCTCTGATACCAAGTTGTAACACCGCATTTTTTGAAACCATTTTTTAAAAAAAGATATTCAAATTATCATTAAACTAAGGTTACAGAAGCATTTAGTTAAGTTCCTAATTACGTTAGGTTTACAAACCGTGGTCCCACAAAATATTACAAACCAAGTGTAGTTAAAAGACGGTATTACGAAACACGGCTCATTATACAAAAACAACTATTTAAGTATGGTCAAACTTCCCGTCCAAGCCCGACCCGTTCAAGCCATCTGAAATGTCCAAAGGAGAGGGATTAGCACAAAAGCTAAGTGAATGAATTACCACTACTATCAACTACACTAAACACGAAACACTAAACACGGAAGTAATTCTACATCTTCGGTTTGGGTAATCACTTAATTGAGAGGATCGGTGGCTTTGCGGGCCTTAAACCATGGTCGGCCAAAACCACGGTAACCGATAGCCTGTATCCAACACCCCGGGTAAACCCCCTTAACCGTGCAACAAATACAGGTAAGGTTGAACACCATATTAGTCGACACACTCTGCTCAGCCGATATCCTTCCGACACTGACCTCATCCCGAATGTGCACATAGTCATGTATGGTATTCCCCTAACACTCATAACGAGTAGACTAGCTACGAAAAACACCGCGAAAAAAGTCACGAAAGAGTTCCCAATCGCGAACTCTAGTTCACGTCGGGAACCGGATTGTGAACTACATCGCGAGCTACAACCAAATTCTCTGGACCGACTTCCCGATCGCTAAGTGGAGTTCACGGCGTGAACTCCCCCCGTCTGGCAATTTCCTGCATTTAACTTGTATGCCAAAAACCGAATGGAAATTAACGAGACCCGAGTTGTAGGTTAAATCCACTCATCTTTCAATCCTCGATTTCCGTAACTCAGTGAGCTAGTATCACTGAGTCTCCTTCCCGGTTCCTGTAACAAGTATACCGAGTTAGTGATCAATCCACCGAAATGTCAAAATTGACAATTTTAACAAACCGCAACCTAAGGCCCATAAAATACACATTTTATAACAACACCAACTTGTGTAACAAATACAACTCACCAAATAGTCATTTATAACTATATAAACCGTTCTACCACTAATTCATCCAAACGGGCCAAAAACCCGAACATGACTAAATCACTTCCACATTTCCATCAACTAGCACATAACTTCTAAACTAGCAATTCACCATAATCTAGCAATTCTATCGAGTTCATAACTATCACAATAACAAGTATCATACTTACATAATCTCTAGTTAACCATTTTGACCCAAACATTAACTAGATCAATTCACACAATCATCTATACTAGGTTTTCACCATCCATAACTTACCAATCATGATTTCTCAACCAAATAAGCAATTTCAACCATTCAAACATCAAGAAATCCAAGGTTTGTCAAAACCCACCTTCAACATCCACCATTAATGGAGGTTGAAGGTGATTTTCACCAAACCTTGTCTTCCTACCACAACCAACCATACATTTCATGTAAAAGCTTGTAATAACACGTACTAAAACATCCATAACAAGATTTAACCACTAAATGCTAGCAATCACAAACCCTAGTTCAAGACATAACTCAAGAACACCAAAAATAAGTCAAGGAGAGATTGTAACTTACTTCTAGGCTTCTTTTACACAAACCCTAGTGATAAAATCGGGTCTAGCACCAAGAATCACCAAGGATTACTCAAGAACAAGTAGAGAGAAAAGATGGAGTTTGCTAGCAATGAAATAGTGATAAATGGGAGGATAATGTTTGAAAACAAAGAGAAAGAAGAAAAGGAGGGTTCCCTCCTCCTCTCTCTCTCTCACGACCGTCCAAGGCAAGGGTGGGGCCCCATCTTGGCTTTTTCCACTTTAACAATATATGTCTGAAAAGTCCCTTTCGTAATTAATTTATTTAAAATAGCAAACGGACTCCAATTTTAAAAACGAAAGCATTTCCGGAAACGAAATTCAACAAGGAATCTAAAAGTATAAAAATCACTTTTTTATTCCAATTATATCACAAGTCGGGTATTTTAACCCATTGGTTAAAATACCGCAAAAGACAGCAGGCTAAATAAATTAACTAAGCATTTAATCAAGTAATCACTTAATAAGATACCTTAAGGTCAATAAACTACTAGGTCGGGTTTTGGGATGTTACAAGAGGCGAATGGGTGGAGAGATTGAAGACACCTCTGGCACCATTGTACTAATGAAATCACTTAAGGCTGAAATTTGGGCATAACGGCATCATTTGTCGAAGAGAAATCCACTTGGAAAACCTAAAACTGAGAGTCAATTGGAAGCAAAAATCAAATCGAGGAGCTTCATGAAAATTACGTGATTATGGAGAGGAGGGCTTCAAAATAGGAAATGGAAGGAGATATTTTAGGAACTGAATATATCAATACCGAAATGACTCCATATAAATTAGAAATCAGGCTGGCAATACATGTGAAGTTAAGGAAACGTATCAATGAGGTGGCATCCTACGTGGCTTCGATTTATGACGTGTTTTATGATGTGGAATGAGTGACGTGGCGAGAATTCAAAAATGCTTTCTTTTATTATATATAAAGATTCTTTCGAATTGGTTGATGATTGTAAGTTGTATGTTTGTTTGCTAGTTTCTGGCTAGCTTTTTATATATTGGTCTGTTGGGCAGAGTGATACTAATGTCGAAGCTCTGTTTCTTGAGTCCGTTTTGCTGTTCAAAAAAAAACTCAAGAGTACATAATTGTAACACCTCAATTTTTAAAACAAAACATTTGCCAAAACATATCATTTTATAAATAGAATAACCGTTCCAAAAATACGGATTTACAAAAACCTTTGGTATGAAATCAGAGTACAAAGTTTCGGTGTTACAAAATATATCAAAACCAAAGCTAAGCATAAATCCACTCTAATGTTCTTCTATTCTAGGCCCCGCATATCTCTATCCATGCGTACCTATATCTTCGATCTCGAACCTGAGTACATAGCAAAAACAACAAGGAGTACGTGAGACACAAAAATGTCTCGTGAGCTACATGGGTTTAGACCCCGATAAAACAAACAAGTATCACATTATATATAAACATATATATATATATATATATATATATATATTTATATATATATATATATATATATATATATATATATATATATATATATATATATACATCTCGTCATCATACGTCTAGTCACCCTATTGTGACTCTATCATTCTTGCCTCCCTAGCAAGTCTATCTAGTTATCCGGAACATCTCCAAATAACCCATCATCTCACGTACTTATTAATCGGGGATCCCCCACCTTAATAAGCCTTATGATAACGGCAAGAGGGAATCGCCCAATCTACCGTTACCCGACTTCTAGCCGGATCACGTCCGGTTAGCAAGCCTCCTATCACATGATGGTCCATGGGTCGACGCCCAATCCGCCCCATCCAAAGTGACCGGGGATCCCCCGAATCACCGCCAATATATCACTCATCATAACTTCTCGAGTTATTCCATCTAAGCCCTTGGCTATATCGTTAATCATCAAACAAGTTAGTTTTAATATTCATAATAATATATAACTAACTCTACATACTAATAGTCTACACAATTAAGCAAATAGACCAAACACACATATAAAATATTTCAATGGCTATGTACCCAGTAAAGTCCATACGTACTCACCTTAGCAAATAATGCTCTAACCGTATTCTTTACGCCAATTTCCTTGCTCCAACAATCAATCAACTTTCCAAGACTTCACCAAAAGCCTAATACAACAATCACAAGATGTTCAACATCACATACTACTAATAATGTATCCATTTATCTCTAGATACCACTTACTATCTCATTCCCCCAATTTTGGTGATTTACCAAACCCTAGGTTTAACCAACCCTTAAGATTCATACCAATCTTAACCATACACTTGTTTCCCTTGTTAAAATACCATCTATTAAGTGTATACATCATTTATTTCACCATAACCCATAACCCCAAGAACTAGGGTTTCAAACCCAAGCTTCAAGATCCATAGATCTTGAGCTACAAAGATGGAGGAGTGAAGATTTACCTTTAATCTTCAACTATGAGTAAAGAATCACGAGATTTGATGAAGAAATCGGCTCCAAATGGTGTTTTCCACTCAAAAACGTATACAAGGTCGTTGGGAGAGAAACTAGGGTTTTGATATGCATTAAATGAGCTTTTCCCGACTTTAATGCTGAACAGACAGCAAGATCGCGCCGCTATCTAAAGATAGCGTCGCTATCTTCTGCGCGCGTTCCAAAAATCGCGATACCCTCTTAGCTATTTCGAGTTTGTGTAAGTAGCCAAAAAAAATCACGTCGCTATCCCAAGATAGTGCCGCTATCTTGGGCTTTGCAGCCCAGGCTGCACTTTTCGACCTTTGTTTCGACACGGTTTCGTCCATAACTTTCTCATACGATGTTCAAATGACACGAAACCAATTCTTATGTTCTTTAAATGATTTATCCTTATTTATCATATTTTTTCATAATTTATTTAACACAAAAATGTGGGTCGTTACAATAACCTCGTTCCTAAAAGACTTTCGGCAATAGTGGGTGAAAGAAAAAAAATATGAAAATTATCACTTAATGACAATAAAACAACAATAACCAATCCCTTTTGAAGAGTATTTAGGAGGTAAGATGCAGATATTCATACTCATACCCCGTAGGTAGAGAGACTTATAGAGAAACATCCGTCAATTATATACTCATGGTGATAGATTTTATTTTAAGTATATAAGATGGTTGACATGTGACAAAATAAATGGTTGTGGGAATTTACAGTCAAATACTAACAATGACACCGTTTACATTGCATGCACATGTATCTCGTATGCATTTATATACTTTCACTCGTATTTTTGTCGAATATCTCACTGGAAGCAGTTTATCTGCATCTGTTTAGAGGTTTAACTATTTACATTTTACCTCTATTATATCCTTCCTTATACGATATGGGGTACGGTTGTTATAGAACTTATAGATGTAACATAATGAAATTTTTTTCAGCATCACCTCACTTTTTTTTTAACAGAAAAAAAGACAATCTAGCAGGAGCTTCGGCATTAATTGCCATCACCCCCACCAGCAGACCCCAACACAACTATATATAAACAGCTAGAGAACTAGCACAAATTTAAGAATACAAAGGACACCACCACCTAAAAAATACACAAAAACTGCAACCCGTCACTTACAAAACTAGTAAGAGCGCCTGGTACCGTCACCAGACCCCACCCTCACCGGACGCCACCTCGCCATCCGGCGCGCGCCACCACACCGTCTGCCAGGACAAACCCCACCCTTCGCCAGCCACCCGACGTAACCCACGACCCAATCAGAAGCGGACACGTGTACTAGCCGTTGGTTTCGGCTGGAAATTCGAAATTTTTTCATTTTTAATTTTTTTTAATAAACCTTAAACCCTTATATATATCACACCATTTATACAACTTTTCACACAGCATTTCTCAACATTTCTCATACTCTCTAATACTTTCTTCAAAAAAGGTCTCAACAACCACAACCATAAGATGCGGCAGCACGCCGAAAGGGGAAAAAAGTTGCACAAGAAAGGTGGGACGACGCACAAGAAAGGTTACTAGACGAGTGTGTCAAAAGCATTTCCGAGGATTCAGAGGTGCCGAGCACCAAAGATTGTTTTTGGAACAAAGTTGTTTATGAGTTCAACAATGGCGTTGATCAAAGTGCCGCGTACCAAAGACGCGTTGATGGGGAAGTGGGCAAGAATCGACAAGAAAAAAAACGCAATTCCCGCAAAATACCCCGTAGATGACGATGAAATCGACGTTGAAGATAACGTGTAGTTTTTTTAGTTTTGGTATTTTTTTTTATTTTCGTTAAACTTTTTTTATTTTTTGGTTTTTATATTTTTTTATTTCTAGTTTGTAATTTTTATTTTAATGAAATATTAAGTTGTTTTGGATAAAAGAAAAAGAAAAAAAAATGGGGCCCAAATGACTTAAGTGGTGGTAGAAAGGGTATTTTAGGGTTTTGAATGTGAAATGTGAAATAATGATGTGACGCATAGGTGGCGCAGAGGGCCAGAGGTGACCATTTCACCTATGTGACCACACCTGACCCTCTAAAAGAGCCAAACATACACCAGCATAGACCAGAAGCCAGAGACAAAAATAATACCCCTAACACTAGAATCCCGAAACGATCAAACCGAAGTCGGATCAGAATCACCTCACTTGTAAAAGTCCACTGGATCTTCTAATTTTCTAATCAATCCAAGTTAAATTACACAATTTTTCATTTTTCTAAAAAAATAAAATAAAATTATACATTAATTGTTGATAATTTATGAAAGAATGCATTCATCGTTACTTTTGGTTTACGCTACTAGATAGTCATAATGTTTCATGATTGTTTTATTATACTCAAAGTCTTTTCAACCTTCAAAATCACTCACTCAAATTATAATAGTTATGAGTAATATTATTTTTGGGAGTGTTGCATTAGCGTAATTTAACTCATACCTCACATGGACACATATGGGGAATTTTTCTTGGAAATTCCTTTTGGGGCTGGGTTTGCCCGCTTATGCGGAGCTCGAACTTGGGGTGCTTGCTGAAAAATTGCGAGTAGGATTCCGTTATTTCATTTGTCGTTTCCAAAAGAGGAGTAATATTATTTTTGAACGGCGAATTATGATAGTAATATATAGTTGTAAAATTTATATAATTGGTAAAAATTTAGCAAACTAAGCAATTGGAACTTGTATGTAACTCGGTTACTATTTGGTTAAAAAAATTCAAGTTCCACCTGAAGTATTAGGAAATCTTAAAAGAGAGACAAGCTCTAACAATTATGTGACATAGGTGACAACTGGAACTTTTTTTATTAATAGTATAGTTGTAAACATATGTTACAATGAATACAAATGTAACACGAGCAGAAAAGAGAGACAAGTTCCAACAATTATGGTAAACACCAACCACTTCAAAATGGAAGGAAATTATGTCGCAACGAATTGTAACATAAATCGAGTAACAAGTACAAGAATTTGAATAACCATCATATAATATATACAAGCAATGTCCATCACTTGTGAGTTATGACGACAAATAATGATGTTTGTTCTTATTCTAATTAGTTGGGTTTGTAGATGGATGATATATGTATTACACGTGAATATGTTTTTATTAAAGAGTATTGTTGATATAATTAGCTCCTTTGGATTGTCGAGTTTTGCTCCACATATTAAATGTTTACTCATTGAGAGATCGAACTCGTAACCTCTAAGAAGTAATTTGTGATCCCTTACCACTAGACCATTACCATATGAGTTATGACGCGATTACATATTTTCTTAATTTGGATACATTCACTATGTGAAATACAATTATTACAATTAGTTTGTTTGGACGATGATTTAGCATGTTTGATTATCAATTTTTTTCCCCTACACCAACATTTTAAGGTTAGCTCATCACATTGGGCTCTGATGACTCATGATGCTTAAATGATATGTAACACTCTAAATTTTAAAAAATAACAATTTATATATTTTTTTTGTTGGCATAAAGTACCTATAGCATCAATAATTTCCCAATATTAAGTGAAACCTAGTTTGGATACCATCAAAATTGAAGTTTTGAAGTTAACAAGAAACTAGATTAAACTCGGCTGTTACTAAATTTCCAACAAATAGGCAATAGTGTAGGAAGAAAGATCATAAAAAATCAAAAGTTAAGTGGGAAGATAAGGGTAGGGGTGTGCATGGGGCGGTTTGGGGCGGTTTTAGGCTCAAACCGGACCGAATCCGTTAATTTCGGTTTTAGGATTTTCAAACCCAATGGTTTCGGTTTCTAACGGTTTCGGTTTTAACGGTTTTTAGCCTTTAACGGTTCGATTTCGGTTTTAAAACCGAATCCACCTCGTCTTAAACATAGATACATAATTTCATGCACTAATCTTTATTTTTTCAAAATTACATACAAATTTTAGTAATAATATCTAACTTACATCATTAAGTTTAATGTCTAATAATATATTTCAACAATGAATACCATTTTCAGACCAAAATTCAAACTATAAGCGTATTTTGTAGCATATAATAACGATATAAGCATTAATGAACCATAGTAGATACATTTTCAAATACTTAAATAGATGAACTTCTATTTAGTATATATAAAATTAAAAAAATATATATAATATATTAAATATTAGTGGGGCGGTTTCTTAATGGGGGCGGTTTTTGGTTAAAACCGAAACCGAACCGAATCCATTGGTTTTTTCTAAATCTAAAACCAAACCGTCGGTTTTGAAATGGTTTCGGTTTTATCGGTTTGGTTTTGTCGGTTTTAACGGATTGGTTTCGGTTTTTCGGTTTTTATGCTCACCCCTAGATAAGGGTAGGTCAACAAAATACCAAAGTCTTTCATTTCATACTTTAACCACTAAAGTTGTTACATTTATTCAAATACCCCCTAATCTTCGACATTCCTTCCCAACTTTCAATACTTTAAATATCAACTTACATACATCATAAGAGAAATGGCATCCTCCCATTATATTTGGGTTTTATACAATAACGTTTTAACGAGGTATGATACTTTAAACAATATATATCAACAGGGAGTGTTCTCAATATCTTATGAATGAATGTCCATATCATTGATTATTAGTTAGGTTGTACATCTATATATACTGAACAACAAACGGTTAGAACCAAATTACTAGAAATCGTTCAGGTATCGCTTTGTGAAATCGTCAAATTGGTATCAGGTCAGGTTCATGTATACCGGGTATTAAACAGATCGAATTTAAGACCTAGAACTGAAGCTTAATTAACTGTGTACTTGAAATTTGTTTTTAATATAACATTATTGATGGGAACTATTAAAACTTAAGAGTATGTAATAACTAGAATTAAGCACTTATGATAAAAATTTATAAATCATATAATTAGCTTTCTATTAAAAAAGAAGGTAAAAAAAGGAGATTGATGAGAAAAATATTTTGTGCACGAAGGGCAAAATCGTCAAAGAATAAATAGGTAAAGTAGGGTAAAATTTTGCATTTCGATCCCCATCTCGCCACTTTATCTCACAAAAACGCACACACACATCTTCCTCAACTCCACGGCGTCGATCTGAGGAGTTTGAGAAAACCCTAATCGCAAACTTTCGATTTATTTCCCTCAATCTCTTCAACACAATCAGGTATCTTCACATCTCATTTTATGTTCCATTATTCGATCTGTTCTTCTGTATATGTTATCATGTTTTAAAATTTTCCCCAATTATTTGCTTGTTTAAGTAAATCGACGTTTTTTTCCGCCTTTTGGACGTAAAGCTCTGATTTATTTTTCCCTCCAGCTTACAGATACGCCTTCCTTTTTTTATTTTTAGATTCCGACGTTATTGGACCGTATGGTTAATTCCTTTTAAGTTGGGATTTGAGCTAGATCAGTGCAGTTGTATGAACACTAGAAATCTCGATTTCTGTATAATCCTAGTAACATCGAATGAATTGCATCCAACGATTATAGCGTTTTGTGTGCGTATTTTTTGAGTATATCATTGTCGAAATTGCAATAGATAAGATTGGTTTAGTAAAATTCAATATCATTGCTGATTAAGAAAATGTTCTTTTGTTACATATAAAGTTGCTATCTGGAAAAGTTAGCTGCATCTAATGATGCTCTGGTTCATATAAAACTAGTTTTTTTTATATTCTTTTGCTTTCTAGCTTTAGTTGAAAGTATTCTGATATGATATAGTGAGTGTCATCAGTAATTATGAAAATTTATATTCCTAAAAATAGTTGTTTGTAACTTTGTATATTTGCAGTCATGGCAGGCGTTGCACCAGAAGGATCTCAATTCGATGCTCGGCAATTTGACTCCAAAATGAGCGAGCTGTAAGTTTTATAATCAATTATATTAATTTTAATCTTAATCTTAATATTATTATAATTAATAAATAATAATATGTTTTTGATTAACAAATGCAGGCTTTCAGCTGATGGACAAGAGTTCTTCACATCATATGATGTGGTCCATGATAGCTTTGATGCTATGGGCCTACATGAAAATCTTCTTAGGGGCATTTATGCATACGGTACGTTTGGTTATCAAATCTGGTTTTACTTTCTTATTGGGTTGATTATGTTTTACAAAAGGCCAAAATACATTTTAGTACCCTGAACTATTAAAGGTGCACCATGGTACCTTGAACTTTGCACCTTTAATAGTTCAAACCAAATTCGGGGGTGCTAAAATGTAATTTGGCCTTTACAAAATGCACTCTATAACAACCCCAAACAATAATTAATCCCTAAGAGAAGTTTCATTTCAAAACAAAATGACCGGTTTGACCAGTAACAGGTCAACAAAAGTGCAAAAACATCAAATTAACAAAACAGTAGATTACATAATTTGTCCTTGTGGTTTTATGAATTCTCTCATTTTGTCCCTAAACTTTTTTTTCGTGATTATTACCACTATGGTCTTCAAATTTTTATCTTTTTTTTGGTCCATTTTGACCTAAAATGACCAAAATACCCTTACAAAAAAATTTCAAAACTTTTTTTTAACAAATAAATTGAAATAAGCGTATTTAGGCCATTTTCGGTCGGAAAAAAAGTTTAGGAACAAAATGGGAGAATCCGTAAAACCACAGGGACAAAATTAAGCGGTTAAAAGAATAGAAAAAAGTAATCTTTATCCGAATGCAGGTTTTGAAAAACCATCAGCAATCCAACAAAGGGGAATCGTACCGTTCACAAAAGGTCTTGATGTGATCCAACAAGCACAATCTGGAACTGGAAAAACTGCTACTTTTTGCTCTGGGATTCTTCAACAGCTTGATTACAATGTTGTTGAATGTCAGGCTCTGGTTTTGGCACCGACCCGCGAGCTGGCACAGCAGATTGAGAAGGTGATGCGGGCCCTAGGGGACTACCAAGGTGTGAAGGTGCATGCTTGTGTAGGTGGGACCAGTGTGCGTGAGGACCAGAGGATCCTGTCTGCTGGGGTCCACGTGGTGGTTGGGACACCTGGACGTGTGTTTGATATGCTGCGTAGGCAGTCGTTGAGGTCTGATTATATTAAGATGTTTGTGCTTGATGAAGCTGATGAAATGCTCTCCAGAGGGTTTAAGGATCAGGTTATTGTTTATATGTTTTTTTTTTAATTTAGTGAATTTACTTGTATTTATAAAGGTCAAAATGGGTTGACCAGAAACAGTCTTTTTAAAGATTTGAAAATATTTTGTATTAAAAATAGTAAAATACACATAGGGTGACTTTTAACCCGTTTGACCTATAAATTGAATGTACCCAGTTATAAATATACAGGCTGAAATTGCCATCTTTATAAAAAAAAATTCTCTTTATATGACCAACTTTACTGTAGATGTGGCAAATTTGGGTCAAAATGGTTTTTTTGTATGCTTCTAAACTGGTCGGGCGGCGGGTTGGGTTTGACCCATAACACTTTTTGTCCAATTTTTAAATAAATACTCGCTGTGCCAAATATGATACAATATATTTTTTATTTTATTTTAATTTTATTGTATTTCTTTTTGAATAAAATGTTTTGTTGAGGCCATGAGGCTGTCTGCAATAAAAAGGTAAATTCTTGGCAACTTTCAATATATCTTTTTTTACTTACAAAACATAACTTGAATCCATTCTTATAGTTATTGGGTAATTTTTTTCGATGTTTATGTAATTTTCTGAATAACATGTTTTGATAAGGCTTTATTCATTAAAATGGTCAATTTTTGGCCCGGTTCTACTTGACCCGCTTTCTCTTGAGCTAGCCTGAATCAACCAATTCATAAAAAAATGGGCCGAAACGTTTACTATAATTTACAAGAAGCTTAACATCTGTTTTCTAACAAATGAATTATTATTTTTTCTTTTCTTTCCAGATCTATGACATCTTCCAGCTGTTACCATCAAAAGTCCAAGTAGGCGTCTTCTCCGCCACAATGCCACCCGAAGCCCTAGAAATAACCCGAAAATTCATGAACAAACCTGTCAGAATCCTCGTCAAACGTGACGAACTCACTTTAGAAGGAATCAAGCAATTCTACGTGAATGTGGAAAAAGAAGAATGGAAACTGGAAACCCTTTGTGATCTGTATGAAACCCTAGCAATCACCCAAAGTGTCATCTTCGTCAACACCCGCCGAAAGGTTGACTGGTTGACCGACAAGATGCGGTCCCGCGACCACACGGTGTCCGCCACCCACGGTGACATGGACCAGAACACGCGTGACATCATCATGCGCGAGTTCAGGTCGGGTTCTTCTCGGGTGCTGATTACAACTGATTTGCTGGCGCGTGGGATTGATGTGCAACAAGTGTCGCTTGTGATTAATTATGATTTGCCGACACAGCCGGAGAATTATCTGCATAGGATTGGTCGAAGTGGGCGCTTTGGGAGAAAAGGTGTTGCGATTAATTTTGTGACAGTTGAGGATGAGAAGATGCTTGGGGATATTCAGAAGTTTTATAATGTGGTGGTCGAGGAGTTGCCGTCAAATGTTGCTGATTTGATCTGATGATTTTGGTTTTGTGGTTTCTGTTTTGGTTTCTTTAAGTTATTGAAAGATGGATGGATGGTCTTTTGGTAGTAGGGTTTTGGATTGTGTTTGTAGGTTAAAGATTTTGATTTTCTGGGATTATTAGTTTATTTGTTTGAATTCCATCTTTTGGTATGCTTGCAGTTTTGATCTGAAATTAGATGTGATTTTAGCAAGTTTAATTGTTTTTTATGATCAAATCAAAGTTACTAATAATCCTTTGAAGTATGGAATTATCAACATTAAAAACCTTCATAAGAGTATAGAGTCCAAGTGTGTCTTAAAAGGCATTTTGTACTAATATTCATATAACATTCATTTGGGAGCTATAAAGAATACTTCAAACCATCACAATTTACAAAACTAAAAAAATATATAGAAAACCTTGAAGGAAGCTTTAACGGATGTTATACCCATGTCGCGACGCAATTGGTGTGACCAACAATGTCACGTACGAGTATTCTTGATTCCGTTTATAGTGGGAAGGAAGAGGTGTGGGGGGACGTTTGGCATCGTTGAACACTATCTTAGGTGAGTTTAACCTTATGCTCTCAGAGTCCAATATCATTTTATACCCAAGAGTTATATAGAGTTAGTGCATGGGGTGTGACAATGTTATAGGCCCGCCAAACCCCCTTTCAACACCGTTAAAGGCGAAATTTCCACAGCGTGCCCACCGCCAATGGACGTTTCTCCATAGGTATAACGGCTCACCAACGATTTTTTTAATTTGGTAAATTGTGATTGGTTTCGGGTATGTTTTGTGAGTCTCAAAGGGGTGTTATAGAATATTAAACCATCGAGGATAATTTTAAGGTGAGTGTTAAAACTATGTTAAATGGGCAAAAAAACGACATGACTTTAACAAGGATTCCATCTCTTGTAGAGCTTTCTTTGCCCCATACCATTGCTATAACATTAACCTAAAAACAGATTCTCTCCTATAACATTTTTCTGTCTCTCCTATAACATTTTTCTGTAATCCATAAAGAACATTCTCAACCAATCACAATTTACTAAAAAACCCAAAAAAAAAAATTAAAAAAAGCCATTAACATGGCGCCATAGCAATGGCGGAAAACCTTTGGCAAGCGAATGGCAGGAGTTGTGGACTTGTGGTGTCGTTTGGCGCCGCCAAAGACACTATAACGGGCTTATAAAGGCGCCACATCATCATGAGCCCTTAGTTATGTGTTTAAAAAGTATGTCACAACTACAATTTACAAAGATTTATTAATTTTAATCAAATCTTTGCAAGTAAATGATATTTTTGGAGGGCTAAAGTCAAACACCACAGTTACACATATAGCAAAAAAAGAAAGAGCTTATATAAAGAACTTTACTATGTCAAACAAGTGAAATAAAAGAGTTATAACAAAAGAAAGCTAGAGCTAGAGATTTACAGTTTAGTAAGATTTTCATCACCAACAACTATCACAATTACTATCAAGAGCATAGAGGGGTAAAATGGTAAAAACAAGACAATCCCCCCTTAGAGAAATATGATCATTATAAGGATCATAGAGTGGTTTGTTTCGTAAAGAAAAACAAAATTCCATCAACGAACCCTTTCTTCATCTTCAAAATTTAAAGTTTCCATCCCTTTGAGAGTAGTTTCATACTTGTTTCTTGGATCAGATGATCCAGCAGCTTGTCTTGGTCTTGCACGACCAAAGGGAGTAGTGGGGTCCACATCGTTAGTTCGCCTACTTACTCTCCCGCTAAATCCCGAGCTCGACATCTACACATCCGTATTTATTTGCATATAAACAAATCAGATAAATGCTATTGCTTCCTACTAAATATTCCTAAACTCGTCTGATCAATACAACTGTCCAGATCAAAGGATGATGAGATTAGGACAGATATTTAGTGGATTCCACATGTCAGTCATTTTCTTGCAGTAAAAGAAAGAACTCACCATAGCATCTGTGCTAACTGTTGCATCGTTAGCAACCGGACTCTTTTCCTTGCTTAAATTGCCAGAGTTTGTAACCTGTCTTCTACGAGAAGTATCCATTGAAGATGTCAATTTCCCACTTTCATCACCTACAATAAATTCAAAATTAAGAGTTAATTTCATAAATGGTCCTTTAACTAGCTACATATTGTAACTTTAGTCTTTTCTTTTTTAAAGTTCCAAACCCAGTCCTTTATGTACCATTTTATTGCATGGACGGTCCTTTTAAACGCTACATATGGTTTGTTAAAAGGACCATTTTATTGCACGCAAGGCGTTCAAAAGGACTAAGTTTGGTACTTTCAGAAAGAAGGGACCAAAGTTGCAATATGTGGTTACTTAAAGGACCATTTATGAAATTAGCTTTTTTACCTATTGGCCTATCACCATTTGGAATAACAGGTGGGGTCCCAGTGCTTGGTCCAGCACCCATACCCTAACAAATACAACAATTAGGGTTAAAAAAA
The DNA here is from genome assembly GCA_963853835.1 of Calendula officinalis. Lineage (NCBI taxonomy): Eukaryota > Viridiplantae > Streptophyta > Magnoliopsida > Asterales > Asteraceae > Calendula > Calendula officinalis. Next base: position 24,021,084 of record OY970825.1, read on the forward strand.
TTATTATTATTATTATTATTATTATTATTATTATTTTTTATTATTTTTTATTTTTTTTGTAATTCTGATATTATAACTGCATGAAGCAAAACATGTATGGTATAAACTAATACTATACTTACAAGGCCGCGGGTAGGAGGAGCTGCAATCTGTGATTGCTGATATTTGAGAATTGTCCAATCGAAAACATAATCAAACTGAAACCCTATAAAAAGATAAAAATACAAAAGACTCTGATAAATCTGTTTTTCTAATTTTTATTAATACATATTTTAAAATGGATAAGAAAGTGTTACCTTCACGGATAAAAAGATCACGGAATATTCTCTTCAAATAAGCATAATCAGGTTTATCCTCAAACCGTAATGAACGACAGTAATGAAAGTATGATGCAAATTCGGTTGGATAGCCACGGCATAAAGACTGAAAAAATTATTAAAAAAATAAAATAAAATCGCTAATTTTCACATATTTAATTAATCTCATCAAATACCTCAATTGATGTAGCAACTTTCTTCTCACTAATTTTCTCATATTTTTGTTTCTTATTTCCCGCTTTTAGTCCTTGCCATGGAAGGCTGGTTGGCCATATAAGAATAAGTTAAAAAGATATTATTTCACTACACGAGGGGTAAAAATGGAAAATAAAGATATTTATTAATTATTACCTTCCTCTTAAAAAATACATGAGAACATATCCAAGAGATTCCAGATCATCCCTCCTGCTTTGTTCTACATGGTCCAGAAACAAAAAATAAATAAATAATCAATATTCAAAAAAATTGTATTTTTTTCATGTATATTAGCAATAAGTACCGATTCCAAGATGGGTATTCATGCTTGCATATCTTGCAGTCCCAGTCAAGTTTTTGTTATCTCTACAAAAAAAGTTAAAAATAAAATAAAATAATTTAGAAAAACACTTGAAAAAGAAAAGTGTGCTAATGTGACTTGAATATACAAAAAAACATATTTTAGTATTAGAAAATCTCTCACCTGTATGGAATGTGTTGATGAGTTGTAGTATCTCTGTATTTCTTGACCAGACCAAAGTCAATGATATAGACCTGCATGATCAGAAAAAGGAAAATTACTAAATTAACCCTAACCAAATTGGCAACAAAAATAAATGAACAAAATGTGATACCTGATTTGCACGTCGCCCTAAGCCCATAAGGAAATTATCTGGCTTAATATCTCGATGTAGAAATGATTTTGAATGAACAAATTCAATTCGATTGATCTGAAAGGAATATCATAAATAGTAAGAAACAAAAACAATAAATAAATATAATTTGGTAAGTGGCTAACTAACCATTTGGTCTGCAAGCATAAGAACCGTTTTTAGAGAAAGTTTTCTACTGCAGAAATTGAATAGATCCTCGAGACTGGGACCGAGTAAATCCATTACCAGAACATTATAATCTCCCTCCACACCGAACCATCTAACATTTGGAATACCAGCTGTAATAGTGTGGCAATTAACAAAATGATTTAATAATACAGAAAATAATTATTAAAAAAGTTATATGAAAAATGTATTAATGTAGCTTCTTACTTCCTCCTTGTAAAATTCTGTATAACTTGGACTCATATAGCAGTTGAGGATGTTTTGTCTTGACATTTTCCTGAAAACCGTCACAAGGTAAAACTTCCATAAGAAAAATGGTGCCACGTCATCACCAAATTGGAGCACATGGTGATCACCACTTTCCAAGAGTACCATTCCATGAAGTAAGGTACAGCATTAAACTCCACTAGGAAGCGTACATGATTATGATTTCTTCAAATAGAATGAAATCATCTTTCTTTTACAAAATCATATATGCATTCTCAGTTGTAGTATCTAAAAAGGCATATGTTTCTGGTTTTCCACATTATGATTTATGACTAAATACTCTACCACTAGTCCACTACTGAATTATTACCTAAATAAATGGACAATATCTGGAAACATAGAACATATACCGATGATATTATCATTTTAATTACATTAACGCTGTAGCAAATGGATTCATCAACAATTTCTTAACGACTTAAGCATCCGAACTCCTAACAAATCAGTTGACTCAATCATCTCAATAACTCTAGAAATAACAACATTCTAATTTTAACTTCGAGTTAACTAATTAACAAGTAACAACATTCGTAGGCAAAAATTGAAATAAAATGACGAAGATAATGATACTCACAAGCTTAATTGCAACTTCTTCATTTGTCTGTACATTAGTACCTGCAGAACAAAATATAACAATTCATTTCAACAAAACACAGAAATTAAACAAATGACCTCATGGATTTTAGGCATTTAAACGAATAAACACAATTAAAACAAAATTCGATAAACAGTAACGATGATATACCTAAATAGATCTCTCCGAACGATCCACTGCCAATTTTTCGACCTAGACGAAATTTGTTACCTACACGAGGCTCCATCAAGATCTAGGGTTTTGGAGATTAAGAAAATGAATTAGGAGGTATCGAATTAGGAGTGAATTAGGTTGAAGAAAACAAAGAAGGTGAGGTGAGGAGAGAGAGAGAGAGTAGCAGAAGCACATCGCTTTATCTCTCTAAAAGTAATTATATAATATACAAAATAGAAACGGTCGAACACGCGTTACCAGTGAACCAACCGAAAGTGCTCTTCTTTTCCTTGAACCGGATAGGTTCTGATTTAAAGGCCGGTGTCAGAGTCAACTGTTAAAGAAAATAATTAATTAATTGATTAAAAAATTAGTTGCTTAATATGCGTTTTTAACATGGTTTATTACTACTCCCTCCGTCCCACAAAAAAGTTCTCATTTCTCCTAAAGCTTTTGTCCCACAAAAAAGTTCTCATTTCTCACATGTGGTGGGCTCCACACAATAAAATATTATTATTATTAAAAACTTCATCAATAACATCCACTAATTATCTTTCTCTCTCCAAACCAACCTTATATTTTAATCAAAATAATACCAATGACTCCACCATTAACTATCACCTAAAATCTTGTGCCAAAAGGAAATGTGAACTTTTTTGTGGGACGGAGGTAGTATTAAATAGCACTCCATTAAAATAATGTTTTGATTAAAAAGATACGATTAAACACCTTAATTGTTTATGAAATTTGACAAACGGCAGATGGAGAAATATATTGATCAATAAATGTGTATTAAAACTATGATAAAAACTTGCATGTTAAGGGGTTCAAAACGGATTTTCGGATTCGGATGGTGGATTTTACCATCCGAAATTCGGATATCCGTTATCCAAAAAATAAATTATTTAACTATATTTCAGGTATTTCATATATTTTTCATTGATTTTTCGGATACATATGGGATATTTCGGATATTTTGGATAATATTTCGGATATTGGATATCTAAAAATCTAGAAAACACTATCTGGATTCGGTATCCGAAATCTGGATATCTGGATTTTCATACACCTGGATTTCTGGTTATCATATACTTTCATATATCCAGGTTTTTCAGATATTTTCACACATCTAGTTAAAACAATGTTAAAGTCATTTTGACTCTTTAACATGGTCACGAGGGACACTGCGGTGTTAATGCATGCTAAAACCATATTAAAATTCAAAATGGGTCCATAAATCAACATATTTGCATTGCTTCGCTTTAACGTTCCGTCATAGTTTGGCGATTCTTTTTTAACATGTGTTTAACATGAAGTGTTAATGCATGTTAAATGAGTTTAATGAGCAGAAATCTTTGATTATCACCGTGTGCTCTAACCAGAAATCTCATTATCACTTCTTAATGTTTAGATCCAATTTCAAACTAGTATATCCAATGATCGAAGATTATTCTTTGATTATTAGTTAAAATAAATAAAATATGAATTACATGTTATTATTTATACTCGAGATATCATTAATTTTAAAACGTGTAAATTAAGACAACACGACAAATAGAACAATTAAAAAACATTTGTGTCACCTTCTTGCTTACCGTCAAGGCTATGTAAACTCATACATGTGTCACAATTAATTATATGGCTAAAATACATTAGGGGTGCTTATCGGGCCAAAACCGAACCGAACCGAACCGATAGAACCGATAACGATGAATTTTTAAAACCGAAACCAAACCGATAACATGTTATCGGTTTCGGTTCGGTCCGGTTTCGGTTCGGTTAATTTAGGCCAAATGTTCATCCTTTTCCGAAAACCGAACCGAACCGATAGAACCGATAACGATGAATTTTCAAAACCGAAACCGAACCGATAACATGTTATCGGTTTCGGTTTGGTTTCGTTTCGGTTCGGTTTCGGTCGGTTTTCGGTTCGGTTCGGTTTTTTCGGCTCAAATGCTCACCCCTAAAATACATATTACAAAAATACGATGAAATGAATGCCGTAAATTAACACAGATGATATAACTGATATTTCACGGTGGAGACATTTAGATAGATTAATATGTCGAGTTCGAATATGTATAATAATAATTTTAGTTAATATGAAATATATTATATTACCAAATTTATTTTATATATTTATGTACACTACAAAAGAGAAGAATTGTTAGAAGGGGTCAAAGTCACATTGGGAGCCATGGGCTAAGAAAAAAATAGAGTTTTTGGTATAGAGTAATTTGTATTTATATAAAGCAATATTATCAAATGACTATTATTAGTTTCGTGTTTTTGGGTAACACGATATGATACAAATTTGTTCAACATGAAAACAACACGACACGAAGTCGTATTTTATTTTGCTAACACGAACACGACCCAATTAAAAAAACGATAAACACGACAACATAAAATAAATAACAAAATAACTAAATTCTTACTTATTACATGCTAAAAATCCGACAAACACGACAAATATATAACATTCATTTCTAAATGTTCTCAAAATCATAATTACCATGTCAATTTCGTGTTAATCTCTGAACACGACACGACTTCGTGTTTGTTTTACACGACACGAACACGAATTTAAATTTCAATTCCGTCCTAATTCCATTTCATTTCGTGTATTTTTGTCGTGTCGTGTCAAGTTTTGACAGCTCTAACTTTTATGCATCTCTTTTTCTTTTATTCCAGTTTGCATTTCATCTCATTCATTAAAAGGAAAAGAAAAATATAATTATTTTTTAAATGAAATTATTCAGTATAAATAAAAATTATTGGGTACAAAATTAACACTATAAAAGAAATTAGTCACTTTCGTAGTTTTAGTGTGGACCGAAATGGATCTGGGCTATACTGGTTGGCACTTGCATGGGTCTATTCGTGTATAAATAATTAAAATGAGGGTCTTGACTGTTGACCCAAGTCTGATTATGGTAAATGGTCGACTTCAAATATACCCGCTTATCACGGAATGTTTTAAAACAGGGATGTTCTAATTTCTACTTTTTTATTTTCTCATTTTCCTACAAAAATATTATGGATTTAAATGTTGATACTTCAAAAGGTCAAAAAAAAATCCAAAAACTCACTACAAACTTAATCACCACTGTTTAGATCTTTTATTAGGTTCCAACAACCCAACTTGTTTTTCAACCAAAACATACAATTTTCAAATCAATACCACCCTCAATACTAACAATCGCCAATATTTTTCAACCAACACATGGAATACACCACTTCTTCTCCTTAAATCTACTTTTAAAAATATGCAATTGGGCGACTCTCTACCACCTCAAAATTTACCTATAATTGCATACTTAGTATTGTTGGTTGTTACATAATTAGTGGTTAATATTGTTACATTTCCAGTATGAATATACGAAGTAATTTATAAATACAACCTTAAAAATTGTTTAAATCCTAAAAACATTCATATTTCATATTAGGGATATTTTAAAGTTCTCCCTTGTATTTATTTCACATCCTTCAAAAATTGTGAACTTTAGATTTAACTATTTATACCAATTGCATCTATTAAGGAAAGTTTAACTTTATAAAATACAATTCTAAACATGGAAATAAGGATTCAATACAGAAAAGTTGGATTTGAACCAACATACTTCGGAAATATTCGAAAACGATCACGGTAACAGTTTGACCGAGTATATCACGAGCAAATCTCGACCACGTGAAGAAACTTATTATAACAAGAATTACCCTTCAAAAATGAACCAATGCCTTCAAAGAAAAAATAACCAAGGAACCTTTTTTTTCATTAGTAATTTATGAACTTTCTCTACAAAGAGATAAAATAATTGACTTACAAAAATGAAAACAAAAAAACCAACCGCTATAAAAGCAGTAATCAAAACTGGTTACAAGTTACAACAAATACAACAAGATAATACAACCCAATCAGAGTTGAAAAAAAAATTATAAACCAATAAGTTATTGTTAACCACAATTGTATTTTCATATTCTGAGTCATAATATGAAGGAATAAAACCAAAGTTCTTAACTCGGTTAGCTTAGCTAGCGGTAGCCATGGGAGTCCTAGGGCTCGGGAGTCCCATATATGAAAGCCGTGGTGAGAGTCGAACCTTCGGGCTTGGTCTTGGTGACGGGATCGGCCCGTAATTCCCAAAGTTTGTAGGAACGACCCGAGGTGATAAGTTGACTTGTTCAAGGGCTCTGGATTGTAACTCAGCAGGATAATCCCGAACGCACCCGATACGAGGCCCGGTTCCCGAAGTCCACTTGCACGACAAACGGTTAGCCATGTTAAATTGTACCGGGCTAACCTTAACATTTTCTTGCCCACGGGCTGAAACGGGCCTGCCCAAATCTATGCTAGGTGTACATGTACGGGCAGCACGGGTAGGTGTACGGAGAACATCTACCAATCTTTGATGTGGGATAACAAGCGGTTTAGGCTTTGTTTCGGTTTCGGGTTCGGGTTGAGCCACCTTAAATGAAAAGCCTACTATGACATCATCATCGTCAACGGAACATCTCTGCATTAACATTTCATAATCACGATAAGAATTCGAACTATATGTCTAGAAAGTGTACAACATTAATCCGTAAAAAGATGAAAAAAAAAAATAAATAAAAAAACGTATTTGTTATTTTGTACCTTTACATTAGTGAGATCAACATGGTTTTTTTCCAAGAAACAAATGAATTCTCTGAAGTTTTCTTCGGTTGGGAGGTAATGGCCGCTATACGGCCAAATAGCCTCGAGAACGCCGCCATGGGCCACCAGCCGTCCGGCGGCAGTGGTGGCCCCACCGGAGAGGAAACTTGAATGTTGAAAAAGACCTTTCTTTTTCTGACCAACGTATAATTTACTTGATGTACTTAAAACAAAGATCCATTTCGAACCCTGCGTGGTTTCCAAAAGCAAGCCACTTTGTTGGAAAACGAGTTTTCCGTTTTCCACAATTACTTGGTAGGATTCCCGTTCGTTGGGTCCTAAATATTTGATGCATTGACGTTGTAAAGGGGTTCTTGGACATTTCTCTAGGCTTATATCTTTACCATCACCTACGTCCAACCTTTACATTTCAAGAAAACATTATTAAAATTTGAATTCTTTTGATATTTTTATTTAAAGATCGAAAATCTTGAAAATAACTTTTCTCAAAAATAATACGAAAATGAAACAAACTATGTGGTTTTATTATACTTCAAAAATTATGGTATCCAGGATTTGAAAATTCGGATACCTCCTACAATGTGTCACGTGTTAATCTTCTGCCCTTCTGAGTCCAATCAACCAGAATCCTAGATTCTGTTTTTACTCAAGGGTGGTGTACGAATGATTGACGTGCATTGTGAGTATCCCGGTTTCAAATCCCGGATACAATATCTTTTAAGAAGGTAATAAAACCACCAGAAAAAACAAAATTTTGATTGAAATACATATTATTTTTTTTAAAAACTTCTCTTGAAAACAAGTTCTTACCAGTAGAAAAACGGTTGGCAACTTTCGCTCTCAAACCATATATCGTAGTACATGTGCAAGTTGTGGCCATAACGATGTCGTGGGTCTATCTGCAATTCGAAAAATAAGGATTTTATGAGCAAATTATCGCACGAAATCACGGACTTTAATATTTTGCATAAAACCGAGCTTAAATATTTAAGAAATGAAAGGTTTTTTAGTGCTTACAGCTTCTAGCCAGTGTTGCAACGCGAGTTTTTGAGCCTTTTCATTCTTTGATAACCCTTTTCCAACCTTGGCAGCTCGGGTTCGAGCCCGGGCCCACCGTGAAACCGCGGTTTCCTGCTTCTCGACGTTAAAAAACGAAACCGAGCTTCGATCCAAAGCCGCAAAATCCAAAGCTTTCCACCTACAAAATATCACACAAACTTTAGTATAACAAAATCATGCAAATTAAAAATAAATAAAAAAGGTAAATTTCGGGCTAGAACTAACCATAGTTCCTCAACAACCACCGCGCAATCGGCTAGATTTCTTCGTGTTCGATAACTCTTGTATATTTTCTGAACTGTAGTTGCTGCAGCATTGAGTTCACTCGCGGGCCTAGGCGAAAAGAACACAACTGGTTCGGGTAAAAGATTTGTTGAGCCCGAATGGCCCGTTTCAGGATCGGGCTTTTTAATATCTTGGACCAAATTCTTGAAAGAAAGGGTGGTTTCAAGCATTATCTTTGATGGTTCACAGTTTTTCAAACTGATTGAATTCCTTCTTTTACTTGTAGGGCTACAATCTCGCGAACCACATGAACTTTTCGGGCTTATTTCGGGTTCTGATTCGGGTTTCTTGAAACTATTGGATCTTAATCGGTTTTCGAGATTAACGAGATCATAAGGTAGATCTAAGAAACTGTGACTCAAGATTACTTCCCAGGCTGATGATAAAAGTGATAACGATAAACCCATAACAGTTAAAGATTGATCCCCTACAAATTCATGAAACAAATTTGCTTAAATTGAGGATAATTAACCCATAAATTATTAATTGAAAATTCATTTCAAGAACAAAAAGATGTCAAATTGATTTTGTCACGAAAGGACAAACTTCTTTTGTCTATGCATGTAATGATTAAACAAAAAGTAAACACAAATTTACTTAAAGAAGACACCTAAACACACACACAAACACACAAACACAAAGCTCTATTAACAAAGATTCGATTTTTTTTAGCAAATCATGATACCCAATTGAAAAAAGAAGGCTACCCGATAATTTATTTACCAAAAAGAATAAAACCCAGAAATTAAAACATAAAAAAGCACTCACCTTGAATCAAGATTCTAACGTTTTGTGTAAACTTGTTCGTTAGTTTTTGCTTGAAACTAGTACAAAATGGAGTTAAAGGTCTCTGGTTTCTTGTTGTAGAACTGATGATGATTATGACAAATATCACCGTCACTTATTTATACACAAATTCTTGTAGAAAATAGTTTAATACACGTCTTTGAATTCTTTTTACTTGTGTAAAAGATTGACCAAAGATTTTATTTTTTTTCAAAAAAATATGGTTTGATTTATGATTTTGAATTTGATTAATGGAAATCAAAATTCAAACCCTAGGTGCACGTTTTTGATGATTCAAAGCTTGAGAATTTGGAATGTACTTTAACGTTGTAGAAACTAGAAAATGTGTTTCTTTATTTGTGTACAGATTTTGATGATGGATATATACGTACATATGTGTGTTTATATATATACATGGGAGTAGATAGATAGGTCAAAGAAACGAAGCTAGATATGAGGTTCCACGAAAAATCATAAAATAATCAAATTTACGTGGGGAACGGGTTTAATTTATTGCGGATATTGTTTCTCCAAATTTGATAAATAAATTAATGGTTTTATTAATGACATAAAATTATTGTACATTTATTGATGGAATAGTATTTCTAAAATGCAAGAGATAGTTTTTATATTGATTTTGGCTTTTTATTAACAGCCCTAAAGGCTGTCATTATCATTTTCCATAAATTAATTATATTTAACATTGAAATAAACTTATGTGGAGAAAATACTAATATTAAAAAGGCTGAAAATGTGAATAGTGCACTTTAAAATTAGAAAAATAATAAAACACATGTAAAAAGCAATAATTGAATAAATTATTTGTAAAACTATGGTTTATTCGTTATTTTCTTTAATATATACTTGTATGTCAATAATTATTATTTTTTTATCTATATACTTTTTCAAGTAAAAATGCAATTGATAAATATAATGGTATAATAATAACATGTACGTAAAACAACGGTTAAAATCTTACCACCTACTAAAATAACAAATGCATGACATTATCATTTACTTAATTTCAATCAATTTAACCATAAGAGATCATCATATATCTTATTTCCATCAATATTTTTTTTAATGAGATCACTATTTCCTTTTGTAGTTTAAAAGTTTTTAGTTTTTACAAATTCTCTGATATAAATAATGAAATAAATTAATTAATTAATTCCTCAGTTTTAACTTTATTGAAATTCAAATTAGTTTTTTTTATATTAATATAATGAATCAATTGCATTTCATTTATACTTAAAAATTGTTAAATAAGTTATAGCGTATATTACCATTCAATATGCATATAATTAAAATTTAACTTGTGTGTGTGAAATATGAACTAACTAACTATGTTATAATCTCTTTATACATTGTTAGTTACATTACTAAATAAATTAAATCATTGGCCATATAATCTGATCGAAAAGTGATAATAATTATTCCTTCAAATTCACATATAAAACAGATTTATACACTCAGTATCACGCGGGTTTTGAAAGTAGTGTATATTATAGTTCAATTTGTTTCATTACTTTTATAAATATATAATTGATTTTGTTTTATTGATATTGGTTGGAATATTATAATGGCGTTGAAATCTTGAGGTTCCTCGTCAAAGCGGAAATAGGGGACTCCTATTGTAGTATTGTTTGCAAGCATGAGGACGAATATATTTGGCGGGTCATGGTTTTTCCAATTTTGACTTTCATGTATAATTATTTTTAATTTTCCTTAATACCCAAAAACAAGTGCATTAAGCGTGTATTATATTTATGTCATTATCATCTACTTATGGTATATCTTTTTAACATGTTTCTCCTTTCATAAAGGAAGAGACAACACAACTTTGTACTTCTGAAAAATAGAAAATAAAATTTAAAAAAGATATATTTTACCTTCCAAGAAATTACTTAGTTGGAATATTCAAATGAACTACATGTGGAGAAAAATTGATTCCCACCAAATAGTATTCTAAAAAAAAAAAAATCAAACGTGGTACAAACCAATGTTTTAAAACCCGGATTTTGAATCGGACCGGACGATGTTCTAAAAACGGTCGAACCGGTCGGACCGGTTGGACCGGCCGGTTGAACCGGAATGTAAGAAATGTCTATAAATAAAAAACAAACACTATAATAAATTAAAAATTCCCAAAAACTATTTTTCAGCAAACATAAACAACTTTAAATTTTATATGTATAAGAAATTTTAATAAACATTCATGTCAAAGTTATAATCAGCAAAATCACCTACACAATTCGTATGTAAAATTCAATTGAAACATGAAATATGAAGTTTACTATATGTCACAGTTATTCTGTTTATAAAATTAAATATGAAAATGGAATTGAATTGTCTGTTTTTAAAATTTAAAACTAACATGTTGCTTTAATGTTTGTGAATCCTCCACCGCTTAATGCTTATCATATTCTTCCACCGGAAACGAATCAAAGCTGAACTGCGAAGGTAATCAATCTATGAATGAAGGTAATCAATAGGCCGCTGGACTTTGGCGTGCAACACGAAGCGTTGTAATTTATTGGGGCCAATGAATTTCAGTTTTAGAAAAATACAAAAAATCCGGTCCGACCCCGGTTTCCTAAGCCCGGTTCAACCCAGTTCCGGCATAAACCCGGCGGTTCAAAGCGGTTTACTTTTGGCGAGTCAACCCGCTACTCCCGGCCCGGCATCATGTCAAATTCCCGGTTCGACCGGCCAGTCGAACCCGGTTCTTAAAACATTGGTACAAACTACAAAGTACGTTTTTTGTGCCACAAACGAGCATAAGATCAATCGACAAAAAAATAATTTCACATTTTATTTCTTCTTCTTTTAAACGGTAAGTTAGTAACTTAAGTGGTTCGAGTCTAGACAGTGACATCCACAAATTGCAGTATGTCTTCACTCGAACCCTCCACGTATGGGGAATAAACCTTATCACCTTTTAATCTCCAAATTTTTACGTCTAACAAGGCTTGAACACAAGACCTACTGAAGGAAAACCTCAAGGCTACCTTTGATGGTCAATTTATCAAACCAATTGGTTATTTCGCTAATGTATTCATAAAACATAATCCATAACATATTATAACATTTTGATTATTTCGCTTAATATAACTGGTTTTGGAATTTAAGTTGGACCGATCGATAAGACCGGTAGGACTAAGTATATGTTTGAGAAAACTTAATTAAAAGACTTTGAGCTTATTAGTTTTATAAGCTTACATGAGTTCCCAAACATGCCTTTAAGAAATGAAAAACTTGTATATACACGAAGTAATAGCACATGGCGGATCTTTAGATATACCACTTTTAGGATACAAAAACTTCTAACTAATAAGTTTACACTAATGCTTTTTATATATCAGGACCATATTGCATATTCCATTAAAAATATAAAAATTAACTTAATACGGAGTATTATAGAATGCAGTTGTTAGTCGTACGGTGAAGCATAACTTCCACACGGTTTCCTGCCTGTTGTCAACTTTTCAATAGTGTTGACTTCTAATTCAAAGTCTTAATCTTAAAATACACGTAACTTTCTTTTGTTTCTATTTTCTCGAACCTAATAAATATACATTGATATAACGTAAAAATATATTTTTGTATCTACCTTTTAATTTATATAGTCAGTATGTAAACAATTATTTTGTTACATATTTTAAGAAAAATTGTATTGTTTTCAATGAAGTCTTTCTATTTTATCATTTTACCAATAAAATAATTAACATGTGAAATCCATCAATTTTATTTTATAATCACATCCTTTAATTTAGACATTTGCATTAATCAAATAAATAGAAAAAAATATATAATTAAATACAGGTTTTAAAAGTCAGCTACTAATGCTTTTACTTGTGATAAGCTTCAATGTCTCTGTCACTTATTTTTTTTACCTTGTTTGTATTTTCACTATTTTGTAAATTGATCAACTTTGACATTTGTTTACTTTGATCGTATTGTTTGAGTTTTATTGCTTTTCATCGAGAGGAGTCGTTGATCTATCTTATCATGGTTGGTAGAACAAACTTCATAGATTTACTAATTTTTTATATTAATAAGTTATTATTATATTTATGATAATGAGATGTAAATTTTCGGCACTTCTCAACAGGATGAAACGTCTGTTAACAACATAGTTTTTTTTATACTATTTAATATTATTATTATAATGCTGCAATCCTTTTGTTACTGCTTTTGTTTCTTTACATGTAACTAGGGGTGTCCATCGAGTTATTGGGTCAGGTTAGGATTCTTATTTGGTCGGGTACTCAGGTTTGCTGGGTTGACCCGTTCGGGTTTGTTGGGTTAGTCGGGTTCGAGTTTGTTGGGTTGACCCAATCGGAATGCTCGGTTTACACTTAAATTAGGATTTTTTAGAAAAAAATGAAAATTTTATAATTTATAAAAATTTATATACTAATAGTCTAATATATTGAATTTTGTAAGTTTAAATTTAACGTTTATAATTATTAATTAATTGTTATCGAGTGCAAACTCATTGTCAAGCTGCCAGCTATTAAATGCCAATTACCAATTGGGCTAAACTGGGCCACCTATTAAATGCCTAAAATTAACTGTTGGTTCACCAGGCCCACATTCTCCATTAATGTATTTTGTTTATTGTCTTTGGGGATGTTTGGACTTGACACGTTATATTTGATATTTATATTATAATAAATAATCAAATTATTAATTAGTATTAAATGAGTTTGTACTAGATATTGTTTGGATTGCTTAAGTTGTCAAAAGATAACATTTTATTCAAACAAATTCTTTGTACAAGATGCACAAACTTATTACAAAATATACATTTTCCTAACCGATTTACACTCTCTTTTAACCGAAACCTAAACCAATGAAATCATGAACAAAATTGCATACAAAATCAGCATCTTTATTATGCATTTACAGATGAAACTAACACAAATTTCTGTGGAAATTTGACCTAAAACCAACACGATCATAAGCTGAAAACTTTCTATCACTTGATGAACACAATGGTAAAACAGGAGGCATGCTAAGAATAGCATTAGCAGGACGAGTATAACCACAGTTAAACACACGGTTGTACCTTTGTGGTTGTCGGTTATTTGCAACTGCCAATAGCCCAGTGTACTCCTTAACCACAGTTGGGTTAAACCCGAGATAAACCTCGTCCCATTTACTCTTTTGCCCCTCATCATCCACAAACCTCATTGCCTCCATTTCTTCCTTTGTGTATGCAAGTTTCATTGTTCCAACAGTTGTGTTTTCAATCACATTTACAGTTATCAATTCCTTTTCATTCCCATTTGATACCTTCGGATTCAAATCAATTTCTTGAATCGATTCATCAACAGTCTTTTCGGGTACATTTTGATTTTTTGATTTCTTGTTGTTCTTCAACTAATTTGGGATTCTTGATATTTTTCCTTTGGTAAACAGCTTTCACTTTACCAGATGTTTTCTTAAACACTTTCTGAGATTTTACCTCTGAAATCTTCTTCCCATTTGCAGGTTTGTGATCTTGAACTGGAACTGTTTGACTGTTTGACTTTTTCTCATTGGCGCATTTCATCGAACACCTCGTGCTCTGTTTCTTCAACCCTTTGTTCCTCTTCTTCTTCCCATCATTTTCTTGCTTATTTCCATAACCACCATCAGTTTCCTTCTTACAACGATTCCTGAACCCAGTAACAGAAGCAGTTACTTCAATTAACGCTGTATCATCAATCACTTCAACCTCCAATGCACAATTGACATCTTCAACACTTTGTTCTCTACGCACCACCAATTTCTCGAAACACCTTCTTTTGTGACCTTGATTTGCATCAGCGGCTAGAATTCGAGATGAATTCATGTTCTTCAGTTTGCGAGAATCATGATTTCTGGAGAAACCTTCGTCAGCCAAAGATTTCAATGGCCCAATTGCGAAATTTGACTCTGTATCTCGACGATTGATCTCCGTATGAAGGAATGATGATTGACTCGCCATGATTTGAATTAGGAAAAAAGGAGAGAAACTGGGAATGAAGAATGGGTGTAAACAGTTGGAATGAATCGAGAAACGGTTTATGAACTTTATATATGCATGGTGAATATGGGCGGGTGTTCGCTAACTGAAACTGAAACTTATTCGCGCTATTTTATTCTATTATTTTTTAATTTAGTTTATTTTAATAATTTGGTAAAAAACAAATTTTAGTTTCATAGACACATATAGATGACACACGTCACATGTGCAAATATACACAGATGTATCATGATTTATGAGGTGATATACACTACAAAAATTTATTTACATATCATAATATATATTTTGGTGTAGAAGTGAGATTCTGTAAGGCCTCCAAAAACGATGAGAATTTAAAAAACGGTGAGGACTCGCGAGGACACTTCAAAAACATTCCAAAAAATTTCGAAAAAAATATATATAACTCCCGATGATTATTACTACATTTGACCAAAAAAAAATTTGAAAAAAAAAATTATGATCCACTTTTTTTTCGCGGATCATAAAATGATCCATAATTTTTTTGTGAATCATTATTATGATCCATATTTTTTTTGGATCATTTTTAAAAAAAAAATTATTTTTTAGATCTTATATGCTGCAATTTTAATGTTTAAAAAAGAGTTTTTTTGAAAAAAGTTTGTTTTGGATCATTTTTAGAGTTTTTGTTGGAGTCCTCTTAGTCCTCACCGGGAAAAGAGTCCTCACCGGATCCGGACTCTTTTGGTGTAATTATACAATCTATTTTATAATTTATATAATTTGTATAGTAATAAAAAATACTCTTTTATTTGTAGTATATAACATCTCAACTGGATTAGATAACATTCGTTACTGAATTTCACAGTAAGTTTTTTTTTGAAATTAGTTATTGTTTTCTTTTTAATAGCAAGTTAATTGAAAATGATGAATAAAATCGACGTACCATCTTCTAAAGACAAAAATTGTACTGTAATTGTGAGTAAGTTAGTTAAGTCGTTGGCGTCTTTCGCGTTATATGGCGATAAATAATTATGTGAGCAATTGAATTTATTAATTTAACCTTGTGTGCATAAATAACTCATAAACCGATTAAGTGCTATTGGATAATTGGATTATTAAAAAAGTCAATAAACCCAAAAAATAATAATTAGCTAATAGGAGTACTTATATAAGTAAGGTAACTTAAAATGTGTAAAATGTGTGTGGTGACATAGTCAAGTTTCAAACATTATAAATTATACTCCCTCCGTCCCTTAATAAAGTTCCCATTTGTGTTGGGTACAATATTTTAGGAGATAGTTAGTGGTGGGGTATTTGGTATTACTTTTGATTAAAATATAAGGTTTGATTGGAGAGAGAAAGTGTTTTAAGAGATAGTTAGTGGTGAAAGTATTGGTAATAATATTATTATATTAAGTGGGTCCATTAAGTTTGAGAAATGAGAACTTTATTTAGGGACAAAACTTGAAGGTGAAATGAGAACTTTATTTAGGGACGGAGGGAGTAATTAATAATGAAAAAACATACTTCCTCCGTATCAAAATAAGTGACACAAATTGGCTTACACGTATTTTGAGGCAAAAGATTAAAGTAGGGATTAAAATATATTAAAGTACATAGTTAGTGGAGAATGAGTCCCACTTTCCTTGAATAAAGTGATATTAATGAATTTTAAAAGTAAAAGTAAGGGTATAAGGGTAATTTCACTTTATTAAAGTGGATAGTTAGTGAGTATGGGTCCCATTATTTTTACCAAATAAGGAAAGTTTTCAAAGTGTGTCACTTATTTTGATACACCCCAAAATAGAAAGTGTGTCACTTATTTTGATACGGAGGAAGTATAATTATAAATTTATACTATAATTTATCAATAACTTTTTTATTTTCAACATATTCAAACCATTCACATAACTGAATAGAGTTGTATTCTAGGAAGTCCAAAGGATTTGTCTAGTCTCAAGGGACAAATCCTAGCCATTGGATTAAGATGGACAAGATCAAATCCCCCACCTACAACCACCGCCGGCCGCCGTCCGCCGCCGCCGTCCGCCGCCGACCACCGCCGATCGCCGCCGTCTGCCGCCGTCCGCCGCTTCATAAAGCCAAGCACATGTGTTTTTGTTCCTGAACACATGTAACTTACAAGCAAGTCATTTGTGTTTGAATCACGAAGCACATGTGCTTCACTACAAGGAAAAAAAATCAAAACAAGTGACGAACACATCATTATGAAGCACATGTGCTTCATAAAGCCAAGCACATGTGCTTCATAAAGCCAATGCTTCATAAAGCCAAGCACACATGTGTTTTTGTTCCTGAACACATGTAACTTACAAACAAGTCATTTGTGTTTGAATCATGAAGCACATGTGCTTGACGTTATGAAGCACATGTGCTTCACTACACGGAAAAAAATCAAAACAAGTCACGAAGCACATGTGTTTCCAGTCACGACTACCACCACCGGTCACCACCGCCGGCGGCCACCTCCGGCAGTCGTCCGCCGCCGTCCGCCGCCCATCGCCGCCGTCCGCCTCCGCCCATTGCCGCCGCCCGCCGGCGCCGTCTCCGGCCGCCGGAGAAGCACATGTGCTTGTAGTGGTGGTGGTGGTTTTGAATCTTAATCTTCACCATTAATTTTTCTTGATCCAATGGCTAATAAATATTCCTTGGGACTAGATAAAATTAATGGATTACCTTGAACATTTCACTAACTAAATAACTATATATATTTAGCTCACATAACTCAATACATTTAATACGCTTAGAAAACAGGGTTTATGACAGTATTGTAAAACTCAGCCAACTCGGCCGAGTACTCGTCAGGTACTCTCTACTCGGTGGTGTACCAAGTCAGGTTGGTGCTAACTGGTAAAAATAATTGATCAGGACTCGGACAACGTTATCGAACGAACGAGTAGCAAACAGTGACATCTGCAATCATGACTCATGACGGGTAAATTTAAGTCAAGTTAGACTTTAGTATACATCAAATCCTACGTCCAATCATTGAACTATAACGTGACGACATGATAAGCATTAAATATTAACGAACCATGAAAAGGTTGTTTTATTATATATATTTTTTTAATTAATAAACTATGTATACAATCATCCATATTTGTTATTTCACTGTTTTATTTTATTTATTTTTTAACTTTTAATTGAAAAACTTGTTTCCTTTTGTGTTGGGCGATAATAATATGGTAGGCATGTTTTAGGCAAAAACATCGTCACGGAGACATAGATCCCTAATTGGATGCTCACATAATCCTATCCTCCGCAAGCACCAAATTTCCGATGGATGAATCGAAACCTGATCAATCATCAGGTACCCGTCTCTCTATTTCGAGTTAATTGCTCATATTCGTATCCAAATTGCTTATTCATTTACACATGTTTTCAGAATCACAATAACATCCACCAATTCATTTCATTATAGACTTAATATTTGTCCTTGCATAGCTCACATTATGTTTAATATGCTGTTATGGTTTGTTCGCCCTCCAAGTGTTTGTAGAAATGCCTCAGTGAGAATTAGAACCTATAACAGGTTTCAAACAAGTAAAATAAAAGGGTATTTCATAAATTCTTATGATTGCCCTCCAAATGTTTGTAGAAATGCCTCAGTGAGAATTAGAACCTATAATATGATTCAAACAAGTAAAATACAAAGGTATTTCATAATTTCTTATGATTGCCCTCCAAGTATTTGTAGAAATGCCTCAGTGAGAATTAGAACCTATAATATGATTCAAACAAATAATATACAAAGGTATTTCATAACTTCTTATGATTGATGAAACTCGTGACTAAAGTTTGTTGTTGTGTAGGAAGATGCAAGTGTAAATTCATGGTTATATTGTTTTATATGTTTCATATATTACTTGAATTTAATGTTAGATAAGGGGTTAAAAGTGCGAACTGGTAAAAACCCAAAACCTAACAAGGAAAAATATGGATATCGTGATGATGTGGATGTGAAATCCCCAATTGATGATGTCAAAGGTCCAAATGTTTTTGAAAGAGTGAAAGAGGAATTTGAAGCATTAAAGACAAAAAAGTATGTTTTTAACCGTACACTTTTTTCGCATAGCATCAATTTGAAACCCTAGGAATGATTCATGATCATCTATTTTCAGAGGTGATAACAAGGAAAAATATGGATCTCGTGATGATATCGATGAGCATACACCAAATGATGATGTCAAAGGTCCAAATGTTTTTGAAAGGGTAAAAGAGGAATTTGAAGCATTAAAGACTAAAAAGTATGTTTTTATTGCTTTTGTACAGAATCAATTTGAAACCCTAGAAATGATTCGTGATCATATATTTGCAGGGGTGATAACAAGGAAAAATATGGATATCGTGATGGTATGGATGTGAATATGTCAAATGATGATGTCAAAGGTCCAAATGTTTTTGAAAGAGTAAAAGATGAATTTGAAGCATTAAAGCCTAAAAAGTAAGTTTTTATTGGTTTCACATAGCATAAATTCGAAAACCTAGAAATGATTCATGATCATATATTTGCAGGGGTGATGGCACGTCTACAGAATCAAAAAAAGAGAAAAAAAGTTCACTTACAGGTACAATTTCTAAGCTTTATAGCAATTGGCTAATTACTAAAAATTAAACCCTAGAAATAAAGTACAAATAATAGGTGTCATCCATATGCAAGATACAATTATCATTAATCTCACGCTTATCACCATCAACCAATGTTGTAAACTCGCTACCTGTTCATTCGATGACCTTGTAGCGAGTAATCGGATTAAGATTTTTTGTATATAATTTTTTATAAAAATATATATTATACATATTATTTCCCTAGTTATTAAAAACAGAACATATTTTAAAACCTATAAGTCAAATGTATTACACTAATACTATATATAAATAATAACAATAACAATAATACTTCGTAGTAGTAATAATAATAATAATAATAATAATAATAATAATAACTTAAAATGTATTTTGGAGAGTGGGGTGGTGGGAAAGTAAACATTTTGGAGAAATTGACCGATTTTTATATTGACCGAGTTTTTTGACCGGTTGGTATCAACCCAGCTCAGTAATTATTATTATTATTTTTTCTTGATTTGAATGGGTAGAAAACGAGGGAAGCCCGAGTAAAATAGTTCACCATAAAGAAACTCATGGTAGGGCGGATGATATTGATCCGGATATCCCAATCAATGAGTTCAAAGGTCCTAGCATTCTTCACCGAGCCAAAGAAGAGATTGAAGCCCTAGTTGACACAATTCATTCCAAAAAGGATTCTGATAGTGATAAAGATTCTCCCTCGCCAAAGAAAGAGGGCGGCTTTCGAGCTTTTAAAGACAAGATGCTTAAAATGCGTAAACCCTGATTCATTGGAGTGAGTGAGTTACCAAGTTTTATGATTCTTTTAGCACAAGTCAAGAAATTGCATGTATTTGACAAATTTTTTATAAGATTGCCGTGCGTTACAAGTTACGATTGTTGGCGCCCGAATGCGGAAACCGAATGCAATAATTCGATAGTTATCAGAGTCTTTATCTTAAAAACAATACTTAATAAAAAGATTAAAATATAAAAATAATAATTTTTCTATATTATCATTTCAAGATATGGCAAACTGGATGATATAAAGAAAGATGGTTTCGGTTGTGTTATCCTGTAAGATTATCTTAAATGGACTCTAGGCAGCAACCTAATCATCTTTTTTTTTTTTAACATGGATTCCGAGTAAAGCGAGCTGATTAATTCCAGAGCGATTATCCGCTTTGCCGGTATTTCGTACATGGTTGGACTGGGCTACTAATCGTTTTTACTATCAAGTCACCTTTACATAGAATGTTTTTGTGCATGTTAATATATATTCAACCGTGTAATATACGTGTATATAATAAGGAAATTGTATCACACTTTACAAGTATTACTTCTATCACAACTAGGTTGCGGTGAACAAGCTTTGAGTCTTGTAGATACAATCTTTAGAAGTGGTTCGGTTGATGTTGTTGTGGATAGTTTAAAACCGGTTAGAACCGAAAATTATATCAGCATTAACATAAACTACGTCTTGAGTTAAATTTAAAATTGTCAAATTCGAGTTCTAGAACCAAATGGAGTTGGAAAAATTAGACCGAAAAAACCAAGAACCGAAAAAGACAAAAAAAGAACCGAGAACCGACCCAAAAACCGGAAATCAAGGCTAACCAATTCAGATTATGTTTGTGTTTTTCGGTTAAAATGCTCGTCCCTAATCAAATACGAACGACTTCTAAATAATATGGATTTTATTGTGATGATTTAAACATAAGGGGTGCTATGTGTAAAATATGCTCCCATTCAAAAGGAGGGAAAAAACGAGAAAGGAGACCTTTAAACCCTAAAAAAATAAAACCAATTAATCTCCCTCTTGGAAGAGGGGTATAGGAACTGGTTAGGGTTTAGCTTAAACCCTAAAAACCTACACACCTGCGTGTTTGTGTGTGGAAATAAAGGTTTTTTTTGCATCAATTCGTCCAGATACACTCTCAGTACACGAGCATGGCGAGGCTACTTCGGAACCTATCGATTCTGAAACGATCCGTATGCTACTTCGAGGTGATTAAAACATTTCGCTATTTTCTTCATCATTTTCGTGTTTGCTGTTTCATGCTGTTTTTCTCTTGTGATTTTATGGCTTTTGTATGTATTTGGAGCTACGATTACGTGATTATACTGAAATAATTTGGTGAAATCTGTAAAATGATACCATAATCATATAAAACACTTCGTGATTTTGTTCATCATATTCATGTTTACTGTTTCATGCTTTATTTCTCCTGTGATTTTATGGCTTTTATATGTATTTGGAGCTACCATTACTGATTATATTGAGACAATTTGCTGAAATGTAAAATCATACCATACGGTTTGGGGAAATCCATGTCTGTGTATAGATGTTTAAGTTAGTTCAATTTACTAAAAATGTGATTTAATAACTAAAATTTGTTGTATGCTGTCAGTTGTCATCACTAACAAAGTGATATAAAAAAATCTTAATTGCAGGCTCAAGTGACTTTTTATTTAGAATCTTAATTTTTACATTGTTCATGTGCAGGATTCTACAAGATCTTTACTAGGATCATCATTACAGAAAAGCAGTTTCTCTACAAAAGGTTTTACTTATTCCCTAATATATTGACAATTAGTTATTTAGTTCATCATTAACACAAATTTTATAGGTAAAAAGAAATCAAAATCCGATGGAAGCGACTCAGGCGAAGAAAATTTATCAAAAAAAGACCTAGCCCTAAAACAAGCAATCGATCAAATCAACACTTCTCATGGAAAAGGGTCAATCATGTTTCTTGGTCAATCTGCTTCACCGAGACAAGTTCCAGTTGTATCTACAGGATCTTTTGCATTAGATATAGCACTTGGTGTTGGTGGATTTCCAAAGGTATTTTTTTATATATATTTGCATATAATTCCTGCTAAAAACATGTTTAATGTACTATGATTCAGGGGCGTGTAGTGGAGATATACGGTCCCGAAGCTTCCGGAAAGACGACTCTTGCTCTGCACGTAATTGCAGAAGCACAAAAGCAAGGCGGTTATTGTGTATTTGTTGATGCTGAACATGCTCTTGACCCATCATTAGCTGAAGCTATTGGTGTAAATACTCGTGATTTACTTCTATCACAACCAGATTGTGGTGAACAAGCTTTGAGCCTTGTAGATACAATTATTAGAAGCGGTTCAGTTGATGTTGTTGTTGTAGATAGTGTAAGTAAGGTCTCTATTTGTATTTTTCATAAGGTTAAAATTCATTTTAATACTCTGAACTATTAAAGGTGCAACATGGTACCCTGAACTTGACAAAATGGTCGATTTAGTACCCTGACTCACTAATTTGGTCGTTACGTGATTTGCTTCTAATATCAATATATTTAGATGAAAATATATTAAAAAATCCGTCAAAAGCTTAAACGAAAGTAAGTCAAGCAAGAAATTGCGTTCAAATTAACGAGTCAGGGTACTAAATTGACCATTTTGACAAGTTCAGGGTACCATGTTGCACATTTAATAGTTCAAGGTAGTAGAGGACCTAGTCAGCCAAGTTCAGGGTACTAAAACACATTTTGGCCTTTATTTTTTATTTTTTTTATGTTTTTCTTTTAATTTGATTTCAGGTTGCTGCACTTGTGCCAAAAAGTGAGCTTGATGGAGAAATGGGCGATGCACACATGGCAATGCAAGCTAGACTTATGAGTCAAGCACTTCGTAAATTGAGTCATTCGTTATCTGCATCACAAACTATTTTAATATTTATTAATCAGGTAGTAATTATGATTATTATTAATTCATCATCAGTTAATCCTAAGTTATTATTAATATGTTTTGATATTGGTTGAATGTAACTCAGGTAAGGTCAAAGCTTGCTACTTTTGGATTTGGTGCGCCCTCTGAAGTGACATGTGGCGGGAACGCTTTGAAGTTTTATGCTTCAATTCGCCTAAATATTAGAAGAATAGGACTTGTTAAGAAGGGAGACGAGGTAATTTTTTTAAAAAAGGGGAAAATATGGGTATTTTGGTCATTTTAGGTCAAAATGGACGAAAACAATGAAGTTCGAAGACCGTAGGGACAAAAATCATGAAATTAAAAACTATAGGGGCAAAAAAACGAAATTAAAAGTATAAGGACCAATATTTTAGAATTTGGTAGACCACATGTACATTTTCTGTAATTTACTCTGTTTTTAATTATAAACAATTAGTCTGTCAAATATGATTCAAGTGTTTTTTCATTTTTTGGATGATTTTTTTACAGACACTAGGAAGTCAAGTTTTGGTCAAAATTATGAAGAACAAGCTTGCACCACCTTACAGAACCGCACAATTTGAGCTCGAATTTGGTAAAGGAATATGTCGTGAATCAGAGCTCATAGAATTAGGGCTCAAACACAAATTCGTCATGAAAGCAGGTGGTGCATATTACAGCATGGGTGATCTAAAATTCTGTGGAAAAGATGCTGTAAAACGTTATTTAGCTGAAAATTTAACCATTCGTGAAGAATTAGAGACAAAACTTAGGGAAAAACTTGTTGATGAACCAAAAAGGGCAAAAGAGTTAGAAACATCAGATGTTGAAGATATTGTTGCAGTTGATTCAACAGATGAAGAAGTGGCTGTAGTTGAGGCATGAGAAGAAAAAAGACGATTTTGACCTTGTATTGTAGCTTGTTCTTCCTTGATTTTGTGGTTCAAATGGGGTTAAATGCGTAATTTTACATGTTACAATGGTTAAGGAAAAAGGGGAAGATAAGATGCTTTGAAGGTTGCTTTGATTCATAAGCACTCGAGCGAATATGCACCCGATTTCGGTTTGTAAGTGTAAGTATTTTTGTCATGTGAATTATGTATTTATTCCTAATATTTAAGTTTTGAATTAAAAATAGTCGGGTTAATGTAATTTCGGCTTAATTTGTTACAAAACATTAACTAAGGTTTTCAAACCCTAATTTGGACAAAACAAACCCATCAATGATTTTACCTCTATTACTGTCTTGTATTTTGTGAATGACAAAACAAACCCCATAAGTAAGGACATTCCATTTGACAAAGCTTTATAAAAAGATTTGTCTTGTATTTTATTTTTATGTAATTCACAATATATTTATATACAATTCTTAGTTTTGTAACATGTTTAGGTAACTAGGTGGTAGATTTGAAGTTTTGAGTTTAACTATTTATAGTATTTTCTAGTAAATACTTCATTCGTTTCAAAATAAGTGATATACTTTCATTTTTGGTGTTTCAAAATAAGTGATACACTTTGAAATTTTCTTTATTTGGTAAAATATAGTGGGGCTCATAGTCTCATACTCACTAAGTATCTCCTTTAATAAAGTGAAATGATTCATATACATTTACTTTTACTTTTAAACATCATTAAACTTACTTTAATCATAATATGTGGAACCTATCACTCACTAACTATCTAATTTAATCTTCATTACAATCTTTTGCCTCAAAAAATGTAAAAACTGATTTGTATCACTTATTTTGAAACGGATTAAGTATATGATTTATCTGCATATTATATTTCTTATAACCTAACTTTGCTTTTGACGAGATTGAGTATAATTGTTTAAACAAGATGAAAATCTTGTTGTAAATACTTTTTTTGAACGCAAAAATACTAATACATGTTTATTAAATATCGAAAGTGATTTTTAGATTTTGTTTCGGATTGACCTGTGGTGAAGGCTCGTTTATTATAACAGTTTTTTCGGTCCATCACTTAAAAGAGTACAATTTTCTTCCCCACTATGATGGATATAGCATACCTACCACTTATACACTTGTCTTTTTTATTGTAAAACAATTATAGTGATATTCGATCTATTTAAATTAAGGATATAGTAGAACAACTGTCAAAATTCATGAAGTTACAAAACACCTTAATTTATACAAGTGGTTTTAAACAAATAAATCTGATTTAGATACATTATATTAACCGACTATATTTTATATTTTGTCTATTAAAATATTGATTTTGGGTGTCACAAAATGCTCAAATTATTTTGGAGTGACGACAAATCTTTGTATTGGAGTACTTGTGTTCCTGCAATTTTAATCCAAGTGTACTTTCAATTCTATAGCATTAGAAAACCAAAACCGTATCATCTTTTAACTTTAAATTTATTTCTTACGTAAATATATACGAGATAACTAAATAAAGATTTGAAAATAGTTACAACAGTTAGGGTTCCCGGTGGAATCCCATAATAAACATAAATATTTTTTTAAAGAATTTAATAAATTCACAATTTTTTCTAATATAATTAAGAATATTTTTCACGTAAATACATTTCACACACATGTATAAATAAATAATTAAATAATATATTGTCCATCTGAAAAAATTAAACTATTATAAATGCTCTATGAACGTCCACAGTTCACATGGTATGTCATGGTAGATTGACATGTTCAGCACTCAGGTGGCCTTTTTTGCCATATGCAAACCAAAAGTTATGTCCCTCTGTTATCTTTACCCGAGCATATAACAGACAAAAAAGATGATATCAAGTTTTTATGATACCTTTTAATCGTACATTTTAAATATTTAATTGTTATATATATCTAAAATGTAATAAGATCTATGACAAGGCTATTAAAATATCCAACCTACGAAAATATTTTAATGTTATGATGGCATGATTTGAGATGAATTATAGTGAAACCTATAGAATGTATGATATTGAAACTTAAAAAATATTGGAAAATGAAATTACAATGTTAAAATAAACTAAAATTCAAAAATGTACAAAACCGGACAAATATGTTTCAAGCAAAGAAAATGGCTGAAACATTAAGTAAAAATACGTTTAGGATTAAAACAATTATTAAATTAAAGTTAAGAGTAATATTATTGCAAAAAAGTTAAACGAAATATTAAGGGATTAAAATGTAAACGGTTAAAGTACAAGGATTAAATCATTATTAAGTCTTTATGTTATTAGTAAATTTTTGACACTTCATACGAAATAGCCCTTCAAACCACTAGCAGGTAACAAAAGTGTAGAACCATTGAAGAAATGTTTGAGGGTTGAAACACTATATATAGCCAAGTTAAAGATAATAAAAAGTTGCAAAAGAAATTAAGGAGTTAAAACAAAAATTCTGTCAAAATTTGAGGATTAAACTATTACTAACTCTAATAAGATTAAAAAAATTATAAATAAAACTAGGAAAAGTTATTAATAACTAAAATTAATTAAAAATTAAACCAAGTCATTATCATCTTATATTAATAAATAGATTTTACTTAAAGCAAGATAATAGTTTTAATAAAAATTTATTGATCTTTTGATTGACATTTTTCGTGTTCGTTACCGGCTTAGACGACTAAAGACTTTTAAAGTCAAGGTCCATGTGTGTGTCAGTGTATTCAATTTCACAATCAATTACTACCAACCAATCCGAATCTAATGTAGTGTCAGTGTATTCAATTTCCCAATCACCTACGACCAATCATCCGGATCTATTGTGTAAATAAATATTTACATTAATTTAGTGTGAAAAAAGCACATTTAAGAAATATTTTAACGTAATAAGGATTTACTAGTTCATTATAAAAATAAATTAATACAAACTATTGATTTCTAATTATAGATATAATAAAATAAATACTTTTTTTTAGTTTATATAAAGGTTAATAATGTTTAGTGTAGTGAATGATGTTACACCAAAGGATGTTGAGCGGACTTTTGGTATCCTCCAAGGTCGTCACGTATACTGCAAAATACGGCTCTTAGTTACAGCATAATAAAAAATCATGTATGTGTGCATTATATTGCATCACATAACAATGAAAGATAATAGTTTTAACATTGTTGAAAATAAAGAAATTTATGAACTTGTTGGAAGTACACAAAGTACTTTAGATCTAGAGATGTGTAACAGTGTAAGAGAAAAACCACATAATAGTATGATAAAGAAGTACACGAGGGACTTTGATCCAACCTTAACAAACATATTAGAATGAAACTTGTAGAGTTTAAGACCTGTGTTTATTTAAAAAATATATTAATGAATGTAATTCTTTTATTTTATTTATTATATATTTGATTTAATTTATTAATTATCTGAACTAAAAAAAAGAGTTAAAACAATGTATGCAAATTCTCCATTTTGTTATTAATAATATTCTCACAAAAACATTGTAAAAATAATATCCTCACATGAAATGCTCTAACAACTAATATTACATTGATAGAAAGCTATAATTTTCACATACATAATCTAATTTACAAATCTAAATATCGACAATAAAAGCACAATAGAGAACTTAATAAACGACAAGAGTGAATTAGTCATTTCCACGTTTCCGCCACCACCAACCGTCCACCATCTCCGGCAGGTTTACAGTTACGCGCCAAAACCCACAACATTTTCCGATGAGTTCTAATTTCGTCTGTTCAACAATTCGTTGTACCTCACAAGCGACTCAAGACGTTGTAATTTCAGTTGTTGCTTAAACCTGCTGATGAAATCGTCAGCTTTTGCGTCGACTTCTTCGTCAACAACATTCCGACTCTCCCTCGCCGTCGCCGGCCGTCGTAAGTACACGTCATCATCCTCATCCGGCGCGATCCTCATCTCGCTACGAGACTTCTTCATCTCTGTTGACAACTTTTTCACCGATGCCTTCTCGGACTTGCTTCGGATCACATGGTGATCCGGATTGTGAATTGGATCCGTACCGACATTTTCCGGTTGTGTAGACGGAGCTTCGTAATTGAAGGCGGAAGAGATTCTGAACGATTTGACTCGGTCTAGAAACGAAGGAGCTCGAGCGAGTTGACCAGGTGAGTCGGAGATCTGTTCTGACTCGGTTGGAGAAACGTTCTCGTTGTAAACAGAGGCGAACTTAATGGACTTAACTCGTTGAAATAGTGAAGGAGCACCGGCAGGTTGACTCGGAGGTTGTTGAGTTTCGTAAATGGACTGAGCTAGTCGACTCGATGAACTGTAATTCACCGGTTTCGGTTGATACTGGTGTTGTGATTTTGCGGTGATGATGACGTTGTTGTTGCTGGAGTTGGTGACGGTGGCGGCGGCGGTGTAGGAAGATAAGTTAATAGATCTTGCTCGTTCGAGGAATGAAGAAACTTTAGTGATTCGAGTGAATGAATCTCCATGAACGTGATCATGATCATGATCATGGTGTTTGTTGTTGTTGTTTGAAGCTATGAAAATGGTGGCAATTATGAAATTAGTAACACAGAAAAGAACAGTAGGTGTAAACCAGGCAGCCATGGAAGTCAACATGGAAACAATCGCCATGGATTCACTACTGCCTGCTATTTTGAGTGAATTGGATACAATGTTGGAAATGGGGGGAAGGGGAGGTTGGTTATATAGTAATTTTATTTTATTTTTTTTAATATTTTTAAATAAATGTAAGTTTAGTTTATTCAAATTTGTTAATGACGAGTTATATTTTGTCGTTTTGATGTATAAATTTAGAGCACATGCAAATCTGGGGAAAACATCCTGTGCTAAATCATTAAAATTAATAATGTATAAATGTTTAGATGATGATCAGCTTTATGCTTGTAAGATTCTTTAAATGTGATCATTTTTTGTAATTACTCTTTTAAGTACATGATTGCTCTATAATAATAATTATTATAATAATAATAATAATAATAATATTAATAATAATATTTTTGAGAAACTAGGATCATTCTCCTTTATTTTTAAGAAATTTTTAAAATTTTCATATAATGGATCTCCTCGTATAGGTAAGTTATTACTTTGTGAAGATGAACCAGCTCTATAAGAACTATTTTGAGTGATGAAATTTCCTCGACCTCTTCCATAACTACCCCTATATGATGAGTAGCCTCTTCCTTGACTTATAATAATAATAATAATAATAATAATAATAATAATAATAATAATAATAATAATAATAATAAGCCGGCTTTTGTAGCAAATTCTATTTGTTCTTCGCCACTTTGGGCGCTTTCTTTATTAGTAAGATCCGGGGGATAAGCTAGTTATAAATTATAAACCATTAAATAAAGATCCTGTTGTTTTTAAAATGTTTTCGTAGTATCTGGTCATTATAAACCATGGGTCACAATTATTTTCAAAATTGGAATAACTTCGTAAGTATAGCTTCGATATAGAAAACTTCATAAAAATAATAGGTCCTTTTAGGGATCCCGAGCTCTGAGTTATCTTAATGCCTGAAAGTTGGATAGGATGGCCCTTACGTAATGATTATATTGCTCCCAATTTTAATAATAATAATAATAATAATAATAATAATAATAATAATAACAATAACAATAATAATAATAATAATAATAATAATAATAATAATAATAATAATAATAATAATAATAATAATAATAATTTATCGTCATTTATGGTGTCTTACATAAATAATTTTAATATATATATATTAATCTATTATAAATCTTCTTAATTCATTAACTTATCATCATTTTTTGAAATGTGATATCTACTAAATGTTTTTCATTATTTAATAATTTAATTTTGATATTTATATTTATTAAATTAATACGAAGATAATTAGAAAAGCACATAAAAAACATTTCCAAAAGGTTTATTTTTAAAAATATTGATTTTTTGAAAAGACAATAAATTATAACTTATTTTACATAAAAAACATTTGCAAAAGGGAGTAGTGACGCAGTTTATTGCTCGTTTCCAAAAGGGAGTAGTGACGAAGTTTATGCAAAAGGGAGTAGTGACGTAGTAATAATTTAATTTTGATATTTATATTTATTAAATTAATACGAAGATAATTAGAAAAGCACATAAAAAACATTTCCAAAAGGTTTATTGTTAAAAATATTGATTTTTTGAAAAGACAATAAATTATAACTTATTTTTAAAAGCACATAAAAAACATTTGTAAAAGGGAGTAGTGACGCAGTTTATTGCTCGTTTTCTCTCCTATGTACAATGAAGCATGCTAAATATTCATTAAATATAAATAGATGAAATCTATAATACTATTAAAGCATTTAGGCCTACTAATATTAGAAGGCCTTAAAAACTAGTTTAAGGTGAATTAGTAGACCTAAATGCTTTAAAAGACAAAAAATAATAAAAACGTAGCTTAGGGGAATCGAACCCGTGACCATTTGGGACTTAGGTGTGTGTGTTAACCACTTCAACTACTTGATTACTTTGATTTATTCCAGATACTAATATATACTTCCTTCGTATCACAATAAGTGATACATTTGGAAGATCACGGAGTTTGAGGCAAAAGATTTAAAATATATTAAAGTAGATAGATAGTAGGGATGCAAATTTAACCCGCGGATTTGAGTACCCGCGGGTACCCAAGTCTTACGGGGCGGGTATTACCCGTCTAAACGGGTAACGCGTCGGGGATGAGTTTAAATTTCATATCCGAGAGCGGGTACGGGTCGGGTACGGGTTTTATAATACCTGCACCGTTTATACCCGACCCGAATATATATATTAATGTGTAAATTTTTTAATACAGGTTTAATCCACTAGTCACTACTCAAACTTAGCACAACTCTTAATCTCTCATTAGCCCAATTTAATAATGGTTAAAATCTGGTTCGTCTCTCGTTAGTCCATTACGTATTGAACGAAATAAGTCTGAACGAACTAAGAGTATTAAATGTTTTAGCTATTTTGTTTACTTTTTTTTTTATTGAACGGGTACCTGTCAGGTTACCCGTACCCGGCGGGGATTTTTCTACCCGAACCCGACGGGTATTTGACCGGGTACAGGGCGGGTACGGGTATGAGAATAAGGGGTCAGGTACGGGTTTTGCAGTACCCGCTTCTACCCGTACCCGTTTACATCTCTAATAGTTAGTGGATGATGGGTCCCACTTTTCTTGAATAAAGTTGTTAGTCCCGTAATAGATGGAATATAACACCTATAAGCTTTCACTGATCAATTTAAATTAATGGAGACACTCAACACTTTTTAAACTTTTCTTTATTAATCAATAAATGATACAATAAAGATGCAAGCAGTTTGCGGAATAGCTAAGAACATATCCTAACTAAACTGCTTGCATGTGATAGACAACAACAGATATTATCTAAGACAAGTTTATGATCAACAAATGATCAAGCACAAGACCAGACACTTTCGTTGTACATATTCAATTCTCGAATCAGACAACTAGAGTTAACTGGTGGTTTACACTCTGCTCAAAGGAATAAAGTTCTGGAGTAAATTCAGCAGCGTGTAACCTTGTTGGGTGCCCACCTGAATCGATCGTCTAAGTCCTCAATTTATATCATTGGGAAACGTAGAGCCAAAGGAATGATCGATCGATTCCACGTGTGAGAATTCCGTCGGTGCAGATGATACATCATGGGACGCGCACGACTAACGGAATTCTGTCAGTACTTTCTGTCGTCTTGTGATCGCTGATATCTTCTAGAAGATTCGCAAGATATTCCCATAATCAGCGATGCACAAACTTGTGCGTTACTTGAGTCTTTCTGTGACGCTGAAGCTTCAAGCCTATGTACACTTCTGGTGGCCATGAGATTTCAGATACTCATGCTTCTTCAGATGGCCTTCAGCTCCAGCGACCTTCACTAAGAGTTTTCCTTAGAGAAGTATCTGTTCAATGGTTCAACGTTTTGTCCATTGCGCTGAACCTGTTACACTGTCTGATCTGTTGATCAGTACCTGATTCCGCACGGGGAACTGATCATTGTTTCAGATGGTGATCAGATAGTGTAACTGGGTAACTGAGATCCGAACTGGTCAGATACAATTACCCACAATCTGAGGAACAAATCCTCAGATTGTCTTCTAACTATTTGCCTTTTTGTCTTCATTAAATCTCCTCAGTGGGGGATGCTCTTCAGCGACCCAACAAAAGTGATATTAATTAGTTTTAAAAGTAAAAGTAAGGGTATAAGAGTAATTTTACTTTATTAAAGTGAATAGTTCGTAGAGGTTGGGTTCCACATTTTTGCCATATAAGGTAACTTTTGAAGTGTATCACTTATTGTGAAACACCCATAAATGGAAAGTGTATCACTTATTGTGATACGGAGGATGTATAAGCTTTAACGTCACCAGAACTCAAACATCATTTCTCTATTTAAACGGCTCATATTTTCTTCCACAAAAAAAGCCAATTTCGGATCTGATCCTACCATCACTAATGTCGGTAGCTACCATCACTACGCACCACCACTCATCACCATCGCTATTGTCACCACCACTCATAACCATCGCTATTGTCACCACCACCGGTACTGTCGTCACTTCAAAATATAGTTACGGGTACCCGCCGCCGCATTGCGCGGATACCCTGCTAGTTTAATTAATGCATGGTACGTTTTGGTTCTATCCACCCCTATTAGTTTATGATGATCTTATCATGTAGTAACAATATTTAATTTCATTCCTTTAATATTTGTCGTGAAACATAGTCTTAAGATAGATGTTTTCTTTCTTATAGATTATATTATTACATATACTATGGTGTAAAATGAATGCTAGACATATAAATATATAATCTTAGTGCTAATTATTTGTTTTTCAATAATATACCAACATACCGTATGAATTGCCCATCAACTAAAAGTTGCACCTTCAGATTTAAAATTAAGAAACATATGATACAGTTTATGTGTTAATAGATGTATTTCTAAAAATTAGAATTATAAAAATTATTTTTGTAACGACCCGAAATTTGTAAATAAATAAAATATGTAAAAATATGATAATTATGGATAAATCATTTAAAGAACGTAGGAATTGGTTTCGTGTCATTTGGACATCGTATGAGAAAATTATGGACGAAACCGGGTTGAAACCTAGACCGAAAAGTGCAGCCCTGCTGCAAAGGCAGGCTCGCGGCGCGAGCCTGGCGCGAGCGAAACGCGAGGTTGAGCAGAGGGACTAGAGCTGGAACGCGAGCATCTCGCGTCGACTTCGCGTCGACTTCGCGGCGCGAGCCAGGCGCGAGCCTGGCGCGAAGTCTGGTAAAAGCGGCGACTAGGGGCAGATCCGCGTCACTTCGCGACGCGAGCTCGGCGCGAGCTCTTCCGACCAGAGCAATAAATCGGGTTTGAGCTCATTTGATGCATTTGAAAACCCTGGTTTCTTTCTCTTCGAGTTTGTGAGCGATTTTGGGTGTAAACCATCATCTGGAGCTGATTTCTTCATCAAATCTTGTGATTCTTCACTCCTAGTTGAAGATTTAAGGTATATCTTCAATCCTTTGTAGTGGTAGCTTTAGATCTATGGATTTAGAAGCTTGGGGTTGGAACCCTAGTTCTTGGATTGGTGATTTATGGTGAAATAAATGTTGTATACACTTAATAGATGGTATATTAACAAGGAAAACAAGTGTATGATTATGATTTGTAAGAATCTTCGGGTTGGTTAAACCTAGGGTTTGGTAAATCAATATATTTGGGGGGAAATGGATTGATGAGTGTTATCTAGAGGTAGATGAACACATTAGTAGCAGAAATTGATGTTGATCATATTGTGATAATTGTATTAGGCTTTTGGTGAAGTCTTGGAAAGTTGATTGGATTGAGAAGCAAGAGATTGGGTGTCAAGAACACGGTTTGAGCATCTTATTGCTAAGGTGAGTACGTGTGGAATTTACAGAGTACATAGCCCTGTTAAATATTTTCATTACTTGTGGTATGGTCTATTTGCTTAATTGTGTAGACTGGTAGTTGATAGTTAGTTATACCGATGATAGTATTGAACTAACTTGTTGATGATGAAAGTGATAGCCGAGAGCTAGATTTGCATAACCATAGGGTTATGATGAGATTGAGATGATGTGATGATACGGGCTACTCCCGATCATGAGGTGTGGATTGAGGGGCAGTTGGGCGTATTCCCATCGACTCTTCCACGTTAGTCATGAGATGACACGGGCTACTCCCGGTCATGAGGTGTGGAGTGAGGGGCAGTTGGGGTGGATTCCCATCGACTCTTCCACGTTAGTTATGCGATGTCACGGGCTACTCCCGATCATGAGGTGTGGTGTGAGGGGAAGTTGGGCATATTCCCATCGACTCAACCACGATAGTAGTCTTACTCATTGGACGTATTCCGGTGGGCAAGGCAGGTATCGGTAGCGTGGGCGATCCTATTGCCGGTACCTTGTTTCTAGCTAGTTTGGGGGTAACCCGATAGTTAGACGTGATTGCTAGGTAAGCAAGATTGATAGGGTCACACTAAGGTGACTAGACTGGATAGTTGGATACATATATATGTATATTGATTGGTTATATGAAATGTGACATTCATTTTATTATCGGGTCTAAACCCATGTAGCTCACGAGACGTTTTTGTCTCACGTACTCCTTGTTTTGTTTTGCTATGTACTCAGGTTCGGGATCGAAGGCTTAGGTACGCATGGATAGAGATGCGGGACCTAGATTAGAAGAGCACTAGATTGGATTTAGTCTTAGCTTGGTTATGATCTATTTTGGAACACCTACTTTTATACTCTGATTTCATGCCAAGGTTTTTGTAAATCCAAATTGAGGATATTCTTCTATTTATAAAAATGTTTTATTTTGGGCAAATGTTTTGTATTAAAATTTGAGGTGTTACAATTTGGTATCAGAGCTATAGTTTAAGTGAATTAGGTTGGATGACCATCCTAGTCTTAGACTGTAGCATTAGGAATATAAGATTTCCTTAAGATCATAGGTTGACCTTGAGACTTTATATTAAGTTTAGGGTTGAACCTAGGGGGACCGATGAATTTGATATGATTTTGGGTATTGAGTCTTATGAGACTAATGGGTTGTACACAAGGTACTAAATGTTTAATGTCTTTCGTTTAGTCTTGATCGAAAGAAATAGTGACCACGCATAGAAGTGGTAAAGCCCCGGAGGGCCGAGAGGAAGAAATACCTCATGTCGAGGTTGTGGTTGAACAGGAAAGTCAACCGTCGATGCATCGGATGGGCGACTCGGAGGTCGGAACTAATAGAACTCCGGTGACCATGGCGGACCTCCAAACTATTATTGAACAACTCAAGGGAGTGGTGGCCGATGAGGTGCACCGCATCATTGGGGACCGTGAGAGGTCGGGTGGAGATCGTGTATCCGAAGCTAGATCGGATGAGAAAACCAGGGATGGTGGCACTCGAGTGGAGAAATCCTCCACAGGTGGTTGTAGTGATGCAAGGGCGAGACCCGATGAAAATTATGGTTGTTCTTTTAAGACCTTCATGGCTTGTAAGCCAAATGTGTATACGGGTAGTTCGGACCCGAAAGTAAATATGATGTGGATCCGAGAGACCGAGAGGGTTATCGGTAGTAGTAAGTGTAAGGATGCCGATATGGTGACGTATGCGTCACAACTATTGAAAGAAGATGCCATGGTGTGGTGGGATATCGTGTATGAGACCCTCGGGAGGGAGGTGATTGAGAAGATGTCATGGGACGACTTTACCACGAGGTTGAAGAGAAAGTTTTGCCCCGACAGGGATTTGGAGAAGATGCATGAGAGGTTTGTAAACCTAAAGAAGGGTGATAGGTCGGTTGAGGAGTACTCAAGGGAATTCACGGGATTGCTCCCGTTTGTTGCAAGAACTTGTTTTGAGGAAAGATCGAGGGTAGTCCGATATGCTTGTGGGCTACCTTGGGATTACCAATTGGAGGTAAGGAGAGCGGTCACACTCGATGAGGCCATTGGTGCCGCCCGGGGTGTGGAAGAGGTAGATGCGGCAAGGAATGCCGTGAGGGCCCATGGGAACGAGAAAAGGAAAGCCGAGAGTGGCTCGGGAACTTCTAAAAAGGGGAAGTTCACATCAAATTCCTTCAAGCAAGGAAGCGTTGCCCCGTGCAAGAGATGCGGGAAGAACCATGCCGGCGAGTGCCGAGGAGATTCGAAGGTGTGCTATATTTGTGGAAAGACGGGGCATATAGCACGGGATTGTAGATCCAAGGCGCTCTCCGAGGTGGAGTGTTACTCGTGCCATGAAATGGGACACTATAGCAATGCGTGCCCGAAAAAGAGGATCGAGCCAAAGGTGCCCGCGGCTCAAAAGAAAGAGGAACCGGCTCAAGTGAAGGGACGTTCCTTTCAGGTGACTCGAGAGGAGGCAAAAGAGGTGCACGATGTAGTATCATGTACTTTATTCTTTAACTTCATGCCATCTTCTATATTATTTGATTCGGGTTCTACTTATTCGTTGTGTCTCACGAGTTTGGTAGAAAGTTAAATGTGCCGACCGATGTTGTTAGATGAAAAATAGGAAATATTGGTAGCCAATGGGAAAATCTCAACGGTCGAACTTGTTTATAGGAGTTGTGACTTAGAAATAGATGGGAAAAAGTTTAAAAAATGATTTATGCCCATGAGAAAGAAGGGTTTTGACGTGATTATCGGTATGGATTGATTGGGTATGCACCAAGCCGAGATATTGTGTGACTATAGCTTAATGGTCGCACGGATTGATGGTTATAGGAATTGGAGGTAAGTCGTATGACGTGAATATTTATTTTGGGGAATGATTTTCCCGGATAGTTATGTGTATGGAAATTATATTTTTAGAAAGGAATATGGTTCGGTGTGTCGCAGATAGATATAGGGGTTGATGTTATTATATGGTATCAAAAGATGAACCGCAAGGACGGTAAATGTTTCCAATAAATGGATAGTAGTACAATGAAGTACTAAGCTTTGGTAAGAATGGTAGTAAGGATGGAAATTTGGAAATAGAAATCTTGGGATTGAAACTTGAGTATTTGGCGGGAATCTGGATAAGTAATGTAATGTTAATATATGTAAATGGGAAAGAAAAGAATGATTAAAGGTATACTGATGCCTAGGAACAAATAAATGTAACATA
This sequence comes from Calendula officinalis, assembly GCA_963853835.1. Lineage (NCBI taxonomy): Eukaryota > Viridiplantae > Streptophyta > Magnoliopsida > Asterales > Asteraceae > Calendula > Calendula officinalis. The sequence goes on from OY970825.1 coordinate 24,058,599, forward strand.
GGTGGAAAAGAGTAAGTGTCGGGAATGGCATATTTTAATTGATAGAAAGAGTGGAGTAAAAAAAAAATTGGCATATAGCCATAACAAGTTTCGTGACAGGGATGATCGATTTGATATTAAGGGTAAGATGACGATTATGGGCAAAATGTCATAATAATGATGTGATATGATATGACATAGCGTGTGTGAGACTACGACTGGGAAATAAATATCTCAAGGTATCGCGATGTAGAAAGACGGGAACATGGAATGTTGGGCTAATGGGTGCCAAGTCATGGGTTACAAATGTAGACCGGAGTCGATTGGTTGACTCAAAGGTGACCGGGTTGGCCGGTGAACTTTGGTTAAAGGAATAGATTGGTGGTTACCCCGGTGGTAATAAAAGGATTGGAAATCGGTAATAAGGAAATGGACCGGTTAAGGGTGGTTGATGTGTAAGTGAAACGGTAAACGACAATCGGAGATTTTATTGGTATACCCGCGGGGTACAATGCATGTGCACTATATGATGGCCTTGGAAGGCGTATAATAATGGAAAGATAATATTATATGAAATGTGCTAAGTTCTATGTTCGATGGGGGACATATGAATAGGGAAGAAAACGATAATGCGATTTTTATAGGAGAGATGCTAGAACGCACGAAGAGCGATTCGATGATCGAATGGGTGAGATAGTAGCGAGGCTACGCGATGCGAAAAGATGGATGTCAGATGACATTGGTGTGGCATATGCATATGGTTGTATATGTGCACAATAGATACGTTTAGATTGAGTTGGCGTGATAGATATATATATATATATATATATAAGTATATATATGTAGGCGTGTATGCTTATGCGTTTATATGACGAAGATAGCACCATGTGGTTAATGAGTATTGCTATTATATTATGGTAAATGAAAATTGGTTGGAAATGCGGGTTGCATTAAGTCATGTATAGGTATGGGATGCCTACGAATTCTCGAATATGAGAAAAAGGATGCTGTTAGAAAATAATTGTTATTGAGAACCAGGATATGGTCAACTTGTGTGAAATTTTGGTATGTGAGGCGAAGATGATTGAAATGGTTCTAGGTAATGGTATAAGTGACCGAATGAAGGTCAAGAAACGGTAAGGATTGATGTGACCATAAGGTAATGTGAGAACTCGAAAAAAAATGTGAAAAGATGGGAATTTTGGAAATATGGACGATTGTTAAGGAAACATTAATGGGTGTAACCGGAAGTGATAAGTCGAGAACGAGATCTCGAGGGTAGGGAACCTGTTAATTGGAAAAAAAAATATGGTTGACTTTAGGCATAAGTCAAGATTAGTCAACATGTGATTAGTTGACTTGGTTAAGGATGGGTTTTGACTTTCGTTTCGAATAAATCGCGATGATGGTAGTATAATGTATTAGTTGTGTGTATGAGAAATGGGTAATGACGTAATTAATAGAGTTATGGTCAAATTATGTGACTTTGACCCGTTGGGCGTTTTTAAGTTGAATTTGGGAATTGGGTATCTAATGGTTGATAAATCATAATTAGAGGTCGATGGTAAAGGAAATTGTTAAAGTATAGTTGACTTTGTTCTTAAGTCAAGGGTTAGACGATGTTGGAATATGGTAACTTGGTCGAAGCTAGACTTTGACATTGGTGTTAGTCAATTAGTTGATTATAATGCGTGGGTCATGTCATTTTTGTGTGTATAAGAAGATCGGTTAAAGGATTGAAAGTCTTGTGGTCAAAATTGTGCAAGTTTGGCCCATTTGGGCACTAAAGGCTTAAGATTGATTTTTGACCCGTTTGGATCTAACGGGATTAATTGAGTGTTTACATACATATTGTTGACTAATTCGGGATGAGAAAAGTTTAACGGTAATAACCGCGGGAGAATGAGAATGGATACTCGGTAGAATGTGGATTGGAGTTTTTGAGTGATTCCGAGGACGGAATCCTTTTAAGGGGTAGATAGTTGTAACGACCCGAAATTTGTAAATAAATAAATATCTAAAAATATGATAATTATGGATAAATCATTTAAAGAACGTAGGAATTTGTTTCGTGTCATTTGGACATCGTAAGAGAAAATTATGGACGAAACCAGGTTGAAACCTAGACCGAAAAGTGCAGCCCTGCTGCAAAGGCAGGCTCGCGGCGCGAGCCTGGCGCGAGCGAAACGCGAGGTTGAGCAGAGGGACCAGAGCTGGAACGCGAGCATCTCGCGTCGACTTCGCGTCGACTTCGCGGCGCGAGCCTGGCGCGAAGTCTGGTAAAAGCGGCGACTAGGGGGCAGATCCGCGTCACTTCGCGACGCGAGCTCGGCGCGAGCGGGGCGCGAGCTCTTCCGACCAGAGCAATAAATCGGGTTTGAGCTCATTTGATGCATTTGAAAACCCTTGTTTCTTTCTCTTCGAGTTTGTGAGCGATTTTGGGTGTAAACCATCATCTGAAGCTGATTTCTTCATCAAATCTTGTGATTCTTCACTCCTAGTTGAAGATTTAAGGTATATCTTCAATCCTTTGTAGTGGTAGCTTTAGATCTATGGATTTAGAAGCTTGGGGTTGGAACCCTAGTTCTTGGATTGGTGATTTATGGTGAAATAAATGTTGTATACACTTAATAGATGGTATATTAACAAGGAAAACAAGTGTATGATTATGATTTGTAAGAATCTTCGGGTTGGTTAAACCTAGGATTTGGTAAATCAATATATTTGGGGGAAATGGATTGATGAGTGTTATCTAGAGGTAGATGAACACATTAGTAGCAGAAATTGATGTTGATCATATTGTGATAATTGTATTAGGCTTTTGGTGAAGTCTTGGAAAGTTGATTGGATTGAGAAGCAAGAGATTGGGTGTCAAGAACACGGTTTGAGCATCTTATTGCTAAGGTGAGTACGTGTGGAATTTACTGAGTACATAGCCCTGTTAAATATTTTCATTACTTGTGTTATGGTCTATTTGCTTAATTGTGTAGACTGGTAGTTGATAGTTAGTTATACCGATGATAGTATTGAACTAACTTGTTGATGATGAAAGTGATAGCCGAGAGCTAGATTTGCATAACCATAGGGTTATGATGAGATTGAGATGATGTGATGATACGGGCTACTCCCGATCATGAGGTGTGGATTGAGGGGCAGTTGGGCGTATTCCCATCGACTCTTCCACGTTAGTCATGAGATGACACGGGCTACTCCCGGTCATGAGGTGTGGAGTGAGGGGCAGTTGGGGTGGATTCCCATCGACTCTTCCACGTTAGTTATGCGATGTCACGGGCTACTCCCGGTCATGAGGTGTGGTGTGAGGGGCAGTTGGGCATATTCCCATCGACTCAACCACGATAGTAGTCTTACTCATTGGACGTATTCCGGTGGGCAAGGCAGGTATCGGTAGCGTGGGCGATCCTATTGCCGGTACCTTGTTTCTAGCTAGTTTGGGGGTAACCCGATAGTTAGACGTGATTGCTAGGTAAGCAAGATTGATAGGGTCACACTAAGGTGACTAGACTGGATAGTTGGATACATATATATGTATATTGATTGGTTATATGAAATGTGACATTCATTTTATTATCGGGTCTAAACCCATGTAGCTCACGAGACGTTTTAGTCTCACGTACTCCTTGTTTTGTTTTGCTATGTACTCAGGTTCGGGATCGAAGGCTTAGGTACGCATGGATAGAGATGCGGGACCTAGATTAGAAGAGCACTAGATTGGATTTAGTCTTAGCTTGGTTATGATCTATTTTGTAACACCTACTTTTATACTCTGATTTCATACCAAGGTTTTTGTAAATCCAAATTGAGGATGTTCCTCTATTTATAAAAATGTTTTATTTTGGGCAAATGTTTTGTATTAAAATTTGAGGTGTTACAATTTTGTAAATATAAAAATTAGAATACAGTATTTGGATTCACCGATTCAGCTTGAACACAAGTTCAAAATCTCACTCTCATCCAAAAGGAATAAGAAGACTTGAGGGACCATATGATTCTGATTAGAAAAATGTATTCACACCTTACGTTGATTCTTATTTAAGTCAACCAACAATATTAATTTTTGTAATTTGATATATATTTTTAATTTTTAACATAAAATATAACTAGCTACGATGTGTTCCCATTACACCTATACAATTTTATAAAACTAAATAAAATCGGTGGGCTATGACTTTTTTTTCATTCAAAACAAGATTGAATTGTAGACTTTGTTTCTATTGATGATAGATACCTTGATATGGTCGACTACAAACACAAATGACTTGACTAATGAACCTAACGCTATTGTATTATTATATAATTAAAATTAAAATTAATGTTAATATTTAAACTAATAAAAAAAATTAAATAAAAAATGTAATTTTTGTTTCGTTTTCAGATATATCATATATGTATAAGGAAAACGATTTTATAAACAAGTAAACATAGTATGAATGAGTGTTACCATTTATATGCGTTCAAAAGAATGCGTTCTAGTTTTGAAAAAAGAAAAAGAATAATAATAATAATATATTGGATTAGTAAAAAACTTAAAAGTTTGACCTAAGACTTTAAGAGCATCTCCAATGCAAATTTTTACAATTTTTTACTTTTCAACGAAAATGCTTGAGTTTTTAGTTCAAAGCCTGAGAGCAAAAAAATATATACTCCTTTCACTACAGAGGTTTATTTGCACTAACTCCAGCCTCTTCGCAAACCGGATGGTCGCTCTGAGATTAGTCAGTTCATACTTCATAAAGTGAATTGGATCCCGTGCCCAAAACAATATGCAACTACAAACATGAAGTGCGCGATTATAATCGACCAATAGTTATACACATAATAAAAATTTGAGTTCGGACAAATACGCAAACACCCAGTTTTTGGTATCGTTTCGGTGTAGTTGTTTTTGGCCCATTGCAGTTGTTATTTATTTCTTGTATCGAGCATGGCATAAGAATGTAAGATCGGGTGGTTTGCTTTACTGTTGGGCCTATTCAGCCTTTTCGGGCCGTTGTCAGTTTATTTATTTTGGGCTCTTGTGGTATGGGCCTAACTGGCCCCTCGCTTGTTATATTTCCCCGTTTTCTCATTTCTTTGGATGAAAATACTCAAATAGGCATGCGCACCTTCTATGAACCAAATCAGATTACTTGAAATCGAACCAAACCAAAATGACAAAATGGTTCTGGCAGGATTGAGGACCAAACGAATGACGTATTTTAATGTACCGAACTGGACTGAGAACCAGCCTGACAGAATTGAAGAGAGAACTGAGAAAATTTCTTTGACTTTTTTCGTGGGGGTTTTCGGTATTGGACCGAACTAGACCGAACCGAACTGAAAACCGATTTTGATCTAAAATTACAACTGAAAATCATGTCAGTATAGCTCGGTTCGGTCCGCTAAAGCAGTCTGGTCGACTTTCGGTACAGATTGTACAGGCGTGTGTATGAAAGTTTGCTTTTTAGAAAGAGATCAAATTTCTTTTGATAAACTGGGTCGCTGATGACAAGTGACAACTCCTTGTGCGATAAGAGTTCATGATATTATGTAGGATAAGAATTTTATGGCATTATCTTTTCTAGGAGCTACTTTCCAAATCATAAGATTTTACAACTTTTTTTTAATCAAATAGACTAACAAACTATGACCTTTGGGACATATAAAAACCAAAACCAATCCGTTAAAACTTCAAACTGATAACAAAAACCGATAAAGCAATGATTCTGTAAATTTTGAAAAACCCGATTCCGGAAACCGCCCAAATAAGAAAATAATTCAATAATTATGGTTTGTATTATCATTATCTTACTACTTACTAATGCATTTAGGCCTACCTTTTTTAGTAAGTTTAAGGAGCTCCTTAATTTTAAGTTTAAGGAGATTTCCACTTTTAATAAGTTCTTTAACTAAAAAAATAAAGTATTGCTTACAGGATTCGAACACAAGACCTCTACTAAGTAGTCACCGTGTGTTAACCACTTCAACTACTTGATTATTTTGATTTATTCTACTAATGCATTTAGGCCTACCTTTTTTAGTAAGTTTAAGGAGCTCCTTAATTTTAAGTTTAAGGAGATTTCCACTTTTAATAAGTTCTTTAACTAAAAAAATAAAGTATTGCTTACAGAATTCGAACACAAGACCTCTACTAAGTAGTCACCGTGTGTTAACCACTTCAACTACTTGATTATTTTGATTTATTCTATATACTAATATATATAAGCTTTAACGTCACCAGAAGTCAACCATCATTTCTCTATTTAAAAGGCCCATATTTAATTTCACAAAAAAGGTCAATTTCGGATCTAATCCTACCATCACTAATGTCAGCACCTACCATCACTACGCACCGCCACTCATCACCATCGCTATTGTCACCACTACCGGTACTGTCGTCACTTCGAAATATATTTACGGGTACCCGCCGCCGCATTGCGCGGGTACCCTGCTAGTATTATATAAAGTACGTCTATATTTTGAATTTTTTGGATATATTTGATATTTAATTTAATGCTGGAAATTAGTTGTTGTTGAAAATTGTATGGAATGTTGGAAAAATGAAGGTTAGTGCAAGCAATTGTGTTTTAATTTTAAAAGTCAGGTGGCTTCGGTTTAGAACTGAAACCAGCACTTTAATGACTAGAAGCCGCTAAAACGAAATTGATGGAAACCAAAACCATTGAGTTTTAAAATCTTAAAATCAAAATTAGGAGATTGGAAAAGCGCCTCATGCAAATGACCTAATTCCTAATCTCAATAAAGTCAGCTCTCACACAAATAGAAAGTCTTTGATAGTTGATATGTGATAATATATTGCAAGATTTGTCAATGCACACTGCTAGTCTCTGTTAGTTTTTTGTGTCATAGTTAGTAGGGGTGAGCATAAAAACCGAAAAATCGAACCGAAACCGAAAAACCTGAAAAAATCGTCCCGAAAAAACCGGACTGTTTGAAAAACCGATGTCCACGGTTTTGATTTTTGGAAAACCTGAATGTTTGGGGCTGTTTTCAGACGTATACTGATAAAGTAAAAACAAAGCCACAAAGGGGTCCCACCCCTTGTGTGGCTGGTCGTGTGAGAGAGAGGAGGGAACCCTCCTTTCTTCTTTTTCCCTTGCTTACAAGATTATCCATCAAAAGTTACTATTTCATTGAAAGAAAAACTCCATCTTTTCTCTCTAGCTTTCTCCCATTGTTCTTGAGCTTTTGGTGTTTGATTCTTTGGTTAAATATCGGAATTTTAATACTTGTTGTTGTAGAAGAAGCTTAGAAGTAAGTTACATCTTCCCCTTGTCTTGTTTATGGTGTTCTTGAGTTTGGTTATGAACTAGGGTTTAGGATTGCTAGTATTTGGTGGTTAAATCTTGTTATGGATGTTGTATGTAACACCCGTATTTTTAAAACAACGTTTAAATCATTTAAAATACATTTTTCCAATATTTGACATATTGTCCAAAATACAATTTAACAAAAACTTCAAAACCTACATCAGAGTTTACAAAAATACGGTGTCACCAAGTATATCAAAACCATAGGCAACGGGATCTACCTAATAGCTCCCGAGCTAAACGTCTCTAGGCCACTTCTAGTGCAACCTTCTATCACTTCAAACCTGTACCTGAGTACACAGCCATAAACAAACGTAGTACGTGAGACAAAATAGTCTCGTGAGATACATGGGTTTTAGACCCAAATAACAATAATAGTCGTTTCATAAATAGATGTATATGAACATATATATATACATATACTACATCATTACAAGCTAGCCACCCTATAGTGACCCTATCGTTCCAATGCTTTCCTAGCAATCATATCTAGTTATCGGGTTGCCCCCGAACTAACTAGGATCTCAACCTATCTAACTATCGGGTTGCCCCCGAACTAGCTAGAAGCACTACCATGTCTAGTTATCGGGTTGCCCCCGAACTAACTAGCAGCACTATCCTATCTAACTATCGGGTTGCCCCCGAACTAGCTAGAAGCACGACCATGTCTAGTTATCGGGTTGCCCCCGAACTAACTAGCAGCACTATCCTATCTAACTATCGGGTTGCCCCCGAACTAGCTAGAAGCACTACCATGTCTAGTTATCGGGTTGCCCCCGAACTAACTAGCATCACCTCATCTCGTTCTTACCACAACTCATCAATTATTCCAATCAAAGCCCTCGGCTATCACATCAATCATCAATCAAGTTAGTCATCTAATACTAACGACATATAATTAGTTCATCACAGTGTGAACGTACCTGTATGGTCCCATGGACCCGATCATAAGCAACCACAGTTACTTCTACATCTATGAACCCTATGAGGTCCATGCTTACTTTATACATAAGATACATTTCTTATTTATTGATAACATAATACTTTTATCTCTTCCTTGACTATAATAGACAATTATTACTAGTCACATCATATTCTTTCTCATATATACTCGTTCTTTACTTTTATTAGTATATCTTACCAATAGGTACTCATTACTATAAAATCATTCCCAATTGCTTTACTAATACATATTTATTAATAAAGGCTCCGTATACATTCTCTTAATCAATAACTTCATTATTATTGTTCATTAACATAGATTCCAACATACTTGAATATATCATAATTTACTTCAAATTCATCAATCATACTAGACACATTCTAGTATCACATTCTACGTACTTTCATACATTCTCAACTACTATCTTTATCAAAATATTTGTTAATAAAGACTGATACAATATCATATGTACTTTCAAAATTAATTGCTATGTACCCAGTTTAAAAGTCTCATGTACTCACCTTAGCAATAAAGTGCTCCAACCGTATTCTTTACGTCAGTTTCCTTGCTCCAACAATCAATCAACTTTCCAAGGCTTCACCAAAAGCCTAATACAACAATCACAAGGTTAACAACATCACATTCTACTACCAATGTATCCATCTATCACTAGATGCCATCCATTAACATTTTCCCCAATTATGGTGATTTACCAAACCCTAGGTTTAACCACCCCTTAAGATTCTTACAAATCGTAACCATACACTCGTTTCCTTTGATAACATACCATCTATTAAGTGTATACATCACTTATATCACCATAATCCATAACCCAAATAGCTAGGGCTTCAAACCCATACACCCAAATACATAGATCTTAAGCTACAAAGATCAAAGAGTGAAGATATACCTCTAATCTTCAACTAGGAGTGAAGAATCACAAGATTTGATGAAGAATTTAGCTCCAAATGATGATTTATACTCAAAATCGTTCACACACCCGAGTTGGGAGAAAACTAGGGTTTTTCCTTGCATTAAATGACCAAAACCCGACTTTAATGCTGCACAGACGAAAGATCGCGCCGCTATTGTGGAGAGCGCGTCGCGATCTCCACCCCGCCATAAATCGCGTCGCTACTTCGCGCCGCTATCTACCCACGCGATCTACTTCGCGTTTTCCTCAAAATGCTATTTCGGGTCGCTGCCAGAAAGCCACAAGATCGCGTCGCTATCTTCAAGATAGCGGCGCTATCTTACCCTAATGCAGCAGGGCTGCAACTTTTGCTTCCCGTTTCGACCCGGTTTCGCCCATAACTTTCTCATACGGACTCCAAACGACACGAAACCAATTCCTACGGTTTTAATGTGATTTATCCATAATTATCATATTTTTATACAATTTATTTATTTACAAATTTCGGGTCGTTACATTGTAGTAGGCGATATTACAAGCTTTTACATGAAATGTATGGTTGTTTGTGGAGGAAGACAAGATTGGTGAAAATCACCTTCAACTTCCATTAATGGTGGATGTTGAAGGTGGGTTTTGATGAATCTTGAATTACTTGTTATTTGAATGGAAGGAATTGTTTATTAGGTTAAGAAAACATGTTTGTTAAGTTATGGTTGTTAAAAACTAGTATAGGTGAATTTGGGAAGTAATCAAGCTAGTGTTTGGATGATGTGTTGATATGGTGAACTAATAATTGTGCAAGTGTAATACTTGGAATTGTGATAGTTATGAACTTGATAGAATTGCTAAACAATTGTGAATTGCTAGTATAGACGTTATGTGCTAGTTGATGGAAATGTGGAAGTGATTTAGTCAAGTTCGGGGTTTTTGGCCCGTTTGGGTGAATTAGTGGTAGAACGGTTTATATGGTTATAAATGACTAATTGGTGAGTTGTATTTGTTATGCAAGTTGGTGTTGTCATAAAATATGTATTTTATGAGCCTTAGGTTGCGGTTTGTTAAAATTGTCAATTTTGACATTTCGGTGGATTGATCACTAACTCGGTATATTTGTTGACAGGAATCGGGAAGAATACTCAGTGATACTAGCTCACTGAGTTAAGGAACCGAAGGTTGAAAGGTGAGTGGATTCAACCTACAACTCAGGTTTCGGTTTATTTGTTTGGTATTGGTATTTTAGTGAAAATCGCAGGAAGTTACCAGACAAGGGGAGTTCACGGCGTGAACTCCACTTAGCGATCGGGAAGTCGGTCCAGAGAAGTTGGTTGTTAGTCGCGAAGTAGTTCACGGTCGGAGTTCCCGACGCGAACCCTAGTTCCCGACGCGAACCCTAGTTCCCGACGCGAACCCTAGTTCGCGAATGGGAACTCTTTCGTGACGTTTTTCGCGGTATTTTTCGTAGCTAGTCTACTTGTTATGTATGCCTAGTGTTAAGGAATACCATACATGACTATGTGCACATTCGGGATTAGGTCAGTTTCGGATGGATAACGGCTGGGCATAGTGTATCGACTAATTGGGTATCCGACCTTACCTGTATACGTTGCATGGTTAAGGGGAGGGAGTTGCCCGGGGTGTTGGATACAGGCTATCGGTTACCGTGGTTTTGGCCGACCATGGTTTAAGGCCCGCAAAGCCACCGATCCTCTCAAATAAGTGATTACCCAACCGGAGATGTTTATAACTTCTGTGTTTAAGTGATTAGTGTAGTTGGTAGTGCTAGGAATTCATTCACATAGCTTTTGTGCTAATCCCTCCCTTATTGACACATTTCAGGTTGGAAGGCTTGAACGTGTCGGGCTTGGACGGGAAGTTTGACCATGCTTTAAATAGTTGTTTTTGTTAAATGAGTCGTGTGTCGTAATACCGTCTTTTAACTAACACTTGATTTGTAATATTTTGTGGGACCCCGGTTTGTAAACCTAACGTAATTAGGAACCTAAATGTATGCTTCCGTAATCTTAGATTAATATTTAATTAGATATTTTTTTTTTAAAAAAAATGGTTTAAAAAATGCGCTGTTACATAAATAATATTTTAGTTGGTTATTATAACTTTGTACCTTTTTTTTCGCAAAATTCCAAAATTATAATTTTATATTTTATTTATTGTATGGACAGTCATACATGCAGTTTAGTTAAATGATTATTGTGCAATTAACTTTAAATTTAAGTCATGTATTATTGGACGAGTAATGGTATTAAGTCCTACCAATTACTACTAGCTATAGTTCTACAATTTATAACTACTTATAGTCATACTTATTAATTAAAAACATGTGTCAAAATCAAAAGATTATAATAGGAGAGAGAATTAATAGATTAACATGTTATCCTATCAAATTGATAGTACTGTAAATAAGAATAAATGATATGACTATCAGTGTTGTAAAACTCGGCCTACTCGGCCGAGTACTCGGCGGGTAACCGCTACTCGGTGGTGTGCCGAGTCGGGTAGGTCCTAACCGGTCAAATTACTCGGTCCATATAAAACTCGGTTAAAACTCGGGCAACTCGGTCAAAACTCGGCCAAAACTCGGCCAACTCGGTCAAAAATCGGCCAACTCGGTAAAAACTCGGCCAAATCGGTAAAAATTCGGCCAACTCGGTCAAAACTTGTCCAACTCTAAAACTCAATCAAAAGTCAAAACCTCAGTCAAACTCGGTTAAAATTTGCTCAATTTCTCCAAAATATGTTGTATTTTAAAGAAATAATGAAATTATATGTATAATATATATTTTTATAGAAAAATATATATGAAAATCTCAAGCCGAGTACTCGCCGAGTACTCACCGAGTAACCGGTTACTCGCTACAAGGTCGTCGAACGAACGGGTAGCGAGTAACGAGTTCTGCAACCTTGATGACTATATATCATTTATCTTATTCAACACAAATTATGTCTCGTTCACGACATCATGTATTCTTAACCAGAGGAATACCATATGTTTTTACTTAATATTATTTATTTATTTTTTTACTTACTTATTAAGATAAATGTTAAAATTAAATAGTATCATAATATTATATAATTAATAGATTATGTATTTTTATCTTTAACGAGTACAATATAAATCATCAAACATATATAAATTCTTTTCTTAGACTCGTGGAAAACTAGTGAGATATTTTGTGGCGATATTATTTTTGGTTACCATGGTCAAAAGAAAATATCTTTGTTCAAAACAGTATGATTGGTGTTTCTGACCATATAGGCTCCACTTTTTTGTTTTAATTTTACGTCGATAAGATTAAATATTCAACGGATTTAATCTATTAATTTTTTAAGAGAAATAATATTTAATCTTATCATTTGGTCATACTCATAGTCTTACTCACTTGATAAGATGACATACGTAATCCACTAATTCTTTCTCTTAATATAATCTTTTGATCTTGATATATGTCCTCATCTAATGAGTACGATCAAATGTAAGGCCTAAATGCCATTACTCATTTTTTAAATATCTTTAAAAAATATATTTTTCTTCAAAAAATATTACATTATACTTATTTTTTTACCAGAAACGTTTAAAGTTGTCTATTTATTTTTGAAGTCTATAAAGATAAATTTTAATATTTTGACCAATCAATCTCTAAATCACCACTACTATCACATGTAATTAAATACATCAATACCTCCACTATCTCATGTGTATTAAATCACATATGATTGCACACCACCGACCACCACCGCCGCCAACCTCTGCACGGTCACCGTCTCCACCACTGGCAACCTCTCGCCACCTTCGGTTGCTTTCAATCACATGTGATTGCTGCGGTCAACGGCGGCGGTGGGCGTGGTCGGCGGCAGAGGCCAACGATGGTTGTGGTGGCTGGCGGTAGTAGTTGTGTATTCAGTTACATGTGATTTGATGATAGTAGACTGATGGTTGTTAAGAGAATATTTAATCCAATGATTTTCTATGCTACCATTAGTTAAATATAAATAACTTTATTTTTTATGCTACCTATAAATAACTATATTTTCTATGCTACCATTAGTTAAATATATAGCATTAATTTACTTTGACTAGACGTAAAGATAAGGTCACCTGCTGATAGGACTATTAAAATCTAACACGACTTATAAAATACATAAAACAACAAAAAATTGAGATGAAATTGAAATTTCAATTTGTATTCGTGTTGTGTAAAAGAAATAAATTATGTCGTGTCGTGCTCGGTTCATAAATTAACAAGAAATTAACATGGTAGTTAACATTTTGGAAAATTTAATAATAATTTATGTTATTTTGTCGTGTTTGATAGTTTTTAATTATGTACAAAATGTATAAAATATCATAATTTATGTTTTGTTATTTATCACATGTTGTTTTTCTCGTATTTTATTTGAGAAGTGTTCGTGTTAACAATAAAAAACACGACTTCGTGTCATGTCGTGTTCGGGTTGATAAAATAGAATTCATGTCGTGTTCGGATTGATAAAATAAAATTCGTGTCTTGTCATGTTACCCACAAAAACGAAAGGATAACACTATTTGATAGCCCTATCTCGCGACCGTGACCTTTGGTCGCCCATCTCCGAAGCGTCCTTCCCGTCCGACGCGTCCCTATGCTGATATGACAAGGGTTCGCTCGTCATTGGTCGTCTGACACATGCATTGGTCACATGTATGTCGTGCTACGTGGTACATGTATTTATAAAATTAATTTTAAGTTTCGGTTGTTATTTGGTAGTAGCTAAATGCATTTGATCAGAGTTTCTCATGTGTTAATCGGAATAAAAAAATGGGTTTGGTCTCTCTTACGGTTAGTGTAACAACCGTATTTTTATAACATCGTTTAAATCATTTAAAATACAATTTCCCAACATTTGACACATTGTCCAAAATACAGTTTATCAAAAACTTTAAAACCTTTATCAGAGTTTACAAAAATACGGTGTCACCAAGTATATCAAAACCATAGGCAAACGGGATCTACCTATGAGCTCCCGAACTAAGCATCTCTAGACCACTTCTAGTGCAACCTTCTATCACTTCAAACCTGTACCTGAGTACATAGCCACAAAACAAACGTAGTACGTGAGACAAAATAGTCTCGTGAGATACATGGGTTTTAGACCCCAATAATAGACATTCCATAAATATGTAAACATATATATAAACTACATAAATACCGTCTAGTCACCCTTTCGTGACTCTAATTACTTTGCGTTCCTAGCAAAGATATCTAGTACCTAAACGTATAGGTGCCAGAAGCCCAATCATATCTAGTACATAAACATATATGTACCAGAAGCCCAATCATGTCTAATACATAAACATATATGTATTAGAACCTAACATACCTAGTACCAAACATATGCGTACTAGAAGCACCCGTGTGCTTAGTGTATAAACATATATACACTCGGTGTATAAACATTTATACCACCGTCCAATCAACATATCTAATACATAAACATATATGTATTAGAACCTAACATACCTAGTACCAAACATATGCGTACTAGAAGCACCCGTGTGCTTAGTGTATAAACATATATACACTCGGTGTATAAACATTTATACCACCGTCCAATCAACATATCTAATACATAAACATATATGTATTAGAACCTAACATACCTAGTACCAAACATATGCGTACTAGAAGCACCCGTGTGCTTAGTGTATAAACATATATACACTCGGTGTATAAACATTTATACCACCGTCCAATCAACATATCTAATACATAAACATATATGTATTAGAACCTAACATACCTAGTACCAAACATATGCGTACTAGAAGCACCCGTGTGCTTAGTGTACAAACATATATACACTCGGTGTATAAACATATATACCACCGTCCAGTGACCAGGGGTCCCCCGCGTCACCACCATCTATCTCTTACCATAACCTAACAGTTATGACAGTCAAAGCCTTCGGCTATCACATCCAACATCAAACAAGTTAGTCATCTAATGCTAACGACATATAATTAGTTCACCACAGTGTGAACGTACCTGTATGGTCCCATGGACCCGATCATAAGCAACCACAGTTACTTCTACATCTATGAACCCTATGAGGTCCATACTTACTTTATACATAAGATACATTTCTTATTTATCGATCACATAATACTTTTATCTCTCCCTTGACTATAATAGACAATTATTACTAGTCACATCATATTCTTTCTCATATATATTCGTTCTTTACTCTTATTAGTATATCTTACCAATAGGTACTCATTATTACAAAATCATTCCCAATTATTTTACTAATACATATTTATTAATAGAGGCTCCGTATACATTCTTTTAATCACTTACTACATATTTATTGTTCATTAATATAGATTCCATAATTACTTGGATCTATCATAATTTACTTCAAATTCATCAATCATACTAGACACATTCTAGTATCACGTTCTACATACTCTCATACATTTTCAATTACTATCTTTATCAAATATTTGTTAATAAAGACCGATACAATATCATATGTACTTTCAGGACTATTTGCTATGTACCCAGTTTAAAAGTCTCATGTACTCACCTTAGCAAATAAGTGCTCCAACCGTATTCTTTACGTCAGTTTCCTTGCTTCGCAATTCGGTCAACTTCCAAGACCTCACCAAATGCCTAATACAATAATCACAAGATTATCAACATCACATTCTACTACCCATGTGTCCATCTATCTCTAGATAACACTTATTAACTCATTTCCACCAATTATGGTGATTTACCAAACCCTAGGTTTGACCAACCCTTAAGATTCTTACGAATCATAATCATACACTTGTTTCCTTTGCTACTATACCATCTATCAAGTGTATACAACGTTTATTCACCATAAACCATAACCCCCAATAGCTAGGGTTTCAAACCCAACCATCAAAATACATAGATCTAAAGCTACAAAGATCAAAGAGTGAAGATATACCTTTAATCTTCAACTAGGAGTGAAGTCTACCAAGCTTTGATGGAGAAATCGACCTCAACCAGCCTTTGCACTCGAAAATCGCCCAAGAGAGAAACTAGGGTTTGCCAAAGACATAAATGAGCCAAAACCCGATTTTAATGCTGGTCGTCCGGAGTTCGCGTCGCGAACCCACTTCGCGTCGCTAACTTTGCATGTTCGTGAACTCTTCGCGATCGTTACCCAGGCGTGAACCTCAATTGCCAAAAACCCCCAACTCCCTGGTCGGAGTTCCCGATCGGGAACCCCAAGTTCACGGCGCGAACTTTACACGTGCAGCAGGGCTGCACTTTTCGGTTGTTGTCTCGACCCGGTTTCGCCCATAACTTTCTCATACGGTCTCCAAACGACGCGAAACCAATTCCTACGTTCTTTAAACGATTTATCCTTATTTATCATATTTTTATTCAATTTATTTACTTACAAATTTCGGGTCGTTACAACTATCCACCCCTTAAAAGGATTCCGTCCTCGGAATTACTAAAATTTCCACCTATATACACCCGAGCATTACGCTCTCATTTCCTTGTGGTCGTCACCAACAACATTTCTTATTCCGTTCCCCGTTAACATTATGCTTCACAACATCTACTCAATTTTATCGAGCCCGAACGGTTAGAACTCAATTTAAAACCCACAATGCTTAAACGGGTCAAAATTTCACAATTTGACCAAGCCGATATAGCCCGACATTGGTATATCCCCACATTATTTACCCTTTGACTTAAGCACAAAGTCAACTAAACCTTAACATTTTCCCTTCTCGTTAAAGGTTTCATAAATCCTCCTTTCCTTTACAATTTACTTTTAATTTATGGTTCAACTACAGTCTTACACTTGATTCCCAATTTCAACATCGAAATCACCCAAACGGGTCAAGTCGTGTAAACTGACTACAATTCAGTCAACCATCTCATCAACTTTTTCACAAACACATAATCGACACATTATGCTATCAATATTCATTAGTAAATCAAAACGAGAATCAAAGTCTACCTTAGACCAATTCAACCAATCACGGGTTGACTAACGTTGACTTTTACATAAAGTCAACCATACCTTTTCCAACTAGCAATTTCCGTACACACGGCGTACCATTACCAATCTATCACTCTCAGTTCTACCCATTATCACTTTCTCATCAATCGTCCCCGTTAATCCAAGGGTCACACCTTAACATAAGGTCACAATAACATTTACCGTTTCTTGACCTTCACTTGGTCACTCATACTATCACTTAGTATTCTTTCAACCATCTTTGTATCACATTGATCAACTTAAATTATCGGTACTAGGCCCGCTACCGTAATACATCCCACACCCTTATACGGCGTACTATGTCTGGGTTACCACATGGTAATTTGCTCACTAGGAGTTTCTCTTTCCTTCTATTCTATAAATCGTAGGCATCCCCTACATTTACATGACCTAAATGCAACCCGCATTTCAAGCCAAATTCTCATTTATCATAACATAATAGTAATATTTATTAACCACATGGTTCTACATTCATCATAAAAACACATAAACATATATACACATATAAATATACACACGTATATCACGCCAATTCCATCTAACTACCTCTATCGTGCACATATACAAACATATGTATATGTCACCAATACCATCAATACATCTCTATTGTGCACATATACAAACATATGTATATATCGCACCAATATCAAATAAACATCATCATCATGCACATATACTAACATATGTATATGTCACGCCAATATCATACAAACATCATCAAATCATTTATCGTGCATTCTAGCACCTCTCCCACAAGACGCCTCATTGTTTTCCTTCCCATTCGTATGTCTCCCATATGACATATTACTTAGCACAATTCATATGACATAATATTATCTTTTCACAATTATATGCTTTCCAAGGTCATCATATGATGCACATGCATCGTACCCCGCGGGTAACTAATAACATTCTCTATTCGTTATTTACCATTCCACTTACACATTAACCATCATTAATCGGTTCATCTCTTTATTACCATATTTCCAAATCTTTTGTCGCTACCGAAGTAACTATCACTCAATTCTATTAACCGTAATTTCACCGGTCATCATTGAGTCAACCAACCGACTCCGGTCTATGATTCTAAAAAAAATAATACGAATTCATTCAACCCGGAAGATTATTCCCACGATGACTATTCACGTCATACAACTCATCTACTATTTCCCGTAAACACCAAATTGGGCAACAATCTAACAATATGGCTATACTCACACAACAAACTGGCTTGGTGCATAATCATCCAATCCATCTCAGTGGTCTTACCAAATGCCACTACTCTCCTCGACAATTATTCAACCTTGCTAATTCAAATCTTTCAAGTAAATAAATTAACAATAAAATTCATACCATTCAAATTATGTTTTTAACCATAGCATTCGGAAGGATTACAATAATACCCAAAACTAAAATCTTAGGGAAACAAATGGCACACCGGCCTAATCATCCAATACTACAATTACGGGCCGCTTAATCCTTAGCTCCCGAACCTGACGCCCCATCGCGCGCCTCCTCCCGTGTGAGTAGGAAGGATCGTCCTCTCACCTTTGCCGGCTCCGCCTTCTTTTGAGTTGCTGACACAAGCGTTCCGGTTTTCTTCTTCGGGCACACGTGGCTATAATGCCCTTTCTCATGGCACGAGTAACATTCAACCTCGGCCATTGGTTTGGATCTACAATCTCGGGCCAAATGTCCCGTCTTTCCACAATCATGGCAAATTTTTGGTTCCCCACGGCATTCGCCGGTATGATTCTTCCCACACCTCTTGCACGAGGCTACACTTCCTTGCCTAGAGAAGTTCGACGTGAACTTTCCCTTCTTAACCGTACCCGATCCACTCTCGGCATTCCTCTTATCTCCCACATACGCCCTCTCGGCAACTTTTGCCACGTTCACCTCTTCCACACCTCGGGCGGCACTAATGGCCTCATCTAGCGTGACCGCTCTCTTTACCTCCAACTGATAATCCCAAGGTAGCCCACTAGCATACCTAACTACCCTCAACCTCTCCTCGGAGTAGGTCTTAGCAACAAACGGAAGTAATCCCGTGAATTCCCTCGTGTACTCCTCGATCGACATCTCACCCTTCCTTAGGGTCACAAACTTCTCATGCATTTTCTCCAAATCCCGGTCGGGACAAAATTTCTTCCTCAACCTCACGGTAAACTCATCCCATGACATTCTCTCTATCACCTCCCTCCCGAGGGTCTCATAAACTATGTCCCACCAGACCATAGCATCCTCTTTTAGCAATTGAGATGCATACAACACCATATCGGTTTTCTTGCACTTGCTACTTCCGATGACCCGCTCGGTCTCTCGGATCCACCTCATAGTTACCTTCGGGTCCGAACTACCCGTATATATATTTGGCTTACAAGCCATGAATGTCTTAAAAGAACAACCATAATTTTCATCGGGCCTCGCCCTTGCATCACTACAACCACCTGTGGAGGATTTCTCCACTCGAGTGCCACCACCCCTGGTTTTCTCATCCGATCTAGCCTCGGATACACGATCTCCATCCGCCCTCTCACGGTCCCCAATTATGCGGTGCACCTCATCGGCCACCACTCCCTTGAGTTGATCAATAATAGTTTGGAGGTCCGCCATGGTCACCGGAGTTCTATTAGCTCCGACCTCCGATTCACCCACCTGGTGCATCGACGGTTGACTTTCCTGTTCAACCCCAGCCTCAACATGAGGTGTATCCTCCTCCCGGCCCTCCGGGGCTTTCCCACTTCTTCGAGTGTTAACCATTTCTTTCGATCTTGACTATACGAAAGACATTAAACAATTAGTACCTCGTGTACTTGACATGAGTCTCATAACACTGATTATCCATAATCACATCACTTTCATAGGTCCCCTAGGTTCAACCCTAAACTTAACATAAAGTCTCAAGGTCAACCTAATGATCTCAAGGAATCTTACATTCCTAATGCTACAGTCTAAGACTAGGATGGACATCCAACCTAATTCACTTAAACTATAGCTCTGATACCAAGTTGTAACAACCGTATTTTTATAACATCGTTTAAATCATTTAAAATACAATTTCCCAACATTTGACACATTGTCCAAAATACAGTTTATCAAAAACTTTAAAACCTTTATCAGAGTTTACAAAAATACGGTGTCACCAAGTATATCAAAACCATAGGCAAACGGGATCTACCTATGAGCTCCCGAACTAAGCATCTCTAGACCACTTCTAGTGCAACCTTCTATCACTTCAAACCTGTACCTGAGTACATAGCCACAAAACAAACGTAGTACGTGAGACAAAATAGTCTCGTGAGATACATGGGTTTTAGACCCCAATAATAGACATTCCATAAATATGTAAACATATATATAAACTACATAAATACCGTCTAGTCACCCTTTCGTGACTCTAATTACTTTGCGTTCCTAGCAAAGATATCTAGTACCTAAACGTATAGGTGCCAGAAGCCCAATCATATCTAGTACATAAACATATATGTACCAGAAGCCCAATCATGTCTAATACATAAACATATATGTATTAGAACCTAACATACCTAGTACCAAACATATGCGTACTAGAAGCACCCGTGTGCTTAGTGTATAAACATATATACACTCGGTGTATAAACATTTATACCACCGTCCAATCAACATATCTAATACATAAACATATATGTATTAGAACCTAACATACCTAGTACCAAACATATGCGTACTAGAAGCACCCGTGTGCTTAGTGTATAAACATATATACACTCGGTGTATAAACATTTATACCACCGTCCAATCAACATATCTAATACATAAACATATATGTATTAGAACCTAACATACCTAGTACCAAACATATGCGTACTAGAAGCACCCGTGTGCTTAGTGTATAAACATATATACACTCGGTGTATAAACATTTATACCACCGTCCAATCAACATATCTAATACATAAACATATATGTATTAGAACCTAACATACCTAGTACCAAACATATGCGTACTAGAAGCACCCGTGTGCTTAGTGTACAAACATATATACACTCGGTGTATAAACATATATACCACCGTCCAGTGACCAGGGGTCCCCCGCGTCACCACCATCTATCTCTTACCATAACCTAACAGTTATGACAGTCAAAGCCTTCGGCTATCACATCCAACATCAAACAAGTTAGTCATCTAATGCTAACGACATATAATTAGTTCACCACAGTGTGAACGTACCTGTATGGTCCCATGGACCCGATCATAAGCAACCACAGTTACTTCTACATCTATGAACCCTATGAGGTCCATACTTACTTTATACATAAGATACATTTCTTATTTATCGATCACATAATACTTTTATCTCTCCCTTGACTATAATAGACAATTATTACTAGTCACATCATATTCTTTCTCATATATATTCGTTCTTTACTCTTATTAGTATATCTTACCAATAGGTACTCATTATTACAAAATCATTCCCAATTATTTTACTAATACATATTTATTAATAGAGGCTCCGTATACATTCTTTTAATCACTTACTACATATTTATTGTTCATTAATATAGATTCCATAATTACTTGGATCTATCATAATTTACTTCAAATTCATCAATCATACTAGACACATTCTAGTATCACGTTCTACATACTCTCATACATTTTCAATTACTATCTTTATCAAATATTTGTTAATAAAGACCGATACAATATCATATGTACTTTCAGGACTATTTGCTATGTACCCAGTTTAAAAGTCTCATGTACTCACCTTAGCAAATAAGTGCTCCAACCGTATTCTTTACGTCAGTTTCCTTGCTTCGCAATTCGGTCAACTTCCAAGACCTCACCAAATGCCTAATACAATAATCACAAGATTATCAACATCACATTCTACTACCCATGTGTCCATCTATCTCTAGATAACACTTATTAACTCATTTCCACCAATTATGGTGATTTACCAAACCCTAGGTTTGACCAACCCTTAAGATTCTTACGAATCATAATCATACACTTGTTTCCTTTGCTACTATACCATCTATCAAGTGTATACAACGTTTATTCACCATAAACCATAACCCCCAATAGCTAGGGTTTCAAACCCAACCATCAAAATACATAGATCTAAAGCTACAAAGATCAAAGAGTGAAGATATACCTTTAATCTTCAACTAGGAGTGAAGTCTACCAAGCTTTGATGGAGAAATCGACCTCAACCAGCCTTTGCACTCGAAAATCGCCCAAGAGAGAAACTAGGGTTTGCCAAAGACATAAATGAGCCAAAACCCGATTTTAATGCTGGTCGTCCGGAGTTCGCGTCGCGAACCCACTTCGCGTCGCTAACTTTGCATGTTCGTGAACTCTTCGCGATCGTTACCCAGGCGTGAACCTCAATTGCCAAAAACCCCCAACTCCCTGGTCGGAGTTCCCGATCGGGAACCCCAAGTTCACGGCGCGAACTTTACACGTGCAGCAGGGCTGCACTTTTCGGTTGTTGTCTCGACCCGGTTTCGCCCATAACTTTCTCATACGGTCTCCAAACGACGCGAAACCAATTCCTACGTTCTTTAAACGATTTATCCTTATTTATCATATTTTTATTCAATTTATTTACTTACAAATTTCGGGTCGTTACAGTTAGAGCATCCACAATTTTAACCTTGTAATGATTTATTGCTTTTGCCAAATCATCTTTCCACTAACAAAAAAGTCATTTGTAAAAATCTTCTCCAATGGTAATTCCTTTCAAAGGTTTTTTTCTAATCCATAAAATGCCTACCCAATTACTATTAGAAGGTTAGAGAATATTAAGTGTTCATTCAAATAGTAACAAAAACCTCTCTATTTCAATGGTAAAAAGCTTATTTTTTTGAATAAGCTCCCATTATAGATGCTCTTATTATTATGAGTTATTAACAAGATTTGACAAATTGTTTTTATCAAGTCATCATATGATTCATCTACTATTCGTTAAAACACACAAAAGTAAATGAAAAACAACAAAGAAATGAATTTTTCAGTCACATTTTAATGAGTACGAGCATAAAACATTAAATATTAGTAAACCAATAATAAAAATAGTTATAATAATAATCAGTTCACCGTTAAATCGCCATATTTTCTACGTGAATTCTAATTTGGGCTACTCAACATTTCGTTGTACCTCACAAGCGACTCAAGTCGTTGCAATTTCAGCTGTTCCCTAAACTTACTGATGAAATTATCGGCTTTTGCATCGTCATCCGCATTCCGCCTTGCTCTCGCCGTCTCCGGCCGCCGCAAGACAACCGCCGCCTCATCGTCCGATGACACAGTCCTCACCTCGCTACGTGTTTTCTTAATCTCCACCTTTGAGTTTGGCTTTGATCTTGACTTCTTGGGCTTGCTCCTAATCACCGGATGACCCGGATCCGAAACCACGTTTTCGGGTACGATTGACCGAGATGGGGTTTTGAAAGAGTTGGCTCGGTCTACCACGGAAGGAACTCGGACGAGTTGACCAGGCGAGTCAGTTTCGCTGTAAACGGAGGAAAAATCGACGGACTTTAATCGACCCAATAGAGAAGGTGTCGGGTTTGGTTTCGGTTTACTCGACGGGTATCGTTTCGAATCGGGTTGACTATCGTAACTACAAACGGTAAATATGGACTGAGCGAGTCGACTCAGGGAGTCGTATTTCACCGTTTTAGGTTGTAATATTATGGTGGTGGCGATGGCGGGGATCAAGGAAGATAATTTGATGGATTTGGCTCGATCTAGGAATGAAGATACTCTTAGGATTCGACCAAATGAATAGCCGTGATCTCGTTCGTTATCATGATCATGATTAGGGATTTTGGTGGTGGTTTTGGTTTTGGTGTTTGATTTTGAAGCTATGAATATGGTGGCAATTATGAGATTCATAAGGCCAAAAAGAACAGTTGGTGTAAACCAAGCAGCCATGGATTCCCACATGGAAGCAATCACGATAGATTCATTTCCTTGTACCATGATTTTGCGGTTGTAAAAGTGATGAAAATGGATATGACGTAAAAGAGAAATATATATAAAAAAATTTAAAATGAATAAACTAGAGCATCTTTGAAGCATATGTCACATCAATTTTTTGTGGCTATACTATTCATATAAATATCTAGCGTGTGATGATGCAGTGATTTGTGAGCCGCTCAACTTATATTATAAATGTTGGAAATAATGTTCAACATCAAATAAACCGGTATTTCGGTTCGGGTATTTTAGAGTTCTATTCGGGTTGCCCTTTAGGAATCAACGAACACGAGAAATAACGTAGTGTTTAATTAATAGTTTAATTAAATGGACTAACGGTTTAGACGAGCTAAACTAGTTAATAAGTAATTAACTAGTTATCGGTATCAGGCCAAGTATTAATTAAGTTAATACTTGCGGGCTTCATTAATGATTAATTAATAGCGGGCTAGGACCAATTGTGGTGTTACCATAATTGGGATTTGGAAAGTATATATATTAGTGTTAAGGGGTTTAACCTAATACGCTTAATCAATTACTCTTGTCTCTCTCCCAAGCTCGACCGAACACCACCTCCGTCGACCGAACCGCCGCCCCACCTCCGCCGTCGGACCGCCGCACAGCCGCCGCCACCGTCGCCGGAATCGAAAGGGTTTTCGATTTATGGGTGCTTGTTTCTCAAGGTTGCTTTGTACGACCTCGTGGTACATCGTCTCGTTCGTGATCAACCTTGGGTGTGATACGATATAGGGACTCTTCCTTGAATCCTAGTGCATTGTTTTGATCTGCCTCGTACTAGATCACAGGGTTTATCTAGTTCACCGAATCGCGAAGAACAAGTAAGTATTTCGAGTTCATCTATTTAATATTATTAAATTGTTCTAGTTGCTTTAGAGTTGTAAACCTAACGGTCCAAAAGTTTTATCGGGTCGGTGTTCTAACCAAGTTACTCTTGATTTCCGCCTTGAGTAAATTGTGGCTAGATGCATAGAAAACCCAACAGTGGTATCAGAGCGCCATTGGTTTACAAGTCTAATAGTGCTAAACTCAAATTCGAAATCCATGTATTGTTTGGGTTTTTCGGTAATACCGAAAATTGTTTTGGGTATTCTGAAAATTAGTAAAAATGCATTAAAATTGTTTTTTAATTAATATCGGTAATTTTAAAATTGTTTTTTTAATAATTTCCGAAAATTCGGATATTATTTATTTAATATATAAAATCGTTTTTATTATTAAAATAAATAATTATGATAATTTCAAAAGTTTGGAATTATCAAGAATTTGAATAAAAGATTTTATCAAATCTAGATTTTTATTTAAAAGATTTAAAATAAATATTTTATATATTTATATATTTTTCGGAATATATATTAGGTATAAAAGTTATTTATTTAATAATTAAATAAAAGAAATCATATTTAAGTATATATGTATTTTTTCGAAATACATATATGCCAAAAATAGTTGATTTGACAAATCTAGAAAATATTTGAAGGTATTTCAAATTAGGATAAAATTTGAAAGTTCAAATTAGGGATATTAGATATATCCGAAATTTTTAAATAAGATTTAAAAGATATAATTTTAAAAATTAAAAATATTTTAAATATGGATATAAATATAATTTTGTAGATGGGTTCCAATAACAATAACAATGAAGTCCCACTTCCGATTGTACTCGCACTACCGTGTCCACCAAAGTCATCTCCTAATAAGGTTTCATCTCGAAAAACTATTGGAGGTTTTGACTATGTGGAATATCTCGGTAATACTCGTGCTGTTCATGAAAACATGGAACTCATCAAGAATTGCAAAATGCAAGATGGAGAATCAGTGTGTAACTTCATCTCGAAGATGAGAGAATACATACGTTACTCAGAAAGTCTGGGTATGCCTATCTCTAACGAGTTAGATGTCGATATGATCTTGCACAAGCTAACTCCAGAGTATTCTTTGTTCGTATCAGAATACGACAAGAATTAGAGGGAAATCACAACCTTGGAATTGTACGAGGAATTAAAAGTTGTTGAGAATGACTTGTTAACTGCCTGCAACTGTGATTTTGAATCTCCAGTCTTGAGCATTGAGTCGAATGATGCTGAAAGAGGTGAACTTTCTCGTCCTAAGAGGAAAAGAAAAGCTAAGGTGGGACATGCCCAACGAAAGCTTAAAAAGAAGCGAACCTCTTTGATAGCACCTAAAGACTCTATATGCTTCCATTGCAATGAGGTGGGTCACTGGAAGAGAAATTGTCCAAAGTACCTTGATGATTTGAGAAATCAAAGGATCCAACAGTCTGGAGTCATAGGTACGTTTATGATTGAACTCCATAATACTTCTATGTCTAATTCTTGGGTTCTAGATACATGGTGTGGTACTCACATTTGCACTGATATGCAGGGACTTAAGAATAGTAGGAAGTTGAAGCATGGAGAGCTTAATCTGATCATGGGAAACAGAGTCTCGACTACTGTCACCAAGATAGGAGATTACGAGCTCATGCTTGGGAATGGATGTTCTTTACTTTTATTAGATGTTTGTTTTTCGCCTTCTATGGCACGCAACATTATTTCATATTATGCATTGTTTAAGGATGGTTTTAATTTCGTTTTTGATAATGAGAATGGTTCTATTTTAGTTTATAAAAGTGATGTGTTTTATTTTAAAGTTATTCCTTGTGCTGGTATATATGAAATGGATGGTTGCGTAAACAATAGAAATCTAATATTAAATGTTGATTCATCCAAAGGTGTATTGGATAAGTCATGTCTATGGCATTGTCGCGTAGGACATATAAACAAGAAACGCGTAGCTAAACTCCAAAAGGATGGAGTGTTAGAATCATTTGACCTCAAATCGAATGATGTGTGTGAGTCTTGTTTACTTGGCAAGATGACAAAGACGCCATTCACAGGGTCATGTGAAAGAGGCAAAGACTTGTTGGACCTCATACAAATGGATGTGTGTGGACCGTTCAAGTCTAACACTAGACATGGTGAACGATACTTCGTCACGTTTACTGATGATTTCAGTAGATATGGATATGTTTATTTGATTAAACATAAGTCTGATACTTTTGAAACGTTCAAAGAATATCAGAAAGAAGTAGAGAATCAACTGGGCAAGAAGATTAAGATGCTCCGTTCTGACAGGGGCGGAGAGTATCTTAGTCAAGATTTCATCGACTATCTAACGAGTTGTGGAATAGTATCCCAACTCTCACCTCCTCGAACTCCATAACTTAATGGAGTGTCGGAAAGGAGAAATCGAACCTTGCTTGACATGGTACGATCAATGATGCGTCGATCGACACTTCCAGTGAGTTTCTGGGGATATGCCTTAGAAACTGCAGCACATAACGTAAACCTTGTACCAACTAAGAAGGTTGCCAAAACTCCCTCTGAAATATGGACAGGGAATCCACCCTCCCTCAAACATTTGAAAATCTGGGGTTGTGAAGTTTATGTAAGACATGAATCTCACGACAAGCTAGATAACAAATCAGAGAAGTGCTACTTCATTGGCTACCCACGACCGTCTTTTGGATATTTTATAATCCGAAAGAGAACAAAGTGTTCGTATCTCGAAGAGGATTCTTCCTCGAGAGAGAGCTATTATCCAAAGAAAACAGTGGGAGCAAAATTGATCTTGAAGAGTGTCAAGAGTCAAGCAATGAAGATGTAGTGGAACCTATAGTTGACACTAGCACTCAACCAGAGGATGAGACTCATGTTGAACAAAATGATGTAACTCCTACCATTCCACGTAGACCCTCTAGAACTGTTCGCCCTCCTGAGCATTTTGGTGATTATTATGATTTCCATATTTCTGAAGGCGATGCATCTACTAGTAATAGTTTACCAGTTGATGACGATGAGCCATCGAGTTATAAGGAAGCTATGGAAGGCCCTGAGGCCGAAAAGTGGAAAAGGGCTATGGAGAGTGAAATTCAGTCCATGTATGACAATCAAGTATGGAACTTGATTGAGACTTCTCTTGGTATTAAAACCCTTGGATGCAAGTGGATCTTCAAGAAGAAGATCGACATGGATGGGAATGTGCACACCTATAATAAGGCTAGGTTGGTTGCAAAAGGTTATACACAAACTCATGGGATTGATTATGATGAAACCTTTTCACCAGTAGCCAAGATAAAGTCTATCAGAATATTACTTGCCATAGCTGCATTTCATGATTATGAAATTTGGCAGATGGATGTTAAAAACGCCTTCCTTAATGGAAGACTTACTGAGGATGTCTATATGGCACAACCAGAAGGTTTTATCAATAAGAAATATTCTGATAGAGTGTAACACCCGTAATTTTAAAACATCGTTTAAATCATTTAAAATACATTTTCCCAATATTTGACATATTGTCCAAAATACAGTTTAACAAAAACTTTAAAACCTTTATCAGAGTTTACAAAAATACGGTGTCACCAAGTATATCAAAACCATAGGCAACGGGATCTACCTATGAGCTCCCGAGCTAAACATCTCTAGGCCACTTCTAGTGCAACCTTCTATCACTTCAAACCTGTACCTGGGTACATAGCCACAAAAACAAACGTAGTACGTGAGACAAAATAGTCTCGTGAGATACATGGGTTTTTGTAACATCCCAAAACCTGGCCTAGTAGTTTATTGACCTTAAGGTATCGTATTAAATGATTATCTGATTAAATGCGTAGTTAATTTAGTTAGCCTGCTGTCTTTTGCGGTATTTTAACCAAGGGGTTAAAATACCCGACTTGTGATTTATTTGGAATGAAAACGTGATTTTTATATCTTTGAATTCCTTGTTAAATATCGTTTCCAGAAATGTTTTCGTTTTTAAAATTGGAGTCCGTTTACTATTTTAAATAAATTAACTACGAAAGGGACTTTCAGACGCATACTGTTAATTAAATAAAAAGCCAACAAGGGGTTCCCACCCCTTGCTTTGGCCGGCCTTTGGAGGGGGAAAAGAGGGGTCACCCTCTTTTGCTTTCTCACTTGTTCAAAATACTTGCCTTATCCACTATTCCATTGCAATTTCTCTCAAAAACCACCATTGTTGTTCTTAAGCTTGTTCTTGGTATTCCTTGGGCTTGAATCCGAAAATCTTGCATAAGTGGTATAGAAGAAGTTTAGAAGTAAGTTTCATCTTTTCTCTTGCTTGTTTTTGGTGTTCTTGAGTTGTGTCTTGAACTAGGGTTTATGTAACTTGATGATTTGTTGGTGAATCTTGTTATGGATGTTGTCATATGTGTGTGTGCAAGCTTTTACATCATTTGTATGGTAGATTGTTGAAGGAATACAAGATTTGGTGAAAATCATCTTCAACCTCCATTAATGGTGGATGTTGAAGGTGGGTTTTGACAAATCTTGGATTTCTTTATGTTTGAATGGATGGAATTGTTTATTTGGTTGTGAAAACGTGTTTGGTAAGTTATGGATGGTGAAAACCTAGTATAGAGGTTTGTGTGAATTGATCTAGCTAGTGTTTGGATGATTTTTGTCAAAATGGTGATCTAGAGATTGTGCAAGTATGATACTTGCTATTGTGATAGTTATGAACTCATTAGAATTGCTAGTTTATGGTGAATTTCTAGTCTAGAAGTTGTGTGCTAATTGATGGAATTGTAGAAGTAATTTAGTCAAGTTTGGGTTTTTGGCCCGTTTGGGTCAATTCGTCATAAAATGGATTATATGGGTATAAATGACTACTTGGTGAGTTGTGTTTGTTAGACTAAGTAATCATGTCATAAAATGTGTATTTTATGAGCCTTGATTGGTGAATTGTTAAATTGTCGATTTTGACATTTCGGTGGATCGATCACTAACTCGGTACGTTCGTTACAGGAACCGGGAAGGAGACTCAGTGATACTAGCTCACTGAGTTAAGGAATCGAAGGTTGAAAGGTGAGTGGATTCAACCTACAACTCGGGTTTCGGTTTATGTGGTTTGGTATTGGTTTTTAGTGAAAAATCGCAGGTTTTACCAGACAAGGGAAGTTCACGGCGTGAACTTCTCTTCACGATCGCGAAGTCGGTCCATCTAAGTTGGGGTTTAGACGTGAAGTAGTTCACGACTGGAGTTCCCGACGCGAACTTTAGTTCGCGATCGTGAACTGGAGTTCGCGATTGGGAACTCTGTTGTGACGTTTTTCACGGTGTTTTTCGTAGCTAGTCTACTCGTTATGTATGCCTAGTGTTAGGGAATACCATACATGACTATGTGCACAATCGGGACGAGGTCAGTGTCGGAAGGATAACGGCTGGGCAAAGTGTATCGACTAATAGGGTATCCGACCTTACTGTATGCGTTACATGGTTAAGGGGAGGGAGTTGCCCGGGGTGTTGGATACAAAATGCTATCGGTTACCGTGGTTTTGGCCGACCATGGTTTAAGGCCCGCAAAGCCGCCAATCCTCTCAATTAAGTGATTACCCAACCGGAGATGTTTTATAACTTCCGTGTTTAAGTGATTAGTGTAGTTGGTAGTGTTAGGAATTCATTCACTTAGCTTTTGTGCTAATCCCTTCCTTATCGACACATTTAAGGTTGGATGGCTTGAACGGGTCAGGCTTGGACGGGAAGTTTGACCATGCTTTAAATTGTTGTTTTTGTAATTGAGCCGTGTTTCGTAATACCGTCTTTTTAACTAACTCTTGGTTTGTAATATTTTGTGGGACCACGGTTTGTAAACTTAACCTAACTAGATGCTTCCGTAACTTTAGATTAATACCTAATGACTTTTAAAAAAATGGTTTCAAAAATGCGGTGTTACAGTTTTAGACCCATATAATAATAATAATCGTTTCATAAATATATAATCACACACATATATATCACACCAATATAGGCTAGTCACCCTATAGTGACCCTATCGTTCCAATGTTTTCCTAGCAATCATATCTAGTTATCGGGTTTCCCCCGAACTAACTAGAAGCTCAACCTATCTAACTATCGGGTTGCCCCCGAACTAGCTAGAACTCCAATATATCAAGTTATCGGGTTGCCCCCGAACTAACTAGAAGCTCATGATACCGGCAAGAGGGAATCACCCAATCTACCGATACCTGCCTTACTCGCCGGAATACGTCCAGTTAGCAAGACTACTAACGTGGATGAGTCGATGGGAATCCACCCAACTGCCCCTCACTCCACACCTCATGACCGGGAGTCGCCCGTGTCATCACATCATCTCAATCTTACCATAACTCAACAGTTATGTCAATCTAGCTCTCGGCTATCACATCAATCATCAACAAGTTAGTTATCTAATAATAACTATATATAATTAGTTCAACACAGTATGAACGTACCTGTATGGTCCCATTGACCTGGTCATATGCAACCCACATTTACTTCTACCTCTATGACCCTGGGGTCCATACTTACTTATTTCATAAGATACATTTTCTTATTTACCGATATCATAATACTTTTATCTTTTCTTTGACTACAATACATATTTATTACTAGTCATACCATATCCATTTGCATATATATATATTCGTTCTTCACTTTCATTAGTATAATTTACTAATAAATATCCATTACTACAAAAATCATTACCAATTACTTTAGTTTGTCATGTTTACATTTAAAATTGTCAATTCTAGACATAGTCTAGTACACTTTATACCTACTTGCTTATCTTTTCAGCCACTATCTTTATCAAATATTTATTAATAAAGACCCATGAAAATATCATATATGTGTTTTTAAAAGCTCTTTGCTATGTACCCAGTTTAAAAGTCTCATGTACTCACCTTAGCGATAGCTAGATCCATATCGTGTTCATCAACACGAATCCTTGCTTCCCGCCTTTGGAATATCTCCAACCTTTAGGTTCTTGCAACCTATCAACATAATAATCACATTTCTAGTTATCCTTAATAACTAGATAACACATAATTTCTATTATCATCTTTAACCACCAAGTTCATCCAACTTGGTGGAAATCCCAAAATCTTAGTTCCAAAGTTTCACCAACGAAACCCAAACCCAACCACAACCCAATCGACATCATTAGTCTCAAATATTAGTCTCATAACACTAATTAGTCACCAACACCCTTTTCCCCAGATTTTGGTGACATTCAAAACCCTAGGTTTAACCAATCTTAAGATTCTTACAAATCTTAAGCATACACTTGTTTTCTTTGTTAAAATATCATCTATTAAGTGTCTACAACCTTTATTCAACCATTATTCACAAACCCAAGAACTAGGGTTTCAAACCCAAACTTACAAATCCATGGATCTAAAGCTGCAACTACAAAGGAGTGAAGATTTACCTTGATCTTCAACAATGGAAGCAAAATCACTTGATTTGGACCCCAATATCGGCTCTAAACGACCTTTTCCACTCAAAATATGTATAAGGTTCTAGAGAGAGAGAGTTGGGATGAAGAATGAACTCAAAATGGCCAAAATCCCGACTCCAAACGACCTATTTCGGGTCGCTGTTGCACCCCCGCCACTTTTAGCGACGCTATTTCTCAGATAGCGACGCTATCTGGGTCAGGTCGCTAAGGCTGCACTTTTAGTGCCCTTTTCGACCTTGTTTCGTCCGTAACTTTCTCATACGATGTCCAAATGACACGAAACCAATTCTTACGTTCTTTAAATGATTTATCCTTATTTATCATATTTTTTCATAATTTATTAAACAAAAAAATTCGGGTCGTTACATAGAGTGTGCAAGCTTGAGAAATCCATCTATGGATTAAAACAAGCCTCTCGAAGTTGGAATCTTTGCTTCCATGAGAAAGTCAAAGAGTTTGGTTTCTCTAGGAGTGAAGATGAGTCATGCGTTTACATCAAAGCTAGTGGGAGCGTTGTAGTCTTTGTAGTACTGTATGTGGATGACATACTCCTTATAGGAAATCATATTCCTACACTGCAAGATGTGAAGTCTTGGTTGGGAAAATGTTTCGCTATGAAGGATCTAGGAGATGCAGCGTACATACTCGGTATAAAGATATACAGAGATAGAGAAAGATGTCTAATTGGATTGAGCCAGAGTACATACTTGGATAAAATACTAAAACGTTTTAGTATGGTTGATTCCAAGAAAGGGTATCTACCCATGAACCATGGTATAACATTGTCTAAGAGTCAATGTCCCAATACTGAGCAAGAACTGAAGAAAATGAGTCGAGTCCCTTACGCCTCGGCGATTGGATCGATCATGTATGCCATGGTATGTACTCGCCCGGATGTCTCATGTGCGTTAAGCATGGTGAGCCGGTTCCAGGGAAACCCTGGCAACGATCATTGGACTGTTGTGAAAACGATTCTTAAGTACCTAAGGAGAACAAAAGATATGTTCTTAGTGTATGGTGGGAAAGACGAACTTGTTGTGGAAGGTTATTGTGACGCGAGTTTCCAAACGGATAGAGATGACCCATGCTCACAAACTGGGTGGGTGTTCTTATTGAATGGAGGAGCTGTCACTTGGAAGAGTTCCAAGCAGGAGACAGTTGCTGATTCAACTTGTGAATCTGAGTATATTGTTGTCTGAGAGGCATCAAAAGAGGCCACATGGTTGAAGAATTTCATTGGTGATCTTGGTGTCGTAACAAGCATCAAGGAACCAATGAAAATCTTCTGCGACAATGAAGGTGCAGTCTCATTGACTAAAGAATCCAAAGATCATAGTCGGACCAGGCATATACTTAGAAAGTTTCACTACGTGAGAAAGCGAGTTGAGGAAGGGGACGTGATAGTGACAAGAGTATCGTCGGAAAACAACCCGGCTGATCCTTTCACGAAAGCACTAAGTCGTGCCAAGCATGATGCTCATGCGCGGACGATAGGAATTAGATTACATAGTGACTTATCATAAAATTGTTATTCATTTGAAATTTGTAGCGAATATTAAATTGTATGAATTGATGATTTATTTATGGAGATTAAATAATTTGCAAGTGTTCTATCATTCATATAGTATTTAATTATTCCATTTCAACCTTTTGCATGTTTAGAACCTATTCCAAAGTAACCTAACAGATTACTTAAACGTCCACAGTCAATCGTTCTTATGGGAATAAGAACTGAATTAAGATGTCATGGGAGAGTTAGTAGACTGTTCAAAGGTATGAACATTGCATAGAGATTGCTGCTACTTTCATGAGCATTTAGAATGTGTATTTAAATGTTGGACTAACCCACGCTCAGAGTATTACCCCATGGACTTTATCATGGGTAATAGTGAGGCGATAATATCGTATGAGTCTTCAAACCGAGATGCATCATTCCCTAAATACGATTTCGTGATGCATTGGTCTAACTCCAACGCTATTCGTAACTGGTAGCTATACATATTAGTTCCATGTATCATGTGATGACTATGAAGGAGATGGTATAGTTAAGGTTTATTCGTTCCCTCTCATGGGCCCCATGTTGATTTGATGTGACACCAAAGTACCTGCGCAGGTCATGACTAAATTGAAAGTTCAATTATGTAGTCAAATCGTCATCATAAATCTCGAATCAGGAAACATAATCGTAACTAGAGTGATTGACATGTCCATGTCACTAGTTACATGATATCGCGCAACGAAGGACATATGATCTCTTATCATAGGTCTGTTTCTGATAGTTCAGAGTTCAGCAGCTGCACATGCCATGCACACTCTAAAGGATACACGAACGCGTACCGTTTATAGTTGATGAGGTGTCCAAGTGGGAGACTATTGGAAATAGTGTCCAACACATCAAATAAACCGGTATTCCGGTTCGGGTATTTTAGAGTCCTCTTCGGGTTGCCCTCGAGGAATCAACGAACACGAAAAATACGTAGTGTTTATCTAATAGTTTAATTAAATGGACTAACGGGCTAGACGGGCTAAACTAGTTAATGGGTAATTAACCAGTTATCAGCATCGGGTCAAGTATTAATTAAGTTAATACTTGCGGGCTTAATTAATGATTAATTAATATCGGGCTTGGACCAATTGTGGTGTTACCATAATTGGGATTTGGAAAGTATATATATTAGTGTTAAGGGGTTTAACCTAATACGCTTAATCAATTACTCTTGCCTCTCTCCCAAGCTCGGCCGAACACCGCCTCCGTCGACCGAACCGCCGCCCCACCTTCGCCGTCGGACCGCCGCACAGCCGCCGCCACCGTCGCTGGAATCGAAAGGGTTTTCGATTTATGGGTGCTTTGTACTACCTCGTGGTACATCGTCTCGTTCGTGATCAACCTTGGGTGTGATACGATAGAGGGACTCTTTCTTGAATCCTAGTGCATTGTTTTGATCTGGCTCGTACTAGATCACAGAGTTTATCTAGTTCACCGAATCGCGAAGAACAAGTAAGTATTTCGAGTTCATCTATTTAATATTATTAAATTGTTCTAGTTGCTTTAGAGTTGTAAACCTAACGGTCCAAAAGTTTTATCGGGTCGGTGTTCTAACCAAGTTACTCTTGATTTCCGCCTTGAGTAAATTGTGGCTAGATGCATAGAAAACCCAACAATAAATTTATTAGCTGAGTATCCATGCAAAATGACAGCATGTATCATGTATCTTGTAATTATATTTTGTAATGATCAATTAATAGTTTAGTGGTGATAGTAGTGATGTGGGTGGTGATAGGTAGTGCGTGATCAGGGGTGGTGGTTACAATTTCAAATTTGTAAAGTTTAAATGATCAATAGATATAACAATAGTCAACTAATAAATATATGATTTAGTAGTGTGTTAATAACGTATATGTCTCGAGCTCAAGTACTGCATGGTGTATATATTTTTATAAACAGACATATGAAATAGTAAGTGTATTGATTGAAAATTAAGTTTTGCATAATTGGAAAAGTTCCAAATACATTGTATATAGTAAAATAAAAATAATTATGAAAAATTTGTATTGATTTCTCACATATTTCATACTTGGTTCTCATAATCATAAAAAGATTGTGATGTGATACATTAATTTTCTTTATAAATCTCATCTTTCATTTGAATAATTGTATTTATCAAACATATAGGAAGATAATGATGTAGATTTGGGATGTTTGGAAGAACTTATTTATGAAGTTTATGAGTTTTTAAGCTTAATAAGTTTTTATATGTGATTGAGAGATCTTATAAGCTTGTGCTAGTAAGCTTATTTAAAAACTTTTAAATAAACTCCCTTTAAGTGGATTATTAGCCTATTTAAGAGTATTTATATCTTTAACCTCTTATTTCACTAACCCTTTTATTTAGGGCTTTACTTAGAAGTTTTTACAAATGTCATTTTTAATAATTTTACAATAAACTTATATAGATTCTTCCTATCCTAACCCTAGATTTAATAAAAAGAAACTTATAATCTATAAGAACAAATCTTTATAAGTCCTCCCAAATACTCTAGTAAGAATAAATATAATTTCCCTATAATTTTCTCTGTAAATGTGGTGTTAAAAGTTATTTTTATTAATTTATACCACTTAATTATATATGTATATATCATCAATAGTTGTAGATTTTATGTAGTATCCGATGATAACTTCAAAATAAGCTAAGATACATGTATCGAAAGAAATCTGAATGATAGTTAGGTTTTCCAATTGAAAGAAAGTGAATGGAGTTTGTCTCGTTAGACGGGCATATTTTTTTATTAGTCAATGTGGAAACTAAGGCCTCTACCGACCAACACTGGGAGTTGGTTTCAATCGACGAGCGTCTAGTTAACTGATACAGTTCGCACACAGCCTCTTCAGTTTGCATTTTTTTTAGGTTTCTTCGACTTATCAGCGAGTGGGGGAAAGAAAAGAGAGAAAGAGTGCGTGATCAAGGCTTATATATTTTCCATAAAAAAATTACTTTGTCAAAATGATGAATAAAGTGAAGATATATTGATAGGAATATCAGTATAGAATTGTAAATATGATAAAACTAAAGAATGAAATATAAATTAACTCTTGTAAAAGCCTAAAAAAGATGTGCAAGTCATTTCTTGAGTTGAACTTCCACATTCATACTTAAGGTGCAAAAAATAACCCAATAAACTTGTTAATTAAAGGCAAACTCAAACATATAAACTAAACATTTATCACTTTATCCTAAACGAAACTCAAAGTGTCATATTAATAAATAAATAAAATAAAAAGAACTTTTTAAAACAGCAAACTCAACGATACTAAGGAGTATGGAGTATCATTTCATCTTAAGATCCTTGATACAGGCCACAATAATTTTCTTTATGTGAATCTGATACTAACTATTACAAACAATAATTTTATACAATTTAATGTAAATAATAAACAAAACAGGTTCTTTTTAGGTTCATGCCAATAGACGTCCTAAACTCCCGTTACTACCAAATTTAACCCTATCAAGGGGTGATATTGCCATTGACACTATCACGTCACTGGCGCACATCACTAAAACATGTCTTCTACAAGATGGGGGAGAGTTCGTGTCAGTAGCATGTTGTGAGGGTAGGAAGGAGAGGTTAGTAAATATTTTAATATTCTTCTAAGTGAGAATATGTTAGTGATCAGTTAGTGATTTATTGTTATTGGTACGACATCGTCAGAAGGAAAGATGCTACTGATGTGTTTAGTGTCACTGTTGGAAGAGAAATAGTTTATTCGATTAATGTGAATAAATAAAAAACAAAATTCTTATAAGAGTAAATTACAGTTTTTGTCCCTGTGGTTTGGCCGTTTCTGCGTTTTTGTCCCTATGCTTTTTTTTTCTGTTTTTTTGTCCCTGAAGTATGCAAAATTCTGTTATTTTGTCCTTCCGTCCAATTTCTGCCGTTAACTAGCCCCACATGCCAAGCAGGTGAGGGTATTTTGGTATTTCTCTCTCTCTTTATTCTTCATCTTTGTTCTTCATCTTCAAACCATAAACCCCAAATTGATAAACCCTAATTTCAAATTACAAATCTCTATTAAAAAATCAAAATCAAATATGCATCAAAATCATTACACACAAATACGATGGAATCAAACCACAATCCTTTGAAATCAAACCACAATTTTCAGATTACACACAAATATCTAACTACAATTTTCAGATCTTCGTGTAGCATCACTCGTAAGTCGTAACCCTAAATCAGAACCTCAACTTGCCACAATAATCAACAATTTTCAGATCTTCGTTGTAGCATCACTCTTAATCCATGGCTACTCCTTCCCTTAAACCGACTTCAATTCCACCATTCACTCCCCATTCATCCCCAACAACAACCGTAACCAGGTAAAATCGAACAGAGGTTCGGTTGTTTAAAGAAATCCGGAATCGAACACAAAATCGTTTGCAGAAATTGAACACAAATCGAACACAAAATCGTTTGTAGAAATAGAACACAAATCGAACACAAAATCGCTGTGGACAGTCGATGAAGGAGGTGATGCTGAAAACGAGATCTGTACCACCACGAGAAATCAAGAATTCACGAAGAGAGTATAGGTGAATCTCGTCATAATCGAACTGAGAGTATACAGATGCAGGTTTGTGAATTCACGAAGAGAGTATACGAAATTGGTGAATCTCGTCAGAATCAAGTTAGGGCTTGAAATTACAAGTACAGGTGCACTACAGATTTGACAAATTCGAAGGATTAGGGTTTGAATTACGGAGATTCATGAAGAATTAAGGCTTGTCAGGAGTGCAGATTGAGAAATCGACGACTTTCTTCCTCCTCTCATCATCTCCGGCGATGTTTTCCGGCATCTCCGCCATCGTTCTCTGGAAAACGTTGTTGCACTTGGTTTTATTTTCTCCGCCGTAAGTTACTCTTTGGTTTTATTTTCTTAAAATTAAGTGTGGACTGTGAATTATGAAGAAGAATCAATAGTTATATGCTAAAATGGTGGACTGTTCTTAACCTGGTAAACTAAGAAGAAGAAGAGAGAAAAAAAAGTGAAAAAAAAAATAAAAAATGGAAAAAGACCAAAATGCCCTCACGTTTTTGGCACGTGAGGGTCTTAACGGCTAAAAAGAAACGGCGGATGGACGGAAGGACAATAAAACGTAAAACTGCAAACCTCAGGGACAAAAAAAAAGAAAAAAAAAGCATAGGGACAAAAACGCAGAAACGGCCAAACCACAGGGACAAAAACTGTAATTTACTCTTCTTATAATTATATTAGTCAAAACTGGAAAAAGAATTATAAACAGAATGGGATAAAAGCCAACAATATGAAGTCAGTGTCACAGTACACACCACGTTTCCTCGCGTTGAATTCTTTATCCTTTTTGTTTTATTCATGTCGACATATTTTTGAAAAAATATATCTATTTTTTACAAAATATTACTATTTCATTTGTAAATATAGACGATGATCATTACACTAATTCTATTTCATAATCTTATTATTTAATTTTTACATTTTTATTTATCAAGTAAATGGAAAAATAAAATTAGTAGAAAGTAGTACTATTTTTCTATATTTATATATGGCATAATACTCTCGTATTTTCATCAAAATGAGTATATCATGTTTTGATAGAAGATATAAATTGCGGGTCCATTCTTGATTTAGTGGTGGGTACCAATTTAAGCTTTAACAATATCTTATGGGTTTAACGAAAATGATATATAAACAAGTGAAAATCTCGATAAAAGATATATGTTACATACTAGTACTAACTAGAATATGTATATTTGTCGATTTTAAAGATATATTGCAGCGGGATGTTAAAGAATATATTTTAGCTGACATATAATTAAAATGTAATGATAACGCAAATACTTATAACATAAAAAAATTTAGAAAACATCAATTATATTAATATAGTAAATACAACAATTATTCATAACAATAATTGACGGATAAAAGAGATTATTTTTGGTAAATATATTAGAAACGCTTGAAAAAAAATGCATATATTTATTAGAAAGACTATATAAAAGAATTAAATAAAAATATATACGTTAGTTGTTTCCTTGCACAAGGGATGTGATATCTACATCAAACAAATTATTTAACTAAAATATATAAATTTAAAAATAGATTGTATAAATATATAAAACACTAGCTACAAAACCCGCCCGATGGGCGTGTATGCTGTAAATTTTAGTATGTTGAAAAATGTCCAAAAACTTTATATATTTCTAAATGACATAATAATCGATAGATGTGATGATGATTTTGTACAAAAAAACGGTAAATAAAGAAATGTTACACGGGCATTTTATTAAATGAAGAATCCAGCTTTTTATGCCGTAATCCGTAATATCTGAAGTCTGGTTCCGTTGCACAATCCAGCTTTTTATGCCGTAATCATAGAATGCCGGTTTTATGGAAATTATATTGAGTCGTGTATCACTTCTGAATAGTTATTTATTTGTTTCCTTGTATGTAGGAAGCCGTATTTAAATATTTATTTGTTTCCTTGTATGTAGGATCTTTTAAATAGTTATTTATTTGTTTCCTTGTATGTAGGAAGCCGTATATGGAGCATATGAATGTAGACCGTAAGCCGTACCAGATTCGTTTGCCGTATATGGAGCGTATGAATGTAGACCGTAAGCTGTACCAGATTCGTTTGTATTAGTGCAAATGACGTGGACCAATCAGGGAATTCCAAGTGGCATTATGGACGAATAGGAATGCTTGGAATTGCCATGGTGTCAAACCCTCTTCAAATTTAGGCCTCATATATAGGGTAGGATGAGTCGTGATATTTGATAAGCTTTTATGATGTTTATGACCTCCTTTACATAATATCATGCATTCATGCTACAATTTATTTACTTAGTTCACATGTGTTTGTGGGCCCAGGTTTCAAGTCGAAGGCCCAAATGAAAAATTGGGTCAATTTAGCCCAAAGTAAAACTTAACTAAAGCAATCTGGCCCAGCCGGCGCCGTTGATCTTAAACTCACTTCCGGCTTCCCCTTCGGCCTCTAATGGCTCCTCCGAGGATACTACTGTCCGGCGATCCACTCGGCCACCTAAACCAGCTCTTCAAACGCATTTCATCGGTATATACACACACAACATTCAAATTCATATCCAACCCCTGCAAAACGATCTCAATTTATTCAAATCGTGCATTTTTTGTTTTGTGCTTTTAGGTTAATAAATCAACTGGTCCATTTGATGCATTATTATGCGTCGGACAGTTCTTCCCGGAATCTTCCGACGGTTTGGAGGAGCTAACGGAGTTCGTAGAAGGTCGTAAAAGTATTCCGTTGCCGACTTACTTCATCGGCGATTACGGAGCTGGCGCCGTTAAGGTTTTATCAGCTGCTGCAAAGGAGTCTGGTAATCTAGGGTTTAAGATGGACGGTTTGAAGATTCGTGATAATTTGTATTGGTTGAAAGGCAGTGGGAAATTCACACTCCATGGTATTAACTTCATTTCATACCAATCAAAAACCCTAAAGTTAGGAATGCATGTTTATGCATCGAAATTAAACACCAACAGCAAGCCATTGTTGTTGTATGCCTATGAATTGATAGATTCACTACTTTTTAGTGTTATCTTACAGTTAATTATTAGTTAATTTACTGAATGCTAATTTCCGTACTCATAATCTAGGTTTATCTGTGGCATACTTGTCTGGTAGGAAATCATCAAGTGGTCAAATGTATGGAACTTACAGTCAAGATGATGTCGATGCACTTAGGGCATTGGCTGAAGAACCTGGAATTATAGATATATTCCTAACATATCCTTTTTATCTAATAATTTTATAGTTTATGAGTTTAATTAATCTATTGTTTAATTTTAGTTCCTTAATTATTACTCACTAACGAATGGCCCAGTGGAATCTTGAACAGAGCTTCAACATCTGATATTCCTGAAGGAATATCAGATTCATCAGGCAGTGATGCCACAATATCAGAGTTAGTTGCAGAGATCAAGCCTAGGTAAGTGATGAATCAAATTATCAAAATGTGCTTTTTGGTCAATTTGGTCGTTTTTGTAATTTATTTTGATTAAATTTGATTTTTTGGTAGGTACCATGTTGCAGGAACCAAGGGTGTATATTATGCTCGCGAACCTTATATGAATGTTGATGCAGTACACGTGACCCGTTTTTTAGGATTAGCTCCAGTAGGAAATGCATCTAAACAGGTTTGTTTTAGTCATTTATTTTTAAAAAAGGCCAAAATACATTTTAGTACCCTGAACTTGGCTGACTAGGTTTTCTATTACCCTGAACTATTAAAGGTGCAACATGGTACCATGAACTAAAATGTATTTTGGACTAGAAAAACAGCTTTTAGGTTTAACATTTATTTTTGTATTATTTCAGAAATTTATTCATGCAATTTCTCCGACTCCAGCATCTACCATGTCTCCCACTGAGATATCTACCAAACCACC
Organism: Calendula officinalis; assembly: GCA_963853835.1. Classification (NCBI taxonomy): domain Eukaryota; kingdom Viridiplantae; phylum Streptophyta; class Magnoliopsida; order Asterales; family Asteraceae; genus Calendula; species Calendula officinalis. Next base: position 24,101,061 of record OY970825.1, read on the forward strand.
AAACACAACTTTATCTCCATACACATTTGTAGAAAAAGATCCTGAAAAAAGGTCTGCTGATGTGGCAAGATCTGCTGACGTGGACAATGATTCACAATATTGGCGATACGATGTATCAAAACGACAAAAAGTAGGTGGTGGCGGTGAAGGTGAAAAATTATGTTTTAAATTTATTTCTTCGGGTTCATGTCCACGGGGAGAAAAATGTCATTTTCGTCATGATATGGATGCACGAGAACAATCTATGAGAGGTGTTTGTTTTGAATTCTTAAATAAAGGAAAATGTGAAAAAGGTCCAGATTGCACTTATAAACACAGTTTTCAAGAAGAAAGAAGAAGGTTAGTATTTATTAATATGTGTAATAATTTAATTACACACATGGTCCTTGTGGTTTAATAGAAGTTTTGGATTTGGTCCTTAAGTCTCAAAAAGTACACGGATAGTCCCTAAATACGAAACCTTGTCACGCTTTTGGTCCCTAATACTAAACTCCGTTAAAAGTGTCTGTTAATTTTTTCTAAATGACGATTTTACTCTTTTCTATATTTTAATATTTTAATTTGCTCTAATTAAAAAGTATATAAAAAGGGTTAAAAACTTAAAATACAATCATCATTTAGAAAAAACTAACCACCAATATTTAACGGAGGTTGGTATTAGGGACCAAAAGCGTGACAAGGTGTCGTATTTAGGGACTATCTGTGTATTTTTCGAGACTTAAGGACCAAATCCAAAACTTCTATTAAACCACAAGGACCATCCATGTACTTTAATCTATTAATTTTATATACTTTTAACATTTAATTTAAAAATTAACACGTTATTATCGATTTGTTAATATTTTAGATCAAAGGAATGTTGGTTTTGTTTATCGAGCCCGAATGTGGAATCACATCTAATCACGAGTGTTGGTGAAAACTGTTATTGTGCACTTGCAAAAGGCCCGTTAGTTCAAGATCATGTGCTAATTTTACCCATTGAACATTTACCAAATACTTTATCTTCACCTCAAGAATGTGAAATTGAGTTAGTTAAATTTCAAAACAGTCTCAAAGCTTATTTCACGGGCCATAAAAAGGTAGTTATTTTCTTCGAGTGGGTTTACGTTAAAACAACTCATGCTAATCTTCAGGTAATAACGAATTTTATTTATTTATTTATTTATATTATATTTTATTCTGTCACAACTGTTTATGTGTTTTTTATATTATTTAATAAGTTCAGGCGATCCCAGTTCCTGTAAACAGAGCATCTGCTGTTCAAGATATTTTCAATTTAGCTGCTGAAAAATTGGGATTTAAGTTTATGGTGTTAAAAAGTAAGGTGGTTTTCACGTATGGTTGTTTACTTTAAAAAATCACATTGGTAGTTCTTTTTTTGGAAACTCTTTGCACCCACAGTCCTTTAGCATAACGTCCATTAAATATTTTAACTGAAAAAGGACTACCAGTGTAATTTTATAGGATTGTTGTTTGCTGGTGTAATTTTTTGACAGAAAAATTTAATGAACGTTAGGTTAAAGGACTATAGGTGCAAAAGGTTTCCAAAAAAAGGCTACCAGTGTAATTTTTTTAAAGTAAAGGACCATATGTGAAATTTGGTGTAAACATCAGGGACCATCCTTGTAATTTACTCTATAAATATATAATCTTTTAATTCAGGTGACAGGAGTTCTGAGGGAAGAAAATTGTTGCGTGCTCAGTTTGATGCAAAATGTAGTTTATTTTATGTGGAACTACCTGGAGGTATAATATTATCACATAAAGTTGAAGAAAATGAGAAATTTCCAGTGCAATTTGGTCGTGAGGTGAGATTAGGTTGTGCACATATTTATAATTTAATATTATATTGTATTATAAATCTATAATTAAAGAATGTCATTTTTTTGTGAATTACAGGTATTGGCGGGTTTGTTAAACATGGCAGATAGGGCGGATTGGAGGAACTGTAAACTTAGCAAAGATGAAGAAATAAAAATGGTGGAAAGATTTAAGACCAGTTTTGAGGAATATGATCCGAATAGGTGATTGATTGATTCTAACATCGTGTTAAAGGCGTGATTGTGGATAGAATTATGCTTTTTAAGTTGATGTTTCTGTAGTTGAATTGATGTTGAGATGAAAAATTGCAATATTTGAATTGGTGACTAGTTAGTTAATTAAAGTATTACTAAATTGTAAACTTAAGTGACACTATATTGTAGGTCTTTGTGTGATTTTTTGTTTCTCTTTTATTTATAATATATTTCATATTCATATTTGGTATTTAAATCGCTCTTACATATTTGGAGTTTTGGGCTGTGTGAGGTGTTACACCTTTTATAAAAGTAGGGATGATCCTTCTTCGGATAATTAGGATGAAAGGTGAAACCATCCCAACTTACAGGGATTATATTTGTAGTTTACTATCTTCCAAAGATGACAAACTTATTAGCTAATTCTATTAATCTTATTATTATAGTAATATATTAATTGATAATTACTTTAACAAAATACAAGTTAACACATATAACAATTATTTAAAAACATAACTAAAGATGGTTATTAGACTAGTGTCAATTGTTGTTTTAATTGGCTTCAGTCTCACTTTGATTTGGTTGGGAATTGGCACACCGTCTTCAGCTAGTGCGTCCGTTAAATGGCTTCGGTTTGTAGACTTAGAAGGTGATGAGATTTGTGGATTATCTAGCGGGCTTGATATTTGCGTTAGTGTTTTTATTAATAAAATCTTAAGTAAATTACTATTACTAGTATGAGTGTGTCAGTTGAATATCATTTGTAATGTTAGCTGACATAACATTGATTTAGAAAAAAACTAAATTGATGATCTTAGCTAACCTTCTTAGAAAAGAAAAAAATAAAAAAACCTGCAGCTAAATATATATATCCCCTTATGATAAATGACAGTAAATTACAAATTAAGAAAATATTAAAAAAATTTGAGTAAATAAATTTTAGGGTTTGTTTGGGGTTTTTGCCCAAAATATTGATTTCCCCAAAAACACCGCCCCCGCCACTGCAAACAATACTCTCCAGTCTTCCGTCTCCGGCACCGTTCCCGCCTCAATCTCCTCCCGTTGGATCTACCTCCTAATTAAACATTAGCTTCGCAATGGAGATACAGGTACCCATGTCTCACCAATATCCTAACTTTCAACACAACAGTTTAACCTTTTTTTTCATCTAAATTATTATATCGGTTTATCTTCAAAACCTACTACACTTTCCGAACACGTTGAGCTCACTTGATGTCATTACAATTGATGGCTAGTTTAGTTTATGATTTGAATTCATTTTAACGGGAGCTTGTTGTGTTCAGGATATTTCCGATGAGATTGATGTGAAAGTAAACAAGTACCAGAGAGGTGAAGGTGCTGATTTGGAGGTATTACTTACTAATTCTGTGATGATTAAATGTTTTGGTTTATTCAGGTTCTGTTCATGTTGCAGTTATAAAAATTAATCTGATTTTTTCAGAATTTGAAAGACAAAAAGTTGAAGGGCCAACTTGCAAATAGAGAAGAGTTATACAAGAAGTCTGCAAATGCTGCTGCTAAGGCTGAGAAGGTGAACTTTTACCACGAATAATTTTGTATATGATATTGTTTTAGGGTTTTGCACATTACACTATTTAAAGCACAAATATGAATGGTTGTATGCTATTATATATAATATAACATGTATATATATGCTGAACCATTTTGTACTTTGTTTAGTGGCTTATGCAAACTGAGGGTGGGCTACTTGAAGCTGAAGGAATTGAGAAAACATGGAGGTTTGATCAACAATCAATTGCTAATGAAGTTGTTATTGCTAGTAGAAAAAACCAGTTTGATATTATTTTACCAGGTCTGAATATTTTCCTTAATTTTCCAGAATTAAATAAAGTAATATAATAATATTTAATATTTATATAATTATATCTATGCATCCTTTTGAACTGCAAGAACAGATCTTGGGCCTTACACTATAGATTATACATCAAGTGGTCGATATATGGTGGCAGCAGGACGTAAAGGCCACCTGGCAATTATAGATTTACATTCCATGAAACCTATTAAAGACATGCAGGTATCACAAGTTTTAATTTTATAACCATTCAATTTGTTTTATAATTTTGATTTTTTTATTAATTTTTAAGATGAAATTTGAGTACTTTTTGCAGGTTAGGGAAACTGTCCGTGATGTTACGTTTTTGCACAATGAAATGTTCTTTGCTGCTGCACAGAAAAAGTAAAATTTAGCAAATTAATTTATAGTTATTTATCGAATATTTTGTGCATTTACAGATTTTTTAAAATACATGATTATATTAAATTGCAATGTATAGGTACACATATATTTATAATCGTGCAGGCACTGAACTCCATTGCCTTAAGGTTATTACCTTCTTTTATATAACTTTTTGTTTAATTTTAGATTTAATTGCAGAAATTGTTCTTGTAGTCTTTCAAATTCTATGATATTTGTCCCTGTACTTTTAATTTCGTTTTGTGTCCCAGTACGTTTTAATTTCGTGATTTTTGCCCTATGATCTTCAAATTTCATTTTTTTCCGTCCATTTTAACCTAAAAAGACCAAAATACCCTTATAAATACTTTTTAGTTATTTCAAAACTATCATCCATTTCGTGAGAAAGGCAGTTGCTCTCAAAAGAGTTGGAAAAGTATAAGGGTATTTTGGTAATTTTAGGTCAAAATGGACGAAAAAAATGAAATTTGAAGATCACAGGGACAAAAATCACAAAATTAAAATGCACAAAGACAAAAAAAACAAAATTATAAAGTATAATGACAAAATCATAGAATTTGGACGATCATGGGGACAATTTCTATAGTATACTCTTAATTTTAGTAACTATAATATGCTTACTTTATGTTTCACAGGAACATGGATCTGTATTAAAGCTTCAATTTCTCAAAAACCACTTTTTATTATCATCAATAAACAAATTAGGCCATCTACATTACCAAGACATCACTACAGGCCAAATGATAGGAAATTACCGTACTGCCCTTGGCCGTTCAGACGTTTTACAAGTCAACCCTTACAACAGTGTCCTCGCCTCAGGCCACTCTGGCGGTACAGTCAGCATGTGGAAGCCCACTAGCGCGGCGCCACTTGTCAAGATGCTATGCCACCGCGGGCCCGTAACCGCCATCGCGTTCCACCCGAACGGCCACCTCATGGCAACAGCTGGCATGGACAAGAAATTAAAAATCTGGGATTTAAGGAAATACGAAGCGGTCCAGACGCTACCCGGTCATGCAAAGTCAATGGGTTTTAGTCAAAAGGGGTTGCTCGCCACGTCATCGGGCTCGTTTATACAAGTTTTGGAAAATTCTGATTCTCAGGGGTATAATCGGTATATGACGCATAAAATGGCGAAAGGGTATCAAATTAATACGGTTTTGTTTAGACCGTATGAGGACGTTTTGGGAATCGGGCATTCGATGGGTTTGTCATCGGTTTTGATTCCGGGTTCGGGTGAGCCCAATTTTGATTCGTGGGTTGCCAACCCGTTTGAGACATTGAAACAGAGGAGAGAGAAAGAAGTACGGGTTCTTCTCGATAAACTCCCGCCGGAATCGGTAATGTTGGACCCCACAAAGGTTGGAAATTTGAGGAATACTAGGAAAAAGGAGAAACCGAGTAAAGATGAAATAGAGGCGGAAAAGGCGGCGGCTGTTTTGGCGGCTAAAAGTGGGCCACAGAAGAAGAAGACGAAAGGGAGGAGTAAACCGAGTAAAGTGGCAAGAAAGAAACAAGAAGGAATTGAACAAGCGAAAAGGCCGTTTGCTGAGAAGGATATGGGTGAAAATGGGGTGTTGAAAAAGAAGCAAAAGAGAATTGTGGAAACGAGCGAATTGCCGATTGCTTTGCAACCGTTTGCTAGCAAAAAATCAGCTTGAATTTTGCCTCTTGTTATACGGTTGGAAGATTCATTTTTGAAATGTGGTTTGGATCTTTTGTACTTGTGTTGAGTGTTGCTTGTAGTAATTAAGGTACTTTAAGAATATATAAGATTATTTTGGAGGTTTTAACGACTTATGTATTTTTAGCATATTTTATCACTTAGTTTTATGTAGTTGTACCTTTTTGCATTATGATAGACTTGGCACAATATTAAAACTCAGTGTGAGTTATAAGTTTGAAAAAGACTTAACTAAACAATACTGATACTTGGAGGAAATTCAAATGGGGTTTTGTTGTTCTTTATTATGGTTGAGTAAAGGGGCTTGTAGTGTAGTTAAAGTTGGTAAATTTGAAGAAATGAAGGTGGCGGAGATTGTTGATAATGTGTGACTGCCGCCGGTGAAGTGGCGCGGAAGAAATGGGCAGGAGTCAAATCATTTCAATTGAAGTTTTTTTATTCTCTACGTTTGCCAATTTATCAGATTAATAATTAAAGGGAGAATGATGAAAATGGTATCACAAAATAGGTGAAAGATGAATAAATTTCTTTGAGTTTTTGTGTTACTTTGAGTATTTGGCTTTATATTTAGCATTATCTTTTTGTGATCCAGAACATATAATTAGTAACAAATTTTGGGGTTGTAAGATTGATCATCTAATTACCAACATTCTTTTGTCCTCGTGTTACTGGGGTTATAAAATAATAATTTTTGAGATATCCCTTTATAATTTTCAGTTCAAGAAAATCATAAATTAATAATTTGTTGAAATTTACACTCTACTGAAATATGATTCAATAGTCTTTTGTTTTCTAATGCATATGAACAGACCATTTTTGTTTAATATGTACATTATAATTACTTCAAAAAAATTAAATTAATAATTATTAATTAATCGATAAATTAATAACTTTCTAAATTAATAAATTTCTCCGGCGGTACTCACATTATTAATTTAAAAAGTTTTTACTGTAATTGTTAAAATAGAACAGAAATAGATCTCATTTCTCAAAATAAATTTGTGCAATTTGATTTTCCTAAAACACAACATGCGACATGATTCCTTTTGTGTAATGTGGATGTTTTCTTTTGGTGCGACCAGACCATTTTTTGTTTAACAAGATGACACTTGTCAAATTTTGTGCGAAGTCGCACAAGTGCCTATTTTGCTATGATTTGAAAGTATTTTTTGCAAATTTTGGAAATAATAATTAGCAACTAGGCTAAAAGGTTCATATGATGTTTAATGACTACTTGAAGTATGCTACTTATACATAGCAAAATGAAAAGAAAAAAAATTAGTACGAATCAAACCAAACTATTTATTCGACGCTATAATAAGTTGACAAATAATCAAATTTAAGCTACAAAATATAACCAAAATGCCTATAAATCTTATAAAACTTTGCTCAACTAGTTTTCAACAAAAATATGTGTCACACTAAAGCCGCATCTTCAGCACTCGAGATCCAAATTTGGTTAAAAAGATCAAGTCATTTTGGTTTGAATTTGTCGATGAACATGCACTAGGAACTCAAGATAGGAGAGACCACTTGGAGACTTGTCTTCCACCATGTATGAAAAAAACACCGCTCCTAAAAAACAAATATAAATTAAAAAATGATATAAGAAAGAAAGAAGAAAAACAGCTTTTTGATGATTATATTATTACCTGATGGATCTCCTTTCTTGCATAATTTTAAGCTGCAAGAAGAAAATACATTAAAAATATTGTTCTGAATACAAAAAGACAGATTAACCCTAAAATATTAAAAAAAAAAGCATAGGTACCGAAGGTAGTTGCATCTTTGGCTTCTGATCTCATTTATGACCTCATTTAGCTTCTTCGACATCGGATTTTCATATTGCTGCAATACAAACTGTATACAAAACTAAAAATTATTAAATAAGCAGTATTATTACAAAAACTATTTATTAAAATACTACCTCCGTATCACAATAACTACTATATTGTGAGTTTCATGGTTTTTGAGGTAAAAGATTATAATCAGGATTGAAGTGGATAGTTAGTGGAGGATGGGTCCCATTTCCTTTTGAAGAAAGTGATGTTAATGATGTTTAAAAGTAAAATCAAGTGTAAAAAGGTCATTTCACTCTATTAAAGTAGATATTAGTGGTTGTGGACCCCACTACTTTTTATCAAAAAAGGTAAATTATCAAAGTGCATCACTTATTTTGAAACTGCAAAAAATAAAGTGTACCTGGGTAGGAATTTCATCAACAGATGAAATACCAAACAGTTGGCGAATTGTATCTGAGTCAGCATTGCTTCCTACATAAATTAAGCAATCTTCACCGTTTTCAAGAAGGTAAATTCCATTTTCGTCCACTTGTTCACTTAAGAGAGGAATTACAGCAGGAATAACTGATCCTTCTGATTCCTGTAACCGAAACAAGTTACCAACCAGAAAATATTTTTAAAAATAAAATATTTTTTTTTTACCTTTATATCAAGATCATGAATACTTATCATTCTAGGGTACACAAGTGGAATTGCTAATTGTGCAGAAAGAGGAAAAACATAGTTGATCCAAAATGACCGATCGTCTATTCGGGCCTCATTTCGCAATCCAACACTTTTAATCAAAGCTGTACAAAATGAGATTAATTATTAGCCCAATTGTAAAAGTCAACATTGGTCAAACGGGTTGACCCGTTTGAAAACTAACCCAGAGTGTACAGAGGCAACAGTTTAAGTGCTTCTGGAAGAATAAGTTGTCCTGATGATGAAACAGTAGCACAAAATTTTCTATAAGCATGAAGAATGTTGATGCAGAGATTTGTCACTTGTTCCCTTACTACTAATAACGGTTGTGTAAGAATATCATTTGCAGCTGTTAAAATAACAAAAATAAAAATCAATAAATAAAAAATAAAAAAAATGATAAGAATTTGTAATTGATTGATTAGTTACCTTGTTTTAGAAAACAAGAAAATTGAGTATCCAAATCAGCTGTCCTGAAGAGATTACTGAGCATAGTTGTGCATGGTAAAGATAAAGTAGAAACACGTATTCTTCTTTGCCCGTATACTGTTGTATAAAGAAGTGCACACTGTCAAAAAAAAAGTTGAAGGGTTAAAACAACAAATTGGTGAAACCTTGAGGACTAAAATGTAATTAACCATATTAGTAATAGATCACAGATACATACCTGAAAAGAACATTCTGTTCCATCTTGCAATTTGTCATCGTGTTTCAGAGTTACCATGATGGATTTATCACAATCAATCTGAAAAATACAAGTTTATAAAAAAAAGAGTAAATTACACGGACAGTCTGGTTTGTCAAAAGTTTTGAATTTGGTCCCTAAATACGAAACGTTGTCACGCTTTTGGTCACTAATACTAACTGCCGTTAAATACCTCTGTTAGTTGCTGTTCTAATAGGGGTAAAATTGTCTTTTCGATTTTTTTTTAATAATTATTGACAATGTTTCGCATTTAGGGACTATTTGTGTACTTTTTGAAACTTAGGAATCAAATACAAAACTTTTGACAAGCCACAGGGATCATTTGAGTAATTTACTCTAAAAAAGTGTCAAAATTAAAACTCTTGTAACGGGTAGGGGACAAACCGCGGGCAGGTCCACATCTGTTGGAATGCGTTTACAGAAGTTTCCAGAATATTCTTGTACTTGAAGGCCCTGAAGAATAAAACAAAAATGATAACTTAACCACTTTTAATTAATGAAAAATTAAATTAAAATTAATGTTTAAATGTAGAGGAAGTGAGTGCTGACCTGGCTGCATCTGACACGCATCACTGCTTCAAACCCTTGTGGTCTAGTTACATTCCATCTAAGATCATTGTAGAGTTTTGCAGGGTCCGAAAGAGCAGAAAACGGGTGATAATAATAAACCTGAAATAATAATTAAAATTATTTATTTATTAAAATGAAAATTACAAAATAATGGTTTTATAATTCATTACCTGTCCTCCAGTAGTCCTTGGGATAACGGACACTGAAGTGATGTCCACATAACTTTGGGTAGTAATAAATAAATCAACAGAGACCTGAATACATATTTTAAATATAAGTAAACTAAAAGTTTTAATATTAAAAATAAATAAATAGATGCAAATTTGAACCTGGTACTCTGCGAATTCAAAAGCCATTTCCTTTAAAGTTTTATCTACTGGTTGAAGTAGTTTAAGAGGTTCCTGAAATTTAAAAAAAAAAAAGTTTTTTTAGGAAATAATGAAAAAAATATATACATTAAAAAAAGAAGCATTTGTATTGTAATATAATTTATACCTTCTCGCCTGCAGATATATTTGATCTTCCTTCAGCTTCTCGAGCAGAAAGAGCCCCGATACCAACAGAAGGTAACACTGAAATTATTATTATATTATTTTTTTAGTCAATTTTTTATATATAATTCTGTCATTAATTCTAAAATATATAATCAGAAATTTACGAGCTTACCTGATTGAAATACCAAAAGTTTGCCCCCAGTGCTCTTCATTGCCATAAAAGCAGCCTAAATGACATAGAATTAAAGGTCATGTGAGTGTCACATGACTAGGAAGTTATAAATGTAACAGAAATTTGGTACCTTTATGCCAGCACCAAAAGCTGAGTCAGCAGTTTTATTATTCTGGAACATAGTTGGGATGCTTTCCAGCAGTAGATCTAAATGCTGACGACACTGTAACCTCAAACATAACATTAATTATAATTTTAATATTAGTTTAAAAAAAGAAAAAGAAAAATTTAACAGATCATAATCTCTAAATTTAAAATTGCATGATTAACCTCAGAAAGCTGAACAATAACATCAGTTTGAAGAGGAGTGTAAACATCTTGTATATCAGGAATTATGAGCATCAATGGCTGCAACACAAAAATCAAGAAAATTACTAAACTTGGTCAAAGTCAAAGATTCTATTTTTTTAATATTTTATTTCTAGTTATTTGTCATTTAAAATATTAAACCTGCTGCAATGCACGTTTCAGGTTGTAAAAATGGATGGTTGAATCAAATGTAGCAATTCCCACCATCGTTTGAGGTCCCTCCTGCACCAATAGAATAAATTAAAATAAAAATAAAATTAATTTCATGCAAATTTAGTTTATAATAAAATTCTGATAACATTTAAAATAAGCACAAACTTACTGGAAGATCTGCAATGACTCGACTGATAGCACTACAAGCGCCAGCTGTCGCACCAGTTTGTATTGCATTCATTGATACATCAATAAGGAAGAAAAACACAGCAGGCATGGGATCACGCACCTGGGAAATAATTTTATAAAAATGGAAAATTAATAAAAGAATATTCTATAAATATAAACGATTAATAATAAAATAAAAATTACAAACCATGAATTCTCTAGTAGCAATAAATTCAACTGTGCCTCTACATAGTTCAGGTCTCTCATCAGCATCTCTACGCCTGCCATCTGGACCTAAATTGCACTGATATTCACGGGGTGTTTCATCTGCAAAACCTGCAAAAAGTAGCATAAAATACAGAGTGAAAATCGGTATAATTATACAATTGTAATGATACTGTGTGTGTGTGTGTGTTGTTCATATATAATACTTACCACAGAAATTACAGATAAAACGTCTTCCATTATCAACAAACTTCATGAATGGATTGATGTAGCCTTTGCAACGAGAACAACGAACAGGACCACTTTCTCCAAAATCCACTACCTGCAAATATTAACATTTATTTATTATTTATGTATGAAATAAAAAGATAATTAATTTAAATGCATTACTTGAATGGGCTCTTCAGATGGATGAGGGAGGGCTAAAGGTTGGACCAATAAAGCCAATTGCATCCCAGATGTGGTCAAAAGATCCGAAGTGCAAGCAATCTAAAACAAAAAATTTAAAATAATAATAATTAAAATCCTACATTATATAAACTAAGTAACCGACGTTTTCAAACACATGAAGTAGATAAGAGGAAATATAAATCACCTGGTTGATGGTACACCTCATGTACCGTGGACTGCAGTTTCCTGTATCCCTTACAATGAACTCGCTTGTAGCAGGCTTTGAAATATAAAAGTTTCAGAAAGTATAAATCATCAACAAATGCAAATAAAAAAAGTTTAATAAAAAATATATAATTAAAAATAAAAATTGAAATACCGGTGGAGGATTAGCCTGGTTTCCCTGACGAGTTTCGTGAAGAATAACTGATGAGTTAGGAATAGGCCTTGGAATCTGGTTGGGGTCGATTTTTGATGGTCCAGTAACTGCAGCACCCATTATAGGTGAAATTGTAGCCATTGATTGTTGGTTAGGTAGTGGCGGTTGCATCCCATACATTCTTGGTGGTTGTTGACCAGGGAATGGTGGTTGACCAGGTATTGGTGGTGGTGGTACGTTCTAATTAAGTGAATGAATTTTGTGATCAGTCTCAAAAGTCAAAATAGTCAAAACTGAAATAGAAACTTACTTGTTGAGATTGCATTTGCCATGGTTGAGCTCCGAAAGGAGAAGTTTGTGGTTGAGCTGAAAATGTTGGCTGTCCTCTTGGTGGTGCTGAAAAGGGTGGTGCTAGCGGTGGTGGTCCTCTTGGTTGATTATCAATTGGGCCTCCACCACCAGAGAATGGAGTTGTTTGACCCGAAAAAGGGCCCATTGGCGGTGATGACATGGTTGGTGGAGAAGGTGGCGGTCCGGCGGTTGCTCTTGGTCTAACGGCGCCTGAAGGATACTGAGGACCACCTTGCATGCCGCCTGGTCCAAACGGTGGCGGTGGTCCATTACTCACCGGACCACCACCACCACCAACTACATTTAGTGGTGCACCTGGCGGTCCTCCAAATGGGCCTGGACGAGGTCCAGAAGCCATAGGCCTTGAAGCAAATGGTGGCGGTGGATTTCCGCCAGGAGGACCACGGTTAGGAGCCGCCATGAAAGGAGGCAATGTACCTTGTGGAGGTCCAGTAGGAGCTGGTACTGCACCTCTCGGGACGACACCTGGCGGTGGAGCTCCGGGACGGTTAGGTCCAGAAAACGGAGATGAAAACGGAGCCGATGACTGGAACGGTTGTTGACCAAACGGAGGAATTGGACCTCTAGGTCCACCACCGGAATTTGGAGGCTGATTAGGGCGATTGAGTTGAAGGTTTTGCATATTGTCAGCAATAGAATTAGGGTTATAATTAGGTGGTGGATTGCCTGGTCTAGGTCCACCGGGAGTTGCCATTAACACGATCCCAAATATCAAACCTCCGATTCGTATACACCACACTGCAGTTGATAAAGATTCAGTTTTTTAACACATCGATCATCAAAAACGAACAAAACGTATAATTTGATACGAAACAGAAATTATAATCAATGAGGTTTATCGAAATCACATGTAAATTCGATGAGATCTGGAATTGTTACACTAAAATTAAGTGAAAAATTATGGATTTGATCGACATACCTGTAGCTGAAATCACTGATCGGATGACTGACGAGCGAATTTAGGTCGATTTACGAAAGAAAAAAGGTGTTTGTAAGAAATACCTAACCGAGGATCAAGGGAAGAAAGAGGGATGAAAAATTAGGAATGAGGCTGAAGACTGCAAACTACCCACAAAAATACATGAAATCGTAATTTCTTGTCATAAATATTTTTCAATTAATTTTTCAAGCATGGTAAGTTAGTTATTGTATAGTATTTGTATTACAAGTATTATTTATTTATTTATTGTAAATACCTACAATCTTTAATGGCTACAAGAACTTATTGGGCTTATTGTTTGGACTTCGGATAGTGACATTGTGTTTTTGCTAAGGTTTGTATTTTTAAAGAGCTCTCAATAATAACATAAATTGACATTTTATTTTTTGACAAAAGAATAATTAATATATTTATATTGAACATATTTATATTATTTAACACTTAATTGATATACTTATATTGAAAATAGTACTGTAGTGATATTATTATGATGTGTTTTTCTAATGTATGTTCTAGAGGCATATATTAGGTGCATTTAATGGAGTATCTGGTTTCCTAATATTTTGAATTACATTAATAAAGTTTATTTTTACCATTTTAGAAGATGCAATAAATATAATTTTTATGTTAAATGGAAATTTGATGTTCATTAAATGCATCTAACATACACCCTTGATAAATATGTTAGAAAAACTCTATTATGATTAATATATTTAGTGTCGCCCCTACTATCATTGCCGGTCCATTATGGTCCATCATCCTTGGTTCACCGTCTTTTAATTTTTATGAACTCGTTATATTGGTCCTTTTCATTCAACACTTACTTCTTGAAATAAATTGTACCCACGTATATAAAAAGTATGTACACATATATAAAAACTGTCATAGTAATTTGATTTAGATACTTTCTTTAAATCTTTTGCATGATAAAATTTACGATAATCCTTAACATTGTTCCTTAACATTGCTGTTAAATCTTCCTCTATATATGGAGCTACATTTGATTGTAGTTTGACAGCTCACTCGTTTCAAGCTATTTGATTGACTGAAAATGCCACATGTAATTCACTAGTTGGCCAACGTTTTCCTCACAAACTTCCGTAGCCCTAATTCGCATACTTCCTCAATCCATCGATGCTTCCTTCAAATTCAAACGCTTAAGAGGGTGTTTGGGAATGCTTCAAAAAGTGACTTATTAACTTATTAACTTTTCAAAAAGTTAATAAGTCAATAAGTTATTTGTGTAAAGTTAAAAGTCCTTTTCAAATGACTTTTTGTAAAGCTTTGAAAAGTTATTTTTAAAAAGTAAGAGGGTGGTAACTTTTCAAAACAACTTATGACTTTTTGAGTACAAATTACACAAGTACCCTTAATGACCTATCAAAACCTACCTCCTCTTCACTTCCCCACTTCCCTTTTTAGTCATTTTACACCAAAAAGCTAATCCAAACACATTTTAAAAAATAACTTATCAACTTTTCAATATCAATAAGTTAATAAGTTAAACCAAACAAATTTTGTAAAACTCCTTAATAAAACTAAAAAGTTAATAAGTCCTTTTACCTAAAAGAACTTTTAAAGTTAAAAAGCTTATCCAAACACACCCTAAATCTTCCGTAGCCCTAATTCCCGACCTTGTCCGTCAACTCATGCGGAGGATACCGGATATTCTTAACGCAATCTTTCATCTTATTCCCTTCCAATCTTTCATTTCAAAAGGATTCAAGGTTTGTCTTCTCTACTCTACTTATTGACATCGATAGACTCTGTGTTTTCTCTACAAACCAAAATTGCCAAAAATGGCGGAAGTAATCGTAACGATGGAGGTCGATGCCGATGGTGTTGCTCTCATCACCATTTCTAATCCACCTGTTAACGCTTTAGCTGTCCCAAGTAAGAAGCCTAATTTCCCCAAAATTCAATTGTTTTTTCCCGTTTTTTTCTGCATATAGTTTAATTGATTTGATTGAATTAGATCTTAAGAGAAAGATTTAGTTTTTTTGGTAGTTGGGAATTTTGATTGTTATAATTAATTAATTGTTTTGATTTGATCTGATTTCTTGAAGTTCTTGCTGGATTGAAGGAGAAATTTGCAGAGGCTATGAGAAGAGATGATGTAAAAGCGATAGTTTTGACTGGTAATTTCTTCAATCAATATATTATTTATTTTATTGAATTCACATAATTTTGATTGTTATAATTAATGGATTGAAGGAGAAAGTGTGTTCGGTAGAACATAAATGATTAGGGTTTGATACCATTTTACAATTTCTCCTAATTACACCATTAAATTAACATCAGCAAAACAAGTGATATTCAATGCAAACAATTGTTAATTCTGTTACTAATTTATTTACAACAACTTGCATGACTAAATTTCTTTAATGTTCAGGCAAAAATGGGAGATTTTCTGGTGGATTTGACATCAATATTTTTCAGAAAGTTCACAAGACTGTTACTGACTTATTATGTTTTATTTTCCTAATACAAGTATTATTTTATTTACATAATGATTTCCAAACCTATGTTGAGAATGAACTATTTTAATTGCAGGAGACATAACTCAACTACCTGATGTATCTGTTTCCCTGGTCACCAACACACTCGAAGGTTATTTCCCCAAATATTATTTAATTCACTTATATTTATTTAATTATATATATGTTCAAGTCTTGTATTTGTTGACAAAAAAATTTGACTTATTTTTGGGTACATTTAGATGCAAAGAAACCAATAGTTGCTGCTGTACAAGGACTTGGACTCGGGGGTGGCTTAGAAGTTGCAATGTTTGTATACTTATTTTGCTTCAAAATTTAGAGAAATAAAAAACTTAATAGGCTCAAAAAATAAAATAAAGAATTAAAAAAAGGCACAATTTTATGTTGTTGTTATATCATTATATGTAGGGATGCCATGCCCGTATTGCAGCTCCAAGAACTCAACTTGATTTACTTGAACTATCTCTTGGAGTTATGGCAGGATTTGGAGGTACATATAATAATATTTTAAAAAGTTTATTGTAAGATTCAAATAATATTATTTTACGAAAAAAGTTTATTAAATAAATAATGGAATATGGTTATGAAAGTACACAAAGACTTCCTAGGCTTTTGGGCTTTTGGAATTCTTAGCTTCAACATCACCTAATGGGCCCGCTAGGATTTGGAATGCAAATGATGGTGTTCCAGTCAACTCTTTGACTGGAGACTCAGTAGATCAAGTTAGAGTCATCATATAATTTCTTAATATGTTAATTTGATCATTCTGGATATTATTTTAATCTGGTTTTGATTTTAATAAACTCATTTTGAAGTGGTGCAGGATGTTGGAGTCATCATAATTTGTTATTAGAGAAGCTCGCATTAAAAAGTCTATTTGAAGATTATTTTGATGCAGCACATCATTTCAGTACAATATATTTTTGAGGCCAATCGAAGATCGTCATGTAAATTTAGTAGCAACTTTATCCTTCAAACTATGACCATTTACTACATTCATATGTATATTGACTTATGTTTCATTTTAGATTGAGTTAGGTCAATTTTTATAACTAAAAAATAAAATTAAAAGTTCCTTAGCACAGATTCATGTTTCAGATGATGTTGATAACAAACCCGAGGAGCCAGTTGGTAACAAACTATTTCACTGGAAAAGGTTTCAAATAATTATATATCATCACATTTTAATTAAACATTTTAATTAAATTTGTCACATTTTAATATTTATTAAATTGTCAAATTCATGTATGTCATGTCATTTATGGTCACTTATTCATTGTTGTTGCCTTAACAGTGAGACATTAGAGTTATTCTTATTATAATATTGTGTTTTAAATGTAGCGGGAGATGACTTCATGGTTGGTGACCAAGCTAGGAAGGTTAACTCTGCTACACATTATTTTTATAACACCTCAATTGGAGTTCAAAGGCTCTTTCTATCAGCATGTGGTGAAGGGTACACTCTCTCCACGTGCATGCTTTTGTCTTTGTCTATATGAAATGAACTGGCTCTTTGTAATTATGCAGGTCAAGAATTCACTTGCAGTAATCGGAATCACTAATTATATAGACTTTGGTTTCGAGCTGCTTATTAGTATGCAATATGATATCTATCCTAATATGGTTAAAAAATGAATCTAAGTCTTTGTATTTCTTAACAGAATGGTGGATGAAAAGAAAAGTAATAATCTCCAAGATGCCACTTTTAATATTGCTAAAGGATTTATTTCTCTTCAATGTTACGTGTTCCTAATTATGCCAGGTTTACTTCAAGGTTCGTAGTTGGTGTTTCATAGGTCAGGTCATTTAATAACAAATTACGAGCATTTTTTTAAATCACTTTGTAGATATAATTTCATTCCTTAATTACATTTGATAAAGGTAAAATGTTAAAGTTGCTTATTACTATTATTTCTCAAGTCAGATACGTAGAGAATTAGAGATATTGTTTTTGGTGATCAACCAAGGAATAAGTAAGTTTTGTAAGTTTTGTAATAATTTTATATGAATAACTATTTGATTGTATTTTTATTATGTGCAGACTTGATATACGAACCTAAAAATAATGGGAAAAATGATGGCCCGAAGCCCGTTATTGCTTTCATCACTGGTGGAGCCTGGGTTATAGGGTGAGAACCACAACTTAGTTATAACTGAAACGGGTCAAATGGGTCGAAAGTGACCCGTATAAAAAAGTCCCGTTTTGACTTGTAGCCCGTATTGCAGGTATAAAGCTTGAATTTCTCTTTTAGGACTCCACTTATCAAGTACAGATGTCATAGTGGCATGCATACACTACATGTAGTTTAATATTAAAATGCTAAAATTATTATTATTTTTAATCCATTTTAAACCTTTTCCTTATTATTATAATTATGTTCTTGTGTTAAGAAATTATCCAAAAGCTACTATTGATGACATGATTAAAGATGCTTCACGAGGCATTTTAAACCTTTTCCTTATTATTATAATTATTTACGTTGTAGGGTTTCATAAACGTCTCCACCTTTGATGCGGCAGTTCATAACCGCAACTTCACGCATCTTCTAATCATTTATGTGGGACTTTAGTTATTCTTCACGAGCAGCGGTATTTAACGATCGAAAGTCCAGACCTATTTGGGTGATACCTTAATTATAAATGAGCAGCCCATTTAGCATAAACGAGCAGCCCATTTAGCATAAACGAGCAGCCCATTTAGCAGAGGTGGAGACGAGCGGCCATTTAGCAGGTATAGATTCAAACTTAATTAGTGATTGCTAAACTAATTAGTGATTTTTCTAATTCTTCAGATTATTCATGTATAACAAAATGTTTATTCATCGTTTCAATAATAATTGACTATATGATTTCCTATGTTATTCTCATTGAGTCATTGTTACGCATTCTATATCTCGAAGCATGCTCGCCCAGTCGGGCGGGCTATGAAGCTAGTATATATATATATATATATATATATATATATATATATATATATATATATATATATATATATATATATATATATATATATATATATATATTGAGTTTAAAATTGAATTTGCATTGATTACCATGTGATAAATTGAGTTTCAAATTAAGTTCCAAAATTGAATTCGTACATTTAAGTGTATACAATGCATTTAAGATACGTAGAGAAATGCATTTATTGGCTTGAATGCAATTATACGTTTGTGCAACTTATGTGACTCTTTAGATTCCTACTTCTCATCAAATTCTCCATTGAAGAGATACACCATATTCTCTCCTTATAAATTCTTTCCCATTCACCCTCAACCTTCTCATCCTCTTAACCAATCCTCAATCAAATTCCATCATCTTTTCCAAACGTCATGCGGTTATGTGATTACTTTACTGCATCAGGGACCACATCAGGTTATATTATGTTGTGGTGCTGGAATGGATATATGCATGTTTGTGGTGTATATACCTTCTTATTTTCTTTAAAAGTAATAAGAAATTAATCTCCGATCAAATTTCATCCTCTCTTCCAGAAGCCATGCGGTGATCTGATTACTTTACCACATCAAAACTTTTACATTACAAGCGAAAGTCATGGAGGACACTATGTTCCTCAACTAGCCATTCTCATAGTTACATCCAAAGTCAAGGTCAATCTCAAAAAGATTGCAGTGAGTAATTTCAACAAATTTTTCTTTTTTTTTTATTAAATATCCAATTTCGTGAAATTAAAGTGTATTGTTGTACATAGGATGTAACACCGCAAAATTTAGAAAAAACGTTTTTTTTTAAAGTGTGCGGATGCATAAAGATAATAAATAGTTTAAGTTTAGGTTTACAAACCAAACGTCCCAAAATAAAGTCCAAAACATTAATATTTAAACGGTGTCACTTAACGACATGGCTCATTTTACAAAACATATCCATTTGAGCTTGATCACCCATTCCGTCCAAAGCACCGATCAACCTGAAAAGAGTCAGCGACTGAGGGATTAGCACAAAGCTAAGTGAATGAACATAATCTACAAATTATATAAAGCTCAACAAGCAAGCACCAACATCTCCATGGTCGTTACTCCTTGCAACCACTGAACCACTGTTCCACTGAACCACTGTTCCACCGAACCTGTAACCACTAAGAGAGAGGATCGGCGGCTTTGCGGGCCTTAAACCATGGTCGGCCAAAACCACGGTACCCGATAGCGCTTGTATCCGACACCCTGGGCAACTCCCTCCCCTTAACCATGTAACGCATACAGGTAAGGTCGGATACCCTATTAGTCGATACACTTTGCCCAGCCGTTATCCATCCGACACTGACCTCATCCCTATACTCGATTGCCACTAACCGAGTTGTTGCTACCAATCAAGCAAAACCTTTCCATCTATGTGCACATATCCTATTTCGTCTAACCCGATCGAATAGGAACCAAGCAAGCAACTGTCAAAGATTCGGGCCCGAAAAACGACCCGAAAACCTGAAATCAGAAGTTCACGATCGTGAACAATAGTTCACGAACGTGAACTAGAGTTCACGATCGTGAACTCGCTACAGGGAACGATTCCTGCATTTTTTCTGTATTTTCCTACATCTTTCCTGCCAAACATGCAATACCAAACTGATTGTAACCGAACACAAGTTTGAGGTTAAGTCCACTCACCGTTACTTCCACTTGTCGAACCCAGATGTCTAATGTTTCTGAAGGGGTGTTTGGGAAAGCTTATTTAGAGGTGCTTATGGCTTATAAGCTTATATAAGCCTTAATAATCCCTTTTTAAAGGGATTATTTAAGCTTATATAAGCTCATAAGCTATAAGCCCCTTTAAATAAGCTTTCCCAAACACCCCCTGAGTCTCGATCCCAGTTCCTGTACATCAAAGGAATACCGAATCAGTAACTGGTATTTATCAATAATTACCAATATTGACAATTATAAACACTAACTGTCAACCAAGTGTTATAACACCATTTCTAACACATAAGCATATTAAAACTACTTATACATCCACAATTTAACAATTGAGTCGTTCCACCACCTAATCACCCGAACGGGTCAAAACCGGATTAATAAACAATAATACCTTCTATAACTACAATCATGTCATCAACTTGCAATTCACCAAATGTTATCAATAACATCTTTAATTACATAAACCTAACAAAATGCTAATACCTTCACAATCCAAGTTCCTTAGTCATTTTACTACCAATTGGCCCAAACGGGTCAAAAACCCGAACATGACTACAACACTTCCAATTTCCATCAATTAGCACAAATTCTCAATAACTAACAAGTCATAATCATGTAACAATTCATCAAGTTCAAAGTCACCAACAATCCATGTATTACTTCCAAGCGAACAATACAATCTAAAAGTCCCGTTCGTAGTTAATTTATTTAAAATACCAAACGAACTCTGATTTTCGCCACGAAAATATATTCGGAAACGATACGAAAAGGAGAATCCCAAGATATAAAAATCATACAATCCTTTAAACATTTCAGAAACCGGATATTTTAATCCCTTGATTAAAATATCAGAAAAAGACAAAAGGTCAATTAATTTATTTACCATTTAATCAATTTATTCCATAAAAGGGGGTAAATAGATATTTTCAGATATCAATATATACATAAAACAACTAGGCCGGTTTTAGGATGTTACAACTCTACTCTCCTTAAAAAGGATTCTGTCCTCGGAATCCAAAAACAATATTCAATTAGCAAGCATTTATCACAATAAATCTACGACTCTATTCCAATCAATTTCATACATACATGCTCAAATCAAAACTCACATCCAATTTGTCATACACTTCATAGTATACCTAGCAATTCCAACTTTTACCTTAGTAACATACAATCAATAGTTCATTTCATTTACTCTATACACTTAATTCTAGATTACCTTGATACTCAAATAGTATTTACAATTCATGGTTCATTTAGCACTCCACATGATATAAAATAATCCACCAACACATGTAAAACATTTCTTACACACAGACACAATAACCATTTCAAGTCTCAAGTACCTACTTGTTTTTCTTTATTCTAACAAAATTTACAATCTTGACCCACAATTTTAAGAATTTCCAATAAAAAATTTCGGCCTTAATCAACTAATTTCAAAGGATACACTTTCATGAACAAACAAATCAAAACAAGTTTTATAGTCCAAAATTGTTTTATCACTTCCATAACATGTTAAACTAGTTACCAAACCAACTAATGCAATTATCAAACGATTATCATAATCAAAATCTAGCAATTTTAAAGTGCATCCAATCAAGTCTTGACACAAATTACCTTCAACGGGTCAACATTGAGAAACGCTTTCCAACCGAAGTTAATAAAACTATAGTTAATAAAACTCAAACTTATATTTTCACCTACAAGAAACGCTTTCCAACCGAAGAGTCCCCTTATTGGCACAGGTCTTCAGCTTACATCCATCGGTTTCACAATTTAGTTTACTGAAAAGTTAAAAGGTTGAAATGGTGGGGCCAAGACAATTTAATATTTTTTGTGTGTGTATTTTATAATTGTGAGACCAAAAAACTAAAGAGAAAAGGTATTGTTGGCATGAGTATGTCAGTTTAATGTCAGTTAGAGTGTGAGCTAACGTGATACTGATTTGACAAAAAACAAGGTGTTGTTTGTTTTTTAACAAAAGGTCTTCCTGGGGTCTTTTGTCTTCATGGCGCAGACCACGCGCAGAAAAAGCCTCCTGCAGATGTTTATTTTTAGGAAGCTCGCAGATATTTTTATGTCTGCAGAAGGTCTTCTCCAAGAAGCTTTGGACATTAGCTTCTTGGGTCTTCCAAACCTAAAAAACGCATCTACTCCAAACAACATACTATATATATTGTTGTATATATTATTTTAATGTTGTTAGACGTGTGATATATTAAATTTCAATTTATTAAGCATGTCTACAAATGTTAAAAAAACAAACAACAGCTTTCTTGCAGACTGCAGACCTTTGGTCCACCCAGACAGCAGTTAGCAGATGTGGGATGCAGACAGCAGATCTTTTTGCTCTAAAAAAACAAACAACGCCCAAGTGTGAGTCAAGTTGTGTTTGTTTGCAGCTTAATATAACCATTCAACGCTGAATGCTTAATCATTCAGCATTCAGTGCGTTTGTTTAGCGCATCTGAATGAAATATATGCTGAATGGGACAGCAAAAAGCTGCTGAATCATTCTTCCTTATAACATATGCTGAATCATTAAGCAGTCATAATTTTTATAAAAAAGTTTCTCATATTCAAAACAAGTTTTATACAAAACCTCTTAATCATTCAGAGTGTTGATGTAACAACCCAAAAATCAGGAGAAATTTAAAAAATTTTAAAACATTTAATTAATAAAATTTCCCCAAGTACAAGTTATGAAAAGGTCCCAACTCAGATAAAAATATAAACCGTCTCATGGTCTTTAATGCGGAAATAAATAAAAAGGTTAAAAATTATGTTTGACTCAAAACAAACTTTTAAAAACTCCAAATCCAATAAATAAAGATGCAGTCCATCAACCGTTGACCTTCTCTTTGCCCTTACTAGTACCTGAAAAATGGGGGAGTGATTGGGGTCAGCCACCGCAGAGTGAATAATATCAAAATAAACAAATAAATACAAACAACTCAAGCCACATAAGTGATCCCTAGAGACTCTACTCAATTCTCAATTACTCAAGTTTATTTTCTCAGATTTTAAATGACCCAGAGAACTAAAATTTTACAGAAGACCTCGGAAATTGAATCCAAACAGAAAAGGTTCAAATCAGCCTTACAAGACAGAATAGCTGAACCGAAAACTATTCTGCGATGGTTTACTAGATAACTTTTAAACCGTAAATCTGATTAACGAGCCGTCAACGGCATTGGAAAGAGGACTCAAAAAACTAGAAACCATCACGAGCCAAAATTTCAGGAACATATTTCAAGTGTGTTAAAAACGGACATAAATATGGCGAACAGATTCTGCCACAATTTCAGTTTGATGTTTAAAACTCGTTTTGAAACCCGACAACAACCCGCTTATTCCCGAGACACCCGTCAGCCCCGAAACTCATTTTTATCACAGAAACTTATTCATGAACAATCTCATTAATTTTGTTAAGAAAACTATTCGGTTTAGGAAACCAAGAACCCTACGGGTTCGGTTTGCGGTTTTTCGGTTATCAAAACATTTAGCCGTTCTACTATGGTTTTTACCCAAACCTTTAACCCGCCATATATAAAATCAACGATTAACCCGATAATGACATGAGGCAAAACAGTTCTACAATGGGACTCGATTGAGACGACAACCATAAAACTCGAGAGTACAACAATAAAACGGGAACGAAGAAAACGATTTAGAATAACTAAAAAAAAACGCAAATAAAAAATGGTAATCTGCTCGCACCCCTTGATAGCCGAAACCTATAAAACTCGATTAGAACTGTAACATCATTAATGTAATTCACGAACAAATCCCGACAAAACTCGGGCTTACCACATTCTCTACGAATTCAGCCCGTACAAAGGAATCAGTTAAATCTCGGGATTATACTTATTAAGCTCAAGGAACGGTAATAGAAAAAAAATGAAAGGTGGGGAACTACCATATCCAGAACACAATCTGCGTGTCCCGATTCCTTGTTCATCCGTTCCCATTGCTCAGTTGCTAACCTAGCTGCTCGAACCCGATGAACAACACCACCACCACGCTTGCAACTCGATGGATTATTCACTGTTTGCTTCTGCTCGTCGAACCCGTACAACAAAACTGATCAAAACGTAGCTTCAACAATCAAGAAAATGCAGAAAAAGGAAGGCAAGTACTCACCCCTTGACTTGACGAACGAATTCAGTTTGGTCGATCTCCTGCTCGGTATCAGATGCCGAACACAATCTCTTGTTCCCTGCTGCTCGACGAACCATGGAGGATGGAAAAAATAGCAACGTATGGAACTAGTGAGCATGAATTGGGATGGAGGTTGAAATCGATGGAGAAGCTTCTTGATGGAGGCTGCCGAATGAAAAGAAGGAGAAAATACAATGTCGGCAATTTAGGTTAAAGGGCTAAAGACGTGATCTCCTAGTACAACTCTAATATCATGGTTGCAATTCAAGGCTACAAGCCCAATCTCGTTAGTCACTTAGGCCTGCCACCATGCAGCTTTCTCGAGTCCAAGAGGGACTACACAAATCGGGCTCAACAGTATAAAAAAAAAAAAAAAAGAAGCTAATCTCGGCCCTCTTTCAACTCCTAACCGATCTAATTAGAACAACTCCAAGTTTCGGTCTTCTAATCTAGCCGAACACCACATTGTGGAAAACTCAATGGCTCGGGCTCGGAATTCAATAACGTCTACTTTTATTACCTCGGAGTTAAATGTCACGATACACTTAATTACTCTTAGAAGATTTCTCAAGA
Source organism: Calendula officinalis (assembly GCA_963853835.1). Classification (NCBI taxonomy): domain Eukaryota; kingdom Viridiplantae; phylum Streptophyta; class Magnoliopsida; order Asterales; family Asteraceae; genus Calendula; species Calendula officinalis. The sequence continues at coordinate 24,126,307 of OY970825.1, forward strand.
ATTTAATAACACCCTTGTTATTAAATAATTAATCCTCGTGATTAATTGAACACCAATTAAATGACACTCTTGTCATTAAAAGAATATATGCGTATTTATTTTATTCGAATTAAATACACTTAAAGGCACATAACACGTATAAGTCTCAAACAAATAATTATCACATAATATATTTAATAAAAGTAACTAATTAAATTACAAGAATTTTTGAGACGTTACAGTTGAATCATTCAACACTTAATTATTTTGTTACTATCAAACAATACCTTAATATTGGCAGTAATCCTTGTAATTTGTAAATGGGTGGGCTGGGCCTATTTCCGACCCGTTTCCGGTTCACAATCTCAACTCTGAAACCGAGCGCTGAGCCGTCTGCGAGCTGTATAAAACCCTAAATTTCTAAAACCCTCGTTTGCTTTACTCTGTTCTCCACTTTCTCATATCAAATTTTCTCCGAATCAGAAAAATGGTTCGAAGCTTAAAAAATCCAAAGAAAGCTAAACGAAAGAACAAGGTTATTTCTCACTCACTTAAATAAAATTCAACTGCTAAATTAATACGTATTGAATTGTCAAATTGATTTAGGAATTTGATTTTTATTGAAAACGGATTTAATCCTGGTTATTGTCGATAAAGTTGGGGGTTAAAATGTTGTAATTGATTAAATTAGGGCTCGAAAAAAGGCGATGGATCATCATCTTCTTCTTCAAATGCAATACCTTCAATCCCTGCAAAAGTGTGGCAACCAGGTGTGGATGCTTTAGAGGAAGGTGAAGAACTTCAGTGTGATCCTTCAGCTTATAACTCACTTCATGCTTAAGGTTTATTACAAAATTTACATTATTCTTAAATTTTTATGCTTTTGTATAAAAATATGAACTTTATTATATCTAAATGTTTATAAAAAGTTACAAATCATGTAATTTTGTTGTACTTGACATTAAAATAACACTCACTCATGTTTAATGTGTTGCAGCTTTGACATCGTGCGTGATTCACTAGGGCTAGTTCGAACAGAATTTCCACACACTATTTATTGTGTCACTGGAACGCAGGTACATTGATTTTAAAATTTTTTATTTTATTTTTCTAATCTGTGCAAATTATCTGACTACACTGGTCAACAATAATATTCCATCTTTGTTTTTTTAGGCAAATAATGCTCCAAATTCAATTGGAATATTCAAAATATCCAACATTTCTGGTAAAAGACGTGAACTTGTACCAACTAAAACATCAAATGCTGATACAGATATGGATAGTGACAGTAGCGATAGTGACGAAGATGAAGAAGTGGAAAATGATGGACCAAAAGCTCCAGTTTTCCAGGTAACAAATACCTACCATTAACATTTTAAAATATTGTATTTTATCTTAATTTATTTCGATATTGTACATTTTTATTTACAGGTGCGCAAAGTGTTCCATGAAGGTTGTGTGAATAGAATTCGTGCTATGACACAAAAACCTCATATTTGTGCAACATGGGGAGATACTGGTCATGTGCAGGTATAATTTAATAATTTAATCTCATTTTTAATAATTTAAAATATTATACTTTTATTAAAATTAACCACTGATTTTATACAGATTTGGGATTTTAGCTCTCATTTAAATGGTTTAGCAGAATCTGAGAGTAATATTAGCAAAGATGCTACAACGGTGTCTAACCAAACAACGTTAGTTAAATTTACTGGTCACAAGGATGAAGGTTATGCAATTGACTGGAGTTCTCTTGTTCCTGGAAGGCTTGTTTCTGGTATTAATTAAATATAATTAATAAATAAATGCATTTTACATATTAAATATGAAATTAATATAATACTCCCTCCGTCCCACAAAAAAGTTCTCATTTCTAATGGGCACAAGTATTTAGGAGAGAGTTAGTGGTGGGGTCCATGGTTATATTTTGATTAAAATATAAGGTTTTCTGGAGAGAGAAAGTGCTTTTAGAAGATAATTAGTGGTGGGGTCCATAGTTTTAATATTATTTTATTAAGTGGTCCCTCACTATTTGAGAAATGGGAACTTTTTTGTGGGACAAAATTTAGAGGGGAAATGGGAACTTTTTTGTGGGACGGAGGGAGTACTAAATATAAAAGGCCAGAATACATTTTATTTAGTACCCTGAATTTGGCTGACTAGATCCTCTACTCCTTGAACTATTAAAGATGCAACATAGTACGTTGAACTTGAAAATTGTCAATTTAGTACCCTAGCTCACTTATTTGGTCTTGTTTTCTTAAGTAAGTTGGTACTAAGATGTATTTTGGCCTAAATATAACTAATAATTGACATTAATTATAAAATTAATTTACAAAATGGTGAATGTTTGTTATTTATTTTTTGAAAGGGGACTGTAAGAACAACATTCATTTATGGGAGCCAGCATCTGACACAACATGGAATATTGATAATAAACCTTTTGTTGGACATACTGGTAGTGTTGAGGATTTGCAGGTAGTTATTACTTGCATAGAAAGAATTTATTTTTATTTAATTTAATATTTATTTTTTAATTAATGCAGTGGAGCCCTACAGAGCCGTTTGTGTTTGCTTCTAGTTCAGTTGATAAAACTATAGCAATATGGGACACGCGTTTAGGAAAATCACCAGCAGCTTCTATTAAAGCACATGATACAGATGTTAATGTTATTTCATGGAACAGGTTTGTAGTACCATTTAATTTAATATAATTATTTTAATACATAATTATTTAATTTTATTTTTTTTAATTAGGCTTGCGAGTTGTATGCTTGCATCTGGTAGTGATGACGGGACCTTTTCTATACGTGATCTTAGATTACTAAAGGTATGATTTTTAATTATTTAAAAATATGTAAAATTAAAAATTATTATTACTATTATTATTATTATTACTATTATTATTATTATTATCATTAATTTATTTGTGCAGGAAGGTGATTCTGTGGTGGCTCATTTTGAGTACCACAAACATCCTATAACATCAATTGAGTGGAGCCCACATGAAGCATCTACTCTGGCAGTATCATCAGCAGATAATCAACTCACGTAATTTATTTATTTTTAATAAATATTATAAAACAATTTAAATGTAAATTTACTAAATTACCCCTGAATTTCAGAATATGGGATCTATCTTTAGAACGAGATGAAGAAGAAGAAGCTGAATTTAAAGCGAAAGTACAAGAGGAAGTACATGCACCAACAGATTTGCCACCTCAGCTTCTTTTTGTTCATCAGGTTATGATATATATATGATACAAACCGTTGGGGCTTGGTCTACACTCGCAAGGAAAAGGGCCGAAAAGAAGCAAGCACAATTACTGGGGCCAAGGAGTAACAATTAATCTATTTTTATTAATTAATTAGTATTGCCTATTTTATTGTGATTTGTTTTGGTAAGACTCGTTGGCTATGTCTAGGGCCGGCCACCCTTGTTTCCGGTATCGTTGAATTGTTTTGTTTTGTCTCCTTTGACATTGAGAGTTTACCTGATTCTCGAATATCAGGATCATCGTTAATCATTCGGCTAAACGGTGTATTATCGTTAGTCTGTTCTATCTACTTTGTTCGATTTGTATCAAATTGGTATCAGAGCCGTCATCCGACGACCTGTGGCTACGATTGAAGAATGACGAAAAAGGTTTCTGAGATTGATGGCGAGCTGTCACAATACCGGGAAGAATCAAACGAACGTTTCACTCGTTTGGAGGGTGATGTGGGAGAGCTGAGATAAACAATGGCAGCCATGAGGATTGAGGCAGAAAAACGACACGCTGAGATGCTCAAAATTATGTTAGGACAGTCGCAGGGGGCACCAACGGCGACCAACAACAATGAGCCGAAGATGGTGCAGAGCGACAGGCCACCCGTCGGTCAAAGTTCCAACATGGTTTTTGACGAGGAAGGGTTTCCGGTGGCGTTTGGGGACAATAGTGGGTCCAATGGCAAGACTAAACCACCCACTAACCCTACTGGACCGCCGAACAGCGGTGGAACCTCACATGGAGGGCCGAGGCAGCAAGCATGGGGAGGTTATTCGGGAATGACACAGGGGTCCGGCGGTGAGCGACCGTGGAATGGGGCCGACCATCGTTTGAGGAAATTGAAGATGCCACTATTCGATGGGGAAGACGCGTACGGGTGGGTTTATAAGATGGAAAGGTTTTTTGACGTCCAGGGATTCGTAGCGGCCGGTGAAAAGTTAAGGGCAGCGGTATTATGCATGGAGGGGGCTGCATTATCTTGGTATAGATGGACGGAAAGCCGAGAGCCCTTCCGACACTGGGAGGCATTAAAATCCCGATTATTAGACCGTTTCCAACCGTCACAGGACGGGGATTTACACGAGCAGTTTTTGTCCATTACACAGACGGGGACCGCCCGGGAGTATGTAACTCTGTTTGAATCCCTCGCCGCTCAACTGGTGGGCTTGTCAGAAAAGGTGTTGGAGAGCACCTTCATTAAGGGGCTGAAACAAGAGTTGCGGACGTCGGTCCGGGTTTTGCAACCTGCCGGGTTATCTCAGGCCATGAAGTTAGCAATTTTGATTGACGAGAACCGTTCTCGAAACGCACCGGGGCAGAGCAGGGAAGGCACCAAGGGCCCGACAACCCGACCGACCAATACGGGGTCACTACCAGGGGTCAATTCATCAACAGGGGGGTCACGGGCTGCAGTGGGTACGACCAAACAGCCTTTTAAGCGCATGACGGAGACTGAGATGGCAGAAAAGAAAGCGAAGGGATTATGCTTTAGATGCGATGGTAAGTTTGGTCCCGGGCATCGATGTCCAGAAAAAACACTACAGGTGATCGTACTTCAAGACGAACCCGAGGAAGAGGATGAGGATGAGGATACAACAGAACATCCACACCTAGACTCGATTGAAGTATCCGCACATTCAGTGGCGGGAATTACACCACCCCACACGATGAAACTGCGAGGTAGTATCGGGGAAACCGAAGTGGTGGTGTTGCTCGATAATGGTGCCACTCATAACTTCATTTCTGCCCAACTGGTTGGTCCTTTGGAGCTACCGGTAACAGGTAGACCAGTGCGAGGAATTGAAATGGGGAACGGTCAAACGGAGGGAAGTAGAGGCATATGTAAAAAGGTGAAATTGACCTTACAAGGGATTCAAGTCGTCGAGGATTTTTATCCTATCCAGCTTGGGAGCACGGATGTCATTTTGGGGATGAAGTGGTTACGGACACTCGGTAACACACTAGCTAACTGGGAGGAGTTGACTATGTCCTTCCAATATGAGGGCCGCCGAGTCACGTTGCAGGGAGAACCGGGGCTGCGAAAGAGCGAGGCATCCTTACGGGCCATCGCACGCGCCCTACCCGACCTGTACGAGGGATACTTCCTGTCATTAGCAGCCATGTCTGAAGCGGAATACCCCCCATCACAGGTGCACCCCGCACTCGATGATTTACTAACTATTTACTCGGATGTTTTCTTGATGCCCGCAGGTTTACCACCCCCGCGTGACCATGAGCATGTGATTACGCTGAAAAGCGGTTCAGAACCCGTCAGTGTCCGACCGTATAGATACCCCCAACTCCAGAAAGATGAAATTGAACGGTTGGTGGGCGAAATGATTACTGCAGGGCTGATCCGACCGAGTACAAGCCCATTCTCGAGCCCCGTGTTACTCGTAAAGAAGAAAGATGGAAGCTGGCGGTTTTGTGTTGATTATCGGGCCTTGAACAAATCAACCGTCCTTGATAAGTTCCCGATACCCGTTATTGATGAATTGTTAGATGAGTTACATGGCGCGTCCGTATTTAGCAAGCTCGATTTAAAATCTGGGTATCACCAGATTCGCATGAAAGATACCGACGTTCATAAAACCGCCTTTCGAACACATGACGGCCATTATGAGTTCTTGGTTATGCCCTTCGGATTAACCAACGCTCCCTCTACGTTTCAGTCCTTGATGAACCGGGTATTCCGTCAATATCTCCGAAAGTTTGTGTTAGTTTTTTTTGATGATATCTTGGTTTATAGCACCAATATGGTGGAACACCAAAAGCATTTGACCATAGTTTTTGATTGTCTTCGGGCCGAACAACTCTATTGTAATCGAAAGAAATGCATTTTTGGTCAAGACCGTGTGGAATATCTAGGCCATATAGTGACGACAACCGGAGTCATGGCCGACCCGTCTAAAATCGAAGCCATGACCAAATGGCCGATCCCTCGTACTTTACGGGAACTCCGAGGTTTTTTGGGTCTCACGGGTTATTACCGTAAATTTGTTCAAGGGTATGGTAAAATTGCAAGAGCACTAACCGAATTACTTAAGAAAGATAACTTCCATTGGACGGATGATGCTACCCGGGCATTCCGACAATTGCAAGAAGCTATGACCACCGTACCAGTCCTCGCCCTCCCAAATTTTACTAAGCCGTTCACAATTGAAACTGATGCATCGGGGTATGGACTTGGGGCGGTACTTATGCAAGAAGGAAAACCAATAGCTTACTTCAGTCAAGTTTTGGGTCAACGAGCACAACTTAAATCGGTCTATGAACGAGAGCTAATGGCAATCGTGATGGCCGTTCAGAAGTGGAGACCATATCTGTTAGGTTAATTACCGATCAAAAGAGTTTAAAATATTTACTAGAGCAGCGAACGGTACCGGGGGAACACCAAAAATGGGTGTCCAAACTATCGGGGTATGAATTTGAAATTATGTACCGACCCGGAAAAGAGAATGGGGCAGCCGACGCGTTATCGCGAAGGGGTATCGGGCTAGCTGCAATATCAGCCCATATCCTTGCTGCCTATGATGATTTATTACGGGAATTACATGCTGATCCCGAGATCGCAGCCTTACGAGACCGTTTGTCAGAGATATCGGTAGAAGGGTATACCGTTTCAAATGATGAGGTCCGGTATAAAGGCCGTCTGGTACTTCCGAGATCTTTTCGCTGGATTCCACACCTATTTGCTGAATTGCATGGGGGTGCAACGGGGGGCCACGGAGGGGCTCAAAAAACGTACCATAGGATCGCTATGGAATTTTATTGGGTCGGTATGCGCCGGGATATCGCACAAATGGTGGCGGAGTGTGGTGTTTGTCAACGAAACAAATACTTGAATATGTCACCAGCGGGGTTATTACAACCGCTAGAATTACCGACACAGATTTGGGAGGACCTAACGATGGACTTCATCGAGGGATTACCGAAATCAACGGGGTTTAGCGTGATATTAGTCGTGGTCGATCGGCTCAGCAAATCAGCCCATTTTATTCAGCTCAAGCACCCCTTCACGGCTGCATCGGTGGCCACTGTGTTCGTTCGGGAAATTGTTCGATTACACGGGGTACCTAAGTCAATCATTTCTGATCGAGATAAGGTTTTTATTAGCCATTTTTGGCGTGAACTCTTTAAATACCAGGGGACGTTGTTGAAACGAAGCACCGCTTACCACCCCCAAACTGATGGTCAGACGGAGGTTGTGAATCGAAGTGTTGAGACCTATTTACGCTGCTTTGCATCATCACGGCCTAAGGAGTGGGTCAAATGGTTACCTTGGGCTGAATTTTGGTATAACACTTCTTATCATACTGGGCTGCGAATGACACCCTTTAAGGTGGTTTATGGTCGTGACCCGCCATCTCTGGTTCGGTATGAACCTGGTAAGGCAGCAACATTCGAGGTGGATCGTTATTTGCAAGAACGGGATAACATATTGGAGGAGCTAAAGCACCACTTGTTACGTGCGCAGCAATTGATGAAAGCCCGAGCAGATGGGAAACGACGTGATGTAAGTTTCGAGGTAGGGGACATGGTGTTTTTAAAATTACGACCTTATCGACAGGTCTCTGTGGCGAAACGTGTTAATGAGAAACTCGCTCCTCGCTTCTATGGGCCATTTGAGGTGCTGGAAAAGATTGGGTCTGTAGCATACAAACTGAAACTTCCAACAACGTCCACCATACACCCGGTTTTTCACGTGTCGCAGTTGAAACGGGTCATGGGCTCACACACAGTTGCCTCGTGTTTACCAGAGGGGCTTGCAAATGGTCCGATTCACGAACCAGAGGAAGTGCTTGGAACCCGCGATGTTGGTGACAACCGGGAGGTTCTGATTCGCTGGGAAGGATTACCCGAGTCGGAGGCTACTTGGGAGCCTTATGATCACATGTTGCTGCAGTTCCCATCTTTCCACCTTGAGGACAAGGTGGTTTTTCGGGGGCGGGGTAATGATACAAACCGTTGGGGCTTGGTCTACACTCGCAAGGAAAAGGGCCGAAAAGAAGCAAGCACAATTACTGGGGCCAAGGAGTAACAATTAATCTATTTTTATTAATTAATTAGTATTGCCTATTTTATTGTGATTTGTTTTGGTAAGACTCGTTGGCTATGTCTAGGGCCGGCCACCCTTGTTTCCGGTATCGTTGAATTGTTTTGTTTTGTCTCCTTTGACATTGAGAGTTTACCTGATTCTCGAATATCAGGATCATCGTTAATCATTCGGCTAAACGGTGTATTATCGTTAGTCTGTTCTATCTACTTTGTTCGATTTGTATCAATATATCACTTGTTTGTTTTGTGTCTTTTGGAATTGAACCTGTGTTGACTTTTGTTGACTAATTGTTACAGGGTCAGAAAGACTTGAAAGAAGTTCATTGGCATACACAGATTCCAGGAATGCTGATATCTACAGCTGCTGATGGTTTTAATATTTTAATGCCTTCAAATATTGAAAGTAATCTCCCTGCTGCAACTGCTTGAAAAATAAGATAATTTTGTATAAGTTATTTAATTTTATTTTTATTTTTAATTTTAGCTATGTGAAGATGGTATTTTTTTTTTTATAATGCAAGTATTTCTTTTACATTATTTTTATTTTATTTCATTTTGACATCATTTGCTATATAAATATATAATTACGATAATTATACGATTTCTTTAAATAATCAATTTATAACGTCATACTTACACACCTTATTCCTAATCTACACTTTTTTTCTGTCTCAAGTGAGACTTGCATTTCACCCACTTGGCAGGGAAGGGGCCAACTTGAATATTTTGGTCTGCTTTTTTTGTCTCCCTGTTTAGTCAGTTAGAAACAAAAAATTTAATTGCATTTTATGATAAAAATTGTGTTAAGTTTGTACCAAAAATATACTAGCATAAATCCATAGAGGATGCTTAGATATAAATCCAAGAATATACTACCAAAAATATATTGAAGTATTAAAAATTTAAACTTACTTTTATCACAAAACAATAAAAAGAAATTAAATAATTTTCATCTAAAATTTATTGCAACTGATGGATAAATGGAACGGGTATGAATATGAATGAAATCGGAATGGGTATCATTATTTTGAAATATTGTTTGGTTTATAAGTGAGTTTAACATCATTAATTTGCAAAAGTAAAATGTTTGAAGAAAGATACATAAGATATCTTCCAATAGAAACTCTTTTATCTTTCTCCAATTTAGCAACATTAATGTTAACTGACAAATTAACTAACATGTACCTACCACCATCACTTTTTTCTTGTTCTTCAGTATTATCAGCATTACGTCACTATTTTCTGGTTAAACACAATATTTATAAAGTCTAAACATTTTACTAATAAAAAAACATTAGTAACTTACAAAAATAAATTAATTAGAAAAGCATTACATTAATAAAAAAAATAGTGGGACTGGAATGACTTACAAAACCCACTCAGTCCTCCTCATAGGGGAACGGGGTTTCATGTCCAAATTTTCATTCCAAATCTTTAACCAAACAAATTCAATGGGTATCATTCCCATTCCCATTTCCATATATCAAAACCCTTAAACCAGACGCACCCTGATACACATAATTTTCAACAGCAGATTGCAGGCCTCACTTTGACGCTCTCTTCTTCCGTGCGGATTTCAGAAATTTTAGGTTTTATTTGGGGAAATTGAGTCTTAAACCTCTTTTTAGAATTTTTCGTTTTGCAGGTTTCAACACGATAAACTGAAGATGCAACTAACTCTCGAATTCGGGTAATTCCATACTCCATCAACAGTTTTCGGCTTTTAGCTTGCTGCAATTATAGTTAATTCTATTCTTTGAATATATGTTTGTGATCTATCCGAGCTATTTCTAGAGTACAAATCCTTGATACTTGAATTTGAAACGTGAAATACTATGTTTTGACATTTAGTTAGCGGAGCTCATTGAATTTGTACAATTATCAACTCAACCTTATAAATGATGCTAATAAATGCTAGGTTCGATGCTTATAAGTGCTGTGAACTCAAAGTAATCTTACAATACAACTCATGATCCAAAAGGCCCAATTTATTTTCATATTTAATAAAGATCACATGCTTGTAGAGTTGTAGATGCTAGGGACTGATATATGAGTGAAAATATTTGTTGATTACTCCAAAAACAGCTCTCAACTCACAGGGCGATTCAGTTCAGTTATTCGTGTTAATATCTTGAACAATCTTATGATTTTATTTTTATTTTTATTTTTTCTTTTAAATTTAGTGGAGGACTCGAACTTCTTTGTGACTCGGTCAAGATCCATAACATCAATGTTGACCTACCAGCTGAAGAAAAGAAGGTGCAAATTTTAGCTCACATTTATGATAAAGTTTAAAATATATATTCATTCTTAACTTTGTTTGTTATAGTTAACCATGAAGCACTTGCTTGCTTGGGTTAAATCCAATTTAGTCAAGGAGAGACCTGAAATGTTCATGAAAGGAGACACTGTGTAAGTTAGTGTTATGTTCCCACATTTTCCTTAATAATTCTTTCTCCTGATTTTTTTAATATTTTTAAATTATTTGATCTGGCGTGCAGGCGACCTGGTGTTCTTGTGAATAATTGTGACTGGGAATTGAGTGGTCAGCTTGATACAACCTTGGAAAATAAGGATGTTGTTGTCTTCATTTCAACTTTGCATGGGGGATAGCTGTTTACTTGTTTATGCATCTTTAGTTCTTGTTTTTCAATACAAAAATCAACGATAAAGTTGTTGCCGTTTTCATTTTTAATTAGTATTGGAGACGCTTGTAACTCGCTGGTGAACTTTTTTCTTTTCTTTTTGGATTATGAATGATATAAAGCGATAATCAAAGTATTATACTAAACCCAGCAAAAGATATGGTCACAGCCTGACTTGTTATTTGTGATACAAAATAAGATATATTTGTTATAAGAGTAAATTACACGCCCTGTGGTTTGACCTGAGTTTTGGATTTGGTCCCTAAGTTCCAGAAACTACACCGATGGTCACTAAGTATCGGACTTCGTATCGGCTTTGGTCCCTAAGCGTAACGGGTGTTAAAATTTGCCGTTAAGACATATCATGTGCGATGGACATGAGGGTATATTTGTATTTTTACTATCTTCTCTCTCACTCGCCACTCTCTTTCCTTTAAACTCCATTTCCTTCTCCCCTCCCTCTCCATTACAATGAACCTCATATTCTTAAAGAATTCATCAATTAAAGCACATATCTGACAAAGTTCTTCTTCATCATCAATTAAAGAACAGATTTAACAAACGCATTCATCCCCATCATAAAGAAAACCCACCAAACTGAAGGCGGTACTACGTGAGGAAGAATAACCTTATTTCATCAATTAAAGCACAGATCTGACAAAGTTCTTCTTCTTCATCAATTAAAGCACAGATGTAAAAAACTAATCAAGTTTTGAATCTAAATCTGCATCGACTAAGATAATAAAGAAATTGAGGAAGAATAACCCATATGCGTCGGCGGAGCGACGGCGGAAGGCGGAGCTGAAGACGGTACTACGTGAGCGGCGGAGCGAAAGCCATGGCTGTACGGTGCGATGGTAGTTGATCGTGGCTGTGCGATGGTGGTCGTTGTTCATGGTGTACGGTGGTGGGTTGTCTTCTTCATGCTCACATTGATTTGGTGAAAAGATCTTGATAAAAATTTGAAAGAAGAAATTAATGGAATGTTTTTAATTTGAATTTTTTAACGTGGCAAGTTTTTTTTATTGGGTTTTTTAATGGTGGAAAGATTCTTAAAATTAATGGCAGATTTTTGAAGAAAAACTTGATGAAAGAGCTTGTACAATCAAATATTTGAAAGAAGTCGGATCTGGAAGGTAGTAATTTGGGGGTGTTTTTGATGATGATGGTGGAGAAGAAGATAAATATGAATGTACAATTGTTAATACACAAGGTACAAGTAATTTGAGAAAAAGGACATAAATACCCTCATGTGCATCGCACATGACAGGTTTTAACGACAAAATTTAACACTTGTTATGCTTAGGGACCAAAACCGATACGAAGTCTGATACTTAGTGACTATCGGTGTAATTTCTGAAACATAGGGACCAAATCCAAAACTCAGGTTAAACCACAGAGACTATCCGTGTAATTTACTCTTGTTATAATTATGATAACAAGATGCATTAACGTTGTACATCTCGTCGAATTTTGGTATTTGGAAAGAGGGTTTTCTGTATCCAGTGATGTGTTTACTGTGCAAAACTGATTAATTAAATTCTAAGAAAACGACAGGAAGAAAAAAAGTGCACAATTTATTAAATAAAGTTGTAAGAAAACCAGGGAAAAATAGAAAAAGGAAATGTCGAGAGTGGGATTTGAACCCACGCCCTTTCGGACTAGAACCTTAATCTGGCGCCTTAGACCAACTCGGCCATCTCGACTTTGATGTCATTGTCGTCACAAAATCACTACTTATATCAATTATATTTATTGATTTTTGTGTATAAACTTACGAGAAACATAAATGAATATTGATTAATCGTTGAAACAGTCAACATTTTGTCTCTTTTTTTAGCATTTTTTAATAGGTACCACTTTGCATGTGTGATTAATGATGCTAACACGTTTCACTTTGTTGTATTAACATTCAAAATTTTTGGACGGCAAACAAGCAATAAGATAAATAGAAAAGAACTAGCAAAGAGATGGATACAAACAATATAAGGAAACAAAATTTACAAAGATAAAGCAGATTAAAACACTACATAGACCAATCAGAACTTCTCCAATTTAGCTTCATCCTATGCTTAGATCCAAAAATCAAAAAAATTGCGCCTCAGAAAAGCAGCACATTTAAGCGATTATACAGTTCATCATTCCTGAATTTCCAAATACTCCAAAATATCAATAAAACCGCCGTATGAAACACCTCCATCTTTACTCTATCTAATTTAATAATTTTAACCATTCAAGAATGTGATCCAAACTTTGAACGTCAACAATTGATATATTCCACTACTTGCAAAATTATATCCATACCCGGCGGGTAGTTATACACGACCAAAACAGGTGCTCCTCATCTTCCATTTATCTTAGGAACAATATCATGTATACAAGGTAAAAATAATTGTTATGTATTTATTTTTTTTAAATGAATTGTTTTTTAACAAATTTATGCCCGAAGAAAAGAGTGAATAATCCAAAAATCAAAAGTTAAAAGCATATTCTTGCATTGTATTGTATGGTCAAGTAAATTGGACAAAAATAAATTCCACAAAAAAGAAAACAGGGAATATATGCATACAACTTTTTTCAAGGTGCAACATATAATGCACGATGTACAAGTCATTACAAAAATTTGTAGACGAGACTCGAGCATGATCGATTCTACGAGAGTTAACATGTTACTTTTTGGATCCCGTTTGTGAATTCTTAAAAGCATTAAACGCTATGAGATAAAGGCAAATGAGAACGATGACAGCTATAATCAATATCACATTTGCTTCCTTCCATTCTTTCCTTAGGTTCCCCAAAACGCCCGCTTTACATGAGTCACAATTGTAGCATAATTGATTTGGGTCATTGTTCCATATGATGCAGTCGACGTCCCCCATTGGGTTTGTCGGGTTGATCCATGTTATCGGGTTCACGTATTGGTACCCACACACCGTTGGTGGCTTGCAACATCCTGACTATTAAAAAAAACATATTAAAGATGACTAGCAGGGTACCCGCGCAATGCGGCGGCGGGTACCCATAAACCATATTTCGTGGCGAGCAAGTGCTGTTCGTTTACACGGTAATAATTGTTGCTAAAAATAAATAATTAAACGGAAATATGGATTTTAGTAAGAGTTGATGATTTACAGCGTCGTATATTTAATGTTATTGTGTAAAATGGTTTTCGAGTAACAGACTTTTGTTATTAAGTGTGGGTGGTGTTACCAAAGTGTAATGTATAGCAAATGGTTAACACATAGTGATAAGTTAGGAGAGGTCTTGGGTTCTAATCTTATTAGCCGCGATTTTTTTTTAAGGTAGACAACTAACTAACAAAAGTGGAAAGATCCTTAAAATCAAGTTTAAGGAGCTCCTTAAACTTGCCTAATGGGGTAGGCCTAAATGCTTTATATAATAGTAAGATAATTTCAACATTAATTATAATTCAATAAGAGTTCATTTTTACATCATAATTTTACCTTATACACTAATATACTAGATTGTACAAGTTTTATAGTTAACTGTACAACTATACTAAGCAATAGTTGCTTGAATGCAATACAAATTGTAGTGTCAAAATCACACATTTACCCGTGTTCCAAAATATTTTATTAACAGTAAAGAAAATATTTTATTAAATGAAAAGAAAACCGAAGAAAAAAATGGAAAAAAATAAATAAATAAAAAAATTAAACTTTTATGTTTAGAAAAGAGAAGAAATTAAGAAAGAAAATATAAGAATAACAAGATATCTCCAAATCTTCCCAATTTTAAGAAAAAATAATAAAAAGAAAACTGAGATAAAATTTCTTTACATTTCTCTATTAAAAAAATTTCAAGAACACAATTTTATTTGATATACTTGTTAGTAAAGATAGTGTTAGAAAAGCTAGTGTGACTTGATATCATACTTAGAATATTAGGTGTGGTAATACTAAGTCGGATGCCACCTACGAGCCACCTCAGCGCTAAATCACCATTTCACATTTCATATTTCAAAACCCCAAATACCCCCTCTACCATAATTTAACCTAAAATATTTTTTGGAACCCATTAAAATACCTCTTACCCAATAAAAACACCCCAAACACACACTCTCTCTCTCTCTTCGCCGGTCTCGCCAAAAGTTCGACGCACACCATCACTCACCCAACGAGCGGTGTGGTGGCGAGGTGGAGCAAGCCAGCGAGGGGTGCCACATCACAAATTTCATCCGGCGAGGGGAGGGGGTCCGCCACCACACCCCTCCCTCTTATACAATGCCAAATTAAGCATTAAACTGCTGAAAGTGTATGTGTAATATGATTAAACCAAATTTAAACCTTTAAACGTTTGTGGGTTAAACCGCAATATGGTTGCAAGTTTAAAGATTTTCAACTCAAAATCACCGGTTTAATTAACGAGTAACAGCTCAACAAAATAGTCAAAACACTAAGTCAACATAAGTTTAGGATAAAACCATTATTGGAAACAGTTTAATCATTAGATTATTAGAACGTCAAATTAGTGAATTTTAAGAATTAATATATAACTAACCCAGATTTTAAAAATTTTAACTCATTATTGAAGAATTACCTGAAGAGAGGAGATATGTGAAGCAAAAAACTCGGGTGCGGTATAAGACTCCCAAACCATTTTCTTACAAACCGAAGAAGAAGCCAAACACGCCCGTATACTCCCCCAGTTCTCGGGATCAGTAATATGATCCCGAAGCCATTCCGAGTACCCCATGTAGCGGTACTCATCATACTCCCGCCCGGGAACAGAGTAAGCCCCAGACGGGTGTGTGACAACAAACGCGAGTATGAGTAAAATAATTCCAGTGACAATTAGGGCGGCATTACAAAAGAGATAGAAGGCCAACAACCCTTGTTTGTTCCAATAACCGCCAATGAATCCGGTGAGTGCGAGAAGGAGAAAGAGCACACCAACGAAGACAATGGGCCACGGGAGTGACCGGATGCAGTTGTTGTCGGGTTTCGAGGCGAGCCAGATTCCGGTGACGATGATTGGGATCGAACAAATGAGGGCTATGAAGTTGATTGTAGCTATTATGTTGTTGCTTACTGCCATGATGGGGTTCATACAGTTGAGTGTGTGGTTTCACATAGTTGGAGAAGGTGGTAGGAGATGTTAAGAGCATAATGGTTTATGGGTTTAGGCCTTTAGGGAACATATTCTATACCCACTTACAAAAATTAGTTACTTTATGAAGGATGATTGGTGGCTTGCTTTAAATATTCCAAGGAAAATGCCAATTTGATTGGAAAGATTTAAAATTTGTTTCTTTTTTAGTGTTTTTAAATATGCAATCATTATAAAAGATATGGTTGAAATGTGGGTATTTCTTTTTGTTAGTATCGAGTAAACTTTTATGAGTAATCCTTTTAAGATTGTATAAGGTGAAGATATATATATATTTGTAAGTAGAGACATATATTTGTAAGTAGAGAGATTGATTTAACATTTACTTGACATCTAACATCTATAGGTTACTTAAAACTTATAGTTTAGTGATAGTAATGTATATAATATTGTTTATAACCTACAAATTATGTGTTCAAATCCTAGGGAGACAAAGTAAAGTAAATTAAGTTCCGCAATGCGGCGACGGGTACCCTGCGACGATGGTGTTGGTGGTTGCAGCGATAGTCATTGTGATGATTGGTGGTGTGTAATGTTGGTGGGTGGTGACAATAGTCTTGTTGGTGGTTGGTGATGCTCACATAAGGCTAATAACGACGGTAGTGATTGTGGTGATGGGTGGTAATAATAGTTGGCGATGGTGGTAGGTTGCATTGGTGGGTGTAGCACCAATAGTACTTGTTGAGGACCTTCTAGAAACTCCTAACAAATTGACTAACCTAATAAATTGACTAACCGAATTTTGTAGCATCCCCTTATTCAAATACAACTTAAACAACCAAATTACAACCGTAACCACTTAAAACCTAATATAATTTTAACCAAATCAACAAAAAAACGATCGTATATCTCGTCCTTAAGGTTCAATTTAATTTTAAACTTGTTATTTACCTTGATTGCCTCGTTTTTCTTGGGAACGAACAAATAATTTTCTGTTAATCACAAATATAAAACCTAATACTCGGAATACCACTCTTGACCTGCAAGGACCAATATTAAGATATTTACTTTTTGTTTAAAAGATTTAATGAACTTACTAAATATTTTTAATAGAAATACAATATCAAATAATTGCATCCAACCATGGAAAAAAAAATTCTTCTATTTTTGTCAGTTACAACTTACAAGATTATAAATCAACTAATTATTTAAATTCTACATTTTAAACTAAAATAAAACAAAAACCTAGCTTATCATTGTTAACATACATGATGATGACCGATATGAAATGATTAGCATAAATGCTATCATGAAGAACACATATAGTTTCAAACCCAATTGAAGATTCATATAAACGGGTCGACCATTTGGATCACTTATTGGATTGGTGGATCCAATATGTTGACCCATTGTAGTAGGTTAGATCATCGAATGCCAAAACCTGATGAGATTTTGCAATGTTTTTTGCAATAAAATTTCATAATTTCTCCCAAGAATATGAGCACTTGAATCAAAAAAATGTCATGACCTTCATCACTGTGAAATTTGAATGTTTTGAGCTAACAATCATCTTCCAAAGGCATTGACACGTCCCGCAGAACTTCAAATGAAACGAATATAGCTACAACATCACAAGAAAGAAATCACAAGTGCATATTCAATCTTGACATAAATCACAAATACAATATATTAAGAGATACGATTCGACAGAAACAAACAGTACAAAACTACATTTCTTAACAAATTTCACAACTAAAATATAAAAAATCATATTCGTACCAACAGAAACAGTATTACACACCTTAAATTCGAATCATATGGAATATGTATCTGAAACATATGCATATGGCCGATGTCTGTATTTAATTTCGACGCAAGATTTAAGGAACCGAGGAGCCATTTAAAGAAGGACAGAGATTGAAGCAACCCAGGTAATTGTAGAATCGAGGAGACTCGAATCAATAGGGAAGAGGGATGAAGGAATCGAGGGGGCGCCCATCATCCTTCTCGTATACTGAATCGGGTGGCGTCCATCGCTCTTCTCCAAATGAACGACTTCCATCGCCTAATGGACCTATTAGGTGGGCCTGCTAATTAACAGGTCCGGCTAATGGACCTAATAGCCAACAATATTCATTTAATAGAATTAAGTTTTGTTAAAGTAACGAATCCCGTAAGTGTATTAGATGGTTAACGTATTGTGACTCTTATGCTTAGGTCGAAGGTTTGAAATATGACTCCTACTTTTTTTAATAAAATTAATAATTTTCATAATTAGAAAGTATTTGGCTGAATTTTCAGCAAGCTAAATACAGAAAGGTCCTAAATGCATTATAAATAGTAGATATCTTCCCTTATATATGGAGCTACACATGATACAAATTCGACACCTCACCCGTTTCAAGCTCTGTGATTGGCCATTAATGCCACGTGTAATTCAATGATTGGCCCACGATTTCAACACAAACTTACATCCTCTTCCTATGATGCAGTTAATTCATTCCAGTTTTAAAGGAAACTAGATCTTCCCCTTGATCAACACAGCCTGTCAAATATATTTTTAATTAGCATTAATTAAATCCGGAATTAACTAAATATTTAAAATATTCAGGCGAGTATATCTTGCGTGTGGAGAGCTGCAGCCTTTCAAAACAATCGTTTTTTCAATATTGATTCTTAACAATAAAAACAATTAATTACCCCCAAAACAAAATACCCAATAAGGAATGATAATTACGACATGATTTTTATTCCCGAATCAACTAACCATTGTCAAAGATTTACTCAACTAAAATACCGAAATATTGAATACCCTGCATAATCTATTCCTTATTTATCGTGAATTTACTTACCTATACCAGAATTTAAATTTCAAATTCCATCCACCCCTATATAAACCATGCATACCATTCGATTATTAGCTTACAAGTTTCACCCCTGCATCAAAAAACTGCATCAGTGAATTGGTACATGTTAAAGATCGGCGCTCCGGTAATGTGTATGCGGAATATTGATCAGAAAGCTGGATTGTGCAGCGGAACGAGACTTCAGATATTACGAATGGGGGTAAATATAATCGAGGGTAAAATCATATCTGGCGGCAAGGTGGGTACAATTTGCGCTATCCCTCGAATGGTTATTAGTCCTTCCAACAACAAGATGCCTTTCAAATTGAATCGGAGGCAATTTCCTGTTCAGGTTTGCTTTGCTATGACCAGTAAAAGTCAAGGTCAGACGTTGTCTCAAGTTGGTTTGTTTCTGCAAAAACTTGTATTCTCACATGGCCAGCTTTATGTGGTTGTATCACGAGTTAAGAACAAGAACGGATTGAAGGTCATTTGTTGTGACACAGATGGCAATTACACTAATTCAACAGCAAATGTCGTTTACAAAGAAGTCTTATTTCGTCTATAAATTTTATGTAACATCTGTTCATGTATCAAATGTTGTACAAACTCATCATTACAGCTATCGATTATTATATCATTTTTAAAATTGTTAATATTTGTTGATATTTTTCTATAATTTAAATTTTAAAGCATGCCCGCCCAATCGGGCGGGCTATGAAGCTAGTATATATATATATATATATATATATATATATATATATATATATATATATATATAGGGTCGGGTTATATTGAGAACCCTTATTTTAAAAGAACTCTGAGAACTCTAATTAACCAATCAGAATTTAGTAAATTAATTTTGATTTATTTAATTCATATTAATTATTCAGTGGTATTTACGACATTTTACAGAAAAAAAATTATTTCCTTTTTTGAAAATTTCCTAAAATTTAGGAGTTATTTTCAAAAATTTATTGTTATTTTGTCATTTTTATTGAGACGGTTGTGCATGTATGTTTTTTTTTTTTCTAATTAGTGTTACATGTAGGCTGTGCATATATGTTGAGACGGTTATGCATATATGTTGCGGGTTTGAATATATATATATATATATATATATATATATATATATATATATATATATATATATATAGAACATATATGTAACATAAAACCAACATGTTTAACCAATAAAATATATATGATCCAAATTTTACAAAATTGATAAAACAAACGTAATACATACTTGTCAACTAATTCATACAAAACGTTAAATTAAAAAAACACATATATGTATTCGAGCAATAACATATATGAATCGAAATGGTTGCCGGTGTGCAATAACATATATCCCCTTTTGAAACAACTTTCTTCTTTATATAGCCTAACACAAAATGCTTATTTCCTCTTTTTTTCACTTGTATAGTCAATGTTCCTTGTATCACTCCCTGCAAAACATGAAGAAGAAAAACACATATGTGTTTAATATTAATAAGTAAAGCTCACTAACCTCCCTCAAAAATCAATGCTTGATTTATTTTTAATAATTAACGAAATAAAAAGAGTAAGGTGGGGATTTTTGCCAAAACGAAACTCCATTTTTCTTATAAACACACTTCCTAATTTTCTATTTACAATATTAAAATGACAGGTCATACTCTTTTTGCATTTTATCCATTCATTTTTTTTTAAGATTTAAGAGGTGACTTATGCATGCTACTCTTGTACGAAATCAAGATTTCCATCTAACACAACTCCCAAATGAAATCATGTCAGATACTATACATGTTTTAAACAAATTAAAAAATCTTTTCAACAAATTAAAAAACTGAACAGATGAGCTACGATACATAATTGATCCTCCAAATCCATCTTTCTAAAACCTACCTGATGTTTCTATAAAATGATAAAATTGACAGTAAATGGGTTCCAAAAATAGTTCAATGAAGACCTGAAAATTTACCGTCCGAAATTGTAAAGGGGTTCCTTGAAGACCGACGTTTTGTAGTCGGCCAGTCGCAATACCTGTAAGAATACATAAATAACCGGCGACTTCATCTCAGATCCGGCCACTTCATCTCAGATCCGGCCATTTTCCGGCCAAACCAGGGGACACCATCACCACCACTGAAATGCTCTAATATTTCCGATCACCATAGTTACTAACTCGCCGCCGGAATCCTGTAACGCGCTACCACACTCCACCACTGTGTACTGCTACCACCGTTTTCCAACCACCACATTTTTTGACCAGGGTTTTCCGGCGGCCTCTTTATTTCATTTGAGAGAAAGGATATTAGGGTTGAGAGAAAAATAATAGTGTTAATATGAGAGTATGAGAGAGAAAGGAGAGAGATAAATAATAGGTAGTTGAGGAAATCTTGGTACACGATTTTCTTTTCCAAAACCATTCTGTTGCAAAGTACTAATTTACCCTTATCATTTATTAATTACCAAATATACAATTTAATTTATTTATGAAAATAACATAATGGATCTTAACCGTTAATCTTAAATCCAATGGTCTAGATTGATTAATTTAGAGTTCTTAAAGTTCTTTTTAAAATCAGGGTTCTCAATATAATCCTTCACTATATATATATATATATATATATATATATATATATATATATAAAAGTTTGATTTATATTGGTTTTATTATATACATGAAAATTTTTACAAAAAATGTATGACTCTTATTTTGTGAAGGTAGGATGCACAAAACTGGGTTGTTGACTAAACCGGTTCGGATTTGAAACCGAAACCGGTTTTTTTCAACCCCGCTGAAACCGGTTTCCCTAATAACTGGTTCGGGTTCATACGTGTTACTACTCAGAAAAATCCTACCCGGTTACTGGTTTGGGTTGAAAACCCGGTAAAACCGGTTTTGACTGGTTACCCTATAAAAGTTTTGTTTTTCGCCGTAATACGATACAAACACAACCGTTAAACGTTCGATTAAAACACAAACACTCATTAAACATGAAAATGTTCAAAATAATCGTTGGTGCTTCATTCTGGAGAGCGTTTTGAGAATAGAGAGTGTTGTGATTTAACCAAATGCAAGATACATATTTATAGGGAAGTTTATGGAGGCAAAATGGTTAAAAAGAAGTGGAAAACGGTAAAAAAAAAAAAAAAAGGCCCCTAATGGTAATATTACCATTTTCTAACGGTCAGAAAAAAACCGGTTTCAAACACCGGTTTCAACGGTTTGAACCGGTTCGGGTTCAAAAAACCGTTTTTGGGTCGGGTTTACTAGGCGGGAGGCGGAACCGGTTTCTGCAAAAAACGGTTTGTAGCGGTTCAGTTTTCGGTTTCGGTTTCGTTTTCGGTTATTTTGTGTACAACTAGGGTGAACTGAACCAAAACCGATTTAAATTAATCGAAACCAAACTGAAGTACGAGGCCAGATCTCCTACTTGCAAATCCAACGCTTTATAACCTATTTTTGCATTGGATCGGCCAGTACTTCGAATACGATCTAACCGATTGGACTAGATGAGCTGGGCGATCAGATCGGATGACAATTTTAATTTTTAAGTACATTGATGAAATAATATGTAAATGCGTATAAAAATAAAAAAAGTTAGAAAAATACAAAACAAATAATACTTCCTCCGATTCAAAATAAGTGATACACTTGGTGTTTCACGGTTTTTGAGGCAAAATATTATAATGATGGTTAAATTAGATTAATTGGATGGTTAGTGGGGAATGAGTCCCACACATTTTAAATAAAGTAAGGTTAATGATGTTTAAAAGTAAAAAGTAAGGGTAAAGGGGTCATTTCACTTTGTTAAAGTAGATAGTTAGTGGGTGTGGGTCCCATTTTATTTGACAAATAAGGAAACTTTTCAAAGTGTATCACTTATTTTGAATCACCTCAAAAAGGAAATTGTATCACTTATTTTGAATCGGAGGAAGTATATATTATTTGAAAAAAACCTTTTTCCATCATAATTTAACATTTTTAAATACAAATATATAATTTTTGATTTCGAAATATTTTTAGAAAAATTGATTATTTTTTTTAGTTTAATCAATCGGTTCAACCAAATTCTTATGTCAAATTGCCTAGTTCCGACCTAGTTATAACCGCTGATGTAACACCTCATTCCACCCAACTAGATTCTAGTTTTTCGGTTAGACCGGCCAATTCAGGTTTTTACATTTTTTCTTTTAAGATGGCAAATGAAACAACGAAACCTACTCGCAATATTTCAACCAAAATTAAACAAACTTGTTTCCACTTGTCGCCTTGTGGGACCATAAAAACTAAACAGGCAAAAATGGACCAATCAGAATGAAGGAAACACGTCAGGCACGAATTACCTGGAAGAAACCCAACACTCCAACAGGAGAAGCCGAAACAGAGTAGAGAATTAGAGATCGAACTACGGCCAAATCTCTAGATACAGCTTCTGTATATCTACAGCTATTACAGAATGATTTGGATTCAAACCTCATTCATCTGCTTCTTCATTACAATCTTCACCATTTCGATTGCAGAGTCTTCGTACGCATCTCAGGTTTACTAATCTCCATCTCTGTAACTTGATATCTGTGTAATTTTACACAAATTTGAATTATGAAGTCGATGATTTGACAGGTCGGATGCAGCAACAAATGCGTTGTGGAAAACTGTAACAGTAATGCTCTTTCTGATGTTTTTTAAATTCGATGGAAAATTTCGATTTAATTCGTTTGATTTAACGATTGATATATGCAGCGATGGGAATCAGGTACGGGAAGTATTGTGGGGTTGGATGGACCGGATGTCCAGGTGAAAAGCCGTGCGATGATCTTGATGCTTGTTGTCAGATTCATGATGCATGCGTCGGGAAAAAAGGTTTGTTTGTGAACTGTGAATCTAATTGAGCTCAATTACGTGTTAATAGTAGATTGTTCGCCTAGTGATGTGTGTTTTTTTTACCTAAATTTAAGTTCTGATGGTGATGTAGCATTTTAGTAACAGAAATAGGATAGCTTCAATGTTGCCCTAACAATTAAACTTACGGTAAAACTATGACAATATTCAGGAATAAATATGATCTAGTTGTGAAAAATTAGGGTTGTCATGATCATATATCTCACTTTGAGCTTCTAACTGAAATTAGCATACACTGTAGTATCATTCATGAATTACAGCAGTAATGACAGAGTACCTTCTTAGGTTTTTGAGTTTTTCTGCTAATGAACAACTCTTTCTGAAAAAAGTTTCGTTTTTTATTTATTTTTGTTTTTATATTTACAGTTTATTGACTCTTGTGTATTGCATTGTTTAGGAATGACTAACGTGAAATGTCACGAGAAATTCAAGCGATGCATAAAGAAAGTTCATAAATCTGGGAAAACGGGGTTTTCTAATGAATGTACGTATGATATTGCAGTACCTACAATGCAACAGGGCATGGATATGGCCATTTTATTCAGCCAGTTTGGTAACTCTAAACTTGAACTCTAGTTATAGTTAGTTAGCCTACTGCTTACAGAAAATTACATCATTTTTTTGTAAAATTTACCTCAAAAAATTGTTTTTTCAACCATGAATTACTGCACATAATTTCGTTACATTGAACATTTGTACTTGGTCATCATTAGTTGGTTGTTTCCTACAATGTTTGAGATTTTGTTTTTAATTTTTGTGTTCGGTTGAATTTGTGGGTTATGAAATGATGAAGGTTATCGGTTCTATCGGTTCAGTTCGGTTTTCGGAAAAGGATGAACATTTGGCCTAAAATAATCGAAACCGAACCGAAACCGATAACATGTTATCGGTTCGGTTTCGGTTTTGAAAATTCATCGTTATCGGTTCTATCGGTTCGGTTCGGTTTTGGCCCGATAATCACCCCTACAGTTATATATGAAAGAAAGAATATACAATACTAATGTATTTGCCTAATCAAATACCATGGTCTAATTAATATTCAAGCACTTTGGTTAGTTGATGATTTTACTATTAATTGGAAATATAGGTTTTATTTTAAAAGGAAAAGTTCTAAACCCTAAAAAACTACTTGAAGTAGCTTGTAATGGATTGATTTGTTGGTTTATACTTTTATTAGAAAAACAAATTATATGTATACACAGTTGTTATATGGATGATTTGTAGTAAACTCTTGATTGTAGTTATAAAGAGTTTGAGTGCATATAAAAATTGATATATAATTTTTTAGGATTTTGTTAACAATTTAAAGACTTATTACATGCATAAAAAATTTGTACAGAGTGTTTTCATTGATGAAGGGATTGTTCCTAAAATGCATGGGTTAATTGTGATTGATATACACGCTATCGATACATATGTTAACATTTTAATAATTATCGTTGTCGTTATCATTTTCCAATTTTTTATAATAATATTGCATAAAACAAGGGCAAACGTACATGTATAACAACCAGTTTCATACAACATATGTTGTAAAGTTCTTTTGACCAAATAACCTAAACTATAAGTTAAAAGCAATAATTGGTACATACTCAATGGATCATATACCACATTTGACCACTCTCGAAAAAGTCAAACTTGAAGCGTGTGTAACTCGTGAATGAAGGAATTCAACTCTCTGCCTTGTCTCTCTTTGCAGCAAATGTTTCTGCAACTAGTAATGGGAATGCAATAGTTGCATCACAATGCACCTACATCAAACCAATCAACATAAATTTAAGATTAAACTTTAACAAAATTAAAAAGCATTACTTTGTAAATGATAAAATAAAAGATAAAATAAAATAAAAACCTTGACAGATTTAGCTGAAGCACGTATTTTCCCCCATGAAACAGCTTCATCAGGGCGAGCACCAGAATCACTACCATCAAACTCCTGAGCAGTATTAATAAAAACAGCATAATCCGCACCATTACGCATCATATTTGCATTACAAATATGATGTTTTGGTAACCCTCCTCCTAGAATTATCATCCCCGTTTTTCTAGGGTTTGCATGAACAGCCTCACCATTCATCGCCCTAATATCTGTTTATTGACTCATAATAAAAAATCACTTTTGTGGACTAATAAATACAAAAGAGTAAATTACACTGATGGTCCATGTGGCATATGCAAAATTTCACCAATCATCCTTCAGTTCAAAAAATTACAACGATAGTCCTTGTATTTAAAAGGTTTTGCACCGACAGTCCTTTATGCTAAGGACCTTTAAAATTATCTGTTAACTCTCCCCATGTGCATAGCACATAAGAGAGTGTTAACATAAAATTTTAACGTTCAAAACCTTTCAGAAAAAAAGGACTAATAGTTAATTTTTTGAGCTAAAGGATCATTCTTGAAATTTGACATATACAATAAGGACCATCTGCATAATTTACTCAATTCAAAATGAGAGAATCTGCACACCTTGTACTACATCAACAACAAGACCAGGATTGCGGAAAGAATGGAAATATAACATGTCTCCAAGAGAGCCGTCTGTTAATCCAGGGCAGAAGACCGGGATATTGTTCTATAAAAATTATCCGTTTTCAATGTATAAATATAAAAAATAAAAAATAAAAATAAAGCTGAAAATGTGATTACCTTGTATGCCCAATATAGATATGAACTCTCATTATTAATTTCCTTCCCCAAACGCGCTATTACTTTGGATGGTGTCCATAACACATGCTGTTAAAAACGGTAAAAATAAGTATAAATTCATTAGCCAATTATGTTGGAGAGTTAATGATTTGTAAGATCTACAAATGTAAATGCAAGTTTAGGAATTAGGAATACCTTTGTTTTTTGTTCTTCCAACATTTGGTCAAATATTGGGATAATCCAGTCCTCAAACTTACAATAATTATCATTAGGCACTAATAAGTTACCAATACGATTTAATCCTTTGGAACGCAATGCAGCACCAGGTAGTGAGAAATCACCTCTGTATGTGTCTGCAAGGCATTTTATGAGATCTTCCTCGATTCCACCAGTTGTTGTCACAATCACTTCAACCTAGATGTTAAATTGGGGCTAAATATTAGTCTTAAGTCAAAAGCATTTGTTTCAATTAGGTTTTTGTATTCAATTACAGCAATCAAACTGATACATACGTGCATAGTCATGAAACTGTGAAACATCAAATACTAACCATTTTATGTTGAACTAGATACCGAATAATATCACGAACACCGGAGGAGATCAGGTTTGAAGTAAACCCTAGGAAGATTTTGCACTTAACAGACTCTCTGTATGTAGGATTCTTCTCTTCTTCACTGCAATCTTCTGTTAATTGTTCATGAGAAAGCCGCCAATCTAACTACAATTACAAAATCAAAATCACAAAATCAAACAAACGCCTTACTTAAAAGTACCGAACTTCATTAATTGTTATAGACTTACCATTTGATTGACGGTTTCAATGGCGTCGCCGAGATTAGAAGCTTGGAAACCGGTTGAAATCAGGGATTTAAGAAGCTGTGAATAATTAACGCCATTGTTGAAATCGTAGCCGTGGATTTTAGCACGAGTGCCTTCTAAACTCTCAGATTCCTTGAACACTGTTGACCTTACATTCTCGATCGTCTCTGCTTCTTTCATGGCTTCCCCCATTCTTCAAGTCCCGCTGAGCTGCTGCTTTCTCACGCAACTCCAATCTCCAATGTTTGCCTTTAAATACAGATTTCGTGTACGTGGTTATATCCAAAGTATGGCCGTCAAAAACAAAATATACTACTACTAAACAAAATTAGCACGAAATTGAAATCTGAATTAGTTGTGTAAAATAAATCCATACTTCCATAGTCGTTTTTAGAAATTGACATAAAATTATTAAGTATGACAATATATCAATTAGCTAAAAAAATTGTAAGCAAGAAAACCAATGTGGAGTCATGACTAATGATTAGAGTGTTTGACGGAGGTGGCGGTGGCCTTCCGTCAAACACGACATGGCACCTTTTTGGCGACAAAACACCTTCGCCACCACACCCCAAGTGGGGTGAGTGAGGCATTTCGCCGGAGGAGTGGCGAGACCGGCGATGAGAGAGAGAGTTTTCTTTTTTTTAAAGGTATTTTATAAGTTAGGGGTATTTTAGTGGGTCCCAAAGAAATATTATTTGTTAGTGATGGTAGAGGGGATATTTGGGGGTTTTGAATGTGAAATGTGAAATGATGAGGTGGCGCATAGGTGGCGGTTTGGCTTAAGCCACCACACCCCTTGCTCTTATGGGCGCTAACGATCTGAGTCGAGTTAAATATCAGAAAATCTGGGCTCGACTCGTTTAATAATTACCTAGCTTGACCGAGCTCGAATAAGTTTTTTTAATTGCCTAAGCGCGAGCTTGCATGTTTATGTAGTGTTCAAGGTCGAGCTAGATATTCCTTTATGATTTCAAAATTTTTGAAATAAACTAATTTACAAATTCGAAAAGCTCGTTAATTACTCGACTCTGTAACACCCCTATTAATATATGTAAATTCGTGTACTTATTGTATCAACACTTATACTTATTGTATGCAACACTTGTTCGGCTCGTTAGGATCGGCTCATTAAGATCGTTTGACCGTTCGTCTCGAGACTAGTAAACGAGCTATCGAACGAGCCAGGTCTAGCATATTAGGCTCAACTTGTAAGATTAATCGAATATTGTTTTATATTCGATCTCGACTCAAAATTGAATTAGTATATACTCAAGCTCGATATAAATGAAATCTAGTAATTTATTAAAAATTTGACTCGCTAACACCAGTTACTTATACTTCCTCCGTATCAAAATAAGTGACACAAATTGGCTTACATGTTTTTTGAGGTAAAAGATTAAAGTAGAGGTTAAAATAGATTAAAGTACATAGTTAGTGGAGAATGGGTCCCACTTTTCTTGAATAAGGTGATATTAATGAGTTTTAAAAGTAAAAGTAAGGGTATAAGAGTAATTTCACTTTATTAAAGTGGATAGTTAGTGGGTATGAGTCCCACTATTTTTACCAAAAAAGAAAAGTTTTCAAAGTGTGTCACTTATTTTGATACACCCCAAAAAGGAAAGTGTGTCACTTATTTTGATATGGAGGAAGTAATTATAAACTGGCGCAAGAATTAATATTTCATTTGGGCCATTATTTTTTGGCCCAATAGTTTAAGCCCAAACAAAATAACCCTAACTCCTCCATATTAGGGTTTTTATATTGCTCAGAATCTCTCATTTCTCCGCCTCTGTTATCATTCCCCTACAGCTGATCCCAAATCTCAGGTTCGTTCTGTCTTCCAACACACAAACGACTTACTTTGTAACGTCGATTGATATATTGCGTGATTGGACGATTTCCGGTGTTTTTTGGTGGAAATTGTACTGATATCCTATGTTTCGTTTCGGTGCAGGTAAGGTGTAAAAATGGTGGAGAAAGCTAAAGGAAGAAAGGAAGAGGTTGTGACTAGGGAGTACACCATCAACCTCCACAAACGCCTCCATGGATGGTACAATTAAGCTTTTTTACGATTATTATTTCATTTTTTTATGTGATGAGCTGTAAGCCAATCCTAGCAATAACACAATTTAGAAGGAACTTATAAGAACAATATTAGTGCTTTTAATTTTTATTATAACAAAAAAGCTTATTCAGAAAATAAGCTTCTATCAAATAGCCTTTCAATGATTGTGTTTCGGTAACACATTAGGTAACTGTTTGACTTTCATCCAAACAGTCAAAAGTTTTCATTAGCTGTATAAATAATAGGTTTATATGAATTTCTTTTTTTCTTAAATTAATTTATTGTTTTGACAGCACATTCAAGAAGAAGGCACCAAAAGCAATCAAGGAGATCAAGAAATTTGCCCAAAAAGCAATGGGAACAACTGATGTTCGTGTAGATGTGAAGCTAAACAAACATGTTTGGAGCAGAGGAATCAGGAGTGTTCCAAGAAGAGTTAGGGTTAGAATTGCCAGAAAGAGGAATGATGATGAAGATGCAAAGGAGGAACTTTACTCCCTTGTTACAGTTGCTGAGATCCCTGCAGAAGGGCTCAAGGGCCTTGGAACTAAGATCATTGATGATGAAGATTAGTTAGTTTTTGATCCTTGTTTTGAATTTTGAAATATCTTTGTTTGGATTCTGGTAATTTACTCTCTTCTATTTCATGGATTTTGTTGTTGATGCTCTTATTTGCATGTCTTGGAAGGAATTTTTACTTCATAAAATGCATAAATAAAATAGTAACATACTATTAGGTGATTCTTAATTTTAGTAATCAACTACCAAAATATTCAATAGTAACAATGGTGTTTTCAAAATTAATCTTAAAAAATAAACAACGTTGTCGTTCTGGGTAAATCATTTCACAAATTGCAAAAATTTTAAAGGTCTTTATTATTGAAAATTTTGATAGTTGATTATTATGAATCACGTATCATGATATTTTAAAGTTTGAAATGTAATGGTAGATATTTATGTTCATTTTGAAGTGTGAAAACTAACAACCTAATCCTATGAAAACCGGAAAAGTTTTTATTTGGATTGCTTGTGATATACGCGACCTACTGTTGTACAAAATAACCGGTTAATGGAATGGACTGGACCGGATAACCGCCGGTTTGGACCGATTAGATGTTTTGTTGGATGGATCAGTTTGAAAGCCGGTTTTTTTTGTTAACCTAGCCTTTAGAATTGGTTTAAACATCAGATTTCGATGAAATACCGGTTTGAACCGGCATCGTCAAGACACACTCTCACTTGCTTAAAACAGAACCGGTTTCCTCGAATTGGTTTTGACTGTTGTTGACAGAAATTGAACCGGTTTTTAACCTGACCCAAAATCAGTTTTTGCTAATTTATAATTGTTGTCATCGTTTTCGAACTTTTCATTGACAATATTAAACTCATGTAGAATACTTTCTTATATCTTTGACTAAAACATAATAACACATACAATAGTACATAATATGAATATAATCCTCTTCTTACTGGTATTTTTCCATACAAAATTACAAAAGCAAAAAATGATACAAACTAGTAACTTTAATTCAGATAATCAATGAACTACAACAATCCATAACTTCAACAATCCCACCTCACTTTGCGAGTTCGGAAAAAATCATACATTTTCTTAATCTCACGGATTCGATCTATTAAGCGATCTAATCAATTCCCCACAAGAAATACTCTTAAGCGATGGAATTCTAAGACAACTTAAACTACCACCCGGAATCATATCACATTCGGGCTCGGGCCTTTGCATTTCCCGACCCGGAATACAATTTAATGCAAAATCAAACCTTACATTCCTACCATACAATTTAGCACATTCTTGACTAAAACCCGAAAAGAAATTATAAGCAACACTCAAATTCATCAAAGATTTCAACCCGCAAACCAAATCTGGTAACTCACCCGATAACTTATTATGGGCCACATTCAAAACTTCAATATCTTCCAAACAAGAAACAGAGTCAGGAATATGACCCATTAATGAATTGAAACTTGCATCAAAAACTTGTAAATCGGACCATAACCCGATTCCTTGAGGAATACAGCCCGTTAATCGGTTGTTTAAAAACAGGATTTCTTTTAACCCTGAGCCCGAATACCCGAAACTAATCGGGATATCGCCCGTGAGATTATTATTTGCTAAATTGATGACAGAAGCAGGGGAATTGGCTAAAGATTGTGGGATTTGGCCTTCGAATTGGTGGTTGTTGAGTAAAATTGCGTCAAGATTTTTGTTGAATAGAAAATCTGGAATGGATCCTGAAAAAAGATTGAATCTGAGGTCTAAATATGCAAGATTTGGGATTTGGAGGGGGTGGTGGTTGGAAAGGGGCCTGAAAATTGGTTATTACTGAGGTCAAGTTCAGTGAGGGCAAAAAGGTCTTTTAAGGTATCTGGGATTGTGCCTGTGAACCTATTGGTGTTGAGGTGGAGTAAAGTGAGGTCCTTGAGGAGGGAAAGTTCTTTGACTAAAATACCCTCAAGACCACCATGGTTAAGGTCTATCCCTGTAACATGAGATGAATCTGAACAGAAGATTCCGGTATAATTACATACATTTGACCCGACCCATGAGTTCAAGATTCCTTTAGGGTCGTCTTTAATGGCGGATTTCCATGTTTGAAGGGCAATGTAAGCATTTGAAGATGCAGTGGTTGATGGGTTTGAGCCGTTTCCGGTGGTTCTTCCGGCGCCGGCGACAACTGTGAGTAGGAAGAGTAAAGAAAGTGAAAAAAGATCGGATTTTTCCTTCATTTCTTTGGTAGTTAAAAAATGGTGGAAATGTGGGAAGATCTTATTAGGGTTTTTTCTTAAAGTTGGGTGTGTGTTTTTACAGAAATTTAATGGTGGGAGATAATGGGGTTGGTCTTGAATTAAATGACTGTATTTTGAGTTTTTTTTTGGTAATTTAAGATTTCCACTGTTGTAAACTTTGACATTTGTTCATGGATCATGATTACTATAATCAACGTGAGTTTAGGAAGGATTTAAGTATAAGATAAACCCCATGCTCGTATGCTTTTTAATATTTTATTAAACAAAAGCAATACATTTTTCACATAGTTCAATAAATACTAATAATCGTGGTACAATATATAATACTACAATAGATACAATTTGTTAAAAGGACTATTATAGGTGTAAAAAAATCGTATCAGAATTTGAAATCGGATCGATTTGGATTGAATATGCCGGATTGGGATCCGTTGGGGTATCTGTGGAGGAAATTGGTTTGAAAACTAGATTGACATATATCAGTTGAAAGCGGATACACTATTCAACGAGGCATTTATAAGTGTTTCATTTGAGGTGACAAATGTAAAAAAAAAAAGATCTAATTCGGTTGTGACCTTACCCAATCTGATTTCTACGGATGTCTAAGTTTTGATCTGAATCCGATTCCAGTCCGATCTGATTTTGACCAACTTCGACTGAATCCGATTCGGTTTTGAATCCGGTTCGTTTTTTTCTCTTTTAATTTTCCATAGTTATGATGGTAACATCTTTAACTAGATTTTATTTTTGATGCGTGTAAACTTTGTATTAAAAACATCAATCTAAAGTTACACAATCTTCGTTGATATTTCTATCATTGGGTGAACTCTTGTCATACTTCACTATCTCTTTATTTATTTACCCTAATCAAATTTTAATAGTACCTTGGAGCACTTACCAAAAAAGCATTTCAAGTAGACATTGTACTACTGTATGGAATGCAGCTTGCATACCCATGCTCTAAATGCACTTGATTATGGCCAACTCCCACACTATATGTGGGTGGGTGGGTACTCAACTACTCATTATAGGTTGATAAAAGAATAACATTCAAATAAACACAAATAAAATCAATAATAATCTTAGAGTAATGTGTTTCTCAACGATTATTTGGCCTACCGGTATTAAGGTGTCTCGTCAATCAAATGTTGCGAGTTGAAGTCATACTTGAGACATTAATGTATTAAAGATGTAGAGTAGGTTGCCCCTTCAAGCATTATTATTTTTTATTTCTTTTGAATGCAACTTAATGTACTCCAATTTACTCATAATGGAACTTAAACGTATGATTTATAAATTATGGGCAACATCTTATATTAATATCACTAGATTATAAACTTTGTTCAAGCATTACTTAACACTCCAATTGAAAACCTAATTCCAATTGAAAACCTAATAATTAGAAATGTAGTAAAAAGCAGAAGATATATACATCGACATGTAAATGTGTGCTTTAGATAATGATTAGCGAAGACTTATAGGTCAACTTGTCTCCACTTGCCGTAAAACCTCTATGTCGATTGTGGCACTGGCACATGAGTTTGTTTCATCTGATATGACCAATCGTGACTCGTACTATGAGGTTTTATATTTTCGTATAGAGATCTAAATCAACATCATCACCATTCATGACTTGATTCTTCATATTGTAATCATGATCGCATAATAACATATCATTAAATAAAAGTTCACCAAAATAACGTACATCTTCAAGATTTACAGATTCACCAAATTAACATGACTCATGATATGTTTATTTTCTTTTTTTCAAATGATTCAATGAAAGCTTACTCACAATAGTCTAGCGAGTACCCCGGTTTCGAGCTCTTTTACAGGGCAAACTCAGCCTCATTGGAATCTCCAGGGAAAATCCCATGTATTTGGCACCACAAAGAGGTGTTTACATGATTCGAACTCCAGACCTTACGCCTCGTATGGGGATAAACTCATACATCAATGCAGCTGAGCTAGACATCATTTGCATATGTTTATTTTCTTGATTGATACTTTTGATTGGTAAACATTATTACTTGTATACATATATATATTTACAATGCATTTTTTGCATAATCACCACACTCTCACAAACACACGCCGCCCACTCACTTTTCGTACACATCTTCATTATCACATGTATTTACTTGTTTATGTTTATTTAGGCATGCACACACATCTCAAATAGACATGTATATTACTCACTAGCACTTTCGTCAGATGTTTTTATGTAAGCAGTCTCACTACTTACAAGTAGAGGTATAATTATTTACATATTATGTACCTCAATACTTCATATCCCTCCTTTGAAAAGATTGAATATCGCTGTTGTTTTCGCTATCATCCTTCGCTCCTTATTACTTCAATCCCCCTTTTAAGAACTTAATGTAAATGATATTACCAAAAATTGTATACTTGGTCTGGTGAATGTTACATAAGGTATCTAATCATGACCGTATGACAGGTGGGTAAAGTGGTATCGGTTTTACTTTTTTTTAGGGTTATCATTTACACTAAAAAATTTAAATTTTTTATTTTAAATTTTTTATCACACTATTCAGATAATTCTGAAAGATTGTGCCCAATGTTACATATTAAGTCCACCCCAATTTAGAAAGCATATACATTATTTAGGTGGTGGGCTGGTACCAGGATAGACACACGACCCCATATTAGGGGAGGAAAGTGAACATTTCGCCATCTCGGTGGGGCTCGAGGCACATTATTTAGAAATTCATGGGCCACTTTAGTCTCTAGGCAATAGGTTAAAACCAACCAATAAACACCAAAATTATAAGAAAACTTGACCCAGATAAAACTTCACCATTTATGCCACTTTAGTTTCTATAGCCTGCCAGATATGCAAACGACCGGGTCATGAATTTTAGGTAATTTTAATTTTGAATTGACATGATCGGGGTTGATTGGGTTAACCGGCTAACACTTTTTTGTTTATATGTTTAGAAGTTTATTTGTAATAGTTACTTCTATTACTTATTAGTATGGTTTATTATGGGCCGTATTAGCCTATTAAAACTTTCTTTTTCTATTTCGAATTTTTGTTGAAAAATTAAGGTAAATGTTGAAGACCATATTAATGGGCCAAATCTAAGTAATTTAATACGGGTTTATGCATAATTAAGCATTGTCAGGGCCCAAATTAAAGATCCAGAACAGATCAGTGCAATAATCGTTTTTAAAGCTTGACCTACCTGGGCTGGGTTAAGTAAAAGAGATGTTTATATCTTGAAAAATATAAAAATAATTATTAATGAACTTTATTTTAATATATTAAGTGTCATTCCAATTATATTGTATATCTAAATTTATAATTGTATATGTCTATCATTTTTTTTAACACGGAACAAAAAAACTCGTGTCAAGGCGTGCCTTATGTCGTCTTATCGCGTTTTATCTTATGAGTTATGTCATGCATTAACCGCCATCATGGGCTATTTCGAAAGCGGATTCGCATCTTGCACTTTGGCACCGCCTTGCGTGTTTCTTAGAACTTCTAACCGATTATGAAATATTAATTACATGATAAAAAATTTGGAGAGGTTTTTTTCTTCCAATAGCTACTAGCCAAACTTCTCTCCACATTACCATCTTTGAACAAAACTACAAAAACATACAAAAGATTTGAATAACGACATCATTAATGGTTCACTTACATAGGATTAAAATTAGACGGGATAATCTATTATTGGAAGGTTTTTATCAATAAAACCTAATGATCGATCTCAATTATTCCCAACTCATTTCCATTTCACACTTTAGACGTTATCCTTTGTCACACCATTCAAATAACGACTTGTTTAACTATTTAATATATAAAATAATGAGTTTTGTTAGTGAAAACACTTAGGGCTGACATTAAGAGGTAGTTGCGTGCATAAATCGTTTGTACTTTGATTACTGAAAGTTGATTCCTAAAATGCAGGTGCGGTTATTGATTATTGTACAAGTTATTTATGCTTGTCTTGAAGTCTTAATGATAGAACTTAAGGCTATCATTATTATTTTCCTAAAATAATTTTGAAACAATATAAAAGCAGAAAAGGTTGTTGATTTAATATAAGTGGTTTATATACTATAATTATTGTTTGATACAATTATATAATTTGATGTAAAACTGCAAAATGTTATATACGAAGTAATTTTTTGTTACATAAATAACATCCTTGATATAAAGTATTGTGTATATATTTCTTATAAGAAGAAAAACACTCAGCCGTGTTTATAATTAGTGCTGTTTTTTCTTTAAAATAATTGAATTTTTAAAACAAATGAAATGATATTCAAACTTGGGTTATCGTAACAAGAAAACAAAAAAAAATAAAAAAAAAATCGAATTTATAATATTACAATGTTGTGGATAAAACAAGTAAAATATTTATCAAACAGAATCTTCATATATTCAAATCAATATTTGTCCAACAGTATATTTAAGAATCAAAAACCATAAAATATCTTATATGATATATTAAAGGTTACGAGTTTAATTATTTTCTTAAATAAATATTTATTAAATAATAAGAGAAAGGTTCAGAAGCAATTATGATAACAATAAAAGGTACGAAATTATCCTTAAATAATTTTATAAGAACAATAATTGTATTAGTCGCTTCAATTTTGTTTAAACATGAAACTCTCGTTTATAATAATTATTACATATATACGAAATATCAAATTCAAATTTGTCTCCTTTACATATGCAATTTTATAAATACAAGATAATTTGTACTGATAAAAGTTGACGTTTAACAATTCAATTATTATTGCGGGGAAAGGTCAAAAATCGTGATGAAAGGATAAGAGATTAAGGGCAGAGAAAGCGACATTTTTTGTAAAATACACGTAGAAGTCCAAGGACTCCATCACCTTTTTAAATATTTTATTCTTATTTGGTACTAAATGAAATTAATAATTCGCAATATCATTGCTCATTCCCTCATTTCATCAAAATTAATTATGCTTTAAAATTCATACATCAATATACGATTATTTCTTACCCATTAATTTTATTTTCTGATTTTCTAGCTAATGTTAATTTTTAGTTTTTAATCCACAATAACAAATTAAGTAAGCATTATAATTAAAAAAGTTAAAGCTATAGACAAAATCAACTAAATTATGGAGTAGTAGTATTAGCTTTAAACTTTTAATAAAAAAATTAAAAATATAATAAAATTAACATTGCGTCGGGGAAGGGTAATTTGGTAATTAACCCATACACAGACCTCGGTTTTCTTTCTATTTTCTGGATACCCCGTACACCATTCGATCAGATTTCCCCCCTCTTGAATTCTCTAACAAAATTTCACAATAATATCGATCGATTCTTCGGATTCCAGCAATAAATTCCATCCTTTTTTCAATCTGAATCAATCCTATTTAAAGTACATCATATTTCCCCCCAGTTTATACCTCAAACTCGATATCCATTGATTGAGAGTCTCCAACAGTCTTAATAAAAAAATGTTAGATTCTGTTGCAGTATTTGTATCCTGAATCACTGCAATTACGTCTTTGTATTTACTCGGATCGATCTTAATTGGTATCGAAGGGGTTAGGGTTTTGGTTTTATTCGAAGTTTGGTTGCGATCTGTGACATGAGGATCAAGGAATTAGACGAGTCTTCCGATGTAGCAATCATTGATCGTACCGTTGATTATGATTCTAGACGGCAGATTGTTGCCGTTGATGCGAAGAGGGCGTTAGTCGGTGCCGGAGCTCGGATTCTGTTTTACCCTACACTGTTGTATAATGTTTTTCGTAATAAAGTTCAAGCTGAATTCAGATGGTGGGATCAAGTTGATCAGGTATCTAATCGGTATATCCGTTTCTTAGTTTTTAGGTATGCTAATTCATGTATTCTATCAGATTGATTTTTTAATTGGGGGAAATTAATGGTGGTTGTGTATAAACTGTACTCACTTTGAGTAAGCTATTGGTTAACCTAAAGTGTGTTTGACCATCTTATTGCTTTGAAAGCTTTTTAGTTATATACTAAAAATAAAATATTACGATTTAATTTTGAGTTAATTGATAAAGCTCAAATTTAAGTCAATTGAATTTAGCTAACAATTCACACATAGAACAACTTTGTGGAAATTAATCCAAATCTAATGGTCGATCAGTTGGGGATACTTGTAATCTAGAGCGAATTTGATATCTTTTTTAAGTTAAAAAAATACTGCAATTGTTTTGATCTTGATTTAGGTCAAGTTGTTTGCTTTTTTATTAATTCATTGGCAGTTTATTCTAAAAATATATATATTGATTTGATCTAAATGTGTTTGCTTTTTCCTTTTTTTGAACAGTTTCTTCTTCTCGGTGCTGTTCCCTTCCCAAAAGATGTCCCTCGTTTAAAGCAGCTTGATGTTGGTGGTGTAATAACTCTCAATGAATCTTATGAAACCCTAGTTCCATCATCCTTGTATCGTGTATGTAAAAAAAAAAATAAATTTATATCTACATTAGTTTTTATTTATTTAATCTCTCATTTTTTAATGTTTTAGGCTCATGGCATAGACCATCTCGTTATTCCTACTCGAGATTACCTATTTGCCCCTTCGTTTGTGGACATTGATCGAGCAGTCAATTTCATACACAGTAAGTAAAACGTAATTTTCCTTTTAAATAATCTTTTTTTTTTCCTTGACTTTTATGTTTTTTGGTCAACAGAGAATGCGACACAAGGTAGAACCACATATGTGCACTGTAAAGCTGGGAGGGGAAGGAGTACTACTATTGTGCTTTGTTATTTGGTAAAATAAACATTTTGTACAAGGCTATAATAATATTTAATATGTATTAAGAAATATAATAATATGAAAATTTGAATTTATAAACTTTTGTAGGTTGAATACAAACATATGACTCCTATTTCTGCATTGGAATATGTACGTAGCAGACGACCGAGAGTGCTCTTGGCACCATCTCAATGGAAGGTTAGTTTGAGTAAATTACAGAAATTGTCCCTGTAGTTTTCAGGATTCTGCGATTTTGTCTTTTAACTTTTTATTCTCGGAATTTTTGTCCTTTAAATTTTTGATTTTCCTTATTTCTATCAAGGAAAGTCAAAAACCACAGGGACAAAAATAAGTTACTTTTTTTGTTAGTTTTTCGTCGACAAAAATGTAATTATTTTCTTATTTAATCTATTAATGAAATTAATTTTCATGTTTGCAAGGCGGTACAAGAATACAAGCAATGGCGGTCAAGGTCAACCGCCACGTCATCATCTTCATCAGGGGACGTTGTGCTAATAACAAAAGCCGATTTGGAAGGATACAATAGCCCATCATCATCATCACAAGGCAAAGAACTGGCAATAGTTCCTGCTAAAATGGCAACAAGAAAAACAAGTCCCATGATTGCAAAACTTTCTTGCCTATTTGCATCCCTCAAAGTTTCAAGTGGTTCCTCTGTTCCTGTTAGTTTCAAACTAACAGAAACACCTGCTTGTTAGTTATTAGTTAGTTGTCGGTTTCTGAAACATCGTGTGAAAATAGTTAAACGAAAGTTTAATCTATTTTCCATGGTTTCATTACTTATGAGAAATAATTGTTGAAGAAAGACGAAAAGAATTGCATGCATGCTTTCTTATCGAGTTTATGTATATATTTTGTTTTGTGAATAAGTGATTTCGTCTTGAACTATAGTTTTTAACTTTTACATGAAGAACTTTTACCTAAAATTAGGTATTTGTAACAAATGTTTTTAGGGAGGCGAGTATGAATAGGTTTGGGTCAATTTTGACCCATACCAAACCATTAACCCAGATTTTGGTCAACTAAATCCATAACTGATAGGTTATCAGTAATGCCTTTGGCCGAGCGATATCATGTTTGCCTCACAACTTTGAGGTTGGGTGTTCAAGTCCCGTCGTGGACATAGGTGAAAAAATAGGTGTAGATTAAAATTTGCCGCTCAAAAAAAAAAGTAAGGGTGAGCGTAGTAAAAAAGCCGAACCGAAACCGATAAAAATGAAACTGAAATTGATAAATTTCCAAAACTGAACTCATTACATATTCCTGGTTTTATTTCAATTCAGGTTTCTAGCCCAAATACCCATTCTTATCCGAAAACCGAACCAAACCGATAGAACTAAAATAAAAAATGACGGATTTTCAAAATTGCATCCGCACAGATTAAATGTTCAGCTTCATTTCGTGTCAGTCGGATTCAGTTTGAATTTTTCAACCTAAATGCCCTTTGGTTAAAACTTCTTTCTGAGACTTACTTTTAGCAAATATTTTGATATTTAACTAGTTAAAAACATACAAAATTATTATATGTATTTTTATAGAACATCAGACGCCCATTATGGTGTATGGATTAAAAAATATGGTGTAAAAACACCAACTTTTTAAAATCTGAGAACATTCTCAGAAGAAGATAAAAAGTTACAACAGTTAAAAAAATTCATTGCACAAACACCCAAACAAGAACAAAAAGACGGGGGAATACACGAGTCAAAAATGATGGGTTGCCTCTTAATTATTTTTTTCGTAATTAAATATAACAATAACAAGCAACATTCACTCGATTCTGATGCTGTGAAGCAAACGAAGCTTTAAAGTTAATGGAATATGCTGCTAACAGAATCGTAGGTTGGTACGTTTATAACTGCAATATATAAAATAGAGAAAAGAATTAAGTCAGATTTTATTCGCAAATATGATCAAAAACAAATAAAAATAATAATTAATTTATTAGTTACCATCTCCATGAGAAGCCATTGTTAGCGGAGACGAAAGAAGCTTCTGTGCAATTGAAGCAATATCTTTAGCTGATACTTCATCTACCAATTTCAAGAAAAACTCCACGGGTTTCCTGTTCATGTTAAGTAACCCGTTTAATCAAAAATATAAAAATGACTAAATTACATGAATTGTCCCTGAGGTCTTCCAAATTCTACCATTTTGTCCCTTAATTTTTTTCCGTGATTTTTGTACTATGGTCTTCAATTTTCAAAAAGAAAATAACTTTTTTATTAAAAATGATTTAAAAATTCAAAAAAATATTGTAAGAGTACTTTAGTAGAATTTGGCGGGACAATTTCTAATTTCTGTAATTTACTCTATAAATATAGATAGCTTATGCGTCTAATTTTGGTTTACCTTTCTCCATATGTTAGTATCTGTCTACCAATATCCTCTGAAGCAACCATCTGCAATAGTTTAAGATTTTTTTTTAAAAATGATTATGATTTTTTTAATATTTAGTCTTGTAATTAACTGTGTGAATAGGTTACATACTCTGGATTCCAAGTTCATAAGAATGGCAGACTTGGTTGACTGTTTGGCTCGATCCAGCTGTACCTGGCTGACTGAAAAAAACAAAAACAAAATTATATTTAATGTTATTTAAAAATATGGAGAACTAGCAAAAGAATTATAAAAAAAACACACACCTTCTCCATTAGTGGCAACTGCAATAAGCTCTTTAGCTGCTACATCAATGGCTTTTGGTGCAAACTCAGAACTCTAACAAATTTTTATATTAATTAATTAAAAACATAAACTAAATATTATTTATATATAACATACATGTATATGTTATCTTACAGTGGTGGCTTGGATTCCAAAAATGGCAGTGTTGTTGTATATCGAGTTGAATGCTGAAAATGAATGAATATCCGGGTATTCATTCAAAACTCTAAGATCTGCTCACCACATTAACCAGAATCACACATTATTTTATATAATAAAAAAAACTATATATTATATCACACAATTATATTGGGAAAAAAAGTACAACTTACAAAGCCGTGAGTACATCCCTTTTCCTGGACCCCCAGCTGAAAAAGATCCACCTCCTCCCATTAGCATCTGCAAATAAATAAAGTATATCAGTCAATACCCCATCAAGTTAAAAAAAAAAAAAAGAGATTAAATTACAGTTATGGTCCCTCTATGATACCTTATGCTATTAGGGTCCCTGTAGCTGCTATTTTTTCGATAGTTTCCCCTAGTCCTCTTGAAAATTGAAATAACTAAGCTACACTTACCCTTTATTTTTATATTATTTTATGCTTTTAATTAATTAATTGGCAATATTGTTTTTATATGTTAAAAACATATACAATAGTTTAAAAGGTGAATTAAAACAAAAGAAAATGAAAAAATAAAGAGCAAGTGTAGTTTAATCATTTCAAGTGTACGAGGGACCAAGATTGGAATAAAATAGAAACATCAGGGGCCATAATAGCAAAAAGTATAACCACATGGACCATACTAAAAATTAAAATACAAATGAAAAAAGGGGTACCTGAAGAACGGTCAAAGTCATTGCATCTTTTTCTTTAAGCCAGCCACCAGGGAGTTCAAACGCAAGAGCAAAACTAGTTCTCTGATGAACAAAGGGCAATTTGGTAAATAAATTTATGGAAGTTATCATTCTGAAGGTGAAATTACAAACATACCCCTGTGTCAGCCATAACACGATGATCACCACCAACATAGACTGATTTTGGTTCCTGAATTTGAGGAGCACCTGGTAAATCAGATAAAAGTGGTTCTGCATATTTTAGTAGTTCTTCATGTTCAACGCCTGATGCTGTAACAACTATTCGGGGAGCTGTGTAATTTGCCTACAATTTAAAAAAAATGATTAATTAATTATATTAATAATATTAATTATTAATTAAGTATATATATTAAATTAAAAACTTACAGCTACAAATTCTCCCAATACGGTACTATCTAACCGATTAAGTGAACCTTCTGAAGCAAGAAGAGCATTAGCTAATGCACCAGAATATCCAACCGAATGAATTGCTTCCAATAACAAAGTTTCTGGATTATTTGCATATTCACTAATCTCAGCTTTCACTTTTTGAATCTGCAACCAAACACCAGAAATTAAAAATAAAAACCAAAAAAAAAAGAAATGAAATTAAAGAAATGAAGGCCAAAATACATATTTTTTGCTACCCTGAACTTGACAAAATGGTGAATTTAGTACCATGACTAATTAATTTGATCATGTTTTCTTACTTGACTAACTCTTGTTGGAGCTTTTGACAGACTAAAAATATACGTTCATCTCAATATATTGACATTAAAAGCAAATCACGTGAGAAAACGAGACCAAATTAATGATTCAGGGTACTAAATCGACCATTTTGTCAAGTTCAGGGTACCATGTTGCGCCTTTAACAGATATAGAGAACCTAGCCAGCCAAGTTCAGGGTACTACAATGTACTTTGGCAATAAATATATAAATAAATAAATAAATAAATAAAGGACCTGTTCTTTGACTTCCCAATCCAAGAAAACCTGATTCCTAACAGAATCAACAAGTAATTCCACCATTTGTGGAACATAAGTTTTTAAAGCATCAAAAGTGTAGCCCATTTGTTCTCTAGAAGCAGAAGCGGTTACATTTCCACCAACTGCTTCAACTTCTCTAACCAACCGCAAATGGCTTCGGTTAGCTGTACTTTTGAAAGCCATACGTTCTAGAAGATGTGTAGAACCGAATGAAAATGGTGTTTCATACATTGATCCACAGTTTACATATAATCCCACTGAAGCTGCAGGGTTCTGTTCAAATAAACCAAAAAAAATCCAAAATTAAAAAAAAAAAAAAAAACTATATTTTTTCAAGATTTTATTGTGTTATATTTAGTAATTTTTGGAAGCAGTAATCTGGAGTTAATCCTGATAATCTGATATAAAGTGCACCCAATTTAACATTTTTTAACAATTAAAAAATAAAATAATAATAGTTAATATTACAATATTACCTATGAGGTTATAATAGCCATTGTTGAGTAAAATAAATAGATTAATTGAAGAAGTCTGTTAAAAGTATAAAAATAAAAATAAAAAGTCGCATTTTAAGCGTATTAAAATGTGAACTGTAAAAAAATATGCTTATTTTATAGATATCTTTAATTTTACAAAATGATATATGCAATAAATTTTCAATTTTCAATTGTATAAAAAAAACTCTAATCTGTTCTATAACATTTTCATGTACTAAAGTAACAAAATCATAAATCATTAGTGCAAATGGAAAAATAAGTTAATATTACTCTATAAATATGGAAGATAAAGGTAAATTACTTGCGGATTTTTTCGAATTAACAAGATTAAAGTGAATAAAATAAATTAAACATGACCAAAATAGTAATTTCATCCCGATACAAAACACGGGTAAATAAATTAAAAAAAATTCTCTATAAATACATAATATTTAACGAAAACAACAAAAAAACTTACTGATGATGTTTCTGATGCGATTCTGACACCATTTGGGAGGGTGGTTATTTTGGTTTTTGCAGTTTCAACATGATCTGGTAAAGGTGATGGGATTTCGATTCCCTTAAGTGGGAAATCTAGAGGTGGGAGGCTTGAAGAACTGCCACCTGTAAACCAACTAAAAATACCATTTGAAGATGATTTTGCAGCAACTGCACTTGTACTTGCAAACCTGGTTAGGGATCTATTGCTTGCATGACCCTATTGTAGATATTATAATCATTAATCAGCACATTTTTCTAATTAGAAAGCAGATTATTAGATAGCATAAATTATAGTTAAATGAAACTGCAAACTTCATATACATATGAGCAATCAAATAAAGATTTATCTTTCTCTGTAGTTTAACATATGATTTTTTTTTTTTCTAATTTACACCAAAATTTAAAAGTATACATGATCAAAAAAAATTCAATTTTCATTTTCCGCCTACACTAGGTTTACTGCGAACATAAACATAAAAATGGTCAAGCTATACTATGAAGACAACGGATTACGTTTAGATCGACAAAGTGCAAACCCTAAGCTACATCTAGCAACGTGATTACCCAATAAAATAACTCAAAAATCGAATCACTAGGTCA
The DNA here is from genome assembly GCA_963853835.1 of Calendula officinalis. Taxonomy (NCBI): domain Eukaryota; kingdom Viridiplantae; phylum Streptophyta; class Magnoliopsida; order Asterales; family Asteraceae; genus Calendula; species Calendula officinalis. The sequence goes on from OY970825.1 coordinate 24,171,233, forward strand.
TGTGATAGCTTTAAAACCTAGTTTTTTTCTCCGAATCTATCCATGATTCGATCTATTCTTACTGACCTTGAGAATTCTGATTCTCGAACCAGCTGCGCGATACATGATTGATTAATAACTTGTGATGAATCGGTGAAAGTTGTGTTCTTCGTGTTTCTCTTTCTAGAACGAAGAGAGCCGCAGAAGGAAGACCGGAGAAATTGTTTGTGTTTGAGAAGCGAGACCGGAGGGCGGATTGGTGTTAACACGTGTGAGAATTGTTCTAATGGCACGTGTGAGATTTGGGCTTGGACTTCGGTTTGTCAGCATGGGAGTTATAATTTTGGCCCATTAGCTATATCGAGCTGGCCCACTAGTTTAGTGGTGTATAGTTTGGCATGCTATGAACCTAAAGTTGTATCTTCACGTTATACTACCATGAATATTTTAAAAACTCGACTAAACCAACCAGTCGGACAAGTCGAATCAGAAAACGAGAAAGCAGCCGGTTAGAATGATCCGTTTAGATATAAACATCTGGTTTAACCAGTCGATCGAACGGAAAAAAGAAAATCAATTTTACTAAAAAAGTGGATAAATAAGATACATATATGAATTTTTTATATAAGTAAATAAAATAGGTTTTGAATTCTATTTTACTTTTTAATTCTTTATACTCCCTCCGTCCCTTAATAAAGTTCCCATTTCAATTGGGCACACGTTTTTAGGAGTTAGTTAGTAGTGGGGTTTTGGTAATAAATTTGATTAAAATATAAGGTTATTTTGGAGAGAGAAAGTGTTTTTAAAAGATAGTTAGTGGTGAAGTACATGGTAATAATATTATTTTATTGAGCGGGTCCCTCTAATTTAAGAAATGAGAACTTTATTTTGGGACAAAATTTTTGATAGAAATGAGAACTTTATTAAGGGACGGAGGGAGTAGTACTTATTTGTATTTTCCTAGTCTTTTCGTATTTATACACCGTTAATATAATAATTACGCGATAAATACTCAACAATATTGTCATTTGTAATTTCATTTATTTTCGTCAAACTCAGTTTTAAATATTAGTCGTTTAGTGTGTTTGAAAATGATAGGGGTGAACGTGGTCTAGAAACCGAAATCGATAAAGTTGAAATTGGAAATGATGAATTTTTTAAATCATAACCGAAGTGATTACAAATTTTCGGTTTTGGTTCCGTTTAATTTTTTAGCTCAAATTCTCATCCCTATCCAAAAACCGAACCGAAACAAAACCTCTAGAACTGAAACCGAAAATGATGAATTTTCAAAATCGAAAACCGAACAAATTACATATTTTCGGTTCGATTTAGTTTCGGTTGGGCTTTGCACTATACCGGTTTTCTGTTCCGACCGGCCGATCCAACCCAGTCGTTAAAAATATTGGTTTTCAGTACGGTCATTTTATCTTCCCAAATTCTCACCACTAAAACAATATTAATGCTTAGGTTGGGATATACTGCAAGGAAAAATATTAATGCCCCAAAATCCTACTATGAATTGGTACAATTTTATATGGTTCCCTCAGGGGAACCCTAGACATGCTTTTATTATTTGGCTTGTTATTCAAAAAAGATTGTTGACTCAAGATAGAATGTTGAAGTGGGGTACTATTAATAATCTGCTTTGCCCTTTGTGTCAATCTTCTTGTGATTCTCATAATCATCTTTTCTTTGGGTGCAATTATTCTAAATACATTTGGGAGGGTTTGAAAGGTATGATATATAGAAAAGTACCCTAATGATTGGGATTCTCTTATTAGTGTGTTGGCTAATAGTAGGTGTAATAATAGTATCAGTAGCATCTTAAGAAGAATTGTTGTAGCTGCAGCAGTTTATTATGTTTGGAGGGAAAGAAACAATCGGATTTTTAAGAAAAACAATACTCCCGTGGAATGCAACTGATGAATTTAAAGGTAAAAAATTCTTGTCATGTGTTGAAAGTGGCAAGCCTTTGAAATGTGAAAATGAATTTTGTAGATGTTTAGTTTGTTGTTATGTGTCTGTTGGTATAGCTGTATGTTTGTTTGGGTCCATACTGATTTTTGCATGGATGCTTTGTTTTGTATGTTGGACATTGGTTGTTTATATATATATGGTAGGCTAGTAGTGGGTGATGACAATGCCGAAACTCACTTTCTAATTTTTCCATTTTTTTCAAAATATATATATATATATATATATATATATATATATATGTATATATATATATATATACTGCAAGGAAAGGTAAACGTTCACGTTTCCAAAGTTTTTGGAGAAAATCCAAAGCACAATATTTGCATAAAAATTATTTATTATTCATTGTCAACTCTTATGGATGAACTTCAAACCTTATTTTACTAGACATCGACTCGGACAATAATCTAGTTAATTACATATTAAAAACACATCATCATTTTTTCATATTTTAGCGCAATTAGTAATTGTTTTTTAAAAAACTAATTCTTTTATATTTACACTTGACTCTTTAGAACACATGTAAACGACTATAGAGCTAATATAATAATTTTCTAAAATAATCCACAAATAATATGATTGATTAATTATTCACAAAAAGCTGGAACAATCAGGCGTCTTTTATAAATATATGAACAAATTGAATTATTGTTAGGTGTGACGTAATTTAAATACTCAGAATTTCAGAAACATGTGAGAGAAAATCACCAGGCAGTAGGCAGCCCAACTAATGCATGAAAAATGAATTTCTCATAAAACTTTTATTGATTTATATTTTTTGATTTTAATAATGACATCCGAGTAAATAATGTTTTTAAAAAAATATTAATTAATTAGATATGATGTATGCGAGAACCACTAAAATTGCGAGAACTGCGAGAACCACTTTCTAGCCAATCATTTTGCTTAATTACATTTTTTAATCTAAAGGGTATTGTAGTCTTTTTAACACTAAAATATTTTTATTAAATACAATTTCCTTAATTAAATTAATTCATTTTTAACCTCAATCCTATTTTATAGGATCCGAATTTTGTAATTTGTAATTTTTTTCGCAATTCGTATGTGTTCATTGATGAATGCCTAAAAATAACTAATTTTTTTTTTACCATATTTAACCTGTTCAGCATAATAATAATGTATTCAATTTGTAAAATTTACAGATTTACTAATGAACAAATCTACAATATACATAATGAACGTAATGAACAAGTCTGACAAATCTACAATATACATAATGAACGAATGAACAAAGTTACAAACTATGAACTGAAACCTTAGACGGATACAAATCTGAAATTACAAACTGATGAACAAGAACATATCTTAAACAAATGAACAGATCTGAAACACAGATGAACAGACCTGAAACACAGATATTTCAATACATAATATAATGAACATAATGAACAAATGTTTTTATACATAAGATAATGTTTCTATGAACAAAACAGATCGGCTTCGCCGGAACCCTAACGTCCTCCGGCGCCGACTGTTTCAGATAGAGATGAATTACATAGAGATGAATTACAGAAACTAGTATAACCGATTAAAAAAAACACCGATTTTAGCCGTCCACTTCATTAGAAAATCAAGTCTCATATCCCTACAAATGAAATATTAGTTTAAAGAATTCAGTCACGCATCCATTGCTATATGTTTAAATATAAAAAAACCATAATGTATAGATATCAATAAATAAAACGATAATAAAACCTTGGTACATCTTTAAGCATGTAGACATAAAGAGGTTAACATTCTGGTTAACATTCTGTAGGTCTCCATTTTCTTAAATCGTGTTTCAAATAGTGCAATACATTAACAGGTGTCACGATCATAGCATCTTTTAAACCTCCATCCACACTTCTCATAGCCGCATACAAAAAAGCTATAACCTGAATATCATTGCACACCATATGTCATCTTCTTTACATTTATCATCAAATATTGATGAACTTTTAATCCAAAATGCTGATAAATATATAACGGAAAATTATTATATTTGTATATGCAATGTTTTACCTATACCCATGGTATGTGCAAGAAAGCAACCAAATCTGGCCACTGAAACATATTTGAACGAGGGGGATGAACAGAGAAGGTGAGGACATAGGTGGTACGGGCGGCGATGGTGCGAGAACGGACAGCGGTTGCGAGAAACCATCGGATTTGAGGAGGAAGCGATTGAAGATTTGGTAGAAAGAGATTGAAGATGCGACAGAGAAGGAGGAAGCTAATGGGTGTTGCGGTTTTAAAATTGGAGGAAGAGGCGGTAGGGTTTTGATGGAAGAGGTGGAGACGTATATTTCCTAACTTTTAGGGGCAATGTATTTGTACGAAATTACCCCTGGACGATTATCTTTTTAATTAATTTGTGCTCTCTTAATTACAATTGTGCCACCGTTAATCTTGACCACACATTCAAAAATCCAATGGTCATAAACTTGTTCTCGCAGTTCTCGCAATTTTATTGGTTCTCGCATGAACCCTTGTCTATATATATATATATATATATATATATATATATATATATATATATATATATATATATATATATATATATATATATATATATATATATACTGCAAGGAAAGGTAAACGTTCACGTTTCCAAAGTTTTTGGAGAAAATCCAAAGCACAATATTTGCATAAAAATTATTTATTATTCATTGTCAACTCTTATGGATGAGCTTCAAACCTTATTTTACTAGACATCGACTCGGACAATAATCTAGTTAATTACATATTAAAAACACATCATCATTTTTTCATATTTTAGCGCAATTAGTAATTGTTTTTTAAAAAACTAATTCTTTTATATTTACACTTGACTCTTTAGAACACATGTAAACGACTATAGAGCTAATATAATAATTTTCTAAAATAATCCACAAATAATATGATTGATTAATTATTCACAAAAAGCTGGAACAATCAGGCGTCTTTTATAAATATATGAACAAATTGAATTATTGTTAGGTGTGACGTAATTTAAATACTTAGAATTTCAGAAACATGTGAGAGAAAATCACCAGGCAGTAGGCAGCCCAACTAATGCATGAAAAATGAATTTCTCATAAAACTTTTATTGATTTATATTTTTTGATTTTAATAATGACATCCGAGTAAATAATGTTTTTAAAAAAATATTAATTAATTAGATATGATGTAGATATTATGGCAGGAGGTTTCTTTAACGGAGTTGGTTTGAAATGAATAGATGTTGCTAAAATAAGAGACAAATTAACCAATAGAGATAAATGTAACTAATTAGTACTCCCTCCGTCCCACAAAAAAGTTCTCATTTCTTTTTGCCACAAGTATTTAGGAGATAATTGATAGTGGGGTCCTTGGTACTATTTTTGATTAAAATATAAGGTTAATTGGAGAGAAAAAATGTTTTTAAAAGATAGTTAGTGGTGGAGTCCATAATAATAATATTATTTAATAGAAATGAGAACTTTTTTGCGGGACAAAATTTATGGTAGAAATGGGAACTTTTTTGTGGGACGGAGGGAGTATTTATTAAAGCACATTATCCACTTTAATTGATATCATTTTAATCAAAACTTCTAAAAAAAATAGGAAAATAATTCTTTTATAAAATAAAATAAACTAAAAAAGTTGTTGTAAAGAAGACTTTGTTACAAAATTTTGTTTCAGGCATGGAACGTGCTTGAGCAGGTTGTCACACTAAATAGTAAATAATTATGACAATCTGTAAATCTCAAATGCTCAACCAAAGACGTTAGGAGTTGGGGGATGTATGTGTAATACGTTCAAACATCGAGGTAGATTGTGTAAATACGGAAACAATAATCGTAAAGCTTTTTTTAAGATCCCCGTGTGTTATGACCTCAACAAGTTGCCGTGGGCCTTGCTACATATAGAATAAGACCTTTTAAGAAAATGGAGATCAAGAATAATCATATTATTAAACTTTATCAATTTTATAATTAACAAAAAATACCCTCTTATCTACTTATCTATGTTTAATAATGTATTTATTAGGAAAAGAAATACTAGAATAAATTTACTTATTCTACATGTTTAATAAATTTGCGTATCTATAACAAAAGTAGCTCAAAATGTTCTTTTACTAATGTGTTTAATTGATTTGTTAAAGGTATTTTTTAATTAATCTAAGGCAATTTAATTTATTGGACATTTATGCCCTTCTAATATTTTTACCCTTTCTTAACCCTAAACCTACAACCGTCTACCCCAATGAAAAAGTTTCGATTCTGCTATGCTAAACTCTGTCACTACATGTTCTTTGCCGTCATTAAAACGTAAGACCTTCTTTACCGTCATTTGAAAAGTAAGACCACCACCACCATGTTTATTATTATTTCACAAAGAATTGTGGATCTACTCTCTATGTACGACGCAGTTTTTATAGATACGATTTGTTTGGAGAATTTACACATTCTCTTTATTGGCGTGTTAACAAACACTATTGTAGTGACATTGGTTATTGAATTTTTTTATGAATTTTTTTTTTGTTTGTATGTCGAGAGTTGTTTCTGTTATATAATCTCCGTACTAAATATTCATTTTTTATTGATATAATTTCATATGAATCACATGATGTACTAAATAATGGATAAAACTACTTAATGACATAAACATAAACAATTATATATAAAGACAAAGAAGAATGAGATAATTTAACGTGAGATTATGGTTAAAAAGGGTTAATAAAATTATAAGGGTATAAATGTCAATAGATTAAATTTGCCTTAGATATATTAAAAGTTGTATTTGACAAATCAATTCCCTTTACTTATTGTTGTATTCATCTGACTTGTTACCTGATCCAACTATATTTTCATTAATAACAAAAATCAACCAAATATCATATAGAAAGGTAACAACTTATTTTATTTGTGATTCTTTTATCTTACTAAAAAGCAATAAAAGTGAAAAATGGCATGCAATTGAACGAAATAAAATACAAGAATAAGAGAGTGGAATATCCTGCATGACCACGAGAAGATTCCAGAAATTTGGCACCACAAAAGAATTATTCACTGTTTTCCATACCCAAAATGGATACCTCATTGACTTTGGAGTTATTATATTATTTAGCGTTTTGCTAATATACACTCGATGCGCATATGATAATAAATGTTTAATAAATTATTTTCTTGATTACAATAAAATGATATTTATGAGTATTAATTCTTTTGTGCTATACTTATTTTATCCTTATTATAATTTAAAATGAATTTATTTGATAAATTAATACAGAGACATAAAAGACATTTAATATTATTATTATTATACAAATTACCAACAAGGCATATAAGACCATTTTCTTGGAATTTTTTTAAATTAACTAGACTTAATTTTCAGTTAAGCCACGTGCTATTCTGGGAAATATATGTGTTATGAAAAACTTGACATCCCCAGGACTTGAACATGCAACGTTCATATTATTAACAAGAAGTTGTAACCAATTGAGATACTAGGGCATATGTTGATTACTTGATTGCAATTAATTATGTATTATATTATCATTATTAATCTATAAACTTATATTATTTTATTAACCACCATCACCTATCACCACAATCACTACCTTCGCCACCTCATCATCACTACTGCCACCACAATCAGTAACACCACCACAAAATATAGTTATATGTCGTCATATGTGCTCTGCTAGTATGGATTAAAACATTAAATTAGATATCTTTATCTATATACTTCGTATAAGTACATTCCTAACTAAAAAAATCGAATTTGGTGTAACTTTTTTTTTTATAACACAGTTGATACTTGATAGTGTAGTTGTATGGCAATTACTTAGACCTTAATAACATAATCCAACAAGCAAAAACTTATTCTAAGTTATTAAGTGATTAGCTTTGTCATAATGTTTTAGGCTAATGTGAGTTGATTACTAACCAAAACCAAGTGACTGTAGCTTCAATTTTCATTGGTGATACTAGCTTCAATTTTCATTGCATGACCACGGGGTCCAAGGGGAAGCGCCATGGAGGGGTTAGGGGCAGTCCTCTTGACGGGTTCCAAGGGGCAGAGTCTATGTCTTGGGTCAAATTTGAGAATCAAACCCGGTTTCCGACCTGATGGATCCGACCCGCATCCGAATCGGTTTTGGCGGTTTTGAGAAGTTTGAAATCCGTCTCGTGACAGTTTCGAGTGATTTTTTCGTCAGTTTTGTGAAGTGGTGGATAATATCAGTTTGGTCATATTCTTCATTGTCCAAATTTACAAAAAAACATCATTCTTTGTCCCTGAACTTTGATTTTATCCAATTATAGATTTCAACAGTACAATCGATATATATTAACTAGCTTCATAACCCGCCCGATGGGCGGGTATGCTACAAAATTTATTATATAGAAAAGTACCAACAAAGATTAATACTTTTAAAAATGACATAATAATGTTGTAGCTGTAATGATTAATTGGTAGAAAATTCGATACATGAAGAAATGTTACATAAAATTTACAAACGAAATAAGACTTCTTTGTAAACGACATTTGTTGTTGAATTAGTGTAATTTCCATCTATGTCACAACAAATGACCTTCATCCGGATAGTCTTTTCTAATGGCTTCCACACTCTATATTGTAGTATTAAGTTATTTAAATTAATAAACTTACTTAATTATCGAAATACTCATGTATATCCTTGTTACATATTCTATCAGTTATAATAATATAACACGTTCTGTTGATGGGATCTGACGGTAACTTATAAGAAAGTTATCAAAGCTTGTAAAAAAATTAGTAAGAAACTAAAATATAAACGTTACATGCTTCAAGAGAGATATAGGGAAATAACAAAATAGTGATACTATTGAAATAACATAACAATCCATAATTGAAATAATTAGAAACAATTTTTGATACGTGAATAAATCGTATAGTTTATTTAGAAGCCAAATAAAACTTTTTTGTAAACGACATTTGTTGTTGAGTTAATGTAAATATGTAATTGTCATCTTTGTCGCAATAAATAACTTTCAATCATTTCTTGCTCTTAACTCTTGAGACAGCAACATATAGTTAACCTTGTGAGAATAATGATGATTGAATAAACAAATCAACTTGCATTTGATGGATAATTTTCTTGTTTCTCTATCTTTTGCATCTTTTTAGGTCTGATCCGTTGACTGCATGTAATAAAATTCATATGAAACGTGATTTTGTAATTATAAATTCTAAACATTGTTTAGAACTACTCATCGCTGTTGATTTTGTTCAATATCATTTTTTATATTGTATTAATCTTTTTTTCATTTAAAAACATAGGTTTTAGATCCTGCTACAACGGGAGGGTAGGAAAAAACTCGGTAAAAAAAAGATATAACTTAGTTCTATTATAATATAATTATAATCTAAAACTAAACACTACCAAATTTCCAATGAGCAACATTACAGAACATGGAATGTGATTTTGTACAACTATGAAAAAAAATATATGAAATTATTTAGTCAGTTATTATTGAAATGGTGAATAAAATATTTTTTTATACATGAATCATTGTTGAATAAATTTAAAGATGAAAAACTTGTCTATATACGACGTTGCGTTAATGTACATGCCATTTTAGTCGCAACAAATAACTTTCAAGTTTTTCTTACTTTTCATTCTTAACACAACATATATTGACCATGTTTTTTGGATACCGATTTTGTTTATTTTGTTAACAAATTGGTTATTCATCTACACACGTAAAACTTAAAATGATTTTAACAATCCCAAGACTAAATAAACCAAATCTATGGCAAGGATCAATTACAAAAAATAAATTGGTTAAACAAAAGGCACATCAAGCATAAATAACAAAAAAATTGGCATGATTTAAACCAACGGCAGAAATAAAAGTTTTCTGGGCCATGAAACAAAAAAAGTGCAAACATAAGATGCTGCAAGAATTAAGTGCAAAATCCACTATAACTACATGATTTAAAAAAAACAAAACTCAAAATTAATATAATATCAAACCCAATCTGTTTTAAATTTTTTACCCTTTTTTTATTAGATCCTTGCAGCCCTGAAAGCATAATGCAATCACATTATGTGTACACATAGCAGAGAAACTACTTTGAATGAATTATAAAATGCTCGTTTTTACTTGAGTTTCTAGCATACGTTGCCCATCACCATTTGCCAATATTTTAATTCAATAGATACTCGTGGTGACTGCTATTGTTGAACCTTCTTTGTTGAACCTTAATTAAGGTCTTGTCTGAAACAAATATAAGAAAACTAAAAAGGGGTGCTTCATGACCTCAAATGTATATTGACAACATCCAGATACACCATCCCAAACCCAGTACCATATATGAAAGGGCAGTTAGGGGGAAAAATGGAAAAACAACCACATTTTAATAATTTTACATAAATATATAAACATTATAATTTATTGTAATTTTGTACCGACAAATCAATTTCAATCATATGCTACGGAAGATCATCATAAAGTTCTCCAATCTGGTTATTATAAATTGACTGAATACATGGAGGCTGAGATTAGATGCAATCTTACCGGAGTTAATGAAAATTTAACCAGAATTTTTAATTAGTTTGCAAATGATATTTTTTTCCGGAAGCTGATCAAACAGTTGGTTGGCATGAAAATCAGTGAAAATTTGAGGATCAAAACATAATTAACACTTGAATTATTTAAAAAGAGTATTAGTGATTTCTTACCAACAACCTCTATTGCAATGGATTAATTTTACTATAATGAGACTGCCAATTGGAAGTACAAAAAGTGCTTCAAGAATCTAGCTTCCTTGCTTTAGAATTTTCAAGAAATAAGAAATGAAACTGCACTGAATATCAGAAGAAAATAAATTTTGATCAATAAAACCAATCATATATGTAAAAATACGAATCCAGTTTAAGAAATTATCTTTATAAAAATGGATTATTCAAACCTAAAACCAAGAGCAGTAGTACTTTTTATGTTCTTCATGTATAGGTTTTGTCAAAATACTCATCAACACCATCATAAGATTGAATTTTAGGCATTTGATTTGCTCTGTAATCTCAAAAAACTATCAAAATTTGATCAAATGATATAAAATTTGATAATTACCTCAAAATCTTCCTGCTTCTTGACTGTAAGCAACAAAATCTATTACTCTGGAGTGATTTTAAGCTAGAAAAAACACAAGATATCTTTTTTTTAGATTATAAAATACAATAAATAACACCATATTTGGTGGCTGAACTAATCAAATAACATGATTTTTAGAAATGCATACATCCGCTTAAACATATAATAAGTAATTCGTAATATAACTGAAACAGTTATAGATCAGCCATTTGGTTCAATTTTCTTAACAAAGAGCAACACTAATTCGTCCCCTTAGTTCTTCTTGTCAATAAGTAAATTAAAAGTCATTGGAGTACTACGTTACTTTTCTATATACAATTAATAAGTGAAAATAAATCACATTAAACATGGTAATAGAATAAGTAATAGAAGAAGCAAAAAAAATCTGAGACATTTTTTCAAACAGTTAGTATGCATCAAATAACTGGTTTGAATGAAACAGACTTTTAGGGAAACTAACCTCAAAGAAACAAAAACAACAATTGGTATGATTAATAAACCAAACGATGACGATGCAGATTATCAAGATCGTTGTGCAGTGAGGAGTTGCGTATTCATAATCATAAACCCTTAATTGATGATTTCAGGGTTCCGAAATACTAATCAATACCTCATTTTTAGGATCGGTATTCAAAGGGACTGAAGATTATATTGCGGGATTGGCTTATTGAAACGTTCGCCGTCGGCGTAAGCGTAAGTGGTGGGCGACTTGGACACTACAAGAAAAATCTCAAATAGCTACGGTCAAATTCCGTAGCAAAAAGCTGATTTTCCGTAGCTAAACATGAATAGCTACGGAAAATGCTACGACCCCATTCCATAGCAAATTTCTTCCTAGCAAATAAGTTTTCGTAGCCAAATCCGTAGCAATGTTGTCATAGCAAAAATCCATAGCCATATTGGCGTAGCAAATTCCGTAGCCGTATTGGCGTAGCAAATTCCGTAGCCATATTGACGTAGCAAATTCCGTAGTCATATTGGCGTAGCAAATTCCGTAGCCTTATTGGCGTAGCAAATTCCGTAGCCGTATTGGCGTAGCAAATTCCGTAGCCATATTGGCGTAGCAAATTCCGTAGCCATATTGGCGTAGCAAATTCCGTAGCCATATTGGCGTAGCAAATTCCGTAGCCATATTGACGTAGCAAATTCCGTAGCCATATTGTCATAGCAAAATACATAGAAATATTGTCGTAGCAAAATCCATAGTAATATTGTCATAGCAAAAGTCGTAGTCACATTGTCGTAGCAAAAGTTGTAGTCATATTGTCGTAGCAAAATCCATAATTATAATATCATACTAAATAATAAAATAGCAATTACTAAAGATTCAAAACCAACTTATAATATAATTTATTTTTGTTACATAAAAAACAGAAGCCAATTCATTAAACAAAAGGGAATTAAAAACAAGTCAATACTCAATAAATGATTTACTATTTGTGATTTGGAAACATGTTGACATGTTCTTTAAAAGCTTTAATAACAGTCATTGTATGTGCAAACTGTTCTTCAAGTTTCTCACTTTTTGCATTGCGTCTTAGTTAACCCCTTCGAATGTTCAATCTCAGTTTTCATATCCACAAGCTTTTTACGGACATCATTACCCGACACATATAAGATGTCTATTCTATCATCAATAACAGACATATATTACTTCACTCAACACATTGAAAGTATAACAATTTGACCAATAAAAGTAAAAGAGTCTGACCTGAATGTTAGGAGCACAACCACCTTGATCACCAACGTTGGTAACATCACAACCATATTTATTTCTAATTACTGACTGAAAAACGCAAAAAATATAAATACAAAAACAACAAGGGAAGAAAAGGCAAAGAAATTAAACTAAACCATTTCATAATCATCAATAGCTTGATCTCAACACCAACGTCATCCACATCATCCCACACAAAATCCAAAAACGTCTACTTCTTCACCCATGTAATCAATTACACCAACTTCATTATTAGGCATCATCTATTCCCTTCTTTAACCACAAAAAATCCTTTAGTAAGATCTACAATCGAACAATTTAACTACATGATCGACATATTACAGTTAGTTGAATATGCAAAATAAATATTAGTTGTGAAACAAATGCTAAGTTATGTTGGGTAAGGTGAAACTTGAATGAAGAAAATACATAGTGAGAATCGAGAAGCTTAAATTAAAAAATATTAATGTTCTTTCATCCCCAAAATATTTATGTTCTTTCATTAATCTCAAAAAATCCTAAATTTTGAAAAATTACTATCCATCGTAAAACTGCCGTCATTGACTGATTTTGATTTTTAGATACAGAAAAACATATGTAAAACAGAGGTACTAACCTGGTGTGAACGGTGGTGAAAAGCTGCTACATTAATCTTCAAAATGACCTAATAATCTTGATAGTAACGTAATATAAAGAGATCAAAATAAGTCAATAACTACTTGGCCCATGACTCTAACTCCTTCTACATAATAGGAAACAAGGCCTTAATTATAGGAACAAATTAAATTTATAAAGTAGTAAAATCAAAATACGATTTTCTATCAGATATACGTAGATAACACTATTTTTTGATAGAGAACTCATTTGCTACGGAAACCAATTTTTGTTACATAAATATCGAGATAAGAACAATTTTGACGGGACCTAGTTTCTTGAAAATCAAACATTCAAATTGTGTTACATAAAATATCTAACTACATTATATTGAAGCTAGTGTTATTGTAATCTAGCAATTGCAAGCAACAAATCAAAACAAATACGAAATAAAAGTATACCGATTAGCATGACGAAGAGCAGCAAGACCAATAAAATTATACCGATTATAATTATTTTGTGGGTTTTGTTAATTGAAGTGTGTCCAGCTTTTGCGCCTACTTATAGGCTTACCCATTTGATCAAGACATGTGTCATAATTAAGGTATAATATTAGAACAGAGATATAGTGGATTATACATGTCATCTTTTTGATGGTAGGGGTGAAAGTAAGTCAAGATGTTTGCTAGCTACTCGAGCTCGGCTCATTAAAAGATTGATAAAAGATCGAGTTAAATGAGTTCGAGTCGCGCTTAAACTTAACTTGGAGGTCGATTACTAAATGAGCTCTAGCCTAAGCTTCAGATATAGAGTTCGCTTGAATTCGTTTAGGCTAGCGAGCCTAAATGAGCAAATATATATTAATTATAATAAATTTAAGATTACATATTATATATTTTTACAATTATCTTTCTATGTATATTAGACACATATATGTATACAATATAATATAAAAATGAAATGTTTACATAATATATTAGACATGGTTTATAAATAGACTTTTGTTGCAAAAAAGCTATAGAACATCAATCCGTAGTAAATTCCGTAGCAAAATTGCTATGGAATCGAGTTCATTGCAATTTTCCGTAGCAAATTCCGTAGCCGAATAGCTATGCAACCTAGTTCTGTAGCAAAATTCTTGTATCACAATAGCTACAAAATTTCATTCGGTAGCAAACTTGCTACGGAATTAAGTTCCATAACATTTTCGGTAACCAATTTGCTACGGATATTTCCCCCGTTGAAAAGTAGCTACAAAGTTCTTTTCATAGCAAGAATCCGTAGCCGAATAGCTACGAAACCTAATTCCGTAGCAAAATTCTGTAGCAAAATAGCTATGAAATTTTATTCTGTAGCAAACTTGCTACGGAATTAAGTTCCATAACACTTTCGGTAACAAATTTGCTATGAATATGTCCCGCGTAGCAAAGTAGCTACAAAATAATTTTTCGTAGCAAGATTTCGTAGCCGAATAGCTATGGAACCTAGTTTTGTAGCAAACTTTTGTAGTAAAATAGCTATGAAATTTCATTCTGTTGCAAATTTGCTACAGAATTAAGTTCCATAACACTTTCTGTAACAAATTTGCTACGGATATGTCCCTCGTAGCAAAGTAGCTACAAAATTCTTTTTTCGTAGCAAGATTCCGTAGCAGAATAGCTATGCAATCTAGTTTCGTAGTAAATTCTGTAGCAAGCTAGCTACGTATTAAAATTCCGTAACAAAATTCCATAGCTAGTTTGGGGTTTGCTACGATTTGAAACTCCGTAGCATATTCCGTAGCAAAATTGCTACGAAATCTCAATCCGTAGCATATTCCGTAGCAAAATTGTTACAGAATCGAGTTCGTTGCAATTTTCCGTAGCTATATCGGAATTTTCTTGTAGTGGGAGGTGGTGATAGGGGCTGTCGTTAGTGGTGTTGTGGAGGAGGCAGTGGTTTAGAACCCTAATTGTCGTTGAGGAATGCTTGGATAGGTGGACCAGTGAGCGATTTACAGCTGACATTTTCGTCCAATCAGAATCGTTTGTTGTGATGAGGTGGCATGAAATCATCATGTGTAGCCTCATATATAGAGGAGGATTTGAGAGTGATCTCACACACCTCAGAATTTTCCGAGCATTTAAAACCTGTAAATTACTTACATGTTTGCTCCTAGTATTACATGTCATTAAAGCAATGGCGGTGTCAAAAGCTATTACAGGCGAACAACATTTAGAAAGTATGTTTAACAGAATATATAGTTATTTTTATATACTTTTTGCTTTACTAAATGGCTCTTAAGTCTTAAATAAACTACCTTATATGACATTTTGACGATGGACGATATAACTTTATTAGCATAATGGGATTTATTTGTATTATATGATTAAAGTAATTATTAGAAAATGAAACGGATGAGATTTTTCCTATCCAGATAAATCAAAGAGGATAGATAAGTCTCCAAAGTTAGATATGCGCAGTATTTTAGTGACAGCTTCCTAACGCTTTCATAGTTACCTAACGTTGAGCCCATTAAGGTTTAAGATTCTAACTTATATTGAGGAGATTAATCGAAGAGAATAAGTCTCCAAATTAGATGTACTCAGTATTTTATTGACATTTTCTTAACTCTTTTATGTTTAGCCAATGAGGTTTGAAATTCTAACTTATTGTGAGGAGATTAGAATATTTACCACTAAGTTATCTTGGTGATGATTTAAGTGCTTATTAGGTTTTCAAGTTAAAAAGATTATTATAATCAAACATGCTAGAATACATTTAAAAGTTCAAAAACCAATATCATAAATTACTTTATTAGGCATTTGGCCTATACGGTATGTAAGTAACGATTGATCAATATATTATGATTGCAAGTTTTACTAAAAGACATGTCAGTGTATGTATTATGTATATGAATTTTTGTTTAAATAACTCTTTTAGCTTTATCATAGATAATAGAAAAGGCATTTTCTAAAAATATACATAGTAAAATCCTAACATTTAAAAATAAATAACTTTCCTTTCAAACATTTCTAAAAATATATACCGTACAATCGTGTGATCTATGCACTACACATAAAATTTGAGAAGTATTATCCGGTCCTATAAAAAATGAATTGGTAGTACTACATCAGCTGCAGAAAAATGTTATATTTGCACAATAAAAATCTAAAGGCGTACGAGCTGCATGATCTATTTAAGAAAATTTAAGTAAGTTATTTTTAGTGAAATAGATTATTTTTGTCTATTTTGATAATTAGTTGTAAAAATAACAAGGAATAGTCCGTTACTCCGTTTGACAAGGGTTCTTTTAAACGTGGGGTTGCTAATTTCACTCTCGATTATTCCAACGTGCTATGGGCCATCTTTATTGCCTAACCTGAAGGACCCTTTAATTTAGGGTTAATGACATTTTAACCTTCATTTATAAATTAGTACTTGATTAGTATTATAATATGTCTAATAAATATACTTCTTCCGATTCAAAGTAAGTGATACACTTTTATTTTTTTGTGTATCAAAATAAGTGATATAATTTTAAAATTTACATTATTTGGTCAAAAGTATTGAGGCTCACATCCACTAACAATCTTCTTCAATATACAGAAATTCCCCATTTACCTTTACTCTTAATATAATTGATATAGGTAATACTTTTTTTTTATATTTAACATAAAAACTAAAACTTTGGCTCAAAATTCCAATCGAGTCGATTCTAATGGCTTGCCTTACCAGGTTCACAACCACTGTTATATACATAAATCATTTTGAGTAAATAGACAAACAAAAACCTTGAAATTAGGTTTATGAAAGAAAAACCCCACTTAATTCATGTCATTCAGAAATAAAAAAGTGATTGGCAATTAAGAATAAAACAAAACTAAGAGGGCTAAAAAGAGCATTCCCTAATCTTAAGGTCTAAAATCATTATTCTAAAAAACTTGGAGTCCTCAGCTGCCATTTCCAACAATCCAAATTTATGCACTGTAATTGTCCTCCTTCCACAAGAAATTCTATAAACCTCTAAAAAAATTCATCATTTTCTACAAAAATCTTATTCCTCACCATAAACAGACACCTCATAATTCACTTGATTCTCTGCATCCATAACCGCATGCAATCAATTGATTCAAAGTCAAAATTCAACGATTTGTCAAATGAGCAAGCTTAAATTCAGTCTGATTTCATGTTCCCTCTGCTGTTTCCTGATCAATTCCTGCTACGAATCATTTACAGAGAGCTCTAATTTAGCTGAATTGCAAAGTTTTAGTTTCAGTTATTAATGCATTCTATAAGAAATAGTTCTTCAATTGGCGGTCTGAAGTTAATCAGTGATAAGAATCGTAATCAGAAAACGGATAACCCTAACAGGACAAAACCTAAAGCTAAGATAACACCTCAGAGTTTGATCATGACTCCACCAGCTAAGGTTTTCACTGGCGATCAATCTCAACCGAAAGTTGTCACCGGAGACTATGGCTACGTCCTTGAAGATGTACCCCATTTGACCGATTACATCCCTCATCTTCCAGTAAGCTCTAATGATTTTGATTAAATTTATTGAATCAGTTAATTGTTTTAGGCAAATTATTCTGAGGTACTATTTTTCTCCTTTTACAGTTTAGAATATTAATTTATTTTTGTTGCTAATCATGCTCTAGCCTCTATGTGTCGTTATTATTGTTATTATATATATTTTTTGTCTGATTACTATAAAAATGTATTATTTTATTATTGATCATGTCATCCTGATTTGTTGAAGGCTGGGGAAGTGAATTTGAAGACTTCGATCAGCATACCTTATTTTTGTTTTTGCATAATTAACAATTTAGCACACACATATACAGCTAACTATTAATGATCAGATTAAAATCACCTTAAATTGTGCTTAAAGAACAAGAAATTTGGAACCCTAGATGCATAAGTGTGTGTGAAATGATAATACCGAGTGTTATCTTATTAATATTTACTTGTATGACTTGTTGCAGACTTATCCTAATCCCCTGCAAGATAATCCTGCATATGCGGTTGTTAAGTAAGTTGATAATTATACTACTTTAAGTAATTTCCCACAACATTTACATGGTTAAAAATTTGGCATATAGTTGATCCCTAAACACTTACTATTATGTCTTCTTAGGCAATATTTTGTCGATACTGATGATACTGTTGCTCAAAAGGTCAGAACTTTTCCATTTTCCTTTTGATTTCATATAATTCTCGATTGTTAGTTAGTTTCCCTTTAGTAAATACCCAAAAGTTTAATATAATCCTAATGGTATGTTTTTATTAATTTTTAATTTATAGATTGTTGTTCATGCTGATAGTCCTAGAGGCACACATTTTCGACGTGCTGGACCCCGCCAAAAGGTAAAATAATATTTCACATATATTAATTAAGTTAAAACAAAATATCTAACATATATATATATATATATATATATATATATATATATATATATATATATAAGTGGGATCCTGTGAGGACTCTTTTTTCGGTGAGGACTCGCGAGGACACCCCATAAAAATTTCAAAAAATTCCGAAAAAAATATATATAACCCACCATGATTATTACTACATTTGACAAAAAAAAATTTCAAAAAAAAAATTATGATCCACATTTTTTAGCGAATCATAACAATGATCCAGATTTTTTTTGTGGATCATTATTATGATCCATATTTTTTTTTTTTGGATCATTTTTGGATTTTTTTTTTTTTTTTGGATCTTATACACAGCGATTTTAATGTTTAAAAAAGGAATTTTTTGAAAAAAGTTTGTTTTGGATCATTTTTAGAGTTTTTTTTTGGAGTCCTCATAGTCCTCACGAGGAAAAGAGTCCTCACCGGATCCGGACCCTATATATATATATATATATATATATATATATATATATATATATATATCTTCTTGCTTGTTTTTTTAGGTGTACTTTAAGTCAGATGATGTACATGCTTGTATTGTGACATGTGGCGGTCTATGCCCTGGTCTCAACACTGTGATTAGGGAAATAGTGGCTAGTTTACATGATATGTATGGTGTTACAAGAATTGAAGGAATTGAAGTAAGAAAAAAAATATTCATTTCTAGTTTCCTTCATACAAAATTATGGAAATGATTTTATATAAATGATATATATTTTAATATTTATAAATTTGCAGGGAGGATACAGGGGCTTTTACTCCCGAAATACAATACAATTAACAACTAAAGTGGTTAACGGTATTCATAAACGAGGTGGGACCATAATCGGGACATCCCGAGGTGGTTATGATAATAATAAAATAGTCAACAGTATTGAAGATCGAGGAATTAATCAGGTTAGATAATAAAAGGCAAAATAAAATTAGTAACTTTACTAATTATTTCATTTCATTTATTTTAGTGGTATATTTATAACTTTAATTGCTTGTTTATATTAGGTATATATAATAGGGGGAGATGGAACACAAAAAGGGGCTTCTGCTATTTATGAGGTTTTTATTTATTTTATTTATTTTATTAATATTTAAAATAGTATTTCTTTTAATGAAGACATGTGTAAACATAGGATTGTTGTCGGGTTTTTGCAGGAAGTTAGAAGGCGGGGTCTTAAAGTTGCGGTTGTTGGGATACCAAAAACTATTGATAATGACATTCCGGTACTTGATTTTAGATTGTTGTCGGTTTTAGTCCTTTGAAATTTTGTTAAATTTAACTTTGGTTGTTTAAACTTGTAATATTGATATATTATTTTTAAACACAGATTATTGATAAATCATTTGGATTTGATACTGCTGTTGAGGAGGCTCAACGGGCTATTAATGCAGCACATGTGGAGTCTGAGAGTAATGAAAATTGTATCGGTCTTGTTAAGTTAATGGGACGAAATAGTGGTAAGTTTTGTATGAAATGATGTTAGTGGGTCGGGTCGGGTCGGGTTAGGTCAAGTTGACCCACGGACACTTTTTATCCTTTTTTATTGGGTAAATAATCTCAATTATTGAAGGCGAAAAATACACTTTAGTATCCTGAACTTGGTTGACTAGGTCTTCTAATACCCTGAACTATTAAAGATGCATCATGGTACCCTGAACTTGACAAAATGGTCCCCAACTTGTTAATTTGAACATGCTTTCTTACTTGACTTACTTTCGTTGAAGCTTTTAACGGATTAAAAAATATTTCATCTAAATATTTTGATATTAGAAGCAAATCGCGTGAGAAAACAAGACCAAATTAGTGAGTCAGGGTACTAAAACGACCATTTTGTCATGTTCAGGGTACCATGTTGCATTTTTAATAGTTCAGGTTAGTAGAGGACCTAGTCAACCAAGTTCAGGGTACTAAAATGCATTTTGGCCATCTTTGAATAAAGGGATCTAGGAGGTTGTATGCGACCCATTCCGACCCGTTTCATTTTTTATTTGAAATTTGATGCAGGATTTATTGCAATGTACGCGACACTTGCAAGTCGAGATGTTGATTGTTGTTTAATTCCCGAATCGCCCTTCTATCTAGAAGGTCCAGGGGGTCTTTTTGAATATATTGAAAAAAGAATAAAAGAAAACGGTCATATGGTAATCGTTGTAGCAGAAGGTGCAGGCCAAGATCTTGTTGCTGAAAGCTTAACCAACCATAAAGATGCTTCCGGAAACAAACTTTTGAATGATGTTGGTTTGTGGTTATCTCAAAAAATCAAGGTATGAATCAAAACTACAAACATATATGCACAAGTTACAACCCATAAATTAAAATATGATTCTTATGTGCAGGGTCATTTCAAGAAACATACAGATATGGAGATCAACCTTAAATACATAGGTTAAAAAAATGTTTTTTTTAATTTTAAAATTCTTATGAAATAATCATTGTCGAACCTCTCGTCCAAACACACCTGTATCTGAAAAAGTACATTTTAGTACCCTGAACTTGGCTGACTAGGTCTTTTACTACCATGAACTATTAATTTGATGGCGTTTTCTTACTTGACTTTCTTGCATCGGAGCTTTTGACGGACTAAAAAGAGTAAATTACACAAAATGGTCCATGTGGTTTGCTAAAAGTTTCCGATATATTCCATGTGGTCCCATATATAGGGATTATCCGCGTAATTTCTGAGACGTAGGGACCAAATCCAAAACTTTTAGCAAACCACAGGGACTATCCGTGCAATTTAACCGACTAAAAAATATACGTTTATCTCAATATATTGACATTAGAAGCAAATTACGTAAGAAAAAAAAGACCAAATTAGTGAGCCAAGGTACTAAATCGACCATTTTGTCAAGTTCAGGGTATCATATTGCACATTTAATAGTTCAATGTAGTATAAGACCTAGTTAGCCAAGTTCAGGGTACTAAAATGCAATTAGACGTCTTAAATTCTAATAAATATTATGATTAATGGTTTTTTGTAACAGATCCTACATACATGATTCGAGCTGTACCAAGCAATGCATCAGATAATGTATACAGCACACTTCTTGCTCAAAGTGCAGTTCATGGAGCCATGGCTGGATACACCGGGTTCACCGTGGGCCCAGTCCATGGTAGAGAATGTTACTTACCATTTTATGTAAGTTCATAAATTACAATTATAACCCTGAAAAAATGTTCTTTTATTTAAAAAACACCAGTTGAAATTGTACATTTGAGGCAAGTAAATATATAGAAAACAGAAAACTCAGTTTTCAAAATTATAGTAGGAAGTTATATAAACCGTCCTTGTGGTTTGTATGACATTATGGATTCCGTCCCTAGTCTTCTTCTATTGCATGAATAGTCTTTGTTTTTGAAACTTGTAACATCAAAGGTCCCTAAAAACTTAATGGCCTTTTTTCTGGTTTAGGGATCGTTTGTGTTACAATTTTCAAAACTAAGGACTAACCGTGCAATAAAGAAAGTCGAGGGATGAAATCCGTAATTTAATACAAACCATAGGGACTATTTATCAAATTTATTCAAAATATACTTCTTTGAAAACTTTCCTTATTTGGTAAAAGGTAGTAGTGTCCATACCCACTAACTATCTCTTTTAATATAGTGAAATGTCACATTTACCATTACTTTTACTTTTAAACATCATTAAACTCACTTTAATCTAAATGTGTGGGACTTATCCCCCACTAATTATCCAATTTAATCTAATCTAACATTTTCATTATAATCTTTTGCCTCAAAAAACATAAAACCTTAAATGTATCACTTATTTCGAAACGAAGGAAGTAATTAAATTTCAAGTAAATTACATAAATGGTCCATGTGGTTTACACGAAATTATAGATTTCACCCCTCGACTTCTTTATTATACGAAATTACCACTTTTTGCAACTAAACACACTTTTATTTATTTGCAGAGAATCACGGAGAAGCAAAACAAAGTGGTGATAACGGATAGAATGTGGGCGAGAATGTTATCATCAACGAATCAACCGAGTTTTTTGAACACAAAAGATATAATCGAGTCAATAATGGATGAAGCACCACCAAATCAGTTACTGGATGACCAGGTGGCGGATAACGGTGTGGTGGTAGCTAAGGAAACGAGTGTTTGCTGATCGGTGTCATGTGACTGGCACATGTGGTCTTGTTTTATTTATTGTTATTTAGGGTTGCAATAAGCAAGTGTTGGATCACTCAAAAGTATATATTATATGGTTAAGGTTGGTTGGTTGGTTGGTTGGTATAAAAGGGATATATATATCCGTTGCAGATTTTGATGGTCTCTGAATAAGGAGATGCGTTTTTTCATGTAATTGTTGTGCTTGAATAAAATAACTGTGTACTTTTTAACGTTTTTGATGAATCGTTATTGCAGTAGATGTATTTAGTTTTAGTTTTTGTAACATTTTTGACATGTTTGTAATTAAATTCTCAGTCTCATTTTTAATTCTTATAAGGAAAAAAAATCCGACCATAGAGGTTCACCCGTGCCGATTCCATACTACCCGCAAAATGGACCTGTTGATTCTACGAATATTGGGACAATCTAACTAAAAATCACGTTGAATCAATAACTAAAAACCACGTTGAATCAATAACTAAAAACCACGTTGATTCAAGAATACCATGGATTTGGGTCTTTAAAACATGTTCGACTCAAGAACACAAATTCGGAAAAGAAAAATCAAATTTCATAAACACTTAAAATGATCATTACACAAACGCAACTTGAATAAGGTCTAGAATTTCAAATGGGAAAAAAAAAAAAATACAAATGGTCATAAACAGACTATACCACAAGACAGTCCAAAATAATAAAAATAAAATATAAAAATGTATATAAGTGGCTCCTTTCTACATTTGAGCTTGCTCTCGTGGTCTCCTTGAAATTAGTCAAGCAAGCCTAAACCCAGATTACCAAGAAGAAGAAGAAGAAAGACAATTGCTGCTTGCTCGAGTAAATTGATAAAAGGGAAAAAAATATGGTCGCTAGAAGGAGGGCTTGAACCTCCGACCTTGTGGTTAACAGCCACACGCTCTAACCAACTGAGCTATTCCAGCTACACTGTTACACATTGTATTAGAAGTTTATATTTATCTTTACCACTAAATATATCTCTCGCTTACCTTCAAATTACTTCAAACAAACAGTTGATGAATCAAATCATCAATCCCTTGTGATTTATAGCACTGATTAAAACAAAGAGATCATCGATCGCATAGAATTGATTTGTCGATTTTGATTCTGATTCTGATTATGGGGATCAGATTCATTCTGATGGTGAACAAACAAGGCCAGACCCGTCTTGCCCAATATTACGAATACCTAACCCTAGAAGAACGACGAGCTCTCGAGGGTGAAATTGTTCGCAAGTGTCTTGCTCGTAACGAACAGCAGGTAATTTCTTGCTAATTTCCCTATATAATTGCCAAATTATAAACTACTATGTTGATTTGTTAGCTCACAGTGGATCTACGCATGGAATTTAATCGGTCAATTTTACGCTTAGGATGCATAATTAGATGATGAAACTGGAGATACAGTGTGTCATTAGGTCAATTGGCTGTGGATCAAATAGATTACTCAAAGTAATTAGTTTAAAATCAATTTATGCATGATATTCAGTCTCTTGATTGTATGTTTAGGATGCATATATACAGGATTGAGTGAGATATAAATCGCAGTATGTTAATTGATGCATTTGTGTAATTGAAATTATTTGTTTGGTAATCAAAGCACTCTGAAACAATCAGATTCAGACTTCTGAAAGAACTTGAGTGCAATGGTTCCCAAAGCACCCTGCCAAAATTAGATCCTTTTAGTTATAGATTGCTTCAGAGTGATCATTGTGACTTGAATGATCATAAATTCATAAGCAGTATAAGATAATCAGTTTTTGCTAAACTTTCAAGATGCACATCCAAACAGCCCCTTACTATAGTTGCACCATGTTTTAAAGATATTATAAAAATCATGTCTTACAAAAGGGCAACTTGATTTAAATATCACTTTCGGTTTATATGTTTTATACTATGTTAATGACATCTTTTTCACTTGCTTGAAAATAGTGTTCATTTGTTGAGCATCGGAACTACAAAATTGTGTATAGACGTTATGCTTCATTGTTCTTTCTCGTTGGAGTTGATAATGAAGAAGTAAGCCATCCCATCTCTTTCTCATTGCATCTTAATTAAAAAATAAGAGTAAATTACAAGGATGGTCCCTGAGGTTTACCCTAAATATCATGTATGGTCCCTGAGGTTTACCCTAAATTTCACATATAGTCATTTACTTTAAAAAGTTACATTGATAGTTCTTTTTTTGGAAACTTTTTGCACCTACAGTTGTTTAGTCAACATCTGTTATATATTTCAACAAAAAAAGGACTATCAGTCTAATTTTGTTGGACTATTGTTGTAATTTTTTAACAGTATAATTTAACGAACGTTAGTATAAAGAACTGTAGGTGCAAAAGGTTTTCATAAAAAGGACTACTAGTGTAATCTTTTAAAGTAAAGGACCATATGTGAAGTTTGGTGTAAACCTCAAGGACAATATGTTTACATCTATCTATTGTTGGTAGAACGAGCTTGCGATATTGGAATTCATTCATCTCTTAGTTGAAACTATGGACCGTCATTTTGGCAATGTGGTACGTTTTTGTGATATTTCATTTTTTGCACAAATAAAATATAATTTCTTGTTATAAATTAATGGTTACATATTTTTGATATTTGAAGTGTGAATTGGACATAATGTTTCACTTGGAGAAAGCACATTTTATGCTAGAAGAAATGGTGATGAATGGGTGTGTTGTTGAAACAAGCAAGACTAATATACTCGCACCCATACAACTCATGGACAAAGCATCTTAATTTTTCTTTTCTTTTTTTGTGAAATCTTTGTTGTAATCACCAAGTGTCTTTTTTTGTCGTTTTGAACTATGAAGTGTTGTTTTTTTGGCCGATTAATAATGATTTTGAGATTATGTTTGAATTTTTGTGTAGGGTTAAAGGATATTCGAAATTTAGATGGGGAAGATTGTGGTAGGCTCATTCCTAGTTGACTATTCCAATGATTTTAACCTAATTTAGAGATTGTGGTAGCTCATTAAAAAAAAAAACATGAAACCAAAACACAACCTTTCCAAAATTTATAGTAATTAAAAATGGGATTTTCTAACTCATGCACTAAGGGCATAAGATAAGATGTAATTAATGAATCAAAAATTTCTATACATATTGAAAAAATGCATTTATTAAACATTAATGCAATCTATTTTTTACATCTACTAATTATTTTCGTGATTAGAAATGGTAACATTGAGTTCATTAAATACTCTAATCTCATGTCCTTAGACCGTGCGGTATGGGCGAGATAACGGGGTCGTGGGGCTGAGGTGGCCTCTCGGCCACGCCGTGGTGCTCCGGGGAACACCGCCCCCCTACACGGCGTGGGGTGCGGTGGTGATGATCCGTGGGCACGGCAACGGAAGACAACGAGGGGGGAGCGAGGGATTTTCGACCGTTATATACACCCAACGGTCATATGACCGTTAATAATTAAAAAAAAAATTTTTTTTTTTATTTTTTATTTCCCCTATATATACACACACTATACATCTTTTTTTCTCACATCTTTACCATCTTTCTCTCTACAATCATTCTCTCTACAGTATTATTTTAATCACTACATTTAATCATGGATACCCCACCACCGTCGTCGTCAACATCATCGTCATCATCGTCATCATCCGACTCATACGAAATGGTTCTGATTGCGTATTGCGCGTCGCGTTTGAATGCACAGGCGGCGGAAAGTAGCACTGCCCGCTTCGACAGTAGGACGGCGAAGCTCAACCGTAATCGTGCCGCTGGACACTGACGTCTTTATCAAGATTATTTTGCAGATGATAGCGTTTATAACGATAGAGATTTCAAACGACGGTTTCGTTTGAGCAAAAATTTGTTCATGCGCATTTGTTCATTACGTGCCAGACGGTCCCCGAGAAACACTGTATGTACCGGGAACCACTGAATATTTGCATAGGGTTGTTGACATTCGAGACAGTGCAACACACGAAAGACTTCAAGTCGACTTGGCGGAACATTTCTACAATAACCGAAACCAAAACCCAAATGAAGACGATAATGAAGACGATAATGAAGACGATAATGAAGACGAAGAATAAAATTAATGTTATTTGTATTTTTATTAAATTGTTAGTTGTATTTTTATTTAAATGTAATTTGTGTTTTTATTAAATTAAATGGAAAAGAAATGATGAGTTGGAAAAAAAATGGTGTGGGGTGGAGTGGTGGGTATTTCCTGGATAAAGTGGAGTGGTGTGGTGTGGTGTGGTTGCTGAGGTGGCGGATGATGTGGCAGAAAAAATGGGGTGGTGGTGGTGCCCATACCCCATAGTCTTAGGGTATGAGTTAGCCAAACTCATTAAAAATTATAAAATATATCATATAAATAGGATATCCATCGACAGTGCAATTAGAGATGTTGGTTACATATCGAGTAAAATTTTCTTAACTATAGTGACCCATTTTAACACTTACATATATTTAAACCTGTATAAACACGTACATACCATTTTTCTTAATGTTACATAAAAATAATGTGATATGTTTCTAGGCACGTTGTACATTTTTTAATGTAGAAGGTATAATTGATTTAATGTAAAGTCGTAAAGATGCTCCAAAATAGACCTTTGACTTTAAATCTATTGATAAAAAAAAGTTGATTTTTTACATAATACCTTCTTTCTTATTCCTAATCATATGTAATACGCTCTGTATTAGTAACAATAAAATTGAAATCATTTTATGCTAAGTAATAAATCATGTTCTCTCATGTAAACAAAATAGTGGGCTATCTATTGTGACCAAGACAACAATCATTTTAAATATGGCAATTTACCTTTAAACCTTCTTTTCTTCATTGGTTTTATATAATAGAAAATAAGATTCCAAAATAATTATTTTTCGGTTACACGTAACTTCTATAAAAATAGGTACAAATAGTTTTGGGTTTAGGATACCTATCATTTAAAAGAAATATAATATGAGTATTATTTAATACATAGTAATAAACTAATATACATAAGAAAATATATTTCAATAGAGTTTTCGAACAAAAGTTGTTTTTAAAAGAACTGATTTTGCAATCTAAAAAAGACTAGCAACACAACTTATTGATCGTCTATCTTCCTCCTATATATAAAACAGAACTTTTGATGCAAAATTGATTGAAATATCACTGTATTGTTAATATGAATTGATATGTACATTTTGCTTCAAAATATTATTTTTATTTTCAGGATACTTAAAGTATTAAACTTGATAGGGGAACCATCTAAAAACATGTGGTATTGTCGTTTTGAAGTAATTATATGTCACTTTTTGGCTGTTTCTTATTGTTTAGACACCGCACAATAAATGCCATGATTCATAAAATTGGACCATTGTGTGTGTGTGAACAATATCAATTGTTCTGCAACTATTGTATGGTGTGTTTGTGGTGGTAGGTACGTTTGCATATAAGTGACTGTTCATATGTGGGTAGGTGTATACTTCTATTGGTGGGGACAAATTATGAAAAATCATGTGATCGAGTGATTTATATCATTTCAATTACGGTCAAGTGGGTGGTTTTTTATTTCATAAAATCATACATTATATTACATGTAAGTTTGTTGAAAGTTTTTTTCAAAACAGTCTTTTTACTTTCGGTTAGAAATCTGATTATCTATACATTACATCTTTCATAACTTTTATTTGAAGAGTTTGAATATTATTGTTATTGTTTTAAACATTAGATTATATGTACGAGTGCTGAAAGTCTCACTGGAACAGAGTTGAGTGTGGTCCATAAACCAAACCAAAACCGATATAATTGAAAGCGAAAATGGTGCATTTTCACAACCGAAACCCAATTGATTACATGTTTTCGGATTTGGTTCAGTTTGTTTTGGTCCCGGTTAAATTTTTTAGCCAGAATGTTCATCCTTATCCGAAAACCGTACCGAAACCAATATGACCGAAACCGAAAATGATTAATTTTCAAAACTAAAACAGGACTAATTACATGTTTTCAGTTCGGTTCGGTGTCGATTGTTTTCAATTCGGTTCAGTATTTTTGGCCCAAATGCTCACCCCTACACTAGAAGTGGTCTCTTATCTATCTCAATCTTGAGTAGGTGTATAATTACATACATCTTATCTATCTCATACCTCCCTTTTGAAAGATTGTGTATCGTTTTATTTAAACAATAGACTATATCTTATAAAATTATCTAAACTCTGTTAAATTAAAATGTGGTTTGATTTTACCTACAACTCTATTCGAAGGTTTGTATAAATTGTTATTTGAGAACTAAAGCCATGGATTTTATTAAGTTGGGTATCAAGAGGCACATACATTGGGATAAATGGAATTTAAATAATTAATCTTAAGCTATTACACATACAAATAACTGATTGGGTAGCAAAAAAATTATTATGAACAAAATTAACAACTCTAACAATTAATTCATACGAACACTAGAGAGTTGATATTTATTCCTTCAAAATACACCATAATATTGACCTTTTCACCATCTGAGTTTTTCCGGGAAATACTGAAAAAAGAACGAAAAAATAATCCAATTAAGTTAAAGTTTATTAAGAATTATACGAAATTATTTTCAAGATAATAGATCAAAAACAGAGTCTCACCTTTTCAATAAGGGATAAATAATATGGCTTGACTTTTTCAATATCGACACGAACTTTGCTTTTACTGTAAAGGTCATATTTACTGCAAGCAAATGTAATTTGTTAAATTAAATGCTAAAAAACTAATTATTGATATATCATATTAATAGTTTAATATATTAATATATCAATTAGGCTTACTTAAAGATGTGAAGCCATTTCATGTTCTTAACATCCTCTTCGTTCATCAAATGTGTATAGGCTCCACAGTTATGCAATGCTGGCACGATCACATGGAATATAACGGTAAGAATCTGAATCTATCTAATACTTTATTTATTTTAAAATATAATAATAAATTTTAGCAACTTACGATATAAAGAATGGTAACGAATGATAAACAATGCTGCTTGTGGCAGAGTAGTTCCGTTTTCTTTGGCTACCTACAAATTTAAAATGTCCAAAAATAGGTTAAATCAAATTTAATGATCGTGTTTGTATGTTTGTCTAGTCTAATTGTAAGAGCTCTTAAATGACTTATTAGATGTCACGGATTCAATCATTCCCTATGTAAATATTTACCAGATAATCATGGAAACTGGAAAAGTAAAAAACGGTCACAACAATAGTTAGGTCGCGTATATCACAAATATAAGCTCGGCTATCCTGGAAGCCTTATAAAAGGAATATATTTTTATTTTTTATTTTTTTAAATGTTTAGTCTTTTTGTGTGCCCATATTGGACTATATAGACCATTTGACACCTAAAGATAATAAGATTCGCAATAACATACCAAGTACATGTAGTCATCGTGACCCCATGAAATCATCACATTCTCTAACCCGCACCCTTCGGTATAAATCCCGTTCTTAGTTTGATAAGCAGGATTGTTAATATCTTCGTTATCCTTGAAATACTGCTCGATAAAAACAAAAAACAACTTTTAGTTTCGGACATTATTATAATTCGAAAAAACTATTATATTCCATACATTAAAAGTATACCTTGTGATGGACGATTGATTCATCAAAAGCACACCCGAGAGGGTGTGTGTCACCTACAACTGCCCATTGTGGAAGCTCTCCGAATTGCGGAAGGAGCAAAACTTTCCCAAGGTCTACAATCCATTAAAAAAAATCATCATAAGAACTTAATAGTAATATACCATCAATGTGTGTATATATATATACAGATATAGATATATATACCATGAATAAGAGCAGTTAAGTGCAACCAATCTTCATTTGGGTAGTCTTTCCTAATGGCTTCGGCCGTTTGCAACAAATGCTCAATTTGTGGTTCATCTAAATCGGGATCGCTATCGTCTACTACTTCGTTTAGTAATTCACAACATTCCCATATACTCATCTCTAGCTTATCGAGTTTCTTATACTCTTCTCTCATTTTCTTCACCTACATTATTACCATCCACATTTCTATTATTTTTATAACTTTCACAAATATTAAGAGATAAATAAACAAATGATCATCATAATGCATGCTTACAAAGTTATAAGTTTGATGAATGTGGTTCATCCTGTAGAATTCCTCAACTTGCTTCTTTCTTTCGCTCTCGGCATCATAATCTCTGTAAGGAACAGATCGATTCGGTTTTGTTACAAAAAAAACGATTTTTTATTTTTTTAACAGTAGAACACACACACACACACTCTCTAAACTACTTTTAAATTTACACTATTTTGTCCACTGCGGGACTGAACCCATAACCACAGGGCAATGGTGAACATATTCCAACACATTATATCGTTAGGCTACAAGCAATTTGGTAACTGATACTTAGTTTCAAAAAAACAAACCTGAAAGTGTGACCAAATGCATTGATTTCTGGTGCATCAAAACCACCATTAGCCACATCATTAGGCTCTATAAACCCTCCATCAAGTACCAAATCATTGTTATCACAGATATGGTTTTTGTCTTCCACCACTTGAGAATCTACATTATGTTATAATTGTGATGTTAATTACAACATAAAACCAAAACTAATTAATTATATATATTAAGTAATTAACACTAATCGAAAACTTACCGGGTACCGATTGCTCAATGCAAACAGTCATTTTGATTTATGATAAACGATGTTAACAAGAGATTATTGAGAAATCTAGATTTGGTTTTGTGTTGACAATGAATGATGAAAAATGGAGTGTTTTTTATAGTGTTTTAAGAGAGGCCCTTTCTTGCAAATTGGAGAAGTTGAAAGCCCTTAATTGAAAATAATATTTATTTTATTAATCAAATTTTTATGGCTGCTATGACGTTCCAGAAAAATAATATCTATCGTAATTACAAATTAGACCCTCTTCTTGTACCTAATTTGGATTTTGTCCAAAAGTTTCTATTCATTGTTTCAACTACCACCTTACCCCTTCCAAACATTTGTAAACTTTCACACCGGCGTACACATGATATTCTTCCCTCCAATATTATTTTATCGATAGATTATATTAAGTATCCAAGGCTTCTAGCCTAGTGTTATAAGGTGTTGTCCATGATCCATTGGTCATGGGTTCAAGTCCCGTCATGGACTTTGGTGGTGGGATCTATTCCCTATAGGTGGAAGGTTTGAGGGAAGGCATACTACCCCTTGTGGATGTCACTGTCTATACTCGAACCACTAACTTACTAACTTGCCGTTCAGAAAAAAAAGATAGATTATATTAAGTAGACTAATATTTACTACTGTTATATTGTATTTAAAAATTGTTACATATACGAAGTATTACTAATTTATATTTATACTTTTAATAATAAAAGAAAATTTTCTTAAATTGATACACAACTTTTTATGATTATCTGAATATCTTTATGACAGCCCAATTTTATTATCATATTTCACAACATTAATATTAGTTTATTGTCTAAAGTTTCCGTTCACAACGTGATACACCTATTTGTTCGGATATCAAATATATAAATGGTAAAGTATGCGGAAATTGTTGGAAGGGTTGGTTTCTTTAATGTTAATAAGCAATACCATTGATTCATGCTGCATATTGGTCAAAGTTTTAACTTTTAAGTTCTATGAGACTATGACGCATGTGAATCGAACATGTATTCTTTTAAACTTTTTAATATTTTTTTGGCTTTTAGTAATAATTTCTATACCTAATTTGCTCTAAAACTCAAATTATGAATATGATAAATTATTAGTAAAAAGTTGATTTGTCTAATAGCCGGAGTTTTTGTCCTATTATTCTTTTTGTCCTATTATTCTTCGAGCACGGACTCGACTCGATCTCGTTCCAGTCAAACTTTCATCAATTTCAAACTTATATACAACGAAATAACTTACGACTTATAACAGCTAAATCTAAACTTATTAGAACTATATTAGAATCCTTATCAAACTTTTCACTCATATGTAATATGCGAGTATTATTATAAACATATGCAAATGAGTCGAGTTCTTATTGGGCTATTAGAGTTTAATTTTGATTTTAAATTAGTTTTTATATAAGTTTTTAGTATTTAAAACGTTTCTTTTGGAAAGATTACAAGAAAATAAGATTTAACTTTAATATAAAAACAAAGTAATTTTGTCATTTGACATTTTGAGCACTACCTACCACCCAAGGAGTTTATGACACACCTACTACCACATGATCTCAAGACGTCATGCGATTTAAATAATTTTGGACTCAATCGTTCCAATTGTAACATTTGAAGGAGAATCTATAGATTGGGTAATCACATGTTCAAATTTAGTAGTTTAACTTTTATATACATACAAACTGTATCTATATCTTTATACGTGATTTGTTTCCCATATTAACTCTCATCCGTGGCGTGACTCCCATATTCTCCACTCCAATGATTCTGTCTATTGACTTCACATAATGGTGGTAGGGATGACAATTTCTAATCTGACTTGAAATCTAACTTAAGATTAATACAAAAATAAATATACTATTATTGAGGCAAACAAGTTTCGTGTTAACTTTGGCTCAGTTCAAATGATCGGTTTATTAGTTTCAAGTTGATGATAAATTAAACGGGCCGTCTCATTAACCCGATTAATTATTAAAACATTTTTAAAAATAGATTTATTTTAATTTTTGTAGTTTGTAGTTATACATTTTTTTAAATAGGTGAAATTTATTAGGTCTTGTATACATATTTAGAATTTGGCAAATTTGACTCATTAAAATTGATAACTTTTGTAATCCATTTATATGAACATGTTATATGATTCAAGTTCATATTAAAAATATGCTGAATAGCGTTGATGTATATAAGTCGTTTATATAAACATATTGGGTTTAAAACTTTAAATTAAATATTTCTGACCTAATCTACGAACCCAAATTACGAATCTTAACTTAATTGTTATCTATTGGTATGCTTATACTTTTGGCGCGTGGTTTACACGCGCGGTTAAGATAGTGATGTAGATTAGCGGGAATCTACGAGGTACTGAGTCATTGACGATCGTTTTTTTAATTTCCAATTTTCTTGGGCTTTTTCTTCTATTTTGAAATCATAATTCACTTATTATTTTCAACCATGAAAAAATATTTAAAAAATGTTTTTGTGTACGTTTTTTACACCGACAGAAATTCATGATCGTGAGGCATAAAAATCTTAAAAACGTTGGTTTCAACACTTTGTGACAACTGTAGTCAATTATTTTGCAATAATTTTATTTTTTATTGTTTGCAACTTGTATTGACAGATTAAGAAATTATTAATGTGTATCTTTAACAATATTTATTTATTTATTACTTAAAGATTTAGTTAATCGTTTTTTTAAATACACACATGATACCAACTAATCCCACGATAGGGGAAACTTAAACACCTACCTTAATGTTTTATCATTTAGTTTCCTACCTTACATATTTTCTTCTAGAATACAAAGGAATAATACTGGATACTGCTTGAATATACTTTTTCTACTATCTGAAATTAGAGAGAGTTCTTGTTTTAATTTTAAGTTTCAATTTTTGAATATGCATATGGTATATTTAAGGGTTAAATCGTTAATTATCTTTATTTTTTTAACGCTTCACAAATCTTAACATCTTGAATATAATTATATTTTGATAATATTTTATCGTAAGCTTTAGTTTATCTAGTATTTAACTCCCAAACTTTTCTTGAGTTGTTGTTTAACCATTCCACTACTCGAATTGTATTCCACAATATCAAATTTTAGAATTTTTTTGGATGCCCAAATTAATCTTAAAAAAAAGCTCAAGCACCAATAGTTTAAATTCAAAACTCAACTTAAAATTTAAACTAAATAAAAAAATCCAAAATATGTCTTGTAGGTTTTCTAACTTTTAGGTTTAATTAGTAGTTGTAATGGAGATTTGTGAAAATTAATTATTGGAAATTTGTTGGTGTATATCATTAAAAATGGCATTTAGAAAAGCTGTTATTTTTCAGGACACCGCCTCAAACCAAGGGCGTCGCGTCGCCCCTTGATCCCGCGTGCCAACCCCTGAAAAGGGCGCCCAATACCCTTTAACTCCATTTTTTTTTATCTTCGTGAAAATGCTACAACTGATAAGAATTTTTAGTTCCGCAACTGATTATATATATCTATTTAAACTTCAGGGGAAATTTTCTCATATAAATTTTTATATACGTAAGAAGTGCTTATAAAAAATAAGCTATGTAAGCATCCAAGTCCGTATCACGTTTTTAATTTAGTTAATTTACAACCATGGAATTGTGATAAGCTATTTGTGATCACATGTTTTGCTTTTTGTTTTCACCGACCATTATTGCATAATGCAGACCTTTACTGTCACATTCAGTTATTTGTTACAACAAATATATACTCATCGTTAATACCAATAAAAGAGTATAAATAAGAAGATTCTTTTTATATTCTCATTCTAAAGTTTCACATTTTAACTATCCAAATTGATTTTTGAGGTCTTTGACCGTTTGACCATCTTTCTTTAGTTATTTCATGTCACAACTCTCAAGTTTAACTATTATTATATCTTTGAGTAATTTCTAAAAACAATCATGTGATTTTGTGAAGATTATAAATTTCGTGGTCTTTCTAAACTTCGTCCACACCTTTTTTTTTCTTCTTCTAATCTATATCACTTTTTTACAAAACAGAACTTAAACTCGTGAGTTATGATCTTAAGATATGCGTAATAATATACACCAACATCATTAGATTACCAGCCACATCAATTTTATTATCATACGTGAAGGACTCTTCACCAAGTTAGGTGCTGTTTGATAGGAACAAAATAATTAAGTGCTGAATGATTCAACGCTCTGAATGATTAAGAGGTTTTGTATTAAACTTGTTTTGAATGTGAGAAACTTTTTTATAAGAATTTTGACTGCTTAATGATTCAGCATATGTTAAAAGGAAGAATGATTCAACAGCTTTTTGCTGTCCCATTCCGCATATACTTCATTCAGAGACGCTAAACAAACGCACTGAATGCTGAATGATTAAGCATCCAGCGCTGAATGATTCCATTAAGCTGCAAACAAACACAACCTTAGACCTGACTCTGTTACAATCACACCCACCCCACCCGTGAAGCTTCGTGGGCATGGCGGCCCTCCTCAGACGGACCACCTCCCCCCTCACACGCGGAGGGGGGGGGGGGGGGTTAGACTTGATGCTACTTCATCATCAATTTCACCTTTCACGGGCCTAAATGAAGATGGGTTCACGAGGTTGTTGCAGGATTAGACATCAGCATTTAATAGGGAGTCCCAAGCACTTACTACTTGATGTTGATCTACTCATGGGGTTCACAAGTTTTAATTATAATTAAAGGTGTGTATCCAAATTATTTAGCAACTGGTCTTTTGTCTCCTATATTCTTTAGCTAAGATGTCACTATTAGGGGTGAGCATAGGCGGGTACCCGCCGGTTCCGACCGGAACTGTAATTGGAACAGCCGGTTCCTTGAATGTCGGAACCGGAACATGAAATACATGTTCCTAAATTTTCGGAACCGGAACCACCGGTTCCAGCGCCGGTTACTGTTACCCTGTTTCTGTCAGGATCGATTAACTATGATGAAGTTAATAAACACCTTAGATCTAATTGATTATAGAAGTTGCAGCGGATCAACACTACATCAATATATTAAGAACGATGAACTGTAAATAATAAACGAAAATATTAAGAACACAGTTTCACAAAAAGCTTCAATGTATATTACCAAGTTAACAATACACACGTACGTTTACAATTCGTAAGGAACTATTTATAATAGTCCTTGAAGCTAAACTATTTACCCTAGTTATTCTAGGACTTGATTTACATTCGAATTATAAAGATATACATTGATTTACATTCTATAACTATCTCTACGAAGATCTCGGACTTGATATGCTTCCAAAACGCGTATCAGTAGTAAACTGCAATCACCAGTAGTAAATCCATATCATCAGTAGTAAGTTTGGTGATCAGTAGTAAGTCCAATATCAACGTCAGTAGTAACTACTATTGATCAGTAGTATCTTCAATAAGCCTTGATCAGTAGTAACTTAGTTATAGTCTTTCACCAGCATCAACTCATCAGTAGTAAACAATTTCTGCCCCATCAGTACTAAGTATGATCAGTACTAACTGCAGCATCAGTAATAAGTTGATCTGTAATTTACTCCAACAATCTCCCCCTAAACTTATTGATTATCTTTCAATCAACTAAGTTTTTCTTGTTCTTCTTGTTCTTTCTTTCTTTTCTCTAAAGTTCTTTTATTCTGTTGAAGTCTTTGCTCAATGATGTATTTGCTGTTTCTCTTTGTGAAATAATTCAATTTGTTTTGGAACATAACAGCATCATATGGCTTCATCATTGTGTTTGTGAATATCTGATACATAGTCTTCTCAGAATGAGGATATTCTTTTTCATACAGATATAGTTCACAAACTTTGCCAGATTTTTTAAAGAAGTACATGTTGGCAGTTGGAATCACATTCCAAGCATAGACATTTCCTTGGTCTGCAAATTATTCTGGATAATGGTCTGGATAGAAAGCAGCATCAATCATTCTAGTTAGGTATCCAGCTCCAGATTCTTTCCATGATTTCTTTCTCATCCTTGGTTTACCAATGATCAATAGTTTAATAACATCACTTCTTGAGCAGGACATGATCAAAGGTAACCATCCAGTAAACTTTTGAATGATCTTGTCTTCCCTTACAACTACTATGACATTGTTGGGCAAAACTCTCCAATTGATGATTGGATTGTTCTGTAAGGGAGCAACTGGTAGTTCAAGAACAGGAATGACTTGCTCTGTTTTTGACTTCTTTTGAGCACTTTGTTCTTGAGAGACCATCTTCCTTTTCTTTGTTGATGGCTCACCAGTAGTTGAGATACTATCCTTCTTGATTAAGTTTGGACTGATTGGGATTAACGTTTTGATTTGACTTAAGGCTTTGGATTTCTTTTCTTCTTCTTCTTCTTGCTCAGCTAAATCCTTCTTCTTAGCAGTGCAATATTTTTCAATTATAGTCATCATCTTCATTCTTCCAAATGACTTTGCACTATGCCCTTTTGTTTTCAAATACTCAATCATATTGGCCTTCTGTTCATATACATCATATGTTAGCTCACTTTTAGTTTTCTTGCATTCAGAGACCAAATATTCAAGGCATTGAATATGTTCTTCTTCAACCTTTCTGAGCCTTTTGAATTCTGCCTTTTGAGCTTTTATCTGAATGTCATCTGTTTGAACAGGTATTTCAGCTTGTTGAGGTTTTTGAACTTTTGATCTTTCCTTTTCAGCTTTCTTTTTCCTTTCCTCAATAGCTTGATACATAGCCACTTTCTCCAAGAATTTTCTATGTTTTATCCTCCATCTTGATTGCTTCTCTGATCTGACATGATTGATTTTGTTCACCATATGGTGACCTAGTGCTCTGTTTGGGTAATCATCATCATAGACTTCTTTGCCCTTTCCAACACATGCAGGCAGAACAGATGGAGGTGGAGAGTATTTCATGTCTGGAATACCAGTAAGTAGTAATTTTGGATAAAACAGTTTGAGTTGATCTTCTGGTAATATTTTGGGGTGTGGAGGAAGTGTACATTCATCTACCTCAAACCAGTTCACATTATCATCAATGTCAGGTATGATAAGTGGTTGAGCAGGTGTTGGTGGTTTGGAGATGATTACATGTCTTTCTCTTTCAATTAGCTCTGGTAGCTGTAATTCTTCCTCTTCAGTAGTAACCAGAGTAGTTACTACTGGTGTGGCTTCAGGAGTTACTACTGATAGGGCATCAGTAGTATTTGGTACATTCATTTCCTCTTCTTCATTTACTACTGCTATGATATCAGTAGTAGGAGTTACTACTGATACTTCTTTTTCAGCTTGTTCTTCCATAGGAGCAGTAGTAATAGGCTCATCTTCAGTGACCATCATTTCTGGGCCTTCATCAACTGTTGTTTCTTTTAAATTTAAGAGAGAGGATGCTGCTGCTGCAATTGATTCATCAATCATTGTTTGAATATTATCCTTCTCCCCCTTAGTGAGCTCTACTGGTGGAGCCTCACTATCATCAATCTTCTTCTTCAATTTTCTGATGATTTTAGTTTGTTGATGAAGCCTGTGCTCATGGAATCTCATTCTCTTGTTGATGGTGTTCATATGCCTTTTCATTGCAGCCATTGTTTTCCCTTGATTTGTGAGATAAGTAAGACAATCTTGTACAGTGGATTCAAGAGAATCCACTTTATCCGTCAATTGTTTTGTTTTAATACTGCCCTCACTCCATCTAGCAAGATCATCGGGCTCACTAAAAGTACATTGGCTTTGAGGTTTTCCATCCTATCCATCAATTCAACAGATCTGCCCTCATCACTTCTTGGTGATTCATTGGGTCTTTTAGACATCCTCTTCTTCCTAGAAGAAGCAGAGATGCCCCCCCTTGTGGTTTCTTGGCACCGGGGTCCTTTAAGTAACTCCTGAAATGAGTCATCACTTAAAGTTGCCGAGGTCTGGGTCTTAGTGATGTTCCCACTATCCTGTGCACCCACCTTTGGGGCATCAGTAGTGAGAGCCCTCGCCTCATGTCCTCTCTCCTCCTTGGAGGACAACTCTTTGAGTCTGGGGTGTGACTCGATTTGTCCCCCGGTGTCCTTTGAGGAAGATTTCTTCCTTTTATAAATTGAGGAAATATTTTTGGTTTTGTTTGGTAGGTCTTCCACAGAGTGAAGAGTAGCACTCTGCAGATTTTTGTCAAGTTCCTGGGACACATGCAGGACTTCTATATTTGAGGGTGATTGAGTGACTGTTTGGGGTGGTGTTTGGGCTGTATTTGGGGGTGATGGAGTGGGTTGAGGTTCAATTTGGGTTGTATCTTTGATTGAACCCTCTCCAGTATGTGTTTGATCTTTGATCATATTAGGAAATAGAGGGGTTTCCTTGCCCAAAAATTTAAATTGTTTTCTCATATTTGAGAAAACTTTCTTGTTCAACTCAGGTATTATGAAAATGTTTTTGGGAGTTGACAAGTTTTGCAATTCAATGTTTATGATATGTTGGAGAAATCTGGGATACATTAAAAATTTTGTGGAACTAAGATTTCCCAACATACCTTCAAAAATCATGTAAGAAAAATTAAATACTTGGTCTGTGCATAAACATACAACAGCAGAGGCTATTGCCTTATTAAACTCATTCCAAGTACTTCTTTTTGGAGAAATACAATGCTGAATTGTATGTACTAAAAATTTCCATTGTGGGGAGAGAAGACCTTTTTGAAAAGTTACTATATTCAGTCTGCCCTCATAACCCATTTTATTTAAAATTTCAGCAATGTATTCCTTAGGAAGAGTAGACATACCTGAATCATCATGTAGTTGTAGATGGTATCGGATTGATTGTTCAGTTACTGTTATATGCTTTCCATCTACTTTTGATTTGATCATCGATGTGGTTGTTCCTTCTGTTCTTTCAGCATTGGTCCAGAAATCAACCAAGTGCTGTTGATATGCTTTTGGTTTAACAGTTAAAGCAAACTGTATGTAAGAATTTCTCAAAAATTTAACTATTGGACGAAAGTCTTTGGTTCCGTCGGGAATCTTTAGGAATGCACACATGTTATGAAATTCTGAATATTTAAGATCGGTTTGCACATCGAGAGATTGTAGAGTTGCCATTGTTGTTGATTTTGAGAGAAAGATGTAAGATTTTTGTTATTGACTTAGTGTTTTTGATCGTAAGCTAGGGTTTATCGAGAGGAGTTAGCAAATTGAAGTGAAGATAATGCTAAACTAATCGACTGCCGCCTTTTATATCTTTCGATTTAACCTGCAAAAAGACTAAATTGCCCTTCGAATCATAACATAACGGTTATTTTCATGGGGGTTAGTTTGGTAATTGTGATTCTGAAAGACCAGTAGTAAATTGAGATATCAGTAATAAAACGTCAGTAGTATCTACTAACATCAGTAGTGACTAAGGATTTTGATATCAGTAGTAACTATAGACATCAGTAGTAAGTTTGGTGATCAGTAGTAAGTCCAATATCAACGTCAGTAGTAACTACTATTGATCAGTAGTATCTTCAATAAGCCTTGATCAGTAGTAAC
The DNA here is from genome assembly GCA_963853835.1 of Calendula officinalis. Taxonomy (NCBI): domain Eukaryota; kingdom Viridiplantae; phylum Streptophyta; class Magnoliopsida; order Asterales; family Asteraceae; genus Calendula; species Calendula officinalis. Next base: position 24,212,280 of record OY970825.1, read on the forward strand.
TTAGTTATAGTCTTTCACCAGCATCAACTCATCAGTAGTAAACAATTTCTGCCCCATCAGTACTAAGTATGATCAGTACTAACTGCAGCATCAGTAATAAGTTGATCTGTAATTTACTCCAACAGTTTCTAAATTCGTAAAAATACACCAAGTCTTAATTCGTAAAAATTAACAGGGTGCCAGTATTCGATACACATGTTCTCAAACTTTCAATACAGTACATTTGGTTTTCATACTTATACACATTCAATCCTAAAATATACACGAGAGAAAGGAACACAAACGTACATAAGTTAGTAGAAAGTGAAGGTGAAAGCTACTTCAATCTAAATTGTTTTTTCCCCTTTTTCTTACTCTTATTATGCTTTCTCTTACTTTTGAAAATGATTTCATTTCCCCCCACATCATAACAGGATAATCGTAACATGGTAGCAAGACAGTAGCATATATAAAACAATCAGTTCTTTAATGTATTTAATGTATAATATATCATATATATTATTTTTTTAATAAAAATACACCTTGAAACCGCCAGTTCCGGTTACCCGTCGGTTCCTGGTTCCTTAATTTTGAGATCCGGAACCGGAACCTCTTAGGGCGATTTCATGATTTTAGGAACTAAAACCGGAACCTCCTAACATGTTCCTGGCTCGGAACCTCCAGTTCCAATTCCGGTTACCCTTATTTTCTGCTCACCCCTAGTCACTATTATAGTTTAGGGGTGTCTTTTTGAACTTGTTTTGGGATTTATTAGCTTATTTACCTGTAAATAAGACCAAGTAGATGTTCATTTTAGCTTATGAAATATGATTTTTTTTTAACAACAAAAAAGGTTAATCACAGGCAGGGGTGAGCACAACAGGGTACCCGCCGGTTCCGACCGGAACCGGAACCAGAACCGGAACCACAGGTTCCTAAAATCTCGGAACCGGAACCTGGAAGACAGGTTCCTAAATTTTCGGAACCGGAACCGGAACCGCCGGTTCCAGACCGGTTCCGGTTACCCTGCCTCTAAATTCATAAAAATTTAAGTATTACAAACAAAATAAACAAGAAGATAAATCAGATAAATCACACAAACTAGCAATTACATATATCGTATAACTATTATAAATACCGTTTAACGATTTTAATATGGTTGAACGAGTTAAAAATAGAAATAAGTGAACAAAAATCACTTTCTAGTACTTGACTTCCATATTCAACGAGTTTAAATATGGCTCAATCAGTGATAATAAAGATAAAATCCATTTTATTTAGACTATTAAGTTTGTGAGATATTTTACATTTAGGTAAACTTCTTAAATTTAATGTATATTATCTTATATATTATTATATTTATTAAAAATATACCGGAAAACCACCGGTTCCAGGGTATCCACCGGTTCCAGGTTCCTTAATTTTGAGAACCGGAACCGGAACCTCTTAGGGCGGTTCCATGATTTTAGGAACCGGAACCGGAACCTCCTAGCAGGTTCCTCGTCCGGAACCTCCGGTTCCGAGGCGGTTCCGGTTCCAATTCCGGTTACCCTCTTTTTCTGCTCACCCCTAATCACAGGTGATCTTCAGCATTGTCATCACCCATCCCGACCAACCCCGAATTTCATTATCACAAACTACCGATACATAATACCGATTACACCAATATAAACAAACAGATAAAACTAAAACACCACACTAAAATCAACCAAAGAGGAACACCTAATTGCTAAAATGATAAAAAGAAAAAATGCCAGCGCCCAAAATAGTTCGTGTTTCAATCCGCCGTTAGTTATATTATGATTGGATCTGTGCATCAAGTCCCCCATGCGATACTACTCCAGTTTGTCTTCGTCCGATGTTTTAACTGAAAAAATGCTTGGGCTTGAACTTGCATATTAATTGTTTGAAAGGCCCCCAGATTGTTGTTAAAAACAGCTTCGTTTCTAGCATTCTATATGTGCTAAAGTGTAGCAATAAGAGCTGTTAAAAATTGTTGTGACTTCTCCTTCGTGAAATTTACCCGAACATGCCATTTCAATAATTGATCAAAACCCCGAATCTGGCCGATATCTACTGCCCACCACTTACAGAAGTTTATCCAAATATCTCGGGTTTTGCAGCACTGCCAGAATAAATGACTAGGGGTGTTCGTTTGGATACTTTGGATTTATCCGAACCAAATAGGTGAATCCAAATGGATTTTGGATTTTAAATGTTCAAACCGAACCGTCCAAACTAATTTAAATCCAAACCGATCCGAACCAAATTACAATTTGGATAATTTGGATCTGTCTGAACCAAACCGTTTTTTTCTTAATATACTTCACAATACTACAAAAGTAATATTAAGTTTAATATATACAATTTCAAAACGATAAACTACTTTATACATAAAAACAAGTCTAATGTATAGGATATTTCGTTAATTTCGATAGTTCATATATTTGGTTTTCTAGAAATGAGCTACAATTGTTATATATGGGGAGTATTTATATATTTATATATATAGAATATTGCTATTTGGATTGTTTGGACAATCCGGATTTTACAATGAAAACCAAATCCAATCCGAAAACCAAACTATTAATTTGGATCAAATCCAAACCGATCCAAAAAACCAAAAAATCAATCCAAACGATCCAATCCAAATTGTCCATTTGGACAATCCGGATTTATCCGTATAGTGAACACCCCTATAAATGACCCTCATCTTCGATCTCTCTTTCGCAGAACACTTAAACCGCCGATTGTAAAATTATACCCCGTTTTAGTAAGTTAAAACACATAGGCAACCGTTTAAGATAGAATCTCCAGAAAAAATTATTAACTCTTATTGGCACCGCTTTTAACCATGGCGAATTAACCTCTGAACACGGGAATGTTAGAGCACCTTCGAAAGCATTTCTAGCCAACGCCATGTGAATTTGACGTCGGGCTCAAAGGCCCATTGTCACACCCCGCCAAAAATGAGTTTTACTTCATTTAAAATGTTTTGCGGAAGAACGAAGGTGTAACGTTCATGAAAACATAGCAAAAACTAAGTAAACAAACAACCACGCAATAACAAAAAATAAAAGATTGTTTCACTTTCCAAAAGTAGAAAGTTTCCAAAAATAGTAAGTTTCTTAAAATAGAAATTGTTTTGAAATGAAATGATTGTTCGTAAACTTAATGTTTTAATCATGGCTCACGACAATCCCAATGCTCATATCCTCCAAACTCCACTGCACCTAATTACCTGGAAAAACATAAATAGTAAAAGGGTCAACAATAATGTTGAGTGAATCCACAGGGTTAAAGTAAAAGTAAAGTAAAGTAATGTGCTTTGCTACTCAAAATGTTTGTTATGAAAATGGTTTATGACTGAAAAGTATAAAGTTCAACACCCATATGTTATGAGTAGTAAGTATCAAATGTTTAGTGTAGTTGTAGAATATCTACAACTACCAGTTATGTTTATGAAAAAGTGTTGAACAAAATGTTATCTTTGACATCGCATGAACTGTTATCCCCAACAGGTAGCTAGTCTATTGAGTTAATATACCAACCCCTAAGTCCACAATCAACACTTCAACTCCATTATGTTATCGTTCTTTTATGGATATACACTCCCGGAGATGTCTTGGATAAACCAAGTAATGATCTAACGTTCGATGGGAGGATGAGTGTCAGCTAATAGTACTATCTGCATATCCATGGTCTAGATCCACTAGTTAATGATTGCTGGCAAACCTTAGTCCGGTATAATAATTGTTTGTCATGCCAACGCGATAATGAAAATGTATATGTTGTACAATCATAGTAAAACAGTAGCATTTGTTTATGTTTTCCACCCCAAAGTTTATAAAAACAGTAAAAGAGTAAAAGGGGTCTGTGGACTCACCTGGCAAAGCTTAGCGACACAGTACTTAGGACAGAGGAATCCTTTGGAGACTCCTAGCTTCCTAAATGATTTAACTAATGATTAGAGTAAGCTAACACAGGCGATTCTACATCCAATATAAGTTAAGTGATATGCATTTCAAGTTATGTTTTATGTTTTGTGACATCGAATGAACTTGGATCATTGGGCCTTAATGGGCCGAAATGAAATGAAATGAAATGGGCTTCGAAATGAAATGAAATGAAATGGGCTTGGGTTAGGCTTATTGGGCCTAGATTGGACCTATTGGGCCTAATGGGCTTAATGGGCTACTAGGTTGGGCCACTTGGGCCTCTTATTGGGCTTAGGTCCAATTAGATTGGGCCATGGATTGGGCTTTGGTCTGAATGGGCTTGGATACTAATGGGCCAACTAAAGTTTGGGCCCGATGGACTAAAGTAGATCGATATGGGCCAAGTATGGGCCTTGGCCCGATTGGGTATTCGGGTTTGGGTCCACGGTTTGGGTCAAGATCCGGCCTTGACCCGGTTTGACTTATTGGTCAACATTGGTCAAATCTAAAAGTCAACAAAAGTCAAATAGTCAACAAAAGTCAACATTGGTCCAATAGATTTAGACTAGGGTTTAGTGTTCGGTTATGGGATCCGGTTTAGCATAGGTATTGGTCAACAAAGTCAAATCTAGCTATCATAAGGTCAAATAGTCAACTATGAAAGTCAACTAGGGTTAGGGTTTGATGAGCTCGGCTAGGGTTTAACCTAGGGTTGGCCGACTAGGCCGAAACTCTACGGTTTTGGTTCTAGTTCGGTGTAGATCGAGTCTAGGGTCGAGTTTGGTGTCTAGATTGGACATAGGTTCGGGTTTAGAGACTAGATCTAGGGTTTAACATGTCAAAGTTCGAGATCTAGGGTTCTAGCAACGAATCTAGCAACAAGTCAAGCAATAAACACACACACATGCATATGGTCGGACTTTCTTGGCTAACCGAGACCATATGGCCTAGGGCCATGGTCTCGGGTTCGAAACAGCAACTAGACAAGGATTAAACAAGTAGAAAACAAGAGGTTAGGGTTCATACCTTGGATCGATGAGCAAGAAAATGGAAAAAGGGCTCGGGATTGCTTGCGATCGGAAAACGGACGAACAAGGGGCTCGGGTTTGCTTGCTTCGATCGGAACTCGGGACTTGTGGGTGTGCCTTGGCCGAAATTGGTAAAGGGATTTAGGGTTAAGGTTGTTTAGTATTTATAAGGAAGAATTAGGGTTTGGGGAATGAGAGTTATGGATGGATAAGGACTCTTTTCAAAACTAGATGAGGATGGATATACAAGATAAGATCAAAGCAAGTAAGGAAGACCAACCTCACCACACTAGGTGGTTCGGCCGAACAAGGAAGGTCACGAGTAGGGAATGACCGGCCACTTAGTGGTCGGTCTAGGTTCGAGTACCGGTTTAGAAGTTTGGTTCATTCGTGTCACGTTTAAATTAAATTCGTTACGTTTATTGTTTTATCGAATAAGTTATCGTTTTAGAAATGATTTAAGCTCATAAGTGTCACCATAAGTAAATAAAATGTTTGTGTTGACTAAAATAGTCAAACACTAATGTATGGTATAAAAATATGTAGGTTTGTTGTGTATTAGGATGCCAAAAATAGAAATGTCTAAAAATAGAAACTTTCTAAATAAGGAAAGTTCTAGAAATGAAATGAAGTTACATACCAGAAATATCGAGTTGTCATACCCATTTAGGTGTCAACTGCCCAGTTTCCGGAAGCAAAGAATATTGAAACCATGAGTCAAGTGGAATATTAATTTTGTCAAGGTGTCCTCGAATTTTAACTATATTATTCCATACACCCGAGAATTTACTAGACGGGATGTGAGGATACGGGATATTATGAAGAGCTCATATCACCTTTTTCCAAAGAGACCCATCCTCTTGCTTCAACCTCCACCACCATTTTCCCAAGAGAGCAAGGTTTTGAGCTTTTAAGCTAGGTACGTTCAAACCTCCCGTGTCTATTGGAGCGTTCATTTTCTTCCAACTAACCCAATGGATTTTCCGTTCTCCATTTTTTGATCCTCAAAAAAATCTAACCTGGATTGCCTCTAGTTTGTTAAGAACGCCTTCCGGTACTTTATACAAGGAAAATTAGTAGATACGAATTAAGAGCTCCAAGAACAACTTTAACTAATGTTAATCTTCCACCATATGATAAAGAGATGTGTTCCATGATGAAAGCCTTTTTTGAAAAGTATGACTTATTAGCATATTACTTTGACTTTATTTGTAGCTCTTTGAAGAAACAGATCTTTTAGCACTTTATTTTACCATATATTCCTTTTATTATACATTTTTTTTTGGTCATTTGAACATTCTTATAGAGTTATAACTTATATATGCTAAAACAAAAGTTTATGAACTTATAATTCATAAGCTATAAACATATACTCCCTCCGTCCCACAAAAAACTTCCCATTTCACCTTAAATTTTTGTCCCACAAAAAACTTCCCATTTCCTACATTTGATGGGCCCACATAATATAATACTATTATTAATAAGGACCCCACCACTATTTATCCACTAACTATCTTTCTCTCTCCAAACAAATCCTATATTTTAATCAAGTTTATTACCAATGACCCCACCACTAACTATCATCTTAAAACTTGTGCAAAAATGAAATGGGAAGTTTTTTGTGGGACGGAGGGAGTATAAATTATAAGTCTATTTTATCAGCTAAAATAAATACATCGTTAATTAATTTGATTATTAGTTTTAACTTTTTATCGTTGGTGAATGACATTGGACATGCAAAAGTAGGTTTAAGAAAAAAAATAAGGGGCGTCTCCGAGAATTTGAAGGTCCGATGCGAAAAGATAAAAATGGGCCCCTAAATGCATACTGCTATATATAAAATTCATTATTACTAAAAAATTTGTTGTATCAATTACTTAAACAATATAATGATTAGTATATATAAAAGATGTATATAAAAAATTGGGTACCCTCGAAAATATGGGTCATGTGCGGCTACACCGCATGCACCTCCTCAAAGACACCCCTGAATCTTACCATAACGTTACATCATCTATTGTAATGACAAGAAAACTGACACACTCTTTTCAATGACATCTTTTCAAAAAAAAAAAATTCAGTTTTGTCACATTAACGTCACATATCATTTTTAATTAAATATAAATTTTATATATTAAAATTTGGAAAATGATAATGACAGCCCTTAGAGCTGTCAATAACAAGACAAAATTAATGTAAAAACCGCCCCTTGAATTTTAGGAACACCAGTCCATCAATGAATGTACAATCGTTTTATGCATGTTAGAGACAACCCTAAGGACTGTTATTAACAAAACCCTTAAAATTTTAATATTATTAAAATTTTAATATATTAAAATTTATAAATATTAATAATAAGAAAATAATAAAGATTAAAAAATAATAATAAAAGTAACTTTTAATAATTATTAAAAGAACTCTCTCATATCCCTTTACAATCTTTGTCTCTTACTTTTCAGTTAACCGACGAGATTGGGAAACAGAAGCAAACCGAAGAGCAAGGAAAAGTTTGCCAACCGTGTTAGTTTGGAGGAGTAAAGTCACGAGAAAACTGACGAGTTATGGGCACAAGGCCACATGTACGGGTAAGTTGAGCATCACTGTGTCAGTACAAAGTTACTTGTTTTTACAAGTCGCATTTCTATCTTCCTGAATTTTAAACAAAATTGAGCAATTTTGGTTCATTATTTGATTGTCTTTTGCGCAAACAAACAATTTATACTAAAAATACGATATCATATTTGGTATTTGATGTATTGTTTGGATATAAACAGATATACACATTCTATTACTGATGCCGCAGTTGGTACTGATCAAGGCATATTGAAGTTAGTACTGATGGGGCAGAAAAGCAATATACTACTGATGCTAATCTTGGAAGTTACTATTGATGACACTTACTACTGACGATCAACAATTACTACTGATTCTATTTATGGTGCTGATCGAGTCCGAGATTCTAGCTTAGTTTGTTATAGAATGTATATCTTGATGTATATTGATTGTAATCGAATCCTAGAATAACTAGGTTAATAATTTAGGCTTCAAGGACTATTATAAATAGTTCCTTACGAATTGTAAACGTACGTGTGTATTGATCGATAAAATTAATATACATTGAAGCTTTTTGTGATTACTGTGTTCTTATTCTTATTCGTATTCATTAACAGTATTCATTGTTCTTAATCAATTAACATAAGTGTTGATCCGCTGCAACTTCTTATTGTTAGTAGATCTTAGATTAATTAATCTGTCTGGGTTAATCGATCCTGACAAGTGGTATCAGAGCTTTACGGTTCTAGATCTACGAAGTAAGAACAACAAAAAGTTTCATACTTTTGAACTCAAAATTGTTAATCATGTCTGATAACAATGAAAGCACTCAAGCTAACAAAATTCCCATTCTTACTCCCAACAACTTTGGAATGTGGAAGAACAGAATCAAGCAATATATGCTTATTACTGATTACTCCATGTGGGAAGTTGTTGTTGAAGGCAACAAAACCATCCAGACTCAAGTAGCAAGCTCCTCAACTGAAGTCGACAAACTCAAGTGTGAAAAAGAGAAGAAAGACAAAGGCATTGAACTCAAAGCCTTAATCACTCTTTTGCTTGCTATCCCCAATGTTTATCAACATCTCTTTGTTGAATATGATGATACTAAGAAGCTATGGCAGGCACTGGAGAAGAGATTTGTTGGCACCAAAAGCACCAAAAGAAACATGAAATCTGTACTGAAACGGGACTTTGAAAACTTCAAAGGCCAAAAGAATGAATCATTATCACAAGTCTTTGATAGGTTCAACAAACTTATTGGTGAACTGAATCAAGTTGGTTACAAACCAGACAATGATGATGTAAATAGAAAGTTTCTCAGATCTCTTGGTGAGGAATGGTCTATGTATACAGTCATATATAGACAAGATGATGCTTTGGAAGAAAAAGAGCTGGATGAGTTGTACAATGAGCTAAGAGTGTTTGAATCTGAGGTAAGTACTAAAACTCTAAATTTACCTTCAAACAATGCTGATTTTGTGTCTAGTACAGGAACATGTCAGAAGGCTATAAAGAATGCAAGCATTGAAGATGTAGCAAGAGAATCCTTCTTCACTAGTCATGTGCATACTACATTAATTAGTGAGGATTTAGAACAACTCAATCCTGATGATTTGGAAGAGATGGACATCAAGTGGCAGATGACAATGCTGAGCTTAAGAACAAAAAAGTTTCATAAAAGAACTGGAAGGCAAAAATCTGTCTTACAACAAAGGTGATCGTGCTGGATTTGACAAGACCAAGGTCAAATGCTACAATTGTAGCAATTTGGGTCACTTTGCAAGGGAATGTCCAAACAAAGACCAAAGATCAAGCTACAACAAAAACATCACTTCCAATTCAACTGCTTTAGTATCTCAAGAAGGACAAGGATATGACTGGAGCTTTCAAGCAGAAGAACATGCACAGAACCAAGCTCTCACGGTCTTCACTACTGATTCTACTACTAAGGTACATTCTAAATCTTGCACTCCTGAATGCATTAAGGCATATAAAGAATTAGAAAAACTTAATAAATAAACACTTGAAGAGATGATTCTAAATAGAAATAGAAGAATTGAATACAATGGTTGTATAGCTGATTTAGAAAATCAAATTAAAATCTATAAAATAACTGATCAAAAGGTAAAAGATGAATTGCTACAAACTACTTATGAAAAAGAACATGTTGAATTAAAATTAAAAGAAACTTTGATCAAATTAGAAGAATGTCAAATGGAATTAGAACAGAATAAATTAACTATTAAAAAATTTGAAAGAAGTTCTAAAATTGTTAATGAATTAACAAGTAATCAAACCACTGAAAAAGTTGTGCATGGAGTGGGATATCATGCAGTTCCACCTCCAACTAATTTTATACCTCCTCTTAAACCAAGCACAGAAAGAACTTTAAATGATTTAAAAATAGAAAATCAAACTGAAACTGAAACCAGTAATGAATCAAATGATGATCAAACAACTGAGTCAACTGATACAAGTTTTCACACAACACAAAGTCAAACTGAATCCCCAAAATACAACTCAGAAAATATATCAAAAATTTTAAGAAGGGGAAATCAAAGAAACTTGAACCAGTTAAAAGAACAAAGAAAGCCTGAAAGTGCTAAGTCAACAAAATTATCATGTTTAATTTGCAACAAGGTTAACCACATAGCTAAAAATTGTCACTTCAATCCTATAAACAGTCAAGAATTTAAAGAATTTAAAGTTAACAAAGAAAAGGAGAAAGCTTTAAAATTAAAACAAATTGAAGAAACAAAAGCAAAAGAACTTAAAAAACCACATCTTGAAACTCCCAAATTTGGAAGAACTGCACAAAGATTTGTGCAAAATATCAGGTACAAAAGTCCACACAGAAGTAATTATTTCAAAAACAATGGTAAACAAAATCAATTTCCTCAATATTCAAAGTTTTCAAACACCAGTAGAAATTATTTCAGGTTTACTACTGGTAAAAACCCTAATTACAATGCTGTCTGGTATAATTACAAAAACACTACTGACCATGCTCATACCTCATATTACCCAAACACTACTGGTCCATCAGTAGTAAAATATTCAAAAGCTAAACACTACGGGTACAAACCAAGATCAGTAGCTAACAAAAGTACCAGTACTAATCAAACACCCAAGAACATAACTGCACACAAAGCTCATTCAGTTAGAAAATCTTACTCTTCAAAGGATGGACCCAAGACAAAACAAGCTTGTGTTCCCAAAATTAACTAATCCTTTTACTTTATGTGCAGAGTATCCAGATCCCTGAAGAAGGTAGAACATGTCATATTGATAGTGGATGCTCTAGACACATGACTGGAAATCTTCAAATACTTAGAGATTTCAAGTCTTTTGAAGGAGGATATGTTGCTTTTGGAGAAAATCCAAGAGGTGGTAAGATTACAGGTAAATGTACAGTATCAAATGGTAAAATCACTTTTGATGATGTATTTTATGTTGCTGAACTTAAATATAATCTGGTTAGTGTCTCACAAGTCTGTGATAAGAAGAACAAAATTCTTTTTACAGATGTAGAGTGCATCATTCTTTCTCCTGATTTTATTTTAGATGAAAAATTTGTTGTTTTAAGAACACCAAGGAGAAACAATGTGTATTGCCTAGATATAGGGGGAGAACTCATTTCTTCAAATGAGATCAACTGTTTTATATCTAAGGCAAACACAAATGAATCAGATCTCTGGCATAGAAGGATGTGTCACACAAATTTTAAAAATATGAACAATTTAGTCAAAAAGAATCTGGTAGTTGGTTTACCACAAAAAGAATTATGTGTGATCATCATTGTGTTGCCTGCCTAAAAGGTAAACAACACAAGACTTCTCATAAGTCCAAAGCAATCAATTCTATTTCTAATCCTTTGCAGCTCTTACATATGGACCTTTTTGGACCTACAAATGTAATGAGTATTGGAAAGAAACAATACTGCCTTGTTATTACTGATGATTTTTCCAGATATACTTGGGTCTTCTTTCTTAGGACCAAAGATGAAACAAGTGAAATCATAAAGAATCTGATTGTAAAGCTGGAAAATACAAGAGATCTCAAAGTGAAAGCAATTAGATGTGACAATGGAACAGAATTTAAAAATACTAATCTAATTGAATTCTGTGATCTTAAGGGCATTGACAGACAGTACAGTTCACCAAGAACTCCACAACAAAATGGTGTAGCTGAAAGAAGAAACAGAACCATCATTGAAGCAGCCAGATCTATGCTTGCATATTAAAAATTACCAATAACTTTTTGGGCTGAAGCTGTTAATACTGCTTGTTATGTTCAAAACAGAGTATTAATAGTTAAGCCTCACTTTAAAACACCTTATGAACTTTTCAATAAAAGAAAACCATCAATAAGTTTCTTAAAATCATTTGGTTGTCCTTGTACTATTTTAATTACAAGAGAACAAATTGGTAAGTTTGACTGCAAAGCAGATGATGAAATATTTGTAGGATACTCAACTCAAAGCAAATCTTACAGAGTATTCAACAAAAGGCTAATGATCATTGAAGAAAGTGTAAATTTATCCTTTAATGAAAATCTAATGAATGAACAAGGAAATGGTCCATATTGGCTGTTTAACATTGATAATCTAACCAAATCTTTTGATGTTAATTATGTGTATAATACAGGAGATTCAAACAATCAAAGCCAACAAGAAGGACCATCATCAGGTGGAAGGCAAGAAATAATGAAATATATCTTAGTTAATACTGATCCCATAGTTGATACTGAGGACAGTAGTAACTCTGATAACCCTAGTTTCATTGACACCAGCAACAACACCAACTCTGAAGATACTACTGATCCCAGTAGTAACTCTGAACCTCATAGTTTTGATGATGATCTACACAACAATGATGTCAGTAACAACAATGACCCACCTGAGGTCAATGAAGAAAATGGTACTACTGACACCAGTAGCAATGAAGAATCTCCACAAAATACAAACAATCAGGAAGAAACATGGACCGATGTACAATTTCCTGAATCCAATGAGTCAAATCTAGATACTGAAATTACTGTTGACAAAGTTCCAGGAACCAGAACTGAAAAGAATCACCCTTTGGACCTAGTCCTAAGTGATGTCAATTCAAACATGCAGACAAGAAGCAAATTTAATTCTTCATTAAATTCAAATGTTTGTAACATAAGTCTAATATCTAATGAATGCATGTATGAATGTTTTCTGTCATAGGAGGAACCTAAAAAGATTCAACAAGCTATGAAAGACTCAAACTGGATCATAGCCATGCAAGAAGAACTTCTTCAATTCAAACTACAAGCTGTATGGACTCTTGTACCTCTACCAAAAGGAAAAAGGCCCATTGGAAAAAGATGGATTTTTAGAAACAAAAAGGATGAAAGAGGTATAGTAATAAAAAAAACAAAGCAACACTTGTAGCCCAAGGATACACACAAGAAGAAGGTATTGATTATGATGAAGTATATGCACCTGTTGCCAGAATTGAAGCAATAAGAATATTTCTGGCATATACTTCATACAAGAAATTCAAAGTCTACCAAATGGATGTGAAAAGTGCCTTCCTTTATGGGAAAATTGAAGAAGAAGTGTATGTATGTCAACCTCCAGGATTGGAAGATCCAGAACATGATGAGTATGTGTACAAGCTAGACAAAGCTTTATATGGTCTTTATCAGGCACCAAGAGCTTGGTATGACACATTGTCTTCATACTTACTGAATAACAATTTCAAGAGAGGTGTCATTGACAAAACTTTATTCATAAGAAAGGTCAAAGATGATATACTACTGGTACAAATATATGTAGATGATATCATCTTTGGATCAACAAATGATCAACTGTGCAAAGAATTTGAAGAGCTAATGCAGATCAGTTCAAGATGAGCTCAATAGGTCCAATGAACTTCTTTCTTGGACTACAAATCAATCAAAGATCAGATGGTATTTTGATCAACCAATCAAAATATGTTAGAGACATTTTGGAGAAATTTACAATGAAAGACAGAAAAAGTGCAAGCACACCAATGGAAACTCACAAACACCTACATCCTGATGTTGAGGGGGAGGATGTAGATGAACACCTTTACAGATCTATGATAGGTTCTTTAATGTATCTAACTGCATCAAGACCTGACATTATGTATAGTGTTTGTGTATGTGCCAGGTATCAAGCAAGACCTAAGGAACTACACTTGCAAGCTATCAAGAGAATCTTCAGATACTTAAAGGGAAAACCTTCTCTTGGTCTCTGGTATCCACATGCATCACCATTTGAACTCATAGCCTACACTGATAGTGACTATGTTGGTGAATGTCAAGATAGGAAATCTACTACTGGTGGATGTCAGTTCTTTGGATCAAGATTGGTGTCATGGCAATGCAAGAAACAAACAAATGTTTCAACATCAATTGCTGAAGCAGAGTATGTAGCTGCATCTGCTTGCTGTGCTCAAGTTCTGTGGATTCAAAATCAACTCCTAGACTTTGGTATATCTATTCTTCAAACTTCCATTTTTATTGATAATCAAAGTGCTATCAGTATTGTGAATAATCCAGTAAAACACTCAAAAACAAAACACATTGAAATAAGATTCCACTTTATAAAAGATTGTAATGAAAAGAAATTAATCAAGGTAGAGAAAATTCATACTGATAATCAATTAGTAGATCTTTTTACAAAAGCATTTGATGTAGGAAGATTCAGCTTCTTGGTTAGCAGTATTGGAATGATTTTAATAAATTAATTCTCAAAAGAAAATCAAATGTAAAGTTTTGTAAAATTTTTATAATTATAAGTATGTTTTACTACTGGTTATTTATTACTACTGATCGTGTGTTATTACTACAATTTAGTACTGATAGGGTCTCTCAGTAGAAATAGGGTAAGTAGAGAAACAATGGTTACTACTGATGTTTCTACTACTGACACTTAGTTACTACTGATCGACCGTTATCTGTAAAATACAGAAATTACAATACCGACCCTCATGAAAATAGCCGTTGGGTTATTATTCGAAGGACATTTCGGTCATTTTGCAGGTAAGATCAAAAAATATAAATAGCAGAGTGTGATTAGTTTAGCATTATCTTCTCCTCGATTCGATAAACCCTACACTAAACCTAATCTCTGCAAATTCCGATCAAAACCCTGCATCAGTATCAACTCAATTCCTTCCACAAATTCGAAATTCTTGCAAAATCGACTGCACTTTCTGTGAAATTTTCATCCCCAAAGATCAAAATCACTCAAATGGCAACCCTAAAATCTCTTACAGTCAAAACCGATCTCAAATATTCTGAATTCCACAACATGTGTGCCTTCCTAAGGAATCCTGATGGCACAAAGGACTTTCGTCCTATAGTTATGTTCCTGAAGAACTCTCCTATCAAGTTTGCTTTAACAATCAATCCCAGGGCATATGAACAACATCTTATTGATTTCTGGACAAATGATGAACGAATTGAAGATTCCAATATGTCCAAGATCAAATCTGTTATAGATGGAAAGTCTATCATTATCACTGAACAATCAATCAGACATCATCTTCAACTCAATGATGAATCAGGTATGTTCTCTTTACCTAAGGAAGATCTTGTTGATACTTTACAAAAAATGGGGTATGAAGGAAGACTAGACATAGTCACTTTTCAAAAAGGTCTTCTTTCACCTCAATGGAAATTTTTAGTACACACTGTTCAACATTGTATCTCTCCTAAAAGGAGTACTTGGAATGAGTTCAACAAGTCAATAGCTTCTGCTGTTGTCTGTTTGAGCACATGACAAGTATTTAATTTTTCAAACATGATCTTTGAAGGAATGCTTGGAAATCTATCATCTTTAAAATTTTTAATGTATCCAAGATTCCTAACTCATATTTTTAATTGTGAACTTCAAAATCTTTCAACACCTAAAAACATTTTTGTTACACCAGAATTAAACAAAAAGGTGTATTCAAATATGAGAAAACAGTTTAAATTTTCTGGAAAGGTTACTCCTCTGTTCCAAAATATGATCTATGATCAACCCCCAACAGGAGAAGGTTCAAGTCACCCAATTGAACCCCAACCAACTCCACCACTAAATACAGCCCAAACACCACCCATTCAGTCCACCCAAATAAATGAACCAACAGATGTCCTGAATGTGTCCTAGGTACATGAAATTAATCCCTAGAGTGCTACTCTTCACTCTGAGGAAGACCAGACCATAGCCAAAGAAATTTCTAAAACTTACAAAAGGAAGAAATCTTCCTTAAAGGACACCAGGGGACCAATTGAGTCAAACCCCAGACTCCAAGAGTTGTCCTCCAAGGAGGAGAGAGGGCATGAGGAAAGGGCTCTCACTACTGATGCCCCAAAGGTGGGTGCACAGGCTAGTGAGAACATCATTAGGACCCAGACCTCGGCAACTCTAAGTGATGACTCATCTTTTGAGACAGCACTAAGAGGACCCCGGTGCCAAGAAACCACAAGGGGGGGCACTACTGCTTCTTCTAGGAAGAAGAGTGTGTCCAAACAACCCAATTTATCACCAAGAAGTGATAAGGGTAGAAAGAAACAACCTGAATTGACGGATAGGATGGAAAACCTTCAAACCAATGTACCAAATGAGCCCAATGATCCACCCAAATGGGCTGAGGGCAGTATTAAACAAAGTAAATTGACGGATAGGAAGGAAAACCTTAAAACCAATGTACAGAATTGTCTGATTTTACTGAACAACCAAGGGAAAACCATGACCTACATGAAGCACTACATCAATACTCTGAACAGAAGACAGAAGAGGTTCAAGAATAGGCTTCAAAAGCAATCTAATTTGATCAGAATATTACAAAGGAAGATTGCAGATAGTGAGGCTCAACAGGTTGAGATCACTAAGGGGGAGAAAGATCAAATTCAAGGGATGATTGATCAATCCATAGCAGCAGCAGCTCTCCTAAATCTGAAAGAGGTCCATGGTGAAACATGTAACGCCCTGAAAATTTTAGTAATTAATAATAGTATTTTAATACTCATATTTATATTTAAAATGAAAAAAAAATTAATAAATTAATTAATGAAGTTAGACGGTTCGTATTATTTAGATGACCTGTAGTTAGAAGGTTCGTATCATTTAGGCGGCATGTAATTAGATGGTTCGTATTAGTTAGACGTTTATTTATTTGGACACTTTATGATTTCATAATCTTAATTAAATTGTACGTCGCGGGATTGATGTGGCGGATCATATTAATTGTCGGGTCTAAGTTTATTTAATTAAGAGGAGTTGTTGGGTCGTGTGGGCCCAAGAGGGCTGGTCCAAGTGCAAGGCCTGAATGCTTTTATATGAGATGGTTAAATTAGGTTTTTAGAGGATTAAGCTTTTTTTCTTCCTTTCATTTTTTCCTGCCGTCATTCTATTAGTTCATAAGGAGAGTCTATCAGAAGATTAAGGAAGAAGACGGAGGGCAATGGAGACTTTTGGAGCTGGCAGATTGGAAGAATTGTACTTGATCATGGGACGGTGGTATTATCCTCATTTAAATTCTTGCATCCCAACCGACCAAATCTCCAACATTAATATTCCCTGCAATTTTATTGGTGGCTGGATTATATTGTGGTTCTTGTCTTGTGCGTTGAGTTTCCCAGCCAAGAGCAAGCCACCGAGTTAAGTTTTTGGAAAGTGTTTGATCGTTGTATCTTGAACTGTCATAGGGTATATTCTTAACACTTTTTCTTGTACCGTTTAAATGTTTTCAAGTCAATCCCGAGCCATGCTCGAAGAACCCAGAGACCCGAGAATTCTGTACATCTCTTTAGATGTTCGGGTGTCGGTGTCGGGTTTTGCATTGAATTGTTATTGGTCACGTTATTAGTTTCTGGCAGATTGTTACCTCCATGTTTCGGGCTATTTTTGAGTGTCTTAGAGGTCGAATTTGGTGAGGGTTGTCTCTCAGGGATTTGTAGCCCTCTGAGATGGCTTTCTGAATTGTGCAAGAACTCGTTAAACGGATTTACAGTTTCAAAGTTACGGGCAATACCGTGGACTGTCGCTATGACATGTCGCTGGGCGACTGTTCTGTGTTGTCGGATGTTTTCGACACCCTTAGGGTCTGAATTAGATATGGCTCGTCTCACAGTCAATTGTCGGGATCGGAGTCTAGTTTCTCTGGTAAAAATTTAAGAGTCAATATAGTAAACGGTTTGGGAGTTATATCTGTTCCCGTGAGACTGACGGGTGCTGTTGGGTTTTTATAAAAACAAGATTTTGAGTCGAGTTTTAATACGGATTATCTTACGTGTTTTAGGATAATCTAGGAGCTAGCCGGACTATATTGTAAAGTGTTGGGAACTCTTCGGAGCTTACGTTATCGAGGTGAGTATTCTCACCGTGTATTCAGTTTTAACGTTGTACATGCATGACTTATGTGTTACATTTCTTGCACCATAATTGTTATCTGAGTTTGATCTGTTATCTGAGTTTGATCTGTTATCTGAGTTTGATCGGTTATCTGAGTTTGACCTGTTATCTGAGTATCTGAGCATCTGTTTATTTATTCATGATCTGAGACATTGTGCCTGGGTAACTGAGCTCGGCAAAAGGGTCATTCTGTGCTACTACTTGCTAGGGCAATCTGGGATAATTATGTTAAAGAGATAATAAAACATAATAACACACATCTGAGTTTTTAGCTATATGCCTATCTTGGGATCACCTCCCGTCTGAGTTTTTGGGATTATTCCCGTCTGAGTTTTTGGGATCACTCCCGTCTGAGTTTTGGCTTACGCCTATCTGAGGTGTGAGGAGGGGCGAGGTTGATCTCTCGTCCCAAATCACACAAGCGCGCTATATAAATTAAAATCTGAGTAATAAAATCTGAGAAATAAATCTGAGTAATTAATCGAGTAGATTCTGAGTAGGAGTACACCGATGTGCCCTCATGTGTTGTATGTTATAATTGTTTACATTTTGAGACTATTCACTCAGCTTCCCAGCTGACCCAAACTTTCCCCCACATTGTTTCAGGTACCAGAAAAGGAAAGGAGAAGGTGGACGGTTGACTGCTGTATCTTATCAATACTGATGTGGACAGCAATTAATATTTTAAAACACTTTATTTTATTTTAGCTATTTCCGCATTAAATACGTTTTAAATGTTAAATATTAATATCTAAGACTTATTTATGGGACCTTTTGATTATAATTTTGTTTTCAAAAATTTTAAAAATCTTGTAAATTTTAGGGTGTTACAAGTTGGTATCAGAGCTCTGACTTGAGGGATTTGGGTTTGCAAGGGGCGAATTCAAACTCAAGTTTGAGTATCGAGTTTTTTTTTTTAAAACGAGAAAAGAGTCAAATATTTTTCTGAAAAAAGTTTCTACATCAAACATACAGCATGTCACGTCGACCTCTCGCTTCCTATTGCCGGTAATATTTAAGAGTATTATTATTTGATATTTTGCTATATTCTGAGTATAGACGAGTAGTGTATTCTGAGAATTTTCGGTTTATTTCCTGAGAGAATTAACAGTGAATTATATGGCTAAACATATCTCTATCTGTATATAGATATACTATTACGAGATTCTATAATTCTGAGTATAATTTAGATCTTAATTTGAGTATAATTTTGATTTTAATTCTTAGAGTTCTATATATTTTATATATATATACAAATACAAAAGCATATACTGGAGAAAAGTGAAATTCTAAATTTTATTGAGAAAATAATAAAAGTTCCCAATGAGAGGAACTCCTAATAGAGTTGAAATGAGATTTTATAAATTTTGAGAAATTTTAACCAAAAGTGTAATAACGAGATATTAATTTAAGATATGAGATCCATAAGCTAAATAAATGAGAAACATGCTTTGAGTAAATGAGAAATGAGGAAATTATTAATATTAAAGAGGGGTATTAAATTTTCGTATTGGGATAATATTAAAATCGAAAAAACACTTAATAGACTGAATCATTTAGACGAGTAAATCAGAGACTAGTAAATCAAATTCATTAAGAATATTTTTATGAGGATTTACCAAGTTGAGTAAAAGAAAGAATTATTAAGTCAATAAAATGGGAAATAATTACATTTTAGCTAAACGAAAATATATCGAACCAAATTTTGATAATTAAATGAGTATGCATAATGAGAAGTGATTGAATCAAGATTAAGCAACCAAAAGATACATTAATATGGAATTCCAAATTTGTGTAAGAATCTATAGAATGTATTAAAAGAGAAAAAAAAAATTATGTGGTGATCTTGACGAAACAAAGAGTAATCATTTGTGTTTTGAATTAACCGAAACAGTACTGAGACAAGAGTATAAGAAGTAATGAAGCACGAGTAAAAGAGAAAACTTATAAAGGGTTGTAAGAATTAATCAATTTAAAAGGGAAAAGGATTGAGCATAGTTTTAATAAAACGATATATAGGTGTATGTCTAAATAATGAGAAATAGTTACATCAAAATTATTAGAAAATTTAATTTATATCAAAAGTGTATTTATTGAAGCGAGCTATATAAGCTTATTAGGATAATTAACCGAGAATGTTGAACTGGAAAATATTAATTGTCGCTCGAGACGGCAATAAATCGGATAAAATTTTGAGAAAGAGTAACCGTGATTCATGAGAAATGATAAATGAGATAACTAAGTGTAGAAGATAAAACGATATTCGTATTGCGAAAGTAACAAAGTGGAAATATTTCTATGAATCTGAGTTATCCGAGTATCGCGTATGAGACTAAATATACGCATGAGTTTCTGAGTAATGTTTATGAGGTTTTGAGTACTCACAGCTGAGTGCATATCTGTACTTATCGAATTATCAAATATGGAAAAATAATTTATTTTTCTTTCTTCGGAATATGATTTATTGGTGGTTTTTATGTGGGAAGTTGTGAACTTTGGGATTGACTCGTGACCAAACAAAAGCATGTGTCGAAAGTAATAGAGGGCCCCTATTACCGTACACACATGACTTTTGGTTGGTTAGGGGGAAATTTTGAAGGGAACGATGGACCAATGCTTGTTATTGTGAATTTAGTATATGTATCCTAATTGTGTGTGTGACTTCATACTTGCTTGTTTATTTTGGTAGACAATACTAGTTCCAAACTCGAGGACGAGTTTTTCTCCAAGTGGAGTTGAGTAGGGGTAAAAAGGAAAATTGTCAAGAAATAATTATCATTAATTATTATTTATAAATATTATGAGCATGATGCTTATGCAGGGAGATTTTGTTGGTATGAATTTAAAGTGCGAAATCTAGATACATATAATTGATCAAATAAATTATAAGAGTATCTATCAAATCAAGCAGTTGAGAATAATTAAATTTATTCTATGGGTAATTATAGAGTTTATAAAAAAAAACTGATAGATCGGGTTTACTGGAGAAATTAACAAATCAAGTTAATTGGGTTGAATGAATATCGTGCAAAAGGGAAGTAGTAATACTACAATTATATACAAAATAAGATAGTATACTTATTCTCTTGTGATTATAATGTGATAAGGAGAAATCATTAAATTAAAGTGATGAGAACTTATTAATGAGTCGAATATGAGAAAACTGCTACAATGAAATTTTGAGGAAAATGAGTTAAAATGAGATCGGTAATTTGCTGGTAATGAGTTATTATTAAAACGAGCTAAATGATAAAATTTTATTTTGATTAATTATGGAGTAATTTTGAGTTATAAGAAATTTACAAATCGAGTTACATAAGCAAAATAATAAAATAAGTCAAAAGAGAAAAGTATTAAATTAACGGGAAGTTTTATTCAAATTTTTGAAGTATTATAAAGTGTTAATAGTTTTGAGGTATTATAAAATTATAGGAGAAAACTCTATTTATGAATAATTATTAAACTTGAAATGAGAACAACTATTCAATAAATTTATATTGAACTTAGGAGAAATTTCGAAAAGACGAGAATGTACTGAATTGATGAACCATGAGTAAACCGTAAGATTTAGAGTAAAGTGTAACTGCGAAGTGAGTAAATGAGAACTAAGGAATTAATTCATAATTTGAGTAACGAGAAATCATTATAAATAAGAGTATGAAATTTAATTGGAATTTTTAGTGGGTAACATGAAATTAATTAGTAGATATGGTCAAAATAATTAAGAGACATTTTAAATTGTGTAAAATCAGTGAAACGGTCTATTAAAGGATCGTTAAACTAGATGAATGAGAAAACATCTATTAAAATATTATCGAGAAACCACTAAATGTAATAGAATGAGAACCTATTAAAGGGAATTAAATGACAAGATCGTTAATTTGAGCTATTTAAAGGGTTATCAACATCGGTGATATGCAAACCTAATAGAGTAAGGTAACAATATAATGTTAAAGAAGAGTTATTTTGAGAACCAATAACACGGTTGAGAGAGAGTATATCATTCCAAGTATTATAAGCTGGTAAATTGGAACACGCGAGTAGTAATAAGAATGAGTAAAAATGTGATTTATACCTAATGCTATTACTTGTAAATATTAGTACCTTATGAGTTGTTACTGAGTTAGAGTTTTGGGTTTGCTTCTGAGTTAAGATTTATAAGTTTGCTCCTGAGTTATACATTTTTGAGTTATACTCCTGAGATATGTTTTGAGTTTATTTCTGAGTGGGACTTCTGAGTTATATTTCCAGATCATATTTTGGAGTTATATACCTGAGTATATGAGAATTCTGTGTGATATGTATATTCCTTGTGATTTATTTGTATGATTTTTATATTAATTGATAATGGTGTAAACCGCTAAATTATTTATTATGCTGTTAACCAACTGTTGACCCATAGAGTAGAGGACCTTCCGAGTCATTTTGGTGGAAAATAGTCGATAATGAAATTTTTACCTATTGCTAAAATGTGTAAGTGGTCATTTGATAGAGTTGTGCGGGAAGAAAATTTTCCAAAAAAAAAAAAAAAAAAACTTGTTGTCGTCATGAGAGATCCGAGTGTGATTGTGCAAATGGTTTGGATGACCTGGTACTACGCTGAGCATCTGGTATCGTCAACAAATCAATAGTAAATTTCCAAGTGGAGTTGAATCGGTGATTCAACGCGACGTTAATCGCTGAGTGCAACAACTGTATCCGAATACGAGAGCAAGAAGACGCCTTCAGTAGAGTATCGTGGTGTATTTTATGCTCATTATCAACATTTTCTTTGCATACTGAGATCCATAGTGAGCATCCTGACCTTATTTCTTTTAGCCTTATCGTTTTGCGCCACTAGAGGCGGATAATTGTATGAGCACTTACGTGATCTGGAGTTCATTTCTATTAAGTAAATTCACCATGAAGAGCTTCTTTCTATTCATAACCTTATCGTTTTTATTCTTCTTTTCCATTTGAGTATGCATGTCGTAGGTCACCCTGATGAATTTCCTTTTCATTCTTAACCTTATCATTTTGTTTTCTTTCCCCATTCGAGGACGTGTGTCGTTAACGACCCTGAGTTTTGAGATGCGAGATCGCTACCCTAAACTTCTCCCGAGCGATGACTTCGGGGACGAAGTCTATTTTAAGTGGAGTTGAGTTGTAACGCCCTGAAAATTTTAGTAATTAATAATAGTATTTTAATACTCATATTTATATTTAAAATGAAAAAAAAAATTAATAAATTAATTAATGAAGTTAGACGGTTCGTATTATTTAGATGACCTGTAGTTAGAAGGTTCGTATCATTTAGGCAGCATGTAATTAGATGGTTCGTATTAGTTAGACGTTTATTTATTTGGACACTTTATGATTTCATAATCTTAATTAAATTGTACGTCGCAGGATTGATGTGGCGGTTCATATTAATTGTCGGGTCTAAGTTTATTTAATTAAGAGGAGTTGTTGGGTCGTGTGGGCCCAAGAGGGCTGGTCCAAGTGCAAGGCCTGAATGCTTTTATATGAGATGGTTAAATTAGGTTTTTAGAGGATTAAGCTTTTTTTTCTTCCTTTCATTTTTTCCTGCCGTCATTCTATTGGTTCATAAGGAGAGTCTATCAGAAGATTAAGGAAGAAGACGGAGGGCAATGGAGACTTTTGGAGCTGGCAGATTGGAAGAATTGTACTTGATCATGGGACGGTGGTATTATCCTCATTTGAATTCTTGCATCCCAACCGACCAAATCTCCAACATTAATATTCCCTGCAATTTTATTGGTGGCTGGATTATATTGTGGTTCTTGTCTTGTGCGTTGAGTTTCCCAGCCAAGAGCAAGCCACCGAGTTAAGTTTTTGGAAAGTGTTTGATCGTTGTATCTTGAACCGTCATAGGGTATATTCTTAACACTTTTTCTTGTACCGTTTAAATGTTTTCAAGTCAATCCCGAGCCATGCTCGAAGAACCCAGAGACCCGAGAATTCTGTACATCTCTTTAGATGTTCGGGTGTCGGTGTCGGGTTTTGCATTGAATTGTTATTGGTCACGTTATTAGTTTCTGGCAGATTGTTACCTCCATGTTTCGGGCTATTTTTGAGTGTCTTAGAGGTCGAATTTGGTGAGGGTTGTCTCACAGGGATTTGTAGCCCTCTGAGATGGCTTTCCGAATTGAGCAAGAACTCGTTAAACGGATTTACAGTTTCAAAGTTACGGGCAATACCGTGGACTGTCGCTATGACATGTCGCTGGGCGACTGTTCTGTGTTGTCGGATGTTTTCGAGACCCTTAGGCTCTGAATTAGATATGGCTCGTCTCACAGTCAATTGTCGGGATCGGAGTCTAGTTTCTCTGGTAAAAATTTAAGAGTCAATATAGTAAACGGTTTGGGAGTTATATCTGTTCCCGTGAGACTGACGGGTGCTGTTGGGTTTTTATAAAAACAAGCTTTTGAGTCGAGTTTTAATACGGGTTATCTTACGTGTTTTAGGATAATCTAGGAGCTAGCCGGACTATATTGTAAAGTGTTGGGAACTCTTCGGAGCTTACGTTATCGAGGTGAGTATTCTCACCGTGTATTCAGTTTTAACGTTGTACATGCATGACTTATGTGTTACATTTCTTGCACCATAATTGTTATCTGAGTTTGATCTGTTATCTGAGTTTGATCTGTTATCTGAGTTTGATCTGTTATCTGAGTTTGACCTGTTATCTGAGTATCTGAGCATCTGTTTATTTATTCATGATCTGAGACATTGTGCCTGGGTAACTGAGCTCGGCAAAGGGTCATTCTGTGCTACTACTTGCTAGGGCAATCTGGGATAATTATGTTAAAGAGATAATAAAACATAATAACACACATCTGAGTTTTTGGCTATATGCCTATCTTGGGATCACCTCCCGTCTGAGTTTTTGGGATTATTCCCGTCTGAGTTTTTGGGATCACTCCCGTCTGAGTTTTGGCTTACGCCTATCTGAGGTGTGAGGAGGGGCGAGGTTGATCTCTCGTCCCAAATCACACAAGCGCGCTATATAAATTAAAATCTGAGTAATAAAATCTGAGAAATAAATCTGAGTAATTAATCGAGTAGATTCTGAGTAGGAGTACACCGATGTGCCCTCATGTGTTGTATGTTATAATTGTTTACATTTTGAGACTATTCACTCAGCTTCCCAGCTGACCCAAACTTTCCCCCACATTGTTTCAGGTACCAGAAAAGGAAAGGAGAAGGTGGACGGTTGACTGCTGTATCTTATCAATACTGATGTGGACAGCAATTAATATTTTAAAACGCTTTATTTTATTTTAACTATTTCCGCATTAAATACGTTTTAAATGTTAAATATTAATATCTGAGACTTATTTATGAGACCTTTTGATTATAATTTTGTTTTCAAAAATTTTAAAAATCTTGTAAATTTTAGGGTGTTACAAAACAGGTCAAAGTTTTAATGAAGACCTGAACAAAGAAATGAAAAGTATGGATGAGGATATATTTGTGTCTGCAAATCAATCTCAAATAGCAGAACAAATAAACTCTCCAGTTACTACTGATGTCATAGAGACTACTGATCCTATGGATACTACTGAGGCAAAGGATCAAGAGGTTGTTACTACTGGTCATGTTGAAGAAGTAGATACACCAGTAGTAAATGCTCCAGAAGAAGAAATCATGGATACTACTAATGCCCTAGCAGTAGTAACTCCAACACCAACCTCACCAGTAGTAAATGAAAATCAACAGATTGTGGTATTTGAACCAGAAATTATACCAGTAGCAACCACCTTGGTTACTACTGAAGATGAAGATGAAGAAATACCAGAAATTCTTGAACGAGAACAGGTTATAATTGTAACTAAACCTCCAACACCAGAACAACAACTTGTCATACCTGACATTGATGACAATGTTAATTGGTATGAAGTTGATGAGTGTGAACTTCCTCCACACCCCAAAATATTTCCAGAGAACAAAATTCATTTATTCTCTCCATCAATTATATTCACTCCTGTTCCTGATATGAACTACACTCCACCTCCACTTTCCGTCTGTATTGGAAAAGGAAAAGAAAAGTTTGATGATGATTATCCAAACAGAGCTCTAGGTCACTACATGGTAAACAAAATGAACCATGTCAGACCTGCTAAACAAGATAAATGGAAGGTGAACAGGATAAGGTACTTAAGAAAAGTTGCTAAGACTCAAGCTCGTGAAGACAAGAAAAAGGCTGAAGAAGAAAGATTAAAAAATCAAGAAAATCAAGAAGTTGAGGTACCAATTCCACAGATAGAAGGAGTCCTAGTAGAAGGTCAAAAGGCAGAGTTTGAAAGACAAAGAAAAATAGAAGAAGAACATCTCAACTGCCTTGAAGACCTAGTAGCAGAATGTAAAAGAGAGAAGGTTGATCTACCAGATGATGTGTTTGAACAAAAGAAGAAAATGATTGACTTCTTAAAGTCAAAAGGGCACACTGCTAAGTCCTTTGGCAGAATGAAAATGATGACAATAGTAGACAAATATTGGACTGCCAAAAAGAGAGAATTAGCAGAAAGTAAAGCAGAAGAAGAAAAAGAAAAGTCTTAACTGAAATAGATCCAACAATCATTCTCTCCAGAACACCTACACCTGGTGAATCTTCAACAACTAAAAAGAGAAAAGAAAGTGAGCCTGAAACAGAATCAAGGAAGAAAAGAAAGCAAGAAATACAAGTCCTTGATTGTCCTGTTGCTCCTATTGAAGATAATCCAATTATAAATTGGAGGGTTGTTGATAATGCCATTGAAATCATAAGAGAAGATAAATCAACCCAGAGATTCACTAGATGGAAACCAATGATCATGTCATGTAGCAGAGCTGATATTACTAAAGTACTGATCATTGGAAAGCCAAGAATGACAAAGAAATCATGGAAGAATTCAGGAGCTGGATACTTAACCAAGATGATTGATGCTGCATTTTATCCAGACAAATATCCTGAAATACTCACAAATAAATAAAATGTTTATGCTTGGAATGTGCTCCCCACAGTAAACATGTACTTCTTTGAAAGATCAAGCAGAAACTGTGAACTGTACTTATATGAAAAAGAATATCCACATCCAGAAGAAACTTTGTATCAGATATTCACAAACACATTAATGAAACCGTATGATGCTGTAATGTTTCAAGAAAAGTTTAATTACTTTGTTAAAAGAAACAGCAAATACATTATAGCTCAAAGAAAATTGCAAAATCAGAGAACAATTGAAGGGAGACAAAGAAGAGCTAAATTGTTAGAAGAACAAAATAAGAAGAATGAAGAACAGAAGAAACTTGATTAATTACAAATGAATTAACAAGTTTAGGGGGAGATTGTTGGGATATAAAACAGATATACACATTCTATTACTGATGCTGCAGTTGGTACTGATCAAGGCATATTGAAGTTAGTACTGATGGGGCAGAAATGCAATATACTACTGATGCTAATCTTGGAAGTTACTATTGATGACACTTACTACTGACGATCAACAATTACTACTGATTCTATTTATGGTGTTGATCGAGTCCGAGATTCTAGCTTAGTTTGTTATAGAATGTATATCTTGATGTATATTGATTGTAATCGAATCCTAGAATAACTAGGTTAATAATTTATGCTTCAAGGACTATTATAAATAGTTCCTTACGAATTGTAAACGTACGTGTCTATTGATCGATAAAATTAATATACATTGAAGCTTTTTGTGATTACTGTGTTCTTATTCTTATTCGTATTCATTAACAGTATTCATTGTTCTTAATCAATTAACATAAGTGTTGATCCGCTGCAACTTCTTATTGTTAGTAGATCTTAGATTAGTTAATCTGTATGGGTTAATTGATCCTGACATGTATGTTGCAAAACAAATGAAAGTAAAATTTATTTCAATGATGCAAGTAAGTCAGACATTTGTTCGATGACGGGAGAAATGAAGTACCGAAACATATAAATGTTTAAATTCAAGTAGTTAACGATCTTTGTTTTTTTTTTTCTTTCATTTTTCTAGTTTTGTGACTCGTTTGTATTTCTTAATGTTAATCTTATTTTGAGGAAGAACTATATCATAATTGTGTCAAACGTTTTAGAAATGGTTGCAATAGCGCTTATCATGTATTTTATTCGTTCATAATAACCGCCACATACATTGGTAATAATAGAACCCGAAGAATGAATCTTAAGCCATTACACACAATGATAAAAGGATAACATGTAACATTTACATTTTCCTACTATTACCAAACAAAAAAGAACAAATAGCATGGACAAAATAATCTTTAAAAATCGCCCTAATCTTGCTCAAACCTCTCACCACCTAAGCTTTGTTGGAAAATACTGAAAAATAATACAAAATATAATTAGGTGAAAATTAAGTAAGATTTACAAATTTAATCTCACATCAATTTGTGTCTTAATTACCTTCTCAATGAGGGATATATAGTATGGCTTGACCTTCTCGACATCAACACGGACTTTGCTTTTACTGTAAAGATCATACTTGCTGCAAGTAATTAATTAAACACTAATCTTTAGATTAAATGTTATAAAAACAATAGTCAGTGACTGAAATAAAAATTGTGGTACATAATTGCTTCTTTTTTTTTACTATTGACTTAATTAGCAAACTTACTTGAAAATTTGAAGCCACTTTAAGTTTTCAACATCCTCGGCATTCATCAAATGCTTATAGGCTCCAGCTCGATGCAATGCTGGCAAAAAGATATGTCAAATAAATTTTAGAGAAATTTTATTTTTTTGTATAAAAAGGTTAAATTAAAGTTTTATCGGCTTACGATAGAAAGAATGGTAACGAATAATAAATAAT
Source organism: Calendula officinalis (assembly GCA_963853835.1). Classification (NCBI taxonomy): domain Eukaryota; kingdom Viridiplantae; phylum Streptophyta; class Magnoliopsida; order Asterales; family Asteraceae; genus Calendula; species Calendula officinalis. Next base: position 24,241,003 of record OY970825.1, read on the forward strand.
CCCGCTTGAGGCAGTGTACTTCCATTTTCCTTAGCCACCTACAGATAAAATATATTCTTGTTACAAGGACTCCCAAGATAGTCGAGATTTCCTGGTATACCCATGACAAATTGATGGATAAAAACAAGAAAACGTAATATTTTTAAATAAAAATGAGTTTTAGATAATATACCAAGTACATATAGTCGTCATGACCCCATGAAATCATCACATTCTCAAGTCCACATCCTTCGGTATAAATTCCGTTCTTAGTTTGATAAGCGGGGTTGTTAATATCAGGATTTTCCTTAAAATACTACAATAATTCAACAATAAAACATAATTTTATTTGTAATAATAAAACAAATAAAATATTATTAACATCATTCATTTTTTATTAAAAATATACCTTGTGGTGAACAATTGATTCATCAAAAGCACAACCAAGAGGGTGTGTGTCGCCCACAACTGCCCATTGTGGAAGCTCCCCAAATCTTGGAAGAAGCAAAACTTTTCCAAGGTCTAGAATCCATAAGAACTAGTATTATGATTTGAACTTATTACATTAATACATCATCAATATGTGTATATATAGATATAGATATAGATACACACATAGATATAACTCATATAAGTATATACCATGAATAAGCGCGGTCAAATGCAACCAATCTTCATTCGGGTAGTCTTTCCTAATGGCTTCGGCCGTTTGCAACAAATGCTCGATTTGTGGTTCATCTAAATCGGGATCACTATCGTCAACTACTTCGTTTAGTAATTCACAACATTCCCATATACTCATCTCTAGCTTATCAAGTTTCTTATACTCTTCTCTCATTGTCTTCACCTACATTATTACCATCAAAATTTATATCATTTTCCATGTCTTTAACAAAATTATAAATAAAATAAAAAATATACGTCACTTACAAATTCATATGTTTGGTTAATGTGGTTCATCTTGTAGAATTCCTCCACTTGCTTTTGTCGTTCGCTCTCGACATCATAATCTCTATTAGAAAACGAAATATATCCTTGTCAAGTTCCACTCATTCTAGTAAGAAAAATTGTATTTCTTCATATTTAATTATGTTATTCATAAAATGATTGACATATGAAATCTACTAAGATTTTCTTTCATAGTCTCATCATTTGATTGTTACACTTGTATTGATCAAATGAGTTAGAAGATTTAGCAGAAATCAATACCACCTCCCTTTCTTGTGAAAATAATAAGAAAAGGAAATCAAACCTGAAAGTGTGACCAAATGCATTGATTTCCGGGGCATCGAAACCACCATTAGCGGCGTTATTAGGATCGATAAACCCACCATCTAATACCAATTCATTAGTATTATTATTGTTCTTGTTTCCCACCACTTCCGAATCTATGTAAAAAAAAAAATCAATACGATATGATAACATGCATCAGTTGAAATTAGTTAATAGGATACAATAACAGAATTAATAGTTACCGGGTTGGGATTGCTCTAAGCAAACAGTCATTTTCACACAAAATTGAAGTTAATGTTTTGATATTTGATGATGAATAATGAAAAGGGAGAGTTTTTATAGTGTTAACAGAGAGGTCCTTCTTTGCTATTTAATAAATTTAGAGTCCTCAACTGAAAAGGAAAATAAGATATATGTATACAAACTGTTTCCATCTAATGAAACGCGCCAATAGTCAATAGATGGATAGATACATACACGTTGTATATTACCTTTCCCACTCTTACCTACTGTGCGTGTCACCCAGTGTTCTGAAATGTGGTTGACTTGGCCGGTAAACAGGTTAAACCAGGACCCGAAAAAGAGTGCGGGTAAAAAGTATCCAGTCTATTCTCATTAATAACATGTTGCGACCAGACGATTTTTTGTGAAATCAGGCGATCCAGAAACCGTTTGTTTCTTAACCATTTGTCATGTAATCTAATCTGAACTTCAATTTTGGAAACTAATTCCTTAAAATTGGAAAACCGAATCAGAAGATTTGGAGGATGCTACAGTGATATTGGATACCGAATTACAGGAAATTAGCTAATCTGGAAGGTGATTTTAGTTTAAATACTTAATTTAAAACCATATGAAATCAACTTGGAACATGATTTCAATATAATTATGATTTGAAAGGTGATTAGTTAACTAGGATTTACCCAACCGTTCAACTGTTAAACGGTAACCCAATTATCATATGGATTCATACTAAGAACCCGGGATTTAACACATTGGTGCCACCTATTCTACCTTTTTTCTAGTTATTGTCTTGAATTGGAAAATAAAAAAAGAAAAATAAAAAAGAAAAAAAGAAAGATAACTTATCATGGAAGGTGATGTACACGCGCGGGGAAGAGAGAGTTAGGAAGTTGAGGGTAGAGTGAGTCGATTCCTACGTGTAGATGAGACCATGAGATCTAATCGACGGGATGCTGAGTCATTGCCCGACGATATTTTGACTTCTAATAAATTTTCGTAGCTGTATCATTTTAATTTTTGGAATTATTATCCATCCAAAATTACTTCATATAACGACTATAATTTTGACACGTCACCATATACATTATCTTGTAGCCGTAAACCATGGCGTATCATATCATGTAGTTTAAACTATTTTCATATTCAACAAAAATATCATAAAAGTTTATTTAAAACATGCTTGAAATTTCCATTATAGCGACAAATATTTTGATCATTCCACTTGAATATATGAGAGCCATGAATAAATTTCACAAATTTGTTTTCATCTTGTAAAGAGTAATGATATTTACGTTTATCATTTGTGCATATTCATGTGATTATTAATTTGATCATGACAAATGTCAAAATATGATACGAAGAGAGTTAAATTAGTGGATGACAAAATCCATTTATTCTTAACTATCAACTAATGATAAAATCCATTTATTCTTATATAGCGATTTTAATTTATACGAAGCAATTTCATGACAAAGAACAATTATGTCATTCTTTTTATCGAGTCCCTGATAAAAACCCATCAAAGTGGTGTATTACCCAACAACACCGGCCTCTTGACATGACTCCTATTCTAGGCTGGCGAAATCCAACCCAACTCATTTAAAACCTGAAAATAGCACGAGTTCTAACTTTTGACCCGTATGTTGTAAATGGGTCAACTGGATAACAACACACAATATAAATATTATGTATTTTTAAATATCATGTATCATTTCTTTATATTTATATATTTTTATCAAAATAAACCCTAATTTGGCCCATTAAGTCTTAAACAAACATTTCTAAAAATGCACCGTGTAAACTATAAATTTCTAATAATAAAATCATACTTATAAATATATACACATGCAATGATGTGTTCGAGGCAAACCAGTTACATCAAGGAAAGGTGAGGTTATGCTTTGTTGAAGGAGCTCGATGGACCCCGTTTATTTGGTTACAAGAAATAGACAAGACCTAATCTAAAATCTTAAATGGATCCTACTGATCTTGATATTGGGTCCCTTTTGGACCACTTCTTATAATTAAAACATAAAAATCTTTTAAGATAATTGTGCAAACATTGTATCACGGAAAATTAGACATGATACGACAACTGGACATGAACCTGACACGAAATTAGTAGGTTTTGATTAGAGGTTTTGACGCATTTAAGTAAACGACGAAAGTTAAACAAATTAGGTTAGGGTCATTACTTTCAACTCGAAAATAATCTGTATCACCTGTTTAAACGTGTGTGTATATATTAACAAAATTTACTTTTTTAAATATATTATATCTAAATATTATAGAAATTTAAGAGTTTATAGTTGTACTAGGAAAAGTTTAAACTATTTAAGTTCATGTTGTAACTTTTTTATGCTTTTACAGTTAAATTATCACTTTAACTTTAGATTTCAGTGTATCACGATTTAGACATTTGTTTCATTGTTGTATGCGAATTTTCATTGGTTAATCAGGTTAGTTGAGTTTCACATTTTCAGAGGTTTTACGTATTTCACGGGTCGTGTGAAATTAACCTTGTTGACTTAGGGTCGACACTTTAAACCTGTTTATTGGGTTTAAGGTGTCACATGAAAAGAACAGGACACGACTCATTTGTCAGGTCTACCTAAAGCTATCACAATTTAGTCAGTAACGAGATTTGAACTTAGGTCATGGTCAAAATTGAACACCAGTAGCATACATAACGAAATAGACAAAATTATGTTAAAATGAGAAAAACGTACCGTTAGCCATGATTGAATAGACACGAAAAAACCTTATACGTCGATCACCAGAGATGGTATATTTTAAGGAATCGAATATAGAAGTTGATTTGGTAAGTTGGGCACGGCGTGGTTAGAAACCCTATCTACGTATAACCGTCTGTTTAAGAGTGTTAATCCAAATAAATGAAATAATGAACCGTCCTACACCTCAGCTTATGACCCTAATCGGTTTTGGGGCCCACAGAAAATAGCCCAGCTAACTGACCCATTTACCACATTAACAGATACCGGGCTTATGGGCTCAAATTAAACCTATTTTAAAACTAGTTATCGTGGGTTCGTTGGCTTATTAGACTTTTTGGGCTAACCAACCGCCAGATCAATTGAAGAGAGTTAGGCCACCTATTAAAATATTAATAAAAAGTGAAGAGAGTCACTAAAAAGTAGTGGTCTAGGTTGTGGTGGGGAACCCATTTTCTTTTATTATATTTTTGTTTTATTATGATGTGGATTATTTTGATGTGGATTATTTTGATTAGTAGGTTTGATTTTATAATTTTAGGCTGTGTTGTGAATGTGTGAAAAATTAAGTTGATTGGGTTGTATAGGTATAAAAGAGAGAAATTAATATTTTAATAAAAATATTAGTTTGAGTTGAGTTACTAATAGGGATAGTCTAATAATAGTAATGATAAATTGACGTAACTATTAGAATCCATGTAAAAGAAATAAAATAATATTATGGTTTAAAAAAGCTATGAATATATCATATATAGCCTACATTCTTTCACTTTAAGCATGAAAGAAAATCGACTAATATTATATATTGTCACATCGTTAATTTGGGTCACACTTCAAACTCAATTATTATTTTGGTTAGAACTGTATAAACTATATTAAACCTGTTCCATATTATTCTACTTTTTTTAGGTAGCATTTTTTTTTTTTCAATTATTCACTAGAGGAATTGTGATTTAGAAATTCATCCGGGCAAGTGTTCGCATCTATTATGACACGGTCATAGTGGCGCCTAATGTATATATTAAACTTTTTTCTAATTAAAAGTTATTAAAAACTTTTTATGAACAAAATAAAAATAAGCATTTACTTATCTCTAGTTCGGAAGCTCAAATCCGCAATTAAGTCTCTTTTGATAATTTTCTAAATTTAGCACCTATTGAAAAAAGGACAGCATGACAAATTAACGTTATAAGTTGCATCATAATAGAAATAAACAATTTTTAGACATCAAGTAAAAAATAAACAATAATGTCTAATGAAACAAAATCATGAATTAAATGTATTACTAGACAACGACACACTATAAGCAATGTCTTCTTTGTATCAGACATCTCTTGATCAACAATGTCTTTCATTTTAAAAGGATGACGTGTTTTTATTCAGATATTAACGCAATAAATATAGTTTTTTTTAATGAACATAAGCAATGTTGAAGTTATTAGTAGAGCTTTAATTTTATATAAATTCCTCATACACTATCAAGTAAAGTATCTTCTTTGATCCTTTCCTATGGAATATCGGAATTTTAGGTGATTAAGAGATCTAATAATATATAGTCAAAACAAAAGAATAATCCTGTGTCTAGTTTACATATTACATCGATCGTGATTTGTTCTAGGAGGTCCAATAATATTATAAAGTCCCAAGGAACAATTATGGACCCTTGGATCTTCAATATCAATGGTCAAAATTAGATCACCAATTTAAATGATATTTTACACGGAAGGGTACTATTGTCATTTACGTGTGGCATGACTGGACATATCTTTTCACAATCATAACTTCTCTTTCTCTCTCTACACCCTCTGCTCTCTCTTTCTCGCATAAACCATCAAAGAAACCTTGATTTGAACCGTTTTTCGTCGATTTCTCTAATTATTTTGCGAAATGTGTTTGCTAATCACTGATTCAACATCGGATTTGTGATATGCTGGTATTTTATCTACTAACTACGGCCGATTCACCATCTACTACTTCGAAAAACCCTTCCGATCAAAATCGTCAAGAATCCGAACCTATTGTTGGTAATTTTAACTTGCTTTTGTTGTTATTATTAAGTTTTTTATAGTTTATGCACAAATACATTTTCATTTATGTGTTTTTGTTGTATTTCGAACTATTCTAGGGTTTTTATTTGATGATCCTTCGATTTCATATGTTTTTTGTTAGTAAATCACATGTGATTCGTAGTGTTTTTACGTGTTACCATTAGTTATGTGATTTAGTACAATCACATGTGATTGTTATGTAAATATGTTCCTCTGTTTTTTTAAAACTCTTATTTTATCAAAAAAACACATGTGATTGTTCATATAATCACAGTTTTAGTTTTAAATCACACGTGATTTTGATTTGTTCAGTTTTCAAACAAATGTTTTTTTGTTAATAACTTGTGATTGTGTTTCTTTTAAGTATAAATCCACATATTTGTTTTAGTTAATCACATGTGATTCATAGTGTTTGTACGTGTTATTGTTAGTTAAGTGATTTAGTACAATCACATGTGATTATTATGTAAATATGCTTCCCCTGTTTTTTGATAACCTTTTTTTATCAGAAAACACATGTGATTGTTCATACAATCACATTTTTAGTTTTAAATCGCATGTGATTTTGATCTGTTTTGTTTTCAAACACATGTTGTTTTGGTTAATCACATGTAATTGTGTTTCCGTTTAGTTTTAAGCCACATATTTGTTTAAGTTTATCACATGTGATTGTGTATATATTTAGTTAATCACATATGATTGATTCTATTTAGTTTTACATCAGATGTTTGTTAGTAGTTAATCATATGTGATTCTATATCTGTTTAGTTTTAAATCCCCTGTTTGTTTGAATTTATTATCTATTTCATTGTGTTTAAAAGTTGTCCATTGTAGTTATTGTTTCATAACTTATCTGTTTATATGTGTTTTTATAGCTGTTGATGCTGTTTAGAATTTAAAGGTTAGGAAAATGAAGATCTCATGGTGTTTTGACAAAAAATATGCTGAATGTGGTGTGTTTCTCATGTTACACATGGATTTATATATTGGCTAACCTAATAACTCATGGGACATAGAGATGCCTACAGATATTGATCAACAGAACAACGTGCTTTCAGAAAGAATATCAACCTGATCATTTATGGGAGTCCGAGATGCCTACAGATTTTAACAAACTGAACATCATGCTTTGAAAGCTCAGGATGCGCTTTTCATCTAAAGTATTAACTCCTGAGATGAACATCCATGCAAATAAGATCATTAACGAGACTACATTGTTTAAACAGAGAATTTCGTGGAAAATCTTAATCCATGTGATGTTATGTCGCAACTATTACACCATGTCATTTTTGTCTTGTAACCATGTGATCGTTTTTGTATTTAACATGTTATTTGTATATGTAAACAATCTAAACATAAAATCACATGTGTTTCTATAAAGTTATTTACAATCAAATCTAATCATTATCAAATAATACATACTTTACAATCACATGTGATTGATAGGCTAATCGCATGTGATTTGTTATTTAATAAACTCCCCTGTTTTATGAAGAAAATCACATGTGATTGTATTAACAATCACATCTAATCACAGTCAAATAATACATACTTTACAATCACATGTGATTAGTAAGCTAATCACATGTCATTTGTTATGTAAAAAGTCTCATGTTTTATGATAACCCCTTTTTAAGAAGGAAAAGAGATCACATGTCATTGTTATGTAACTTCTCTGTATTCAATCTTGGTGTATCCATGTACAATGATTTAACTAGTTTTGGAGTGAGATTCACATCAAAAGCTGCATATTGACATAATTAATCAGAATATATAATCACATGTGTTTCTATAATGTTATTTATTTTAGAAAAAGCTTTCATTTTATTAAAATAATAACGAGAAACTAGCAAAATACATATAATCAATTGTGTTTAATAACCAATATGTCCACGAAATTATAATCTTTTTACAATGATTACTAATCCAATTAAAATAAAACTCTTTTATTAAATCGGTAACAAGACTCTTCTTCATCTCCTTATTGTTGAACAAATGATCAAACCTACACCTCCATATCATCCAAGTAGAACCGAAGGACCCGAAAATACCCGAGTAGAACTGAAGTGTATACAGATTTCACACTTTCCGAGTGTACTTTACCCAACAACAAAACACAGCAGAATTATTGTGTAGCCCATTAACAAAATAACATGTAAATAAGCTCATTCTTAATTAACATCACGTAAATAAACCCATTCGAATTCTTTATGTATTGTTTTTGAAACTGTATTTTTCTGCACAAAAAAATCAGTAAAAACTAAAAAAACAACATTAAAAACTGCAGTTTTCTGCACAAAAACCAACAGTAAAAACTGTGTTTTTCTGCAGGCAAACACAACAGCTAAAAACGGCGTTTTTCTGTAGCCAAAACAGCAGCCAAAGTGCAGTTTTCTGCACAAAAAATGCAACTAAAAACGACATTTTTTCTGCAGCCAAAACAGCAGCCAAACTGCAGTTTTCTGCACAAAAAATGCAACTATAAACTGCGTTTTTCTGCAGCCAAAATTGCAGTTTTCTGCACAAAAAGTTCAGCTAAAAATTGTGTTTTTCTGCTCAAAACATTAGCGAAAATACCCAGACTAACAGCTAAAAATTGCATACGGTTCTACACGGTCCTTATTGCTCCAGACCGAAAATACCCAAAATATAACCAAACCGAACCGGGCCTTTTAGGTCCGGTCCTCGGTCCACAAAAATCCAGAATTTTGGTTCTCGGTCCAAATCGGGTCGTTCCTGTTGGTGGAGAAACAAATCTCCTCAATAACTTTCTTTTTTAAAGTTTGCAAGCCACTATAATCAATCCCGACAAGCACATCATTAATAGAATCACCACTTGGCATCGGTAATTGCATCCATCGAAAGATGGAATAACAAACATTTAAAGCAACTTCACATCTAAAAAACAAATGATCCACATCTTCCACCTCATGATTGCAAATATCACATAAAATTTCCCCTGTTTTATGCAAAAAAATCAGATGTGATATAATCAATCACAATATATAATCACATGTGTTTCAACAATGTTACTCGCAATCTCATTTGATCACAGTCAAATAGTACAATCACATGTGATTGTAGACGCAAATCATATGTGATTTTGTTAGGCATTAAACTACTCTGTTTTTTTTTCAAAAAATCACATGTGATTCGCCTAACAACCTCACCGATTGCAGTCAAACAACGCCTAGCTTAAAATCAGATGTGATTGTAGACTCGAATCACATGTGATTGTAGACTCGAATCACATGTGATTTAGCTAGGTAATAAACTTCCCTGTTTTGTTCAAAACATCACATGTGATTTGCTTACAATCACATGTGATTGTAGACGCGGATCATATGTGATTTTGTTAGGTACTAAACTACCCTGTTTTTTTTCAAAAAATCACATGTGATTCGCCTAATAACCTCACCCGATCGCATGTGATCGTAGAATCGAATCACATGTGATTTTTTATGTAAACTGAATTTTTTAAATTGTAATTTTTACCTGAATAATCGATTTTTTTATCTGGTTCATTGTTGTTGACATATCTGGATCTATATTTGATGATTTCAACGATTTTGATTTCGTGATTCAGATATTCGTTCGATTACGGTGATTTTTATGCAACCGCGACTTTGATTAGCCTTCAAATTCCAGAAAAACGTGTTTCGATCTTTGTGATTCAGTTGTTGATGTCGTTCGTTGTACTGAATGATTGTTGCCTCATAAATCGCCGGAATTCTCCATTAGCTGTGATGAATTCGCCGGAAATCGCCGTATGTGATTCATTGTAGGAGGGTTGTTTAATGTTTGCAAATGACATAATTACCCCTCCGTGTATAATTCTCTTATTGATCTTGATCATTGATTGTTTTTAATCTAATGGTCCTAATTAGTCCCTTGGGACTTTATAATTTTTTTGGACTTCCCTGAACGCAACTCTACATCGATCAGTAACAATATGAAAACATGCTATATCATGTATCTATCTATGTATTTATATATGGGGTAAGATTCAGTTCAGAATCATTATTATATACAAAATTCACAAAACCAAAATTTATAAGGGGTAACGTTCAATACAAAATCAGTGTCGAATGGCCAGTTCATTTAAATTGAATATACAATTAAATGTCAATTGTTAGTCATCTAAATATAAAGATTTAGATTCCAATTGCAGTTTTTATAGTAGTATATAATATTGGTTATGTATTAATCATTGTATTACGTGTAAGTGTGTGAATTGGGTATGTAGGCATGAGGAGGGGGTTAACGGTTGTAATCAATTGTATTATCAAAATCAATTGCTTTAGAGCTTTAGTCACAACCATAAACATCGTATTCGAGTTTGTTTTTCTTCCATTATCCCTAACACACGTGACATCAATTTATATACTATGCTTTATTTATTCGACGTTTAATCTATTCAATATTTCAAACATTTATGACCTTTGATTATGATATATAGTTAACCAGCATTAATATATATTACGCTGACAATAATTCATATGAATTTAACGTAAATAAAGATGTAAATAAAGATTGTAGAAGACGATATGAATACAAGATTTTGCAAGAAAATCATTATCTAAGATAACATTTTCTTGTTAATTTAACGATTTTTTTTGTGGTTGGAGAATATAATTTCTCAGCAAATTTGTAATCAGAAGAACTGGATTGGCAATACTACTAGCTAGCTTTGACTCTGGTAAATTCATAATTAATAGTAGTCCATTTTGTGATCAATTATGAGATCTATTCGATAATAATGTAATTTTTCTCCAAGACTTATGCTATGCATTCTGAGTGTTATTGTCATATACATAAAAGTTAAACGAAAAACAACTAAATTGTTAATGAGAAATTATGTAAACCACAAGTTAGTCAAAAGTCGATGGAGCATGAAATAAATATATAAATGGCATATTCATAAGAGCCACAAAAATTAAAAGTGGGTGAACATGTCTCCTGTATCAGGAACTAAAAACCATATTTAATGGCATTATTAAAGGACGTCTCCATCACCATCCCGTCTATTTATCATTATTTTTTCTACATTTGTCAAATTTATGGTTTTCAGTTTCTTTCCCCAGTTATATGAGATGGTCAATCTGGTAATCGTATAGAATTAAAATAGAATTTACATAATCTAATATTTTTGTCGCTTCAACAAGGAGAAGGGGTAAAACATAGTAGTAAGTTAGCCCTGCGTAAATTGGACCAACAATTGATCAGATTCGCATAATCGGATTGAACCGAATGGAACCGAGTTACATTGGTTCGGTCATCGGTTCTACTTTTTATGAAAAATCAGTTCTCGGTTCCCAATGGTTCAGTTCCGAGCAGTTTAGTTTGGTCCAACACCGAGAAAAAATCGAAAAAATTACCTTGGTTTTCGGTTCGGTTCCGGTCGATTCTCGGTCCGGTTTGGTTTGATTCCGAGTCATCGGTTCAACCATCGGTCCGAAAAAAACCATTTTTCCGATTTCCGGTTCTAGTCGGTTCGGGCAGGTTTGGTCCGGTTTTAGGACCGTGCACAGGCATACAACAAGAGTGTGGACGTTATCGAGATGGACCGGAAAGATGTTGAACTTTTGGATGTAATATAACAATTCTTATAGGATTGGTATTACGACTGGTAGATAGAGAGTTAGTGTGTTGCACACTAAGGAGATTTAGGTTTGTCTGCACTAAACTAATTACCTACTAGAAGGGCTTGAAATATTAGATATATATATGTTTATGTATTTCAGATGTCATGTTTGACATGATTCATATATGCATTGTTTGAAAAGGAGAAAGTGTAAGGTTCAACCTTACAAACCAAAAGTACAATACTCAAATGCACAATGAAATAGAGAAAAGTGATTACTGATGTACTATTTCAATGCAAAGTCTATTACAAAATTAGAAATGAATACAAGAATCCTTTTGGAAATACGATAAATAAGAAGGGGAATAATCCAGCAGAGAATAATAAGAATATTCAGGAAGAAGAGGATAGCATCAATCTTTTCATGACCTTCTTCTATTTGCCACTATCTTTATATAGCCCAATCAACAGCATATTTCTTGTTAGGAACCGATTCTCTGTTGCTCCTTCGTAAACCCTGATTACCCGGATCTTTTGACACCTATCCCACTATCATGTCACTTTCTTTTATGCCAGAATGACCCCCTATATTTTGTGGTAATGGCATAACAGAAAGTTAAAACTTAAAAGCTTTTTTAAAGAAAGAAACAGTAACAGACAATTTTTTTTTAAACGGTTGGAGGGAAAAAATCTTACCGTTAAGCCATTGGCCCTTTGGTAATAATAGACAATTTAATGTAAAATAAAAAGATGCCTTTGGAGTAGAAAAATATCATATGACGCTTCATCGACACAACAATATGGCTCATTGCTTTGACCTATGATCATAGAATTGTAATAAAAAGGAAATTAAATGAAAACGTTTTTATTATCAAAGCATACTCAACGATACATGTTACACCATCTTATTCGAGAATGTTAGGTTTTCAAATGTCATATTTACAACTATATTCAAAATTAGACTATGGTACATAGAAAAAGTTCACGTACGCTACTCGATAAAATGTTGTTTCGCTTTCGTAGATTAGATAAGATGTAAAGTTTGCTATAGTGGTTGTATCTTCCGCATTAGCTCTTGTACAATATTCATGTATAGAGCCATAAAGATGAGGGAATATCGACAATATCTTAATCGCCGGAGATCATGACAAAGATAGAGAAACAACGAATGAGTGCCACGTGGAAAGGTAGGACCCACGTGTCGACTTCAAAATCGTAAAAAGGAAGGGACACGTGAACCGTGGAGAAAAGCCGGGTACAACGTTATCACGTGCTTATGAGTAGGTTACGTGGATGGTAGTTCTCGTACCAGCCGCCTGTACGGAACGGCTCAGATTTCCCTTTGACCGCATAAAGAATATCTATTACGTTTTTGTAGAGAAATTAGGTTATGGACTTGCGGGCTTGCGGCAAAGCGAATATTTTATGTTAATAACAATAAAATATTATTTTAATTATGTATAAATATCTATTAAGTTATACGAATACGTAGCGTATATCAGTATCAAACTTGTATAACTACTTGCGCATGTATGTTTAAAAATTGTGTTAGCACTTTTAAAAGGTGTAAATTTATGTTTAGTTGCAAGGAAAATATAAAAGGACGATGTATATGTTAATAGTCTTAGGTGTTGTTTGGTAAGCTTTTTAATGATACAGTTAAGAGGTCAGCCTCTTAATCAGACAGATTCAGAGTGTTTGGTAAGACCTCTTAATCAGCCTCTCAATCAATAATTCAACATGTTCTGCCTCTTAATCGGACAGATATTAGGGAAAATCTAAATCATTCAGACATCTGCATCATTTAGATATTAATTATTCAGATGATACTAAACAACACCTTAATGTATATATATATTAATAACAAAAAGGAAAACAAACAATAGTTACAACGGTTGTAATAAAACATTAAAATATGTTAAATAAAATTTAATTTTTTCATTCATTGAATGCAATTTAATTTTAATATAAATTGTAATCATAACTTTAATCATTGCTTTTAACTTCATGATGTTAAAACTTAAGTTAGGAAAAACCATGATTTATCTACGAGAAGATATGTTTTCAATTAGTAATTAGTTTAGACTATTTGTAATTTAGTCACCCATGTCACATCTACGTCACATCAGTTTTCTCTCTCATGATCAAACACATGACCAAACAGCGACCAATAATCCGTAATGGGTAACCGAATCGGCGACCAATTTTTTTTTTTAATTTCCGTTCTATTAATATATATAAATATATATAATATTTATTTTATATATAATATATTATTAAATTATTATTATTAATATATATATGTTTATGTAAGTGGAGGAATACATAGAAAAGCATGGAAAGAGGTCGACCTTCAAAGGTCGTCTTCCCGACCTTTTAGAGCTAGGGACGCGTTCGGAGGAAGCTGTCGTAAGGGGGACGACGCGTCACCAGTGAAGGACGTGGCGGTCGCGATCGGTATTTTGGTCGTGCGTTACGGACAATCTTACTTTGACTTGCGGAGTGTACAACTTAGCTCATCAATTGTGTTAGTATACTCGAATGAAATTTTCATAGAGTGTTCAATGATGATTTTTTTTTTATATCCAAGTAATAGCGGTCTAAAAAGTAACGGAATTGGTAAAAGAATGACGATAAGTGTCTCAAAATTGAAAATGAGTGTTTGAGATTATTAAATTCGACTCGCATGCGGTGACTTAAATTTTTTATTGAAGCTATAGATATCTATGTATATAATGAAAGAAATGTTATTTATCGATACTTTAGAGATAAGTTTGGTATAATACGTCATACGAATAGAAAGAGTAGATTAATGATATATTTCCTCCGTTTCAAAATAAGTGATACACTTGAGTTTACACGTTTTTTGTGATGAAATATGACAATGAAGATTAATATTAAATTGGATAGTTAATAAAAGATGGGTCCCATATATTTTGATTAAAGTGAATTTAATGATTTTTAAAAGGAAAAATAAGGGTAAACAAGTTCTTTCACTTTATTAAATGATAAAGTTAGCGGATGTGGGTCCTATTTTTTTTATTTATTAAGGAAGAAATTTTTTTAAAGTGTATCACTTATTTGAAACACTTAAAAAAAATATACTCCCTCCGTCCCACAAAAAGTTCTCATTTCTATCATAAATTTTGTCCCACAAAAAAGTTCTCATTTCTATTAAATAATATTATTATTATGGGCCCCACTACCAACTATCTCTTAAAAACACTTTCTCTCTCCAATTAACCTTATATTTTAATCAAAAATAGTACCAAAGACCCCACTATCAACTATCTCCTAAATACTTGTGCCCAAAGGAAATGGGAACTTTTTTGTAGGACGGAGGGAGTATCACTTATTTTGAAACGAAGAAAGTATTCTCTATATGTTTTTATTTATGTTTCTTAATGCTTGCCTTTCTTTTATGCATATAATTCATATACACTTAGACCGGTGTCAATGGTGACGGCAACTGACGCCGTCAGTTGCTGCCAACTCAGCGCCATGTTAGCATACAAACTAACTAACACTTAACTGACGTACATATGCCAACAACACTCTGTCTCTTACCGTTTAAAAAAAAAGGTTTTTTTATTAGCTATCGGGTACGGCCGGTCCCACCTCGCACACTCCTCCTCCGTCTCTTCTCCCGTCTCGAAATCTCAAACAAAGAAGAAAAGAACAACATATTAGGTTAAAGTAGAAAAAACACAATACCCAACAAAGTGGAATAAACAGAAATGCAAATGAATAAAGAAACAAATAATGTTCCCCACAACATGGGCTTGTTTGTCTTTTTGTAGTAAAAAATCTTGACGGAAGAAGTTCTAGATACACCCATCACATGGGTCTCCTTTAATGTCCCGAAATAGATCAACCCACACGTGTCAATTCATACCCCTCAATTATGGGATAACCCCATTTATAGTATCATAACCATGCTCATGTTTCTGTTCATATTAGACATCTGGCGTGCCACTACATCACAATATTCACTTATTGCACATGCTTACTTTCTTTTTCTTTTTCTTTTTCTTTTTCTAACCAAACTAAAAATTTATAATTTAGTAATATTAGTGTAACATATAATTAGATCATGTTTTAAAGATTAAGGTATATAAAAAATAAGGGAAAATTACAGAAGTTGTCCGTGAGGTTTTCCAGATTATTGGTTATTGTCCCTAACTTTTTTTTCGGTTTTTTTGCCCTTGACGTTTTTAAAATTCCGCACTTTTATCCTTCCGTCCATTTTTGGCCGTTAACTGACGAAAAATACAAGGCATGTGAGAGCATTTTGGTTCTTTTCACCATACTTCATCTTCTCCATCTTCTTCAACAACCTCTTCATCGTCATTCATGAACATCACCACAAGCAGCACAAAAACACGCAGATCTGTCACCAGAAACACAACATCATCTCCGGCGAACGGTCGTCTTCTCCGGCTAACGGTCGTCGTCTTCAGATCTGGTATTCGTCGTGTGACGGTGACTGTAACGACCTGAAAATTTGTATCAAATAAATTATATGAAAATATGATAAATGAGGATAAATCATTTAAAATATGTGGGAATTGGTTTCGTGTAAATCGGATGGCGTTTGATATGTGTATTCCCTTGTTAAAGTCGAAACGGGTCAAGTTGGGTAAAACACCAAGTTGGAAAAGTGCATTTTTGTTCCAGCATATTTTAGAGATCTCTAATCCGAGGATTAGCATCGCGAGTATTGATGGCCAAAAGTGCAATTTCAAGCAGCAAAGTTTAGAGATATCTAATCCTGATTTTAGCATTAGCAAGTTCGGGCACCCACGAGTTTTAGCAATGCGAATTTTAGGATTAGCATTGCTAATTCGTGCAGGAAGTATAAAAAGAGGGTTTTAGCTAGGGTTTCTCATTTCAAAACCCATTTGAGCTTGGAGCCGTTTTGGAGGAGAAAGAGGAGTTTTTGGTGATTTCTTGCTCAAATCTTCACCATATTGAGGATCTAAACATCAAAAGTAAGGATTCTTGATCCTTGATAATTGGTAGTTAGTTTGTGAACTTTATTTGGGGAAAATTGGAGGTTTGGGTAACCTACCAAGTTATCTTTGGGGAAGATGACTAAGATGGGTGTAAAACACTCCTAGTAAGCTTAAGAACCTTGTGTTCTTGTTGGATTTGGGTTTTGATGATAAAAATCTTGAACTAGGGTTTTGGGTTCCACCAAGTTGGATGAACTTGGTGGTTAAGAAGGTTGTTATGAAGTTATTGGTAACTAGTTATGGGTAATAACTAGATTCTATGATGATAATGATGGTAGGTCAAGAAGACCTAAAGATTGGTGACATTTCACAAGTTGGAAAGCAACGATTCGTGTTAATAGACACGATTTGGAGTTAGCTTGGCTAAGGTGAGTACATGAGACTTTTACTGAGTACATAGCAAATGATTTTGAAAACTATGATGTTTTTGAGTCTTTATTAATAAATGTCTTTACTAAAGATATGAATGAAAAGATAAGAAAATGAAAATATTAGACTATCTAAGTATGTCCAAATGACTAATGATTTTGAAAGAGATTGTGATAATGAAAACGTGATTAATAATTCTTGTTAATATAATGTATGATTAAGAGTATGAATTAGAAAGTAAGATATTTGGTTTATTAATAATATGTATTAATAAAGCTTATGACAATGATTTTCATGCAATCAAGTATTGATTAGTATATTATACTAATAAAAGTAGTGATTTATTTGCTAGGAGAATAAGTATAAAGTGACTAGAGATGGATTTATATTCTAGTAAAAGAGAAGTTAAAGTAATATGATTTTGATAAATGATAAATATGTTTTATTAAATAAAGGACTTGGTAAAGTCAATACTGAAATTGAATAAGAAACGGGAATAATATGATAATTAGAATAGATACATTCTAATTTATGTTTGAACATGTATTATTGGGGCTAGGCCCGTATTTAATGATTTCAATATGTGTTGAGAAAAGGATCCGGATCATAGTCGACCCACACAAGTTGTGGGAGTTAGACTACCCCCATTGGTTAAATGCGGGTTGGGTCACCAAATATAATATTGGAAAAAAAAGAGAGTGGGTCACCAAAAGTGGTGACCTAGGTTGGTGGAGAGGCCTAGGTCACAAGCAAGGGTCACCTCTTTCTTTAATTATTATATTCATTTAATATGATGTGCAATTTTTTGATTGAGTTGGATTGGGTTGTTAATGAGTGTGAAAAATATAGTTGGATTGAGTTGTGTATGTGGAAGAGAGAGAAATTATTTTTTATTGAAAAGATTAGGTTGGGTTGGGTTGCTAATGGGGATAGTCTTAGTGACACCTACTTGGGGAGGTACCACCCTGCGCAAGAGTAGCCTGTCGAGAAATAGTCAACCGGGAAACAGGGGAGAAATAGTCAACTCGAAAAAGGGGGAGAAATAGTCAACCCGGAAATCAGGGGAGTTTTAGTTAACCCGGAAATTGGGGGAGTTTTAGTTAACCCGGAAATCGGGGGAGTTTCAGTTAACCCGGAAACAGGGGAGTTTACCTAGTTAACCCACATCGGGGGAGTTTGCTTCGGAGAGGTCCGTAGCGTATGTGATAGAGATTGTGTAAGCTCAGGTTAGCTTACAAGTATGTGATTTTGATGTGAGTAAGCTTATGGTTAGCTTACTGGTATAAGTATATATGTATAATAATGATAAGATCACGAGTTAATAAGTAATAAACGAATAAAGAAAAGTGACGAATATGACTTTATTATATTTGAGAATGGGTCTAAAACCCATGTATCTCACGAGACTATTTTGTCTCACGTACTACTTTGTTTTTGGCTATGTACTCAGGTTCGAGATTGAAGGATTAGAAGGTCGCGATAGAGGTGGCCTAGAGATGTTTTAGTTCGGGAGCTTATAGGTAGATCCTGTTATCCTATGGTTATGATATTATCTTTGTAACACCGTGTTTTATAACTTTGATAATCTTTTAAAAGGGTTTTTGTTAAACCGTATTTTTGGATATTGGACTTTGCAATATTTTTATTTAAAAATATGATTAGAAGATGTTTTGAAAATTGAGGTGTTACAGTGACGAGCGGCGGAAGTTGGTGACGATTCGGCCGGAGAGGAAGACCGGAGGTGCATCGATGGCGGAACCCTAATCAGATCGAGGTAACGGTTGAAGAACCATAATCGTGGTTGAAGAACCCTAATCAGATCGGCAAGTGTGAAGAATTCCGTCGTCTCCGGCGAGCTACCATCGTCTCCGTTTATTAAGGTAAGCTTTTTTTACGATTGATATTTTTCTTTCTACGATTAGGTTTTGTATCTTCCATTAATTTGATCGCTCCAATATTTACAAGTTTTTGTGAAATCGGGAAATTCTAGCATTTCCTTGTTTTTGAATCTGATTTAGGTTTGGTTGTAGAAATGTTTGAAGGTAAGGTTTTGAAGGTTTTGATTGGTAAGATTTTGATTCTCTTTTTTGAAGACTTTGAAGGTTTTCATCAGTAAGTTTATTTCATCGCTAAGATTTTGAAGGTTTTCATCAGTAAGTTTATTTCATCGCTAAGATTTTGAAGGTTTTGAAGATTCCCTTTTTTAATTTTGGGTTTGATTTGATTTTGGTTGTTATAAATTGTTGCAGATTTGAGGATGCTACAACGTGCTTGCTTAATTCCTAATTTTTCAGAGGGGTTTAATTGGGGAAGAACACATAAATGAGGAAGATGATGCAAGGGTAATTTGGGTAAATAGACAAAAAAAAATCGTTAATTAACAGGAGATTTTTTACGGAAGGACAAAAATGCGGAATTTTAAAAAAGTGTATGGACAAAAACCCAGAATCTGGAAAACCTCAGGGACAATTTCGGTAATTTACCCAAAAAATAAAAGGATGCCTATCTCAATTAAAGATAGAGAACATGCTCCTTGGCAATTAAGCAAGAGATTATTGCTCATAACTCATAAGTTATATATTTAAATTATGTTCTGGACAAAATAAAAGAAGATTCAGTGCCGTTAAAAAAACTTAAATTGCGTAAACTATATAGAAAATTAATCGATTGCTAATGGTTTCGTCAGTTGGCTATGGATAGGCATCAATATAGTGACATTGTTGGTACACCTTCTTTAGTGGCCAACGTCGTTTGAATTCATCAGCTTGGTCATGTGAAAACCAACGAAGCATGTGGAGGTATTTAAATAAAAAATAAAATATTTTTTGTGTATATATATTTTATAATGTGCTACTGGTGTTGGATAAGTGGGGTGAAGCAGAATTCAGTGGTTTTGTGTGTAATGTGCTTTTGATATTATGGTAATGAAGCTGATTCTTACAGAATAAATTTTCTTTATATATAAAAATTTAATGTCAAAAGACGAACATGTTATTTCTTTCTTTTTACCATACTTTGCATTTCACCAATTTCAATAATGACATGGTTATAATTTAATATTAAAATTAATCTGTATAAATAAAAAGTGTTTTATGTGAATGAGTTCTTTATGATAAAAGTTATTTGGAGTGAGGGTATAATAGTCCATTGGGTTTAAATTTATGTGTATATCAAAATCTAAAGTGTGGGTTTAACATTTTCCTTCAAATCGAGAAAGTTATAGCAGTTGTTATTTTTGTATGCTCCTTTGGTTAATAACATACCATGCGCGCTTGAGATATTGTTTCGGTTGTTGTACCTTTGAAACTATATGACGAATTGTATTAAATAAAACTGATATTAACTCTACAAAATGTCATTAGCTTTTTAAAAATAGTAAACATATCTATATACGATTATAATATTTGTTGTACTTGGTGTAAAGGATGTGAGTCACAATTGATGAGCATATATATAGTTTTCAATCTTTTGTGATGTTCCTAATTGGAGTAGTTAATTTAACGTAGTAATCAAAAGAAGTAATTAAAGGACAACCCATGTTACTTCTATTTAAAATGTTCGTGTCATCTATACACGTACCTATCATCGAAATTAGAAATATGAGCCATTACAAAGAAATCAATAAAGCACTTCCTTTTTCAATTAATGTTTGGAGAAGACACAAATAAAATTGCTTTGAAAGAAATTATGATTTATTATGATTTAGATAATTATATTTAAATAATAAATTTTGATCACTGTCAATGGATCGTCGCTTTGTAATATGACGACTGTCACTTAAATGACGATAGTGGTACGAGCTGGTTAGATAGATGATTAGTTGAGAAGCTTCAATAGATTCATAAAGATAATAAAAAAGGTAGTGAACATAAATCAAGTTTTATGTTTTATATATACATATATGATGTAAATAATGTATGGGCTTATAAATATTAACTAACACCACTAACATAACTAAACTCGCCACACCACCTACCATCATCATTACTATTGTCACTACTATCCACAATCCACCATACATCACCACCAACCTCACCACAACCATACAATTCAACCACCACCACTACACAACTCAGAATCACCATCACTACTACCATCATTCACAACAAATGACTTACCATCAATATTGTTACTAGCATTGTCATCACAACCATCACTATCTTCACAACCACCCTCCATCACTACTCGACATCATCACCAATACCATACAAGATTTGTTAACCGCGAAATATCATTAAATAATAGTACCTAACTAATTAGTCTTGGTCAATTAGCTACTAATGATAAAATCTTACGTTCAAAATTTGTTAAGAGCATGAATGACTCAAGCTACTAAAATAAGAAGATATGTTTAACAAATATATATAGTACTAGCTACAAAACCCGCCCGATGGGCGGGTATGCTGTAAATTTTAGTATGTAGAAAAATGTCCAAAAACTTTATATATTTCTAAATGACATAATAATCGATAGATGTGATGATGATTTTGTACAAAAAAACGGTAAATGAAGAAATGTTACACGGGCATTTTATTAAATGAAGAATCCAGCTTTTTATGCCGTAATCCGTAATATCTGAAGTCTGGTTCCGTTGCACAATCCAGCTTTTTATGCCGTAATCATAGAATGCCGGTTTTATGGAAATTATATTGAGTCGTGTATCACTTCTGAATAAATACGATTGAGTCGCTGATTGATCTTTTAAATATTTATTTGTTTCCTTGTATGTAGGATCTTTTAAATAGTTATTTATTTGTTTCCTTGTATGTAGGAAGCCGTATATGGAGCATATGAATGTAGACCGTAAGCCGTACCAGATTCGTTTGCCGTATATGGAGCGTATGAATGTAGACCGTAAGCTGTACCAGATTCGTTTGTATTAGTGCAAATGACGTTGACCAATCAGGGAATTCCAAGTGGCATTATGGACGAATAGGAATGCTTGGAATTGCCATGGTGTCAAACCCTCTTCAAATTTAGGCCTCATATATAGGGTAGGATATATAAATGTCATTGGATAACTTAAATTACTAACTTACTAATTTTTCAGTTAATATAGTTATATAATTTAAATCCGTAAGTTTTATAAATATAGATGTTTATTAGGCACGTGCCAATATTGGCTTCCTCAACCCGTCAGTACCACTTTCTGGCCCGTCAAGTAGTGATGTTGTTGGTACCGGCGAGTCACAAGCCGGCGTCGGTAAAACACGTCTGGGTGGCGACGTGTTCTTGGATGGCGTCGATGGAGTTTGCCAGGGAAGGGGGGAAGAAAAGGGGATTTGGGTTTAATGGGCTTGTACCATGTGCATGTAAACTTGTACAAAATCTTTTTTATTTCTTTTTTTCTTTATTTTTATTGTAATAATAATATAAAAATATATTTGTTATTATTTGTTATAAATTTTATTTTAACTTTTAATAATATATTAAATTTATATTTAATTAGAAATGGTGATGTAGCATAAAGATGGGTTAGCGATGGGTTGTTTTTTGCACGATCTGACGTCTCAGTAAGCATGAGATGATGTAGTGCTTAGCCTATGGGGTATGGGTACTCGTACCACACCCACACCCATATCATCTGTCACTTCGGCAACCACACCACACCCACCCCACATCATCTTTGGGAAATACCCACCACACCACACCATTTTATTCCATTAAATTTTAAATAAAATAAAAAAGAAAATACCCACCAACCAATCACAAGCATCCACCTCACCTCCAACACCCGTTGCCTGCCGTTGGCCGTGCCCCTTCTCCACCACGCCAACCCCCACGCTGTTGGGGGGGGGGGGGGTGTTTTCTTCCACACTGCGGCCCTTGCCACCTTACCATCACGTCGGATGGCGTTGATCCCATACCCATAAATCTTACTGATAGGTTTAATGACACGTAACGATTAGAAGAGCCTTCCATACGGAAGTGAAAAGTCGATGAGGTCCCTGTCCTTATTGCGTATCTAACGCTCCACCGCCCTTGGAACTACTCTATGGGCGTCAATAAACCTATAATTCTTTAACTCATTACCATCTCCACGTCACTTTAGTTTCTGAAGGTCCAATCCTCGCTATCCACGTGTCAATACAAACACACGTGGCGTTCATCCTTGTAAATTCTTACCCTCCACCATTGTCACTTTACCATCTCTCACTCTCTCATTATTTAACCACTGTCGAATATGAAAAGGGCAGTACCATCTTGGTCACAAAGCAAACGCGTTGATCGTATCTTTTTTAAAAGATAAATAAATCTAATATTTTATTTTTATACTCAGTTTACGGTTTTAAGGTTAAGGTTGTATTTGTCTCGTACATTTTAGAGTAAGCTATGTGAATGAAAATAAATAAAAGTGTTCAGTTAATATGATTATGAATAATAATAAGTTATTAAAATTATAGATTAAATTAAAAATAAATAATATTTAATCCTATAATTTCTTGCTAATTATAATTCTACTCGGTTTTAATTTTGACATATGTAATCTATAAATTCTCCTTTCTCTAATCATCCGGTAATTTTGATATTTGTAATCATCAAATTAATAGTCACATAAGTAGATACAAATTGTAGAAACAATATCATTTCTCGAAATTAAATTAAAAAATATCCATAGGTTTTGCATGTTTGGGAAACTCTTTGTTTTATTTTCTCTATCTCTCTACTCTTACTTTCATTTTAAATTAAAATTATCTTTTCATAATATAAACATTTTTCACAATTTCAAACTTTTTCCCTTCTATTTTATTTTCAAACCTATATCCGCTTTTGGTAGTCTTATTGGCGCATACCACGGTGGGGTCTTCGACTGGAGTGAAGTCGTAACAAGGTAGCCGTAGGGGAACCTATGGCTGGATTGAATCCTTCGCGATGGAAATTCCCTTCAAGGTGCTTGCTTCCACGGGTGGCGGGCGGGCGAAGGGTCCAAAGCACACGTAGCCGGGGGCGAGTCAGAAAATCCAAAAATTCCATTTTCCTTCTTGTTCATCAATCGGGAATCAAGACAAACCGGGCACTACGGTGAGACGCATCTCCCAACAGTGTCGTCTCAATAAACACATCACTAAACACATTCCTACCGATAGGTTGCTGACGAGATCGCGCTAACATCAACACATCACTAAACCCATCCCACTTAAAAAATATATTAAAATATTCCTCTCTCCCCTCACAGCATGCTACCTACGCCAAATATGAGACGTCGCACATGCGAGTTGTAACACCTCAATTTTCAAAACATCTTTTAAAACATATTTTTAAATAAAAATATTACAAAGTCTAATATCCCAAAATACGCTTTAACAAAAACCTTTTAAAAGTTTATCAGAGTATTAAAACCGGTGTTACAATATAATATCATAACCATAGGATAAACGGGATTCACCTACGAGCTCCCGAGCAAAACAACACTAGGCCACTTCTACCGCGACCCTCTAATCCATCGATCTCGAACCTGAGTACATAGCCAAAAACAAAGTAGTACGTGAGACAAAATAGTCTCGTGAGATACATGGGTTTTCGACCCATTCTCAAAAATAATAAAAGTCGTATTCATTACTTTTCTTTATTCATTTATTTCTTATTAACTCGTGATCTTATCATTTTTATACATATATACTAGTAAGCTAACCATAAGCTTACTCTCATCATAATTACATACTTGTAAGCTAACCTTTGCTTACACATACTTTATCACATACGCTACGGACCTCTCCGTAGCAACTCCCCCGATGTGGGTTATCTAGGTAAACTCCCCCGTTTCCGGGTTATCTATTGCTCCCCCGATTTTCGGGTTATCTATTTCTCCCCCGCTTTCCGGGTTATCTATTTCTCGACACACTACCCTTGCGCAGGGTGGTACCGCCCCAAGTAGGTGTCACTAACTCCCCCAACTTGTGTGGGTTATCTGTGATCCGGATCCTTTTCTCAACACATAATGAATTCATCAAATACGGGTCTATGCCCAAATAATACATACTCAAACATAAATTAGAATACATCTATTCTAATTGTCATATTATTCTCATTTCTTATTCAATTTCAATATTGACTTTACCAAGTCCTTTATTAAATAAAGCATGTTTATCATTTGTAAAAAAAATCATATACTTTAACTTCTCTTTGACTAGAATACAAATCTATTTCTAGTCACTTTATATTAATTTCTCCTACCAATTCAATCACTACTTTTATTAGTATAATATACTAATCAATACTTGATACTCAAAATCATTGTTACGAGCTTTATTAATACATATTATTAATAAGCCAAATATCATACTTTCATAATCATTACTCTAGTCAAACATCATATTAATAAAGAATTATTAATTACTTTTCATTATCATAATCTCTTTCAGAAATCATTAGTCATCTAGACATACTTAAATGGTCTATTACTTGCATTCTCTTATCCTTTAAATCATATCTTTATTAAAAACACTTATTAATAAAGACTCATAAAACATCATAGTTTTCAAAATCATTTGCTATGTACTCAGTAAAAGTCTCATGTACTCACCTTAGCCAAGCTAACTCCAAAACGTGTCTAACAACACGAATCCTCGCTTTCCAACTTGTGAAATGTCACCAATCTTTAGGTCTTCTTGACCTACCATCAATATCATCACAATAACTAGTTATAATCCATAACTAATCACCAATCAATCCATATCTACAACCCTAACCACCAAGTTCATCCAACTTGGTGGAATCTCAAACCCTAGTTCAAGATTTCCATCAATAAACCGAAATCCAACTTGTACACATCGATTACAAGCTTACAATGAGTGTTCTACACCCATGTTTAGTCATCTTCCCCAAAGATGACATGGTTGGTTCCCCAAACCACCATTTTTACCCAAACTAAGCTCACAATCAAGGTCGATGAGTAAGAAAATCAAGAATACTTACCCTTGATGTTTCAATCCTTCAAGATGGTGAAGATCTAAGCTCTTGAGCTCCAAAAACGACCAAGAACACTCCCAAATCGGCTGCACTATGTGTGGGGTTGAATGAGAAATGAAACCCTAGCTCACACACAAGATTATATATTCCAGACGCTCCTCGCGCCCCGCTCGCGCCCACCTCGCGCCGCGAGGTGACGCGGGTTCGCCTGCTGGTTGCCGCAATTTTCCAGATTTCGCGCCTGCTGGTTCGCCTGCTGGTTGCCGCAATTTTAAACGAAAGTCAAAACCCAATTTTGACTAAAGTCAACAATCCACAAATCTTGACCAATCTTGACTACTTATGCATAAAGTCAACCATAACTTGTTACAATAACGAACTCCTTACTAGTGAGACATCACTTCCAAAACTTTTTATTCCCGATTCCAATTTCTATACCCCCTTTCTCAATTGTTTCTCTTTTCCTCGATTTCTTATTTCTCAATCGATTCACAATTTCCATCTAGAGCATTACCGATCTCTATTACTTTTTAACTTTCATTCGAATGCTTATACTAATTATAATTTCCTCCAAACATCCTTATACCATACTTGTAATTCCCGATTACCGGCTTTAGAGCCTCAATCATATCGAATTGTGGCCTAACCACCCATTATACCCCTTTCACCACTCATTGGTTACTAACAAACTTTGCTTCCTAAAAGCATTCCTTTTTTATAAGCCATGAACTTGTAGGCATCTCCTACACATACTTATACTTAAACACTACCCGCGTTTTCAACCCAAGTTCTCACTTGCCATAAAAATCATAACAATAACTAGACATACGGTTCTGCATACGTCAGATACAAACATCATGTCCCTGATATAACAAATCATACTCTAACTATCTTATCGAGATGATCGGAAAGCCTCCAATCCATCACGATTCCAAACTGTCACAATGATCGGAAAGCCTCCAATCCATAGTGACTCATCAAATCTCGTTAACCGGAAAGCCTCCGATCTAACAAGATCCCTACAATACCATTCTATCTTGCATACAATTCATGTATGCATCATTCACATAGCATCATGCCATCATTTTCTTTCATAACTAATCACATTCTCTATTCAATTTACATTTCCCCAAATATCACATATTATTAACTTCCTCAAATCATATTCTTTTTATAGACCATTACTCCCACTTATCACTTTATACCACCTGGTATTCACATATTCATTTCTAGTGCTTTCCACCAATCTACTCATCTATCAATCATCTTTAGTCGATTCATTTTCCCATTATCAAAATTTCCAATCTTTCTTTCACTACTTAGGTAACCACCATTACATTCAATTATCCACATTTTTACCGCATCACCCGGTTAACTCAAGTCAACCAATTGACTCCGATCCATAATCCAAGTATAAGCTATCACACTTTTTCTATGTCCTTTTCCCAATAATTAATTGTTACCCTTGACTTAACATACCATTTCTAGGATATTTTACCATTAATTATCCTTTTACCCTTAGCATCGAATCCATCATCCATGACACAAACTTTTGCTATGACCGATTTCCAACTTTTACTCAACCATATCCAATATCTAAGTTTGTCATTCCCAATACTTACTCTTTTCCACATATTTTCCATTTACGGTTTTGAAACTTCACTATATTTTACATCATTCTTTTCTTTACCGATATCATATGGTAATGCCACATCACTTATCCTTATTCTCACAGAATGCTACAATTTTACTTTGAAACTCTTCCCTTCTATGGTTCCCCATCCAAAAATACAATTCTCGCTAACTCTTAGTACTTCCTTGTACTTCCACCCTTTCATTGAACACATTCACCTTTCCCGTGATTCACCTTTTGATATTCCATGATAGCATAATACTTTCTATCCTTACTACTTGTGTCGTTGCACACTGACTCGTTAAAATATAACATTCCTATTTACATAACGAACCGAGGAGATTATCCCCCTAGTACATATCCATATCAACGATTCTTCCAAATTTCTATAGGCCATTTCACTTAAGCACCAAACCGAATGACCACTGAACGAATAAACCCCAAACCACATAACATTAAACTATATAATTGAGGAACACTTACCACACTTTGCACTTTCCACATCAACATGAATCGACGAACTGTAAATGAATTTTCTTTCTTTGTTGACTCCAACCACCATCGAGCTTCCTCTTTTCTCCACTTGCTGATGATTCTTGGATCCTTTGATGAATCACTTCCTCCACATTCCTAACAAGAGACTCTATTAGCAACTCTTTCAACTACTCCTTCGAAACAAAACTTCCACCGTTGGTCTACTCGTGAACTCCTTCCCCGACATCTTGTATCATACTCTCTTTTTCAATGCTTCGAACATCGCATTCCACCGTGACAACGCATCACCCATCAGAAGACGAGCCGTAGAAGTCACCACATCTCCCTACTAACACTTGCTACTCCTTAGCACTTGCTCAGTTTCACGAACCCACCGAATCACGACCTCCGGTTCGGTACTTCCCAAATTCACATCCAGCTTACACGCCATCAATGTCTTGAACGATCATCGTCCCCTTTCTTCCGATTTGAAATCACTCCCATCATCACCCAACATGACGAAACTCAATTATGATTTCTTTTTCTTGTCTTAGAGGAGCTTGTCCTCTCCTCGAGTTCACCCTTTTGTTATACCAATAGTCTCACAATCACAATTCAAACGATGACTTAACAATCAAATAAAACACATATATATCAGATCATGCCATTTCTCTTAGGGATCGACCCTATCACACTCGCACTTACGGCCTCAACCAACTAATCATGGACATCCTATGGAAACATATGGTCCTACTTAGCATAGCTTAAGACTAGGAAGGTCAAACCTACCTAATTCACTTAAACTATAGCTCTGATACCAAGTTGTAACACCTCAATTTTCAAAACATCTTTTAAAACATATTTTTAAATAAAAATATTACAAAGTCTAATATCCCAAAATACGCTTTAACAAAAACCTTTTAAAAGTTTATCAGAGTATTAAAACCGGTGTTACAATATAATATCATAACCATAGGATAAACGGGATCTACCTACGAGCTCCCGAGCAAAACAACACTAGGCCACTTCTACCGCGACCCTCTAATCCATCGATCTCGAACCTGAGTACATAGCCAAAAACAAAGTAGTACGTGAGACAAAATAGTCTCGTGAGATACATGGGTTTTCGACCCATTCTCAAAAATAATAAAAGTCGTATTCATTACTTTTCTTTATTCATTTATTTCTTATTAACTCGTGATCTTATCATTTTTATACATATATACTAGTAAGCTAACCATAAGCTTACTCTCATCATAATTACATACTTGTAAGCTAACCTTTGCTTACACATACTTTATCACATACGCTACGGACCTCTCCGTAGCAACTCCCCCGATGTGGGTTATCTAGGTAAACTCCCCCGTTTCCGGGTTATCTATTGCTCCCCCGATTTCCGGGTTATCTATTTCTCCCCCGCTTTCCGGGTTATCTATTTCTCGACACACTACCCTTGCGCAGGGTGGTACCGCCCCAAGTAGGTGTCACTAACTCCCCCAACTTGTGTGGGTTATCTGTGATCCGGATCCTTTTCTCAACACATAATGAATTCATCAAATACGGGTCTATGCCCAAATAATACATACTCAAACATAAATTAGAATACATCTATTCTAATTGTCATATTATTCTCATTTCTTATTCAATTTCAATATTGACTTTACCAAGTCCTTTATTAAATAAAGCATGTTTATCATTTGTAAAAAAAAATCATATACTTTAACTTCTCTTTGACTAGAATACAAATCTATTTCTACTCACTTTATATTAATTTCTCCTACCAATTCAATCACTACTTTTATTAGTATAATATACTAATCAATACTTGATACTCAAAATCATTGTTACGAGCTTTATTAATACATATTATTAATAAGCCAAATATCATACTTTCATAATCATTACTCTAGTCAAACATCATATTAATAAAGCATTATTAATTACTTTTCATTATCATAATCTCTTTCAGAAATCATTAGTCATCTAGACATACTTAAATGGTCTATTACTTGCATTCTCTTATCCTTTAAATCATATCTTTATTAAAAACACTTATTAATAAAGACTCATAAAACATCATAGTTTTCAAAATCATTTGCTATGTACTCAGTAAAAGTCTCATGTACTCACCTTAGCCAAGCTAACTCCAAAACGTGTCTAACAACACGAATCCTCGCTTCCCAACTTGTGAAATGTCACCAATCTTTAGGTCTTCTTGACCTACCATCAATATCATCACAATAACTAGTTATAATCCATAACTAATCACCAATCAATCCATATCTACAACCCTAACCACCAAGTTCATCCAACTTGGTGGAATCTCAAACCCTAGTTCAAGATTTCCATCAATAAACCGAAATCCAACTTGTACACATCGATTACAAGCTTACAATGAGTGTTCTACACCCATGTTTAGTCATCTTCCCCAAAGATGACATGGTTGGTTCCCCAAACCACCATTTTTACCCAAACTAAGCTCACAATCAAGGTAGATGAGTAAGAAAATCAAGAATACTTACCCTTGATGTTTCAATCCTTCAAGATGGTGAAGATCTAAGCTCTTGAGCTCCAAAAACGACCAAGAACACTCCCAAATCGGCTGCACTATGTGTGGGGTTGAATGAGAAATGAAACCCTAGCTCACACACAAGATTATATATTCCAGACGCTCCTCGCGCCCACTTCGCGCCGCGAGGTGACGCGGGATCGCCTGCTGGTTGCCGCAATTTTCCAGATTTCGCGCCAGGCTCGCGCCTGGCTCGCGCCGCGACCTCAACGCGAGGTCAACGCGAAGTCAACGCGAGACCTTCGCGTTTGGCCGTTGAACTTGCTGTTTGAACTCGCGACTGTCTCGCGCCTGCCTCGCGTCGCGAGGTCTGTCCGGGTCAGTTTCTTGCCTTTTAAACTTGTTTCCATCCACGCCTTGACCCATACTTGGTTACCCCAAGTCCCAAACATCCAAACACTCGATAAAACACAACGGAGACTCGATTAAATATTTTCCCACCTTTATTCCTCAATATTTCCATTTAATATATTAACCGAAATTCCGGTCGTTACATGCGACGTGATTCTACCGACGCCGAAGAGAAGTCCCCGTGCCAATGGTTGATGTGCTTGACGCTGTCGACGTCTCACATTCACGTGGTTAGCAGCGTCCTTATACCTAGAAATTTTTCTGAACTTTATTATATATTTTATAAAAAGAATTTGCTAATCATAACCTTTTAGATAAGTCTTTACAAAATTAGATTGCTTTCGTATCTTAAATAAAATAAAAGAATTATAAAAATATAAGTAATTTATATTGTAGAAATATACTACTTAAAACAACGTACAAAAAAAGTATGATGTGAAAATATAATATGATCACAGGACTGTGTTCTAAATAATTCACTTTTAAAATATAATTATAACGGACAAATCTTAATTATTAGATAAAAAAATCTCTTGATCACATCCATCATCAAATTACATGCAATCCGCCGGCCACTGCCGCCTCCGAACACCGCCGGCCGTCACCGCCTCCGACCGCCGCAATCACATGTAATTCGATACACAATCAGATGTGACTGAAAGCAGCCCGACGGTGGTGAGGGGTTGCTAATGGTGAAGATGGTGGCCAGCAGATGTTGGTAGTGGTGGTCGGTGGTGTTGAATCACACGTGATTTCAACACATGCGGCGGCGGCGGCGGTGGTGGTGCGCAATCACATGTAATTTATTACATATGGGGAGGTGGTGGTGTTGATGTATTGAATTACATGTGATGGTGATCATAGTGATGATAGATTTGAGAATTGATTAATCAAAGAATTGAGATTTGTTTTTTAAAACTACAAAAAAATCAACTAGCTTGAATATTTTTGTATGATCATAATCTATAAATATTATTTTCTGTTGCACTAAAATTATCTAATATTTGGTACATTAGAAATGTTCTGGCAAATTAAGCCTACAATACAAGTACTTAAATGTTATCTGATTTTTTCCTTTCTGAGTACGCGTACATTTTAAAACGGTATGTGGTTTGTAAATGAGTCATTCTAGCTAAAATAGCGAGTCACAAAAAACTACTAATATCATCTCACGTGGGAGTGGTTATCCTTTAACCATGGTTAAAGAACTGCCCCCCACCATAACCACTATCTCCCAGCGGTTTATATACGGAGGAGTGTAGAAACTGGAAAACCATACAAACCTACAAAATAAACACACACAAATATTCAACAACAAAAAAAATGGTCGAAGATGAAACTCACCATGGTATGATGGTCCACGTTCCGCCATGGACCCTCATCGACGATCCGGTCGCCGGAATCTCACCTTTCTCTCCCCGCAGCCCCAATGCCACCACCATCAACAGCCTCGCTTCCTTTGAAGACTACGCTTACTTCCTCCGCAACGACGCCGCTCTCCGCCGCTACCTTGAAGATGATCTCGACGCCGACGGTTGTACGGATTTTGACATCACGTCGGAAGCGTATGCGTGTGATAGCTTCCGGATGTATGAGTTTAAGGTACGTAAGTGCGCACGTGCCCGGTCACATGACTGGACCGACTGTCCGTACGCTCACCCTGGAGAGAAGGCTCGCCGCCGTGATCCGAGAAAATATAGCTACTCCGGCACTGCGTGCCCGGAGTTCCGTAAAGGTAACTGTAAGAAAGGCGACGGTTGTGAGTTTTCTCATGGTGTTTTTGAGTGTTGGCTACACCCTCACCGGTACCGTACTCAGCCGTGTAAGGACGGAGTTAACTGCCGCCGGCGTGTTTGTTTCTTCGCTCACACGCCGGAGCAACTTCGTGTGTTGAGCCCACATGCTGATTCGTACGATGGCTCGTCGGTGAAAGGGTTTACGTCGTTCTTTTCTTCCCCGTCGGACACATCCACTCCGCCGTTCGAGTCGCCGCCGTTGTCCCCGATGGAGAGTTCCCTCAGCCGGTCGCTTGGGTCGGCGACGGTGAGCGATATGTTGTCATCTCTCCGGCGTTTACAGCTTAACAAAACCCCATCTATGGGAAGCTCATGGAGCCAGCAAATGGGTCGGGCCGTTCCTTCTCCCCGGTCGGGGTTTTACAGCCTGCCATCTACTCCCACCCGACCCGTGACCCGACCCGGTCTAGGGTTTTCCGAGATCTGGGAAGAAGGGGCATTAGAGGAGGAACCTGTCATGGAAAGAGTTGAGTCGGGTCGAGATTTGAGGGCTAAAATGTTTGCAAAATTGAGCAAGGAGAATCATTTGGGTCAGGTTGACCCGGATCCGGGAGATGGTTCAAACCCGGATGTTGGGTGGATCTCGGAGCTTGTGAAATGAATGGTATCCACTATCCGGAACGCGCTAATTCTTTCTAAGTATTAAATTTTAATTACGGATTAAACGGTTAATTAGTGGTATTTAATTAGGATAAATTTGGTCATATAATATGTTTCAGGTGATGATAGAAGGGCCATTTTGTCATTTGTACATAGAAGGTTATGAAGTGGTTGAAAGTGTAAGAAGTGTATTTTGTGGGGGTGACTCCTGAAGAAACGAGGGAGTACAGGGGGTAAAGTGTAAGAATTGTATTCTGCAGGGTGACTCTGGGTGGAAGGAAATGGGGTGGAATTATTTATCTTTTTATTATTAAAAATGATTTTGATGTTAATGGGTGAGAAATGTAATTGTGGGGAATGATGTCCTCATCCCCATGAACTAACCCTTTATTGTTGTAATACTAATGTCATTGTGTAATTGTTTTTCTTTGTTTTATTTATTGATAAATTTACACATCTTGCATGCACATAATAACAATCAAGAAAATGTAACAATATAGGTTTGTACTTCTTAGACCCACATAAACAATAGGTTTTCACCAACGCTTTAGTAGTTAGATAGCGAGAAATTGTTGGTTAGATTAGATGGTGATATAATATTGATGTGGTAATATTGATGAGTTAGAACTTAGATATGTGCTAAATGTTAACACATTGTTCGTCTTAATTAAACAAGGTATGTTCCAAGATTAAAACTTCTAATAGAAGATAATTTGGTCAAGAATCATGCGACACTTCTTCCAAGTGTCTTATTGTCCAAGAATCATGTCCAACAAGGAACATTTCGTTAATATTCGTTTGAATATGTATGCACAATCTGTTTAACTGGTGTCAAGAATATGTTAAAGAACATCGATTTCCTGTGAAATATATTGTGATGATATTGACACAAGTAAAGCGTAGATGATATCCTGTAGCATGCCAGTCTAATGGATCATGCACCTAGCATTAATGTATATATCAATAGGCCACTAAGGGTAGTTTTGGGATTTTTCTTCAAAATGTCTTGGGTTCAAGCCTTGTTGGAGGTAAAAATTGGAGATTAAAAGGTGGCGGGTTCGAGGTAAGGCGTACTGCCCCTTGTGGATATCACTGTCTAGGCTCGAACTATTAAGTTACTAACTTCCCTTTGAAAAAAAGAACTATTTTGCCCAAGATTTTAAAAATTTATTAGTGGTGAGTTCTTGATTATTGTGTTAATTAGAATCTAAAGTTAGCTTAGAGATAGAAAGATCGTGGTAAGTTTCTGATATAAAGGGTGATTTTCACTTTTAATGTATATACCATATTAAATGTTTAATAGACTTATACAGTTAGTTATAAAATATGTATTGTGTGGTATAATCATTAAAAGTTTTGGTACTAAAATCAATTTTTTCCTGATATACACAATATTATTTTATTAAGTGAATCTCATCAATTTTGTTAAATGGAAACTTTATTTTGGATAAAAATTTAAAGGAAAATGAGAACTATATAATATGATGTAGACCACTTCCAATAGTGGTACCAGTTGACACTTTAGTTTTTGTCAAATGTGCGTCACATCAGCCAAACTTCTACGGAAATTCACTAACATACTCATGCCAACAATACTCGTTTTCTTCAGTTTTTTAGGACAAATATCTTACACCCTATTATAATACATTGAGCCACCTTCACTTGTCGCCTCTCTTCCTCCGACCGACTTGTTCAACCAACGAGTTGCAGGCGATCTGTGGTGCCAAGGGTGATGCTCCAACCGACGCCTTCACCTTATGCCGTTAGCACCGTTCTAATAAGTATTTATTAGTAAGAAATCTATAAGAAGGGTCTTAGACATCACTGATATGATATTATGATAATTATATATAAGTTATATAAAGTAAGATTAAGATGTAAATAATTATATATCTGCTTGAAAGTAGAGACGCTACATCAAATAATCAAAAGATTTAGCGATATTGATTATTTGGTATTAGGTTAAGGCAATTAAACTCCCCAAAACGACAAATTTCTTGGCAGAGCATCACAACTTTTCGCAAGAACACCACCTCTCTTGCACTAAACAGTAGGCCTTTACTTTGCAAGAACCGAGCTCAGCATAAACATTTACACGTACACTCTATTTGCGAAGAATATATTCCAACAACTTATAGGGTGGAACGTTTCTTTTGGTGCCTTGGGAAATCTTGTGTTTGATAGAGGTTTTTTTTCTCTTTGGATTTTGATTCCTTTGTTTAACCACCATCATACCGAAAATATATATAGCATCCAATCATCAAATAGTTATGTGATTATTTCCTTTACTTCATAATCTAATTCCATAGTTTTACTATAGCCCTTTGGTAAGTCTTTCTTAGTGATCATGTTAAGAGGCAATCTCTTAATTAGGAAAATTCAGAGTGTTCAGAAAGCTCTTTTAATCGCTCTGAGTCAAAATGGAATATCATTTCCTCTTAATAGAATAGATTATATAGAAATTCCGAATCATTCATTTATCTATATCATTTAGATACTAGTTTCTATAGATATTATCAAACAATACATGATTGAATGAATTCATACAGAAACAAATAGTAAAATGGCAACCCACATATGGAAAAACTCAATTCGTATTGGTCAACCAATCTTAATACATTGAAATTTATACAAATGAAATATTGATTAGTTTAGTGAAATCATCATTTACTTTCATTATAGTTTTGTTGAAGATTTTATTTTTTAACTTCTTAAATAGCTTACATGTCCAAAGGTTCAAACTATAGTCAATATGACCATCTCTTTCATGTAAATAATGGTCCATTTGCCTTTAGCGTAGAAAAAGTAATACTAATAATTAGTTGAATTAGATTTATGAATGGGATAGGGTTTGATGTAAAATTCAACACTCAGTTTTAACTTTAACTTTGTGTAAATTTGTGGGTTTTGGTGGGATTAAGACTTCCTCTTCTTGTCTTCTAATTTATTTTTCCACAAACATATCACAATCATGTCCCATCAGCTCTTTTTTAATCAAGTGCGGAGTAAATCTTTAGTTAAAATTAACCAGACATAGTAAAACAAAGTTGTAATCAACTACCGAATCTGAGAATAAATGTTTTTCACCAAAAAGTCTTATTACCTAGCAGTATAAGGTGTTGAAAAATATCCTTATTAGTTTGTAGTCATAAGTTTGAGTCCTGTTGTGGAAAAAAATTGGTGTAAATTTAAGAATAATTTAAAGAATAAATTAAAAATATCCTTATTTCTTTTCGGATAATTCTGTAGTATTTCGAAGAATATAACTTCTGAAGGTTCCGATTTAAGCTTTATTAACTATTTATAAAGAAAAACAAGACATAGGTAGGTAGGAGAGATGTCGATACCCGATAGGAAAGCTGAAAATAATATAAGTAGGATATTAGTCAACCATTCTGACCCATTTTTTCTGGCCCAAGATGAGGCGATGGGCCGATTATTAAATATGATCTAACCATCAAGAATAGGGGTGAGCATAGCCGGGTACCCGCCGGTTCCGACCGGAACCGGAACCTCTTGTACCGGTTCCTCAATTTTCGGAACCGGAACCGCAACCTCCGGTTCCGGTTACCATGTTTCTATAAAATCGTAAAATTAAAATAAGATGTGAAACTTAATTAATCATTTTTTGTCAATTTATCAACTAATCATTGAATAATCATAAACTCCAAACACTTAAACATATGATTTTCTATATATTATATCGTTACAACACAATATTTAGACTAATTAATGACTAAACTCATTAAAAAGTACACAAAATTTCTCATATTGTTAAATTTGGACATTAATTTTATCATATATATAATATTTTAACAAAAATAGACCGAATAATCGCCGGTTCCGGTTATCCACCGGTTACCGGTTCCTAAATTTTGGGAACCGGAACCTCCTAGGGCGGTTCCATAATTTTAGGAACCGGAACCGGCGGTTCCAAAACGGTTCGGGTTCCAATTCTGATTACCCCTTTTTTCTGCTCCCCCTAATCAAGAATGTGCGTTTAAAGCAGGTGACCTTTTCTTAGCAGAGGTACTATGAGGTGTGGAATGATAATAAAAGTAATAAAAAGGGTTGTTGGATTTCTGTAATATTATTATTGATTATCCATTAGTGGGTAATAATGCATTCCTAAACAAGTTAAAAGTAAGCATTTGGCCTAGCGGTATGGTGTTACTACCCTGCACTATTAAAGGTGCACCATTGTACCATGAACTTGACAAAATGGTCAATTTAGTAAATGGTCAATTTAGTACCCTAACTCATAAATTTGATCACGTTTTCTTACTTGATTTAATTTTATTGGAGCTTTAAATAGACTAAAAAATGTATGTTTATCTCAATATATTGATATTAGAAGCAAATGATATGAGAAAACAAGAGCAAATTAGTAAGTCAGGTACTAAATTGACCATTTTGTCAAGTTCAGGGTACCATGGTGCACCTTTAATAGTTCAGGGTAGTAGATATTTCAGTAGATATTTCACTCAGCCAAGTTCAAGGTACTAAAATACATTTTGGCCTTGAATTAAAGCTCAAAACGCAAACATACAAACACCAAATAATCACCAAACACTCGATTTATATTATAGAATACTTTGAAAAGAAAAGGTGAAGTGGACATAACAAAATTTGTAGCACCAAAAAACAAAAACAGGCCCTCTAAACATCAAACAATTTCAATTAAAAACAAAGAAGGAGCATACTTATGCTTATTTCTCTGATGAGTTTGGTCCTCTCTTCTTTCCGAAACCAACAACTGCACAATCAACAACCAAAAATTACAATCTTCAGCTATATAAACATAACTCAACTAGGTGCATCTAGATAAATAGCTAAATTAATCATAATCATAATAATAAATAATTATACCTTCAAACAACTCAACTTAGCAAACTAATTCATACATATAGCTCAACCATGAGACTTAAGAGGGTGTTTATTAGGTTAATAAGCTTTTGTTGAACAAAGCGTTTGGATTGGCTTCTTAAGGTAAAATGACCAAAAGGGGCAATCTTGATAAGGTAATAATAAGCTCAAGTGTTTGGTTTAGTTGAGCTTGTATAAAAGTTGTTTGACTGAGCTTATACCAAGTTTTAAAAACTTTATCATTTATGGAAAAAGGTGGATTCATATGTGAAAAGGTGAACTCAGGTTGTAGAGAAAAGAGAGGGTAAGGATGTAAAAACCTCTTAATAAGATTATAATACACCCTATTTAAAACCACTTAAATAAGCTTATAAGCTCTCCCAAACACTTAGAATTGCTTATTAAGCTCACCCCCTTAGTTTGATTCGATTATCTGATCACTCTCGTTTTGACTTGTAATTTTGTTTGCACTGCAGCTTTTGTGTTTTATACAAGCAAGGCTTTTTAGTTAACTATGCAATAGAGTTACTAATCTAAATGGGATCACAAGGAATTCAGGCAATCTATAAAAAAAAGTAGTAAAATACAAAAAGGATTATACTAGTTGGTTTGAACACATAACAAGTTTTGAAGGAGCAGCTCAATATTTGTGCTAGCCGGTTTTATAAATAAATGAATATGAATATATATAAAAGAGATTAAAGGCAACTTACCGGCAGTGACGAAACGTCGGTTGTATTGAATGCGCTTGTGAGCGCGTCCACGTGGTTGCTTCTTCTTATCTTGCTTCGCAACCTTTGGTGTTTGACCTCTGACCTTACCGGCACGAGCCAATGATCCGTGAACCTTTCCTGTAATCAGATTTCGACCGAAAAAACAAAATTAATAGAGCGGTTACATGTCGAATGAAGAAGAATTTAACATCACAATTTAGAAAAGTCGCAATACATCAATGGCAAAAATCACGGTCCATAATACGCCAAATCGGCAGCGATTAACATTTGAAAAGTAACAAAAACGAAGATCTGATTCACGAATTGCAATTCGTTAAGCTTACCCATGCTGAAATTGAGATTCTTTAGCTGCTGCTCTGGTCTTCGCTTCGACTGTAGCTAGTGCGAGAAAGGTTTTAGGGTTAGGGTTGGGGGAGAACTATATATCATTCGGGCAGACAGTTAATTTGGGCCTTTTGAAGTAGTACTTTACACAATAAATGGACCAACATATTAGGCTCAATTATAAATGGGCCTACGAAATAGGCTTCCAGTTTTATTTGCAACTTGAAGCCCTTAATTTCTCATTAAGTGGCAACTTGTAAATCAGATCAGGTATATCAAGAGAGTTTGTTAGGGAATGTTTGAGAAAACTTATTAACGGAGCTTACGAGCTTATTAGCTTATTAAGTTTAATTACGCTTGAAAATTTGAGCTTAATATGCTAATAAGCTCATAAGCTCCGTTAATAAGCTTTCCCAAACATGCCCTTAATACCTGTTAACCCGTCTTTAAATAAAAAGTTAGAACTTTCTTTCCTCTTACTCACACAAATTTAATAATAACTCTGAATCATTTATATATTTACATCATTCAAATATTAATCATCCGGATGCTACAAAACGACACATCTTTGAAGTAGTTTGGATGGTTCGGTTTGAACTTTTAAAAACCCAAAATCATTTGGTTTCACCTATTTAGTTTGGATAAAAACAAACCATCCAAACTCCCTGCTCCTAGATATAGTATCTTGGTATCGGCACTTAAAAACTATAACGTAATTATTAATTATGAGAAATATATGGCACGAGATATTTGGTGTACTTAGGATACGTGGGGAGAAAAACTTACCGAATATAAAATCCAAAAGGCTCTCCATATGAGACAAGATGGTTGATCTAGATCTGAAGTTATGTTTTTTCTTTAATTAATGTAAAGAATGAAAAGTATATTATATGCATACTTGATTTTGCTTGATTTGTTTGATACTATAACCATAAACAAAATCGGCATGGTTTGAAAATGATGTAAACCGTAAATGCATCGCTTTCTCTAGAAATCAAACGAACTTAGGGTTTATTTATGTGATTTTGTGGTTCACTTTACACCCAAACTATTTGGTTTAAGCTCTATAAATCTAGCTAATCTGGTAGTACTTCATGTTAGATAGAATATCCATACTAAGACGTCTTGCATTTTGGTTTTCGAATACGTTTGAGGGAAACATGCGTTTGTGAATCTTTTTTTTTTTTTTTGAACTACCGTAGGACCTCCGTCCCCGAAGCGAAGAAAGAGAAGCAGGAACAAGAGGTTGTCCTCTCCCGGCCCAGTAGTTCCGCACCAAAACGAAGCTAACTAGGGTTTCTTTTCTCATGGGTTTGAATAGTTGAGGTTTTACAGTGGGACATGTAGGAGCTAATACCAATTTTCATTAAATAAAATACAATACAATTGGGAAATGACTAAAAACAAATACAAGATTGAAACAAGAATATGTAGAAACAAAGAAGGAACAAGTTTTGGTTGAGTCTCGTGAAATTCACGATCCCCTTAAAATAGATTCGTCGTCTATCTCAGGGTAAAACAA
This sequence comes from Calendula officinalis, assembly GCA_963853835.1. Taxonomy (NCBI): domain Eukaryota; kingdom Viridiplantae; phylum Streptophyta; class Magnoliopsida; order Asterales; family Asteraceae; genus Calendula; species Calendula officinalis. Next base: position 24,281,985 of record OY970825.1, read on the forward strand.
CCGAGTAGTTTTACACTACCGAATATAATCCAAGCCAAAACACTTATCGAAAGTTCTTTTGTTTAAGGATCACTAATCTTGGAGAGCAAATTATGATGCTTGTAAGTGAGTAGGAAAGTATATGAATTTGTGTTTGTGTTCTCAAGAATGTGTCTTACCAATGAACCATACCCTCTCTATTTATAATACAACTTGGTCCAAGGTCTAATGACACACATTAATGTCATTATGACCATTAAGCCATTCAATACAAAGAAAATATAATCATTGTATTCAAATAAATTTTAATGACATACATTAAAATTATTAATATTATTATCAATAATATCTTTTGAATACACCCACTAAACCGAGTGGCAAAACCGAGTGGCAAAACCGAACCCTCATGAAACCCGGAAGACGAGCGTGGATAGGTTCAAGTTCTCACTAGTTCATTTTGTTTTATTTCTTTGTTCCATACACCCCACTTTGAGAGTCGATATCTCATTCACCACAACTACATTTTGGACATACCAACCATTAATTATATATAATTAAATTTATAATTATATGTGTCCAAAATTTTCCAACAATCCCCCACATGAATAGAGATCGATCTAAAACACAACAAAATTTCGATAAATGTTCAACACTTAAGTCTTGCAAAGGATAGGTAGGTGTTAGCCTTTGAACCTTCCCTTGAGAAGCACACTTAGTCTCCTAGCAGTCAGTAGACGCGATGTCCTTGAACTGAATACGCCTTTTGTGTAGACGACAGTATACATTCTCACAAGACTCTCCCTAACTTGTTCATATCCTCTTATCGTGCCCGTCTTGGTCATGGACACTGCCTGGTTCTGCGAGAGCTACTGAGAATTGTGCCCCAACAATTTCATTCGAAGCGACCCCACTTCTCCCTCACATAGGTGATTCTCTATCACGAATTATTAAAAGCCATAGGTGATTATCCTCATTGTCACTGAACTAGGAATGGACTAGGAAGTAGTACTATGTACTCCCTTTAAGAATGTTTGAAGGAATTCCGTTACCTCCCCAGTGACATCCCTTCGTTTATACAATTAGGTTGTCCTATTGAACCTAGATCTTGGGATCTCCAGTCAACTAGGTTAGGTTTCCTTCGCATAAACTTTATTCCACGGGCTTTAGTCACATTCCTTTATAACTAACTCTCTACTTAAGCCTTTTCATAAGCGGATCCGCAATGTTATCATTTAACTTATATATAGTTAATCTTGATAACTTCAATTGAGAGTAGTTGTCATATCATATTATGTCTTACCATTATATATTGTACACTTGACTAATGTAAATGTAAGACAATAATATATACCAATATATACATCAATTATTTGGAATATCTTCATTAATTGATGTAATTTTTTTTTCTTAAGATGAATTAATACCTTAGCAAGGTACCCCACATTCGTAAGTATTTATTAGACGATTTTCTTTCAAACCAAAATTTCATATGATGTTTCATCTTATCCTCACGGGTTATCTTATATAAAAGATAAGTAGTCGACACACGACTTACCCCCAAATTTGTACAAATTATTGTATCAATTGCCTCATTTTTACTTTCCCTTAAGTAAAATTACACCCTTTTGTGTATATCAAGGAGTTTTGGTTATTTCTTTCAACCAAATGAAAGGATGAATTTTGTCAATTTGTTACATTCGTGACTTTGAATCAATGTGGAATGTTGGTGGTATGCCATTTAATATACTAAAACCAAATTTAATTAAATTTATATGGCATAATCAACCATGTTAAATATTTAACAATTTAAAATAAATGAACAACTTTATTAGCATTTTATCAAAATAGCGGTTACAAGTTGTCATATTTAATTTTAACATTTTTACCAACACTAATTCCACATTTTGATAACACAATTCCATTGGATTCAATCACAACCCGTATAACACACTTAGTAAGCAACTATCCGGTCACAAGAGTATTATGAATCCCCGGAACATACAAAATATTGCTCAACATGACATTATTTCTGAAATTCATCCTTAAGATAACATTTCATTCTCCTATGATATATGTGATAGTCAACTTTTCAATAAAAGTTTTTGTTCATTTTCAACATCTTTGAAAATTGATAAACTCACTTTTATGGAAACACACATGACGGGTAGCACCCGTATCGACGTACCATCCACTTCAATTGGTTCCCACAAATTCAATTCCGACAAATTGAAATTCATTGCCACAATATGCACATCTTACTTCATGTGCATTATCATGTTAGGCATTGTCACAATATTTGTCATTTTTACCAAATAAAAAATGCAAATTTGACCAATAAGCCTCAACAATCAATAAGTTTCACAAAAGAAACACACTTTAATTAGATGTAAGATTTCTTTCAATTATACTTACAAAATGAAAATTCACTCAAGAAACATAAAGCTATCTTGAATCTTACAAACTACTATAAATCAAAATTTTACCAAGTCTCACAATTTGAAAGTAAAATTCTAGATGCCAAAGCAATTCATAGATATATAATCCCGAAGAATTTTAGCTTTTACCAAATTTGAGAAAATTCAAGTAACCAAAGTTAACTTGAAAGCTTAAACAACAAAACTTTTTCATTTCCAAAATCTTATAATTTCCAAATATCTCACATCATGAGACTATAATCAAGAAACCAAAGTAATCTTGATATGTATAAAATGGAAATTGACATTTTTTAAGAAATTCTCTATAAATCAAGAGTAACAACAATAATATGAAACTTCAATCCAAACATTCAATTTCCAAATAGTCTCACAAATTGAAACCATATGTCAAGAAGCCAAAGCTACCTTGACATGTATAAAATGGAAATAACATGAACGAATGTACTTTTCTTAAATTCAAAATTTTGAAAATTATAAAGTAAACTCACTCAAGATTGAGAATAAATTCAAGATGCCAAGGCGATCTTGATAACTAAAAGTTATAAAATTTTAAAACCAAAGATTCAAGTCATTTTCTCACTATATGAGATTAAAATCAAGAAAACCCAAGTTATCTTGATACTTGAAACAATATAAATCAAAACATTTATATCCAAAAAACTTTTAATTTCCAAATATCTCATACAATGAGACTATATTCAAGATGCCAAAGTAATCTTGATATGTATAAAATGGAAATTACGAAAAGTTTATAAAATATTTTCTCAAACAAATTCTTTATAATTAAAGAATAACGACAATATTATTAAATATAAATCCAAAATATTCGATTTCCAAATAGTCTCACAAATTAAAATCATATGTCAAGAAGCCAAAACTACCTTGAGATGAAGAAAATGGAAATCAAAATCACTTACAAACCAATGTCCACAAATATAAATTTTAAATCCAAAATTGTTTTAAACAATATATCAAGTTATTTAAAATCAATCTTTAAACACTTGATATAATAAAATTCAAATTCAAAAATTTGATTTAAAAATTTAAACAAAACAAAATTGGAAATTTTCTAAAAACTCAATTGAACTTTTTGTTCTATAAAATGTTTCAATCACCACTTTTTCCGAATCTATGCTATTAATGAGCAAAATCCGAAAAAAATGTATTTTCCAACCGGTATTAGCAAATAGACGACGAATCTATTTTAAGTTTGTAGGAGCTAATACCAATTTTCATTAAATAAAATACAATACAATTGGGAAATGACTAAAAACAAATACAAGATTGAAACAAGAGTATGGAGAAACAAAGAAGGAACAAGTTTTGGTTGAGTCTCGTGAAATTCACGATCCCCTTAAAATAGATTCGTCGTCTATCTCCAAGGGTAAAACAACCGAGTAGTTTTACACTACCGAATATAATCCAAGCCAAAACACTTATCGAAAGTTCTTGTGTTTAAGGATCACTAATCTTGGAGAGAGCAAATTATGATGCTTGTAAGTGAGTAGGAAAGTATATGAATTTGTGTTTGTGTTCTCAAGAATGTGTCTTACCAATGAACCATACCCTCTCTATTTATAATACAACTTGGTCCAAGGTCTAATGACACACATTAATGTCATTATGACCATTAAGCCATTCAATACAAAGAAAATAAAATCATTGTATTCAAATAAATTTTAATGACATACATTAAAATTATTAATATTATTATCAATAATATCTTTTGAATACACCCACTAAACCGAGTGGCAAAACCGAGTGGCAAAACCGAACCCTCATGAAACCCGGAAGACGAGCGTGGATAGGTTCAAGTTCCCACTAGTTCATTTTGTTTTATTTCTTTGTTCCATACACCTCACTTTGAGAGTCGATATCTCATTCACCACAACTACATTTTGGACATACCAACGATTAATTATATATAATTAAATTCATAATTATATGTGTCTAAAATTTTCCAACAGGACATACCTTTGATTTCCTTACACCTGAGATGGTGAATCTCTACAACAGAGTTCAATGAATTACGCATATTATGTTATCACGCCTAAATCCACAAAAAATATTTTCAAAAGAATTAGTTTTCTGATTCAAAAAGGGCTAACAGCGCTTCGTAAGCCGTAAAATCAATATGGATTACATTTTACTTAATTTTATGTCCAGGAAAACAATGAACATAATTTAATGTCTAGAAAAACAATAATTAACTTGAAGAACTAGGTTTTCTACTACCATAAACTATTAAAGGTGTATCATGATATCATGAATTTGACAAAATAGTAGATTTAGTACTCTGACTCATTAATTTGATCGCGTTTTCTTACTTGACTTACTTGTGTTATAGTTTTTTACGGACTAAAAGTTATACATTTATCTCAATATGGATATTAGAAGCAAATCATTAGAATAAAACAATACCAAATTAGTGAGTATGGGTAATAATCGACAATTTTATCAATTTTAGGATATTATGATGTACCTTTAGTTGTTCAGAATAGTTGGAAAACCTAATTGTTGGAACAAAACACAGATCAACTTGATACTGATGCTGCAGTTAGTACTAATCATACTTAGTACTGATGGGGCAGAACATGTTATTACTGATGAGTTGATACTGGTGTATACTATAACTAAGTTACTACTGATCATGCACAGATTGAAGATACTACTGATCAATAGTAGTTACTACTGACGTTGGTTTTGGACTTACTACTGGTTACCAGAGTTACTACTGACGATGTACATTTACTACTGGTGAATGATTTTACTACTGGTACGCGTTTTGGAAGCATATCAAGTCCGAGATCTTCGTAGAGATAGTTATAGCATGTAAATCAATGTATATCTTTTATTATTCGATGTAAAGCAAGTCCTAGAATAACTAGGGTAAATAGTTTAGCTTCAAGGACTATTATAAATAGTTCCTTGCGAATTGTAAACGTACGTGTGTATTGTTAACTCAATAATATACATTGAAGCTTTTTGTGAAACTGTGTTCTTAATACTTTCGCATATTATTTACAGTTCATTGTTCTTAATTACATTGATATAGTGTTGATCCGCTGCAACTTCTATATTCAATTAGATCTAAAGTGTTTATTAACTTCTCTATAGTTAATCGATCCTGACAAGTGGTATCGGAGCATATTGGTTCTAGATCTACTATTTGTTAAGAACAACAAAAAGTTTTAATCTTTAAAACACACACATTGTTAATCATGTCAGATAACAATGAAAGCACTCAGGCCAATAAAATCCCTATACTCACTCCCAATAACTTTGGGATGTGGAAGAATCGTATTAAGCAATACATGCTTATTACAGATTATTCCATGTGGGAAGTTGTCCTTGAAGGAAACAAAACTGGTCTGGTCAAGCAAGCAGCTCTGCAACTGAGGCAGACAAACTTAAGTGTGAGAAGGAAAAGAAGGACAATGGAATCGAACTCAAAGCTCTTAGCACTCTCCTACTGGCCATTTCTAATGATTATCAACATCTCTTTGTTGAGTATGATGATGCAAAGGTGCTATGGGAAGCACTGGAGAAGAGATTCGTTGGGACCAAGAGCACCAAGAGGAACATGAAGTCTGTTCTCAAACAAGACTTTGAAAACTTCAAAGGAAAGCCCAATGAAACACTCACTCAAGTGTTTGACAGATTCAACAAGCTAATTGGTGAACTTAACCAGGTTGGGGTAAATATGGATCAAGAAGATGTCAACATGAAGTTCCTAAGATCTCTTAGTGAAGAATGGGCCATGTATACTGTGGTTTATAGACAAAGAGATGCTCTAGAAGAAAAAGAGTTGGATGAACTCTACAATGATCTCAGAGTATTTGAAACTGAGGTAAACCAAAAGAACCCTTCTATTTCTTCTAATAATGCTGCATTTGTCTCTAGTACAGGTCAAGGTCAGGAAACCTTCACAGGAAAGGCTGCAGATTCTGAGGATGCTGCAAGAGAATCCTTCTTCACTAGTCATGTGCATACTGCATTGATTAGTGATGACTTGGAACAATTAAACCCAGATGATCTTGAGGAGATGGATCTTGAATGGCAGATGGCTATGCTGAGCCTAAGGACAAAAAGATTCTTAAAGAGAACTGGTAGGACAAGCCTCAACTTCAACAAAGGTGACAAAGCTGGATTTGACAAAACTAAAGTCAAATGTTACAACTGTAACAACCTTGGTCACTTTGCAAAAGAATGTCCTCATCCAGACAAAAGATCAAAATCAACTGCCCTTGTATCACAACAAGGACAAGGCTATGACTGGAGCTTCCAAGCAGAAGAGCATGCTCAAAATCAAGCTCTCATGGCCTTTACTGACACCAAAACTGAGGTAAAACCTAAACCTTGTACTTCTGAATGTGCTAAAATTATTAAAAACTTAGAAAAAGAAAACACTAAATTAAATGAAGATTTAGCAAAAGCAGTGAGAAGAAATCATGAATTTGATGGTGTGATTACTGATCAAGAACATCAAATAAAGGTGTACCAGATGATTGATCAAAGGATAAAGGAAGAATTGCTTCAGGCTGTGGATGAGAAAGAATTTTATGAAATAAAAAATAAAGAACTAACAAGTAAATTAGAAGAATGTCAGCTTGAAATTGAACAAAATAAATTAACAATTAAAAAGTTTGAAAGAAGCACTAAAATTCTTGATGAATTAACTAATAATCAAACTACAGAAAAAGTTGTTCATGGGGTGGGATATCATGCTGTACCACCTCCATATAAAATCATTCCACCACTTAAAAACAGTTCAGAAAGAATCATTAATGAATTAAAAACTGAATATCAAACTGAATCACATAATGAAACATCTGAATCAAATGATTCTTCTGATGATGATCAATCAATTGAATTTACAATCTCTCAAACTGAATCACCAAAATCAATTGATACAAGTTTTCACACAGCTCAAAGTCCAAATGAATCTCCCAAATATGATGCAGAAAATGTACCAAAAATTTTAACAAGGGGAAATGAAAGAAATAAAAAATAACTCTTAGACCAAAGAATACCTGAAGGTGCTAAAAATAAGAAATTAAGATGTGTTATATGCAACAAAATGAACCATTTAGCAAAGGATTGTCACTTCAATCCAATAAACTGCAAAGAGTTAAAGGAATTTAAAATTTTTAAAGAAAATGCAAAAACTCAAAAGTTAAAAGATACTACTGGTCCTTCAGTAGTAAATAAAATTAAAACTCAAATTGCTGAAACTCCAAGATTTGGAAGAAGTGCACCAAGATTTGTGCAAAACAGAAGAGTTGGAAGCCCAAAGAACAGCAATTACTTCAAGAACAATGGAAAATCCAATCAAAATAAACAATATTTTAAATTTTCCAACACCAGTAAAAACTTTAACAAATTTACTACTGGTGTTAACCCTAATTATAATGCTGTTTGGTACCAATATAAGAATACTACTGGTAAAAACCCTAATTACAAAAATACTACTGCTCCCAAACCAACTTTCAGAGTTACTACTGGTATCAACCCTAAAAACACTACTGTCATTCTAAACATGGTAAGTACCTAAATACTACTGGTCCATCAGTAGTAAAGCATTCAAAAGCAAAAATTCACGGGTATAAACCAAGATCAGTAGGAAATTCTCACACCAGTAATAATTTCGAAAGGGCAGTAGTAAAACAAAACACCAGTAATAAACAAGTATGGGTACCAAAAGTGTTTAAAGTTAAATCCCCAAAAGCTTATTTCTCAAAGGATGAACCCAAGACATATAAAGCTTGGGTTCCCAAACTTAACTAATCCTTTACTCACTTGTGCAGAGCATTCAGATCCCAGAAGAAGGAAGAACATGGCATATTGATAGTGGATGCTCAAGGCACATGACTGGAAATCTGCAAATTCTTAAAGATTTCAAGTCATTTGATGGAGGATATGTGGCATTTGGTGAGAATCCCCAGGGAGGTAAGATTACAGGTAAAGGTACTGTTACAAATGGCAAAATTACCTTTGATGATGTATTTTATGTAGCTGAACTAAAATACAATCTTGTCAGTGTGTCTCAAGTTTGTGATAAAAAGAATAAAATTCTTTTCACAGACATTGAGTGCATCATTCTTTCTCCTGACTTTGTTTTAGATGAAAAATATGTTGTTTTAAGAACTCCAAGGAGAAACAATGTGTATTGCATGGATATAGGGGGAGAACTCATTTCTTCAAATGAGATCAACTGTTTTATATCCAAGGCAAACACCACTGAATCAGAACTATGGCATAGAAGGATGTGTCACACAAACTTTAAAAACATGAACAATTTAGTAAAAAGAAATCTGGTCATTGGACTACCTCAAAAACAATTCATGTGTGATCATCACTGTGTTGCATGCCTAAAAGGTAAACAACACAAGACTTCTCATAAGTCCAAAACTGTGAACTCTATTTCTGTTCCTTTACAGCTCTTACATATGGACCTTTTTGGACCTACAAATGTAATGAGTATTGGAAAGAAACAATATTGTCTTGTTATTACTGATGACTTTTCCAGATATACATGGGTTTTCTTTCTCAGGACAAAAGATGAAACAAGTGAACTCATAAAGAACTTAATTGTCAAACTGGAGAACACATCTGATCAAAAAGTTAAAGCCATAAGATGTGATAATGGCACAGAATTTAAAAATGCTAACTTAATTAACTTTTGTGATCTTAAAGGTATTGACAGGCAATACAGCTCACCTAGAACTCCACAACAAAATGGTGTAGCTGAAAGAAGAAATAGAACCATCATTGAAGCAGCAAGATCAATGCTTGCAGACTCAAAATTACCAATTACTTTTTGGGCAGAAGCTGTTAATACTGCTTGTTATGTTCAAAACAGAGTATTAATAGTGAAGCCACATTTTAAAACACCATATGAACTTTTTAATAAAAGAAAACCTTCCATAAGTTTTCTAAAATCATTTGGCTGTCCTTGTACTATTTTGATTACAAGAGAACAAGTTGGTAAGTTTGACTGCAAATCTGATGATGGAATCTTTGTGGGATACTCTACTCAAAGCAAATCATACAGAGTATTCAAGAAAAGACTAAGGATAATTGAAGAAAGCATCAATGTATCCTTTAATGAAAATGTACCTAATGAACAAGGAAATGGTCCAGATTGGCTATTTGACATAGACAATCTAACCAAATCCTTTAATTCTAACATGAATTTCAATGCAGGTAATTCAAATTGTCACTATCAAAAGGAAGGAACATCATCTGTTAATACTGGTCAAGAGGAGATGAGATACATTGTAGTTAATACTGCTCCCACAGTTAATACTGATGTCAGTAATAACTCAAGTTCTGGAACCAGTAGTAACTCTGAGAATGAGGACAGTAGTAATTCAAATACTACTGATACCAGTAATAGTACTCAAAATACTACTGGTTCCAACAATAACCTAGATTCTCAAGATACTACTGATACCAGTAACAACAACAATACTACTGATCTCAATGAAGACAATAGCAGTAGTAACTCTGACCAAGATGATGATGAACCAAACATTAATGACAATGAAGGATCACTAGAAGAACAACTGCCTGAGACAAATGAGTCCAATCTTGAAAATCAACTAGTAGTTGATAAAACTACAACCACAAGGACTCAGAAGAACCATCCATTAGACCTTGTTCTAAGTGATGTTAACTCACCACTTCAAACAAGAAGCAAATTAAATAAAAGCTTAACTGCAAATATGTGTAACATAAGTTTAATTGCTAATGAATGTATGTTTGAATGCTTTCTGTCTCAGGATGAACCAAAGAAAATCCAACAAGCAATGAAGGACTCAAACTGGATTGAGGCAATGCAAGAAGAACTCCTTCAATTCAAGTTACAAGCTGTTTGGACACTTGTACCTCTACCCAAAGGAAAAAGAGCCATTGGAACAAGATGGATCTTCAGAAACAAGAAAGATGAAAGAGGTATAGTGATCAAGAACAAAGCCAGACTTGTAGCCCAAGGATAAACTCAAGAAGAAGGAATAGACTATGATGAAGTATATGCTCCTGTTGCTAGAATTGAAGCCATAAGAATATTTCTAGCATATGCTTCATTCAAGAAATTCAAAGTCTATCAAATGGATGTGAAGAGTGCATTTCTATATGGGAAGATTGAAAAATAGGTCTATGTATGCCAACCTCCAGGTTTTGAAGATCCAAAACATGGTGATTATGTGTTCAAACTAGATAAAGCTCTGTATGGCCTACATCAGGCACCAAGAGCATGGTATGACACATTATCATCATACCTATTGAAGAACAACTTTAAAAGAGGAGCCATTGATAAAACTTTGTTTACAAAGAAAGTCAAAGATGATATACTACTGGTACAAATCTATGTAGATGATATCATCTTTGGTTCAACCAATGATTTATTATGCAAAGAATTTGAAGAATTGATGTAGATTAAATTCAAGATGAGCTCTATGGGTCCAATGAACTTCTTCCTTGGACTCCAAGTCAATCAAAGAACAGATGGTATTTTGATAAATCAATCAAAATATGTCAAAGACATCTTGGAAAAGTTTGATTTGAAAGACAGTAAAAGTGCAAGTACACCAATGGAAACACACAAACACCTACATCCTGATGTTGAGGGGGAGGATGTAGATGAACACTTATATAGATCAATGATAGGTTCTTTGATGTACTTAACTGCATCAAGACCTGACATTATGTATAGTGTTTGTGTGTGTGCAAGGTATCAAGCAAGACCCAAAGAACTACACTTGCAGGCTGTTAAAAGAATATTCAGATACTTGAAAGGCAAACCATCACTAGGAATATGGTATCCACATGATTCACCCTTTGAACTCATAGCCTACACATAAAGTGACTATGGAGGTGAATGTCAAGATAGAAAGTCCACTACTGGTGGATGTCAATTCTTTGGATCAAGACTGGTGTCATGGCAATGTAAGAAGCAAACAAATGTATCAACATCAACTGCTGAAGCAGAATATGTAGCTGCATCTGCTTGCTGTGCTCAAGTACTGTGGATTCAAAACCAGCTTCTAGACTTTGGTATCTCTATCCTTAAAACTCCAATTTTTATTGATAATCAAAGTGCTATTAGTATTGTGAACAATCCAGTAAAACACTCAAAAACTAAACACATTGAAATAAGATTTCACTTTATAAGAGATTGTAATGAAAAGAAATTAATCAAAGTAGTTAAAATCCATACTGATGATCAATTAGCAGATCTTTTTACAAAAGCATTTGATGTAGGAAGATTCAACTTCTTGGTTAGCAGTATTGGAATGATTTTGATAAACTAAAATCTCACTTAAAATCATGTGTAAAGTTATTGTTGTAAAATATTATTTATCTACTTAAGTGTTTTACTACTGGTATATCTGTATTACTGGTGTGTAGGTATGTGCACAAAATACTACTGGTAATTAAATACTACTGGTGTGTATTAGGTTCACACAAATACTACTGGTAAGTCAGTACTACTGGTATTCACATATACTACTGGTCTTGTGTGTTAGTGGTTACTACTGATGTCCATAGTTACTACTGATGTCAAAATCCTTAGTCACTACTGATGTTAGTAGATACTACTGACGTTTTACTACTGATATCTTATTTACTACTGGTCTTTCAGAAACACAATTACCAAACTAACCCCCATGAAAATAACCGTTATGTTATGATTCGAAGGGCATTTTAGTAGTTTTGCAGGTTAAATCGAAAGATATAAAAGGCGGCAGTCGATTAGTTTAGCATTATCTTCACTTCGATTTGCTAAATTCTCTCGATAAACCCTAGTTTACGATCAAAAACCCTTCGTCAATAACAAAATTCATTCCTGTTCTTCTCAAAATTCAACAAAAATGGCAACTCTAAAATCTCTGAATGTGCAAACCGACCTCAAATATTCCGAATTTCACAATATGTGTGCCTTCCTAAAGAATCCCGACGGCACAAAAGATTTTCGTCCGATCGTCAAATTCTTGAAAAACTCTTATATACAGTTTGCCTTAACTGTAAAACCAAAATCATATCAACAGCACTTGGTGGATTTCTGGACCAATGCTGAGCAAACGGAAGGAACAACCATATCAATGATCAAATCACAAGTAGATGGAAAGCATATCACAGTAACAGAACAATCAATCAGACACCATCTACAACTTCATGACGATTCAGGTATGTTTACTCTACCTAAGGAATACATTGCTGAAATTTTACAAAAAATGGGTTATGAGGGAAGACTGGACATAGTAACATTTCAAAAGGGTCTTCTCTCCCCACAATGGAAATTCTTAGTACATACTATTCAGCATTGTATTTCTCCAAAAAGAAGTACTTGGAATGAGTTTAATAAGGCAATAGCATCTGCTGTTGTCTGTTTATGCACAGACCAAGTATTTAATTTTTCTTACTTGATTTTTGAAGGTATGTTGGGAAATCTTAGTTCCTCTAAATTTTTAATGTATCCCAGATTTCTACAACATATCATAAATTGTGAATTACAAAACTTGTCAACTCCTAAAAACATTTTCATATTACCTGAGTTGAACAAGAAAGTTTTCTCAAATATGAGAAAACAATTTAAATTTTCGGGCAAGGAAACCCCTTTGTTTCCTAATATGATCAAAGATCAAACAACTATAGGAGAGGGTTCAACCATTGCTACAACCCAAGTTGAACCTCAACCCACTCCATCACCCCCAAATACAGCCCAAACACCACCCCAACTAGTCACTCAATCAACAGCCCAAACAGAAGTCCTGAATGTGTCCCAGGAACTTGATATAAATCTGCAGAGTGCTACTCTTCACTCTGTGGAAGACCTGCCAGACAAAACCCAAAATATTTCCACTATTTACAAAAGAAAGAAATCTTTAAAGGACACCAGGGGACACATTGAGTCAAACCCCAGGCTCCAAGAGTTGTCCTCCAAGGAGGAGAGAGGACATGAGGCGAGGACTTTCACTACTGATGCCCCAAAGGTGGGTGCACAGGACAGTGAAAACATCATTAGGACCCAGACCTCGGCAACTTTGAGTGATGACTCATTTGAGGAGTTACTCAAAGGCCCCGGTGCCAAGAAACCACAAGGGGGGCATCTCTGCTTCTTCTAGGAAGAAGAGGATGTCTAAAAGACCCAATGAATCACCAAGAAGTGATGAGGGCAGATCTTTTGAATTGATGGATAGGATGGAAAACCTCAAAGCCAATGTACCTGTTAGTGAGCCCGATGATCTTGCTAGATGGAGTGAGGGCAGTATTAAAATCAACCAATTGACGGATAAAGTGGATTCTCTTGAATCCACTGTACAAAATTGTCTTACATATCTTACAAATCAAGGAAAAACCATGGCTGCCATGAAAAGGCATGTAAATACCATCAACAAGAGAATGAGATTCTATGAGCAAAGGCTTCATCAACAAACCAAGATCATCAGAAGATTGAAGAAGAAAATTGATGATAGTGAGGCTCCACCAGTTAAGCTCACTAAGGGGGAGAAGGATAACATACAGACCATGATTGATGAATCAATTGCAGCAGCAGCATCCTCTCTCTTAAACTTAAAAGAAACAAAAGTTGATGAAGGCCCAGAAATGATGGTTACAGAAGATGAACCTACTACTACTGCTACAATGGAAGAACAAGTTGAAAAGGAAATACCAGTAGTAACTCCCACTACTGATATAATAGCAGTAGTAAGTAAAGAAGAGGAAGTAAAAGCAGCAAATACTACTGATGCCCTATCAGTAGTAACTCCTGAGATCACACCAGTAGTAACTACTCTGGTTACTACTGAAGAGGAAGAACTACAATTCCCAGAGCTGATTGAAAGAGAAAGACATGTCATCATCTCCAAACCACCAACACCTGATCAACCACTTATCATACCTGACATTGATGATAATGTGAATTGGTTTGAGGTAGATGAATGTACACTTCCTCCACACCCTAAAATATTACCAGAAGGTCAACTACATCTGTTTTATCCAAAACTTCTGATGATGGGTATACCAGATATGAAATACATTCCACCTCCACCATCTGCTCACATTGGAAAAGGAAAAGAAGTATATGATGATGATTATCCAAATAGAGCATTAGGACATCACATGGTAAACAAGATAAATCATGTCAGAGCAGAAAAGCAATCCAGATGGAGAATAAAACATAGAAATTTTTTGGAGAAAGTGGAAATGTATCAAGCATTAGTAGAAAATAAGAAGAAAGTTCAAAATGAAACTCCTGTTCAAATACCTGCTCAAATCAAAGATGTTTAGATAGAAGCCCAAGAAGTAGAATTCAAAAGGCTCAGAAAAGTAGAAGAAGAACATCTAAACTGTCTTGAAGATCTAGTAGCTGAATGTAAAAGAACAAAAGGTGATCTACCAGATGATATTTTTGAACAAAAGACACTTATGATAGACTTTCTCAAGACAAAAGGGTACAGTGCAAAATCTTTTGGAAGAATGAAAATGATAACTATAATTGAAAAATACTGCACTGCTAAGAAGAAAGACTTGGCTGAACAAGAAGCTGAAGAAACAAAGAAAGCCAAAACTTTAATCCCAATCAATCCAAACTTAATCAAAGCTGGTAGTGTTTCAACTACTGGTGATACTTCAACTCCCCAATCAAAGAAAAGAAAAACTGTTGATCAAGAACAGAGCTCTAAGAAGAAATCAAAACAAATTGTACCTGTTCTTGAAATGCCTATTGCTCCATTGCAGAACAATCCAATTATTAACTGGAGAGTGATACAGAACAATGTTATAGAGGTCATAAGGGAAGACAAAGTTGTGCAAAGATTCACTGGATGGTTACCATTAATCAGATCTTGCTCTAGAAGTGATGTAATCAAGCTTCTGATTATTGGAAAACCTAGAATGACAAAGAAATCATGGAAAGAGTCTGGTGCTGGATACTTAACAAAAATGATAGATGCTGCATTTTATCCAGATAATTATCCAGAACAGTTTACAGATCCAGGTAATGTATATGCTTGGAATGTCATTCCTACAGCTAATATGTACTTCTTTGAGAAATCAGGCAAAGTATGTGAATTGTACTTATATGAAAAAGAATATCCACACTCTGAGAAGACTATGTATCAGATATTCATAAATACTTTGATGAAACCTTATGATGCTGTTATGTTCCAAAACAAATTAAATTACTTTACAAAGAGGAACAGCAAATATATTATTGAACAAAGGCTTCAACAGAATCAAAGAACTCTTGAGAAAAGAAGAAGAGAACAAGAAGAACAAAAGAAACTTGATTGATTAAAAGATAATCAATAAGTTTAGGGGGAGATTGTTGGAACAAAACACAGATCAACTTGATACTGATGCTGCAGTTAGTACTAATCATACTTAGTACTGATGGGGCAGAACATGTTATTACTGATGAGTTGATACTGGTGTATACTATAACTAAGTTACTACTGATCATGCACAGATTGAAGATACTACTGATCAATAGTAGTTACTACTGACGTTGGTTTTGGACTTACTACTGGTTACCAGAGTTACTACTGACGATGTACATTTACTACTGGTGAATGATTTTACTACTGGTACGCGTTTTGGAAGCATATCAAGTCCGAGATCTTCGTAGAGATAGTTATAGCATGTAAATCAATGTATATCTTTTATTATTCGATGTAAAGCAAGTCCTAGAATAACTAGGGTAAATAGTTTAGCTTCAAGGACTATTATAAATAGTTCCTTACGAATTGTAAACGTACGTGTGTATTGTTAACTCAATAATATACATTGAAGTTTTTTGTGAAACTGTGTTCTTAATACTTTCGCATATTATTTACAGTTCATTGTTCTTAATTACATTGATATAGTGTTGATCCGCTGCAACTTCTATATTCAATTAGATCTAAAGTGTTTATTAACTTCTCTATAGTTAATCGATCCTGACACTAATAAGTCAAGTTGGTTAATGAAATGTATTTTGTCCTAATTTTATCTGTGGATACAATTTTGCTTGATACGTTGAAAACAAAATCGAACCGATAAACCAACAAACTGAAAATAGGGAGAACCGAAGGCAGTTAATCTAATCGAATCAAACTACTAATTGCTAACACAGTGTGCTCGAGATTATGTTTCACTTCACATTATACAAAACAAACATTGACACATTGTATTACCCTATTACATGTGCAAGAACAATTTGCCTCAAAGTATACGTATATTATATAAAAATAAAAATAAAATAAAAGATCTTTTCCTATACAGTATCATTCTCAAATCTCAATGTCAAAAGAACCGTATACATACCCAAACTGAAAAATAAATTAATTAAAAAATGGTCAAACCCTCCCATATTGGTTGTCAAGCATGAGAGAAAGAATTGTCATGCTCAATCCAAATAATATTCACTAATTTCATTGGTTATCATCGCATATGATTGAATTCTGAAGAAATAAGAACAATTTCTTCATTTTTTATAAAATAAATTTACGATAAAAAATCTTGTTCGTCTTGCAAAAACTCTTTCTTCAACTTACGAGAAAAGAGCTTACAAGCATCCATACTTAAATCGATTGCAGCAGAAAGTGCGATAAAAAGAGCAGCATCAGCCATACATGTGACATGTTGCACGCCGACTTGTACCATTGGCTTACTCGATTTCCCTTCACCTTCTACACTTGAACTCATTACAAAACCTTTAATGTTTGATAACGGACTTGCTCTCGAATCTTTTAACGTTTCGTCGATGCAAAATTTCCCACCTTTTTTAATGTTCATCGTGCCTTCGGAAATCGGAATTCCACTTGTCATGCCGGAATTTGTAACAAGTTCGAATTTATAACCTAACCCGTCTACAGGGCCTCTTTCACGCCAGGCTTCAAGTCGGCCCCATGGTTTCCAGTTACTAATTGAGGAACCATGTGGTCGAAGGATAAGCCAAGCCCCAGGGTTTGACCGTGATACACGGTCAGATCCCTGTGAAGGCACAAAGGGAGTGATCATGGAGGCAGCAGCGACAGACGAGCCAGATAGATCATGTACCACAATCATCCACCCTTTTCGTTCCCTTCCGGGTTTTTCTTTTCCACTTGAAAACGTTGTCATCCATCCTCTATTGATATTATTCATCGCGAAATCAGATGGTAAAGAACTGAAAATTTGACAAATAAAATAAAATAAAATAAAATTTAGTATTATGTACTTCACAACTTTTAATAGATAGTTGCTATAACATTATTAAAAAAAATAGAACTACTTGAATTGATTAATAAGATTAGTCAAAGTCATATGATAAATACATAAAGTCAAACAAGAACAATTAAGAGAAGGTGAAGGTGGTTAACTAAACCAAAGAGCATTGAACTGACACCAAAATCCTAAGCACATGGTAAGGAATCATGCTGGTGGTTGTCTTTTGACAGTTGTGAGTATCTTTTATTGGCCAATGTTATTAATTATTAAATATAATCGTTTCATATTATATGTACAAAATAATAGAATTAAGAATTATAAATTACACATTTATATTTAAATTAAAAAATGTTAATGATTGCAAGTTGCATTATGAATTATGCATTATGCATAGAGATTGAAGAGCGTAAATATGACATTATCTTAAAAAGGAAGCAATGTAGGACATGGATAAATCAAGGATTCACTCTAATTATCGATTTCCATTTGTACTTAAAGGAGAACTCTTTTGTTTTCCTATATATTTACTCCATCTAAATATTCTATTTCTTTTTAAAGATATTTATTAAATTAAATAAAAAAAGATCTTGTAACATAAAGATTGTAAAGAGTTGTTTGATCCCAACATAACCTTAAACACATAAAGAATCTAGAGAACTACAAAAGTATATTAGAACATATTATTCTAAATCACTATATTTGATATATATTTTTGCAAACCAATTTCAAAAATGTGATTTTTAGTTTATTAATTATTTTCATTTTGTTTTTGAGAAAGTTTTTTAAGTAAAAATTATAGTATAAAAAATTATTAACATTTTTAGTTGGAAATTCTAGAAATTAGTTGGAAAAAAAAACATGGACCACTGGTTGATCACCACAACCTTGAACAGGTACAGCTAAGATACAACTCAAGTTTTATGTACAACACAAGACAGTGTAGGGTATAACTAATCAATGCATGAATGAGCAAACTAACCGTGATCGTGAGTTCCTGTCGGCGCTAAATTTGCAACTAAAAACCGGTTGCCGAATATTCCCCTGAATTTGAAAAACCACCGGACTACACTCCGGTTCACCTCCGAACTGAAACAAGAACCGGGGATCCGGTTCGGTTCGCACCTTTAAATGCAAACTAGCCGCAGGTTTGTCCGATTCGCTGCCGAGTTTCATCCAACCGTTTTGAAACACAATGGGTTTAGTAACCGACCCGTCAATGTTAATCACAACCCCGACCCGGCCCATAATTTTGCCGCCATTAAACCCACAACTCCGGCCCATCCGGCCAGTGTAGACCGAGACGGTTAAGAGTACGGGTTTGCCTTGGAGACGGCGGAGGGCGGCGGGGTCGAGGTGGAAGTTGATGGCGGAGGAAGTGGAGTCCGGTGGGGAGGTGTCGGAATTGGTGGCGGGGGAGAGTGGGATTAGGGCGGTTTGTGGCGGGAAGTTTTTTATACGGAGTTTGCAGTAGCAGGGAGTGGCGGAGGAGTGGATGCCGGAGGAGGAGCCGACGGGTTTGGTGGTGAGTGGGAGTTTGAGTGATAATGATTCAACTATCAAACGAACAAATGGACATGGATCCATAGGAAAGTGTGAAGCTCCGGTGAAGACGATACGGTGGTGTGTGATGAGTTTGATGAAAGAAAGAAATAGTGTTTATAGCTTCGGAAACATGTACATTTTCATGAATAAATGTCGGGTATTTGACAGCTATTTTCTGTGGGACCCTTGTTTGTTTCTTATTGATTAGTTAATTAATTATAATTTTCGATCTACTAATTAATCTGTACCTTAAATCTCCGGTACCTTTTTTAGTATTTTGATATTTTCTCTTCTTTTTTTTCAAGGGTGAATCCTAAGACTACTCGGGAGGAGTTGGTTATCATTGACACATCGGTAAAATATTGATTTTTTTTTTTCTTTTTTGAAAAACACATGATAAATCGTAATCAAATTCATGTAACAACGGTCAAACCCAAAACTAAATCCTAAACTTTATTTCATATACAGGGGCGTCTCCGAGATTCTAAGTTCCCTGTGCGAATAGATGATAATGGCCCCCCTAAATACAAGATTTATATAAAGAGTTGGACATTCTAATTTTTTTTCTATTAAATTATAAAATTGGCTTAAAATTTTAAGGCTATATACATATGACACATATAAAAATTGGTCCCCTAAAAAATAGGGGTCCTGTACGGCTGCACCTCCTTAAAGTCACCCTTGTTCATATATACATGTACCAGTTACCATTAATGAGGTAGAAACGACCATTACATTTTGCAGACACCTCCATCGGTTGTGCATGCGTCCAATCCATTTCCACATGTGCATGGGGATGCGTCCAACAAAACGTATGTATTGGTCGCGGTCGCCTCACGACCTTGCCCTTGGTAGTCGATCTAATGTACTCGCATTAATTTACCTATAACCAATAACAAGAATGAAATTATATCTTTTCAAATTAATGATATAAGAGACTTAAGATGTAACCAGTTATACATTATTTAGAGATAGAGACACCCCTTTTAAAAATACCTTAGAAAAATGTTTATACACGAGATTATAATTCATACACAAGTAAAACAATTATACAGTAATAATACAAATTGGTATGACATACACTTTAATCATTGACATATTCGTTTAATTAGTTTCATCTTAAAAAATCACAAACTTTATGTATTCGATTAACCTATTGCATTCTGGTTAAGTTAGCCTTTCATGTCTTAGGTGGTGTTTGATTTTAAAACAAAGAAATTATTTATTATGGAAATTAATTTTAATTTGTTTGTTTATAGCTTAATCTAGGAAAAATAATTTTATGTGCTCGCGTTGATTCACGAAGACATTCTTATTTTATTCGAACGATAGCAGACCAAGAACCGAGTTTTTTATTTGATGGATTATGACCGATTTCAAGTAAATTTTTCAGTTTTAACACTTTAAACTTAGTTTTATACACCTAGTTCCTTGATCAAAGGTCCGTAAAGGGATCAAGCATCGTTTAAGTGTTCGATTTGAGTGTTTGCTGCAACTATATGCTCAATAATTGATCGTATTTTATCTCAGATGATAGATATAAATATCAAAGTATTTGTTACCAAAAGTTTTTTTAAGTCTAATTAGCTTAGTTTTAAGGTGAAGAAATTGTATTTGCAAAGTAAAAGCATTTTGAACAAAGAAAGCTAGAAAAACATTTGGCGTGGTTTTATTCTAATGTTGCAATTATTATTGTTTGTTGGAGTTATTGATTGGTTTTCATTTAATTATGTGATGCATTAAAATATAATAACTAATTAATATATTGTTTTTGAGATTAACCATGATCTTTTGTTTGTTATTTTATTGTTATATTAAATGGTTTTGACCAATCAAGATTCTACAATCCTTAAGTTATAAGATTGAGTCGGTTAAAAATCATGGGGTTATGACTTTAATTGTCACTTAAAATATGTATTTCAGTATTAATTATAGTTTTTGAATAATTAAATTTGTTGGCGTTTTATTTCAGTATTTAAAAATGTTATTTACGCTTAATCCCTTAATACAATAGTTCATTAGAAAATAAAAGGAATAATTGAATTAAATGGATCATGGTTATACATTGTACGTATTGGGTATGTGTTATAATTTGTGTCCAAAATTTCTATATGGTTTTTTAGCCCCTTGGAATAATCCATCGTATAAAACATGATTGCTAGTTAACTTAATTCAAAGGGTTGGGTAAGCGGAAATAGTTAAAGATACTCTTATGATAAAGATGCTGATTTTTACAATACATATTTTAACATACATATCACAAAATTTGTTTTATATATTTGTATAGTTTGTCAAAATACTTATACAATATGAACAAGTATTAAAAAATATGGTATAGTAATTAATTCCCTTATGCTAATCAATGTGGGGCCTTCATGGTGTGAAGGTAGATAATGTGGCAAGCTACCACAGCTTTGAAGGGCCATTGAACGATGTCCCCGCCACGTTGTTCCTTTCATCCATAACTCCTCCATCGTATGCACTACGAGTCCACGATCGATCACCGCCATTTTAAAAGTAGAAAGCATGGTGGGCACCACACAGAACACCGCCCCCTCCACACGTGACAAGTATAGTCATATGATGAGTATTTACTTCAAAATTCTTACGCTGAACGGTTTCCAGGTCCCACGGCTTTGTGAGATATTTACGAAGCTTTGAGTTTCTCTGTCGAACTAACAAAGTTGATACAAGTAGAATTTTCATAGTCATTAAAGAAAAAGATCTTGATAATGACATGTATAAGGATTGTCTATAAGAGTAATAAAACTTGTACATTAATTAAAAAATTGTCCCCTATATTTTAGGCATTTATTATCCATAACTGAAATTACAAATCTTTTATGCATATTATTAACAGTCTTTAGACTATCATTATCAAAACACTAAAGAAAATGATTGCTAGGTGGTTTAAAATAATCTAAATTGTGAGTGCTAATTATGTTCATCAAAGTCAACTCTATAAATCCTATGTTTTTCATTTGAAGTTTAATTGTAAAAAGTTCTTATTATGAACTTGGTTGTTGAGTTGGCCCTTTAACTTTCTTTTCCCTTTTGAAGTTGGTAGCTTATTTGAAGAGTTTTTACTATAAAGTATTGCCCACTTAAGCATTTAAGCGTATTTGACCTTGCACATGTAATATACCATTGTATACATAAAATAATCCTTAAGAGGGTTAAATAAAAAAGTTTATATTCATAATATATATTATATATTTATTTGGAAGTTTAATTCCCTTTTTACCAATATAAAAATAATATGTTCATTTAATACGAACCAAATGTTTTATTTTAGCAACATTTTATCTTAATTATAGGTTTTAAAATTGTCAAATTAACAAAATCTTTTATTTTAATACTAAGCGAAAGTATCAAGATATATATTTACATATCATTTGAAACATTTTATAATAGCAAAAAAACAACTCTCTCTTCTCAGCTTTAAGATGGGTTACACATTTCCCGATAGTAAGAGGGGTGCCAACACCCCGTCCTTCCCCCTCAACACCACTTTTAAACCCATCCTTGAAGGATGCCTTTGGCACCAATCCGTCGTGACTCACGTCACTAAATACACGTCGTCAGGAGGACGGGAAGAGTGCACGTCGTTGGCTTTTGTGTGAGTGGTGGGTGGGTGTTTGGGGTATATTTTAATATTATTTTAAGTGAGGATGAGTTAGTGATGGGTTACTGGCGTGTTGTTGGCACGACCTTGTCAGTAACTCGTCGGTAGGGATGTGTTTAGTGATGGGTTTAGTGACACGTCATGGTTGGGATAGGCCTAATGTGTTGTCAAAATAATTAGTTTTGTTAAATGAACGTTACATCACTCTCTTCATCACTGATAAAAAAAACTGATGAATTCGTGCAAAACTACGTTGATCAACTACGTTGGTTTGGTTGGAGTTATCATATACTAATCTGACACGGAGAAAGTTGATGTACCACTAATATGACACCACTGATCAAATTTGGTTTATTCGTTATTAGGATTTAGGGATAGTCTGGAAAAATTCCAAGTCAGCCTTTTTGAGGTATGGGTTATCTACTGATCTGGCAAATTAGAAAATAAACAAGGTAAGGACCCCACAGTTTATGCTTGTGTTGTCAAAAATGGGCAACAAAAACATGCATGAGTCTGAAGGCAACCCATACCCTTCTGTTCTTTCTTCACTCAACATATTATCATCTTTTGTTTTATTCACAAGCAACCCCTTTTTCTCATACTCCAAACTTATTATTATTAAAACATAATCTTCACTAAATTATCAGATAAAATTGATATCGTTGTTGATTTTTTTTTCCCTCAAACTTCCCTGATCGTTTAATTTCTTCTTCCAAAATTTACAGCAACTTAATTTTGGACATACATTAACTTTTTGCCTAACTCTTACCAAGAAAAATACAAAGCATAAACCATCAATTATATTTAACAAATATTTTTTTGGAAACGGCTTTCATTAACACAAAAAAACTAGCACTGGGCTAGACAAAAACAAGAATTATTCATTACAAGGTAAAATTAACCATTCGGTCCAACTAACTCTAAACTTATTACGACGATTACAAATCCACAAGAACGTAACTTCTTTAATTGCATCAACAATAGTGTTCCGTCGGGCTTCACCATTATTAAATGTGATAGCATTTCTATGCCGCCAAATGAACCAAATTACCGCAAACACCACCGCCTCGACAATCTTCTTCACTTTAGTACCCAACGAACTCATATCCAAATTGAACAAAAACTCATCCAAAGTATCCACATTTGTATCCACCACTTGTAACCAATGGCCAATAGCACGCCACACACCCTTTGTAAATTCACAATTCCAAAAAATGTGGTCCGAATTATCAATACCATCCCCGCACATCACACATTTTAAATCCTCAAACATAATACCTCTCATCAATAGATTAACCTTAGTAGGTACTCGGTTTAGGTTAACCTTCCAAAAAAGAATATTCACTTTTCTTGGCACTAAACTATTCCACCTTGTCTGCACAAGCGAAGAAGGAAGAAATAAAGTATCTAACCACCTTCTTGTACTTTTTACTTCAAACACTCCTTCACTTCCAATGTCCCACACCCACGAATCCTCCTCGGTCGATAATGCAACACCTTGTAACAATCGATGTAATTCAGCAATATGGGTTTCTTCTCTTCCGCCACGGACAGCTCGACACCACTGCCACCGGACCACATTATTCACAAACCGAGCCTCGACCGAGCAATTATTATCAATATCAAGAAGGCTAATTCTTGGATAAACTGAATCTAATGCCCTCGGCCCAACCCAAACATCTTTCCAAAATCTAGTAGTCCGACCGTTCCCCACTTTTTTCTTCAAATGAGATAACAAATCTATACCAGTTTCTTTAAATCTACATATCATTTTTATAATTTGTGCCCAAGGAGTCGAGCATAGACTTTGAGCATTCAAATTATCCAACGCCCCTTTATCACCATATATCAACTTTATCACTTTTGACCACAAGCTAGATGAACTCGTCACAAACCTCCAAACCCATTTTAACACAAGAGCAATGTTAAAAGCATATAAACTTCCGATATCAAGACCGCCATTTTGGTTAGATGCCAAAACCGTGTCCCAATTTACCCAATGAATCTTTCTCTTCATCTCGGTTCCTCCCCAAAAAAAAAGAAGCTCTCAACTTCTCTAAAATGTGAGCAACACTTTTAGGCATGACAAACAAGGACATATAATAAATGCCCATACCACCCAACACCGTTTTTAAGAGCAATGATCTTCCACCCACCGAAAGAGTATTTACTTTCCATCCCGACAATTTGTTTTTAAATTTATCAATCAACGAATCCCAATTCTTTTTTCTTGACATACACGCCCCCACCGGAAGACCTAAATAAATGAACGGTAGTTCCCATGACACACCCCAATTGAATTCGCCATGTCTCTAACCTCCCCGTCCGATACCCCCACACCATACAAATTAGATTTGTGCAAATTCAATTTTAAGCCCGATGCCATATGAAAATAATGCAAAATAATAAGTAACTTTTGCATATTATTGAAGGACCATTCACCCATAAATATCACATCATCAGCATAAAGTAAATGCGAGATAGAAAAAGAAGCATCAATTACCTCCACCCCTTTAAAAATATGCTTAGACGTCGCCTCTTCCATTGCCACATGAAGACCTTCCATAGCAATTACAAAGAGAAAAGGCGAAAGTGGATCACCTTGACGAAGCCCTCTTTCAAGCTTAAACTCTTTTGATGCATTACCATTAAGAATAACCGAAGCCTTAGCAGAATGAAGAGTCGCACCAATCCATTTCCGCCACTTAACCGGGAATTTCATAAATTCCAACATCCGGTCTAAAAACTCCCAACTTATGGAGTCAAAGGCTTTTTCAAAATCAATTTTAAGCACCATGGCACTCTTCTTTTTCTTTTTATACCACGATATAAGCTCATTCACCATCACCGGACCGTCCAGAATTTGACGACCCTGAATAAACGCCGATTGCTCATTACTAACCACCGAATCCACCACCACCACCGCAAGCCTTAACGCCAACACTTTTGCAATAATTTTGTATTGAACTCCAATCAAGCTGATAGGTCTATAATCATTCACAGCAAGAGGATTTATTACTTTAGGAATTAAAGTAATAAACGACGAATTACACCCAGTCGGAATGAAACCTGTATCAAAAAACTCAACAACAAAGTTAAAAATATCAGTTTTTAAAACGTCCCAAAATTTTTTAATAAATGCAAACGTGAACCCGTCAGGGCCCAGGGACTTGTCATTTCCACAGCTCCACACCGCCTTTTTTAGCTCACACATCGTTAGCAGCCTAGCAGGCCTGTAAGAAGTATCGCATGATCATCAGACAAACATTTAAACTTTTCGCTTCGTCTCGCCACTTTTATGGTCGGAACACCTTTAAACTTGTTGGCATAGTAATCGTGAAAAATCCGTTTTACATCAACCGGTGACGTAACCCATTCGCCATTATGTTTCATGCCTTTAACCATAAAATGTCTTCTTTTACTATTAATGACACCATGGAAGTATTTAGAGTTTTCGTCACCTTCAATGGCCCATTTTATTTTAGCTTTTTGCGACAAATCTTTCCATTCCTTTGCCTCTAACTTATACAAAGCTAGTTTAGCCGTCTGCCTCTCCGTCAGCTCTTCATCAGTCACTACCTTCAAATCCATCTTATTTTCGATCAAAGCAACCCGATCCAGCAACTTTTTCCGTTGATCGACCATTTCGGAATTTTTCTTTTTCCACCAAATTTTGCAATTTTCTTTAACTAGCTTAAGTTTATCTTTAAAAGTGATAAAATGACTACTACTTGAAGAAACTAAACTCGCAGCCCAAGAACTCTTAACCACCTCTTCAAACGAATCCTCATCCAACCAAGAGTTAAAGAAACGAAAGACCCTAGGCCCGTAATCTACCACTTGTTGAGCTAACACAATCGGTCTGTATCCGATATTATATCCGTCATAACATTGGCCACTAAATCAGCACAAACCTCGAAAACTCCTTCATTCACAAAAAACCGATCAAGTTTGCTCATTTTCCGACCATCCGAGCTTAACCTAGTATATGCCGAACCCCCCATTGGCACTTCAAGCAAACTAACCGAATCCACAAAACCATTAAAATCAACAATCTCCCTGTCATTTGTCTCACAACCCCACCTTTCACCTGCCTCCCTAACCGCATTAAAATCACCAAACAGAAAAAAATTCCCGTCATTTGATTGCATATAATCAACAATCATCTCCCACAATCTTCTTTTATCCACGGTACTTTGCGGGGCGTACACATTACCTATAATACACTTCATACTATTGTTCTTCCATTCCCCATGAACAAACAAAACGTTTTGAAGACAAACGATCCGGGAACTCGTAAATAAAGACGGATCCCAAATTGACAAGATACCACCCGACGCACCGACAGCGCTACTTAAAGCGAAATCAAACGACATATTTCCCCATAACTGTTTAATCATAAAAATATCGACCTTGGAAATTCTAGTTTCTTGAATCCCGAGAAAAGAAATTTTGTATTTATTTGAAATAACACCTATACGTTTTCTTTTCACTACATCTCCTATTCCACATGCATTTAAGGACATAAAATTCATGGACAACCTTTTCCTTCTCCCATACTACTTAACATCTGTTCTTAGAAATGCAATATTTTTTTTTGTTTTCTAAAGTTTTAATTATGTGTATAGCAGTCTTTTCATTAAATATTTTTTGATCTTATGCATATAAAAGTTATCGTATAATATTTGTTTTTGTCGTATAGTCAAAACTAATATTTATTTAATAACTAGCCTATAACCTGTGATAAATCACGGGCGGCTTATATAATTGTTCACAAAATAAGTTGAAAATATATAAGAAACATGCGTTGACAATAATAACTTTAATATTGAAGAGGTCTTGTCTTTCTCACATTGGCTAAAGAAGGTTTTAATTTCAAACACATCAGTAAATCGGGTGGATTAAAAGCTTGACTATAACCCGAATTGACCGAGAACGAAACATGCAGATTCACCTATTTAAAATGTCCTGAATTTTAGAAAAAATATGGAAGTAAGAAAATTTAATTAAAATGAATATACTAAATTTGACCTCATCTGTCACCTCCATATGTCGTGTTCTTTTGCTCATATGATCAGATTACACATATGGTCAACAAAATAACAAACATATAAAAAAAGGAACAACAAAATAAAACAACAAACGTATCATATTAATATTTATTTAATAATATTAAACTGAAGTTATAAAATAATCGATCACTATGCGACAAAAGATCATACAACTCAGAGAAAAATATAGAACAAAATCAATTGTTTTTGGTTTTTATATAATATACATCGAAGATACTACAACTACCGAAATGGCCCCTGGCCCTGGTTGGTAATCTTATCTGTCAATTTGTGTGCGCCAGCTTAAAAAGCTCATACCAAACCCCAGTTCTCGCCCTATCAACAAACAATACAATGAAAATAAATCATACATTAAAAAACTTTTAGTTTAAAAAAAATAGTATACGAAGTATATACTAATTAAGTTTATCTCTTTACACCCGTACAAACCATAGGCTGCTTCGTCACTTGGGTGTCAAACTGTCACTTATTGACACCATTACCAGCGCCTCCATCACTTGGGGCATCAGTTGGGTCAGTTTAGAAGTACATCTATTTAGAAGTACTAATGTGTTTCAGTTTAGAAGTATTGAATGGTCAGATGATATTTATGATAATATGTTTATATTTGCTTACACTAATTAAATAGAACATTTAATATACAATGGATAAAGTATTCCCTTCTATTTGAAGTTTTAAAATATAGTTGATCATAACACTTAGTTCTTTCCAACTGATTAATGATTCAAACGAGTTGGATTGGTATCCTTAAGAGATTTGCTTTGTGGTAAATGTTTTAATCTTGATGTATTATGAAGCATCAAATCTGATATATGATTCTTCTTGGTGTAAAAAAAATTGTTTGTACCACTTGTGTTAGACAAAGGCACTAAAGTTGTCTAGGCCATGTTATATAGGCATTCTGCGTGAATTTGTCTACAGTAACTACTAATTAGTTGTATGAAAATATAATTCTTCCGATTCAAAATAAAGTGACACAATTTAGGTTTCTTGATTTTTTAGGCAAAAGATTATTATGATGATTAAATTAGATTAATTGGATAGTTAGTAGGGAATGAACCCCACACATTTTGAATAAAGTGGAGTTAATGATATTTAAAAGTAAAAAAGTAAGGGTAAATGAGACATTTTACAATCTTCAAGTAGATAGTTAGTGGGTGTGGGTCTCACTATTTTTTGCCAAATAAGATAATTTTTTAAAGTGTGTCACTTATTTTGAATCACCTCAAAAGGGAAAGTATGTCACTTATTTTGAATCGGAGGAAGTATAAAACATCTTTGTTATTTATCAGTATCACATCAACACTTGTAAACTGATATCCTTTAGCTAACAACATTTTTTCACATTTTTCATCACTTTAACAAGGTACAATGTATGTTACAGAATGTACAAGTTTCCAACGGACTCAAACTCTCTCGTTGTGGCTTACTTCAGTTAACCAATGAACTTGAAAGAAAAAGAGTTATGAGCAAATTGACATAGTAGTGTCAACGGTGTCACTATTCGTCGATTGAAACTGACAAAGCAGAAGTTTATTTTAAGATGAAAACGGTCAAAATTTTAGTATTGCTTAGACTAACTTATATTTTATTACTTCTCTATGTATATAAAATAAAAGAATGATATATATTTAATCATTCTAGTCATCACGAGATTACATATGTAATATAATAATTTACTAATTATTTTTCATAATATTATCATTTAATTTTATATTTCTCTTTATCTAATGAATTAATAAATGGGAGGTGATATCAACACCACAAAAGTTACTTCTGACACCACAAGTTATATTTTAGTATAGTTCTGCTTTAATACTTGTACAATGTGGTAAGGAAAATAATTTATATGATACAGATATCAGTTTCCTAAATAAACAATAAAAATAAATATTAGGATTATGTCACATTTCATATACTTCCTCTGTATCAAAATAAGTGACACATTTTGAAAACTTTTCTTATTTGGTAAAAATAGTGGGACTCATACCCACTAACTATCTGTTGGAATTATGTGCACAGTTAGTCAACCTATGATGATACATCCATGTCTATGAAACACTTAATGGTCACACCGGTGAGTGCATATAATACGAGGAAGATATGTAATGATACTACGAAAAGGAATTATTCATAATAGTTATTATGAATCAGTTAAGTATTAAGTTAAGTTTAACTTATTACTGGATTAGTTTTACTAACTAATTAATACAAGTATTTGTATATTTATCAGTTGAGTAAATATACAATGTGTTAATTAAAGATTATTCATGATACGATTTAAAGCTATTAAATCATATAGTGATTGGATAATATTATTGTCTAATTAATTATTAAGAGTATAAAACACATGTATATATATTTCGTGTATATGGGTACCGAAATATATAAGTGTATAATACTAAGGCATTTGATAATTAAGTGTGACAATAATAAACTAGTAAAACTATAAGGGATGGAAGTGTTAAAAAGAAAGTTTAATTAAAGATCTAATCTTAATTAAACTAGAAAGACTTAAATGAAACTTATTCTATTATATATAGAAGGCTTAAGGTTTCATTTATTCCT
Organism: Calendula officinalis; assembly: GCA_963853835.1. Taxonomy (NCBI): domain Eukaryota; kingdom Viridiplantae; phylum Streptophyta; class Magnoliopsida; order Asterales; family Asteraceae; genus Calendula; species Calendula officinalis. Next base: position 24,312,401 of record OY970825.1, read on the forward strand.
TGATCATTCCCTTGCTTAACACACACGAAATCCCTCCCTCCCCTCTCCCCTTCGATCGGCCGAGATCAAGGAAGAACACAAGCTTGTGTTCTTCATTCGTTCTTCGTGTTCTTCGAGTTTCGAAGAACAAGTTCATTGCTTAGATCAACTAGAAGATCGCTCGATTTGTTCATCATCAATGGACTATCTTAAACAAACAATAAAGTATGTTTTGGGAAACTCTTTTCTCCCTTCTCCCCTCTTGGACGAATTCGACCGAAGAACCCTAGGGTTCTTTGGTTGATGGTCGAACGAACCACACAAGCTTTGTGTGTGTTCGAGTTCTTCGTACAAGGTTTTTTTCTTGTTAATCAAGTTTGATTTTCAAGTTCCTATAATCCTTTAGGGTTTAAGGATTATGTTTAATCTCAGTTCGCTTTTAGGGATTGAATCAGCTAGTTGGTTTTAACCGGACAAGAACACCATCATGTTCTTACCAGTATGGTTCGAACCAAGCACTAGGTGGTCAACCCAATGAGTTGATCAGTGTTATGAAACCCTTCACTATCCACTTTAATAAAGTGAATTTACATTTATACCCTTACTTTTACTTTTAAAACTCATTAATATCACTTTATACAAGAAAAGTGGGACACATCCTCTACTAACTATATACTTTAATATATTTTAACCTTTATTTTAATCTTTTACTTTAAAAAACATGTAAGTCAGTTTATGTCACTTATTTTGATATGGAGGTTGGAATAAAATATATAGCATGTGTAACACCATAGCTTATTGATGGGGCCAATCAAACAACTATTCGTTGAAAAGAAAGGGCAGAGTTATCATTGAAGACAAATTTAATGAATTTGACAAAAATCTGGACATGTCTTTTGGAACACTGATTTGACACGTCGAAAAACAACCCAATGGGCCGATTATCACACGGCCACGTGTCAATACATGTATACCCTATTGGGCCCGCTATTCGAATCTATTTTAGCCCACCCAATGATATTCGAGATGCCCAAAACCAGTTTCAAAATTTTCAAACAAAAAACTTTTTTCAGAAAAATTAAAAGCTAACCAAAATATTTTTTGTTTTTGCAAATGTTATTACATTACTATAATTTATACTCCTTCCCTCTCGATATTATTTTCCACCAAACAAATATATATAGTTTAAAAAAAGTCCATTATTTACAATATATAACCAATCAAATATTTTTACCCCTACTTATTTTAATAATGACAGCCCTAAGGACTGTCATAAGAAATGCATAAAATACTTGTATATTCATCCGTAACTGACTCCTGAATTTCAGGAAACACTTCCCCCATAAATTAATGTACAACATTTTATGTACTTAGTAACAGCCCTTAAGGTTGTCATTATCAAAACCCAATATTTTTTTATTGGTTGAAACTAGGGCTGTCAAAACCTGACACGACACGACAAAAATACACGAAATAAACGAAATTGACACGAAACTGAAATTTGAATTCGTGTTTGTGTCGTTTTCGTGTTGTGTAAAAAAAATGAAGTCGTGTCGTGTTCGTGTTCAGAGATTAACACGAAATTGACACGATAGTTATAATTTTGTCGTGTTTTTCGTGTTTTTAGCATGTAATAAGTAAGAAATTTGTTATTTATTTTATGTTTTCGTGTTTGTCGTGTTTATCGTTTTTCAATCGTGTCGTGTTCGTGTTACCAAAATAAAACACGACTTCGTGTCGTGTTGTTTTCGTGTTGAATGAATTCGTGTCGTGTCGTGTTATCCAGAAACACGAAACGATAGCACGATTTCACAGCCCTAGTTGAAACTTAAGAGTAGACAATTATTTTGGGATAAAATTAAAATAAAAAATGTGGATAATAAATTTAGGATGGAGTGACTATGACCTTTTAAAGACAAAAATTACAACAATTTATATGTTTCCTATGAGAATTGAACCATCAATTTATTAGCTGAAAAATTACTTGCATACGGCTAGATCAAAAGCTATTTGGTTTGACAACCTTTATAATGGTAAATAAATTTCCTTCTATTTTGCTATTCTACATTTTTAGGTAACTAATTATCTTATCTTATTTTACTCATTTATAATGCATTTAGGCCTATTAATTAAAACCTTCAATTTCGGGAAGGTCTTAATTTTGGGTTTTTAAAATAAAATGATGCTGGTGGGAGTCGAACACAAGACCTCTCGATAATCAATTAGTTGTTCAACCACCCCAGCTACATACTTTGTTGGTTTAAATTTCGAAATTATCCTCAAATCTCTTCAAGTGACATAGAAATTTCAAACACTCCCTTAATACAGTGGGCAATATTACGGAGATAAAAACCTCAAATCTTACAAACGAAAATCTTGGTAGAGAAATACTTCCTCCGTATCAAAATAAGTGACACACTTTCTATTTTGGGGTGTATCAAAATAAGTGACACACTTTGAGAACTTTCCTTATTTGGTAAAAATAGTGGGACACATACCCACTAACTATATACTTTAATAAAGTGAAATTACTCTTATACCCTTACTTTTACTTTTAAAACTCATTAATATCACTTTATTCAAGAAAAGTGGGACCCATTCTCCACTAACTATGTACTTTAATCTATTTTAACCTCTACTTTAATCTTTTACCTCAAAAAACGTGTAAGTCAATTTGTGTCACTTATTTTGATACGGAGGAAGTAGATTTAATGCAAAAGACGTTCGACCAAATAACTTTTGTTCGCCTCAAAATATAGTAATTAGATATATGCCGTCACATTACTCGGGTACCCTGCTAATTTTAATAAGAACGTGTATATTTAAACACCTTATGTTATTTAAGAAAGCCAATAATAACTGTGATAGCGACCTCTTTTAAAATTTTTATTATTTAAAAAGAAGATGAATGGAACCAAACCACAAGTCAAAAAGTCTCTTGACGCATGGTGACTAGGCAACTACACAACCATGTCAATTTAGAGCCACGTAAATTAACATATAATTTAACAAGTTTTATTAATATATATTTGTGGTTGAGAATGTTATTAATCCTGTGTTGTTAGGTCCGTGCTCCACTGAAGATGTTGGTAACTACTAACACCTGCTATGAACAGTAGGTATATGCACAATTCAAGAACACAACCGAAAAATTGGAACCCAATAGAACTAAAAAAATGAGAAAATGGTTTTGGCTGGACCGATGACTGAATCCATGAAGCACGGAACAAAACCGGACCAGATCGAGAACTGGCCGGAACCGAACCGAGAACCGAGAAAGTTTCTTCGACTTTTTCCGTCTTTTCTCGGGTTTGGACTGAAAACGAACCGTTCGGAACCGGATCGAGAACGGATTTGCATGAAAATTAAAACTGAGAACCGAACCGATATAGCTCTGTCCGCTTCGGTTTAGTGGTTCCGGTTAGCTCACGGTCCAATTTACATAGGCCTATTAGAATATGGTTAAAACCAGTGTCGGACATCTTTAGAGCCTGGGAGTGACGCTACTCCTCACATATTCGACTATAAGTGTAAATATTTTCGCAATTTTTTTTTATAGGTCGGTGCTATATCTTAAAAAGCGTTTATCTATTCTTCAGTTACAATTTTAATAAAAAATAGTCTAAACTTGAAAGTCCTAATATTATTACTGTTATTATTATTATTTGGATTATCATATATTTACAAGAAAAAATATATTGTTTACTATGTATATTAATCTTGGGTCCGCCACGTTAAAATGACAGTACAATTGGGCCAAACGACCAGGTATAATATAATGCCCCATCAATGTAATTTAAGATAAGTAGCATTATTTTGTCATCTGAGATTGCAACAACACGGGACACAGAACAAGACACCTTCCTGGACTAATGGTATTTAGGTTTACTATTTGGTCATACTCATAGTCCTATAAATCATAGGATAATATTATTAGAGAGAATTAGTGAATTACACATGTCATCTTATCATATGGGTAGGAATATGAATATGACTAAATGGTAAGACTAAATATCATTTCTCCCTTCCAAATGCAATTATCATGTATATATCCTTTTGTAGTTTCTTTATTCATTTATCTTTTTTTCATTCCCATCATATTTTGGATCTACCTTATTATTTCCGATGATTTTTTGTCACGTTGATGCGGTCATGATTGATTACGGATAAGAAAAAGCTAGCATACATTTACTAGAGTTCTAAGGAATTAGTAGCAGTTCCACGAAGATATGGATAGTTATAAACGGTTTCTAGCAGTTGGATAATCGCTCGATGCAACGCAAATAACACTTAAATGCTTACCCTCGCAGTAACCCCCGCATTTTATTCATTCGCCTCATAGACCATACCGGAATCAAAGTATGAAACATACATATTATTTCCATTATATTCAAATTGAGATATGCAACAATAAAATTACCAACATTTACTTCACAAAGTATATATAAAATTATATTTGTAAAACTATAAAATACATTTATTTATTGGGTTTTGTTAATGACAACTATTAGATTATAATTAAAAAAATTATACATCAATACAAAATTTGTATTTTAATTAATGAAGTGTAATTCTTAAATTGCAGGAGTATATCATTGATTAATGTATAATTTTATTTTTTTTCATATTCAAGTGTTGTTCATTTTTTATTTATCTAAATTTTCATGTTGGGATTTGGTGGATGTTTGTATACATTTACAAATTACAAGTGTAAGAAAAATAGTATATCGATTTGAAAAAAAGGGAAAAGTGCAATATAGTGTGGGGTTGAAGGTTGCATATGAAAACGACCAAAGTAGCCATAAGTGGAAGGTTTGATGACTAGATATGGATGTGTTCTTATCCTATTCCTAGTTCCTAGTACCTCTTCCAACAAATTTGAACCATACAAAGATATATAGGTGGCAAATCCAAGGATAAAACTTAATAAAATTATGACTTAAATATAGTTTATGTTATTATATCATCTAAGCGTAATTGGACATAGATTCCAAAAAATTTTCTTAAATACTGGTTAATAATTTGAAAGATAAATATACTTTTTACCCATTAAAGGAATACAAAATGTATAAAACACCGCAAATAGGAAGACCTACCAGAAATACGGAAAGAAAACACAACAAAAAAAATGAACCAACTCAACTTATATTTTCAGTTCTTTTGTATATTTCTATATATTTCTGTATGTATAACGACATGTATATAATAACAATGTTAAAATACTACTCCCTACGTCTCACAAAAAAGTTTCCATTTCCCTTTAGCATATATTTTTAGGTGATAGTTAGTGATGTGGTAATTGGTAATAAGTTTGATTAAAATATAATGTTGATTTTGAGAGAAAAAGATAATTAATGGATATAAATAGTTGGGTCCTTAGTAATAATAATATTTTATTATGTGGGACTCATAAAATATAAGAAATGAGAACTTTTTTGTGGGATACAAGTTTTGGTACAAATGGGAATTTTTTTTGTGGAGGGAGGAAGTAATTCGTATGTATGCTAGAACTTTTTCGATGACAAAGTAGAAATTTATTTATTCTTTTATAAAACGATATATGTGACACATATGTGAACAAGGATAATATTTATACCTTATCTATCCCATGTATTCTCCCTATATATATATGCTCCCTCAAACTCATGCCATTTACAAGAATCCTATGCTTCATGCTCTTTCTGTCTAGTTTCCAAAACAAAATCTATCTTCTTTTTTTTTAATATTATAGATCTGATCACAAGTTCATAACACAAAATGGGCGAGATTGAGAAATGCCAAATCTATCAAGAAATGAGATTTAACGAGACCGATCAAACAAAACCGGAACGAGTTCTTCGGGTTTTAATGGAAACTAAATATGATGTTATTGAGCCCGAATTTGTTGAATCGGATTTAGATGATTCATCATCATCATCATCATCATCATCATCATCATCATCATCATCATCACCATCATCATGTAGTCCGTTGTTCGGACTATCCGAGCTCATGGCACAATTACCTATCAAGTGAGTACTTATAAATTTCCAATCTTTTTATGATTCCATGACTTGAGAATCAAGAAAAAATAAATCTTTGTTGTTTCTAAGGGATTGTACAACTTTCAATGCACATGGTACAATATTATGTGTGAGTATGTGACAAATTCTAATGCTTAATTATGTCATTTGTATTTTATGCAGAAGGGGTCTATCGAAGTTTTATCAAGGGAAATCTGAGTCATTTGCATTGTTAACAAGTGTAGAAAGCATTGAAGATCTTGCAAAGAAATCGAAGTATAGCTGTAGATCTAGAAAGTCAATGAAACGATTAAGTCCAAAAGCCAACATAGCCAAGAACAAGAAGGCTCATAGTTCAATATTTTCTTCACTAGGAAATTTGAGTTCTTTAATGGCAAATTAATTGGAAAAAATTAGCCTTTGGTACAAATTTGGCTACCTATTAATGTTTTTTTTTCTTTTCCAATATTTGTACTTGAGGATTGCAGTCTTTTCTTTTTTATTTATATTTAAAAGGATATGTTCCAGAGGTTTTCCTGGGTGGTTGAGTTTTCTTCATGATGTACGCGACCTAACCGTTTCATTGGCTGTTTCCGAACTTTCACTAACCATCTGATAAAAGTTTACTCAGGGAAGAGATCGAACATGTGACTTTTACAAGATCATTTCACGCACTCTTACCACTAGGGTATCAGAAGATGGTTGATGATAGCAATGCAATTAGGGTTCCATTTTTCATATGTTTACCTCTTTTTGTTTCATTAAGATTGCAAGTTGATGCATTTCTTATGAACACATCCCATGAAATTAATGTATATTAAACTTGGGATTTTTGTGATTTTTGTGATAATTTATGGTTCTCTTAAATGTGATCCATATTATGGTTCATCTTTTGTAAAGTAGCAACTATATATGATGTATAACTTTTCTTATATGTCGAATTTTCTTCTAATTATTTGATATAATTTCCATTTTCTACTTCTTTAAATTATATTCTTGGATATAGGCAATATAAATTATCTTTTTATAGAAAGACCACAAAATCAGCATTCAAAGTTATAGGGATTTTGCTTGTCTATTAAAGCATCTAACAGTGGGAGTTTGAATTCGAAACTTTAGATTAAAAACTAATTGCTAATTTTAGTGTCTATTTTAGATAATTGTGACTTCCCAAAAATTATTGTGATTTCACATTAAGCTCGAATACGAGTAACGGAAATGTGGAATAATACTCGTTTGAGTTTATGTGTTTTCGACGACAAAAAAGACGCAGGGGTCAAAAGGACAGCGCCCCATTTTGGGGGCCCGAACGCTATAAAAACGTAACCACGTAATAAGTACTTTTGATAAACATAGTAAGACATTGATTAATAAAAATGAAATTGGAAATAATATTAGTAAATAATGTTTTATGTGGTTCAACAATAACCTAGTAATATAATAAATCAATCAAACCCTAATCTTGAAATCACATTTGATCTTACTTCTAAAAATCTTATCCACAATTTCACAATCTAATAAACCCAAATACCATCAAGTTAAATGTTCACCGTCAAGTAATTTTTTTTTAATTTGAGTTCCGACTCATTTTGCGAGCTGACTTTCACCATCGAGTATCTGAATACCCACCAATCCTGTCTATAATAGCATGCTTGAAACTAGTAACTTCTTCAGTTTGTGAGCTTGACCTTTTCATTGCCACCCCATAACTAATACTATTTCTCGATTCCATCATCTCATTAATCGACACCTTTTTCCTATGCCCGAACCCAAACCCAGGCCTTTGCTTCGGTGCACTTTGAGACCTTAATTTGGCGTTAAACGACTTAGTGTTAGCCATGTAACTTCGGTTACTTGACGAACCATCGGTGCACACACTCTTGGATGGAGAAACGGGCCTACATTGATTGGGCCGGAGATGTGGGGCCCACTCGAATTCGTGGGATTGTGAGCTTGGTAAGGGTAAACGGGCAGGGGATCGGTAGCGGTTAGGTGAGGAAGGGATTTGGGCTTCTGGATTATCCATATAATTAGGTGTCCAAGCCCATGTGTTGGTCCTTCTTGATCTTGAACTGGGCCTTCCGATGTCCATTTCAACAATTTTTGGGCTTTCATCAATTTGGGGAGTTTCGTACGAAGCTGAAAACCTTCTGCTATGAAAAGATGTGTAATCATTCCTTGGCTCATCAAATCTCTCCTGTGAAACAAATAAATTTAAATTTAATAAAATAAAATATGTAAAATAATTCAAATACCTAAAATACGCATTAATTAATGGAATAAAGAATACTTGGTATCACTAATCTGATGAATTAGTTAGTGGGGATGTAGTTTTTTCATTCCATCATGGATCGGAATAAAAAACTACTATTAATTAATATTTTCATACAAACTAATTTATAAAATTAAAAAATGTAAGTAGATTAAATTTTTTAGAGAAATGCTTGAAAATTATGTTTTTTTATTTATTATAAGGTGTATTTAGATTTAATGATTTTTATAATATTTAATTTGTGTTATGTTTATAAAAAAATATCAAATATTTTAAACCTTAATTTATAAACAACATAGAAAATTAGTTTTAAAATCTATTTAACTCTAAGCTTTAACAAACATGATAATAACACGATAATGAAATGTAATGATTCATCCATTGGATTGCTTATTCCAGTATCTTATCGATTTCATTCTTTAAAACAATATAGAAAATGTACTTTTAACTTTATAACGTTGCTATTTTTTATTTTTACAATTAGAAAAAAGAAAAACAGAAATATAATTAGTTTTTTACAGCAATACCAAATTAATCATATAACAAATTACAGAATCGTACAAGAAAATCATGCTCACTTAATATAATTTTATATTTTATATTTTGTTGCAAAAGAATCCAAAACAATATAAGTATGTAATTTTAGAAAGAGGGAAATGAATTTGGGTGCTTACTTTTGAATGTTGAAAATTGTTGATGGCATGAAATTTCCGCGCACTAATGCTAGATTGCGCCCTCACCATAGCCTCCATCCTGCGCAATGTAGCAGCTGCTTGTTTTCTTACCATATATCCTCTTACTAACGCTTGAAGCTTAACTAATCCCTTTAATGCCCTCAATGCTTTCCTTGCCTGTACCATTTTTATCCATTAAACATTAACCAATTTCGTAAATCAACATCAAAATACAATCAAATGTATTTTAATATCCGAACTTGATTGACTAGCTCCTCTAACTATTAAAAATATAACATGATACTGAACTTAATAAAATGTCAATTTAGTATTCATCTTATTTTTCACTTGATTTGCTTTTAATACCAAAAATTTTAGTCCGCTAAAAATTTCAACGAAAGTATGAAACAAGAAAATGCGATCAAATTAATGAGTAAGTACTAGATCGATTATTTTGTAAAGTTCAGACTAATAAGTTTAACTTTAATAATTCAGGGTGCGGTAAAAGACCTGTCAAAATATATATTAGCCAATACAAAATTATTGAAAAGTAATATTTTTTCTTTAAGGTTTTGGGTTTACCAAGTATCCACGAAACAACGATTGAATTTTGATGGCGGAATAAGTTTCCCGGCCAACACCGGCGAAGACTCCCTGGCTAGTGAGCTTAACGACGGCGACGGCCGCTTGCGCGGCTGCAACGGCAGCATCAGCGGCGGCGGCAGTGGCTGCAGCAACTGCAATTGCGTGCTTATTCTGCTCATCATCCGACTGGATGGCGTACGGTGGTTTCTCCGGCGGAGAAACGGTGGGGTCTCTACGTGACCGGCCGACGCATGACGGGTTGTTGTCTTTCCGGTCACCGGAATCTTTTAATTTTCTGAAACCGAACAACCCTTTCAACCACCGGGTTGCTCTGCCCATTGTTCTTCCAGAATCTGTGATTATACAGAAAGAGATCTATAAAAAGGCAGAGGTCCCAGTTTTTATTTTGCAATTAAAAATGCAGTGATAACTGAAAATATTTTAAAATTTTCAACAGAGAGAGAAAATTTAGGCCATGTTTGTTGCATAATTTTGTCATCTACATATATATAGAAATTTTAATAAGAATTACTAGTTTTTACCTCTCATAATGAATATTGCAAAAAATAATCTTAAGATACCATGGTACAGAAAAATGTGAATATTTTCACATTAACAATATTAAAAAAAATTGATCATAATTTTAAGAGTTATATTTGTCAATATTTTTTTCTATTGATAAGAAAAACTGACAAAAAAAAAAACATGATTTATTGATCCACATATTAGGTTTGATCCGAACGGCAACACACAAGTCCTATTTTCTTTTATTAAACATTAAATGATAAGTATTATGAGATAGTCATTATAACAGTCAATGGTGTATTATAATGGAGGTACATAAAAGAGTGTGTATTATCGACCGAAAAGGGTTTTGAAGTTTTATTATTCATTAATTCAATATATCACTTTAAAGGGATGTTTCGTTATAAGAATATGTCTAGTTTATCCTTATGTTGTACACGATCTAACCGTTGTCGTGTCTATTTTCAAGCCTTTACATGGTCATCGTGTAAATATCTTCCCCTATATATGGAGCCTATATTTGAATTAAATTTGTCAACATGTCTATTTAGCACTTTCTGATTGGTTCCTTTTGCTGACATGTAATTACCAATAATGCCAGCTGTCAAGCATTTGATTAAAACGTGTTTGGAACCTCTACGATGCCCTAATTGTTTCTCAAGCCGCTGCAACTGTCCAGCTATCCCATGGAGAATACACTGGCGTCGACGATTCATGCAATTTTCCTTTGGTATTGCGCCCTGTGCGGTGGCTTCACCGTCATCATACAGACGGACTTTGTATTCTGGGCGGATGATTGTCTTGATGCGCCGGTGGTAGGATTAACGACATCAAATGCCAACCTGTCATCTCCGATAACAACAAAATTACCGGCACTCATTTTGATCCTCAAATTACCTGGTCCCACCATGTCATCTCCGATGACAACTCCACAAATTACCCATCTCAGGTCTGAATTCAATTGCAATTGTTTATTATATGTTTGATATGTAACACCAACTTTAGCATGTGCAAACAAATGTGTTTTCTGTTGAAGACATCACACTATTCCCGTTGGAAAACTTGGCAATGGAAAATGGAACCAATGTTATTGATTGTAAATTCCGCCATTGAACAACATAAGAAAAAGATAAAACATATAAAAGGAGTTCCAGGTTAGTTTCATAAACTTTTTAAAAGTTAATTTACAGGTGTTACCGGGTATTTAACTATTAAGTTTTTTATTAGGGTTTAGGATGTTGATTTCTAATTTCTCAGGTTAGTTGGTGTTGGTGAGTATTTTTTTATCAGTCTTGCAGCTCCATTGATAATGCCCCTTATATCAGGTACCAATCCATCTTTTACCAACTAATCATCCAATATTTGTTCATTCCATTTTTTAAATTTGCAAGTTTCTTTTTTTATTACAGAGAAAAACTTGGTTGGGAATATCATACCTGTGCATACCAACTGGAGTGGCTATTGGTTATGTTTATGGTGGATAGGTAAATACAAACATTTTCTGAACTTTTAAGTTTTAACAACAATCCCTGAAGAAAATATTATTTCTAAATCTGTTGGGGCTGCTAATATTGTTTCTCTTGGTGACTAATGGGTTAATTATGCAACTAACCCATTAGTCAATTGAACCCATACAAGAAGTTGATGATCAATATTGGTTCCACACACTAAGTGACAAGTGGAATGTAAGATACATACATACATTTAATTATTATTATTATCATATTATTTGTTTGCCTTCTAAATGTTGAGTTGAAGGTGATAATGTTAATTATACTTAATATTTATTTGGGGCGATTATGATTGTTAATACACAGGATTAATGAGGGTCCCTGATGCTCAAGGTAATAGCTTATAAAAAAATAAATTTGGACAACATAAATTGGCCCTATAGCATGCATCAATTTTACACATTTATATGATAACAGGTCAAATGTGTAAATAAACAAGTTATTAATTACGAAAATAGATCAAAAGTTACGGTACTGTATTCAAGTGCTTACTTGACACAACCTTCTAATCGTTTTCCTCAAAATAATTAGGTTTTGACCCATACTCATGGGCAAACCTGTTGTGGCCTGATCTTGCTGGAAAAATTGTCATGGTTGATTCTCCAGAAGAAATAGTAAAGTTGGAAACATCGATTCTGAAGTCAGTGGCAGAAGAAATAGTAAAGAAAATAAAGATAAATGATAATATAACATAACTTGCCCAATTACACGGTAATCTTTTCTTTTTCATAAGGTAAAAGTGAGGATGCTTAATTGATCTGTTATGTTGAAGATACAGATAGTTATCTTGATTTAATCAATAATTTTGGTCCATATTTAGTACATAGGGTTTTTGGCTAATCATGGGCATGCTGCAACCAAGGAAGCATTTATTCATCTCCTGAAAATGAATCAAGGAAGCATCCCAAAATTAATGGAAGTAACACCACTCTGTTTATTAACCATGGTATGTGTTTTTCACTTTAATTTTAAGTATTTGAAATTACATTTTTACTCTCATGTATGTATAAACATTGATTGGTTTGATTTTGTAGGCATGATTGCTTGGAATGAGAGCAGAAGGAAATGGGTCGGAGATAAATCTCAAAGATCACAAACAGAAAGAACGCTAGAAGATCCAGTCATAAGGTTCTGTTCTAATATTTAAAATTCAGTTAATTTGTGATATCTTTCATTTTTCTTGTATATTTAAATAAAACCATACGATTTCTGGGGCTAAATGGTTGTTCACTCACTTAACATGATCATTGGATTTGTAATTTTGTTTTGCAGCTGGTCAACGACTTTTGAAGACTTGCATTCAAACAATGACCGTTTTCCCGAACCAATCCCGTTACCAGTAACATTTTTTATATGTTTTTTCTATGTTCAAAAAAATATATATAACCGATATTAATGATGTTCAAAAGTCAACGTTTGAGTTGACTAAACTGAACTCATTATTTCTAATTGTTATTTATTTGATTATATTTGCAGGAGATGGTTGACTTCTTAGTTGATACTTCCTCCGAATCAAAATAAGTGAATCACTTTGAAGTTCATATTTTTTGAGGCAAAATAAGGTAATAAGAGATTAGTGAAATTAAATGGGATAATTAGAATGAATGGGCCCCACACCTTTACTATTTTGTTGCTTCTACTAAAAGGTGAAAAAGTCAAAATATAGGAATATGACAAAAATAGATGGGGCCCCACACCTTTAATGATGTTTAAAGAGGGATAAGTAAGGGTAAAGGGATAATTTTAAATGTAAAAACTTATCAAATAAGGTAAATTATTAAAGTGATTCACTTATTTTGATACACCCCAAAAAAGAAAGTGATTCACTTATTTTAATACGGAGGAAGTATATGGTTGGATGAAGGTTTGTATGATTAGGTTGTTCGGGTAGAAAAATTGTACTCGTCACAAAGTTTATAGCACCAACTCCTTAGAAATTTAGTCACATTCGGTATTTTTAGCAGATTTAGCTGGTTTTTGATTGAATAAACTCAAATGGGTGTTGGTTCTTTGATCTGTTAATGATTTTTTCCGGTTACATTGTAAGTTAATATCATAAATATGGTTTTCTAGAGCTTATAAAGGACCAAGAAGTAATTTTGTAATAAGATTTCATGTATTTATAGTAAACTTTTTTTTCCCATCTTATATATCTCCTGGCCTTGAGTCCTTGTCGGTTGTACTTGAGCAAGCTTGCTTATATTAGTGGAGGTTCAAATTATTATAGTTTATTGTAATACCAATTTACAAAGAAGTTTATTTCATCTCTAAATTTCCTATATCATTTATTCATTTATCAAAAATCAATTATCATCATTTTAATTATGGATTGTTATGTTATTTCAACAGTATCACTATTTTGCTATTTTCCTAAATCTCTCTCGAAACATGCCCGCCCATTCGGGCGGGCTTTGAAGCTAGTTTACATATAGAGGGATCAAACTCATAATCTTTACAAAGTTATTTGAAAATCCTTATCATTATACCAGTATTCATATTACAATATATTTTGATAGTCACGAATTACCTATAATAACATTTTTTCTAGATGATAATATTATTATATATGAATAATGTTTTTTATATAAAATAGTGCTTAAATATTAAGTTTGATCTCTTTTCAAACTTTTTAAATAACAAATATAGTGTTTATTTTACTTTAGTGATACATGTTCCTTGTTGTTGGCAATACAAGTAATTGTGTAGAAAAATGGAAAAGAATAGTTGTGTTAGAAAATGTTGGCAGAATCAGATTCTAAAAGTGGATTTTGCTTAGGGGGAAAGCAGGGGAAAAAGTGAGAGAAAGTTAGGGTGATGGAGAGTGGCCCAAAAGTTTGAATAGTGTATTAACAATGTATTTATTTTAATAACAAAATATATCTTTAAAAACTAATAAATAAATTACTCCCACATAAAAAATGGGTTTTTCTAACATGTGCCCCTAGGCATATATTAGGGTGCATTAACTAACATCAAACTTTCCATTATAACTAACTTCAATTAAATTAATGCACCCTAACATGTGCCTAGAAGTACATGTTCAAAAACCCCTAAGAAAATTAGAACAATAACCTATCAATTTAAATTTATAACCCACTAACTATGTTTGATAAGAATTAATGATTTTTAATAGGTCATATTTTTTTCTACTTCTAAGAAGAAGTATGATTATGTACATCTCATTTCCCTCATGCACCATCTTTGTCACATATCCTTGTTATTGTAATATGTAATAATGCTATATAAAAAAAGAAGCATTATAGCTAATGTCCCTTTCTTCAACTTTAGAATTAACTTTATGGTATATTTAATGTGATAAATACTTTGTTTTTAATAACAGTAAGAGAGAATTAAAAAAAAAACATGAGAAATAGTTTTCATAGCACATGTAAAATGTTCGATGCAATGATTATGTACTATATCATGTATTCATTTTTTTCTAGTGAAACAAGTGTAAAAACATTACCATATCGGCAAAATGGTAACTGAGTTTTCATGAAAAGATCATTATACCTACATAAAACATTGTTATCATCTTCAATTATATCTAACAGTACATGTCACTTTTCACGACTTCTCATCTTTTTGTCACGTTGTTAGTACCATAAGGTATAATCAACTATTGTTTATACATTATTGTATCAAAACTTACATAAGAAAGGTATTATTTCCTCCGTTTTAAAATAATTGATACATTACTGTTTTTACGGTTTTTAGACAAAAGATTATGATGTTTAAAGATTATGATATTTAAATGATGGTTAAATTAGATTAATTGGAAGATTAGTAGATTATGAGTCCTACACATGTTAAATAAAATGAGGTTAATGATGTTTAAACGTAAGGGTAAATATGTCATTCCGGAGATAGTTAGTGGGTGTGCCCCATTATTTTTTGTCAAATAAAGTAATTTTTCAAAAAGCAAACTGTATCACTTATTTTGAACTAAATGAAGTATATTTCAAAAAAGTAATATTTACAAAATTATACTCCCTTCGTCCCACAAAAAACTTCTCATTTGCATCTAAATTTTGTCTCACAAAAAACTTCCCATTTCCCATGTTTGATGGTATCCACACAATAAAAAACTATTATTACTAAATACCCCACCACTAATATCCACTAACTATCTTTCTCTCTTCAACTCAACCTTATATTTTAATCAAAAGTAATATCAATGACCCCGCCACTAACTATCAACTAAAAACTTGTGTAAAAGGCAAATGATAAGTTTTTTTGGGACGGAGGGAGTAATTGATAATTTTTAAAAGTTTTATTAATGCTTGCCAAAATCACTTACAGTATTAATATTTTAATAATTAATATCGGGTTAATGTTTTGGTAAAATTACATGTTATGTCAAATCTTGGGTTTTTATAGAAAAGGAAAAATCAGAAGAAAAGAAAAAGTAATGCTTTTTTGTATGGAGCAACGTGCTTTTTACTACGAAAAGATACCATAAGTTTGTAGGTTTCTGTCTTTTGCATCTGACCATCTCGTGAATCTCTTACACCATTACCACACCAGACACCTTTATTTTTTGCTATTGCCAATCCCACATGCATCTCTTACTTGTACCGTACACCTTTCATAATCAAGCTACGTCTTGATGTTGTCCTTTTTCGTGCTTATGCATGCATTCTCTTTGTGTACGTACCAAAAGAATAATTTCTTTTACTCCACATAACACATACGAGAGTATTAAAAAATAATAATCTTAATACTTTATATATTCACTTTACGAATTAACTCCCGATCATAATAATGAGGCAACTTGTAAAATTATAATAGATAAATATAATAAAAAATTTAATATATTTGGTTATCCACCTTATCAATAGGCGAAAGATCATTGGCTTACTATTAAATCTGTACTACTTATTTATCCACTCATTTAATCAATACAAATGAGTAAATCAAATTATGAAATTATGAAAAATAATTTAGGCACTTAGTGGATCACGTGTTGATATTTTAAGAAGTGAATGTCCTTCTTAGTAGCGGGGTCAAGAGAAAAATAAGAAACGTGATTTCACTATATTTTTTTTATCAGGAACGGGGTCTATGACAAAAAAAAAAAATTGGATTGGGGTGATAGCTTTGAAAAGACAGATTGCCCGTCTAACTTTTATCTCGGGGAAATACGATCGGGAGGAATAATTTTATATGTTGAATGATATAGTAGAAATATATTAATAGGAAACAATACTTTTATATTTTAGACTGGTGTCAATGGAGTCTTCGGCTCTGTCTTCGATGGTGTCTGTTTTTCCAAACCATTAACATGCCTTGTCGATCGGACCTCTTCGGTTTTTCATGTCTCCTAGCCGATGAGTAGAGAAGAGTTAAGGTGGATTTAAAAGGGTATTTTGTGTATATTTTATAATAGTTGATCCTAAAAAATTGAAAAGAATAAGAAAAGACTATTTTTCAAATTCCACAAGCGTCGAAGAAGCTTTTCAGATCGTTATACTTAAAATTTACAACAATCTTAAAAAAAGGGTTTTAAATTATGATTCTTATAATGCGGAATTGTCTTCCAATTGTGTTAGTCACATCGATGGCTCCAAAAAC
Source organism: Calendula officinalis (assembly GCA_963853835.1). Lineage (NCBI taxonomy): Eukaryota > Viridiplantae > Streptophyta > Magnoliopsida > Asterales > Asteraceae > Calendula > Calendula officinalis. Next base: position 24,329,523 of record OY970825.1, read on the forward strand.
ACATGTTCCAGTTGTTCCCGATGACCTAAGCTTATAATTATATTTATGGTTATACGACCATTACGATTTACATCATTACGATTTACATGTTTTATATGTCTTACGTATCTTTTAGAATAGCAAGCCTTCCATGTTTCACACTATTTTTCTCCTACTCGCCACATATTGTTGCCGAAAGTATGAAGTAGTCTCTCTACTTCCGTATAGATGTATAACTATATGCATCTCACATCCTCATACCTTTGTAAGGATTGAGTATCGTCATTTTATAGCCTCACAATTTTGATTTAACGTTCTCCCAAAATCATATTGTATAATATATAACATTTATCGAATGTTGTCACTATTCATCAATAGTTATAAATAGTGTTTTAATTATTTATATATTTATGCTGTTTTTTGGTGTTTTATCGACATTCTCTTTGGTCCTTTCACACGACTCTATTATTATTATTTTATTATGTTTAAAGGATATTTTTTTATACAATAATAATAATTTTTTATTTAATATATTTTATTTTATTTTTTGATATTATTTTATAAATTGAAGTGCACAAATTAAATAAATTTGCATCTAATCCAACTTATTTGAACATCTTCCAAATGTCAAATAGGATATGAATTGTCTAAGTTACCTTAACGAAATTAATAACATGTTAGTTTATAAACGTGGTGTGTATCTTTGCAACCCGCTCCTTGTATAAAATAATATTCGATTTAAATATTATATTGTTATTAGTTTCGACATAGTTATGGTCTGGGAATTAAATAAACAAATGGAATTCCACTTCTAATACTCACACAAATACAATCTAGAAAACAACATCAGGCAACTAATTTACGAGAAATACGAGACGTATTGTATGTATACCTTAAGGTTTCCTCAATGCAGAAGCTGCACCCATAACAATGGCCATAACGATACCAACACCAGCCCCAACAGAAGCCCCAACTGCTGCAGCTGTCATGGAGTTTGCATCTTCATTTGTACTAACTGATGAGTCTCTCTCTTTTGCTAATTCCACCATAAGTCTCTCATTTGCAAGTTCCTTCAGAAACAACACAATATTAACCGTATCTTTAATAAAAATAAAAATTATTTAGTTTTTATTTTTACCTCCAAAGCAGCTTCCTCATGGTTCCGAATAACCCGATGAACAAGCTGACAAAGGCTACCCACACCTTCAACCGGAAGAACATTACTCTTCTTCCGAAACGACCGCCTAACCAAACTAACGGGGCCCGCAATCAACCCACGTGGGCCCGCCCGCTCATCAGACTCTCCCCCAACAGAATTCGGCATCACATACGGGCAGGAATTAACAACTTGTGTCATACTGGCAGTTGCTTGATATGCTTGAACAACAGATTCGATTGCTGGTTTTTGTAGGTGAGCACTAACTGAAAATTTGTTTGTTATGGCGAGTACCCATGGGATTGATAGTGATTTTGCTTCGTTTAGTAGGAATGTGAGGGCGGGTTGTTTGGTTGGTGGGGTTGTTGTGTGCCATGGTATTTTATGTGAGAGGTTGTGTACTAGAACGATTAAGTCGGTTTTTGTGTTGAGGTCGCTGACACCTGTCCATAATTCGGTTTTGAAGCGGGTGGCTTCTTTATTTAGATCCTGTATTAAGAGATTAAGAAACATAACACCCTGAACTTACCCTGAACTATTGTTAAAGGTTATGTGAACTTGACAAAATGGTCGATTTAGTACCCTGGCTAACTAATTTGGTTTACAGGATTTGTTTCTAACATCAATATATTGAGATGAACGTATATTTTTTAGTCTGTCAAAAGTTCCAACGAAAGTAAGTCAGGTAAGAAAGCGCGATTAAATTAATGTGTTAGGGTACTAAAACGGCCATTTTGTCAAGTTCAAGGTTCCATGTTAATATGTTGTACTTTTAAATTACACGAACCTGCAAATTTACGCCTGGTGAGTCTGTAAAGCATAAACCACCTGCAATGCCTTCTTGAATATCAACATCCATGTGGAAATTATCAACATTGGTTGAAACATTTACTCGTCCTTGATCCAATATTGCCTTTAAAAGAGACGTTTTGCCCGCACCCTACACGACTTACACCTTATTACAAAATATAAAATAAAATAAAATTTTCAAAAAACGAAAACATCATTTTTGACAAAAGTACCTCAAGGCCAACTAATCGGACCCTACGGGTGCGAACATGAACTTGTTTTGAAATTGTAGAGAAATCAGTTGTGCAATACACAACAAAATCACTTAAACCTTCAGGAAACATAAATTTCCCCAAATTAAACGGTGGCAAATTGTGTGATATACTTTGATCAACAGGGTTTAAATCAAATGATGAGATTAATGAGTCTGTTGTTATTTGATGCTTTGGAGGTCGTTTCAAAGGTCTCCCGACTAAAACCCGTATCTTTTGTATGTCTGAGTGGGCCCCATTTTCTGAATTATTACTTGGCCCAGTGGGGAAGGTTTCAACAGTTGTTGAGCACCTGTTTAAGAGTAATAACAAGAAAAAGAGAGCCAAATTGTCAAGTTCAATAAAACATTGATAACGGGTTGAACAGGTAAATAGGTTATTAGGAAAATGGATCAAACAGGTCAAAACTCCCCTAAAGTTCAGTTCCTCTCAAATGATAAATCTTATTTGACCATAAAATTACTGCATGATTAAATTACATAAATTGTCCTTGTGGTTTTACGAATTTTTCGATTTTGCCCCTAACCTTTTTTTTCGTAATTTTTGTCCCTATGATCTTCAAATTTCATCTTTTTTTGTCCATTTTGACCTTAAATGAGCAAAATATCCCTATTTTAATTTATTTGTTAAAAAGTTCTGAAGTTATTTTGTAAGGGTATTTTGGTCATTTTAGGTTAAAATGGACAAAAAAGATAAAATTTGAAGATCATAGGGACAAAAATACAAAGAAAAAATGGTTTAGGGGCAAAATCAGAGAATTCGTAAAACCACATGGACAATTCCTGTAATTTACTCTTAATACATATATGATATATGTTTCTGAATGATGATGTCATTAATCACACAATTACATTACATAATATACAAAATTAAAAAAAATGAGAAAAAACTGAAGGAGCAATACCAGTTACCATTGACTCGGGCTTGAACGAGTGTACATAGATGCAAACCGATGCCAGTTATATCTACTTTAATTGGTTCAACATTTTTGTCATTATTCCATCCAAGAGGAACAATAGAAGTAGCTGCGCATATAATAGGAGATTCCACAATATGTCCGAGCTCAACGCTATTAGCAACTGAAATACCGAGCCATTTTTGTAATTGGGGAAATTGTTGTTGTTGATCCATTCCCAACAAGGGTGAATCGTCGTTATCTTTCATGCAATCATTGTAGATCCTAAATTAAATTAAAAAATATATAATTTGTAAATCCTAAAATGATGCAATGTGTGTCAAATTAAATGTCTCTCGGATATGTTACCTTTGGAATCGGGATCGATATGATCTCATGGAATGTGATTGAAGTCGTTCCCTTAGTTCAGCAATTACAGACTTAACCTGAATATGTCTTTGCCAAAACAAAGCAAACAAAATGAGGCGATTCAAGATAACAAAATTTAAATTATGAAAATTATAAAATTATGAAAATATGAAAAAGGGAATATAACTCTTACCGATGTCAACTTTGAGTACTCTGCACCAGATAAAGACTCCACCGACGAATTCCCCAAAAGATACAGCTACAAAACAATAGACAGATCTTCATTAGATCATATTCATTATAAAATTCATTAATCCAAGTCATGTCTTATTAACAAAATTTAACCAAAGATAGACAATATCACTATCGTGAACATAAATGAAAACTTAGAAATCTTGCATGCTTCAATACTTAACACAACACACAAGTGCATCCAGTAATTGTAAAATCTAAATTTAAATCCATAAATGTGTATATATGATTAAAAAAGGTTAAATTTCACATAGAAATATCCTATTTTCTGAAAATTTAAATAAGAAGCACTTCTTCTATTTTTTTTAAATATTAAATGTATTAAAATTTGATTTTATAACAAATATGCGGACCCAACATTTTTTTAAAAATTTCCAAAAATGGCAAAAAAAATCTTCATTTTGGTCCGGAAGAAAAGTTTGATACCTTCAATTGCGAAAAAATAATCTGAGTGACTCAACTTCAAATTTTCAGAAAATACGGTACCTTTTTGTGGAATTTGTCCATCACTCTTATTTCAAAATCATATAAAAATGTGACTATGCAGTTATATACTTATATATATATATAAACGTAAAATTACCTGTCCAAATGGGACATATGAAGGTAATGCAGGCACTCTATGCCATGCTTTACGTTTACCAGGTGATTTACTTTTTGCAGATGAATTTCCATTTATTGCTTCACTTAAATCCCCTTTATCAGTTGCAGTAATCGGTTTTAGAGAAATCCCATCAGAATCTTCTTCAATCTCAAGAGATTGTGGGCCATCTTCTGCATCTTCAATTGATGATGTCATGCTCGAATCAGCAGCAGAATTAACAGAATTAACTAATTTATTTCCAGCATATTTATTAAGTTGTCTTCTAACAGCATCTATAGGAACAAGTTTAGAAAGTCTCCAAAAAGAGTTATGTACAGGTCCCAAACCCAAAACCAACTGCTCATTTTCCTTCTCCTTGACTTTTGCCTCTGATATTTTGTCTTGTTCTGATGTTGACTTTTTGGAGTCAACTGTATGTGCGTTGTAGTGATGAAAATATGCAGGGGATAATATACGGGGAACAAGATCTTCAGGAATGCAGTAAGTTTTGAAGTATTGTTGCCACCCTTTCTCATTAACATAACTGAAATAAAATACATGTTAGTACCCTGAACTATTAAAGGTGCAGCATGGTATCCTCAACTTGACAAAATGGTCGATTTAGTACCCTAAATCATTAATTTGATCGTGTTTTCTTTCTTGACTTACTTTCGTTAGAGCTTTTGACGGACTACAAAATATACGTTCATCTCAAGATATTGATAATAGAAGCAAACCACATGAGAAAACAATACCAAATTAGTGTGTCAGGACTCAGGGTACTAAATCGACCATTTTGTCAAGTTCAGGTACCATGTTGTACCTTTAATAGTTCAGGGTCGTAGAAAACCTAGTCAACCAAGTTCAGGGTACTAAAATGTATTTCGGCCTTTAAAAAAAACATGATAATTCATAATACTTACTCTTTTAAGGCAGCATTTCCAACAGGAGGCTGTGAAAATGTGATACATTTAACAGGAACTCTTTCGTGTTCTTTGGATGAAGAAGCAGCTGCAATCACTCTCAATATTGCAAGGGTAGATAATACAGCAACCTGAAAATTAATTAATTAATATTAATATTTGAAGAAACAAAAACGCAATTGGCAAACTTACTGCTCCACCAAGTGAATGTCCACAAAGAACAAGTTTTCGTTTCTTTTTCTGAGCTAGCTTGTATAGCTCTAAAGCAGGTATTCCTTTAGCACGAGACATGAACCCCTATTTTATTACTCAAAAATGTTAGGTTAATAAGAATTATGTCAAAATAATACCAATGCAGCAATTTTACCCGATGAGCAGCTGGTTTAGCTGAATTTACTCCTTGTTGTGGCTTAGCTCCAAGGGTCTTTGGAACATCATCAGTTTGAGGCGAATTTTTTGTTAATATTTCATCAGTATCTTCAATGACATCATCATGAAATATGGCACCTTGAAGTATATTTACATCAGCCATCATATCCCTAATAAGCATTCCAAAACAATTAAAATTTGTTTCCAACAATATGAGTCATAAGAATAGCAAAATGTAACGTTAACCACATACTTGTATTGCTTAGTTCCAATGAAGGAAGCAAATAATGTGTCTCCAGTTTCTGCTAAAAGATATCTGCATACATGTATTTTGATAGGTATTGTATCAATTACTCAATTAGATACTTCTAAATTTCTAGCATAATATAATTAACATAATTATATAACTACCTGTGAGGAACATGATCTGAAGAAGGTTGAATTCGCTCAAGGGAAACAACTTGACCATCAAAATCCGCTTTAAATTTATTCACAGCTTGAAGCAGTTCAGTATCAGGCCTCTATCATAACAATAATCAGTAATTATTATTCTACATCTTAATCCCTTTATCAATGGAACGATAAGGATAGAACATGAAACAATCATATATAATTGAAGTAACGTATATCACAGCGAGCTAAAACACTTCATTCAAACAATTATAATTGAAATTAATGTCAAAATAAGCATACAAACCTTGTAAACACACTCAGAAAGCACCATACAGCAGAGGATATCCTGCAAATCAGGGAGCGAATCGGCTTTCACGGCGATACAGAGATTGTGAAGTTGTTTCTTCCGGCGTTGGAACTCTTCGTTCATTCGTTTCCTCTGTTCTCTCCCTTTGATCCAGGGCCATTTCATAGTAATCGGCCATTGTTGTGGCCAGGTAGCTTTCAATAGCTTTGTTCTTTGGTCTCTGATCCATGATTCTACTCGTTGTTGCAGAGACTCCATTCGCGTAAGCAATCACAAGTAAGACGGCATCGGAACCCTAATTTGATCGCCGGTGGCGGATTTATGAACTGTTACGAGCGTAAAAATGATTTTATTTTATTTTATTTTCTTGTAATTCCGTCTGTGTTACGAAATCGAGAATATTATCGGGAGAAAAAGCATATGCAGATTAGTAATCGTGACTAATGTACGTACGCTGTCATAAAATCTGGAAAGTTTACAGTTTTTCTCAAACTTTAATTGAGTGCTAATAAAAATCTTTATAAGTTTATTAGTGTTATTTTCTTAGAGTAAGTTAATGGTATTATACTCCAAAGCAGTGGCTAGTTATTGTTTTTTATATATTAACTTATATTAAATTCATATGAATCTAGTAGTTTAGATAAAATATTCTACATTATTTAGGGAAAATTAATACAATTCTTTCAAGATTATTTAAATGTGCTAGATTAATTGACAAGTTTTATATTTTAAAAAAATCCAAAATTCCAAAAATAAAGTATAATTAATATAGATTAGAAGTTTGTCAATTTTACACATAAACACCTGCATCAGGGTGTTTAATGTTTACACCAACTTGTAACATGTTTGGATAACCTTTCTAAAAATGCTTATTGATTAATTGGTTACTTGAAAAACCAAAATCACTCTCTCTTAAAAATTTAATTTGACCGCAGATTAGCTAGTCGCATGTTCGGTTCAATAACATATGAAGATAAAAAAATATTTACTATATGTATGATTTGTTAAAAGCACAAAATAGTTATTTGTACATAGATTAACAAATATTGGTTAACTTTAATACACCAGCCACCATTAGCGTTAGTATAACTTTCTAATAATTTTCTTAAATAAATATTATTTTTAGTATAATTATATGATAAATATTTATTTGAAAAAGAGCCAGACTCATAACATCTAAAAAGCTATCATAAGTCATTACTAGGGTTATTTATTTAACTTTTTTAGTTAGAAGATTTAAAAGAAAAACATCAAACATAGGATTGTTTTTTTGAATTTTCCATCATGTTGTTACTAATTTATTTACTATTTACTATACTTCCTCCGTATCAAAATAAGTGACACAAATTGGCTTACACGTTTTTTGAGGTAAAAGATTAAAGTAGAAGTTAAAATAGATTAAAGTACATAGTTAGTGGAGAATGGGTCCCATTTTCCTTGAATAAAGTGATATTAGTGAGTTTTAAAAGTAAAAGTAAGGTGTAAGGGTAATTTCACTTTATTAAAGTGGATAGTTAGTGGGTATGGGTCCCACTATTTTTACCAAATAAGGAAAGTTTTCAAAGTGTGTCACTTATTTTGATACACCCCAAAATGGAAAGTGTGTCACTTATTTTGATACGGAGGAAGTATAATATATATATATATACTTCTCATAATAAACGCTTCAAACAACCGGAACTCGATCTCCAACAATGGCGTCCATATTCTTCTTCATCGCCTTCATCACACTCTTAACAGCACACTTATCCCACGCGCAACTCACGTGCACCACACAAAAATCCACCAACAAACTATACAACCGGTGCACCGACTTACCCCACCTCAATTCCTACCTCCACTGGTCCCTTAACCCCTCAAAAAACACTCTCTCAATCGCCTTCTTCGTGCCGCCGTCCACCGGCGATGGATGGATCTCATGGGCCGTAAACCCCACCGGCGACGGCATGGCCGGAGCTCAGGCGTTACTCGCTTTTAAAGCACCAAATGGATCGATGGTTGTAAAGACGTATAATATAAGCTCGTATAGTTCGATCGTGGAAGGAAAATTGGCGTTTGATGTGAAGGATAAAAGAGCAGAGTATTCCGATGGAATAATGAAGATATTTGCGACGGTTGAGTTGCCGGAAAAGGGGGTGACGGTTGTGAATCAGGTGTGGCAGGTAGGGCCTCGGTGTCGGCGGATGGGATTCCGGCGAAGCATGCTTTTCAGCCCGCGAATTTGGCGTCGAAAGGGCGGTTGGATTTGTTAAGTGGACAGAGTAGTGGTGGTGGAGGAGTTGGAGGTGATTCCGGAACTAAAAGAAGGAATGTGAGTATTAGAAACTAAATTTCTAATTTATTACAGCTTTTAATTCGAATTTTTATGTGTTTTTTAGTTTGTTAAAAAGATTTAATTTGTTTGGTAAAAATTACATCTTCAGAAATTAAGATAGATTCATAAGTCAAACCAAGTTGACCAAATAGATAATAGATTTGATTTTGTCAATTCTGGTCACAATTATTTACCAATTACTCCCTCCGTCCCACAAAAAACTTCTCATTTCACTCTAAACTTTTGTCCCACAAAAAACTTCTCATTTCTCATATTTGATGGGCTCCACACAATAAAAAACTATTATTAATAAAGACTCCACCACTAATATCCACTAACTATCTTTCTCTCTCCAATCCAACCTTATATTTTAATTAAAAGTATTAACAATGACCACACCACTAACTATCACCTAAAAATTTGTGCAAAAGCCAAATGGGAAGTTTTTTGTGGGACGGAGGGAGTACTATTTTTCACAATCATTACTCCATTTTCTTGGAAATTCACATACAATATTAAGTAAAACTTCAATTCTAATTTACAATCTTTTAAAACTGGTTTTTGAATTGACCAGCTAATACTTTGAACACGGTCGAATCGATCGGACCGATATATTTGAACCGAATTTTTATGTCGAATAGGCGGGTTCCGATCGAGTTATAGCCACCAATCCAACCAACTTATTCCGACAGCTACCTACCCATTTTCAGCCGCGACTCAATCGAGTTTTAAAAACACTGATAATTTGCATTCTTGTTTCAGATTCATGAGATACTAAATGCGGTTAGTTGGGGAATTTTGTTTCCCATTGGAATAATCATTGCTAGATACCTTCGAACGTTCCCATCTGCCGATCCAACATGGTCTTACCTTCATGCTTTTTGTCAAGTTTCGTCTTATGCAATTGGCGTTGCGGGTTGGGGGACCGGACTCAAACTTGGAAGCGAGTCAAAGGGTCTCACATACACCACTCATCGCAACCTCGTGATTGCTCTATTTTCTCTTGCAACGGTCCAGGTAATTTGACTTTCAAAGTCAACCATCTCGATTTTTACATGAATTATTATTTCTATCATTTTTTATAGGTTTTCGCTTTGTTTTTGAGACCAAACAAAGACCACATATTTAGATTTTATTGGAACATTGTTAGAAATATTTCTATAATATTCATTAAAGATTTGATGTGTCAAAACTTATAAAGTACAAGGACCTAAATTGAAGATATGGAAGTCAATATTTGAATAAAGATTTAGGAGATAATCATAAATGTAAAAGATATAGTATATCTTTATTAGCTTAAAAGATTTAGTATTATCTTTTCCTTGTAAATCTCTAGGTTTTCTAGTATATAAAGAAACCTAGAGGTATAGAATTAGTCGTTCTTGAAACCCACGTTTTAACATGTATGTGTGTGTACTCTAAGCCTCAAGGTCGTTTGATCCTGTTAACCAAAACCGTTCTACATATTTATATGTAGAATTGAGGCTTTTAGTGATGAAAATAATGAAAAACCTTGTTTAAACAATACAAATATGTTCGTTTAATTCCGCAAGTTTTATTATTTGTAGTTGTATATTCCAGATCAAGTACTAACTATTCTTGAGCCTAAAGATCGATTTATATAGAGTTGTTCTAAACTCAGCAAGTGGTATCAGAGCGAGGTGGCTCCAGATCTGGAACTAAACAAGGATCTATTATTTATTACATGAAGAATCAAGCATATTTGAAGATGGATTTTAATTGTTTTTGGTCTTATTAACAAATCTACGATTTGAGAGGTAACAATTTTTTTGTGTAAATTTTTTTTTACTACAAATAAAAAAACGAAAGGATTGTTTCTCCAAATCCTTCATTGGAAGCAGCCATTGTGGGGCCCAAGAATGCAAGTGGAACTCAGTCACTTGTAAATTCGTCTAATATTTTTACTCCTCAAGAACATACCTATTTTTATGGGGGATCTCGTAATTTAAAAGGGAGATAAAATATTTAATTTGCCACGCCTCTAAAAAAAAAGGCGCAAATTTTTTGTGGTTGCACGAATTGACAGGTATAAACAAGTGACGAAAACAATTAGTTAACCGTTTGTGCTGGACGCAACCCGTTAATGCTGATCGTTTCTACTGCTAATTCATTACTATTGCTACAACATTACTCCTGATCGTATCAATTACTACTGATCAGTAGTAGAAACATATGCTGTAAAATTTTGACTACTGATCTTCTCAATTTTTACTATTGATCAGTAGTAAATGAGGAAATTGCTAAGGGAAATTGCTACTGATCAGTAGCAATTAGTGCCAAACATCAAATATACTACTGCCACCATGCTTCAAGAGCTGCAGGTGTCAAAAGCTTAGCTGGCAATCATAATATTTTCAATCAACAACAAATAACAAGCAGCCTAGTAACAAAATCCACATCAGCACCCACCAACGTGAAGTCTTAGTATTGATCAGTACTAAAGACAAAGTTGTTACTGATTAGTACTGAAGAGGAACTTAGTACTGATTTCTTCCATATAACCGATACATCATATTTTGGAAAACATGACACACACCATGTTCATTCCATATTACGGTTTATTGATTGTATTTGGTTAATCACTTGTTAATTTTTATTATTGATAAAAAGAGAATAAAAATAACTTGTGATATCAATGTGAAACGAATCACATTATTCACACACACAGGTTGAAGGCTTGATGAAGATAAAAGAAGATGATTTTATTTGTTACATATTTGATCTTCATCAGTTGATTATAGAAGAAGAGTGATTATATTTTATTTGAAGAAGAAGTTGAAAGTCTTACTACATAAGATGTTATGTAAAGATGTAACTGCAATTCAACAGAATCTTAACGAAAAGATCTGTTGAAGGCCAAGATGTCCTTCATACAAGATTATGACGTTGCTGATTACTATAGTTAGACGGAATGTGATGCATAGTTTGAGTTTCCACTTCAACTTCAAATAGAAGATAGTTGGTTTTCAATGTAATTGATATAGCCTTGAAGAACACAGGAATGATATCACACTTTTGGGGGAAGAAAAAGTGTTGATCATTCAAGGGGAAGTTCAAGTTTTTCAGATTTGTATTTGATTATGTCAAAAAGGGGAAGAGACTTGAAGATTCCAAGCTAATTCTAAAAGTTTTGTCAAATCAAATAGGGGAAGATTGTTAGGAATATTTCTATAATATTGATTAAAGATTTGATGTGTCAAAACTTATAAAGTACAAGGACCTAAATTGAAGATATGGAAGTCAATATTTGAATAAAGATTTAGGAGATAATCATAAATGTAAAAGATATAGTATATCTTTATTAGCTTAAAAGATTTAGTATTATCTTTTCCTTGTAAATCTCTAGGTTTTCTAGCATATAAAGAAACCTAGAGGTATAGAATTAGTCGTTCTTGAAACCCACGTTTTAACATGTATGTGTGTGTACTCTAAGCCTCAAGGTCGTTTGATCCTGTTAACCAAAACCGTTCTACATATTTATATGTAGAATTGAGGCTTTTAGTGATGAAAATAATGAAAAACCTTGTTTAAACAATACAAATATATTCGTTTAATTCCGCAAGTTTTATTATTTGTAGTTGTATAATCCAGATCAAGAACTAACTATTCTTGAGCCTAAAGATCGATTTATATAGAGTTGTTCTAAACTCAGCAAACATCTACCACCATGGGATTGGGTACGCGATCCTTACTCTCGGTGTCCTCAATGTGTTCAAGGGCCTCGATATATTGTCACCAGAAAGCAAATGGAGAACATCGTATATAATCGTGATATCAACACTTGGTGGAATCGCGTTGTTGTTAGAAGTTATTACATGGATTGTGGTCTTGAAGAGGAAATCTAGTAATTCATCTAAACCCTATGACAACAAGCAACCACCATTGGCACCATATTTGAGCTTTTTATAATATATGTTTTGAGTGGCTGTTTTTTTTACATTATATATTATTTTAGATAATCAACAATCGATTGTAGATTTATGATTGGTTTAGAGAGTGTGTTTTGCAAAAAAAACAAAACAAAAAAAACAATATATATATTTTTATCATTGTATTACGCAATATACGAAAAGGGTTTCGAGGATTGCTATTGTGTCATCTACGTTTGATGCACACGGCTTCGGTTTATACCATTCGCACTATTTTATTGGCAAATACATCATCATGATATAACTTTTAGTGCTTGTTAGATACAATTATACAAACGAAAATGGGCATAGGATTTCAACTTTTATGTGTCATTATTTCGACATTCACATGCTTTCGGGTGACGTAATTCGCACTGTTCTTTGGCACATGCATCGTCGTGAATGATCCGAATAGTCATTTTTTTTACCAACACAAGAACAATCAAGTGCATGCTTGGTCCCAACTCTCTTTTGACATAATGTCCTTTAACATCAAGCAAACATGTGGTATTACACTTTCATGAATGTGGGGTAGTTTAATGATGGTAAATTTGAAAGGGTTAATTTGTAACTTGGAATCTTAGGCAACTTATTGTCAATGGTATCATTGCATTTATTATGAAACTGACTTTAAAAAATGAAACTGACTTTAACTTATTGTCAATGATGTTCAATTTACCAAAATGGGCCCAAATTGAGACCGAAGTGTAAAAGGTTAACTATGTATTTAAAGCATATCACTTCATTAAATTCTCTTTCTTTCTTTCTTTTCATAATTAAAACTAGCCTATAACCCGTGATAAATCACGGACAACTTATAAAAATTTGAAATCATCAATCAATTGCAAAATGTTTTAGTTCCTTGTTTTTTTAACGGCACTTAATCTACTGCACTTTGACTCATTTGGGACTTGAACTCATGACCCTTAGGTCGTAGGTAGTGATTTTTGTACAACATGTTTTAACTCATGTACGATAATAAATGCTTTATGTAGTTGTATAGTCTGCAGAAATAATTGTACAGTGTGGTATATGCATCAATATTTGTGGTATGAAAATTTACTCCCTTAGGTCATGACCAACACCATATACACCAATACCACTTGAACCCATGTTTTAATTCGTAACACACAATTAACGGAAATTAAAGACGTTGGACTTGAAATGTGAGAGAAGGAGATTTGGATTGGTGGATTAAAACATGTGAATGGATGTGAAGTTGTACAATAGGTCGTAAGTGTGCACAAGATGTAATGATTCCTGCATATAGACATTTCTACTATGTTATATAATCATAAGAAATTTTCAGCCATAAAAAAATCGAACATAAACTTAACTGATTTCACGAGGCAAAAAAATCTATTCCGCAGCTATGCTAACAATACTCATATCTTGACTTTTAGTTTACTTCTTTAACATCATCCATCAAACAAAAAAGAAACTATTAGTTAATAAATTAACCGATATTAATGGTGCAATCATATATACCGAAAATAACTTTTTAGTCAGCATATGGCTAAAAGGTTGCACCCGTTACCATGATGCATATCTAATACAACTGTCATAGGCAAACATAGAGAAGTAGCTCCAATTGTAATATAAACATGCATGTTATCACGGGTTAGAACCCATGATAAATTATGGTTGGCTTATAAAAAGTTTTATAATTTTGTGCTATTTGTTATATTATAGAATAATTAATTTTTTTTATAGCAAACGCTAAGGAATTATCCAATCTGACCTGTACAATTGACACATTTGTAAACCACATTTGGCACATTAACTATATTCATCTCTGAAAATTTTAAAAATGCAAGTCTAAAAAGTTTTAGGGTTCGACACGTATAAAAGAGAATAATACACATACCCTTTCCATAACTATAATCAACTTCATGTTGAGTGTTTGCTTCACGTACAAATAGCTCATAGTTACATATTTATAGAAGTAGTGTTCTCATTCCAATTGTCGGTTTCAAAAGTCCATCTTCACCTTCACCGGCTTTCGTAACTCCCACATGTAAAGGATAATCCCACCATAGATCTACTGAATTTGAGTGTGTCGATCATCTATCTAATTATAGATCGTGTAATTTATAGGGGTGGAACCAAGTGCTTTGGAATAAAAGACACTTAAAATGAGAAGGGTAAAACAATGAATTATAATTACAATTTGTCCCATTTGCCAAACATACTCCTACATCTGTAAAAAAAAAACATCCCCTAATTATTTACAAGACAATAATGTAAAGATACTAAAACTGTCTATCTTTTGTAATTGAATTGCATCTAACAAATGATCATGAAGTATTTCGTTTTTTACATCTTGTGCATGACGTGGTCCCACAAAATATTATGTAACACCGCATTTTTTTTTGAAAGGCAATTAAGTATTAGTCTAAGTACGGAAGCATCTAGTTAGTTAGGTTTACAAAACGTGGTCCCACAAAATATTACAACCAAAGTTAGTTAAAAAGACGGTATTACTAAACACGGCTCATTTTACAAAACATATAATTTAAGCGTGGTCAAACTTCCCGTCCAAGCCCGACCCGTTCAAGCCATCCAACCTGAAATGTGTCAATAAGGGATGGATTAGCACAAAAGCTAAGTGAATGAATTCCTAACACTACCAACTACACTAAACACTTAAACACGGAAGTTAAAGAACATCTCCGGTTAGGTAATCACTTGTTTGAGAGGATCGGCGGCTTTGCGGGCCTTAAACCATGGTCGGCCAAAACCACGGTAGCCGATAGCGTTTTTGTAACACCTCAATTTTCAAAATAACATTTAAATACCATTTAATTCAAGATACATAATATTGTATCAACATCAAATGCCAGTTTTACAAAAACGAAAAGGTTTCTTGTTCGAGATTATCAGAGTTTACAAAAACGGTGTTACAAATTATATCTTAACCATAGGATAAGGACTCTAATCATCAACACCGAGCTAATCTCAACAAGGCCTCTTCTAAACGGGCCTCCTAGATCTTCGATCCCGAACCTGAGTACATAGCAAAAACACAAACATAGTACGTGAGACAAAATTGCCTCGTGAGATACATGGGTTTTAGACCCGATAAACAAATAGTCAAATAATATCATTTAATCTTAAAATAATATTACTAAGTTTGTTTGGGTCACTTTCATCATTGGCCAATGTCAAGATAATCGGAATGCCTCCAATCTATCAAGACCATCATTTCCACGGTAATCGGAATGCCTCCAATCTACCGGGACTCATAGGTATTGGGTAATCGGAATGCCTCCAATCTACCACTAACCTTAAGGTACCGTAATAACCGGAATGCCTCCAATCTACTACGGCCCTAGGGACATCATCATCGTCATCATTACTTATCTTTTATCGTTATGAGCTTATAGCTCCATCATTTCTCAATCAATCAATCTATTCATCATCATACAAGCAATTCATCATAAATCACATAAATGACTAAATTACTTAAAGACTCGACAAATCATTTAATCATAAAAACATTTACTAGCTATGTACCCAGTTTGAAAGTTCACATGTACTCACCTTTGCCAAGCCTATCCAATGTTGTGTTTCCTTGAACACCAATATCACTTCTCAAGATTTGAATGCTTCAAATCCTCCAACTGACAATCTATAACAAAACCAATACAATGGTTTGCATTAAACATCTATACTAACTACATAATCCATGGCTAGTTAACTACTAGCACCATTTTCCCCCAAATTACCAAACCATAATATCATAAATCACCACATTTTCATGTATTCAAAGCATGACCACGTTTTTCATGACCAAATACCATAGATCTAAGTTATATTACTTCCCTTTAACCATTCATGAACGATTCCATAACTAGGGTTTGAGATTTAAGCTTTCCCTACTTGAATCTATGGCTAAAAACTCAAGTGGAATGAAGATTTACCTTAGATCTTCAACTTAGGAGCAAGAATCACCAAGATTTGATGAAGATTGAGCTCCAAACGATGCTTTACACTCAAAAACGCTCACACACTTGAAGAGAGAAAACTAGGGTTTTATGGAAATGCATTTATGGCCAAAACCCAATTTAATGCACTGGTCGGAAGAGCTCGCGCCCCGCTCGCGCCGAGCTCGCGTCGCGAGAAGACGCGGGTCTGCCTGCTAGTTGCCGCTTTTTACCAGATTTCGCGCCAGGCTCGCGCCTGGCTCGCTCCGCGAAGTCGACGCGAAGTCGACGCGAGATGCTCGCGTTCCAGCTCTGGTCCCTCTGCTCAACCTCGCGTTTCACTCGCGCCAGGCTCGCGCCGCGAACTTGCCTGTGCAGCAGGGCTGCACTTTTCGGTCTAGGTTTCAACACGGTTTCGTCCATAACTTTCTCATACGGACTCCAAACGACACGAAACCAATTCCTACGTGTTTTAAACGATTTATCCTTATTTAACATATTTTTGTACAATTTATTTATTTACAAATTTCGGGTCGTTCAACTATCTACCCCTTAAGGAGATTCCGTCCTCGGAATCTCATCATAATTTACAAAGTTCGGGTATCTTTTTCGAATCTCATCCTTGACTTCCCAAGTCAAGTTCGGCCCAAGTGAATGCTTCCACTTGACCAACACCAATTCAATTTCTTTATTCCGAAGTTTCTTGGTTTTTGACTCTAGTATGGCTTCGGGTTCCTCAATCAATCGGTTCGGGGCATCAACCCGCAACTCTTGTAACGGAATTATATTTTCAACTTCACCCACGAACTTCTTCAAATAACTTACATGAAACGTATCGTGAACACCTTGAAGTTCGGGTGGGAGTTCTAACTTGAAAGCTTGCAAACCGACCCGTTTCAAAATCTTAAACGGGCCAACATACCTTGGGCTCAATTTGCCTTTCTTACCAAACCGCATCACGCCTTTCCAAGGCGATACTTTCAACATCACCATGTCTCCAACATCCAAATCATACGGTCTCTTTTTCAAACCCGAGTAGCTTCTTTGTCGATCTTGGGCTATTTTCATATTTGTTTGGATTATCCCAATCTTTTCATTGGTCAATTTCACAATTTCGGGACCCGTGAGTTTCGTCTCACCCGCTTCGAGCCAACACGATGGGGTTCTACATTTTCTTCCATACAACGCCTCATAAGGCGGCATTTTAATTGTCGATTGATAACTATTATTGTAGGAGAACTCAACTAACGGTAAATGTTCATCCCATTTACCTCCAAAATCTAGCACACACGATCTTAGCATATCTTCAACCGTTTGAATGGTCCTCTCGCTTTGACCATCGGTCTGCGGGTGGTAAGCCGTACTCAACCGCAACTTCGTTCCCAACTCCTCTTGCAACGATCTCCAAAATCTCGAGGTAAACCTCGCGTCTCTATCGGACACAATCGACAACGGGACTCCATGAAGTCTCACTACTTCATCCACATACAATTTGTGCGACATAAAAGCAATTGAATTCTAATTATCTATCAAAATTTCATAAATGCATTACCTGAAGCGGCCCCACGGGTTTCCTTCACCCGATTCCTGTTGGCGGTTGATGCTGACGTGTCGGTTCTCTTCCTTGGGCACGCACTACTAAAGTGTCCCACCTCTTGACAAGTGTAGCATTCCACTTCCTCGAGGTTCCTTACTTTGCAATCCTTTGCTCGGTGTCCTACTCGACCACACTTGAAGCATATAGCCGAATTTGCCTTACATTCCCCATGATGATTCTTCCCACAACTTTGACAACTTCCAATACCACTATGCTTTGACGAACTCGACCCCAATCCTTCTCTCTTTGTTAATCCCAAGCTACTATCAAACTTCTTCTTTTCTTTTCCTGATGCCGACTCTTGTGCCCTTCGCCGAAACACCCTTTCAACACTCCGAGCGGTACTAATGGCCTCATCCAACGTGGTCGCTCGCTTGACTTCCAATTCAAACTCCGGTGGTAGTCCATTTGCATACCGAACCACCTTCATACGCTCCGTAGGATAGGACTTGATTACAAACGGAAGTAATCCCGTAAACTTTTTGGTGTATTCTTCCACCGACATATTTCCCTTCTTGATGAACATGAACTCTTCTTGCAACTCTTCTAGATCTCTCTCGGGACAAAACTTTTCCTTCAACCTTCTCGTGAACTCCTTCCACGACATCTTGTACACTTTCTTTCCCAAAGTCTCATACATGGTATCCCACCATGTCAACGCTTCATCCTTCAACTGTCGGGATGCATAAATGACCATGTCTTTCTTTAAACACTTGCTACTTTCTAGCACTTGCTCGGTTTCCCGAATCCAACGGATCGTGACCTTCGGTTCCGAACTTCCATAATACACACCGGGGTTGCACGTCATGAATGTCTTGTATGTACATCCTTCCCGTTCCTCTGACCCCGAATCATCGCTTTCCTCGGTCGATGGCTCCACAGTACGGGTCTTGCTACCCGAAGACTTACTTCCCCCACGGGACTTAGAATTATCATTCTTCTCTTCATTGAACCGGTTAGTCAAGATCCGGTTTCACATCCTCATTCACCACTTCCCTTATTTGGGTAAATAATTTCTGGATAGCTTCCATAGTTACCGGGGTTTGATTTGCATCCAAACCGGAACCTTCTCCATTATTACCGGGATGAGTCGGGATTCGATTTGAATCCGTCTCATGAACTCGTGGAATCTCTCCACTTCTTGGGTTCACCATTTTCTATATCAACATAATAAACCATCAAAATTCAAAGATTGACTTATTAGTCAAACATAACCCATATAGCCCAAAACATTATCCTTTCACTTAGGGATCGACCCTAATATACCCCTACTTTACTGTCTCAACGGACTGATCAAGGACATCCTATGGAAAACATATGGTCCTACTTAGCATAGCTTAAGACTAGGGAGGTCAAACCTACCTAATTCACTTAAACTATAGCTCTGATACCAAGTTGTAACACCTCGTTTTTCAAAACACCTTTTAAACATATTTTTAAGTAGAAATACTACAAGTCCAGTATTCTCAAAATACGGTTTAACAAAAACCAATAAAATAATTATCAGAGTTATAAAATCCGGTGTTACAAAGATAATATCATAACCATAGGATAAACGAGAACTACCTACGAGCTCCCGAGCTGAACAACACTAGGCCACTTCTAATGCGACCCTCTAATCCAACGATCCTGAACCTGAGTACATAGCCAAAAACAAAGTAGTACGTGAGACAAAATAGTCTCGTGAGATACATGGGTTTTCGACCCATTCTCAAAAGATTTATAAAACAATATTTATAACATTATAAATACTTATCCTTATCATTTCTTATTAGTTCATAAATCATCTTCTATTCATTTAACCGTTTAAACTAATAAGTTTACCATAAGCTTACTCGTCATCTAATCACATACTTGTAAGTTATCTCCAAACTTACACTTTCATTATCACATATGCAACGGACCTCTCCGAAGCCAACTCTCCCGATATGGGATGTCATAGGTAAACCATCAAGGTAATTGGGAACCCCCATCTTACCGAGATTCATAAGCTCTCCCCGTTCCCGGGTCGTCATGCTCACTCATCATTGAGTGTCGTAAACTGTGACATTCTACTCTTTGCGCAGGGAGGTACCACCCCAAGTAGACGTCTCATGCTCCCCCATTTCTGGGCGATCTTATTCCGGATATCTCATTCACATATGAGCCTCAGCTCCTTTCATCAAATATGAGCATCAGCTCCTTTCATCACTTATTAGAATACATTTATTCTAATTTATCATGCTATTCTCTTTATTATTTCATTTTTAAATCTTGACTTTACCAAGTCCTTTACTAACTTAAAACATATTCATCTTTTATCAAAATCATATTACTTTGACTCTTCTTTGACTAGAATACACGTTTATTACTAGTCACTTATTACTTATTCTCTTAGTATTTCAATATCTACTTTTATTAGTATAATATACTAATCGATACTCATTACTTTAAAATCATTGTCTCAAGCTTTATTAATACATATTATTAATAAATCGATTATCAAGCTCTTTCAAATCATCATCTTTATTCATACATCTTATTTATAAAAACTCATTAATTACTTTTCATAATCATAATCTCTTTCAAAATCATCAATCATTTAGACATACTAAAATAGTCTATTACTAGCATTTTCTCATCATATCAATCATATCTTTATTAAAAATGTTTATTAATAAAGACTCTTAAAACATCATAGTTTTCAAAATCATTTGCTATGTACTCAGTAAAAGTCTCATGTACTCACCTTAGCCAAGCTAATTCCAAATCGTGTCTAACAACACGAATCCTTGCTTTCCAACTTGTGAAATGTCACCAATCTTTAGGTCTTCTTGACCTACCATCAATATCATCACAATAACTAGTTATTATCCATAACTAGTCACTATTCAATCCATATCTATAACTCTAACCACCAAGTTCATCCAACTTGGTGGAAATCTCAAACCCTAGTTCAAGATTTCCATCATAAACTCAGATCCAACTTGTACACATCGATTACAAGCTTACAATGAGTGTTCTACACCCATAATTAGTCATCTTCCCCAAAGATAACATGGATGGTTCCCCAAACCACCATTTCTACCCATACAAAGTTCATAACTAGCTAGATAACATCAACAATCAAGAAATCTTACCTTTGATGTTTAGATCCTTCAAGATTGATGAAGATTTGAGCAAGGAATCACCAAAATCGCCCCTTCTCTCTCTAAAATCGGCTGCCCTTCAACAATGGTAGAAATGAGTGAAAACCCTAGCTTTCCCGATTTAATACAGCTGGTCTCGCAAAGTTCACGCCGTGAACAAACTTCGCGTCGCGAAGTTCGCGTGTCGTGAACACTTCGCGATCGGTAACAGGTCGTGAACTCAATGTCTGAAAACCCCAAGTCCCTGGACGGAGTTCGCGATCGCGAACTCCACTTCGCGCCGTGAACTCCACCAGTCAGCTAGGCTGCACTTTTCGGTCTTTGTCTCGACCCGGTTTCGTCCATAACTTTCTCATACGGTGTCCAAACGACACGAAACCAATTCCTACGGTTCTGAAATGAATTATCCTTATTTATCATATTTTTCCCAAATTTTATTTTATTCAAATTTCGGGTCGTTACAACTATCCACCCCTTAAAAGGATTCCGTCCTCGGAATCAACTCAAGGATTTCCGATCCTCATTCCACTTCCAACTTATGATTCAATAATACTTACGCAATTAATTTCCCACTTGACCCGTTATACCCAAACGGCCAAAGATCCAAACTCGAGTTCCCAATATCCGAACGGTTCAAAATTTCACAATTTAACCTTAACACTTCCCGTCATTTAACCAAACTCCTCACCCCCATTGAGATGATATGACCCAATCATTACTAATAACCATTTGACCAAAATGTTAGTCAACCCATCACTTTGACCAGATTGTCAACATTGTTCCATCTTTGACTTAGTACAAGGTCAACCATTTCTTGACAATTTCCTTACCCACTAGTGATTCCATTAACCATAAATTCCTTAACAATGGACCTTACCTTCATGGTCCAACAACAATCATACTCGATTTCTAAATTCCATTCGAATTGCCCAAAGGTCAAAGTCACACCCTTTGTCTACAATTATTTCCATTAATCAATCAACCACTATCATACACACATACATGATACATTATGCCCTTATCCTCGACTAACCTCCTTTAAACAAAAATCAAAAATCCAATTTTTACCAAAGTCAACAATCTACTAGTTGACTAACCTTGACTTATGAATAAGTCAACTTACCTTGCTAAATTCCACATATTCTTTATTACTAAGGCATCGCTTCCCAAGCTTTTCGTTCCCGATTCCAATATTTAAATTTCCTTTCACAATTGTTTCTCTCTTCTCTGATTTCAATTTTCTACAATCGATTAACCATTTCCACTTGAATCAATACCAAATTTCTATTACTTTTTAACTTTCATCCAATTACTTATACCTTTTATAATTTCCTTCAAACATCCTTATACCATACTTGAAATTCCCGATTGCCGGCTCTAGAGCCTCAATCACATCCAATTGTGGCCTAACCACCCGATATACATCTTTCACCACTCATTGGCTACTAACCACTTTGCTTTCTAAAGCATTCCTTTTTCATGAACCATTAACTTGTAGGTATCCCCTACTCATACTTCTACTTAAACACTACTCGTGTTTTCAACCCAAGTTCTCACTTGCCATAAGAATCATAATAACAACTAACCATACGGTTCTACATACGTCAGATACAAACATCATATCCCTTATATAACAAATTATACTTTAACTAATCTTATCGAGATGATCGGAAAGCCTCCAATCCATCACGATCCCAAACTGTCACAATGATCGGAAAGCCTCCAATCCAAAGTGACTCATACAATACCATTTCACCTTGCATACCATTCATGTATGCCTCATTCGTTTAGCATCATGCTATCATTTTCTTTCATAATCAACCACATTTTTTTATCCACATTTTCACTTTTCCACTTACACACAATACCATACGGTATGCACAAATTCACTAACCAATTTATTTATCAATCGACATTTACTAAACATGCTTTCTCAACATTAATATTTTCCGATCTTTCATTTACCACCGAGGTAACCACTAACACCCTTTTAATTACCCATATTTTACCGATTCACACGGTCCTTATGAGTCAACCCATTGACTCCGATCGATACCCAATCTTGAACTATCTCATTTTTCTCTTTTTTTTTTTTTTTTTTTTTTTTTATAAACTTTACCAATAACAAACTATTCACCCTTGCCATTGCATATGTCAACCCTGACTTGAATATCTGCACTACTTATCAGGATTCCCACCGAACACTAAAGTTCTATTTTCAAAATCATTATTTCTATAGCTTTCCATTCATACTTTACCAGTCTTACCGAAACTTAGTACTTCACTGTACTACTACCCTTTCTTTGAGCACAGCTACTATTCTTATGATTCACCTTCCGATAATTTATGATGATATAATCCTTCCTAGTCTTATTTCCCGCGACATACCGGTCGCCAACCCATAACTATACGCATAATAACTCGGGGAGATTATCTCCCAAACTTATTTTTCACATCAGATATTCTATCTAATATTATTTCCATACTTATATCACATAAGCACCAATTTGTGCGACATAAAAGCAATTGAATTCTAATTATCTATCAAAATTTCATAAATGCATTACCTGAAGCGGCCCCACGGGTTTCCTTCACCCGATTCCTGTTGGCGGTTGATGCTGACGTGTCGGTTCTCTTCCTTGGGCACGCACTACTAAAGTGTCCCACCTCTTGACAAGTGTAGCATTCCACTTCCTCGAGGTTCCTTACTTTGCAATCCTTTGCTCGGTGTCCTACTCGACCACACTTGAAGCATATAGCCGAATTTGCCTTACATTCCCCATGATGATTCTTCCCACAACTTTGACAACTTCCAATACCACTATGCTTTGACGAACTCGACCCCAATCCTTCTCTCTTTGTTAATCCCAAGCTACTATCAAACTTCTTCTTTTCTTTTCCTGATGCCGACTCTTGTGCCCTTCGCCGAAACACCCTTTCAACACTCCGAGCGGTACTAATGGCCTCATCCAACGTGGTCGCTCGCTTGACTTCCAATTCAAACTCCGGTGGTAGTCCATTTGCATACCGAACCACCTTCATACGCTCCGTAGGATAGGACTTGATTACAAACGGAAGTAATCCCGTAAACTTTTTGGTGTATTCTTCCACCGACATATTTCCCTTCTTGATGAACATGAACTCTTCTTGCAACTCTTCTAGATCTCTCTCGGGACAAAACTTTTCCTTCAACCTTCTCGTGAACTCCTTCCACGACATCTTGTACACTTTCTTTCCCAAAGTCTCATACATGGTATCCCACCATGTCAACGCTTCATCCTTCAACTGTCGGGATGCATAAATGACCATGTCTTTCTTTAAACACTTGCTACTTTCTAGCACTTGCTCGGTTTCCCGAATCCAACGCATCGTGACCTTCGGTTCCGAACTTCCATAATACACACCGGGGTTGCACGTCATGAATGTCTTGTATGTACATCCTTCCCGTTCCTCTGACCCCGAATCATCGCTTTCCTCGGTCGATGGCTCCACAGTACGGGTCTTGCTACCCGAAGACTTACTTCCCCCACGGGACTTAGAATTATCATTCTTCTCTTCATTGAATCGGTTAGTCAAGATCCGGTTCACATCCTCATTCACCACTTCCCTTATTTGGGTAAATAATTTCTGGATAGCTTCCATAGTTACCGGGGTTTGATTTGCATCCAAACCGGAACCTTCTCCATTATTACCGGGATGAGTCGGGATTCGATTTGAATCCGTCTCATGAACTCGTGGAATCTCTCCACTTCTTGGGTTCACCATTTTCTATATCAACATAATAAACCATCAAAATTCAAAGATTGACTTATTAGTCAAACATAACCCATATAGCCCAAAACATTATCCTTTCACTTAGGGATCGACCCTAATATACCCCTACTTTACTGTCTCAACGGACTGATCAAGGACATCCTATGGAAAATATATGGTCCTACTTAGCATAGCTTAAGACTAGGGAGGTCAAACCTACCTAATTCACTTAAACTATAGCTCTGATACCAAGTTGTAACACCTCGTTTTTCAAAACACCTTTTAAACATATTTTTAAGTAGAAATACTACAAGTCCAGTATTCTCAAAATACGGTTTAACAAAAACCAATAAAATAATTATCAGAGTTATAAAATCCGGTGTTACAAAGATAATATCATAACCATAGGATAAACGAGAACTACCTACGAGCTCCCGAGCTGAACAACACTAGGCCACTTCTAATGCGACCCTCTAATCCAACGATCCTGAACCTGAGTACATAGCCAAAAACAAAGTAGTACGTGAGACAAAATAGTCTCGTGAGATACATGGGTTTTCGACCCATTCTCAAAAGATTTATAAAATAATATTTATAACATTATAAATACTTATCCTTATCATTTCTTATTAGTTCATAAATCATCTTCTATTCATTTAACCGTTTAAACTAATAAGCTTACCATAAGCTTACTCGTCATCTAATCACATACTTGTAAGTTATCTCCAAACTTACACTTTCATTATCACATATGCAACGGACCTCTCCGAAGCCAACTCTCCCGATATGGGATGTCATAGGTAAACCATCAAGGTAATTGGGAACCCCCATCTTACCGAGATTCATAAGCTCTCCCCGTTCCCGGGTCGTCATGCTCACTCATCATTGAGTGTCGTAAACTGTGACATTCTACTCTTTGCGCAGGGAGGTACCACCCCAAGTAGACGTCTCATGCTCCCCCATTTCTGGGCGGTCTTATTCCGGATATCTCATTCACATATGAGCCTCAGCTCCTTTCATCAAATATGAGCATCAGCTCCTTTCATCACTTATTAGAATACATTTATTCTAATTTATCATGCTATTCTCTTTATTATTTCATTTTTAAATCTTGACTTTACCAAGTCCTTTACTAACTTAAAACATATTCATCTTTTATCAAAATCATATTACTTTGACTCTTCTTTGACTAGAATACACGTTTATTACTAGTCACTTATTACTTATTCTCTTAGTATTTCAATATCTACTTTTATTAGTATAATATACTAATCGATACTCATTACTTTAAAATCATTGTCTCAAGCTTTATTAATACATATTATTAATAAATCGATTATCAAGCTCTTTCAAATCATCATCTTTATTCATACATCTTATTTATAAAAACTCATTAATTACTTTTCATAATCATAATCTCTTTCAAAATCATCAATCATTTAGACATACTAAAATAGTCTATTACTAGCATTTTCTCATCATATCAATCATATCTTTATTAAAAATGTTTATTAATAAAGACTCTTAAAACATCATAGTTTTCAAAATCATTTGCTATGTACTCAGTAAAAGTCTCATGTACTCACCTTAGCCAAGCTAATTCCAAATCGTGTCTAACAACACGAATCCTTGCTTTCCAACTTGTGAAATGTCACCAATCTTTAGGTCTTCTTGACCTACCATCAATATCATCACAATAACTAGTTATTATCCATAACTAGTCACTATTCAATCCATATCTATAACTCTAACCACCAAGTTCATCCAACTTGGTGGAAATCTCAAACCCTAGTTCAAGATTTCCATCATAAACTCAGATCCAACTTGTACACATCGATTACAAGCTTACAATGAGTGTTCTACACCCATAATTAGTCATCTTCCCCAAAGATAACATGGATGGTTCCCCAAACCACCATTTCTACCCATACAAAGTTCATAACTAGCTAGATAACATCAACAATCAAGAAATCTTACCTTTGATGTTTAGATCCTTCAAGATTGATGAAGATTTGAGCAAGGAATCACCAAAATCGCCCCTTCTCTCTCTAAAATCGGCTGCCCTTCAACAATGGTAGAAATGAGTGAAAACCCTAGCTTTCCCGATTTAATACAGCTGGTCTCGCAAAGTTCACGCCGTGAACAAACTTCGCGTCGCGAAGTTCGCGTGTCGTGAACACTTCGCGATCGGTAACAGGTCGTGAACTCAATGTCTGAAAACCCCAAGTCCCTGGACGGAGTTCGCGATCGCGAACTCCACTTCGCGCCGTGAACTCCACCAGTCAGCTAGGCTGCACTTTTCGGTCTTTGTCTCGACCCGGTTTCGTCCATAACTTTCTCATACGGTGTCCAAACGACACGAAACCAATTCCTACGGTTCTGAAATGAATTATCCTTATTTATCATATTTTTCCCAAATTTTATTTTATTCAAATTTCGGGTCGTTACAAAATCCATTGTTATATCATCACATTTTCCGGCCGGGATTTGTAACGATTGAGCTACCCCGTAAGGTACTTGATGCTCGGCTTTTACTTGTGCACACGTGGCACACTTAGAAATATACTTTGCCACTCTTGCCTTCATCCCGGGCCACCAATACATCTTCTTCATATCTTGATACGTTTTTGTACTTCCCGGGTGGATCGAATACTTAGACTTATGAACGTCGTTTAGTAACTCCTTTCGGGTACCCCCGAACTTGGGAACCCAAATTCGTCCACCCACGGTTTTCAACCCTTGCTTATTTTCCACAAAATGTTGGTTCTTTCCCAATCGTTCTTGCCTTAACTCATCTTTTTCCATCACTTCTCGTTGGGCATTCTTGATTCGTTCTACTATACTCGATACTACTTCAATACGTGTTAGCTTTCCTTTAATCGGCTTTTCATACGCCTTTCGGCTCAAGGCGTCGGCTACCACGTTGGCCTTCCCCGCATGGTAGACAATTTCACAATCATAATCTTGTATCAATTCGATCCATCTTCTTTGCCTCATATTTAGGTCTTTTTGAGTAAAAACGTATTGAAGACTCTTGTGGTCCGTATATAACGTACACCTCGTACCGTATAAGTAGTGTCTCCATAACTTTAAAGCAAACACTATCGCCGCCAACTCTAAATCGTGAGTCGTGTATCTTTCTTCTGCATTCTTTAGTTGTCGCGAGGCGTAGGCAATCACCTTCCCCCGTTGCATCAAAACACAACCCAAACCTTTATGTGAAGCATCACTATACACGACGAAGTCTTCCATCCCTTCGGGTAACGTGAGAACCGGGGCGTTACACAATTTTTCTTTCAATGTGGCGAATGCTCTTTCTTGCTTTTCTCCCCACACGAACTCACTACTCTTTCGGGTCAACAATGTGAGTGGCGTCGCCACTCGAGAAAAGTCTTGAATGAACCGACGGTAATATCCGGCGAGGCCGAGAAAACTTCTCACTTCGGTTGGGGTTCGTGGCGGTTCCCACTTCATAACCGCTTCAATCTTTGACGGGTCAACTTTGATTCCTTCTCGGGATACGACATGACCAAGGAATTGGACTTCTCGAATCCAAAATTCACATTTAGAAAACTTGGCATACAATTTCTCTCGTTGTAGCACTTCTAACGTTTGTCTTAGATGACTCTCGTGTTCTTCTTCGGTTTTTGAATAAATAAGAATATCGTCAATAAATACGATAAGAAACTTGTCGAGGAATGGTTTGCAAACCCGATTCATAAGATCCATAAAAATGGCCGGTGCATTAGTCAACCCAAATGGCATTACCAAAAACTCGTAATGCCCATAACGTGTACGAAACGCCGTCTTCTCGGTATCTCCTTCTTTCACTCGAACTTGATGGTAACCCGATCTCAAATCGATCTTCGAGAAATAGTCGGCACCTTGAAGTTGATCAAACAAGTCGTCGATTCTAGGCAAGGGGTATCGGTTCTTAATGGTCATCTTGTTCAACTCTCGG
The DNA here is from genome assembly GCA_963853835.1 of Calendula officinalis. Lineage (NCBI taxonomy): Eukaryota > Viridiplantae > Streptophyta > Magnoliopsida > Asterales > Asteraceae > Calendula > Calendula officinalis. The sequence goes on from OY970825.1 coordinate 24,358,418, forward strand.
TAGTCGATGCACATTCTCATCGAACCGTCTTTCTTCTTAACAAACAATACGGGCGCACCCCATGGAGACGAACTAGGACGAATAAATCCTTTGTCGAGTAACTCTTGCAACTGGGACATCAATTCCCGCATTTCGGTGGGAGCCAAACGGTATGGAGCACGAGCTATCGGCGTCGCTCCCGGAACTAAATCAATACGGAATTCTACTTGCCTCTCCGGTGGCAATCCCGGTAAATCGTCGGGAAATACCTCGGGAAAATCCCGAATCACCTTTACATTTTCCACCGACTTCTTCTCTTTCCTTCCATCTAACACATATGCTAAAAAGAACGAACATCCTTTGGCTAAACATTTCCTAGCTTTAACCGCGGTCATAAGACATGGCAAATGATGTCGTCTCTCACCATACACATAAACTTTTTCATTGTCGGGAGTCCTTATCGAGACTATCTTCTTCCCACATAAAATCTTTGCTTGATTCTCACCCAACCAATCCATACCTATAACTATATCAAAACCCGCAATTTCCATGGGTAATAAATTCACCTTAAACTTTCTCCCATCTATTTCCAATTCACAATTCCGACACATATGTTGAACTATGGAGGTTTTACCATCCGCAATTTCTATATCATAAATTTCATCAAGAAGTTCTAATGGCACATTCAACATCACAACAAAATCATGTGACACAAACGAATAAGTAGCACCCGAGTCAAATAAGATCCGGGCGGGAATAGAATTTACGAGTAGGGTACCTGAAACGACATCGTGGGCCTCCTTGGCTTCTTCTCGGGTAAGTTGGAAGGACCGTCCCTTGACCTTTGTCGGCTCCGCTTTCTTTTGAGCGGTCGACACCATGGTCTCACTTCCCTTCTTCGGGCATGCATTGCTATAGTGCCCTTTTTCATGGCACGAATAGCACTCGATTTCATCCAACGGTTTGGCCCGGCAATCCCTTGCCATATGCCCCGGTCTTCCACATTTGAAACATGACTTCGTATCCACCAAACATTCTCCTTTGTGGTCTTTGCCACACTTCTTACAAGCACCCACACTTGTTTGTTTAGAGAAGGTCGGGGTGAACTTTCCTCTCTTCACCGAACCCGAGCTCCCTTCAAACTTCCTCTTTTCAAACTTTTCAAACTTTGGCCTCTCGTTGATTCTTCTTTGGCCAACCTCTTCAACATTTCTCGCCGCACCGATAGCCTCATCGAGTGTGGCGGCCCTTTTAACCTCCAATTCATACTCCCACGGGAGTCCATTAGCATAACGAATAATCCGGGATCTCTCATCCGGATACAATTTGATCACAAACGGGATTAATCCCGTGAATTTCTTAGTGTACTCATCGACACTCAAATTACCTTTCTTCAAATGAACGAATTCTTCTTGAAGTTTTTCTAAGTTTCTCTCGGGGCAAAACTTTGCCTTCAACCGTTTCACAAACTCATCCCAAGTCATCTTGTACATCGCCCTCTTTCCCAATGTTTCATACAAAGTATCCCACCACATGAGGGCCTCATCCTTCAACAACCGGGAAGCATAAATCACCATATCACCTTCCTTGCATTTACTAGCTTCAAGGACTTGTTCGGTTTCACGGATCCAACGGATCGTGACTTTCGGTTCGGAGCTACCATAGTAGTTATCGGGCTTGAAAGCCATAAAACTCTTATAAGTACAACCTTTTCTTTCCCTCGGCTCGGGGTCACTTTCTTCCTCAGTTGAAGACCTTTCAGTTTGAGCAACGCTACTCGACTTGCTCTTCGTGCGGGGTGGAGATTCCTCCCGCCTTTCACGTGCCTTATGTTCGTTGAGGATTCGGTTCACATCCTCATTCACTATGTCCCTCATTTGATTGAACATAGTTTGGAGGTGTTCTACGGTGACCGGGGTGTGAGTATTCCTTTCAACACCCGAATTTTCCTCCCCTTCCCGAGGTGGAGGACCAAACACCGGTTCGACAATGTTGTTCGAATCTTGTCCTTGATCAAGTGGGCCTCTTGTACTTCTAGTTCTCACCATTTTGCTATAATAAGACATTAATCATTTAGAAGTCAATTTATCAAAGTAACAGTAACATTGACCGTCCCAAAACCAAACATGACCTAATCCTCCAAGGTCAACCCTATTGAACCTACACTTAAGGTCTCAATAGCCATTTCACAGGTATCCTATGGAACCTACGGTCCTACTAGCTCAGTTTAAGTCTAGGATGGTCAACTCAACCTAGTTCACTTAAACTATAGCTCTGATACCAAGTTGTAACACCTCAATTTTCAAAACAATATTTAAATACCATTTAATTCAAGATACATAATATTGTATCAACATCAAATGCCAGTTTTACAAAAACGAAAAGGTTTCTTGTTCGAGATTATCAGAGTTTACAAAAACGGTGTTACAAATTATATCTTAACCATAGGATAAGGACTCTAATCATCAACACCGAGCTAATCTCAACAAGGCCTCTTCTAAACGGGCCTCCTAGATCTTCGATCCCGAACCTGAGTACATAGCAAAAACACAAACATAGTACGTGAGACAAAATTGCCTCGTGAGATACATGGGTTTTAGACCCGATAAACAAATAGTCAAATAATATCATTTAATCTTAAAATAATATTACTAAGTTTGTTTTGGGTCACTTTATCACTTTCATCATTGGCCAATGTCAAGATAATCGGAATGCCTCCAATCTATCAAGACCATCATTTCCACGGTAATCGGAATGCCTCCAATCTACCGGGACTCATAGGTATTGGGTAATCGGAATGCCTCCAATCTACCACTAACCTTAAGGTACCGTAATAACCGGAATGCCTCCAATCTACTACGGCCCTAGGGACATCATCATCGTCATCATTACTTATCTTTTATCGTTATGAGCTTATAGCTCCATCATTTCTCAATCAATCAATCATTTCATCATCATACAAGCAATTCATCATAAATCACATAAATGACTAAATTACTTAAAGACTCGACAAATCGTTTAATCATAAAAACATTTACTAGCTATGTACCCAGTTTGAAAGTTCACATGTACTCACCTTTGCCAAGCCTATCCAATGTTGTGTTTCCTTGAACACCAATATCACTTCTCAAGATTTGAATGCCTCAAATCCTCCAACTGACAATCTATAACAAAACCAATACAATGGTTTGCATTAAACATCTATACTAACTACATAATCCATGGCTAGTTAACTACTAGCACCATTTTCCCCCAAATTACCAAACCATAATATCATAAATCACCACATTTTCATGTATTCAAAGCATGACCACGTTTTTCATGACCAAATACCATAGATCTAAGTTATATTACTTCCCTTTAACCATTCATGAACGATTCCATAACTAGGGTTTGAGATTTAAGCTTTCCCTACTTGAATCTATGGCTAAAAACTCAAGTGGAATGAAGATTTACCTTAGATCTTCAACTTAGGAGCAAGAATCACCAAGATTTGATGAAGATTGAGCTCCAAACGATGCTTTACACTCAAAAACGCCCACACACTTGAAGAGAGAAAACTAGGGTTTTATGGAAATGCATTTATGGCCAAAAACCCAATTTAATGCACTGGTCGGAAGAGCTCGTGCCCCGCTCGCGCCGAGCTCGCGTCGCGAGAAGACGCGGGTCTGCCTGCTAGTTGCCGCTTTTTACCAGATTTCGCGCCAGGCTCGCGCCTGGCTCGCGCCGCGAAGTCGACGCGAGATGCTCGCGTTCCAGCTCTGGTCCCTCTGCTCAACCTCGCGTTTCACTCGCGCCAGGCTCGCGCCGCGAACTTGCCTGTGCAGCAGGGCTGCACTTTTCGGTCTAGGTTTCAACACGGTTTCGTCCATAACTTTCTCATACGGACTCCAAACGACACGAAACCAATTCCTACGTGTTTTAAACGATTTATCCTTATTTAACATATTTTTGTACAATTTATTTATTTACAAATTTCGGGTCGTTACAGTTTTGTATCCAACACCCGGGCAACTCCCTCCCCTTAACCATGTAACGCATACAGGTAAGGTCGGATACCCTATTAGTCGACACACTGTGCCCAGCCGTTATCCATCCGACACTGACCTCGTCCCGATTGCGCACATAGTCATGTATGATATTCCCTAACACTAGGCATACATAACAAATAAACTAGCTACGAAAAACACCGCGAAAAACGTCACAACAGAGTTCCCAATCGCGAACTCCAGTTCACGATCGCGAACTAGAGTTCGCGACGTGAACTCTGATCGTGAACTACTTCGCGATGAATCAACAACTTCGCTGGAGCTACTTCACGATCGCGAACTAGAGTTCGCGTCGTGAACTCTCCATGTCTGGTAATTTCCTGCATTTTTCACCAACAAGCCAATACCAAACGAAAATAACCGAAACCCGAGTTGTAGGTCGAATCCACTCACCTTTCAACTTCCGATTCCTTAACTCAGTGAGCTAGTATCACTGAGTATCCTTCCCGGTTCCTGTCAACAATATACCGAGTTAGTGATAATCAACCGAATTGTCAAAATCATCAATTTCAACAACTAACCACACAAGACTCATAAAATGCACATTTTATGACATTTCCAACTAGCACAATTCCTTCATCAATTCAATTGACCATTTTGACCATTTAGCAAGTATTCACAACTAGTTGACCCAAACGGGCCAAAAACCGAATATGATCCTAAAACTTCCACATTTCCGTCAACAAGCAATTAACCTTTATACTAGCAATTCACAATCATTTAGCAATTCCACTAAGTTGATAACTATCACAATTCCAAATAACATACTTGCATAATCACTAGATCACCATTTTGACAAAATCATCCAAACACTAGTTAAAATACCTCACCAATTAATCAATACTAGGTTTTTAACATCCATAACTTACCAAGCATGATTTCACAACCTAATAAACAATTCTATCCATTCAAAACTCAAGAAATCCAAGATTCATCAAAACCCACCTTCAACATCCATCATTAATGGAGGTTGAAGGTGATTTTCACCAAATCTTGTATTCCTTCAACAATATACCATACAAATGATGTAAAAGCTTGCATAAGCACATATTATCACATCCATAACAAGATTCATCCATAAAAACTAACAATCACAAACCCTAGTTCATAACCAAGCTCAAGAACACCATAAACAAGACAAGGGAAAGGTGTGACTTAGTTTTAAGCTCCTTCTACACAAACACTAGTGTGAAATTCGGACTCTAGCACCAAGAATCAACAAGATTAAGTTCAAGAACAAGTTGAGAGAAAAAGATGGAGTTTGCAATGAAATAGTGTAAGTAATGAGAGGATAATGTTTGAAAGAGGGAAAAAGAGAAGAGAGGGTGTTTCCCTCTCTCCCTACACCGGCCAAGCAAGAGGGAGTGGGGCCCCTCTTGCACCTTTTTCCACTTTAACAGTATCCGTCTGAAAGTCCCTTTTGTAATTAATTTATTTAAAATAGCAAACGGACTCCAATTTTAAAAATGAAAGCATTTCTGGAAACGATATTTAACAAGGAATCCAAATATATAAAAATCACGTTTTCATTCCAAATATAACACAAGTCGGGTATTTTAACCCCTTGGTTAAAATACCGCAAGAGACAGCAGGCTAATTAAATTAACTAAGCATTTAATCAGATAATCACTTAATAAGATACCTTAAAGTCAATAAACTACTAGGCCGGGTTTTGGGATGTTACATATTATGCAAGCCATCCCAACTGGTTCATTAGAAAATGATCACTTTCATGTCAGCAAGTATCTTTTGTAACTGAAATGCAAAAATGATGGTCCCAGACTCCCAATACACTGGATTCTTGAGTACAGAATTTAGAAATAAAATAAAAACAGTAAACATGATCAAGACCTCAAGCTAAATTTAACGATAAACAAATTAGATAAGAGCTACCTTTCTCCGTCTATTGATATCGCAAACGGAAAAAAATTATATAAGAAATCTGTTAGATTTCTAGCACACAATAACGCACACTGAATTGAAAACCCAACGATTCACCAAGCTTATTACACGTATTTAATTAAATGTTTAGTAACGTAACAATAAATTAATGGAATCATCAATTGAAATTAGTAACGTATAACATTAAAGCATCTAATTGAATTTATTGGGATTGACCATTTATTAAAGCATCTAACTATTAAATTTTGGTTTTAAAGTGGTATTCATACATGGCACATGACGTGGCACAAAACCTACATGATATTATGACATAGAATAGTACAGGTGTCAAGGATTCAAAAAAACATTTATTTAATATATATAAAGATAAAGATGGTTAGATATTTGCGGATGATGTCTAGCTCAGCTGGATTGATGCACGAGTTTTACTCTCATATGAGGCGTGAGATCTGAAGTTCGAATCCTGTAAACACCTCTTGTGATGCCAATTATGAGAGATTTTTCCTTGGAGATCTTTAAGGGAGCTGAGTTTGCCCTGTAAAGGAGCTCGAGCCCGGGATGCTCGCTGGATTTGAAATGTGAATAATTAGCATCCCGAGCGTTTTGGTTATGATATTATATTGTGTATTAAAAACTTATACATCAATTAATAATCATCGCTACATTTACTGTATTACACATCCATAAATAAAAATACAAATTACTAATGCATTTGATAATCTTTTAAAGTCAATATTCACAGCTTTCGTTAACATAACCATTTAAAAAGATGTACCGGACATGCATATTGTAAATTAAACATAACTACCCATCTAATTCATAAGTGGTTATCCGACGGCTATTCATGCATGTACTCCACCTTTCAAATGATAAGATTAGAAAAAAGAAAGTAGTTGATTATACATTTTAGGTAGAAAGATAAAGTAGGAAGATTTAGTAGGAAACAATTAGGGTTGTCAAATTGTGATATCATTTCGTGTTTTAGATAACACGACCCAAATTCTTTGTTCTCATCCTGAACATGATACGACCCAAAGTCGTGTTTTATTTTGCTGACACGAACACATCCCAATTAAAAAACGACAAACACGAAAACCGAGATAAGTAACAAAAATATCAAAATTCTTACTCCGTACATGCTTAAAAACGACAAACACGATAGACACGAAAAAATATAACATAAACTACTACTAAATGTTTCAAAAATCATAATTATCGTGATAATTTCGTGTTAATCTGTCAACCCGAACACGAGATGATTTTGTGTTTGTTTTACACGGCATAAACATTTCAATATTGTCCCAAATTTTATTTCATTTCCTGTATTTTTCTCGTTTTGCATGAGCTTTTGACATTCCTATAAACAATACTACAATATTTCTAAAACCAAATGAACATTGGATTTCATTATCTAACAAACCCAATGACCTAGATGGGCTTATATCATAAAGTCGGGCCTAATAATATATAGGCCCAAATCAGCAAACCCTTATTCCATATGAAATCGTATAATAAACCCTAGCTCCATTGATTCTCTCGGCAGGCAAATTTCTATCGCCTCCTCATATCTCCTCAATTTGCAGGTTCGAATTTCTAGTTTTCTTCTTGATCTTAATCTATATAATTGTATTTAGATCTATGTCGGTCACCGTTTTCTAAATCTGTGTATAATTTCGAGCTTAATCCTTATAATTGTTGTTTTATAAATTGTCTCGGTTGCTGTTACAGTTTCACTCATACTTGGCATGATTTGATGTGAATCAGCTTGTTTCTTCTTCCCATTTGTTGTTTTTTTTGTTCAATTTAATGGACCTGTTTGTTATTCGTGGTTAACCATACTACTATTATGAGCTTGTTTTAGTATTTCTTAGCTGGATTAGAATCATCATTGTTATCTTAGGGTTTTTTGAATATCATTTGAAGCTAGTTATTATGACCTGAAACTAAAAGCTAGTTTCTGAAGTCGCCAGTCCTAATCTGTCTAGGCGGATTGAAATTTTATATTTTTAAAATTTGATAAATTTTGAAATTGTATGTCAAAGTTCACATGTATAATACTATAAAGTTTTAGTCAACAATACTTAATTACAATTTGTAAGAAAATACTATTCTGAACAAAAAAATGATTTTTAGCTACAGTGCTTGACTTTTTGATCAATTTTGACCGCCTAACACGATTTTCACCTCTGTTTTTGACCACCTAGCGCTAAAATTATGATGATATATTTGGATCTCCCGTGTAACGTTTTGTTAATAATAACTATATTTTAGTAGTGACCTTTGAATGTTGTGACACACTATATTGTTAATATTTTATTTTATGATGGTTGGTATTAATTAAAATTTTATTCTTCAGGTAAGCAATGGCAGTTCCTAAGCTTGATAAGAAGATTGTCAAGAAACGTGTCAAGAAGTTCAAGAGGCCCCACAGTGACTGGAAGATATGCGTCAAGGTGTATATTTTTATTTATTTATATTAATATTAATATATTTAGTAAGCATTTATGTTTAATATACATATATTTGCAGGAAAACTGGAGAAGACCAAAGGGTATTGATTCTCGTGTGAGAAGAAAGTTCAAGGGTGTGACCCTTATGCCCAATATCGGGTACGGGTCAGACAAGAAAACCCGCCACTTTCTACCAAATGGGTTCAAGAAGTTTGTTGTTCACAACGCTAAGGAGCTAGAAGTTCTCATGATGCACAACAGGTATAATTTTAATTACTTTACATTTAGGGTTAATTTTATAAAATAATAACCAACTTTTATAAGTGTTCCAATCATGTGTAATTTTCCTTCTATTATAAGTTACTAGATCACCTTACATAAAAGTTGAAGTGTTCCTGTAATGATTTTTTTTTTCATACAAAATTTAAATAAGGTAATTTGATAACCTATAATAGAAGGTAAAGTTCATATGATTGGTATACTTTTGAAACTTGGTTTTTATTACAGAGTGAAAACAAAGTTTAAGTGACGTACACTTTTAAAATTTTGTTACTAATCTATGAAATTAACCATTTTAGTTATTTTTTTTAATAATTGATTTGTTTTTAGGACATACTGTGCTGAGATTGCACACAATGTTTCTACCCGCAAAAGGAAGGAGATTGTGGAGCGTGCAGCACAATTGGATGTGGTTGTTACCAACAAATTAGCCAGGTTACGTAGCCAAGAAGACGAGTAAGCTTTTGTTTTTTCAAATTTTCTGTTACTTTTGGTGTTGAACACTTCATTTTAGTTTTGTTGCTCAGACTTTAATGATTTTTGTTATCAATGAAATGGATTTCGTGAATGAATCACTCTTCTTTTGGTATATTTTGTTCTGATTTAGTTTATGCCCTTTGATGCTTATTATTGTGACGCTTGCACAAATTTTACCTTATTATTGTGATACGAAGATGTTACTATCTCGAATATTGTTATCATGTTATTATTTTCTAAATCCTAACCAATGGTAGTAGATCATTTCACATGGGCAGTTAGTTAGATGAGCGGATCAGATTTTTTTCGATTTAAAGGTTCATAAATAAATTATTATTGGCTGTTTTAGTGTGTATTTGAACTTGAGCATAAAAAACAAGCTTCAAAAGTTTTGCCATAAAGCCATAAACTATATGTTATAACTATCATCTTTCTATAAGTTTATATATGTTTTTCATCTTTAAAATATCATACGTGTTTGCATATTACTGATGATCACCTATTTTTTTAACACTGCATATTTTTTCCGGTGGTTTTTTGAAAGGAATCTTTTTAATACTGGGTAAATATATAATTGATTGTTTATTTTATCTTTGAGAAATGATATTTAGACCACTCCCAATGGTAAATGCAACTGATAGCAATCACCGTCACATCAGCAGACAAACTAGCTAACACTAAACTGACGTAGTTATGCAAACACTACTCTGTCACTTCACTAAATTTGGGCCCCATCATTTACTTTTCTTTTTCTAATAAAAATATATACAACTAATTAAAACATATACTAACTAATAAAAATAAATTATTTTCATTAAAAAAAATTACATAAAAAATAATTACATTAATTAAAAAAACATTGCATATAAAAAATACATTATTAAAGATTTTTATAAATATATTAGAAATATTAAAGATATTTTAATAAAAATTTTATTAAAAAAGATATATTAAAGGTAGTATAACAGTTTAAAAGAAGAAAGATTAAAAAAAATTAATTTTTTATTCATTTGGGCCCACCATCATTCAGTAAGGAAAAAAAAGAAAAAATAACCGGCGCCCTCCCTCGCCTCGTCTCCAAACTCACGTACCATAAACCGGCACTCAAACCGGCGGACTGTGCCAACGGTGCCGGTACCGGCGGAAAACCGGCTGCCAATCGGCGGTACCGTTGACACCGGTCTTAGTGCTATCATTGATACCTATTAATAGGCCTACCCACTTGATAAGTTGACATCAGGGGTGACTCCGAGATTTTAATTGTTCTGTGCGAATACACAAAAATGGGCCCCTGAATACAAGATTTTTATAAATATTTGGACTTTTTCTAATTTTTTTTCTATTAAATTATTAAGTAGACTTAAATTTTAATATTATATATATAAGATATATATATAAAAATATAGCCATGTGTGGCTGCACCTTGTCAAAGACACCCGATTGACATGTGTATTCTACTAATTCTCTATGGTAATATTATCAATGTGTATTTCACTAATTCTCTCTTCTAATATTATCCTTTGATTTTGACACGTGTTTTCATCTATTGAGTAGGTCTGTGAGTCGGTCTAAATGGTAGGCGTAAATACCATTAATCTTTATCTTTATACGCTGGCTTTGACGAGATTGATGTCGTTATTGTTTGTCTATTAAATATATAATCTTATTTAAACAAAGAGAAATTAGAACGTGTCAATTCTCATAGACAGGAATATTGAAAGATGTCCACTTCTTTATCTTTCATCAGACGAACTTAATGAATTGTGTTTCTGGTTGGATTTTGATTTGACTTTGTTATTAACCTTTTTAAATGTGGTTAGTCGTGTCTTAACCATCACCGTCTATCATTCATTCATGAACTGATCGAATATTTTTTCAAATTGACATAATTATCCTTCTTAATCATGTATAAGTATATCATATGTCATATACTTCGTTTTATACAAAGTAATTATATTATTCTTGTCAAAGAATTAATAAAAGTTGGGTACATGTACTAGTTACCCTTGCTTTGAATCACATTACTGGATGTTTGAGAAAGTTTATTTAGGAGGTGTACTAGTTTATATAAATTTAAATTTAAATAAGCGTATATTTATAAGTTTATATATGTTTATAGGCCCCTTAAATAAGTTTTTCTATTTAATATATGATACGCAAAGAGTTTGTAATCATATTGACGAAAACAATCAATCTGTTCATACATTCTTTAACAACTAGAGCGTCAATGCAATCTCACAAATCCTTTACCGGAATTGATTTTTAGTCAATCATTTTAAATGAGGGGTATAAAAAAGGTAAGATGTAGATAGTTATATCTTTAACTGAAGGTAGAAAGATTGTTTCTAGGGACACTTACACCCAATTTAAATAATAATGTATGATTAATAAACCTAATTGACAACTACTTTGCTTCTAATTAATAGCTTTAATTTGATTTTTTTAGATTTTATTTTTGTTTATCTATCTTATAAATGTTTTAATTAAACATGATATAAAAGCTAGTTTATTTTAATAAAAAAACACCTAGGTAGATTATCACGCATAATGCATGAAAGATTGAGGTGGTCCCTAAGAATAGTTGGCATGAAAGCTGAAAAAGGTTGTCTTGGGGACATTTTTAATGAAAATATTTAATATGTTAAAAGCTAAATGCTTTTTCGTAAATTTAAACATAATTTAATGAGTACATGTTAGAATGTCTTAATGAATATGGAAACATATAACCCTACAAAACATTAGAAAGCTCATCTCATTTATGCCGTTCGCCCATTCTACTTCAGAAAACTACACGCCAATAATATTATTCTATTTTGCTGAATAATATATTGGATTCCGGTATTAGTAATCTTTTCTGGCAATCTGTCTTTCAAATAAGAGTTTTCTTTTAACGACATTTAATTTACATCTTTGTCCATAGTGAGATTTGAACTCATGACCTATAGTCATGGGCAATATCTTATAATGTACACCAATACAACTAGGCTATAAAGTCTTAGTAATAAACTAACCAACTTCCGTTATTTTAGAGGTTTAACTTTTAAACTTTTATCTACATGCATTGTTCGAAGTTTAAATATCTACATTTGGATGTACAACGAGTTTGATCGACTGTTTGTTAGTTAAGTTATTTTTTCTTGTTTATAATCCGATTGATAAAACCAACAATTATCGTTTTAGCAGTTTAACCTTTAAACTTTCGCATTTTGATGTTGAAGTATGCATTTAACGCGTTTTTACATGTCAGAACAATTTTGTTAAGAAGTAAAATAAGTTGAAAAGTTTTATACGTTTTGAATCTCGTCTTGTTCTTTTGTTAATAATAGTTGTTTTTAATAAAAAAATAAAATAAAATAAAATTGAAGAGTCGTCGTATAAGTTAGTTATTTTATTCTATATTTAACCCTTCAAGTAATATGAGAAAAAATTGTTATATTAATAGAAACACAATTGAGAGTTTCTCAAATAATAAAACTAAGTTGGGTTCTAGTCACCATCTTTCCATTATATGCTAACTTCCCAACCAATATAACAATGACTTAACGAAAAAATGACTCTTATGGAAATAGAACAAATTTATTTGGTTAAATAGTTGTCATATTACATAACTTTTGTTGAAAAGATTCCATTTATTGTCATCTTTACAAAATAACATAGTGGCATTATTTAGATTTATGATATAAAATCTACCTATTATAACTTACCAAATTTTACCATTTAAATAAAGATGATAATTTGTACCGGTCCGGATCCGGTGAGGACTCTTTTCCCGGTAAGGACTGCGATGACTTAAAAAAAAAACTCTAAAAATATACAAAACAAACTTTTTCAAAAAAATTTCTTTTTAAAATATCAAAATCACAGCCTATAAGATCAAAAAAAAAAATTTCAAAAATGATAAAAAAAAGAAAGAATATGGATCATAATAATGATCCACAAAAAAAATATGAATCATTGTTATGATCCGCAAAAAAAAAGTGGATCATAATTTTTTTTTGTCAGATGTAGCAATAATCATGGGGAGTTATATATATTTTTTCGAAATTTTTTGAAATTTTTTAAGGTGTCCTCACGAGTCGTCACCGTTTTTGGAGTCCTCACAGGATCCCACTTGTACATTATACATTTTAACATACACATTATAATAGTTGCTTTATATATTTAAAAAGTTTATATTAATACTTAGTATAGTGATGATTCTATAAATAATGGTGTTATATATTGTCTTATTGTATGTCTTGAACCACTAGTATCATAATTTCATACTAATTTGCATACAACAAATCTAAATTATTAATGTAGTTATTTTAGATTGCAGTAAATTAGCCTCATTTTATAAGGGTCAAGAAAGCAGATAGTTAGTAGTTACTACCTCCCATTGTACAACTACCCACAACATTTACTGTATTGATTACTTGTACTTAAATACTCTGACAATATTACTCAAAATGACCCATTTTGTCAATATGTACCCCCATTTACTATTGTAACTCAAATAGTATTAAATAAAGTAATAAAAAAATTAAGTCAAAAGACCAGAAAATTCCGTGCTGCATTTTCGTCATTGTCCTTATTTGTGACGTCACCAATGACGTTATCTTCCACCTTGAACACTCCTTGGACAAAATCCTCTATATCGATTTTTTTACTATCATCTGTGTACTCATCATCGAACCGTCCAGGTATAAACGGTGGCCTCGAGATCCGTAGGATATTTTCCCAGTCAACGCCTTTGAAGAAATCGTGACCCTTGATTTCCGCCACCGATATTCTCTGTTGCGGATCCTTCTCCAGCAATTTACGGATCAAATCTCTCAACGCTGTCGGTTCTCCGACGAGCTCCGGCGTCTTTGATAGAATCCGGAAAAACGTCTCCTTCCTGTTTATTCCGCGGAACGGCGTCGTACCGTACAACATTTCATGTAGAACTACACCTAAGCACCACCAGTCCACCGCGAAATCGTGGCCCTTGCCTTGTATCATCTCCGGTGAGACGTACTCTTCTGTTCCGACGAAGGAATTTGATTTTGAAAGTGAGCTAGTTTCGTTAGTCGGCTCTGAGTTGACTGACTCGGCGGGATGTATCGGTTCCTCCGCCGATATAGCAGGGTGGCAACATGTGTAAAACTTCGAAAATCGCCTTTTCTTCTTTGTTAATGGAAGCGGTATCGGTGACGGCGACGGTGTTTTTGGCGTCGGAGATCCGGTGGAAGCTTGTAGTGCAAGTTTTGTTGAGAGATCGAAATCAACAAGCATTAGGTGTCCGTTTTCCTGAATCATTACATTTTCCGGCTTTAAATCTCTGTAAACAATTCCTAATCCGTGAAGATACTCCAACGCAAGCACCAATTCCGCCGCATAAAACCTAAAATCATGAAATTGAAATTGAATTCGTAAATAGAACAAATGAAATATTCAATTTCAATAACATAATGCAATGCAATTTCAGTAATTATGATTTCAAATTGATTTTTAATTTTTACCTGATGAAATCATCGGAAAACATTTTCTCCGTCTGTTTCTTCCGGAGATAATTGAGATCACGTCCTGGACAGTAATCAATGGCGTATCCAACAATATTATCAGTGGATAAAACGCCGCGGAGTTTCGGTAACAACGGATGTTGACATCGTCGTAAAACCTCCTGCTCGAAGATAATTCTCTTATACTCACTACCATCACTATCCTTGTTTTTCACCTTCTTCGCGATCGAAGCTCTCGAAATCGCCTTCAAAGCAAGCAATTCTCCGTCGGAAGCTTCATTTTGCACCAAAAACACCACACCTTTAGCACCTCTACCTAACGGCGATATCACCTTCAATTTCGCAAGGTTTAAGGACGGGATTTGATCGTCGTTCATGGCGGCCGCACCTACCAACACTGTTGCAGATGAAAATGCTTCTCCTCTGGTTAGGTTTTCGTTGAATTTGATTGATTTTTTGGGGGTTTTATTTATATACGAGGTTGGTGAAGTTGAACTGCGTGGGGGAGGGTTTGTTATTTTTTCGTTGCTTAAGCATAACGAGAGGTGTGCTTCTAGAACGTATTCCAAATTGAGGGCTTTGAAAAAAACTCGTTTTACGTAGAACAATTTTATGTAATTTACTTTATTTTTATTTTATTTTATTTTATTCGCATCCTTAACGAATATTCTATTGATATTCTATTTTGTTATTTCTATAAGGTCTTTAAATTTTTCATGAATAATATTGTAATTTGTATTATGTGTTGTGCAATTTATATATTCGGTGATTAAATAATTAGACACTTATGATATTAAAATCATATTTGATACTAATAATTCAATATCAAACTCAACACATAAGAAAGAACCAAATGGAATGAACAAACCTGATTCTTGATGAAATAACGAACCGCACGGAATTGTGATTCCTGTCCTTTAAGGTTTTTACGCGCTCTATATGCTGCAAGCCTCAGCGTAGAACCCCATGATTTGATGCAGTTGATCGGTATGTTCTTACAGCAAAAGAATCACCGACAACACAAAGTGATTACATGGAAACACATGATGAATATCAAAACACAACATCATGAGAGGAGAACTTATGAGATGAGAGCTTATGATTTTTGGTGTTGGTGTGTTTGAACTTTCACCCCAATGGTTCCTTTTATAGGCACAAACCTTTACTCAAATTTATGAGAGAAAAGAATAACTCTTATTATATTAATGTAAAATTATTGTCAACATTAGTGTCAACATTAGTGTAAACATTATTATCAACATTATGACTATTTAAGAGGCTAAACCAAAAATAAAGCTCCACAACTCCCCACAACAAATAGGAAATTTGCCAACTTACAAATACCAATGTATTTTCCAACAATCCCCCACCAAGTTGGAAAGTTTCCTTTCACTCAGACAGATGCTGTCACCTGGGTGTCACGAAGATTAAACTCAAGTTTAATGTGAGCAAACAAGAAGAGACTGATTCAATGGTATCCTAATAGGTTTAAACCAAGAACCTTAATAACCTCCTCGGTTTACCCCCACACAACATATGTCATCTTTGTGTTCTCTCTGAGCACTAATATGGCCATGTGCTAAAATCCTTTTCATGACCCTTTAGAAGACAAACCAAAAGTCTTCATTTGAGGCGGCACCACCTCTAGATCAGATAGGCAAAATTTTACAACATCTTCGTTGCTTAGATGTCTCCAAAATTTTGTTAAGAGTATTAACCCATCCTCGTTCTCGGCAACGACGTACTATCATACCTCACATGGATCTATCTCAATTGATAGTACCTTCTATCGTTAGTAATTTCGTTGTTACCCATTAAACTTGAAAATAGGAGCACTAAGTTCAAGTTGGGTTTCCATTACTAACGATTCTAGTTTGGTTTTAGACCCATGACTCTCGCGGTAGATGTAACCAAATCTCTCGTCAGAGGTTTGGTAAACGGATCCGCCAAGTACTTTGTTGTCTTGACTTAAACAACTTTGATGGTACCACTATCAATTAGTTGTCTCACAGAATGATGTCGAAGACCTACGTGTCTCGACTTCCCATTATATTCATAATTATATACTTTAGACAGTGTGGCCTCACTATCACGGTACATGTGAATTGAAGGCATCGGAGTATTCCACAGACGGATATCCAAGAGTAGATCTCTAATCTACTTTGCCTCTTAGCCTGCAGCGGCTAAAGCAATAAGTTCAACTTCCATCGTTGAATGAGCTATACATAGTTGTTTCTTGCTCGCCCAAGAAATAGTCCCACCAGCTAGTGTATAAATCCATACACTTATGGATTTAGAATCACTCATGTTATCAATCCAGCTGGCATCTTAATACCACTCTAGTATACTAGAACTTGACGTGTAAGTCAACTCAAGATTACTAGTACTTTTCAGGTATCCTAGTACTCTCCATACTGCCTTCTAGTGCTCTGTACCGGGGTTGACAGTATATTGACTTAGTTTGCTTACTGCAAAGCAATGTCAGGTCAAGTGCAGTGTGTAACATACATCATGCTTCCAATTGCACTAGCATATTCTAGTTGAGCCACTGCTCTACCAGAGTTCACTTCAAGTTTTACACTAGAATCGAAAGGAGTGTTAAATTCCTTAATATTCAAGTGTTGAAACTTTGTCAAAAGATTTCTCTATGTAATGAGATTGAGTTAGAGAAATTTGACTATCTGCCCTTTTAACCTTAATACCAAGAATGGTATCCACTTCCCCTAAATCTTTTATCTTAAGGTTCGAGGATAGGTATTTCTTCGTATCAAGAATACCTTGTAGGTGAGCGCTAATGATCAACATATCATCAACATAAAGACAAATAACTACGGTGTATTCAGGTGTGCATTTAGTGTTGATACATCTATCAACACTATTATGCTTAAAACTGAATGCAGATACAGTGGTGTCAAACCTCTCATGCCACTGTTTTGGAGCTTGCTTCAAATCGTACAGTGATTTAATAAGTCTACACACTTTGTTTTCCTGCCCGGATACTATGAAACCTTCATGTTGCTCTAAGTATATCTCCTCCTTGAGATATCCATTTAGAAAGGCTATCTTCACATCCATTTGATGAATGTACAATCCTTTCAATACTGAGATTGCTATAAGAGTTCTAATTGAACTGATTCTAGCAACCGGAGCATATGTATCGAAATAATCAATACCGTTTAGCGACTACTCTCGCTTTATAGAAAGATATTGATCCATCTGGATGATACTTCCTCTTGAAGATCGATTTAGATCATATGGGTCTCATACACTTGGGAAGATCAGTTAACTCCCAAGTTTCGTTTCCCATAATTGAATCAATTTCATCTTTAATGGCATCCTTCCATAAAGGAGCATTTCACGATGTTATGGCTTCAGTAAAAGTCTTAGGATCATCATCTAAATTAATAGCTAAAATGACATCTCTCGTCACCTTAGATTGAGATCCTTCAACCAAGTATGAAAGAAAATGTCTCCAAAATTATTTTCCCTTCTAACCCTTGTACTTCTCTTTGGTTCTTCTACAACAGAAGAAGATGAGATAATATCTCGAGAAGTACTGGGTGCTAGAACATGATTAAAGCTGGGATTGGAGTTTTCATCATCTCCTATTAACTTATCCTCTAAGAACTCCACATCTCTGGATTCTACACGACACCTGATTCTTTATCCAACAATCGGTAGGCCTTTCTATTATGAGCATACCCGATGAATATACTTTTCATAGCTCGAGCTCCGGACTTGGATCGTTTAAGATCAGATGTACGATAATAAGCTAAACACCCCCACACTCTTAGATAATCTAAGTTAGGTTTTCTTCCTTTCCATAACTCATATGGACTAGAAGGAATCACACGACTAGTGATTATGTTGTGCACATAACATGCAATCAACAAAGCTTCCCCCACCGATTGTGTGGTTAACCCGATTGATTCAACATACAATTGACCATTTCACAAGGGTTATACTCTTTATTTCAGCTAATTCATTCGGTTGGGGGGATATGGTGAAATTCTTTCATGCTTGATACCATTCTCTTCACAGAATGTATAAAACTCATCATTAAAGTATTCTTCGCCTCTTTCCAAGCGAAGAATCTTAATGTGTTTGTCATGTTGGTTTTCAGCCTTGCACCTATATAGTTTAAATGCATTAAAAGCTTCATCTTTTGAATACAACAAGTGAACATGTAAATAGCGGCTAGAGTCACCACAAATTGTGATGAAGTATCTTTTACCTCCACGCGTGAGTATTCTATTCGGTTCACAAATATATGAATAGATCAACTCTAGTAATGATGTAATTCTTTTGACACTTGAAAAAGTTTCTTTGTAAACTTTGATTTTATACAAGTTTCACATTTCTCAAAGTCTTTATTATTTACTTTTATCAATCCTTTTGATCGCGTTTTTTCAATATATTTTTTTTAATGTTAGTGTGAGCTAAACTTTTATGGCACAAAGAAATTAAACACGCAATATAATTTGAAAAACTATTTCATTAATTCGAAACTTAGTTACATCATCACTAGCGATATTGTCACTAACGCTGACAGTATCATATTTTCACGATTACAAAGATCAACATTTAACACATAATCATTGGATATAGATACAACATTATCTTATCTATCACCACATAGATCAAGTATAAACATTCCACCCGTGTTGATGGTTTGATCCACAATAACCCATTTTTGGAGAACACGATATGACCAATTTTTATTATTACCAACTTGTAACTATTTTGTCATATTTGTTCTCCGATATAAGTCCCTTGGAGATTCAAGGAACATGTACGACCTCTCGAAGGTAACCATAATTCCATTTCGGAATGTTAGAACCACTGTGCCAATGCCATGAACACGTACTATATGGCCATCAACACATGTCACCACATGTCACCGCAGTTCCTTCTCGAACCTTACTATAAATTTAGAAACTATCACGATTTCCACATACATGGATGTTTGCTTCAGAATCCACAAACCAGTCTCGGGCCTCTATCACCCGAGTAATTGAGGTAGTCATATTAACTCCTACATGACCCATACTTGCACCCAAGTGGGTTAGATTTGCAACAACATTTGCAATTCCTTTTACACAAGCAATATCCGAGTCCCCACCTGACACGTGGTAAATACTCAATCTGACTTTACTCTTTTGATCTCTTATGAGATTTTCCTTCTCAATAAGGAAGTGTTTCAACAAAACATCCAAAGAGTAGTCCTCAAATTTGTGAAACTCCAAGTATTTAACCACATTCAAGGAAAACATTATTTAGTCAACCCTTTTCGGTAGCTCTATTCGAATACAACCAGGAAAGACGGTGAGGGTAGACAGCGCTAGTGCGTATCGGAACCACCCCCATTTGGAGTCAGAAAAAACCGCCTTTATCATTCCTAGACATTGTAATAAGAATATGTGAGCTTATTTGGGGATGATTGATAATTTATTCCACTTATAGGCTCAATAAAATGCTTAATGATACACAGCTGGAAAGATTCCGTTTTAACACTAAAATTATCTAACTTGTATAATCATGATTTTTCAAATAGTACACTTTTCAAACATAAAAGTATCTTGAAATAATCTATATACAAGATATAATAATTAACTCAATTATAATGCTTCAACCATAAGCATGATAATTAATATACCATCCACTTTATACGAGATTATATTTTTTACTAGAAAAAAAAAACTTCTTGTTTTTAACTTGTCTATTAGATTAAAATAGATATTTAAATGTGTCAAAACAAAATAACTATTAAATACCCATAATTAGAAAAAATGTAACTCATACAATTTAAATTAAATAGTCATAATAATCTCTTTTAAAACATTTAATTCATAACATGAATATATATATTAAACATTCACATAATGAACTCTATTTAATATATATATATATATATATATATATATATATATATATATATATATATATATATATATATTAACCATTGACACAATATCTCAATGTTTTATTAATCACCGAATATTTTATAAAAGAAAATACGTGTATATATTATATATACACAATAATATATAACAAATATAAAAACCTTAAAGATTGTTGTGCAATTTATATATTCGGTGATTAAATAATTAGACACTTATGATATTAAAACCATATTTGATATTGATAATTCAATATCAAACTCAACACATAAGAAAGAACCAAATGGAATGAACAAACCTGATTCTTGATGAAATAACCAACCGCACGGAATTGTGATTCCTGTCCTTTAAGGTTTTTACGCGCTCTATATGCTGCAAGCCTCAGTGTAGAACCCCAGGATTTGATGCAGTTGATCGGTATGTTCTTACAGCAAAAGAATCACCGACAACACAAAGTGATTACATGGAAACACATGATGAATATCAAAACACAACATCATGAGAGGAGAGCTTATGAGATGAGAGCTTATGAGATTTTTGGTGTTGGTGTGTTTGAACTTTCACCCCAATGATTCCTTTTATAGGCACAAGCCTTTACTCAAATTTATGAGAGAAAAGAATAACTCTTATTATATTAATATAAAATTATTTTCAACATTAGTGTCAACATTAGTGTAAACATTATTATCAACATTATGACTATTCAAGAGGCTAAACCAAAAATAAAGCTCCACAACTCCCCACAACAAATAGGAAATTTGCCAACTTGCAAATACCAATGTATTTTCCAACAATATGTAATTTTGTATTGTAAATACTAGAGTTGTAAATTAATAAATTATACTTAACGAATCAATAACAATGGGAAAAATATGACGATATCATTTAGTTTTCATGGTCAGATAATTATGTAAATAATGTATATATTCAAAAAATTCTTAGAAAATACGTAAAATAAATAGTATAAAATTTTAAAATATAATACAAAACCTAATTGCCAATAAATTTAATACTTTTAAGACCAATTACATACTTACTCCGATTTAAAATAAGTGATACATTTTTGCTTTCATAATTTTTGAGGCAAAATTTAATAATAAGGGTTAAATTAGATTAATTTGATGGTTAGTGAGAAATGAGTCTCATAATATTTGAATAAAGTAAAATTAATGATGTTTAAAAGTAAAAGTAAGGGTAAAGAGGTCATTTCACTTTATTAAAGTAGGTAGTTAGTGGATGTGGGGCCCTTTAGTTTTTACCAAATTAGTTATATTTTGAAAGTGTATTACTCCCTCCGTCCCACAAAAAACTTCTCATTTCACCCTAAATTTTTGTCCCACAAAAAACTTCCCATTTCATACATTTGATGAGCTCCACATAATAAAATAATATTATTATTAAGGACCCCACCACTTACTATTCACTAACTATCTTTCTCTCTCCAAACCAATCTTATATTTTAATCAAAATTATTACTAATGACCCCACCACTAACTATCACCTTAAAACTTGTGCAAAACTCAAATGGGAAGTTTTTTGTGGGACGGAGGGAGTACTTATTTTGATACACCCAAATATGAAATGTGTATCACTTATTTTAAATCGGAGGAAGTATATAAAATGATTTACGTGTCAATTTTATTTTTTATCCCTTTTAAAATCAGTTCCGGTTTGACAGAAATTTCATGCTTAATTTGACAATTTCGACCGAGAAATAACCACGAATCTAATGACCTTATTTCGACTGACTACCTTCTTATTTTTCTCAGTCCAATTGGCCGATTGAACCAGAATTTTAAAACATTAAAACCCGTCATTAAGAATGCCAAAACCCTTATTTCGAAGCGTGAAAAAACGAACCCCCCTTTCTATAATAATATTTTTATCGACCCCTTTCAAAATTATCGTTGAAAATCAACGAAACCGGGTCCACACCAAATTTTGGTACCATACAAATTTTGGATCAAGTATGAAAACAAAAAATTAAGTGAATATGAACGAAATTTCACTTTTAATGTTTATTCTATATTATTGTACTTTAACGAGTAGGTATAGAGACTTTTTTCAATCATACCTATATACTTCTTTTTTATTTTGTTTAAAGATTTAAATATCAATATCAATATAAACATTACAATTAAAGAGAAAACCCAAAACTAATCTATGAAGTGGGCCCAAATCATAACCCAAACGTTTGAGCCCAAATTGGAAGAATGGTGTGCTCGCTTATGGAGGCCCGTGGTTCGTTTTTGTATAGAACTATATATAGATAAAAGAAAATTAAATATACACATTATTAAGGATAATATTGTTAAAGTTGCCCGTCCTTGTTTCTTTTTAGCTAAAAGATAACTGAATTGAAAAATTGGCAAACAAAGTTTGATGGGATTTTCATTAGAAATGTAAACGCATCATTGGCGGGTTTTAGGTTAGAGGACACGGTATGACTTCCAAAAAGCTCGCCTACCGTGTGGCTCGTTATACACCCGCCAAAAGAATCGCCAACGTAGTGGCAATCGCCAAGGAGAAGAGAAGGCAGGTTCGAGCGTGATAGTTTTTCAAATAACATCTATTTGGCTTTAACAACCCGTTGGCTTTAACACTTAGGAGCCACCAATTTTTTATATTTATTTTTAAACAACACCTAATCTACTCAATTTTGCCTCATCAAGACTTAAACTCATGACCTTTAGGTCATGAGCAACAACATATACAACAATGTCACTAGCCACCAATTTTTTTTAATGGCCTTTAATATGTGTTCGCGCACCCACCCATACCCAGTGCTTTTTTTTAACGCCAAGTTAGGGCCTGTTTGATACCTTCCCAAATTATTGGACTCGGTCCGAAGCTTACCTGTTTGATACCTTCCCAAATCCTCAGATTCGGTCCGAAGTCCGGACTCAGTCCGTTTTAGGGATCGGATTCGGTTTGTTTAAAAAATATGCTGGACTCGATCATTTTTGCCCTAAAATCGACCAGCCTAATCATTTCCTCATCCAGCCGTCTTCCTCCTTCTGCCGCCGTCGTCTTCTCCTTCCTCCGTCGTCGTCTTCACCGGCCTTCCTCCGCTGCGGCCGCTGGACTCACACCACCCTCTTCCATCTTCCTCGATCAGGTACACACCGTCGTTTTCGTTTATGTTACATGTTGTTCAAAAACTGTTTTGGATTGTTAACTCTATGCATTCATCAAATAGTTTTCGTTAGTTATCTGTTATAACTGGGTTTGGGTTTAAGAATGTGATGGGTTTAAGAATCTGTTATAACTGATTCCGATCTCCGGCGTCGTTATGTCACCGGTGTTGTTCCGATCTCCGGCGGTGTTGTTTCCGATCTCTGGCGGTGTTGTTTCAGATCATATGTTTAATAAATAATATAATTCTTTTTTTAATAATCTGATTGGTTAATATATTATTTAAATAATACTGATTTTAAATATTTAATAATATAATTCTTTTTTTTAATATAAATTATATAAAATAAAATCTGATTGGTTAATATATTATTTAAATAATACTAATTTAAATATTTAATAATATAATTCTTTTTTTAATATAAATTATATAAAATAAAATCTGATTGGTTAATATATTATTTAAATAATACTGATTTATTTATTTAATAATATAATTCTTTTTTTAATGTAAATTATATAAAATAAAATCTGATTGGTTAATATATTATTTAAATAATAGTGATTTTAAATATTTGATAATATAATTCTTTTTTAAATATAAATATAAAATAAAATCTGATTGGTTAATATATTTTAATATAATACTTGGGGTTTTTTTGTTTTGTTAGCTTTATCCTAGATATGGCACCTAGATTTTCTTGGTCAGATGATGTAACTAAAACCCTTCTTGAAGCTTGCTTACATGAGGTACCAATCAACGACCGAGAGGGTGTTGGCCTGAAACCAAAATCATGGGAAGTAGTAGCTGAGAAACTAAAAAATGACCATGGTGTGGTGGTTGACTTGGGATAAATGAAATATAGAAATGACTATCTGAAAGCCAAGTATGGAATGTGGGTCAAATTGAAAAACAAAACGGGGAATATTTATAATCCAAAAACAAACAACTTTAATTTGACTGACGAAGAATGGAAAGCGGAGGAAATGGTATTCTTTTATTTTAAAAGTTTGATAATATCTTTTGAAGGAATTATGTGCACAGTTAGTCAACCTATGATGATACATCCATGCCTACGAAACACTTAAGGGTCACACCGGTGAGTGCATGTAATACGAGCAAGATAAGTAATGATACTACGAAGAGGAATGATTCATAATAACCATTATGAATCAGTTAATTATTAAGTTAAGTTTAACTTATTACTAGATTAGTTTAACTAACTAATTAATACAAGTAGTTGTACATTTACTAGTTGAGTAAATATACAATGTGTTAATTAAAGGTTATCCATGATATGATTTAAAGCTATTAAATCATATAGTAATTGGATAATATTATTGTGTAAATTATATAAAGGTTATTATATAATTAACTATTAAAAGTATAAATACAAGTATATATAATTCGTGTATATGGGTACCGAATTATTAGTGTATTAATACTAGACATTTAATAGTTAAGTACCACAATAATAAACTAGTTAAACTATAAGGGATGGAAATGTTAAAACGAAGTTTAATTAAAGATCTAATAATTAATTAAACTAGAAGGTATCTAAGCGCAACTTATTTGTATATAAATAAGAGGCTTAGGGTAACCCTTATTCTTTTGATACACCTCACGAAATACTTCCTCCTCCTCCTCCTTGGCTTCGGCCGAATACACACACCAACACAAGCCTTTGTGTTCTTCGTGTTATTCGTGTTCTTCGTGTTCTTCAAGTCTTGAAGATCCAAGTTCATTGTTTAGATCAACTAGAAGATCGCTCGATTTGTTCATCATCAGTGGATCTATCTTAAGCAATCAACAAGGTATGTTTTGGGAAACACTTTTCTCCCTTCTCCCCTCTTGGCCGAATTTGACCAAAGAAACCTAGGGTTCTTTGGTTGATGGTCGAACGAACCACACAAGCAATGTGTGTGTTCGAGTTCTTCGTACAAGGTTTCTTTTTTGTTAACCTAATCTAGAACTCCAACATCCCAATCCTTTAGGGTTTAAGGATTAGGTTTAATCCCAGTTCCGCATTTAGGGATTAAATGTAACATCCCAAAAATCAGGGGAAATTTAAAAAAAATTAATCAATAAAATATTACATTTTTCCCCAAAAGTACAAGTAACTCAAAGGTCCCAACTCATATATATAAAAATGTAAAACCGTCTCGTGGCTTAAATGCGGAATAATTAAAGGTTTTAAAACAAACATGTTTGACTCAAAATAAATGTTTTAATCCAAATCCATAAATATAAAAATAGAAACGCAGCTCATCAACCATTGACCTTCTCTTTGCCTTTGCTAGTACCTGCAATATGGGAGGGAGTGTTTGGGGTCAGCCACTGCTGAGTGAATAATCAACAAAATAAACATACACATACAAACAATCCACACCACATAAGTGATCCCTAAAGACTCTACTCAATTCTCGATCATTATGCCTTTTATTAAATCTCATTAGGTTCGCCGTGGGTTGTGACGATACTCAACGTACGCCCACCGCCATACGCTCGTCACAACACCCTCTTCCAACACCCGTCCTCTAGGTGCCCCGCAGTACCACGCTGACAGTCGTGTAGTGTACTTTGGCAACTCAAACGGGAAGAGTTGGCTCTCGCCGTCGCCTCTTGCGATCGGTAATTAAAATCTCATAGTTATTAGGTTAGTTTTATTAACGTGTTGACTCATTCAACATGTACTCATATAAAACAAACCATCTCATACACAACACATATCATCTCAACAGATATGTAATCACCTAGCACATCTCACATGCATATAACTCATAAACACAATCTCATGTACGCAGATCAACACATAATGATATGGTACTTAGCTCGGTTACTCAACGTCCATATCTCAGTTCAGGATGTATTTAAAATAAACAACACTTAGCACATCATCAAATAAACAAGCTTATCTCAAAGCAATAGCAATTCATGACACATAGCACATAATCATGAAATGAAAATAAATGCAAGTCTATAGTGAGATCACCCACCTCAATCAACGTATGCCCCTAGAAGCGTCCTTGGCACGTACGAGCCACAACTCAGTTCCTAGAAAAGGTCCTACATCACATAATAAGGCTAGGATTAAAACGTGGCTCAAAACCCAACTCATAGAATTCTGCCAGAATCCGACACCCCCGCGGAAACTGTTATAATTCCCAAAACGAGTGTTAGATTATTACCAAATTTTAATCACGGTTAGAAAATCCAGATTACTACAATTTACTGTCTCACGACCCCCCGTCCAAAACTGACTCTAAGTAACTCAAAAACTGGTTACAAAACAGGATAGCTGAACCGAAAAGCTTTTGCGACGTTTTACTAAAACATGGATATATTTTAAACCGTAGGTCGGATTAATGAGCCGTCAGCGGCATTGGAAAGAGGGCTCAGAAAACTAAAGACCAGCATGGGCCGAAATCCAAAAATCGTATCTTAAGTGTGGTAAAAACAGTCTCGAACTCAGAGAACAGTTTCTGCTAAAATTCAGCTTATTAATTTAGACCCCGTTTTGAATCCCGACAACAACCCGTTAATTCTCGAGGCACCCGACAACCCCGAAACTCATTTTATTTCAGAAAAAATAATTTAAAGTAATTTAGTTTGGTTTGTTTTGAAATCTTTCATGGTTTAGGAAACCAGGAACCTAAAGGTTCGGTGTCCGGTTTTCGGTTATAAAAACGTTTATCCGATTCAACAACAGTTTTACCCAACCCGACATCATCAACTACCAATAATCGAACCCGAACCCTATGGTTCAGCCACAACTCTGCACCAAACAGGATTAGTCTCAGACCATAAAGAAATCAGAAGAAAACGAATAGAACAAGGAAGATTGGCTACCGAATGCTTCACGAACTCTTGCTCGGAATAGATGGTTGGTTTCCGGTTACGGTATGCTCGAACTTGCCACACCTCTTGGTCAATTCCCCTACTCGTCGACCTTAACAGGAACGGACAACAACACCATGGATTTAATGAAGCACCGAATAGAACAAATAGGAAAACATGATAATGAATAAAGACCCTACCGAATGGATTGAGAGACAACCACACTCGATTAATCCCACTTCTTGGCTGATTTGAACGCAACAAACACTTGAGCTGCTACTTTTGTACCAACTCACAAAAATTACAAGGAGGATGAGAGGTGCATGCCTACTCCTCCTTGGTTGCCGCCTCAACACAAGCATCACCATATGAAATTAATAAAGTCACCAACTCAAACTTTTACACATCACCACCTTGCCATTTATATCTTTACTCTATCGATGGATTTCTAGAAGTCCAGAAAGAAAGGAACACCAACAATATCGTTGGTGTCGGCTACCTCCAAGATATGGCAAAAAAATCAGTGATTAATCAATAGAATCATACAAAAAGAAAGTATAAACGATGGAAAGGACCTCACCGCTGAATACTTGGTCAAACCCGCAAGCTATGACTCGAACACTCTATGAATTAATGCTCTCATCATCGAGTTCTTCCCTTGGCAGCCACCAAATCACGAGAATGGGGAGGAAGGGGTGTCGGCTAAAAGAAAGAAAATGATAAGAATGTCGGCGGTGCTTCTAGGGTGGGGCTTAGGAGTATATCTACCTTATATGTTTAATTGTCTTGGGCTCTAAGCCCTTCTCTCCATACAAATCGATTGGGCTGCAGCAAGGAAAAGAAAAAGAACCAAGCATGGCCCCATTCACGAGGTTTTTAGAAGGGGAAGAAAAATAAAATGGGATAAAAAAAGCTAGGGGTTACGTCCTCATTAAACAACACTGTTGATAGGTCTCGGTCTAGAAACAAGAAAGAAAATGAGACTAAGGAAAATAGATCAAGGCCTTGGCCTAACGGTCGGCCTCGGAATTAATAAATGTCTAACTTAGCATTAGCTAATCTCATAATTATTAATTCTCTAGATTAATTATCACAAAATGAATAAACCTCTAGTTATCATTAATTATTAATCCACACTATCAATTAGCTCAAAATAAATAACCCTCTAGTTATTTAATAAAACGTCACGTATTAAATACTCGAATTGAATACGCCTAAAGCACATATCTCACATATATCTCAATTAAAATAAATATCGCCTAATTTATTTAATAAAAAGTAATATAATATATTACAAGAATATTCAAGGCGTTACAACTCAACTCCACTTAAAATAGACTTCGTCCCCGAAGTCATGGCTCAGAAGAACTCAGAGTGGCGATCTCGCAATCTCAGACTCAGGCTTGCTAACGACACACGTTCGCAAAAGAGAAAGAAAAAAAACGTTAAGATTAAGAATGAAAAGGAAATTCTTCAGGATGACCTACGAGATAAGAATAATTCCAGTTCTTGCAACTGCTCGTACAATCTCTCGTCTCTAACAGCGCAAATTGATAAGGATAGAATAATAAAAACGTAACGTTCTCTAAGCATCTCGAAAATGACACAAAATAATCCGCGATACTCTGCCGAAGGTGACTTCTTGCTCTCGCAGCCAGACCCGGTTCTTGCACTCAGCAGTTAACGATGCGTTGGATCTTCAATTCAACTCCACTTGGAGATTAGTTACGGTTTGGTTTGTGGCAACAGATGATCTCGACGTGGTACTCGGTCGTCTAATTCGTGTTCACAATCATACTCGGTCCTCTCATGGCGATAACAATAGATTTTATGGGGGAAATTTCTTCCCGCACAGCTTTATCAACCAATTACTTATACAATTTATCCACAAATAGCATCTTATTATTGGCAATTTCTACCAATAAGCAATTGCTCAAAGTCCTTTACTCTATGGGACATTAGTTTGTTTTAAGCAAAATAAACAATTTAGCGGTTCGCACCACTATCAATCACTGCACCACAAGTACATAATTCACGTCAATGTATTTTATCACACATAAACCCCCAGATAGTAGGCAACTCATGCCTTTTACTCAATTTGCATATACTCAAATGCACTCACCTCAAATCTCAACAACTTGTTTTTAACTCAACCAAAGCTTATATTATCAATTCCAACTCAAATTTCGTTAATGACTTCTCACTAGTCAACACAATGTATACATTGACTCGTTTTTATGATTTTTCACGTGATCAAATTTAATTATCAGACTACTCGAACATATAATTTCTCTTTTAAGTTGCGTTATTAGTGCTCTTGTTATCTCGTATTTAACAATTTCCCGTTAGCTCTCTCTAATATTACTCGCTCAATTTCTTTAATGA
This sequence comes from Calendula officinalis, assembly GCA_963853835.1. Taxonomy (NCBI): domain Eukaryota; kingdom Viridiplantae; phylum Streptophyta; class Magnoliopsida; order Asterales; family Asteraceae; genus Calendula; species Calendula officinalis. The sequence continues at coordinate 24,388,295 of OY970825.1, forward strand.
TTTTATCATTTAGCTCTTTTATTAACTTCTCGTTTTTTTTTTCGTTTAATTGTCTCTTGATCAATTTGACCAAAATTTCCACCCATAAATCTCATTTATTTTTAAGTCTCAATCGTCTCAATTTAATTTTTTTTAATCGATTAACTAATTCTACAATTACTTATGTCATTAATCCCCGTGTATTTAATTACTCAATTAATTCTCATTCTCAACTAAAAGTTTACTCATCACTTTGTATGTTTAAAGTTTTCTCGATTTAAGAACTCATAGCATTATATTGCTTAATTCACTTAATATTTTTCTCATTTGCTCATCTCAATAACTATTCTTGATTTTATACTTGCTTAGTAAAGTGTAATATTTGATGATATTTACTTTAATAATTTAACTTGACGTTCCCCCTTAGTTTCAATTTAGTATTTGTTCATAAATAAAATTTTATTATTTGGTTCATTTTAATCATTTATACGTTTGACTCGATTTATTAGTTTCTTATAGTTCCATAGTTTCTCAATCAATAATAGTAAGTCTTTCCCATAATTTATTATGGCGATCTTCTCATGACCGTCTCGTTGATAACATTCTCATTACCCGAATTTCACAATTTCTCGTTATTCATATGATTATATACTTGCAACTTCTCTTTACACCAATTTAATTATTCTCAATTATTCTTATAAATCCCCTAGTCACATGTATATATTTTACTCAACACAATAATTTAGCTCAAAATTTCTCGAATGGATTTAATAACTTCTTATAATCATGTTTTTCCCATTTAACTTGACTTGAATAATTCATAATAAATTCTCATGTTTTAATAATTTCTTTTTATCTCATTATATTCCCAGAGGATTAATTTCTCGATTAATCAATCACCCTTATAACTTTTTTGTCAGTCATATGCTCATAGTAACACTTAACAAAATTTTCTCTTGGTAATTCTGTTAATTACTCCTTACAAATTTTATATTTCATATTTAGCTCGATTTATTAATCTCCATTAGTTCAATTATAATAAGAATTAATAATTTTCAATGAATTATTCTCTATTCGCACTCTTAATATTGGTAGTTTTCCCTTTTACCACCACTCAACTCCACTTGGAGAAAACTTGTCCCCGAGTTTGGAATTGGCACTCAAAATCTCGTTACATTTAGTAGCACCACAACTTGTTATTTCGAGTTACACATTCACGATTATCTCTTGATCAAGTCTGGTATTAACCCTCATTTTGGTTTACTCATAGCATATTTGGTATTATCATTACCATGTAACAGTTTTGTCGTTAAATAAAATTCTCATTAAGTGTGTAGTGAATAAATATCGTAAATTCTGTCGCTTAACTCGTTAAATAGCTCATTTTGGGTTTCTCGTCTCTTTCAATTAATTGATGTTTCAGCTTTACAACTTTTATTAACCATATCAAGATTTTATCTCTTTCTCAATAATTGTTCAATAATTGCATAACTTGTTATTACTCCATTAATGATTCCAGTCATTAGTTCTCATTTACTAATAAAACATAATCCCCTATATTTATTAAGTTGAAAATTTTCAATAACCAGTCATATTTATTCGACATCACTATTTATTAGATCCAACATTTTGACTCGAATTAGTAGTTACCTATAACTTTAAATATAATTTTCCATTTAATTCGTTTAGATAAATGTTCATTAATCTCTTGATTTATTAATTCCTCATAATTCCTAATTTCTCATTTAAAACGAATATTCTCAATTTAATAATTCTCAATCATTTACTTTTAGTCAATCATTATTCTCCATTTCCAAACATTTAATTTATTTCCTCATTACTCATATTAACAATTTATTATTAATGAATCTTACTCAAATTGGTTTAATAAACTTTTACTTGATTTGTTTGAATAACCCCTTATCAACTTAAATCACTAATCTCTTATTTAGAATATTATTTTCACATAAATATTGATTTAGTGATGTTTTCACATAATTCCTTATCACTTAGCATTCTTTTTATTTTCTCATTTATTTTGTTTTAACTATTGTTCAATCGTTCTCGATGTATTAATAACTCAATTAAATCATTTAACGAATTTCAACCCATTTTGATTTATTAGTCTCTCTCTTGACATGTTTTGATAACTCTTTATCAATTCGTATTTGATTATTCTCTTATTCAATTGATTGCACTGTTTTCTTATAAATCTCTTTTAGTGATTTTATAATCATTATATATAATAATTAGGGGTTCTCATGATACTTAGATGTTTGACGAATGGTCTCCTTGAATCCTTTTCGAAACATAGGCATGAGTCATGTGCGTATAATAATAGGGGCCCTCTATTATTATTCGTACCTACCCCTGTCATGGTTTCGAGCCAGTTTCAAAAATTCCACAATCTCCCATCCTCCTACCATCCACATAACAAGTAGTCGTTCACAAAAAGAAGCACATTATATATATATATATATATATATATATATATATATATATATATATATATATATATATATATATATATATATATATATATATATATAATCGTACAATTCACACTCATCTCGAGTTAATTCTCTTTTATTCTTTTAATAATCAATGTCACTCGCGACGTTTTTAATTACTAAATAATCTTATAAGTAAGTACTAGAGGCATAAGGTCGTCGTGATACGCTGCTTCTCGATTTGGATTTGGACTCATTAAAAAAAAACTTTTAAAAAAACTCATTTTGAAAACTCGTACTTCGACTTGAGTTTGAAATTTACCCCTTGTGAACCCAATTCTCTCAAGTCAGAGCTCTGATACCAACTTGTAACAACCCAAAAATCAGGGGAAATTTAAAAAAAATTAATCAATAAAATATTACATTTTTCCCCAAAAGTACAAGTAACTCAAAGGTCCCAACTCATATATATAAAAATGTAAAACCGTCTCGTGGCTTAAATGCGGAATAATTAAAGGTTTTAAAACAAACATGTTTGACTCAAAATAAATGTTTTAATCCAAATCCATAAATATAAAAATAGAAACGCAGCTCATCAACCATTGACCTTCTCTTTGCCTTTGCTAGTACCTGCAATATGGGAGGGAGTGTTTGGGGTCAGCCACTGCTGAGTGAATAATCAACAAAATAAACATACACATACAAACAATCCACACCACATAAGTGATCCCTAAAGACTCTACTCAATTCTCGATTATTATGCCTTTTATTAAATCTCATTAGGTTCGCCGTGGGTTGTGACGATACTCAACGTACGCCCACCGCCATACGCTCGTCACAACACCCTCTTCCAACAGGTGCCCCGCATTACCACGCTGACAGTCGTGTAGTGTACTTTGGCAACTCAAACGGGAAGAGTTGGCTCTCGCCGTCGCCTCTTGCGATCGGTAATTAAAATCTCATAGTTATTAGGTTAGTTTTATTAACGTGTTGACTCATTCAACATGTACTCATATAAAACAAACCATCTCATACACAACACATATCATCTCAACAGATATGTAATCACCTAGCACATCTCACATGCATATAACTCATAAACACAATCTCATGTACGCAGATCAACACATAATGATATGGTACTTAGCTCGGTTACTCAACGTCCATATCTCAGTTCAGGATGTATTTAAAATAAACAACACTTAGCACATCATCAAATAAACAAGCTTATCTCAAAGCAATAGCAATTCATGACACATAGCACATAATCATGAAATGAAAGTAAATGCAAGTCTATAGTGAGATCACCCACCTCAATCAACGTATGCTCCTAGAAGTGTCCTTGGCACGTACGAGCCACAACTCAGTTCCTAGAAAGGTCCTACATCACATAATAAGGCTAGGATTAAAACGTGGCTCAAAACCCAACTCATAGAATTATGCCAGAATCCGACACCCCCGCGGAAACTGTTATAACTCCCAAAACGAGTGTTAGATTATTACCAAATTTTAATCACGGTTAGAAAATCCAGATTAATACAATTTACTGTCTCACGACCCCCGTCCAAAACTGACTCTAAGTAACTCAAAAACTGGTTACAAAACAGGATAGCTGAACCGAAAAGCTTTTGCGACGTTTTACTAAAACAGGGATATATTTTAAACCGTAGGTCGGATTAATGAGCCGTCAGCGGCATTGGAAAGAGGGCTCAAAAAACTAAAGACCAGCATGGGCCGAAATCCAAAAATCGTATTTTAAGTGTGGTAAAAACAGTCTCGAACTCAGAGAACAGTTTCTGTTACAATTCAGCTTATTAATTTAGACCCCGTTTTTGAATCCCGACAACAACCCGTTAATTCTCGAGGCACCCGACAACCCCGAAACTCATTTTATTTCAGAAAACATAATTTAAAGTAATTTAGTTTGGTTTGTTTTGAAATCTTTCATGGTTTAGGAAACCAGGAACCTAAAGGTTCGGTGTCCGGTTTTCGGTTATAAAAATGTTTATCGGATTCAACAACAGTTTTACCCAACCCGACATCATCAACTACCAATAATCGAACCCGAACCCTATGGTTCAGCCACAACTCTGCACCAAACAGGATTAGTCTCAGACCATAAAGAAATCAGAAGAAAACGAATAGAACAAGGAAGATTGGCTACCGAATGCTTCACGAACTCTTGCTCGGAATAGATGGTTGGTTTCCGGTTACGGTATGCTCGAACTTGCCACACCTCTTGGTCAATTCCCCTACTCGTCGACCTTAACAGGAACGGAAAACAACACCATGGATTTAATGAAGCACCGAATAGAACAAATAGGAAAACATGATAATGAATAAAGACCCTACCGAATGGATTGAGAGACAACCACACTCGATTAATCCCACTTCTTGGCTGATTTGAACGCAACAAACACTTGAGCTGCTTCTTTTGTACCAACTCACAAAAATTACAAGGAGGATGAGAGGTGCGTGCCTACTCCTCCTTGGTTGCCGCCTCAACACAAGCATCACCATATGAAATTAATAAAGTCACCAACTCAAACTTTTACACATCACCACCTTGCCATTTATATCTTTACTCTATCGATGGATTTCTAGAAGTCCAGAAAGAAAGGAACACCAACAATATCGTTGGTGTCGGCTACCTCCAAGATATGGCAAAAAAATCAGTGATTAATCAATAGAATCATACAAAAAGAAAGTATAAACGATGGAAAGGACCTCACCGCTGAATACTTGGTCAAACCCGCAAGCTATGACTCGAACACTCTATGAATTAATGCTCTCATCATCGAGTTCTTCCCTTGGCAGCCACCAAATCACGAGAATGGGGAGGAAGGGGTGTCGGCTAAAAGAAAGAAAATGATAACGAATGTCGGCGGTGCTTCTAGGGTGGGGCTTAGGAGTATATCTACCTTATATGTTTAATTGTCTTGGGCTCTAAGCCCTTCTCTCCATACAAATCGATTGGGCTGCAGCAAGGAAAAGAAAAAGAACCAAGCATGGCCCCATTCACGAGGTTTTTAGAAGGGGAAGAAAAATAAAACGGGATAAAAAAGCTAGGGGTTACGTCCTCATTAAACAACACTGTTGATAGGTCTCGGTCTAGAAACAAGAAAGAAAATGAGACTAAGGAAAATAGATCAAGGCCTTGGCCTAACGGTCGGCCTCGGAATTAATAAATGTCTAACTTAGCATTAGCTAATCTCATAATTATTAATTCTCTAGATTAATTATCACAAAATGAATAACCCTCTAGTTATCATTAATTATTAATCCACACTATCAATTAGCTCGAAATAATTAACCCTCTAGTTATTTAATAAAACGTCACGTATTAAATACTCGAATTGAATACGCCTAAAGCACATATCTCACATATATCTCAATTAAAATAAATATCGCCTAATTTATTTAATAAAAAGTAATATAATATATTACAAGAATATTCAAGGCGTTACAACTCAACTCCACTTAAAATAAACTTCGTCCCCGAAGTCATGACTCGGAAGAACTCAGAGTGGCGATCTCGCAATCTCAGACTCAGGCTTGCTAACGACACACGTTCGCAAAAGAGAAAGAAAAAAAAACGTTAAGATTAAGAATGAAAAGGAAATTCTTCAGGATGACCTACGAGATCAGAATAATTCCAGTTCTTGCAACTGCTCGTACAATCTCTCGTCTCTAACAGCGCAAATTGATAAGGATAGAATAATAAAAACGTAACGTTCTCTAAGCATCTCGAAAATGACACAAAATAATCCGCGATACTCTGCCGAAGGTGACTTCTTGCTCTCGCAGCCAGACCCGGTTCTTGCACTCAGCAGTTAACGATGCGTTGGATCTTCAATTCAACTCCACTTGGAGATTAGTTACGGTTTGGTTTGTGGCAACAGATGATCTCGACGTGGTACTCGGTCGTCTAATTCGTGTTCACAATCATACTCGGTCCTCTCATGGCGATAACAATAGATTTTATGGGGGAAATTTCTTCCCGCACAGCTTTATCAACCAATTACTTATACAATTTATCCACAAATAACATCTTATTATTGGCAATTTCTACCAATAAGCAATTGCTCAAAGTCCTTTACTCTATGGGACATTAGTTTGTTTTAAGCAAAATAAACAATTTAGCGGTTCGCACCACTATCAATCACTACACCACAAGTACATAATTCACGTCAATGTATTTTATCACACATAAACCCCCAGATAGTAGGCAACTCATGCCTTTTACTCCATTTGCATATACTCAAATGCACTCACCTCAAATCTCAACAACTTGTTTTTAACTCAACCAAAGCTTATATTATCAATACCAACTCAAATTTCGTTAATGACTTCTCACTAGTCAACACAATGTATACATTGACTCGTTTTTATGATTTTTCACGTGATCAAATTTAATTATCAGACTACTCGAACATATAATTTCTCTTTTAAGTTGCGTTATTAGTGCTCTTGTTATCTCGTATTTAACAATTTCCCGTTAGCTCTCTCTAATATTACTCGTTCAATTTCTTTAATGATTTTATCATTTAGCTCTTTTATTAACTTCTCGTTTTTTTTTTCGTTTAATTGTCTCTTGATCAATTTGACCAAAATTTCCACCCATAAATCTCATTTATTTTTAAGTCTCAATCGTCTCAACTTAATTTTTTTTTTAATCGATTAACTAATTCTACAATTACTTATGTCATTAATCCCCGTGTATTTAATTACTCAATTAATTCTCATTCTCAACTAAAAGTTTAGTCATTACTTTGTATGTTTAAAGTTTTCTCGATTTAAGAACTCATAGCATTATATTGCTTAATTCACTTAATATTTTTCTCACTTGCTCATCTCAATAACTATTCTTGATTTTATACTTGCTTAGTAAAGTGTAATATTTGATGATATTTACTTTAATAATTTAACTTGACGTTCCCCCTTAGTTTCAATTTAGTATTTGTTCATAAATAAAATTTTATTATTTGGTTCATTTTAATCATTTATACGTTTGACTCGATTTATTAGTTTCTTATAGTTCCATAGTTTCTCAATAATAGTAAGTCTTTCCCATAATTTATTATGGCGATCTTCTCATGACCGTCTCGTTGATAACATTCTCATTACCCGAATTTCACAATTTCTCGTTATTCATATGATTATATACTTGCAACTTCTCTTTACACCAATTTAATTATTCTCAATTATTCTTATAAATCCCCTAGTCACATGTATATATTTTACTCAACACAATAATTTAGCTCAAAATTTCTCGAATGGATTTAATAACTTCTTATAATCATGTTTTTCCCATTTAACTTGACTTGAATAATTCATAATAAATTCTCATGTTTTAATAATTTCATTTTATCTCATTATATTCCCAGAGGATTAATTTCTCGATTAATCAATCACCCTTATAACTTTTTTGTCAGTCATATGCTCATAGTAACACTTAACAAAATTTTCTCTTGGTAATTCTGTTAATTACTCCTTACAAATTTTATATTTCATATTTAGCTCGATTTATTAATCTCCATTAGTTCAATTATAATAAGAATTAATAATTTTCAATGAATTATTCTCTATTCGCACTCTTAATATTGGTAGTTTTCCCTTTTACCACCACTCAACTCCACTTGGAGAAAACTCGTCCCCGAGTTTGGAATTGGCACTCAAAATCTCGTTACATTTAGTAGCACCACAACTTGCTATTTCGAGTTACACATTCACGATTATCTCTTGATCAAGTCTGGTATTAACCCTCATTTTGGTTTACTCATAGCATATTTGGTATTATCATTACCATGTAACAGTTTTGTCGTTAAATAAAATTCTCATTAAGTGTGTAGTGAATAAATATCGTAAATTCTGTCGCTTAACTCGGTAAATAGCTCATTTTGGGTTTCTCGTCTCTTTCAATTAATTGATGTTTCAGCTTTACAACTTTTATTAACCATATCAAGATTTTATCTCTTTCTCAATAATTGTTCAATAATTGCATAACTTGTTATTACTCCATTAATGATTCCAGTCATTAGTTCTCATTTACTAATAAAACATAATCCCCTATATTTATTAAGTTGAAAATTTTCAATAACCAGTCATATTTATTCGACACCACTATTTATTAGATCCAACATTTTGACTCGAATTAGTAGTTACCTATAACTTTAAATATAATTTTCCATTTAATTCGTTTAGATAAATGTTCATTAATCTCTTGATTTATTAATTCCTCATAATTCCTAATTTCTCATTTAAAACGAATATTCTCAATTTAATAATTCTCAATCATTTACTTTTAGTCAATCATTATTCTCCATTTCCAAACATTTAATTTATTTCCTCATTACTCATATTAACAATTTATTATTAATGAATCTTACTCAAATTGGTTTAATAAACTTTTACTTGATTTGTTTGAATAACCCCTTATCAACTTAAATCACAAATCTCTTATTTAGATTATTATTTTCACATAAATATTGATTTAGTGATGTTTTCACATAATTCCTTATCACTTAACATTCTTTTTATTTTCTCATTTATTTTGTTTTAACTATTTTTCAATCGTTCTCGATGTATTAATAACTCAATTAAATCATTTAACGAATTTCAACCCAATTTGATTTATTAGTCTCTCCCTTGACATGTTTTGATAACTCTTTATCAATTCGTATTTGATTATTCTCTTATTCAATTGATTGCACTGTTTTCTTATAAATCTCTTTTAGTGATTTTATAATCATTATATATAATAATTAGGGGTTCTCATGATACTTAGATGTTTGACGAATGGTCTCCTTGAATCCTTTTCGAAACATAGGCATGAGTCATGTGCGTATAATAATAGGGGCCCTCTATTATTATTCGTACCTACCCCTGTCATGGTTTCGAGCCAGTTTCAAAAATTCCACAATCTCCCATCCTCCTACCATCCACATAACAAGTAGTCGTTCACAAAAAGAAGCACATTATATATATATATATATATATATATATATATATATATATATATATATATATATATATATATATAATCGTACAATTCACACTCATCTCGAGTTAATTCTCTTTTATTCTTTTAATAATCAATGTCACTCGCGACGTTTTTAATTACTAAATAATCTTATAAGTAAGTACTAGAGGCATAAGGTCGTCGTGATACGCTGCTTCTCGATTTGGATTTGGACTCATTAAAAAAACTCATTTTGAAAACTCGTACTTCGACTTGAGTTTGAAATTCACCCCTTGTGAACTCAATTCTCTCAAGCCAGAGCTCTGATACCAACTTGTAACATCCCAAAAATCAGGGGAAATTTAAAAAAAATTAATCAATAAAATATTACATTTTCCCCCAAAAGTACAATTAACTCAAATGTCCCAACTCATATATATAAAAATGTAAAACCGTCTCGTGGCTTAAATGCGGAATAATTAAAGGTTTTAAAACAAACATGTTTGACTCAAAATAAATGTTTTAATCCAAATCCATAAATATAAAAATAGAAACGCAGCTCATCAACCATTGACCTTCTCTTTGCCTTTGCAAGTACCTGCAATATGGGAGGGAGTGTTTGGGGTCAGCCACTGCTGAGTGAATAATCAACAAAATAAACATACACATACAAACAATCCACACCACATAAGTGATCCCTAAAGACTCTACTCAATTCTCGATTATTAGGCCTTTTATTAAATCTCATTAGGTTCGCCGTGGGTTGTGACGATACTCAACGTACGCCCACCGCCATACGCTCGTCACAACACCCTCTTCCAACACCCGTCCTCTAGGTGCCCCGCAGTACCACGCTGACAGTCGTGTAGTGTACTTTGGCAACTCAAACGGGAAGAGATGGCTCTCGTCGTCGCCTCTTGCGATCGGTAATTAAAATCTCATAGTTATTAGGTTAGTTTTATTAACGTGTTGACTCATTCAACATGTACTCATATAAAACAAACCATCTCATACACAACACATATCATCTCAACAGATATGTAATCACCTAGCACATCTCACATGCATATAACTCATAAACAAGATCTCATGTACGCAGATCAACACATAATGATATGGTACTTAGCTCGGTTACTCAACGTCCATATCTCAGTTCAGGATGTATTTAAAATAAACAACACTTAGCACATCATCAAATAAACAAGCTTATCTCAAAGCAATAGCAATTCATGACACATAGCACATAATCATGAAATGAAAGTAAATGCAAGTCTATAGTGAGATCACCCACCTCAATCAATGTATGCTCCTAGAAGTGTCCTTGGCATGTACGAGCCACAACTCAGTTCCTAGAAAGGTCCTACATCACATAATAAGGCTAGGATTAAAACGTGGCTCAAAACCCAACTCATAGAATTCTGCCAGAATCCGACACCCCCGCGGAAACTGTTATAACTCCCAAAACGAGTGTTAGATTATTACCAAATTTTAATCACGGTTAGAAAATCCAGATTACTACAATTTACTGTCTCACGACCCCGTCCAAAACTGATTCTAAGTAACTCAAAAACTGGTTACAAAACAGGATAGCTGAACCGAAAAGCTTTTGCGACGTTTTACTAAAACAGGGATATATTTTAAACCGTAGGTCGGATTAATGAGCCGTCAGTGGCATTGGAAAGAGGGCTCAGAAAACTAAAGACCGGCATGGGCCGAAATCCAAAAATCGTATTTTAAGTGTGGTAAAAATAGTCTCGAACTCAGAGAACAGTTTCTGCTAAAATTCAGCTTATTAATTTAGACCCCGTTTTGAATCCCGACAACAACCCGTTAATTCTCGAGGCACCCGACAACCCCGAAACTCATTTTATTTCAGAAAACATAATTTAAAGTAATTTAGTTTGGTTTGTTTTGAAATCTTTCATGGTTTAGGAAACCAGGAACCTAAAGGTTCGGTGTCCGGTTTTCGGTTATAAAAACGTTTATCCGATTCAACAACAGTTTTACCCAACCCGACATCATCAACTACCAATAATCGAACCCGAACCCTATGGTTTAGCCACAACTCTGCACCAAACAGGATTAGTCTCAGACCATAAAGAAATCAGAAGAAAACGAATAGAACAAGGAAGATTGGCTACCGAATGCTTCACGAACTCTTGCTCGGAATAGATGGTTGGTTTCCGGTTACGGTATGCTCGAACTTGCCACACCTCTTGGTCAATTCCCCTACTCGTCGACCTTAACAGGAACGGACAACAACACCATGGATTTAATGAAGCACCGAATAGAACAAATAGGAAAACATGATAATGAATAAAGACCCTACCGAATGGATTGAGAGACAACCACACTCGATTAATCCCACTTCTTGGCTGATTTGAACGCAACAAACACTTGAGCTGCTTCTTTTGTACCAACTCACAAAAATTACAAGGAGGATGAGAGGTGCGTGCCTACTCCTCCTTGGTTGCCGCCTCAACACAAGCATCACCATATGAAATTAATAAAGTCACCAACTCAAACTTTTACACATCACCACCTTGCCATTTATATCTTTACTCTATCGATGGATTTCTAGTAGTCCAGAAAGAAAGGAACACCAACAATATCGTTGGTGTCGGCTACCTCCAAGATATGGCAAAAAAATCAGTGATTAATCAATAGAATCATACAAAAAGAAAGTATAAACGATGGAAAGGACCTCACCGCTGAATACTTGGTCAAACCCGCAAGCTATGACTCGAACACTCTATGAATTAATGCTCTCATCATCGAGTTCTTCCCTTGGCAGCCACCAAATCACGAGAATGGGGAGGAAGGGGTGTCGGCTAAAAGAAAGAAAATGATAACGAATGTCGGCGGTGCTTCGAGGGTGGGGCTTAGGAGTATATCTACCTTATATGTTTAATTGTCTTGGGCTCTAAGCCCTTCTCTCCATACAAATCGATTGGGCTGCAGCAAGGAAAAGAAAAAGAACCAAGCATGGCCCCATTCACGAGGTTTTTAGAAGGGGAAGAAAAATAAAACGGGATAAAAAAGCTAGGGGTTACGTCCTCATTAAACAACTCTGTTGATAGGTCTCGGTCTAGAAACAAGAAAGAAAATGAGACTAAGGAAAATAGATCAAGGACTTGGCCTAACGGTCGGCCTCGGAATTAATAAATGTCTAACTTAGCATTAGCTAATCTCATAATTATTAATTCTCTAGATTAATTATCACAAAATGAATAACCCTCTAGTTATCATTAATTATTAATCCACACTATCAATTAGCTCGAAATAAATAACCCTCTAGTTATTTAATAAAACGTCACGTATTAAATACTCGAATTGAATACGCCTAAAGCACATATCTCACATATATCTCAATTAAAATAAATATCGCCTAATTTATTTAATAAAAAGTAATATAATATATTACAAGAATATTCAAGGCGTTACAACTCAACTCCACTTAAAATAAACTTCGTCCCCGAAGTCATGGCTCGGAAGAACTCAGAGTGGCGATCTCGCAATCTCAGACTCAGGCTTGCTACCGACACACGTTCGCAAAAGAGAAAGAAAAAAAAACATTAAGATTAAGAATGAAAAGGAAATTCTTCAGGATGACCTACGAGATCAGAATAATTCCAGTTCTTGCAACTGCTCGTACAATCTCTCGTCTCTAACAGCGCAAATTGATAAGGATAGAATAATAAAAACGTAACGTTCTCTAAGCATCTCGAAAATGACACAAAATAATCCGCGATACTCTGCCGAAGGTGACTTCTTGCTCTCGCAGCCAGACCCGGTTCTTGCACTCAGCAGTTAACGATGCGTTGGATCTTCAATTCAACTCCACTTGGAGATTAGTTACGGTTTGGTTTGTGGCAACAGATGATCTCGACGTGGTACTCGGTCGTCTAATTCGTGTTCACAATCATACTCGGTCCTCTCATGGCGATAACAATAGATTTTATGGGGGAAATTTCTTCCCGCACAGCTTTATCAACCAATTACTTATACAATTTATCCACAAATAGCATCTTATTATTGGCAATTTCTACCAATAAGCAATTGCTCAAAGTCCTTTACTCTATGGGACATTAGTTTGTTTTAAGCAAAATAAACAATTTAGCGGTTCGCACCACTATCAATCACTACACCACAAGTACATAATTCACGTCAATGTATTTTATCACACATAAACCCCCAGATAGTAGGCAACTCATGCCTTTTACTCAATTTGCATATACTCAAATGCACTCACCTCAAATCTCAACAACTTGTTTTTAACTCAACCAAAGCTTATATTATCAATTCCAACTCAAATTTCGTTAATGACTTCTCACTAGTCAACACAATGTATACATTGACTCGTTTTTATGATTTTTCACGTGATCAAATTTAATTATCAGACTACTCGAACATATAATTTCTCTTTTAAGTTGCGTTATTAGTGCTCTTGTTATCTCGCATTTAACAATTTCCCGTTAGCTCTCTCTAATATTACTCGCTCAATTTCTTTAATGATTTTATCATTTAGCTCTTTTATTAACTTCTCGTTTTTTTTTTCGTTTAATTGTCTCTTGATCAATTTGACCAAAATTTCCACCCATAAATCTCATTTATTTTTAAGTCTCAATCGTCTCAACTTAATTTTTTTTAATCGATTAACTAATTCTACAATTACTTATGTCATTAATCCCCGTGTATTTAATTACTCAATTAATTCTCATTCTCAACTAAAAGTTTACTCATTACTTTGTATGTTTAAAGTTTTCTCGATTTAAGAACTCATAGCATTATATTGCTTAATTCACTTAATATTTTTCTCATTTGCTCATCTCAATAACTATTCTTGATTTTATACTTGCTTAGTAAAGTGTAATATTTGATGATATTTACTTTAATAATTTAACTTGACGTTCCCCCTTAGTTTCAATTTAGTATTTGTTCATAAATAAAATTTTATTATTTGGTTCATTTTAATCATTTATACGTTTGACTCGATTTATTAGTTTCTTATAGTTCCATAGTTTCTCAATAATAGTAAGTCTTTCCCATAATTTATTATGGCGATCTTCTCATGACCGTCTCGTTGATAACATTCTCATTACCCGAATTTCACAATTTCTCGTTATTCATATGATTATATACTTGCAACTTCTCTTTACACCAATTTAATTATTCTCAATTATTCTTATAAATCCCCTAGTCACATGTATATATTTTACTCAACACAATAATTTAGCTCAAAATTTCTCGAATGGATTTAATAACTTCTTATAATCATGTTTTTCCCATTTAACTTGACTTGAATAATTCATAATAAATTCTCATGTTTTAATAATTTCTTTTTATCTCATTATATTCCCAGAGGATTAATTTCTCGATTAATCAATCACCCTTATAACTTTTTTGTCAGTCATATGCTCATAGTAACACTTAACAAAATTTTCTCTTGGTAATTCTGTTAATTACTCCTTACAAATTTTATATTTCATATTTAGCTCGATTTATTAATCTCCATTAGTTCAATTATAATAAGAATTAATAATTTTCAATGAATTATTCTCTATTCGCACTCTTAATATTGGTAGTTTTCCCTTTTACCACCACTCAACTCCACTTGGAGAAAACTTGTCCCCGAGTTTGGAATTGGCACTCAAAATCTCGTTACATTTAGTAGCACCACAACTTGTTATTTCGAGTTACACATTCACGATTATCTCTTGATCAAGTCTGGTATTAACCCTCATTTTGGTTTACTCATAGCATATTTGGTATTATCATTACCATGTAACAGTTTTGTCGTTAAATTAAATTCTCATTAAGTGTGTAGTGAATAAATATCGTAAATTCTGTCGCTTAACTCGTTAAATAGCTCATTTTGGGTTTCTCGTCTCTTTCGATTAATTGATGTTTCAGCTTTACAACTTTTATTAACCATATCAAGATTTTGTCTCTTTCTCAATAATTGTTCAATAATTGCATAACTTGTTATTACTCCATTAATGATTCCAGTCATTAGTTCTCATTTACTAATAAAACATAATCCCCTATATTTATTAAGTTGAAAATTTTCAATAACCAGTCATATTTATTCGACACCACTATTTATTAGATCCAACATTTTGACTCGAATTAGTAGTTACCTATAACTTTAAATATAATTTTCCATTTAATTCGTTTAGATAAATGTTCATTAATCTCTTGATTTATTAATTCCTCATAATTCCTAATTTCTCATTTAAAACGAATATTCTCAATTTAATAATTCTCAATCATTTACTTTTAGTCAATCATTATTCTCCACTTCCAAACATTTAATTTATTTCCTCATTACTCATATTAACAATTTATTATTAATGAATCTTACTCAAATTGGTTTAATAAACTTTTACTTGATTTGTTTGAATAACCCCTTATCAACTTAAATCACTAATCTCTTATTTAGATTATTATTTTCACATAAATGTTGATTTAGTGATGTTTTCACATAATTCCTTATCACTTAACATTCTTTTTATTTTCTCATTTATTTTGTTTTAACTATTGTTCAATCGTTCTCGATGTATTAATAACTCAATTAAATCATTTAACGAATTTCAACCCAATTTGATTTATTAGTCTCTCTCTTGACATGTTTTGATAACTCTTTATCAATTCGTATTTGATTATTTTCTTATTCAATTGATTGCACTGTTTTCTTATAAATCTCTTTTAGTGATTTTATAATCATTATATATAATAATTAGGGGTTCTCATGATACTTAGATGTTTGACGAATGGTCTCCTTGAATCCTTTTCGAAACATAGGCATGAGTCATGTGCGTATAATAATAGGGGCCCTCTATTATTATTCGTACCTACCCCTGTCATGGTTTCGAGCCAGTTTCAAAAATTCCACAATCTCCCATCCTCCTACCATCCACATAACAAGTAGTCGTTCACAAAAAGAAGCACATTATATATATATATATATATATATATATATATATATATATATATATATATATATATATATATATATATATATATATATATATATATATATATATATATATATATAATCGTACAATTCACACTCATCTCGAGTTAATTCTCTTTTATTCTTTTAATAATCAATGTCACTCGCGACGTTTTTAATTACTAAATAATCTTATAAGTAAGTACTAGAGGCATAAGGTCGTCGTGATACGCTGCTTCTCGATTTGGATTTGGACTCATTAAAAAAACACTTTTAAAAAAACTCATTTTGAAAACTCGTACTTCGACTTGAGTTTGAAATTCACCCCTTGTGAACCCAATTCTCTCAAGTCAGAGCTCTGATACCAACTTGTAACATCCCAAAAATCAGGGGAAATTTAAAAAAAATTAATCAATAAAATATTACATTTTTCCCCAAAAGTACAAGTAACTCAAAGGTCCCAACTCATATATATAAAAATGTAAAACCGTCTTGTGGCTTAAATGCGAAATAATTAAAGGTTTTAAAACAAACATGTTTGACTCAAAATAAATGTTTTAATCCAAATCCATAAATATAAAAATAGAAACGCAGCTCATCAACCATTGACCTTCTCTTTGCCTTTGCTAGTACCTGCAATATGGGAGGGAGTGTTTGGGGTCAGCCACTGCTGAGTGAATAATCAACAAAATAAACATACACATACAAACAATCCACACCACATAAGTGATCCCTAAAGACTCTACTCAATTCTCGATTATTAGGCCTTTTATTAAATCTCATTAGGTTCGCCGTGGGTTGTGACGATACTCAACGTACGCCCACCGCCATACGCTCGTCACAACACCCTCTTCCAACACCCGTCCTCTAGGTGCCCCGCAGTACCACGCTGACAGTCGTGTAGTGTACTTTGGCAACTCAAACGGGAAGAGTTGGCTCTCGCCGTCGCCTCTTGCGATCGGTAATTAAAATCTCATAGTTATTAGGTTAGTTTTATTAACGTGTTGACTCATTCAACATGTACTCATATAAAACAAACCATCTCATACACAACACATATCATCTCAACAGATATGTAATCACCTAGCACATCTCACATGCATATAACTCATAAACACAATCTCATGTACGCAGATCAACACATAATGATATGGTACTTAGCTCGGTTACTCAACGTCCATATCTCAGTTCAGGATGTATTTAAAATAAACAACACTTAGCACATCATCAAATAAACAAGCTTATCTCAAAGCAATAGCAATTCATGACACATAGCGCATAATCATGAAATGAAAGTAAATGCAAGTCTATAGTGAGATCACCCACCTCAATCAACGTATGCTCCTAGAAGTGTCCTTGGCACGTACGAGCCACAACTCAGTTCCTAGAAAGGTCCTACATCACATAATAAGGCTAGGATTAAAACGTGGCTCAAAACCTAACTCATAGAATTCTGCCAGAATCCGACACCCCCGCGGAAACTGTTATAACTCCCAAAAAGAGTGTTAGATTATTACCAAATTTTAATCACGGTTAGAAAATCCAGATTACTACAATTTACTGTCTCACGACCCCCGTCCAAAACTGATTCTAAGTAACTAAAAAACTGGTTACAAAACAGGATAGCTGAACCGAAAAGCTTTTGCGACGTTTTACTAAAACAGGGATATATTTTAAACCGTAGGTCGTATTAATGAGCCGTCAGCGGCATTGGAAAGAGGGCTCAGAAAACTAAAGACCAGCATGGGCCGAAATCCAAAAATCGTATTTTAAGTGTGGTAAAAACAGTCTCGAACTCAGAGAACAGTTTCTGCTAAAATTCAGCTTATTAATTTAGACCCCGTTTTGAATCCCGACAACAACCCGTTAATTCTCGAGGCACCCGACAACCCCGAAACTCATTTTATTTCATAAAACATAATTTAAAGTAATTTAGTTTGGTTTGTTTTGAAATCTTTCATGGTTTAGGAAACCAGGAACATAAAGGTTCGGTGTCCGGTTTTCGGTTATAAAAAACGTTTATCCGATTCAACAACAGTTTTACCCAACCCGACATCATCAACTACCAATAATCGAACCCGAACCCTATGGTTCAGCCACAACTCTGCACCAAACAGGATTAGTCTCAGACCATAAAGAAATCAGAAGAAAACGAATAGAACAAGGAAGATTGGCTACCGAATGCTTCACGAACTCTTGCTCGGAATAGATGGTTGGTTTCCGGTTACGGTATGCTCGAACTTGCCACACCTCTTGGTCAATTCCCCTACTCGTCGACCTTAACAGGAACGGAAAACAACACCATGGATTTAATGAAGCACCGAATAGAACAAATAGGAAAACATGATAATGAATAAAGACCCTACCGAATGGATTGAGAGACAACCACACTCGATTAATCCCACTTCTTGGCTGATTTGAACGCAACAAACACTTGAGCTGCTTCTTTTGTACCAACTCACAAAAATTACAAGGAGGATGAGAGGTGCGTGCCTACTCCTCCTTGGTTGCCGCCTCAACACAAGCATCACCATATGAAATTAATAAAGTCACCAACTCAAACTCTTACACATCACCACCTTGCCATTTATATCTTTACTCTATCGATGGATTTCTAGAAGTCCAGAAAGAAAGGAACACCAACAATATCGTTGGTGTCGGCTACCTCCAAGATATGGCAAAAAAATCAGTGATTAATCAATAGAATCATACAAAAAGAAAGTATAAACGATGGAAAGGACCTCACCGCTGAATACTTGGTCAAACCCGCAAGCTATGACTCGAACACTCTATGAATTAATGCTCTCATCATCGAGTTCTTCCCTTGGCAGCCACCAAATCACGAGAATGGGGAGGAAGGGGTGTCGGCTAAAAGAAAGAAAATGATAACGAATGTCGGCGGTGCTTCTAGGGTGGGGCTTAGGAATATATCTACCTTATATGTTTAATTGTCTTGGGCTCTAAGCCCTTCTCTCCATACAAATTGATTGGGCTGCAGCAAGGAAAAGAAAAAGAACCAAGCATGGCCCCCATTCACGAGGTTTTTAGAAGGGGAAGAAAAATAAAACGGGATAAAAAAGCTAGGGGTTACGTCCTCATTAAACAACACTGTTGATAGGTCTCGGTCTAGAAACAAGAAAGAAAATGAGACTAAGGAAAATAGATCAAGGCCTTGGCCTAACGGTCGGCCTCGGAATTAATAAATGTCTAACTTAGCATTAGCTAATCTCATAATTATTAATTCTCTAGATTAATTATCACAAAATGAATAACCCTCTAGTTATCATTAATTATTAATCCACACTATCAATTAGTTCGAAATAAATAACCCTCTAGTTATTTAATAAAACGTCACGTATTAAATACTCGAATTGAATACGCCTAAAGCACATATCTCACATATATCTCAATTAAAATAAATATCGCCTAATTTATTTAATAAAAAGTAATATAATATATTACAAGAATATTCAAGGCGTTACAACTCAACTCCACTTAAAATAAACTTCGTCCCCGAAGTCATGGCTCGGAAGAACTCAGAGTGGCGATCTCGCAATCTCAGACTCAGGCTTGCTAACGACACACGTTCGCAAAAGAGAAAGAAAAAAAAACGTTAAGATTAAGAATGAAAAGGAAATTCTTCAGGATGACCTACGAGATCAGAATAAAATATACATATATATATATATATGAATACATTAAAATACAAGATAAAATTGAACAATTAAAAAGGGTAATGTTATTTTGATCTTTAAAGGATAATATTATAACTAGTTATTGCATAAGTTATAATATAATTAAAACTAGAAAGTACAAAGTTATGATTTCATTATAACTAGAAATTGTACAAGTTGAAATTATATGATTAACTAGAAATATACAAAGTTATATATATATTAAGGTGTATAAAATTATAAGTTAATATAACTAGGTAATTATACAAGTATAATATAAGTATTTTACAAGTTATGTAATATACTAGATTAATGATCAAGTAAAAGTAAGAAGAACCTGTATTTAACTAGTTCAAGTTAAATATAAGAAAGGTTTAAACAAACTAAGAATATTATATATAGTCTTTATATAATAAGCTTATTAGTTTCATTAAATATAAACCGGTGATTGTGTTAGCTTAAGTTTCATCATGGTTGTTGAAGCTAGTGGGAGCTACACAAGAAAATCACAAAGTTTATAAGTGTGTCGTTAAGACATAAGTCTTGGTCGAATCTAGTAGGTCAAAACAAATGTTTAATTTCATTATTAGACATATGAAGAACTAGGTTTGTTAAACTAAGTCTATGTTTCAAGTTCATCAATCATAAAAGAATCTAAAAGTTTAACATAAGTTTATAAGTTTTTCAAGTAAGATAAAACAAGTAAGTTTTATTCTAGATAAGGTTTTTCACAAAATCTAGTAAAACGTTTTGTACACCTTATTTTAGGTATACATGTAAAATCGTGTAAATTCTTGAAACTATAAGTTTTAAAGAATAGTTCTTAAGTTTTAAAAAAGGTGTCTTGTAGAATCCTTCAATTCACAAGTCACACATTTTAAACAAGGATTACGATTGGAATAAATGTTTAAGTTTAGTCTAAGACTTAAACAAACCCAAGAAAATCTTAGATCTAAGTACTATCCACCTAATGGAACACCTCACTTGTTAAACGATATTCATATTGTAAGGATAAAGAACCTTAGATATGGATTCAAATCATTGCGAGTGTTAGGGTGCGTAAGGTTCTGTGATAATCGGGAGTCCCGACGCAGAGCATCGCACTGTCTTAGATGGTCTGATCTACTTTGGTGATAATCGGAAGTCCCGGCCCAAAAAATACTTGAGTAGAATAAACATACTAGACTTTATTACTAACTTAGAAATGTACAATTAGATTGTACAAGGTTGTAATAAGTTATAAGTCTAAAGATTCTACGACCCCTAGGAATCGTGTCAAGTCTTGATACGATAGGTAAGGATGTTACCCACCAGAAATAGCATGTCTCGTCGGGAAGTGCCCAAACCTTGCGGCGAGAGTGTGATATATGGATCCTAGGCCTAAATATTAATTATGGGTTTATAATATATTTTAGAGAATGTTTATTGATGATTACTTATTAAACTGAGTTTGATTTGTAGATGGCAGCAACAAACGCAATCGCGACAACAAGTACCAACAATCTCTCACTTCGCTCAATCCTCGAAAAGGACAAGTTGACTGGGTCAAACTATCTCAACTGGGAGCGCAATCTTCGTATTGTGCTCAGGCATGAGAGAAAGTGGTATGTCTTGGAGAGAGCAGTACCAAACACCCCTGCTGTTAATGCCAGAGCTGAAACGAGGCAAGCTTATGATAAGCATGTCAGTGATGCACTCAATGTGAGATGTCTGATGCTCGCCACTATGAGTCCTGAGTTACAAGCAGGACTTATGGATGTGCCTGCATTTGAGACGATCCAGCAACTTAGGGATTCATTTCAAGAGGAAGCTCGCACTGAAAGGTTTGACATCAATCGAGCCTTTAACTCTTGCAAGATGGTCAAAGGAACGCCGGTGAGTGCCCACGTCATGAAAATGAAGGGACACATGGATCACCTCGCTAGACTTGGTTACCCCATACCATTGCAAATGGCAACAGATACTATACTCAACGCGTTGTCTGATGACTACAAGTCTTTTGTGGTCAACTACAACATGCATAATATGGAGAAATCCATTGCTGAGCTACATTCCATGCTCAAGACAGCTGAGTTGAGTTTGGGGACCAAATCTAAGGACGTTCTCATGATTGGTAACGACGGTGGCGGTGGGAAGAAGAGAAAAGGGCATGGTGGTAAAGGAAAGGGTAAAACCTATCCTAACCAAGGAGTGCCAAATGGTAAAGGTGTCAAACAAAATGTCAAGAAGGTTAAGCCTAACACTGCAAGGACCGAGAACCGGTGCTTCAAGTGTGGTGACGCTGGGCATTGGAAAAGGAATTGTCCAAAGGGTGCAAGTGGTAGTGGAGGAAAGGCAAGTTCCTCAGGTAACACAACCACACTTCTTAATCACTTTAAGATACTTGTAAAGTACGTTACGAGTAATCTAACTTTTGCAATCGTTTATTGCAGGAGGAGATGGAAAGTGATTGTGACCGGCATGAGATGGTGATGATCCCACGAGCACCAAGTTTTATGATTCAGTATTTTGTGGATTCGTTTTTAAACAATTTTAGTTTATTGTTTGGATAATTTTATTTTGTGTTAAAACAAGTTTTATTTTGGTTTTAAATAAATTTCGAATCCATGGTTGAATTATATTGTGTGCATGTGTGATAATTACACTAGTCAGGGTTTATGACTAGATTGTAAGTCAAGTTTTGATTTATTTACATTTCATGTTTATATATATTTGTTTGATTGTTGTATAAATAATGTCTTGATAGCTCAAGGTATTTAGATGCTAGTAATTAGAAAGTTTTTCTAATGAAAGTATTTAAGAGTTTTATGGAAGCATAAGGTTCAAGAGTTATTGAACTTAGTTAAAACATCTTAAGTAATAGTCATTACTTATGATAGAAAGTTTTAAAGTATTAGTGTTAATATAGTATGATTATATTGGATATAATCAAGATAGAGTTTAAGAGTATTATTACAAGTCTTTTATATTTGTAGTAAAGGATTTAATGAAGTCATAATTCTCTAATAGGAATAATTGGATATTCGTATAATCCAAGAAATGACTTAGACATTAAACGACTCTTAAAAGGGACAAAACTATATTAAAAGTATTTAACAATTAAAAGGTATTATTGCAAGTCTTTTATACTTGTAATAAATACAATATTTAATCAAGTCATAATTCCCTAATAGGAATAATGAATATTTGAGAAATCCAAGAAATGACTTTGGCATTAAATAAAGTTCTTAAAGAATACTAATATGTTTAAGAACTGAAAGTATTGTTTCAAGTGTTTCATACTTGTTAGATACAGTAATCAATAAAGATCATAATTCCCTAAACAGGAATGTTGGATATTCGCAAATCCAAAGGATGATCTTAATTATTGATAGAATTTTTAAAAGATTAAACTACAAGTTATTGACTAGGTCAAAGTAGTAGTTTAAGAGATGCTTAAGTTCCATAAAAGTAAGTGGGAGCTAAGACTAACGTAATTCATTAAAGATGTTAGTGAATTCAGTAAGTTAGTAAGACATTAACAACAAGGTTTTACCAAGTCGTTGGCCAAAGAGTTAAGAGAAATAATAAATGATCGTTGATTAGATTATTGCAAACCTAATAGCATGATCACAAGTCTTGTGATTAATTATTGCATATCTAATAGGTTGTTAACACTTCAGTGGATAACACAATCATTTAAGGAAATTTCTTTAACTAGTAAGAATATCTACAAATCAAGTAACTAAAAGAGGCTTTAGTTGCAAGGATAATTTTATGAATTCAAGAAACTAATGAGTTAATTTCCAATCCTCCTATATTTACCGAATTGCATAAAAGGCAAGACTAGAATATGTTCTAAATTGTTGCAAGAACAATATCTAGCAAAGACAAAAGTAATAGTATTCCTAAATACTCATCTTATGTCTTTAGTTTAATAGAAATGATTGGTTTAGTGATAAAGTTGCACTTAAGTTTGTAAGAATCATTAAGTAATCAACACGAACGAAAGGAATAAGTAATGATCCAGTAATAATCCAGTATCTATGTCCAGTGAGGAATAGTACATGAGTTAGTATCCTTTTTATTCAGACTTTGTATGTTTTACATCATCCATGAATAAAAGTCTATTTATTAAAAAAGATACAAAATCCGTGACTACTCGTATGAGTGAGAACCTTGATGGGACGTTAACGTCATCGTGGTATTTGGTGGTAGATTCGAAGTTCTTCGAAGATAGCTTCACAAATTTTGTGTAAACCAAATATCGGTGATATTCTGTTGGAGGCTCAACGAATATTAGATTGACCACCGTGACAATACTTCGTGGTTGAAAAGTTCAAAAATATTGTTCACTAGGATTGTCCTTAAGCCCGAGGTATTTGGTTTAGGATACAATGACTAATGTGCTTTGGTTCAACTCAGACAATTCTGAAATACGTTTGTCATACGAGGCGATACTGGGTACAAAGGAAGTTGTATTTTAAATCGAAATATAACAAGATGGTAATTGCACCTCCTTTTTAGGAGATATTTTTTGGTCCTTTGACATGATGAGAAACTGGCAAGTGCACGGCCGTGCCCAAACGAACTGATCTGTTCTTTGTCGTTTATCACAGCAGTTTGAATCAAGAAGTCATAAAATGATTTCGAATACAGGAGTTGATAATTTCTACCATGCTCGTATTCGTTATCACAAATATCGTGCTGCAAGGGATAAGCCTAACATATTTGCCCAAGAAGTAGAGACAGAGTGTTCTTTACTAGGAGACGCTATTAAAGAGTTTTTCATAAACTATACCCAGGTTACATAAGCTGTTTTTATGGGTTGGTTACCTACATGCCCATCTAGAAGGCCACTGTAGCTCGTATCATTAAGACAAAGGTTACGAACTTGCACAAGTGGGAGTCTGAAGTAATTATGTGCACAGTTAGTCAACCTATGATGATACATCCATGCCTACGAAACACTTAAGGGTCACACCGGTGAGTGCATGTAATACGAGCAAGATAAGCAATGATACTACGAAGAGGAATGATTCATAATAATCATTATGAATCAGTTAAGTATTAAGTTAAGTTTAACTTATTACTAGATTAGTTTAACTAACTAATTAATACAAGTAGTTGTACATTTACTAGTTGAGTAAATATACAATGTGTTAATTAAAGGTTATACATGATATGATTTAAAGCTATTAAATCATATAGTAATTGGGTAATATTATTGTGTAAATTATATAAAGGTTATTATATAATTAACTATTAAAAGTATAAATACAAGTATATATAATTCGTGTATATGGGTACCGAATTATTAGTGTATTAATACTAGACATTTAATAGTTAAGTGCAACAATAATAAACTAGTTAAACTATAAGGGATGGAAATGTTAAAAGGAAGTTTAATTAAAGATCTAATAATTAATTAAACTAGAAGGGTTCTAAGCGCAACTTATTTGTATATAAATAAGAGGCTTAGGGTAACCCTTATTCTTTTGATACACCTCACGAAATACTTCCTCCTCCTCCTCCTTGGCTTCGGCCGAATACACACACCAACACAAGCCTTTGTGTTCTTCGTGTTCTTCGTGTTCTTCAAGTCTTGAAGATCCAAGTTCATTGTTTAGATCAACTAGAAGATCGCTCGATTTGTTCATCATCAGTGGATCTATCTTAAGCAATCAACAAGGTATGTTTTGGGAAACACTTTTCTCCCTTCTCCCCTCTTGGACGAATTCGACCAAAGAACCCTGATGGTCGAACGAACCACACAAGCAATGTGTGTGTTCGAGTTCTTCGTACAAGGTTTCTTTCTTGTTAACCTAATCTAGAACTCCAACATCCCAATCCTTTAGGGTTTAAGGATTAGGTTTAATCTCAGTTCCACATTTAGGGATTAAATCAGCTAGTTGGTTTTAACCGGTCAAGAACAAGTTCATGTTCTTGGTCAGTCATGGTTCGAACCAAGTACACTAGGAGGTCGACCCAAGTGGTTGATCAGTCGCATGGTGCGTAGTGAAACCCTACATCTTTAACTTTTTAAACAATTTGATAATATATTATTATTTTTTTTAAACAGATTAACAAGAATATAGTGAAATTAAAAAATTCACCTCTCATTTTTCCCAATCTTTGCACCCAATTGTTTGAAGGGGCTACCGCAACCGGTAGTCAGAGTTATGGGACATCTTCTAAACTCCCTCGTCCCAGTGTAGTGTTCAGTGATCATGATTTTGAGGATATGGAGATGGAAAACCTAGCCCCCCCAGCCCCTCAGATTGAAACCTCGACCCCTAATAGGGGAATCTCATCCTCAACAGAGCAACCCGTTGCAAGTGAAGAATCATCAGGTCAGTAAAAAAACAAGGGTAAGCGGAAGCGTCGTGTAAACACACTAGATGATGATTTGAGGGAAGTTGGGAAAGAGATTGTGAAGGCTGCACAATCATTTGTGGAAAAAATAACATCGACAAAGACATGGATGAAAGCATGGCAAAACTGGATAACCTGGATGGGGGGGGGGATTGGATCCAAGATATCAGACGGCACTTATGCTATTTGTTGAAAACCCTGGTAATTTGAAAGTCTGGGTACGCCTTAGGTCGTCGACTTGTGACACGTGGGTGAGGAATGCAGGAAAGAAGTTTGGATTATTTGAGAGTCTTTAGAAGTTTTGATTATTTTAGATCACTTTATGGATTATTTTAGATCACTTTATGGATTTTTGTGGATTTTTGTGTGTTATGACTTTTTATGTGTTATGGATTAGTACGTGTTATGGATTTATATATGTTATGGATTAATATGTGTTATGGATTTTTATATGTTATGGATTAATATGTGTTATGGATTTTTATATGTTATGGATTAGTACGTGTTATGGATGTATATATGTTATGGATTAATATGTGTTGTGGGTTTTTATATGTTATGGATTAATATATGTGTTGTGGATTTTTATGTAATATGGATTAATATGTGTTTTGACTTTTTACGTTATTTATAATAGGTGACATATGGATACGGATGGGGAATTTCTAACTTTCCTTCTACTATCGTGGTATTGGTTGATGTTGGTCACGAAAAGGCAAAGAATTGAAAGAATAGGAGCTTATGATCCGGTAGTAAGCGGACATGCGTATACACAAGATTTGATACACGGAAGTCCAAGACAATGTTACGATATGATGCGTCTTTCACAGGAGGCATTTGTATTATTAAGCGATCATTTTAGACAAAGAAATTGGTTGACATGTAGTAGGACAATAAGCGTTGAAGAGAAGATTGCTATGTTTTTACATGTCATAGGACATAATAAACGTTTTCGAGCCGTTAAAGGAAGATTTTCACACTCCACGCAAACAATTCATCAATGCTTTCACGAGGTTCTAGATGCAATGATGTGTTTTGCAAGAGAAATTATAGTACCAACTCATTCTGACCCAACAAGATATACCTCGGAACGACATAAACGACTAATAGACATATTTCCCGGAGCAATAGGTGCATTAGATGGAACTCTTGTACATGCAGTTGTGTCGGTTGACCAGCAAACTCGTTTTAGGGGAAGAGGAAGAAGTGAATGTTATAAAAATGTATTAGGAATTTGTGATTTTGATATGATATTCACCTTTATATGGGCTGGATGGGAGGGCATAGCACACGATTCAAGAGTTTTAAAAGATGTTGCATTTAACCCGACTTCCGGATTTCCATTCCCTCCAACAGGTTTGTAATCATTCTGATTTTAATTATGCATATTCTTTAAATAATACTCACACACACACACACACACACACACACACACACACACACACACACACACACACACACACACACACACACACACACACATATATATATATATATATATATATATATATATATATATATATATATATATATATATATATATATATATATATATATATATATATATATATCTCACATATCTACAGATAAGTATTACCTTTGCGACGCCGCATATACCAACACTCATGGATTTATGGCTCCCTACCGCAATACTAGGTATTGGTTAGCCGATTATCGAAGACGCAGAGCTTTAACTAAGGAAGAAAGGTTCAATCATGCACATGCACAACTTAGAAATGTTATTGAGCGTGTTATGGTGTATTGAAGACGAGATTCCCGATTTTAAAACAAATGACTCCTTATCCTTTTCCAGTGCAAAGAGACATAGTTATTGCTTGTATCGCGGTGCATAATTTTATACGGAAATATAATATTTAAGATGACTTATTTTCGAACTTTGAAGAGAATACTATGGTTCATCCTGACGTGCAAGGAGAAGGAAGTGACGTCGAAAACATACATGGCATGGAATGAGGTACAGAAGGCGTTACATATATGGCTAGTTTGCGTAACCAGATTGCTAATCAACTACTTTCAAGTGGTTCACATTAGATTATTATCTTTTGTAATTTTAGTGTGTTTAATCTAAACTTTTGTTATCATCATATAAAAATTTATGTAATATGTTTGCATCTGTTTGTAGTATTTGGATATGTTTACTTAAAATTTTATATGATGATTTTTATATAATTATTTTTAATTATTTAGCAATTTAATCAAACACATATATTTTATCTAGTACAAAAGAAAATAATAATAAGGTCATTATTCATCAATTAGCACATTCAATTAACAATTTAATCAAACACATGGACTCAATCTGATTCTAACTCAATCCGATTCAGACTCAATCCGATTCTGCTCAATCCGATTCTGACTCAATCCGATTAATCAAACGGGACCTTAGTAAGTTAATAGTTCGACATATGCAGTGACATCCAAGCGAGCAGTATGCATTCCTCGAACATATCTCATTTTTTTGGGGGAATAAACCCCACCTCTTTTATTATCTCCCGAGAAATGCCCTCAGCAAGGCTTGAACCCAAGACCTTTTGAAGGCAAACCCCCAAGACAATCCTTGATGACCAATTGATCTAAACCAATTAGTTCACCATACCCAGTGTTAGGATTAAGAAATTCGCGTGCACTCAAGTGCTGCTCACCTACAACCATATAGTATTGTTCTTGTACTCCATGAAAGTTTAATGATAATAAATCGGCGTCATGGTTTACCTTGGGGAGATCAAAGTAATTCACGTTTTTCTTATAAAAATTTACCTAAAATTAAGGCTTTAATTAGTTTAGTGGTATTGATGAAAACGATAAATGTGTTGCTCATGACTTATAGGTCATGAGTTCAAGTCCCGTCGTGGACATATGGTGGGGTTTATTCCCCATAGGTGGAGGGTTCGAGGAAAAATATATTGCCCCTTCTAGATATCACTGTTTAGGCTTGAACCACTAACTTACTAACTAGCCGTTCAAAAAAAAAACCCGCTTAACATCCATACAATAAAATCAATGGTTTTTACTCTAAGGTGATTTAATAGGGGTGATTTTCTAAGTCATGCACCCTACAATATAATATTCAAAGCAAACTATATAAACAATGTAAATCAACGGTTGTAATGTGCATAGTAGTTTTATGATTTATAAATCACCATTCATATCATAGAAAATTTTGCATTTGTAATGCATTTTATTGTAAATTACCGTTTCTACTAATGTTTTCTTTCCACTTCTATTGTATTCGGTCAAAAAATGGAGATCCGAGATCCTAAATCCCTGACTTAAGAGGGAGAATGAAGGAGAGAAAATATATGATTATTAGCCTATAACCCGTGATAAATCACGGGCGACTTATAAAATTTCATAAAAGTATCATAATTTTCATAATCTTTTACTTCTACAAGAAACTTTATTCATCGAAAATTTTGTACTTTTAAAATAACCACGACATGACCATATTATAGTCTATAGGGTTCTTGCAATTATCAAATTTGTTCACATATGAAACTTATTTGCTCTCTTTCGTACAATGATCTTGTGATGTATACCATTCGAGTTTGTTTCTAAAGCTGGCTGTGATATCTCTAATGTAACACCTCAATTTTCGAAACACTTTTTAAAACATATTTTAAATAAAAATATTACAAAGCCCTACATTCAAAGATACGGTTTAACAAAAACCTTTGAAATGATTATCAGAGTATTAAAATCCGGTGTTACAGAAATAATATCATAACCATAGGATAAACGGGATCTACCTACAAGCTCCCGAGTTAATCAACACTAGGCCACTTCTATCGCGACCCTCTAATCCATCGATCTCGAACCTGAGTACATAGCCAAAAACAAAGTAGTACGTGAGACAAAATAGTCTCGTGAGATACATGGGTTTTCCACCCATTCTCAAATATAATAAAAGTCATTACTATTCATTTTTTTTCTTTATTCACTTATTAATTATTATCTTATATTCTTACCGCTTGTTCGTATTTACTAGTAAGCTAACCGTAAGCTTACCCATCACGTAGTCACATACTTGTAAGCTATTCGTAGCTCACTAAATCTTTATCACATACGCTACGGACCTCTTCGAAGCAAACTCCCCCGATGTGGGTTAACTAGGTAAACTTTCCCGTTTCCGGGTTAACTGAAACTCCCCCAATTTCCGGGTTGACTATTTCTCCCCCAATTTCTGGGTTGACTATTTCTCGACAGTCTACTCTTGCGCAGGGTGGTACCTCCCCAAGTAGGTGTCACTAACTCCCCCAACTTGTGTGGGTTAATTATGATCCGGATACTTTTCTCAACACATAATGAAATCATCAAATACGGGCCTATGCCTCAATAATACATACTCATCATAATTTAGAATACATCTATTCTAATTGTCATATTATTTTAATATTGGTTTTGCCAAGTCCTTTATTAGATAAAACATGTTTATCATTTATAAAAATCATATTACCTGAACTTCTCTTTGACTAGAATACAAATCTAGTCACCTTACACTTATTCTCCTAGCAATTCAATCATTACTTTTATTAGTATAATATACTAAATTACTACTCAATACTTGATACTTTAAAATCATTGTCATTAGCTTTATTAATACATATTATTAATAAATCAAACATCTTACTTTCTAATTCATACTCTTAATCATATATCATATTAATAAAGAATTATTAATCACTTTTTCATATCTATTCAATCGTATCTTTATTAAAACATTTAATTAATAAAGACTCATAAAACATTGTAGTTTTCAAAATTGTTTACTATGTACTCAGTAAAAGTCTCATGTACTCACCTTAGCAAAGCTAACTCCAAATCGTGGCTAATAACACGAATCCTTGCTTCCAACTTGTGAAATGCCACCAATCTTTAGGTCTTCTTGACCTACCATCAATGTCATCACAATAACTCGTTATTATCCATAACTAATCACTAACCAATCCATATCTACATTCCTAACCACCAAGTTCATCCAACTTGGTGGAATCTCAAACTCTAGTTCAAAATTTCCATCTATAAACCCAAATCCAACTTGTACACATCGATTACAAGCTTACAATGAGTGTTCTACACCCATGTTTAGTCATCTTCCCCAAAGATGACATGGTTGGTTCCCCAAACCACCATTTTTACCCATAAAAAGCTCACAATCAAGTAGATAAGCTAGATAATCAAGAATACTTACCCTTGATGTTTCAATCCTTCAAGATGGTGAAGATTTGAGTTCCAAGACTCCAAAATCGTCCACTTCTCTCTAGAAAACGGCTGCACTATGTGTGGGGTTGAAGGTGAAATGAAACCCTAGCCTACACACAAGTTTATATAGTCCAGTCGTTCCTCGCGCCCCGCTCGCGCCCACCTCGCGCCGCGAAGAGACGCGGGTCTGCCTGCTTGAAGCCGATCTTTTCCAGTTCTCGCGCCCCGCTCGCGCCGAGTTCGCGCCGCGAACCAAACGCGAGCTCGACGCGAACCCCTCGCGTCTGATCTCTGAAGTTGCTGTTTAGACTTGCGCCTTCCTCGCGCCGCGAGGGCTGTCTGGGTCAGTTTCTTGCCTTTTAAATTTTGTTTCCATCCAAGTCTTGACCCATACTTGGTTACACCAAGTCCCAAACATTCAAACACTCGATAAAACGCAATGGGTACTCGAGTAATTATTTTACCACCTTTATTCCTCAATATTTCCGTTTAATTCATTAACCGAAAAATTCCGGTCGTTACAACTATCCACCCCTTAAAGAGGATTCCGTCCTCGGAATCAACTCAAGGATTTCAAATCCTCATCCCGCTTCCAAATTATGATCCAACGATACCTAAGCATCTAAATGCCCACTTGACTCCGTTATACCCAAATGGGTCAAAAACCAAACTTGGGTTTCTAATACCCGAACGGGTCAAAATTTCACGATTTGACCTTAACACTTTCAATCCTTTAACCAATCCATTTTATCCACCTAGGATCGATATGACCCAATCATTACCATTAGCAATTAGTCAAAATGTTAGTCAACGTCTAGTTTTGACCAAGTTATCAACATTGTCCGATCTTTGACTTAAGCACAAAGTCAACCATACTTTGACAATTTCCTTACTCACTAAAGGTTCCATCAATCATCATTTACCTTACAATCGACCTTACATTCGTGGTTCATCAACAATCATATTCGATTTCCAAATTCAACTCGAAACGCCCAACGGTCAAAGTCGCACCCTCCGACCATAATTATTTCCATTAATCAATTAACCACTATCATACACACATATAGGTGACACATTATGATCTTATCATTGGCTAGCCATTCTAAGCGAAAGTCAAAACTCAATTTTGACCAAAGTCAACAATTCGTTAGTTGACCAACCTTGACTTATGAATAAAGTCAAACTTACTTTGCAACATTCACATACTCTTTACTAGTGAGACTTCACTTCTCAAGCTTTTCGTTCCCGATTCCAATATCTACATTTCCTTTCTCAATTGTTCCCCTTTTTTTTCCTCGATTTCGATTTCCACAATCGATTAACAATTTTCATTTAAAGCAATACCAAATCTCTATTACTTTTCAACTTTCATTTGATTACTTATACCACTTATAATTTCTTTCAAACATCCTTATACCATACTTGTAATTCCCGATTACCGGCTTTAGAGCCTCAATCATATCCAATTGTGGCCTAACCACCCATTATACATCTTTCACCACTCATTCGATACTAACAAACTATGCTTCCTATAAGCATTCCTATTTCATAAACTATGAACTTGTAGGCATCTCCTACACATACTTATACTTAAACACGACCCGTATTTTCAACCCAAGTTCGCACTTGCCATAAAAATCATAACAATAACTAACCATACGGTTCTACACACGTCAACTATATACTTCATAATCATGATACATCAAATCATACTTTAATTATCATATCGAGATGATCGGAAAGCCTCCAATCCATATCGATCCTAACTGTCACAATGATCGGAAAGCCTCCAATCCAAAGTGACTCATCAAATGTCGTTAACCGGAAAGCCTTCGATCTAACAAGGTCCATACAATACCATTCTATCTTGCATATAATTCATGCATGCATCATTCACTAAGCATAATGCTATCATTTTCTATCATATTAGCATATTATCTAATTAAAACACTACTTAACATGTTCCACAAAACATTTTCTTTCTATTATCATATGCCTTTCATAGACCATTACTCTCGCTTATACCTTTATACCACACAGTATACACATAATCATTTCTAGTGCTTTCCACCAATCTACTCATTTATCAATCGTCTTTAGTCGATTCATTTTCTCATCATTAAAATTTCCAATCTTTCTTTCACCACTTAGGTGACCACCATTATATTCAATTATCCACATTTTTACCGAATCACCTAGTCAACTTGAGTCAACCAATTGACTCCGATCCATAATCCAAACATAAGCTATCACACTTTTTCTATGTCCTTTCTCCAACAATTAATTTTTACCCTTGGCTTAGCATTCCATTTCTAGGACATTTTACCATTAATTAACCTTTTACCCTTAGCATCGCATCCATCATCCATGATGCAACCTTTTGTCAACATTAAATCAATCGTATAAAATTTCTAAAATTTGTCATTCCCGATTCATTCATTTCTGCATATTCTCTATTTAAAATTTTTAAATTTTCTCTAAAATCCTTAACCGCTCTCTTTCTTACCATTCGCAATTAATAATATTGCCTTAATTATCCGGATTCCCGCCGAATACTAAGGTTCCATATTTCAAAATCTCTTTTCATACCCTTATTTCTCGCGACATACCAAACGCCAACCCATACAACTATACTCATAACAACCCGGGGAGATTATCTCCCAACTAATTTCTCACATCATACATTTCATCTATAATTATTTTCATGTGTATTTCATATAAGCTCTAAATTGTGTGACATATAAGCAATTAAATCCTATTCAAATATCAAAACTTCATAAACGAATCACTTGAAGCGGCTCCATGAGCTTCCTTCACCCGATACTGACATGAGGGTTCTTTTCCTCGGGCACACACTACTATAGTGTCCCGGCTCATGACAAGTGTAGCATTCCACTTCCTCGAGGTTCCTTACCTTGCAATCTTTCGCCCTGTGCCCAAATCTTCCGCTTTTGAAACATATAGCCGTATTTGCTTTGAATTATCCCTGGTGATTCTTACCACAACCTTGAAAACTTCCAACACTACCTTTCTTTGACGGACTCGATCCATATATTTCTTCCTTTGTCGATCCCAAGCTACTATCGAGCTTCTTCTTTTCCCCTTCTGACGATAACTCTTGTGCTTTTCGCCAAATACCCCTCTCGACACCTCGAGTGTCACAAAACTTTTCCTTTAATCTACTCGTGAACTCCTTCCACGACATCTCATACAATGCTTTCTTACCCAAGGTATCATACATGGTATTCCACCATGTCAACGCTTCATCCTTCAACTGTCGGGATGCATAAGTGACCATGTCTTTCCTCAAACACTTGCTACTATCTAACACTTGCTCAGTCTTCCGAATCCAACGCATCGTCACCTTCGGTTCCGAACTTCCATAATACGCATCGGGGTTGCACGCCAAGAATGTCTTGTATGAACATCCTTCCCTTTCCCCCGACCCCGAACCATCACTCTCTTCGGTCGATGGGTTCTCGGTACGGGTTTTGCTACCCGAAGACTTACTTCCCCCACGGGACTTAGAATTATCATTCTTAACTTAATTGAACCGGTTAGTCATGATCCGGTTCACATCCTCATTCACTACTTCCCTAATTTGGGTAAACAATTTCTGGATAGCTTCCATAGTTACCGGGGTTTGGTTTGCATCCAAACCGGAACTCTCTTCATTATTATCGGGATGAGTCGGGATTCGATTTGAATCCGTCTCATGATCTGGTGGAATTTCTCCACTTCTAGGGTTCACCATTTGCTATACCAGCATATTAATCCATTAGAATTCAAAGATTGACTTATTAGTCAAACATAACCCATAAAGCCGAAAACATTATCTTTCTTCTTAGGGATCGACCCTAATGTACCCATACTTTACGGTCTCAAAAGACTAATCATGGACATCCTATGGAAAACATATGGTCCTACTTAGCATAGCTTAAGACTAGGGAGGTCAAACCTACCTAATTCACTTAAACTATAGCTCTGATACCAAGTTGAAACACCTCAATTTTCGAAACACTTTTTAAAACATATGTTTAAATAAAAATATTACAAAGCCCAACATCCAAAGATACGGTTTAACAAAAACCTTTGAAAAGATTATCAGAGTATTAAAATCTGGTGTTACAAAAATAATACCATAACCACAGGATAAATGGGATCTACCTACGAGCTCCCGAGCTAATCAACACTAGGCCACTTCTATCGCGACCCTCTAATCCGTCGATCTCGAACCTGAGTACATAGCCAAAAACAAAGTAGTACGTGAGACAAAATAGTCTCGTGAGATACATGGGTTTTCGACCCATTCTCAAATATAATAAAAGTCATTACTATTCATTTCTTTTCTTTATTCACTTATTAATTATTATCTTATATTCTTACCGCTTATTTGTATTTACTAGTAAGCTAACCGTATGCTTACCCATCACGTAGTCACATACTTGTAAGCTATTCATAGCTCACTAAATCTTTATCACATACGCTACGGACCTCTTCGAAGCAAACTCCCCCGATGTGGGTTAACTAGGTAAACTCCCCATTTCCGGGTTAACTGAAACTCCCCCGATTTCCGGGTTGACTATTTCTCCCCGATTTCCGGGTTGACTATTTCTCCCCCGATTTCCGGGTTGACTATTTCTCGACAGTCTACTCTGGCGCAGGGTGGTACCTCCCCAAGTAGGTGTCACTAACTCCCCCAACTTGTGTGGGTTAACTATGATCCGGATCCTTTTCTCAACACATAATGAAATCATCAAATACGGGTCTATGCCTCAATAATACATACTCATCATAATTTAGAATACATCTATTCTAATTTTCATATTATTCTCGTTTCTTATTCAATTTCAATATTGGCTTTGTCAAGTCCTTTATTAGATAAAACATGTTTATCATTTATAAAAATCATATTACCTGAACTTCTCTTTGACTAGAATACAAATTTAGTCACCTTACACTTATTCTCCTAGCAATTCAATCATTACTTTTATTAGTATAATATACTAAATTACTACTCAATACTTGATACTTGAAAATCATTATCATTAGCTTTATTAATACATATTATTAATAAACCAAACATCTTACTTTCTAATTCATACTCTTAATCATATATCATATTAATAA
This sequence comes from Calendula officinalis, assembly GCA_963853835.1. Taxonomy (NCBI): domain Eukaryota; kingdom Viridiplantae; phylum Streptophyta; class Magnoliopsida; order Asterales; family Asteraceae; genus Calendula; species Calendula officinalis. The sequence goes on from OY970825.1 coordinate 24,425,018, forward strand.
AGAATTATTAGTCACTTTTTCATATCTTTTCAATCGTATCTTTATTAAAACATTTAATTAATAAAGACTCATAAAACATTGTAGTTTTCAAAATCGTTTGCTATGTACTCAGTAAAAGTCTCATGTACTCACCTTAGCAAAGCTAACTCCAAATCGTGGCTAATAACACGAATCCTTGCTTTCCAACTTGTGAAATGTCACCAATCTTTAGGTCTTCTTGACCTACCATCAATGTCATCACAATAACTAGTTATTATCCATAACTAATCACTAATCAATCCATATCTACATTCCTAAGCACCAAGTTCATCCAACTTGGTGGAATCTCAAACCCTAGTTCAAGATTTCCATCTATAAACCCAAATCCCACTTGTATACATCGATTACAAGCTTACAATGAGTGTTCTACACCCATGTTTAGTCATTTTCCCCAAAGATGACATGGTTGGTTCCCCAAACCACCATTTTTACCCATAAAAAGCTCATAATCAAGGTAGATAAGCTAGATAATCAAGAATACTTACCCTTGATGTTTCAATCCTTCAAGATGGTGAAGATTTGAGCTCCAAGATCGTCCACTTCTCTCTAGAAAACGGTTGCACTATGTGTGGGGTTGAAGGTGAAATGAAACCCTAGCCTACACACAAGTTTATATAGTCCAGTCGTTCCTCGCGCCCCGCTCGCGCCGCGAAGAGACGCGGGTCTGCCTGCTTGAAGCCGATCTTTTCCAGTTCTCGCGCCCGCTCGCGCTGAGTTCGCGCCGCGAACCAAACGCGAGCTCGTCGCGAACCCTTCGTGTCTGATCTCTGAAGTTGTTGTTTAGACTCGCGCCTTCCTCGCGCCGCGAGGGCTGTCTGGGTCAGTTTCTTGCCTTTTAAACTTGTTTCCATCCAAGTCTTGACCCATACTTGGTTACACCAAGTCCCAAACATTCAAACACTCAATAAAACACAATGGGGACTCGAGTAATTATTTTACCACCTTTATTCCTCAATATTTCCGTTTAATTCATTAACCGAAAATCCGGTCGTTACATCTAATCCTTTTTCTTTAACAATATCCAAGTAAGAAAAAACCTCACTGATATCTAGTGGCGGTTCCAGAGGGTGGGCAGGGTGGGCATCTGCCCACCCCAAAAGTTTTTTGATTAGTATAAATTTTTTTATGTAGCAACTCATTTTTGGCATTTGCTTATAATGTATGGGCGATAACTAGTTCACGTCGTGTATTAGCTTGACGGTTAACTCATATATCTTAAACATATAACATTAAGTTCAAGTCCCTTTCATATGCATACTTTTTTTAAAATTTATTTTTTCCTTATTTATTTTTTAATGTTTGTTGCGGTATTTTCCACTAAAATTTTCTTTTATTTTGACTAATTTCCCTCATTTTTCTAAGTTTAAAAATATTATGTTTGCAATGTATTTGATTTCATATGTATTTTAATTACTGACATATTAGTCCACATCATTCATGTACTAACAAGCGAATTATGATTTTGAGTGATTTAATTTACATTAGACTTTCTTCAAACTAAAATTGATTGTTTGATTTTGTTTACGATTTTGCCTTAAAAAAATATCACTTAAGAACCTGAATTCCACTATAAAATTTCGTCCACCTTTGAAAATTTTCCTGGTACCGCCACTACTACTGATATCAAGCATTAGAATTATGCCAATGTTTAACAAAACCAAATTAAATGGTCATAAAAAAGTGCATATGGATATTTTCATAAAATGTACTTCTTTTTACGTTATTTTAGTTGCATGTGTTACTTTCACGGAGTTGTAGCATGAAAAATGGCAAACAAAAGCTTAAACAGCAGAGTAAAGTACTAACAATATGTTACAAGAAAAAATCTTGCTGAATCAAAGAAGTATATTTAAAAACAAAAACGAAGTATATGTTCTACAACATGAAAGTACTAACTTGAAGAACACGAGCAAAAGATAATATAGGAAACAATCAGGACTGCACAAGTTCCTATTTTTTTTTTGTCTAATGTTATTAATGACTTGCAACTTTTTTTTGAAATATTAAATCTAATTTACTCCTAACTACCACTTATGTCCACGACGGGACTCGAATTCCTGACCTTATAGTTGAGAGGCAAACACCATACGGATAGGGCAAAGACCATTTGGTTGACTTGCAACTCAGAGTGAAATCTGGATGGATGTTTACAACTAATTTACTTATATATGGGTGGTTTGGGTTGTGTACATATATTATCAAATGGTTCAAATGAAAATATTTAGCTATAAGGGGCAAGGACCAAATGTGTCATAAAAATGTTAACTCGATATAGTAACGGGTCAAATGGGTCAAGGGTCAAAAGTGATTAAAGCTTTTTTCAAATGCTTAAAACCTCCTTTAAAGCGTTGAGATTACATGTATAAAAAATGAATCAGGTCTAATGATTTTCAGTAATGATAAAAAATGAAAAAGAATGAATATACTTTAACTTGGGCTTCAATGCTTGACATTTTTAAATAAAAACGTATACATAATATTTCTGGAAATTGAAAAGGAAACACATCAAAGTGATTAACCGAATCATAATTGTCGAAAGTCATTCAAAGAGTATTTAAATACATAAAATCTCTTAAGCATTGTACTCCAAAGATTTACGTTACTACACAAATATTATGACCTTTTTAGCCATAAAGGAGATGATGATTATTTTCTTAATAAAATACAATAGTTTCAGAAAACGTGTTTTGGGTCAGCCTAACTCGACTTAGCGTTGGTAAGAGAAAAACCATGCTAAAACCTCAGGAGAACAACAAGTTGCGTATGTATTTGTGTCAAGAGACTTTCTAATGGCCTGCATACAATATACGATATGTCGATATCCATAACCCTTAACCATAACAACTCAAAATATTAAAACTTTTCTAAATCGAAAATTAAGATTTTTCTAAATCGAAAGAAAAAGCAATTTAAACTTGATGTATAATTCAATTGTACACAACAATAACCTCAATTGCAGATTGAATCAATGGTATCTTCAATTCTTCATTAATTTTGAATAGTCGATAGCAATTATATCCACCTATAACAGATTCAATTCAATTTTAGCAACAATTGTAATTATATTGTAGAGCTTAAAATAATAAAATAACATTACCTCATAATCTTTACATACTCATACCTTACCATTATCTTATTCAAAACAAATCATTTGTTAGTGAGGCAGGGCGATATCAACCTTTTTAAAGATGAAAAGGACAATAAGGCCTATAGCGACCCTACAACTAAGCCAATGGTCTTTGTGGGTTCCACTCACCTCTCTCCATCCTCCAAGGGCCAAAACGGGAAAACCGCTCCCAAGTCCCATCTATTGGCAATTTGGCATGAACCTTGTGTTCCACTTTTAGTCTTTTTTTTTCCAATTTAAATTCAAGGTTTTTATATTAATTTATAAACTATTGATATTTTTTTAATATTTTTTATGCACACTTGATTTTGTTATAATTCATCATCTGTTATACAAAACAAAATACGTGGACCGAAATTACTATTTATACTTCTGCTTTCTTTAAAACCAACAACGTGTCCATTTGAGTATGAATGGATAAAGGAGTTTGGGAATATATGTGTGATTAACTTTCTTATAATTTGAAAAACGAAATGATAACATATTCTAAAAAAAACTGAAGAATATCACTGATTGTCTATTTTTGTTTAGGTGGTATCATCTTCATTAATTTCGCTAATGATTTAGAAAATATTAAATTAATTTTGTAAGGAGCTAACTAATATTTATACAGTGACCTTCATCAACTGATTTGCGACGACAAAATGAGTGATAAACTTATAGGGTTGTACATTAATTGAACAAATATATATGATATTTGTTTGTGTTCGTTCGTTTATTATCAGCTGAAAAAAGAAAGTAAACAGACGAATGGCTTTCGTGTTCATGCTCATTCATTGATAAAATCAGTTTGTTCGCTCTCGTTTATATTGACCAAATTGATTCGTTTAGCCAAAACCAACGCGTTTGACTTATTATTTTTGCCGCATAATTTTTTCTAAAGTACCTACCTTCAATTTAATCCTGATTTTGCTACTGTTAGGTAAGTGGCAATTTGATAATCGTTAATGAAAACTATTATTGCTTTTAAACTAAATCAAATAAAATTATTAGACTATATGCTAAGTTAATTATTAAATATACAGTAAAATAATAATAAAAACTTTACCATTTTTGGTGCAGAACATGGATATGCCAAACCCCTGATTTTCTCGTACTATTATAATAAATTAATATTTACTATTATCTCGAATTAAAAAGCCAATTTGTAGCATCTCTAGATTACAAAAATAGATATTTTAAGCTATCTTGTACGTTTTGCCGCGTTGAATAACGGAGCATTGTCAACAACGCTAAACCCGATCATACTGCATTTAACCGCCGACGTCTTCTGGTTTACCGGAACCGAGAACGCCGACGAGATGTTACATGGACGACGGTACGGCCCGAACCACTTGTTCTGCATGAACCGGTTTTTTCTCCATGGAGAAAGGAGTAATCCTCTGCTCTTCAGTGACCGCCTTATTTCATCGCTCATCAACTTCACGATCAACTTCAGATCTGCACTTTGACCGACGAAAACAACCGGCAATTTCTGTGAGAAGCATCGGAACTGATTTGTTTGTCTAGCGATCTCAAACTCTCCGGCGAAGTTGAGATCGATAAAGTAACGAACACCGCAATCTGATCGGACGACGTCGATGAACTCGTAGTGACCGGCCGTAAGTCCGCCGCAAGTCTCCCATTTTGTCTTGCAAATCGCCGCGTTATAGCCGATTTTTTGCAGAAACAGCATCACGTTGCGGTTGAGAATCTGTGGATTAGGTCTAAGAGATCGAAAAACCTCCATAGCTTTCACAATATTCGCATGAAGAACATTCCTGAACCTATCGACATATAATTTACGCAATGTCGAAACAATTTCTTCGACTTTTGCTTCCACACGATCGGAATCAGAATCGGAATCGTTCTCCTGCTTATGACTGCCGTCTAATTCATCGGCGTTGATCGAATCTTCCTTTTCGTCTTCTTCACAGTGCTGATCGAAGCAACGAAGAAGATACGACAGAGACTGAAATGATGAGGACGACGACGAAGATGATGAATCATCTCCGATATGGCTGCCAGAGCCGCTGTGTTCGCTACCGCTGCTACCGTACACAAATTCCGGCCGATCACGGCCGACGATTCGATCCTTAACTCGCTCATCTAAAGGATCTGTAACACGCTTTGATCTCACAGCCATTTCTTTAAACGAAGATACCTAACAATTGATGAAAGAAGTTAAGAAATTAAGAATTGCTGGAAATATTATGTAGGAGAATTGTGAAGAATTTAGTGGAGAATATTCCATAAGATTACTGAAATTCAAAAACTAATCAACATTATCTTGAATAATATGGTATGATTATTGTATTCAAAAAGCATATTTAATTTCTACATGTATTTTTAAAGGGGAGTGTCTCTCACCAATTGAAGTGCTAAAGAAGCACGAGCATATCCTACGGAATGAAAGGGTTTATTCGAGCCTGCCGGTGTGGTATGGATTTAATAAAAGACCAAAGCATTGTCATTTTAGTTTAATTAATCATTAATTTAGTCTTAAAATCTTATGTCATTTATTTTTAATTTTAATATACTAAGATGAATTTATATTTTTGGTTCGTCAAAAATTATAAAGAAAATAAATCAGGTAAAAAACACGATTAAATTAGTAAATCAGGATGCTAAATTAATAATTTTTCTAAGTTTAAAATACAATGTTAGCATTTTTAGTTGATCATGATAGTATAGAATCGGATCAACTAAGTTTAGAGTTTATAATAAATTTTAGCCTTGATAAAAAGGTGGTGAGGTGGATATATATAAGGCATGGGGCCTGAAGAAATGGGCACGTAGCGAAGTGGGTTTTGGACTTTTGGTCCCATTGATGGCTATTCGAGTAAGCCAAGAGTGAAGAATTTTACTTAATTTAGGAGGCATGTTGATTCGTTTTGACCAAAATATATTAGATTTTTCTTTTTTTTGGCAAGATTGTTATTTTTCTTAAGATAAATGTATTTACGAAATTAAAATGGGTGTAACTATACACTTAATTATTATTTTTCATTTGCCATTATATAAACGACTTAAATTAAACTTATACAAATTTAACGGTTTAGGTAAGACGTCCAGCTTATTCTAATTTCAATTATAACAAAAGTAACAAATTGTTTTCCATAATAATCAGGTATATTAACTAGAAAGCATTTATATTTGTAAATCCATTATAATATAGCGGGTTGGGTAAAATGTTTTACTTAATCTAAATTCAATTAAAGTTCTGATATATTCATGTGACCATTGCCCATTGGTCAGGTATTTGTCTCAAGTTGTTGCGATAAAAATCAAGACATTTGAGTGTGGAATATATTTGATATAGTGATGTTAAAATTTAAATCACCTTCATGATGCTTGGATCAAGCCTTCAATTTGGCGGGTGTTTTTCCAATAATATACTTGAAGACAACTAATGGACTTCTTTTCACTAGAAGTAAATACAAAAGTGTTGTTACTAAAAAAGAGTAAATACCAGTTTGACTAAATTGCACGGTTTGTCATTATGATGTCTAAATTACAGGTGATATCCATATTTTGAAACTTTTTGTCTATTTTGATCTTTACCCCGATGTTAGTGAGTGTCTGTTAAATAAGGTCATGTGAGGGTATTTATAACCTCTACTATAAGCTCATTTCTTTAATAAACCTTTTTACAATCATTATCGATACAAATCCGGTTTAATATACATTTAAAACTTGTCCCAAGAAAAGTAAATATTTTGATATGTCGTGTTTTATTAGGTCGGATCCCTACGAGGTTAAACTTGACTAATCGATGTATGGAATCCCATATATCTTGTGTCCAATCAGCTCGTTGGAAATAGAAAGTGCAAACCAATTCTTCTCCTCTTGTGAAGTATCGCCCCGAACATGGAATTCGATTAACGTTTGACTAGAGATTTCACATATTGGTATGCAATCCATTACAAACATTTTTACTTGGCTTGAATCTTCTAACATAATAGCAAATCAGAAGAAGCTTATTGAGGAAGTGTTCCTCGCAATGATTTGGGTCTTATGACGATTCAGAACTTCAACATTATTTGGTTCAAATATGTTTAAAAATGATAGAATTATTGACTCTATTAAGGAATTTCATTTCTTTCGGTGTCAAATTGTAGTAAGACGTATGCTACCAAATGAGTTAGATTGGCTAAAACCCCAATTAGGATCTTGTAACTTGTTTACCTAGCCCCTCACAAGTTATTTTTAAATAATTCTAATTTTTGCAAAAAAGTATATACATTTAAATAATTTAAGAGCATTATCGAAAAAGTTACCTGATACAATTACTACGTATTAAATAAACAACTCAATGCTTGTAGCTTTGCTAGGTGAATAAAGTGAAGTATATTAAGTGGGGTAAGAAAAAATAAAAAAAGTAAACTAAAATAGAAAGTGGATAAACCATGATACAATTAAAAATACAAAAATGTCATTTTAATTGGAGTAAAATATATAACCAACGGCGAAAGATTAAAATTTAAGAAAATTGGGAATGGAAAGAACAAACATCCCTCTGCTCTTGTGTTCATAGATTCCGAAAAATATTTTTCAATATTTGAATTCAACGATAATAAGCGGCTCGAATTCTTATCTATAGTTTATCCAATCTTCTTACATTTCTCGAAAAATGTTTTAATTTGATAACACGATTGAAATTTCTGCGGCATTCGAAGGTGTTTTCTTGGTGGCGCTACGGCGGAGGTAATACACTATTTTCTCAATTAATTCCTCGTTATATGCGTCGTGTTGTTCCGTAAGTTTGACGATCGTGACGGACGCCGCCGCTGGTCGGCGGTGGGGTTTATCTCCGTCTAGTTAAACGGATAACGGTGGTTTTGTGTTTTTATCTGATTTTGGGGCTGGTGGTTAGCAACCAGGTAGGGTAAATTTAACCTAATTTTGGGGGGGAGTTATAAGTTATAACCATGGGCCTGATTCTTTCGTCTATCATAAATTCGGATGACAACGATGCAATGTAGGGATTTTTTCAGATTTAATGTATATTTATCAAAAAAATTCATATGATCTGTCAGATAATGCCAGAATGAAACCCTACCAATGTTTTATGAGCTATAGTCATGATATGTAGGGTTTTGTATCTTCTAATAATGTTTTTGTATCTGTTTTTATGATGCATACATGATGATAAGTAATTAGGTTAATTAATTTCTTCTCAAATGGCTTGAAATTCTCAACTATATACATACGCGCAGGAATCGCTTGGCAAAAAGATGAGATTTTGTGTTGATTATACTTGCAAATATTAAACTATTTAATTTAATTACATCAAATGGACAAAAACAAACCACGAAAAGACAGAGACACCGTTGTTGACATCTTAAGCAGTGAAAGTGAATATGAAGAAGACATAGGTAACAAAAGAGCAAAAACCGTTGTTCGATCAGTAGGCAAAATTTCCAGTTTTGAAGGATCAGAAGATGGTGAATGCAGCAGTAATCTAAAGATATCAAGTGACGATGATTATGAAGATATCGAATCATTAACACACAAACCGGTTTTAGAAAAACCACAATTGAAAGAAAAACGCAAGATTTTAAATTTAAAAAAAGCTCCAAAACCACCTAGACCACGTAAAGGTCCTTCACTGGATACAGCTGATTTACAGTTAGTTAAAGAAATTGCTGAACAAACTATGAAAAAGCGTGCACGAGTTGAAAGATTAAAAGCATTGAAAAAAAGGAGGGCGGTTAAATCTTCACCGCCACCAGCTTCTTCAAATATTAGTCTCTTTGCTATGGCGGTTACAGTTCTGTTTTTCATTGTCATAATCTTTCAAGGTAATACATACAAATTTTATGTCATATGATTATATAAAGTGTTACAATGATCAATAATAATAGGCCAAAAAACATTTTAGTACCCTGATAAACATATATTTTCTAGTCTGTCAAAAGCTTCAACGAAAGTAAGTCACGTAAGAAAACGCGATCAAATTAATGAGTCAAGGTACTAAATCTACTATTTTGTCAAGTTCAGGGTACCATTGTTGCATCTTTAATACTCCAGGGTAGTAAAAGACCTAGTCAGCCAAGTTCAGGTACTAAAATGTATTTTGGCCATAATAATATGTTTTGTTTGGTTGCAGGTTTTGGTTCAGGTCAAAGTCAAACATCAAATTTGAGTTTTGATGATCCACCAAAGTCATCAGGAGGAGCACCATCAAGTGGTCTAATCTCTATTCAGCTTGGGAATGACCTATTCGAAAATAATGGTGTTCAACAAATTGCTAAACCACCCAAGTATGTTCCTTTTATGTATATTTTAATATTTTTTTATTAATATCTAAAATGGAAATGGATCAAATAGTTTTTAAGTGAACTAAAGTACTTCCTCTGTATCAAAATAAGTGACACACTTTCCATTTTGGGGTGTATCAAAATAAGTGACACACTTTGAAAACTTTCCTTATTTGGTAAAAATAATGGGACTCATACCCACTAACTATCCACTTTAATAAAGTGAAATTACCCTTTTACCCTTACTTTTACTTTTAAAACTCATTAATATCACTTTATTCAAGAAAGGTGGGACCCATTCTCCACTAACTATGTACTTTAATCTATTTTAACCTCTACTTTAATCTTTTACCTCAAAAAACATGTAAGCCAATTTATATCACTTATTTTGATACGGAGGAAGTATATAATTTATTGATGTTACATGCCTCTGAATTTTACCTCAGGATACTGGCGCAACGAAAGATATATCACATTGCTCCAACTTTTGTGGAACAAAAATCTGTCTCTGACTCACGAACTTCCGGTTGAATGACAAAAAGTCAAACATTTGACCACATACAGATCGATAGTGTTTTTGGCATTCAGGCTAATTGCTAGTTTTCATTGTATATACTAAATTCAGATTGTCTCTAATTTGTAGAACATGCTGTCTTTGTTAATTATTGATTAGAAAATCGAAAATAGAAACTAATCAACTATTGTTAGTTATTTTTATTATAAAATCAACTAAATATATAACCTAGATTACCCGGCGTTATTCATTTCTTTTGAGATCTAGAAAACTGATGACTTCTTAGTATGGATGCGTTTTTCGGAACTCAAAGAAACTGAAATTGAATAAAAAGCAAGACCTGAGAACGGACTGAAATAATGGTTCTGATTCGGTCTGGCTATTTCAGGTGTAAAACATGTTTGAACCATAAACTACATTATCAACCTTGATTTCCAAAGTTTTTTAATTTCCAAAGTTTTGAAAAAGATACGTTAAATTCAAAATTGTCAAATTTTGGTTTTATAATTGAAAAACCGGATCCAAACTGTACCAAAACTGAAACCAGAAAAGACAAAAAATGAGAATCGGGAACCTGCCTGAAAACCGTAAACTAGATTCAACTTGTTCGATTTTTCGTTTAAAAAAAACTTATCCCTACTTCTTAGGTTATGTATTGACAACACAATTGCAAGTATGGTTTGTTTATTAGGAACGACACGTGAGGAAGGATTGTTTTTGTACTTTATTAATTGTATGATCAGAAATGGTTGGTGTACAATTTGGGCCAGTAAAAAATAGTGCAAGTTCCTACACAATAGTTGTTTTTGTGCCCTGATTTGTAACCAAAAGTCCCCATATATTTAAAGCTTGAGTACGTTATTCGATTTTTTTGAAGTAAATAAGAATCTAGATTTATAATATCATAATTCAGAAAGGGTCGAGTTTGAATCTCGTAAGCTGTAACTCTCTGTGTGAAATCTTGTGTTTATCTGCCACATCGTCAAAGGTGGTTCGTGCGGTGTTTGGATCATTCACATAAACAACCGGTCTAAATTGTAAGGTGTCGTGCGGATCTTTAAAACGTGTATACTTAAAAACCCCGTTTGGACTAATAATTCAATTATTCGACACTTTGAGTTTGATGTGAAGATGCTTGAAAGGATTTGATCGACCATTGAAGTAATGATAGAAGTATCTTAAATGTTTGAGTAAATTACACGAATGGTCCCTGTGGTTTACACGATGTTTTGGATTTGATCCCTAAGTCTCAGTAATTACACCCGTGGTCACTGTGGTTTACACTTCGTATTGGTTTTGGTCCTGATAGTGTGCCACCTCTTCGTAACTCTGCATGACCGATAGCATGCAAGGTGGTAAGCTTGTAACAACTAAAACGACGACGTTAGAAGCCAAGCCCGAGGACATAGGGAACATAAGCGGGTTTCCAGGATACTATGCGCGTGCATTAAATGCGGGACGGCGTAGGAGCGCGTAGCAAGGCTTTGTCTGATGGATAATAAAGGTTCGGAGGTCTGTATGGACCGAAGGACTTTAGCGGTACACGGACCGAAGGACTTTAGCGGTACACGAACCGAAGGACGATCCCTCAAGAGTCCCGCCAAAACCTTCCGTCCATAAATAAACGAATCTTCAGGCTGGTAAGACACACACAAACACCCTATCTCTTCCAAATAGTTATCACCTTACTCTCTACCATAAATGTCGACCTAACCACTTAGCATTCAATACACTCGATCGTTTTATCTCATAAATACGAGCACTAACTTAAGCTTCGGAGTGCCTTCACGAGGCGACCCTCGTGAGGCTTCTGACTTAGAGTTCCCCTAGTGTGTGATTCGCAGGTTCCAGGACGAAGCGACGTGTCGTAAGGCTACGGAGAATTTGAGTCGCAACATTTGGCGCCATCCGTGGGACCTCGAACTAAATGGCCCTCGAATCAACGCCGGAGGCGAGGAATCATTCAACTCCACCCAGAAATGATCCCCCATGTTCTCTGCTTCGGCAGTGGTCAATACGACAACCTGTCCTCCTCCTTCGGGATCGGGAAAAGACGATCCCACAAGGGAGGAAATTGAAGAATTCAACCTCTTCTGTCGGTTTAGAAAACTGCGAGACCTGGAGAAGAGCCGAAGGAAGCCGTTGGAAGGAGTAAGCAGGGTTGGTAAAACCTTAACTTACTCTAGTGAAGAATCCACCCAAGAAGAATCCACGGAAGAAGTTTACAAAGAAGAAACTCCCCCACGACGAACTCGGAGTCGGGAGTCAGGAAGAGAAAGGCGAGGAAGACAAACTCCTGAGGGAAGAAGAGAGTCGCCTCCCGAAAGGAGAAGAGAACGGACGCCAGAGGTGGGAAGAGGAAGATCTGCCCCACGCCATTCATCGGAACCTCGGAGCTTCCGATCTCCGTTCACCGACGACATCAACGAAATGCCGATTCCTCCGGGGCTCAAAGGGCCTAGAGTCAAATCTTATGACGGAACCGGAGATCCAGACGACCACGTAGCTAGTTTCCGATGGGGCAGCAGGAGCGGACGGTTGTGGTGCAGGAATTATCATCACAGGTCCGAATGAAGAAAGGGTAACATACGCCCTCCGTTTCAACTTCAAGTGTTCGAACAACGAGTCTGAGTACGAAGCGTTGTTGGCAGGCCTCGGCCTGGCCGGAACCATGAAGATTAAGGATATCGAGGTTTTTATGGATTCCATGTTAGTGGTAAACCAAGTTAAGGGGATGTAAGAAGCCAAAGAGGTTCATATGAAGAAGTATTTGGCAAAGGCCAAGGAGCTGATCGCTCGGTTTGAAGAGTTCAGCATCCATCAGATCCCGAGAACCAAAAATAAGGAAGCTGGTGCGTTAAGTAAAATGGCGTCTATGCTATACTGCCACCTAACCAAGGAAGTCTTGGTTGAAGTATTGCCAAATCGAAGTATAGCTGAAGGAGGGCAAGTGCTGATAGTAGAAACGGAAGCCGGATGTTGGATGACACCTATCCGGAGGTACATACAAGATAAGGAACTTCCGGAATCTAGCAGCGAAGCAAGGAAGGTGCGGACGAACGCAGGAAGGTACATGATAAGTGAAGGGAGACTGTATCGGAAAGGTTTTTCTACGCCTTGGTTGAAATGCCTCAGCCGGAGGGAGTGCGAGGAAGCGATGGTGGAGGTACATGAAGGCATCTGTAGCTCCCATTCCGGACCAAGAGTTTTGACCCAGAAGCTGCTCAGGTCAGGATACTTTTGGCCTCGAATGTCTAAAGATACGGAGGAATATATTAAGAAATGTCCAAGCTGCCAAGCGTATTCAAACGTGCCAGCAACACCTCCGGTCAGTTTAACGAGCATTCACAGTCCATGGCCGTTTTTCCAATGGGGAATTGATATCGTGGGTCCTTTCCCCAAAGCTCCTGGAGGTTTACAATTCTTGGTAGTGGCAGTGGATTATTTCACTAAATGGGTTGAAGCCGAAGCATTGGCATGTATTTCAGGATCAAAGATCATAAAGTTCGTTTGGAAACAAATCGTCTGCCGTTTTGGTCTCCCTCACACCATCGTGAGTGACAACGGAAAACAGTTTGCTCACAATCCTTTTCGAGAATGGTGCGAAAAGTTCGGGGTCCGTCAAAACTTCACCTCCGTCGCACACCCTCAGGCGAATGGGCAGACGGAAGTTACCAACAGAACAATTGTAAAGGGAATTAAAACCCGATTGGATAGATCGAAGAAGGGATGGGCGGATGAACTCCAAAATGTCTTGTGGGCATATCGCACGACGGTACGAAGTTCAACTAAAGAAACTCCATTTAGTCTGGTATATGGTACGGAGGCAGTCATCCCGTTGGAGGTAGTTATACCATCTCCAAGGGTGGAGAATTTTCGTCTGGAAGAAAGCGAAGAAGCACTAAGGTTCAATCTTGATTTGGTGGACGAACGAAGAGAAAACGCAAAGCTTCGTCATGCAGCGTACAAATCATTGACAGAGGCTTATTACAATCGAAAGGTCCGGAACGCGGCCTGCAAGGTGGGAGACCTGGTGCTCCGTAAGAATGAGGCAAGTCTGCAGGTTAAAGCGGGTAAACTTTGCCCAAATTGGGAAGGCCCGTACAGGGTCAGAGAGGCAAGAAGAAACGGTTCTTACATCATCGAAACCCTCGCAGGATCTTTAATCTCACGAACATGGAACATGCGAAATCTACGAAAGTTTCATTTTTAGTGGGACAGAGTGAAGAAGTTTTTCCTTTTGTACGATGCGTGGAACATGCGAGGTCTTCTGCGTACTAATCAATCCTTTACGTTTTATTTTCTTTTCGTATTACGTAGTTAAACAATCATGTTGTGCGATTCGTAAATTGTAAAACATGTTAAGTATTTTATCAGTAAACCTTTCGAGAAAGGTTCCTTTGTTTATCTTAGCCTCTAATAGTTACGACGATAATGAGAAAAAAAACATCGACGAAAGTACTCATAGCTATGGGTAGGCTCCGTAACTTCCAAAGGAAGATACGAAGCCTACTTCCGGACGAAAACCGGAATAACGAGTGAAACGAACTGAAACTTTTCTGCTATGTGAGGGACGCCTTACTAAGCAGGAAAATGCGAAGCAGTAATATTCTACAGAAAACAGATGTAAGAGTTAAAAGTGAACATCACATTACATAAATGACCTAACAGGCCATGATTGTCACAAAAGGAGGATCGTATTCCCATTACAAAACGAAAGCAAAAAAAAAAAAAAATTACAATTACAATGCCTAAGGGTTAAGGTTGCGACCGGAGCTCTCTCCAATGTCTTCCGGACCAGAAGGTAGACCATCCACTAACCTTTTCAAATCGTCCAAACTAACAACACCATCCTCCAATGAACGCATCAGCTCGTAATCAGAAGCAACTAATTGGTTGAAGAGAGTCATAATGTGGTTCTCTGCATCAGGGTGGTTGTGCAACAAGGGGCGAGAGCCAAGTAAGTCCTGATACTCCTTATGAGTATCTAGACAACCTTGGTAACGTCCCAGATTCATACTCTCCTCTTGAAGGGCCACATTCCGGTTCACAAAATCATCAGAAGATAGGAAAACTTGAATCATTCCGGAAACCCCTTTTTGCATCAACCACAAGAAATATTCACGATTAGCATTTGCAGACACCCTCTGATCTTCAACTTCACGCCTCAACCCTTCACAATCAGACGAAGCCTTTGCAAGCTTACGTTCTACCTCGCGGAATTGCAAATCCTTGTCAACAGCAGCACCCTCAAGCTCAGCAATCCTAGCTCCGGAGGAATCCTGAAGCCTTTCCAGCTCCTCAACCCGTTTCTTTCACTCAATGTTTTCCGCGGAAAGACGCTCGAACGATTCCGACAATTGTTTCTTGCTTTCGGCCTCCTTGGCATAAAGAGATTTACACTCTATCATCAGCTTCTCCAAGCGGCCCAAATCCAGGTTTTGATCAGAAATTATCCGTTCACGACGAGTGTGATGCTCCTGGAGCACAGAGAGCATCTCAACGGTGCCCAACAAGTTGCTTTTCATCTTTGCAAAGGTCTCGCCTTCAGAACTCTTGTCCAAAGATCTGGACGGAGGAAGGGTTGAGGTAGCAACAGGTGTCAGAGATGCAGTAACCACAGGTTGAAATTTAGGAGGAAGGATGGTGGAGGCACTTCGGGTAACGGAAGGGCTGGCCTCAACAGCCGAAGAACTCCTCAAAGGCTCAGACCCGGTAGATAAAGCAGCTCCTATTTAAGAAAGGAAAACATATGAGTACGAAGACCCATAAGAAACGTAGGTTGTATCGCGCATACCTGAAAAAGGAGGATTCGGAAGTGAAATCTGACTCTTGATTGGGCGAGGATAGTAAAGCCCCCGAGTAGACAGCGACGATCCGGCACTGGCACCAAATAACCGACTGCTAAAACGAACCACGGCGGATGACCCCAACGACACAGGAGGAAGTCTAGAAATTGGCACAGAAATGGGTTGCGTAGCATCAACGTCAATTACGAGGGGAGCAGTTGAGACAGGCCCTTCATCAGAAATAACATCAGAACTCATCACCACAGTAGAAGTCGAAATCGGAGCATCCGGAGCAATAACGTCATCTGGTAAATCTGCAGCAAAGTTATAAAGGTTAGAAGGCGGAAAGTAATTCTTAAGATAATAAGATTCTTACCTTCTAAGAGCACCTTTCGGCGCTTTGGAGAGGAAGACTGGACGTCCTCAGCAACGTTCCGGCGTCGAGTCGTTTTCTCCGTAGAACCGGAAGGATTTGCTGACCGTTTCCTACGAAGCCTTTGAAGACTCGGTTGCGGTTCGGGAGATGCTGCATCTTCACCTACAAGCTCATCACCAGTGGAGGGATCAACATCGATCCCTTGCACAACTATATGTCTTTCAGGTTCCTGGAAAGACTCGGATGGTTCTGGAGTCGCTTCAGAACTTATACTCTCTGTAGAAGGAGGAAGAAAGGGAGTTATCGGACCATCAATAATAGAAACAGTACCCTTCGGAGGCTACTCTTATCCATTTCCAGACGTTTTAGCAGAGACACGGGGTGGCCGTTGATCTGCCAAATCTGGCGAACGTTCCGACTAAGATAAAATGGGCTCAGATCAGCCATACCCAAAAATGTTTCGTCAGGATCCTCCCAAACAAGTCTTGCAGAGGATAAGCCCCCAATAAAGTTTTTTTCTTCCAGAGTGAGCTCCGGAAGCGGATCGGAAGGCCTCTTCGTAACCACTCCCCATGGCAGGGCAACATCATTAAAAGCAGACCTTTTTACAAAAAGAAACGCAAACTTCCAGTCGTGGATGGAGTCTTTCAGACCTGAAACGCACTCCACCTGCCCTTGGCGATGAGCGAAGGTGGCCCAGTCGGATCGACCTGCCACAATGTAAAGATAGCGGAATAACTTCACGGAGAGAGGGACACCTAAAGCACGACATAACATAATGAACCCAATAATCTTCCGAAGGGCATTGGGTGCAAGCTGTGCGATATGCAGACCAAGATCTTATAGAATAGTCAGAATGAAGTTGTTAACAGGAAAGCGAAGGCCGCCGTATAAAAACTGGAGGTATATGGGTTCATAGCCTTCAGGAGCGGACTTAATAGTATCATCCTCGTCCGGAATGCGGAGGTCAAATTGGGGGTTGATGCGAAAATCCGAGATGATTTGAGGGAGGTCGGAGGCTTTGAGGGAGCAAAAGGTGTTCATTGCGGTTCGTACGGATCGGGCAGATTTGTCAGTTTTTTATGTTTGCTTATCTTTCTTCATAACGCAATGAACCAAGAAAAGGCAATAAGGGGAAGGAGAGAGGGAGCGTAGGGATGGCGAAGAAGGAAACAGGATATATATATAGGGTCGGAATATCAAAAGACGTTTGGGTTATCTTAAAAACCTAACGGTCGAAACGTCACCTCAGCAAGCGGTAATTTTTTAACTCTCCTTCTAACGGTAACTTTTTGCAAGATAATCCGGAGCGATAATTAAGGAGTTTAGTTAAAACAAGACAACCATGGTTAAGTCTTGTCTTAACTAGAGGGACTTGATAGTGTGCCACCTCTTCGTAACTCTGCATGACCGATAGCATGCAAGGTGGTAAGCTCGTAACAACTAAAACGACGACGTTAGAAGCCAAGCCCGAGGACATAGGGAACATAAGCGGGTTTCCAGGATACTCTGCGCGTGCATTAAATGCGGGACGGCGTAGGAGCGCGTAGCAAGGCTTTGTCTGATGGATAATAAAGGTTCGGAGGTCTGTATGGACCGAAAGGACTTTAGCGGTACACGGACCGAAGGACTTTAGCGGTACACGGACCGAAGGACGATCCCTCAAGAGTCCCGCCAAAACCTTCCGTCCATAAATAAACGAATCTTCAGGCTGGTAAGACACACACAAACACCCTATCTCTTCCAAATAGTTATCACCTTACTCTCTACCATAAATGTCGACCTAACCACTTAGCATTCAATACACTCGATCGTTTTATCTCATAAATACGAGCACTAACTTAAGCTTCGGAGTGCCTTCACGAGGCGACCCTCGTGAGGCTTCTGACTTAGAGTTCCCCTAGTGTGTGATTCGCAGGTTCCAGGACGAAGCGACGTGTCGTAAGGCTACGGAGAATTTGAGTCGCAACAGGTCCCTAATACTAACAGCCGTTAAAATTTATTGTTAACTTTTTTTTAATTGACAATTTTACCCCACCATAACCATCTCTTTCCTCATTCCTCTTTCCCTGCAAACAAAAACACATTCAATCGACCAAACCTATAAACACGAAAACGCTGTTATTAAAACTAAACACAAAGACGCACAAAAGGTGCGATTAGTGTGTGTTTTGTGGTGGTCGCCGGATCCGGCGTACCAATTGGAATCGAATCGGAATGCTTCATTTAGTCCGGATCTTCTTTCGTCTCAACAAAATACGTTGCCTAGGTCGCCGGATCGGAAAAACGCGTTTCCGGTCGCACCTGCAAATCCGGCCAAATGCGATCGACCGGAGGAAATTGGGTCACCGGGATACATTTAGAGACTTCGCCAATGAGGGATCTATTACGATAAAATTGAAGCTAATGCGATGTATCATGATCAACGTTTTGCTACATCGGAGGTCCAGGGGTTTTATTTAGGGCATAAAAAGGAGAATAATGTGAGTGCGGTGTTTAAAGGTGAGCAATTGGTGGTGCTTAAAGGTGGTGAGACATCGAAATATGATTCTGAGAGTAAGGATGATGTTTACAAAATTGATTTGAAGCTGAGATTGAAGATTAGGTTCAAAGTATGGTTGCTGAAAACCCCCAAATATACTCTGAAAATTTGAATGTGATTTGAAGGTTCCTTTGAGTTGAAAAGGTAAGCTTTCATCTGAAAATTTTGAACGAACAAAATGTGATTTTGACTGGTAGAGAACATGTTTTAGAGAATTGAGAGCCATGGCGGCGTTGTACGGTGGTCCGTGTGGCGGTTTGTTGTCTAGGTCTCATAACATTACAATTTTTTTAGGTTTGGCGGTGAAGATTCCTTCTTTAGTTGGGACCATGTCGATTTCGGACATGGAAGCGCGGGGATGGGTGTTCCGAGGCGGCCGATGGTGGAATTGAACGGCGACATAAGCGGTGGTAGTGATGGTAATTTTGAAAAGGTAGATAAGTTGGTGGGGAAGAAGTGGGGGTTTGAAATTGAAAGGAAGGATTTCGATTGAGTTGCAGAGCAAATTCATTTGATCAACTTCATATGGATGGATAAGGAAATTCCGAAATTGAGATTTTGAGATGAACAGGGTAGAGCAAGTATATGGACTGGGTTTAATTAACAGGGTGGAGCAAGTATTTCGGGTAATATTCCGCTCGGTAAATTAACGGGGTTTTGATGGGGCGTTAAATTGTTCATTAAACTCAATTTTTAACAGGAAAGATGAAGGAGATGAAGGGGATGATGAGGATGAGGGTAAAATTGTCAATTAAAAAAGTTTAACAGCAAATTTTAACGGAAGTTAGTATTAGGGATCAAAACCACGGGTGTAATTTCTGAAACTTAGGGACCAAATCCAATACTGTTGTCAAACCACAAGGACTATTCGTATAATTTACTCTAAATGTTTTCTTGACTTAAAAAGGAAAAAGGAAACTAATACTCTATCATAAACATTAAGCTAAATGGATTAGCGAAAATGAAAATATTGTAAGATGTCGTGTGGATCTTTGAAACGTGTATACTTGAAAAACTCGTTTGGACTGACTAGATGACTTGTTTATGAGTTTGATGGGATGATACAAGTATTTACAATTATTACAAAACAAATCATTATCGTAAGCAATATCCTCTAGCACTGAATGTAATGGTTATCAAAACTGGTTTTGTTACTGATGTTGGTCAACATCAATTTTTCCTCTACAAATCAAACATATATCAAATCTCGACTAAACTTTTGTAGTGGTAAACAAACTCACAACCAAACCTTAAGATTGATTTTACTAATACATGTATCATTTATCATGTATAATTTACAAGCAACCATTACATACGTACAATAACAATCATCAGTCACCAGAACAACTAAACACACGAAAATGTTATGGAGACACGTCTAGCAAAGGTAAAATAATGGAGGGACACAATAGTTGAATCAGTCATGATGGCTCGCCAACCATCCATTATATACCGTCTAAGGCATTTTAATTGCAAGCGAATGATACAAGATTTTATTGGGAAATACTAATGATTACCCTTAAGGTATTGTTTAAGACAAAAATTAGTGCTTAATAATGTTGTACAATAACTATAAAAAAAACCAGTTATTGAAGTACATTTAAGTAGTATTGCTTTTTAATTATACATTAATCATATCAACTATTTTTAGTAAAGACAATAATTAGCAAATCCCAGTTTTATTCATAGGGATTCCTGATTTATCTTTCGATTACTCGGTTATTGGTATGGGGAATTTTTGTTATATATTGTACACATGAGAAAAAGACTCACCGACAATTAAATTAGCCAGCTGCCCCGTAGAACATGAACCACCGCACAAGACGTCAACTATTCCCACGCGCAGTTTAGTTTTCCACGCGCCAAGACATACAGTGATACACAGTGATAGCGCGTGGAATGTCGGCAGCGAGTGGCTTCCCTGTCGCTTGACGAGACAGCATAACCTCCGGTATATCTGCTCCCGAATCAGTGC
This sequence comes from Calendula officinalis, assembly GCA_963853835.1. Classification (NCBI taxonomy): domain Eukaryota; kingdom Viridiplantae; phylum Streptophyta; class Magnoliopsida; order Asterales; family Asteraceae; genus Calendula; species Calendula officinalis. The sequence continues at coordinate 24,445,622 of OY970825.1, forward strand.
TAACTAAATTTAGCATCTTCCTTCTCTGGATCAACAATGGCGTACTGAACAATATCTCACGATCAGAGAGCTTGAAGCTAGTAAAATACACACACATTGATTCAGTATTTATCGATCCATTTATGTCTCGACAACAACATTATGAATTTCAAAAATGGTGGAACAAACAGAGAGAGAATCACAATAATGACCTAATATTCAACGAAAAAGAAGAAACGCACAATTATCTAGCGGTTGAAGTCGGAGATCCTGTCGGCAATCACAATCAAATAGTTGATAAAGAGCGAGCACGCAGTGCTCGGCAAATCAAACACGTATGGCTGTTGAAATTGATTCAGATAGCTAGTTCGTTTGCTTATGTTACCAATGGCTTCGTTTCGATAGTGAAGACAACTAACCGTCGAATCAACGCCGATTCACCGTCGGAGAGATTGTCGAATCGACCGGAGACGCGATTTTATCGAGTAATTAAGGTGTTTTTGGTGATTGTAGTATTGTTGCTAGTGATTGAGCTCCTTGCTTACTTTAGAGGATGGCATTTTAGTCCACCGTCGGTGAGGAGAGCAGCTGATTTGGTGGAGTATGTTTATGCGCATTGGCTTGAAATTAGGGCAAGTTATTTAGCACCGCCGTTGCAGAGTTTAACGAATGTCTGCATTCTTCTGTTTTTGGTACAATCAGTCGATCGATTGCTTTTAGTGTTTGGATGTTTCTGGATTAAGTTCAGGAAAATTAAACCAATCGCTGAATTCGAGTATTCTTCAAGCTCAGATGATGTGAATCTGGAGGATTATCCGATGGTGTTGGTCCAGATTCCGATGTGCAACGAGAGGGAGGTAAGACAATGTAGGTTTCAAATCTTCATATTTAAAGTTTCAATTTCAATTCTTATGCTGCTTTAATGCTTTACATGATTCTACTCTTTATGTGGCATTAGAACAAATCTGTTAGGACAGACGTTAAACCGCCAGTGAGCTATTTTTCAAAAAGTTAGTTATAACTTTTAACTGTACCAATTAAACTGTTTGTTGACTTTTGTGTGCTTCACCTTATATGAAAAGAATATTTATCCATTAAAATTAAATGCTAATTATGTTTGCCACTAGATATATGCACTAACCTGCAGACAGCCTACTTCAGATTTGACACCACTAGGAATTTGTTATTGAACTTTATCTTAGACAATGACTGACTTTGGTATTTTGGTTTCACAAAGTTGTTTTAAATGGAAATTTTGATAATTGAGATTTGGTAACAAATAAGGTAAGCTTTTGAAAAGATAAAAACCAGCTGTCTCATCTTTTTAAGCTTTTATTTTCCTAAAATTGGTGACAAATAAGGTAGTTTTCCACAAGATCCAATTCAGTAGCTTCAGAAAAGATCAAATTCCAAGAAAATGTGATCAAATTGTGTTATTTTCAGGTATATCAACAATCAATTTCAGCAGTGTGCATTCAAGACTGGCCTCGAGAAAGAATGCTTATACAGATTCTTGATGATTCTGATGATACAACTGTTCAAGCCCTAATTAAGGCAGAAGTGTACAGGTGGCAACATAGAGGTGTTCATATAGTTTACAGACATCGACTTATTCGCACAGGATATAAAGCAGGAAATCTAAAGTCAGCTATGAGTTGTGAGTATGTTAAAGATTATGAGTTTGTAGCTATTTTTGATGCAGACTTTCAGCCAGCACCAGATTTCCTCAAGAAAACTATCCCTCATTTTAAGGTAATATTCTTTTCAAGATCAAAATAGAGGTTATGATGAGGGTAATATAGTCTTTTTAGACCCGAGTTGTGTGTTTCAAACCTTTTTGGGTCCGAAGTGTGTGTTTTTAAGGTTTTGGATGAATTCCAACTCATAACTTTTGGTAATTATAGCAATAAAATTAATGTCCGTTTTGGCAATTATAAATTTTCAAGGTCTGTTTTGGTAATTATGAGTTTTTTGCCAGCCTATTTTGGTAATTACAGTGTTAATTTTTTTTTAAAAAGATATTTGCGCATAGTGCCTATGAAACTTCATTTAATTACCATATTTGCGCATAGTGTATATGGTGACATAAGCATCTAAATTCTAATGTTATGGTTCTAATATTGTTGTAAGAGTTTATATATAATAACCGATTTTTGTGTTGTTTTTTTAGGGGAAGGATGATTTAGCATTGGTCCAAACAAGGTGGTCTTTTGTAAACAAGGATGAAAATCTACTTACAAGATTGCAAAACATAAACTTAACATTTCACTTTGAAGTTGAACAACAAGTGAACGGAATTTTCATAAATTTCTTTGGTTTTAATGGAACTGCTGGTGTATGGAGGATTAAAGCCCTAGAAGATTGTGGTGGGTGGTTAGAACGAACAACTGTTGAAGATATGGATATTGCTGTTCGTGCTTATCTTTGTGGTTGGAAATTTATATATTTGAATGATGTAAAGGTCTGTACATATAGGAAACTTTGAGTTTGTTATTATATTTATGAGCATATATTACATGAGATGATTTTTTTTTAATTAATTTGGATTTTGATTTTTGTAGTGTATGTGTGAGCTCCCGGAGTCCTATGCAGCATACAAGAAGCAGCAGTACAGGTGGCATTCGGGTCCAATGCAGCTGTTCCGTTTGTGCTTTATGGATATAATCCGCTCTAAGGTACGGAAATTTTGTTAAAGATTGCAATCAGCAATACTGAATTATCTCAAAAGTCAATATTTTGATCATATGTTAGTCGATTATTACTTTATAAAAAAGGAAAATTCCTATTATTAATGTGTATAACCTCTTAAATCACATTATTCAAAATATCTAAATAAATTGGCCAAAATACATTTTAGTACCCTGAACTTGGTCAACAAGGTCTTTTACTACTCTGAACTGTTATGGTATCCTGAACTTGACAAAATGGTCGATTTAGTACCCTGACTAATTTGATTGTGTTTTCTTACTTGACTTACTTTGGTTGGAGGTGTTGATGGACTAAAAAATATACATTCGTATCAATATATTGATATTAGAAGCAAATTATGTGAGTAAACAAGACCAAATTAGTGAGCCAATGACCATTTTGTCAAGTTTAGAGTATGATGTTGCATCTTTAATAGTTTAGGAGGATATAATCAGCCAAGTTGAGGATACTAAAATGCATTTAGTAAAGGACATAGTCAATAGGTGTATTCTAACAAATTATGTAACTAACAATGTTGTTTGCTAACTACAGGTAAGCTTGGTGAAGAAAGCAAATCTAATCTTCCTCTTCTTCCTCCTAAGAAAACTCATCCTCCCTTTCTACTCCTTCACTCTCTTCTGCATAATCCTCCCCTTAACCATGTTCCTTCCGGAAGCCCAACTGCCCGCGTGGGTAGTCTGTTACATCCCCATGATCATCTCAATCCTAAACATCCTACCCGCACCCCGCGCATTCCCATTCATCGTCCCCTATCTCCTATTCGAGAACACAATGTCTGTCACCAAATTCAACGCCATGATATCCGGATTATTCAAACTAACCACCTCTTACGAATGGGTGGTTACTAAAAAGTTAGGTCGGTCTTCTGAGTCTGATTTAGTCACGTTTGCTGAAACGCAAGTGGAAACATGTAATGGGGTTAGAAGATCGGCTTCAGAATCAGGTATTTTGGAGTTGAGGAAGGAGAAGAAGAACCGGGTGTATAGGAAGGAGCTTGCTCTTGCGGTTATTCTGTTGACTGCTTCTGTCAGGAGCTTGCTGTCTGCTCAAGGTATTCATTTTTACTTTTTACTGTTTCAAGGTGTTACGTTTTTAGTTGTGGGTCTTGATTTAATTGGGGAACAGGCTAGTTGATATATATATATATATATATATATATATATATATATATATATATATATATATATATATATATATATATATATATATATATATATATAGTTGTGAGTGTAGAGAGTATCATGTAACACTGTGTGTTGAATATATGCAGTTCTTTTGTTAGGGATAGCGGAAAGTTGTGACATTCTTTAATAATGTATTGAGATGACTCATTTTGATATAAAGCATGGTTTTACTTAGGTCTAAAATGTATATTCTTCTTAAGAGTTAAGACTTAAGATGTTCAATTCAATTATACTAGTATAATACCTAGTCGCAGCTACTTGTAACTATATTTGCGATAGTACTTGTGGTGGATAGTAGTATATAATAACAGTAGGTGGGCGGTTAATAAAATTATATAAGTTTAAGCAAATAACAGTGCTACATAATTAATTGAAGTCAAGTATATGAATGTCTCATATTCAATTTTTTGAGTCTCCCAAAATTTTCTAAATGCAAATATTTTCCAAATTAGTAAGTGTAAGATCCTAAATGCATTTTGTATATATAGTAAAGATAAAAGATTTATTGCTCTACATGACCAAATTCAAGTTCACCATCATTTTCATTCACAACCATCCATGGATTTGGGAAAGAGAACTAGACCTAAAAGACAAAACAAAAGACACTAATGTAGGGCAGTCATGAGATCCTTGTATTCGTTACGCCTTGCTGTCAATCGCCATCGATTCCACGGCCTTTGGAGCTGTTTTCTGCAAGAAAAAAGAAAAAAATTTAAAATCAAAATCGCTCTAAAGACACGAGTTGAACAAAGAAAGAAAGAGTGGTATACTTTAGAATCGACTGCTGTTAGCTTAGCAAACATATTTCCATAGAACTTAGCATCCTTCTTGTTATACTCTTTCATCTTCTCCTTCAACAATTTATACTCCAGCTTCACATCCCTAATTACCAACACAAACATGTCAGTAACCCAAAACACTAACCCTACCATGGTTAAAATAACGGTCAACAAATGCATGCCTGTTATCAGGGTCAATTTCAAGTGCTTTCTTTATATCAAGTTCTGCTAAATCCAAATCAGCAAGATTAATGTAGGCTTGAGCCCTCCTATAGAGTGCCTTCACATTCTTGCTCTCAACTTCCAATACCTACAATAAACAATAAGCAATTAACCATTCACACCAACATTCTTGGTTAAATTAAATAAAAATGATACATCTTAGTACCCTAAAGTTGACTGACTTTGTCTTTTACTACCCTGAATAATTAAAAGCCAACATGGTACCTGAACTAGACAATGATTGATTTAGTACTCTAACTCATTAATTTAGTATTGTTTTCTCACGTGATTTGCTTCTAAACTTAATAAATTAAAATGCACATATATAATTTGTAGTCCGTCAAAAACTCCTAGTGATGTAACTCAAGTAAAAAAACATGATCAGATTAATGATTCATTAATGATTCAGGGTACTAAATCGATCATTTTAACAAGTTCATGTACCATATAATTCTGGATAGTAAGTCAGCCAAGTTCATGGTACTAAAATGTAATTTGTGCTTAATAAAAATACCTTAGTGCAAAGCTTCTCAGCCTGTTTGTAATCCTTGAGCTTAAGTTTACAAGCTGCATTATTGAGGTTACATGATACCTTCAACACCTTAGTTTGTTTCTTTTCATCCTCACTAAAATTAGTATCATACTCAATGTATTTAGCAGCCTGAAAGTGTTAGCCGACATTAATAAATTTCTTACAAATATATATTTTTAATTCACAACTGAAAACTGAACGTTTTCACTACCTTTTCATATCGGTTTGCAGCTTTGAGATATTTACCAGCCTTAAAGAAAGCATTTCCTTCTTCCTTCTTTTTACCAGCTGCCTCAATCTTCTCAGGAGTTGTCATATCCCAAGATTCTTTATCCTGCAACAAAATAAGGTTAATTAAAGTTAATAAATAATAAATACAATATATTAATATATCTATGTGGTCCACTAATTAACTCTCACTAACCTTAACAAAAGATACAAGCTCAATTTCATAATTCAAAGTGGAATTAGGAGGAACTACTGCTAATTCTTGTTTAGATTCTGTAGAACCGAAACCGTATTCTGGTGAAACTGTTAAGGTAGCTACTTCCCCTTTCTTCATTGTCAAAACAGCTTTATCAAGCCCATCAATTACTTGTTCTGCAAGAAACAAAATTTAAGTACATATTTTCATTAAAAAATATGTTTTAGTTTTTTCTTCTTGATGGTTTATACTATTATACCTTCATCTGTCTTGAACTCAAAAAGCTCGGTCTCATCATAACCTTTGTTGATGAACACAGTGCCATCTTCCAGTTTACCAATCAATTTCACTGTTCAATTAATAACAACTTATTAAACTCTGCCACGTCAGCAGATGGTAATGTAAAAAAGAAGATTAGAATTTTACAAACCTTGTACTAGAGCTCCTTCATTTGGACGCTCATATCCCTCTCCTTCCTTTAAGATTTTCTTAACAACCTTTTTGTCAGTTGTAACATTTGAAACTGTCTTCCATGAAACAAGCTCTAATGTAATCTGTAGTGTAGCGTTTGGTGGAACTCCAACTTCATTACCAGAAGCTTCTTTTCCTTTTTCCCCAAATCCATCTAAAACAACAACAAAAAACTCGTTTGAGTGATAACTAATAATCCCAAAACTCTGTTTCACTTACTAGAATACTTCACTTACATTGAGGTTTAACCGTGAGAACAACTTTCTCTCCTTTCTTCATTGTTTTCACAGCCTTAGAAAACGCAGGGCAAAAATATCCTACAAAAAATAAGCATGTCAGTGTCCGTACAAAGCAAAAGACACAAAAACATTAGGAAGAACAGGAAAATGAAAATTAGTAAATTACCATCTTGGACAGTGAACTCTACTCCATCTGATTTGGCAACCAAGGTTCCATCCTCTAGTCGAATCTCATAATTTACTGCACAGTAATTAGTAACACATGGAGTTAAGAACTATAAGCTTAAGCTAAGCATGAAATGATGATAAATTAATACCTATAACTTCATCAAGATCTTTAGGGTTCTCCCATTTCTCCCCTTTTGTCACAATCTTCTTGAATATTCCACCATCTTTGCAAATGTCCTTAACGCTTAACCAGGAAAGCAGTTGTACATCGAACTGGAGAGTGGCGTTTGGAGGGATAGTTGGCGGTGAACCGGATTCACCATATGCCAGCTCAGCGGGTATGGTGAAGAGTGCATTCTCGCCCTTTTTCATTGTTTTGATTCCTTGATCCCATCCTTTAATTACTTGACCTATTGATACAGATAACGAGTAAGAAATCAATATTACAGGATTCGTGGTAAAATGTTCACTGCAGAAGGATTCGATTTATAAGATAGATGATCACATAAGTCAAAACAGATATGTAGTCTCCAATTATCAATTCATTTGTTAACAGTTGCAATATTAATCAACAATAGAGTTTAACTCTGAGTTTGATTATGAGTTTATATGATTATTGTAGTTAATCTTCTTGTTGAATCAATTATCACCAGTTACCATTCAACACAACTAAGGATCAAGTTGACAAGTATTATCATATTCATGTAAGTTTTAGCTGAACTGCAATCTAAAAAGCACAACCAAAAACTATTGCCATTAAACAGCTATTTTGGATTCCTAGGTTCGATCGATCATGTATATTCCACATTAATGCATATACATTTGCTAAATTAACACAAAAACAACGTATTAGATCACACTAACAAATTAATTAACTGATATTGGATAAGAATCCTCACCTTGACCAAGAGTGAAGGTGAACGGAGCCCCCCTATCACGACTTGAATCGAATTGAGTCCCATCAAGCAAGGTTCCAGTATAATGAACTGTCAAAAACTCAAATCCAGACCAGAATCAATACACTCAGGAGTTTCATAACAAAAAATCATCAGCAGAAACAAAATCAGCTCGCAACTATACCTTCGACCTCATCGCCATTGTCAGGAGTGTCCCAGCCTTCACCTTCTTTAAGCAGCTTCTTCTTCAAACCTTGATTACCGATCTCCTTTTCTTCTCCAACCTTCAGTGTCGCCGGAGCATCGTACGGTAAATCATCCATCATTCCTCCGTTCATGTCTCCAGCAGCAGCAGAAAAGTCGAAATCATCCTCCATTGTGCTTACGATAGATCAAACAAATATCGCAATTAGAACGCAAATCAACGAAAATGTCGCAAATCCGATAGAACAGATGAAATGTATGAGGGGAATGGAGATTGAGAGGGTTTTATAGACGGATTTTCGGTAGATGTGAAATGGTTCTAGAGTGTTCTGAGATGGATTATAGAGAGTAAAATGAGGTAGGGCCAGGATTGTTCGAGAGATATCACGTATTCCGTATTCGTTTGCGGGAGTACGTGATCCCCTGTGTGCGGATCACAGGTTTGCTGGTGGACACTTGTTTTAATCCAACGGTCACCATGCTGTATTCTTTCTTTAAGCTAATTTTTACACATAGTTTTACATCAAAGCAGAAGTGTCTTAGGAGGTGCAGTTGTACAGGGCCCATATTTTATAGCGGTCCAATTTTTATATCTATTATATATATATAATATTAAAATTTAAGCTAATTTTTTTAATTTAATAGAAAATAAATTAGAAAGTCCAAATTTTTATAAAAATCTGGTATTCAGGAGGCTGCACCCTCATTAAATTATACTCCGTATCATTTTATTCTTTTTACCACACTTTAGTTCCATCCCTCATTAAGATCATATGTCTCATTTGTCATAAAATTATCAGTAAAGAAGAAATCACATCTAAGAATTGACTTAATTTTTTGTAGCATTTACAAAAGAACCTACGTATTAAGGGGAAAAAAATTAATACACAACTTTTTACTAGATTGAGGATTACTGAATAAGTAATGATAGAGATGTCTGAAATATCATTCTAATGATAGATCTAATCCATTTCTTAAAATGGTATTTCTCCACCGGGTGGTCGACCTCGTAATGTTTTCGACTTAACTACTTGTGATATGTAGGCAGGTGGTGTAATAAATATACAATATGAATATGCGACGAACTCAAGTCGTGGTGTTCATTATAAATATAATATTGTTCATCATTCTATGCCAAAATACTATCTCTACTTCTCTAGTGAAAGATACATAAAGAAAACTACTTTACTTGTAACTTGCAAATAACCGGCCTTATATAATTATATATACCTAATTCACAATCGACAGTTAGTAAGCATACTTTTGTATACTCATAATCAAGAAAATGATCACTATAAAAGAAAATGCTTTGGTTTGTAACCGGACCAATCCGATCTAGTCAAGCGAAACAACTCAACCAACCTAATTATTTATAGTGTCGGGTTGCAAATTAGATTTTTTGGCTCCAAACTTGAAGATTATACAAGTACAGGGTGCTAAATGTAAATATTAGAACTTAGAGGTTTCAGATGTAAATATTTAGTTAGTTCGTTATTCTGTATTTAGTCTTGCTGAGAACGTGTATTACAGAACAATCAATAATATTACACATTTTTCTCTCCAAATTCTCTTACGTTCATATGGTATCAGAGCACGCTCCTCGCGAATTTTAGGTCTATTTGCCTAAATCAATTGCAATTTGCGTTGTATAATTTGGATTCGATTGAGGATTTAGGGATCTTGCTTAACAGTTCTTGTTAATGGCGATTCCAGATCTTACTCAAGCCAGAAACAGTACGAATAGTACAAATGTGTCCAATTCGATCAATGATCCGTTGTATATTGGGAATTCTGATCATCCAGGAATGGTTCTGACCAACACACCTTTTAATGGAAGTAATTTCTTGGGGTGGAGTCGAACTATTAAAATGGATTTGGGTGCTAAACTGAATTAGGGTTTATAAATGGCAAATGCATCAGGCCAAATACTAAAGGCGAGAATCTACAAAAATGGATCAGATGTGATTATATGGTGACATGCTGGATCCTAAACTCTATGACCGCTGAATTATCTGAAGCTTTCCTCTATGCACAATCGGCTTCAGAGTTATGGAAGGAAATTGCTGAAAGATATGGTCAAAGTAATGGTCCTCTCATATACCAACTTCAAAGAGAATTGGCCAATGTAAGTCAAGGAAATTTAACCATTGCTGCTTATTTCAATAAATTGAAAAGATGTTGGGATGAATTGCACAATTTAAATGGTATTCCCGCATGTTCTTGTGGTAAAATGCAAGAATGCTCATGCAATTTAGTAGATAAATTTCTAGAAATTGAAGGAAGATCCAAGTTAATACAATTTCTGATGAAACTAAATGATGATTATGAATCTGTTCGAAATCAGATTTTAGCAATGGATCTGTTGCCTATTGTTAACAAGGCATATTATATAGTTCAACAAATTGAAAAACAGAAACAGGTTACCAATCATTTGCCTGAACCCATGGCTTTCTTTGCAAATATGAATCAGAATAAAAATAATAAAAAAGATGTTAGAGGAGGACGATATGATGTAAAAGGTTTTAGACATTGCACACATTGTGATCAAGATGTACATAGCAGTGATCAATGCTTTAAAAAACTTGGCTATCCTGACTGGTATAAAGGCAAGAAGAATACAAAGAATGGTAAATTTGTTGCTAATGTGATGGATTTTGGTCAAGAAACACCATTTGATATGAGAACTGAAAATGAGGTACAGAATGAACAAAATCTTCCTGGTGTTGATCAAAAGCTTGTTGCAGCTGTTTGTCATGAGGTAATGCGGATGTTCAAAGGCAAGAATGCTGTACAAGACACTGGTGCTTCTACTTCAATGCACCATGCTGGTATGTCATTACATGTTAGAACTTTTGCTTTGTCATCACAAAGTAATGGTATTAAAATAAATGAATGGATAATAGATACAGGTGCTTCTGACAATATGAGTCCCCATTTCACTTTGTTCAAATCCACATTTAAACTAAAAAATCCCATTACTGTGCATCTACCTGATGGTACTTGTAAACTGGTCAATACAGCAGTACATATTCTGTTAACATCTTCTGTTATGTTAATGGATGTGTTATATGTTCCTGAATTTAAATTTAATTTGCTGTCAGTCTAAAAACTCCTCAATTCTCAAAAATTCTTTGCTCAATTTTTTTCCATCTTACTGTGTTTTCCAGTTGCTTTCAACTAAAGCAGTTGTGGTCGTGGGCAAGGGTTCACAATGCTTATATACTTGCACCTCTTTGGATCCATCATCACCTGGAAAACCTACTGTTAATTCCATCAATGTTTTTGATTTTAACAATGTTTCTAGCAATTCTTCATTGCATAGTAATGCTGTAGATTTACATACTGTTCATGCTAGATTAGCCCATTTATCCATGTCTAAAATGGTTCATTTGCATGATTGTAAATCTTTCAATAAATCTGAATTTTCTTGTGATAGCTGTTTGCTTGCCAAATTCCATAGATTGCCTTTTCCAAAACATATCAATTCTACTTCCAATAATTTTGAATTGATTCATGTTGATTTATGGGGACCATATAAAGCACCTGCACTTAATGGTGCACACTATTTTTATACCATTGTTGATGATAAAAGTAGGGCTACATGGACTTATTTGGTTCACACTAAATATCAAATTTTAGGAGTTTTATCCTATTTTATCAAGTATGCAGAAGTCCATTTTAATGCAAAATTCAAAATTTTAAGATCAGATAATGGGACTGAAATTGTAAATCAGAAAATGTTATGTTTTTTGAATAATAAAGGTATTATTCATCAAAAGTCAATGGCTTATACACCCCAACAAAATGGGGTAGTAGAACGAAAACACAGACATCTATTAGAAACAGCTAGGGCAATTCGGTTGCGTGCTAATTTGCCTAAGAAGTTTTGGGGAGAGTGTATTCTTGCAGCAACCTATTTGATTAACAAAATGCCCATGAAACAATTATCTTGGAAATCTCCATATGAAATTCTTTTTGGGAAATCACCATCCTATGACAACTTGAAAATTATTGGATGTCTTTGCTATGCAGCATCTCTTAAACCTCATAAAGACAAATTTGATCCAAAGGGAATTAGATGTGTTTTCATAGGTTATCCACCAGGACAGAAAGGATATAAGCTGTATAATTTGGTCACTCATGAAGTTTTTCATAGTAGAGATGTTATTTTTAAGGAAAATGTGTAACGACCCGAAATTTGTAAATAAACAAATTATATAAAAATATGATAAATAAGGATAAATCATTTAAAACATGTGGGAATTAGTTTCGTGTCATTTGGACATCGTATGAGAATGTTACGGACGAAACCGTGTCGAAAAGGACAAACAAAAGTGCATACCTGCACATTTTCGTGTCACGAAGATTTGGGTTCGTGGCACGAAGTGAGACAGAAACTTGTTTTCGTGACCTGCTGAACGCGAAGTTTCAGTTTCGTGCCACGAAGATAGCCCCGCCAAACCTCGTGCCACGAAGAATTTATTTCGTGCCACGAAGGTGCCTAGACAACATAAAAACGGAAAAACCTATGGTTTTGCTCATTTTTCACCCCCATTCTTGTGCAGCCGATTTTTGAGAGCCTTTGGGCGATTTTGGGGTTCTAGAGCTCAAATCTTCATCAATCTTGTGGATCTTAACATCAACGGTAAAAATTGTTGATCCTTGATAGTTGGTAGTTAGTTTGTGAGCTTTATATGGGGAAAAATGGTGATTTGGGTAACCTACCAAGTGATCTTTGGGGAAGATGACTAAGATGAGTGTAGAACACTCATTGTAAGCTTGTAAACATTGTGTACAAGTTGGATTTGAGATTTGTTGATGGAAATCTTGAACTAGGGTTTGAGATTCCACCAAGTTGGATGAACTTGGTGGTTAAGAAGGTTATTTTGGTTTGATTAGTGACTAGTTATGGATAATGACTAGTGTTTGTGGATATGTTGATGATAGGTCAAGAAGACCTAAGGATTGATGGTGCTCCAATGGTGGGAAGCAAGGATTCGTGTTGGTAAACACGATTTGGATTTAGCTTGGCTAAGGTGAGTAAATGAGACTTTTACTGAGTACATAACAAATGATTTTGAAAACTATGATGTTTTATGAGTCTTTATTAATAAATGTTTTTAATAAAGATATGAATGAAAAGATAAGAAAATTCAAATATTAGACTATCTAAGTATGTCTAAATGACTAATAATTTTGAAAGAGATCTTGATAATGAGAAAGTGATTAATAATTCTTTATTAATATGATGTATGATTAAGAGTATGAATTAGAAAGTAAGATATTTGGTTTATTAATAATATGTATTAATAAAGCTAATAACAATGATTTTCAAGTAATCAAGTATTGATTAGTATATTATACTAATAAAAGTAGTGATTTATTTGCTAGGAGAATAAGTATAAAGTGACTAGAGATGGATTTATATTCTAGTCAAAGAGAAGTTAAAGTAATATGACTTTTGATAAATGATAAATATGTTTTATTAAATAAAGGACTTGGTAAAGTCAATATTGAAATTGAATAAGAAACAAGAATAATATGATAATTAGAATAGATACATTCTAATTTATGTTTGAGCATGTATTATTGGGGCATAAGCCCGTATTTGATTATTTCAATTTGTGTTGAGAAAAGGATCCGGATCATAGATAACCCACAAAAGTTGGGGGAGTTAGTGACACCTACTTGGGGAGGTACCACCCTGCGCAAGAGTAGCATGTCGAGAAATAGATAACCCGGAAAGTGGGGGAGTTTCAGATAACCAGGAAAGCGGGGGAGTTTCAGATAACCCGGAAATCGGGGGAGAAATAGATAACCCGGAAACGGGGGAGTTTACCTAGATAACCCACATCAGGGGAGTTTGCTACGGAGAGGTCCGTAACGTATGTGATAAAGTAGATGTAAGCACTAGTTAGCTTACCAGTATGTGATTTTGATGAGAGTAAGCTTATGGTTAGCTTACTAGTATATATATGAAAATGATAAGATCACGAGTTAATAAGTAATCAACGAATAAAGAAGAGTAATGAATATGACTTTTATTATATTTGAGAATGGGTCAAAAACCCATGTATCTCACGAGACTATTTTGTCTCACGTACTACTTTGTTTTTGGCTATGCACTCAGCTTCGAGATTGAGGGATTAGAAGGTCGCGATAGAAGTGGCCTAGTGTTGATTAGCTCGGGAGCTCGTAGGTAGATCCCGTGAATCCTATGGTTATGATATTACATTGTAACACCGGTTTTAATACTCTGATAAACTTTCGAATTTTTTTTTTGTTAAACTGTATTTTGGGATATTGGACTTTGTAATATTTTTATTTAAAAATATGATTTAAATGATGTTTAAAAACTGAGGTGTTACAACTTGGTATCAGAGCTATAGTTTAAGTGAATTAGGTAGGTTTGACCTCTCTAGTCTTAAGTTATGCTAGTAGGACCATATGTTTCCATAGGATGTCCATGTTTGGTCTTTTGAGACCGTAAGGTGTATGTATGGTAGGGTCGATCCCTAAGAGAAATGTCATGTTTTGAACTTTATGGATTGTATTCGACTGTTGAGTCGATCGTTCGAATATTGATTATTGAATATATTGGTACAACAAAAGTGTGAACACGAGAAGAGGATGAGCTCCTCTGAGTCAGGAAGAGAAATTAAATTGATTTTCGTCATGTCGTGGTGATGATAGAGAGGGTTCCGGTTTAGATGTAACCCGACCCCGATAACTTTGGAAATTATCCGGAATCTGTTAAATCAGATGGAAGTAGTAGTGAATAAAGATGTGAGCCGGATCGTGGATGACTGGACGAATGATGATAGGCGGGATGATTCTAACAACCGTAAGAAGAATAGGTCTTCGAGTAGTAAGGTTGGTGTTGAGAAGTCCTCGACAGAAGAGGGTAGTGATTCTGAATCAGAAGAAATGGAAAGATGTCCGTTCGAGACATTCATGGCGTGTAAGCCGATGCGTATTTGGGAAGTTCCAAGCCGAAGGTGGCGATTCGGTGGATTCGTGGAATGAAGCAAGTGCTAGAGAGTAGCAAGTGTTGGAGGAAGATCTGGTAACTTTTGCACCTCGGTTATTGAAGGACGAGACGTCGTTGTGGAAGAATGTGATGTACGAAAGTTTGGAAAGAGAATATGGTACTAGGTGTCATGGAAGGAGTTCGTGAGTATATTGATAGGGAAATTTTGTCCCGAAAGAGTACTTGGAAGAATCTCTGAGAGAATTTATTGCTAGGATTGTGGAGAAGGTAATTCAACGAAAGATCCATGAAGCGTCGTCAAGTGGAGAAAAGACGAAATTCCATAGTAGCTTGGAGAAAACAAAGAAAGAGAATCTCACTCAAAGTTCGTGAAATCATAGTGATGATGGAAGGTGCAAAAGTGGGGCAAGCGTTTGATGGGATAAATCCAGTTATAAATAAAGCTCCTAAATACTACTACTCTAGACCACCACATTCATAGGCAAGTATACCTAATCGTGGGTAATATAGGTTAGGTAAGTATTTCGGGTTATTGAATCCACAGGGAACGGTTTATGTAATCCAGTTAAAGCAAGCTAAAGAATTAATCAAGGAAAGAGTGTTGATCATGTTTTGATTTTTATGAAACGTAATTAATAATTAAAATGACAAAGAACGCAAATTTGGACGTTGATTTGAGATTTAAGGGATATTCACTATGTATGGATTCATCTAGTTCTAAGCATGGTTATTAAGCACCGGCTAGTTTAATGTTCTAGAAGTCACGGTATTAGATTTCTCTCAATCCTATTTAATAAACTAATTACAACTAATAGGAATTTCTTCTCTCAAAATTTATAACTAATCACACTTCTACTTGTTGAAATTACCGACTTGAATTACCTAAGACTTCTAACCTAGAATTTTCATTACTAGGGTTGAACTTGTTTAATCTAACTTATTGGAATCTTGTCTCTAATCCCTATTTCTAGTGAATTACCAACTAGGTCATAAATGAAAAGTTGGGGAAGTAATCAGTTAAACTAAGTGATGTCAATACCTAATTAAATCAATTACCAATGATAAAGAAATGAAAATTCATAGATTAAACCAAAAGAGTAATTAAACATCAACAATTGTTTGAACATAAACATAACCCTAAAATTAAACCATACTTAATCCTAGAATCATCCAAACATAATGAATATAAAGATTACTAGCACATAGACATGCTAGAAATCGACAAACAAGAATTCAAAGGTAGAAATACAACCATGAAATTGTTCCGAAATGATAAGAAATCAATAATTGCTTGTTTTGTTGAAGAAAACCTTGAAGAATTGCTCCCAAATTCGTCCTTCAACTGCCCAAACACGCACACGTTCAAAAGATAACTGATTTCTTGGACTTGATCTGCACTTTAACATGTTTTCGGACGCATAGTTCACGATCGCGAACTATTGTTCGCGTCGTGAACTTCAATTTATGCAGAATTCCCGATCGTTAACTCAGATTCCCGAACGTGAAATGCAAACAGAAAATTTGGGTATTGAACGTGAACTAGTTCACGTTAAGTTAGCGATCGGGAACTTTTTCAGTCTTCAAATCTTGTATTTTTTCTTGTCTTTTGACCCGTTTTTAACATCTTTTCCGCTATATCACCTGAAATGTAAAATAAACACAAGATTGAGTAATATCACATGTATTTGCTTCTAAAACGTACTCAAAATGGGTGATATTGACGGGTTTGAATGTGTCTAAAAACGTCAATATCAAAATCCCCACACTTAAACTTTGCTTGTACTCAAGCAAATCATCAATTAAATAAATTTCACTAGCCACAGTTAAAGATCATGTTATTTGACATTTCTTTCAATGTATGACTCAAACAAAAATCGGAAAATTATTTATTTAGCGGATAAAATTTGTTAAGGCTTTTATATTAGGATTTGTGTACAGCGTTAACCAACTCTATATCATTTTAATCGACTTTCAGTCAACCTATTAAACCTTTGCTAGCCTAAGACCTACTCATTCTTACATAACCTAAAAGTTTAACTTTTTATGAAAACTCCCGACCTCAAGGTTTATTGTTGAAAACTTAGTTTAAATTTTTTACCAATGCAACTATTCATTCATTTCATGCATTTTTTTTTTTTGCATTTGTTCAGTTTTTTGAGTTTTTTTAGATAATTAAGCTTGGGTCATCAAACCATTCACCCCGACTTTCTAATAAACCCATATAATATTTTTCTATTATAG
The DNA here is from genome assembly GCA_963853835.1 of Calendula officinalis. NCBI lineage: Eukaryota > Viridiplantae > Streptophyta > Magnoliopsida > Asterales > Asteraceae > Calendula > Calendula officinalis. The sequence goes on from OY970825.1 coordinate 24,462,661, forward strand.
ACTTTGTCCGAATTTACTAGGCCGAAGGGGTTCTCACCAAAGCAAAACTTCCATTCATCAACTTAATATTAATCATCGGCTTTTCACCGATTCTTAATTCAATACACAAAGGATTTTTTTAAACTAAAAGTCCAATCTCAACCTATTTTTGTCAGGGATTAGCTTTGCCAACTCTAATTTCCTAAAAAGTTAAAGTTTTAACTTGTGCAAGACCTATTGTATTACTTAAGCTATGAAAGATTTAATAAATTGCTAAAAATATTTTTTAAAATAATAGAAAGCCACAAACTTTGAACATAAAAACTAGAACAAATTTTATCTTTAAAATTGAAATATTTTTCCGGGTTTGTTTTTCCTCATAACATCGAGAAATGTCTAAAAGAATTTTTTGGCTAACGTAAATAAAAGTAATTTACGTTTATTTAGATGATTTTTTTTTTCGAGATTTCACAAATTTTAAATGGTGGATTTTTATACACCCCCTTCCCACACTTAAGTGTTTGCATTGTCCCCAATGCAATAAACTTGACAAAATTTAGGAAATCGAAGTCATAAGAAAGTATACGACCTGAGGATGTGTTGTGTTCATTGTTGGTGGATTTTTGAATTCCGGAGCAATATACAAGATCCCGCAACAATCAGCAATCATGATGAGCACCTAAAAACAAAAGAACAAAAACATAAAACGTTTTATTTATTTATTTTATTTCTGCTGCCTTCATTGCGGTGGTGGGTAAGGACGGTACCAAGTATTGGAGTCTTGGTACCAAGCATCGTAATCTGGGTAGTTCAGTGGTGCGGGGTAGCTCGGTGCCCAAGTTGGCAAAGTGGAATAATCAAAGGGTGGAGGACGAATAAATTGATCGGGATATAAGTTATAATTGGCAACATCGGTTTGCCAATTCATTTGTTGACCGACCCGCATCTGATTGTAGTATGACCTTTGCATATGATTTTGGACATTTGATTGCAAATGGTCGTTGGATGATCGGACATAGGAAACATCGACTTGCATTGCATCCATCCTTTCGACCATTTGATTATACGAAAAGTAAGGATCGAACGAGGTTGTACCCGACCCGGATCCCGAGGCGCCCGAATGCCCGAATTGGGGACCCGTTGGTCCCGATTAACCAAAGTCTTGACCCGCCACGGGTACTTCGTTACCCGGCGCATCGTCCATAGCCACATCATCATCATCATCATCATCACTACTACTACTACCCTCCGGTTCTTCCACATCGGTATGTTCATTCCAAACATAATCACCCGCAAATTTAACAATTACATGCATACCCGATAACAATGTCTCATCCATTGACCACATAGGTCGATACGTCAAACTATCCCAAACTCGTTGAGGAATGGCAATTGCGGCTCGGGCCAAACGTGTAATATAATGACCGACACCCATCAGACTACTCCCCTTTAGCCCCTTTGCTACCATGCTCAAAAATTTTGCGATCACAAATGGAATATTCGTTCTCGCATTCTTGTCTATCAGTTGGTAGAGCAACCACATATCATACTTGTTGACTTTTTCGGGACCTTGGTTACGGTGGCGGATAGTGTATGAAATCATCCGATGGAGATAACGATGGGTGTCATTCTAATGCTTGACTCTTTGGTATGAGCCATTCGGTAATCACCTACCCCAATTTGACGCCAATACCCATCAACATTTTTAACTTCATTGGTTGCACACCACTTCATATAATGATTAAAGTTCCTGGCTGTGGTTTCTTCTTGGGTATATATACCTAAGTTGATAGCAAATTGAATGAGGTTACAGTGGACCCATTGGTTCGCCACTCGATATTGGATACATAGATCACGAGGATTTTTCATTGCTACACGGGGTTCAAATTTGATAGTAGAGTAGAATTCGAGGAGGAGCTCATCATAAGTTGGCTCATTAATGAGGAGAGTTCTCTCCCACGCCCGGCATGTAAAAAGCACATCGCCATCATGATCCTTGTGATAACGAACCAAGAATTCTTCAATTGCTGCTCTTTGACCTACAGCGTCTAATAACTCCAAATCTGGGCACCTTCCAACTGCTACTTGTTTATGTGAAAGTTTATTTCTCCTACTTTCACAATCCCGTGCTAGTTCTTCTCTAGGTGCATTATCGAAATTTAGGAACATGTGTGTCCTATTAACTTTAAGCACGACCGGGAACCCATCGGCTAGGAGTGCGGGTCCCGGTGCAGGTACAGGTGAAGGTGCACGACCACGTCCGCGCCCGCGGCCACCGGCCGATGAAGAAGCATCGGTCTTTTGTTGTTTCTACATCAAAGACAATCATCACAATGTTAAGAATCTAAATATGAAATAATAGAAGGGTGTCCAATTATGTATAACATGAAATGTAAATGACGTTACCCCTTCCCACACTTAATTTTAAAAATAAGAAAATTAAAAATAATATTAAAGATTTGACATTGTTAATTATATTTTATTTCAATTTGTTTTAAAAATTAAGTGTTCTAAATTTATTAACATTGTAAAAAAAAATATTGTCTTTGTTAATATTTATGACATAATTGAACAAAAGACGTGACATTTGGTGTCCAAATTTATCCAAACCAAGTTATTAAACTAGTCATCTTAAAGATTGAAAATTTAAGTATGATAACTAGTTTAACAACTTAAATCCAACTTAAACACTTGCAAAAATTCGAGATTTCCCCCGAATTTTTCACAATTTCTCCAATTTCTTAGAATGTAGGTCTTGAAATCTACTAATCTTAAGAGATTTTAACTAACTAAACACAAAGATTGTGGATTTCAACTAGGGTTCAACTACAAATCAACTATTAAGCACAAAGAACTAAGATTTATCTCAAAAACTTCAAGAACAATTCAACATTTTCGGACCTAATACCGAAAGTTTTGACAAATCTGCGAGAAAAGTAGAAGAACTAACCCTTGGAGCCATGAAGATGAAGAATTGATGAAGAAATCGGAAGATTTAAGCAAGAAAAAGATGAAATCAGATGGATTTGGAGGAGCTCTGCACCGTCGTTCACGATTTGGGATTCTAGGGTTCACGAATGGAAGAAGCTGGAAAAGAATGACGTATTTAAAGCTCGCGGAGTTCGCGTCGGCAACTACTTCCTGATCGGGAACTATGACGGACCCGAATGGGTCAAACCGGGTCGACCCGGATCCGAAACGTGAACCGAAACGCGAACCAAATGTTAACTCTTCATGACCTAGCGCCCAACTCCCTGTTCGGACTTCTCGATCGGGAAGAAAAGTTCACGACGTGAACTTTCCTTCAAAGTCACACTTACGGATTTTTTAAGATGCAAGCAGAAATTACCAAATGAACACTCACCAAACGTTTTAACAAGCAGAAATAAAAATAGCACAAACGAATAAAAATAATGCAGAACGGAAAGGGAATAAACCACAATACACACGGGTTGCCTCCCGAGAAGCGCTTCAAAGATTATTGAGTCTAAAGCTCGACTCGATGCTACTCTCTTCTTACTTACGAGCACCAACCGAGATGAAATGAATCACCTCCTCTTCTTCCAACTTCTCCTTCTCAAAATTACCATCTCCCTCATGAAAAAGTTTCAAACGGTGACCATTATGCTAAAACAACCACTATCACAAATGAGCTCGACATACCCGGATGGGTTTGGTTGAACAACGGTGTAAGGACCGGCCCATTTGGATTTCAGTTTTCCGGGAGAAAACTTATAACGAGATTGATAAATTAAGACTTTATCTCCCGGTTTGAAACATTTGAAGGTTTTCAATTTGTTGTCATGCCAACGTTTCGTATTTTCTTTGTAAATTTGAGAATTCTCGTAGGCATGAGATCTTTCTTCGGTAAGAACGTTTAATTGGAACTTGCGGTTGTTACCCGCCATGATTACATCCATGTTACATTCTTGAAGAGCCCAAAAGGCTTTGTGTTCAATTTCGATTGGAATGTGACATGCTTTCCCATAAACCATACGGTACGGGGTGTAACCGGTTGGCGTTTTAAACGCGGTTCGGAATGCCCAAAGAGCATCATCCAATTTTTGGGACCAAATCTTGGGATTTTTATCAATTGTTTTCTCAAGGATCCTCTTTAGTGCTCGATTAGTGTTTTCAACTTGTCCACTTGTTTGTGGATGATAAGAAGTTGAAAAACGGTGATGGACACCAAATCTTTGCAAAGTTTTCTCCATTAAGTGATTGGCAAAATGAGTGCCCCGATCACTAATGAGAGCACGAGGACAACCGAACCTACAAAAATCTTGAACGAATTTGACTACGACCCGGGCATCATTTGTTTGTAATGCTTCTGCCTCTGCCCATTTTGAGACGTAGTCGACAGCTACCAGAATGTACTTATTACCATAGGAGCTCGGGAATGGGCCCATGAAATCAATGCCCCAAACATCGAACACCTCACAAACTTGAATGCTATGTTGAGGCATTTCGTCTCGTTTGGAGATGCTACCCGTTCTTTGGCAAGCATCACAAGCCTTGACCAATTTAAATGAGTCTTTAAAAATTGTTGGCCAATAAAATCCCACATCTAAAACTTTCCGGGCGGTAAGGTTAGGACCGAAGTGGCCCCCGGTGGGTCCCTTATGACATTCGTTGAGAATAACATAAGCTTCCTCACCGGACACACATCGTCTATGAACAAAATCAGACCCGACCCGGAATAAGTAAGGATTCTCCCAATAATAGTACTTGAGATCCGAGAAAAATTTCCCCTTTTGTTGATGAGTTAAACCCTTTACAAGGACACCCACCGCCAAATAATTTTCCATGTCGGCGAACCACGGGTCATCAGACACTTGTAAAGCATTTTCATCACATTCCTCCAAATATGGATTTTCGAGGCGGGATAAATGATCGGCTGCAAGGTTTTTCGCCCCTTTCTTATCCTTGATCTCAATCTCGAATTCTTGCAAGAGGAGAATCCAACATATGAGTCGAGGTTTGGCGTCTTGCTTAGGAAAGAGATGTTTTAATGCGGAATGATCGGTGTAGACAATGGTTTTCGACAACACAAGATAGGGTCAAAATTTGTCAAAAGCGAACACAACCGCAAGTAATTCTTTTTCGATGGTTGTATAGTTCACTTGAGCACCATTGAGTGTTCGGCTAGCGTAATGGATTGGTTGAAAGTGATTGTTCTTTCGTTTCCCCAACACCGCACCAAGTGCATAATCACTCGCATCGCACATCAACTCAAATGGTAATTCCCAATCGGGAGAAACCATGATCGGAGCCTTGGTTAGTTTTTCCTTTAACAAATTAAAGGATTCCACACATTCATTTGAGAAAATGAATGGTATATCCTTCTCAAGTAAATGGGTCATGGGTCGGGTGATTTTTGAAAAATCTTTAATGAACCGACGGTAAAAACCCGCATGACCAAGGAAACTCCTAACGACTTTCACATTCGAGGGCGGAGGTAGCTTAGATATGACATCTATTTTAGCTTTATCTACCTCAATTCCCTTCTCAGAAATTTTATGTCCTAACACGATGCCTTCACGCACCATGAAGTGACATTTTTCCCAATTTAGCACTAAATTGGACTCCTCACACCTTCTCAATATTCTCTCAAGATGTGCTAGACATGAAGTAAATGAGTTCCCGAAAACCGAGAAGTCATCCATGAATACTTCCATACAATCCTCTATCATGTCCTGGAAAATAGCCGTCATGCAACGTTGGAACGTGGCCGGAGCGTTGCATAAACCAAACGACATTCTCCTATAAGCAAATGTGCCAAAGGGGCACGTGAATGTAGTTTTCTCTTGATCTATGGGGTCGATTGGGATCTGAAAATAGCTGGAAAAGCCATCGAGGAAACAATAAAAGTTGTTTCCCGCGAGTCGTTCCAACATTTGATCAATGAATGGTAAAGGAAAATGATCCTTACGGGTGGCATCATTTAGCTTGCAGTAATCAATATACATGCGCCAACTCGTGATAGTTCGAGTAGGGATTAGTTCACCCTTCTCATTTTTGATAACTCTCATACCCCCTTTTTTCGGTACAAATTGTACCGGACTCACCCACGGGCTATCGGAGATAGGGTAGATGAATCCCCCATCAAGAAGTTTAAGAACTTCTTTCTTAACCACATCTTTGACATTCGGGTTCAGTCTTCTTTGCCTTTGCACACTTGGCTTGAAATTTTCCTCCATGAGGATTTTGTGTGTACAATAGGCGGGATTGATACCCGGAATGTCAGCCGTTTTCCAAGCAATGGCTTGTCTATGAGTTTTGAGAATTTTAATAAGATCGGTTTTTTCGGTGGAGGATAACTTAGATGAAATGATGACCGGAAGATCGGAATCACCTTCTAAAAAGGCATACTCTAAATGGTTTGGTAAAGGTTTTATCTCTAGATTAGGTGGCTCTTCTAAAGAAGTTTTGATTCGAAGGTTGTCTTTAGGGTCAATTTTCTCAAAAACAACATCGCCTACCTCGGATTCCTCACTATCTACATGAAGCAAATCCTCGAACTCTTGGAGATCTCGGATTGTTTCATCGGAATCAATGGTGAAATCACCTTTTGTGGTGACATCATCACAATCGAGGTCGAGAAAGGAAGTAACCTCCTCATCGATACATGAATCGATAACATCGATGAAATAACAAGAATCATCGGATTTGGAGGTATGCTTCATGGCTTTCTCAATAGATAAGGTGACCCTATCATCATCAATTCCCAGACTTAGTTGTTTTTAGACACATGGAACATGGCATCCGCCATGTTCAAGAAGGGTCTTCCTAGAATTAGTGGGACTTTGGGGTCCACATCCATTTCTAGGACAACGAAATCTACGGGAAACACGAATTTGTCTACTCTAACAGGGACATTTTCTGCTATGCCAATGGGATATGTGTATGAAAGGTTTGCTAATCTTAAAATCATCCTAGTCGGCTTAAAATTGGTTAATCCTATTTTTGTAGCTATCGACAAGGGCATTAAACTTATACTAGCACCTAAATCTGCTAGACCATTGCAAACCGGTAATTATTAAAAAGACAAGGGATTATGAAACTCCTTCGGTCTTCTAGCTTTGGTGGCATCTTGGATTGTATGATCGCCGAGCATTCTTCGCTCAACACAGCTGAAGATGCTTCCTCTATTTGCACTTTGTTAGACACAAAATCCTTAATTAATTCTATAATTTGGCATACCTGCCAACATATCAACAAAAGACATGTTAATGCGTACCTGTTTAATCATATCAACAAACTTACCATATTTTTCTTTAAGATTTTCCTTTCTCAACCGTTGTGGGATAGGAACTTTAGGTAGGTAAGAGCTTGTTGTGGCTTCCTTCTTGGATTCACTCTTCTTCGGTTCATCTTTCTATACAATCTTCTCAACAAGCACTTCTTCTTCATTCAATGGTGTCCCCTCTTCTACAAGTACCTGTTCACTAGAATTATTAGTATTAATTTTAATCATTGGTGAACTTACCTCTTTACCACTTCGTGTGGTAATGGCTTTGACATCCCTTGAATTGTTGAATTCTCCTTTGGGATTGGCTTGAGTAGAATGGGGTATATTGCCTTGTGGTCTTTCGGTTAAGGCTTGTGCAATCCTCCCAATGTCTCTTTCTAAGTTTTGAATGGTTGCTTGTTGGTTTCGAATACTTTGTTTCATCTCTTTAGAGTCTTGTTTGGTTTCTTTGTTTGTTTTGGCTTGGCTAGCCATAAATTGTCCAAACATACTCTCTAGAGACATTTGTTCTTCGGGTTTAGAACTCGATCCGGAGTGTTAGAATTATTTCGAGGAGGGTAATTAGATTGGTTATTTTGAGGGAAACCGGGTGGATGTGATGGTCTAGGGGTAATTGTTGTTATTATTGTTGTTGTTGTAGCCCCTATTGTTGTTGTATCCTTCGTTTCCTCGTTGATAGTTTTGACCATAACTTTGGTTCAAATAATTGACCTCCTCTTCGGTCATCATTGGTTGATGTTGTTGGCATTCTTTTGCAAGGTGTGGTCCACCGCATTTGTCGCATCCAACCAGTATAGCATATTCAACTCCTTTTGCGTGAACACGTATTGCAAACTTTTATGATCCGTACAAATCACGCACTTAGTACCGTACATATAATGTCTCCATAATTTTAGTGCAAAAACCACCGCCGCCAACTCCAAATCGTGAGTCGGATAATTCTTCTCGTGATTCTTCAATTGCCTCGATGCATAGGCAATAACTCGATCTCGTTGCATCAACACGCAACCTAAACCCGCAAGTGAAGCATCACAATAAACAATGAAATCCTCCGGGCCTTCGGGTAAGGCAAGGACCGGAGCTTGACATAATAGTTGCTTTAGAGTTTGGAAGGACTTCTCGTGATCATCACCCCAACGGAACGGTACGTCCTTACGGGTCAACTTCGTCATCGGACCCGCTATCTTCGAAAAATCTTTAATAAACCGGCGGTAGTAACCCGCCAAACCCAAAAAACTCTTTATCTCGGTTGGGTTCTTTGGAGCAACCCAATTCATAACCGCTTCGATCTTTGTCGGATCCACCTTGACCCCATTCGAGCAAATAACGTGACCCAAAAAGTGAACCTCTCGAAGCCAAAACTCGCACTTCGAGAACTTCGCAAACAATTGTTCCCGCTTCAACGTTTCTAACACTTGCCTTAAGTGTCTCTCGTGTTCTTCTTCGGTCTTGGAATAAATTAAAATATCGTCAATGAACAGAATAACGAATTTGTCGAGGTAAGGCCGACAAACTCGGTTCATCAAATCCATAAATATCGCGGGAGCGTTCGTCAACCCAAACGGCATAACTAGGAACTCATAGTGACCGTAACGAGTTCGGAACCCGAACTTGGTGATAACCCGATCTCAAATCAATCTTTGAGAAATAAGAAGACCCTTCAAGTTGATCAAATAAATCGTCAATACGTGGCAAGGGATACCGATTCTTTACCGTTCTCTTATTCAATTCCTGATAATCGATACACATACGAAGTGCACCATCCTTCTTCTTCACGAATAAAACCGGAGCTCCCCAAGGTGAGGAACTCGGCCGAATAAAACCCTTATCCAATAAATCTTGGATTTGTGTCATCATTTCCCGGATCTCGGACGGTGCTAAACGATACGGTGCTCTAGCCACGGGATTGGCACCCGGCACCAAATCAATTTTGAATTCTACCTCCCGAACGGGAGGTAACCCAGGCAAGTCTTCGGGAAACACCTCCGGGTATTCCAAAACCACCCGGAGATCACCAACCACTTTCTTTTCCTTTTTCACATCGATCACATAGGCAAAAAATGATTCACATCCCTTGGTCAAGGACTTACGGGCTTTCATCATGGATATAATGGGTATGGTCGGGGTCGCACGGTCCCCCCAGGCCACGACATGTGACCCGTCGGGTAAAAGAAAGGTAATTAACTTTTGGTGACAATTTATGTTGGCCTTATTAGCACTTAACCAATCCATACCTAAAACCACATCAAAGCCGGATATCGGCATAACAAGTAAAAGAATCGAAAATTTCACGGCATCAACATCAATACTAGCCCCGGACACGGATGTCGTGACCGGAACCATTTCACCATCGGCCACCTCTACCTCTAGAGGTGTCACGATCAAAGAAGTAGGCAATTTCAATTTGTCACAAAAACTCTTTGACGAAAACGAACAATTTGCACCCGAATCAAATAACACACGAGCGGGTATGGAGTTTATTAGAAACATACCAGTGATGATGTCGTCGGTAGTGGTGGCATCCTCCACCGTCATCTTGAATGCCCGACCCGTAGGTGGCGGATGACTTCCCCTATTTTGACCTCCCGACGAAGCCGCTCCCCCGACCGAACCCGAACCCTTCTTCATTGGACAATGCATGGCCCTATGACCCTCTTTCTGACAAGTCCAACAAACACTATTCTCCAACTTGCATTCCGAAGACTCATGCCCATGTTGCCCACATTTAATGCACCTTCGCGTTTGTGCCGTACACGGACCGGCATGAGAGGACTTACACGGTAGGCACCACGGGTTCCTTTGGTTGGAACCTTGAAGTATTTGCTTTCGACGGTCATTGTTCGACTTATAATTCCCTTGGGATTTCTTGTGGTTGCTCGAGTTTGATTGCCCATACTTTCCCTTATGAAATGGGGCCTTCTCCCGACTCGCGGCCTTTTGTGCCAAAATATCACCTTCGGCCGATTTGGCAAGATCATAGGCTTGCAAGAGAGTTCCCGCAAGCCTCGTTACATTCCGGTACTCGGGCAACAACGCCCAACAAAGTGCTTGATTTGGGTGGACTCATCGGGAACCCATTGAGTTACAAACCGGAGCTTACCATTAAATTGGAGAATAAGTTCATCCACCGTCATCCTATCATTCATCTTCAACATCATAAACTCATTCCGAATTTTATCCAACTCAAACGGGCTACAATACCTAGCCTCCACTTGATCCCTAAATTGTTTCCATGTGATCGCATCCATCATCTCATTACTAAAATTTGCGGTCAATCCATCCCACCAATCCATAGCCGGCCCTCCCAACATTCGGGACGCATACCGGACCTTCAAATGGTCCTCACAACTACAAGCAATAAGGGCCTTTTCGGTAGCCCTGAGCCATGTGAGAGTTTCCGTCGGGTCGGTACTTCCCCGGTACTCGGTTGGCTTACAATCAAGGAAGTTCTTGCAGGTACACGGTTTCTTCTCTACCGGGAGCGGTTGGTAGAAAAATTGTTGGTGTTGGGCATTGGCAAAGGGTACGGTGTGAGTGGGTGGTGGATGTGGTATGCTTGCATTTGGGGATTAGGAGTCATTTCGGGGAAAGACGGGAATGTGGGTAGTTTGAGTGAATTGTGGGGGCGGATTTGCTTGGGTGGTAGGTGGTAAGGTAGACCGAGCCTTGGGTCGCGGCTCAGTCGATTGGCTTTGACGGAGAGCCCTAATAGTATCCTCAAGCTCCATATTTCGTGTCTCCAACAATACAATATACTCTTCATTCGGTATCTCATCATCGCCCGAAGTCGCGGCCCCATCATTACCCGGGTTCGTATTCGGTGGGACAGCTTCGAGTAAGTTTCCATCAGTAGCCATTCCTGCTACAAAACACAACATCTCACTGAGGCTTAGTTTAATTCGTTAGTACACATCTACTAACTACTAAACCAATTCACACTTGCTCTAATCCCTCTTGACCGGAAGGTTTGACCAAAACACGAGCCACGATTTTGGAACGGAACACCAACCCCGTGTATCCATCGCCAAACCGAAGCTCTGATACCAAGTTGTAACACCGTATTTTTTTAAAGGCAATTAAGTATTAATCTAAGTTACTGAAGCATCTAGTTTAGTTAAGTTTACAAACCATGGTCCCACAAAATATTACAAACCAAAGTTAGTTAAAAAGACGGTATTACTAAACACGGCTCATTTTACAAAAACATATGATTTAAGCATGGTCAAACTTCCCGTCCAAGCCCGACCCGTTCAAGCCTTCCAACCTGAAATGTGTCAATGAGGGAGGGATTAGCAGAAAAGCTAATTGAATGAATTCCTAACACCACCAACTACACTAATCACTTAAACGCGGAAGTTATAAAACATCTCCGGTTGGGTAATCACTTATTTGAGAGGATCGGCGGCTTTGCGGGCCTTAAACCATGGTCGGCCAAAACCACGGTAACCGATAGCGTTTGTATCCAACACCCCGGGCAACTCCCTCACATTAACCATGTAACGCATACAGGTAAGGTCGGATACCCTATTAGTCGATACACTTTGCTCAGCCGTTATCCATCCGACACTGACCTCGTCCCGATTGTGCACATAGTCATGTATGGTATTCCCTAACACTAGGCATACATAACAAGTAGACTAGCTACGAAAAACACCGCGGAAAACGTCACGACAGAGTTCCCAGTCGCGAACTATAGTTCACGATCGCGAACTACAGTTCGCGTCAGGAACTCCGATCGTGAACTACTTCGCGACAATCAACCAACTTCTCTGGAACCACTTCCCGATCGTTAAGTGGAGTTCGCGATGCGAACTCCCCTTGTCTGGTAATTCCTGCGTTTTTCACTAAAAACCAATACCAAACCAAATAAACCGAAACCCGAGTTGTAGGTTGAATCCACTCACCTTTCAATCCTCGATTTATATAACTCAGTGAGCTAGTATCACTGAGTATCCTTCCCGGTTCCTGTCAACAAGTATACCGAGTTAGTGATCAATCCACCGAAATGTCAAAATTGGTAATTTTAACAAACCGCAACCTAAGGCTCATAAATTACATAATTTATGACAACACCAACTTGTATACAAATACAATTCACCAAATAGTCATTTATAACCATATAAACCGTTATATCACTAGATCATCCAAACGGGCCAAAAACCCGAACATGACTAAATTACTTCCACAATTCCATCAACTAGCACACAACTTCTAGACTAGCAATTCAGCATAAACTAGCAATTCTATTGAGTTCATAACTCTCACAATAGCAAGTATCATACTTGCACAATCTCTAGTTAACCATTTTAACCCAAACACTAACTATATCAATTAACACAATCATCAATACTAGGTTTTCACCATCCATAACTTACCAATCATGATTTCTCAACCTAATGAACCATTTCAACCATTCAAACACCTAGAAATCCAAGATTCAACAAAACCCACCTTCAACATCCACCATTAATGGAGGTTGAAGGTGATTTTCACCAACTCTTGTCTTCCTACAACAAACAACCATATAAATGATGTAAAAGCTTGCACAAACACATAAGACAACATCCATAACGAGATTCAACCATAAAACATCAAGTATCACAAACCCTAGTTCATGCTATGGTTCAAGAACTTCAAGAACAAGTAAAAGAGAAGATGCTACATACTTCTAAGCTTCTTCTACACAAACTTATGTATGAATTTCGGACTCTAGCACCAAGAATCAACAAGATTAAGCTCAAGACAAGTATGGAGTTTTCTAGAGAGAAAAGGCGATGAAATAGTGGATAATGTTTGAACAAATAAAACAAGGAAGAAAAGGAGGGTTTCTCCCTCCCTCTCTCTTGACCGGCCAACACAAGGGGTGGGGCCCCTTTGTGGCTTTTTCCACTTTGAACAGTATATGTCCGAAAAGTCCCTTTCGTATGTAATTTATTTAAAATAGCAAACGGACTCCAATTTTAAAAACGAAAGCATTTCCGGAAACGATATTTAACAAGGAATCCAAAGATCTAAAAATCACGTTTTCATTCCAAATATATCACAAGTCGGGTATTTTAACCCCTTGGTTAAAATACCGCAAAAGACAGCAGACTAATTAAATTAACTAAGCATTTAATCAGATAATCATTTAATAAGATACCTTAAGGTCAATAAACTACTAGGCCGGGTTTTGGGATGTTACAATTCCGCATTGTGCATTGTCATATCCTCCAAAAGTTGGTATCCTTCCGTAGGGATTTTATACATGAATATGCCACCACTCGATGAATCGAGGGTGGATCGTGCATTGTTGGATAAACCCCTATAGAAGAGATGGATGATATCGCTCTTTTCAAACCCGTGATTTGGGCATCTTCTCAGCATACCTTTGAAACGTTCCCATGCTTCCGTTAATGTTTCCCCTGCTTCCTGTTGAAAAGCCATAATGTCAGTTTTTAATTTATCCGCTTTCGCGGGTGGAAACTAACGGTGAATAAATCGACTTCGGAGTTCTTCCCAAGTCGAAATGGAGTTTGGCTCAAGAGATTTGACCCAAATTTTTGCCTCTCCAATTAGACTAAAAGGGAATAGTCTAAGTTGTATCGTATCTTGCGAAACGTTAGGTATTCTAAATAATTGGCAAATGTCATTAAAGCACTCGATATGGTGATTTGGGTCATTTGTGAGTGTACCATCATAACCCAAATCACGAACCATACTGGGGAATTGACTTTTAATTTAAAAATTTATGCCATTTATTTCCGGAAGTCTAATTGCCGGAATGGAATCAACCGGGGCATTTTGCCTCGTTTGCCACATCAGACGTTCCGGTGGTGGATCTCGGTCACCCATTTGGTTATCAAGAATCGGCTCTTGATTATCGACTATTGGTTCTAATGTAACAGGAATCGGCTCCTGATATTCAAAACTTTGGACTTGAACTTCAAAAAGCGGATTTTGATTTTCAAGACTTGGTTCTCCAATATTTTGAGATTTCTTTATGGTTGCGTTGTATCTCGCTTCAAATTGAGTCATATTTCTCCTTCGAAAAAGTTTCTCTGGATTAGAGGACGGTGAGGGTTGATCAGGTTTAGACTTTTTGCCTCTAAGAGTATTCTTATTACTCGTGCGCCTGCACAACTCAAAGCAAAGAGTTAACACGTAGCTGATAAACAAAATAAAGGAAAAAAGAAATTACAAATAAAATAACTTATTTAAGAATAAGTTCCTAAACAAGGATCAATTAACTAATTAACTTTCAAAAACTAAAAACATAAAACCGCTCCCCGGCAGCAGCGCCAAAAACTTGATGGGATAAATCCAGTTATAAATAAAGCTCCTAAATACTAATACTCTAGACTACCACATTCATAGGCAAGTATACCTAATCGTGGGTAATATAGGTTAGGTAAGTATTTCGGGTTATCGAATCCACAGGGAACGGTTTATGTAATCCAGTTAAAGCAAGCTAAAGAATCAATCAAGGAAAGAGTGTTGATCATGTTTTGATTTTTATGAAACGTAGTTAATAATTAAAATGACAAAGAACGCAAATTTGGACGTTGACTTGAGATTTAAGGGATTTCACTATGTATGGAATCATCTAGTTCTAAGCATGGTTATTAAGCACCGGTTAGTTTAATGTTCTAGAAGTCACGGTATTAGATTTCTCTCAATCCCATTTAATAAACTAATTACAACTAATAGGAATTTCTTCTCTCAAAAGTTATAACTAATCACACTTCTACTTGTTGAAATTACCAACTTGAATTACCTAAGACTTCTAACCTAGAATTTTCATTACTAGGGTTGAACTTCTTGTTTAATCTAACTTATTGGAATTTTATCTCTAATCCCTATTTCTAGTGAATTACCAACTAGGTCATAAATGAAAAGTTGGGGAAGTAATCAATTAAACCAAGTGATGTCAATACCTAATTAAATCAATTACCAATGATAAAGAAATGAAAATTCATAGATTAAACCAAAAGAGTAATTAAACATCAACAATTGTTTGAACATAAACATAACCCTAAAATTAAACCATACTTAATCCTAGAATCATCCAAACACAATGAATATAAAGATTACTAGCACATAGACATGCTAGAAATCGACAAACAAGAATTCAAAGGTAGAAATATAACCATGAAATTGTTCCAAAATGATAAGAAATCAATAATTGCTTGTTTTATTGAAGAAAACCTTGAAGAATTGCTCCCAAATTCTTCCTTCAACTGCCCAAAAACGCACACGTTCAAAAGATAACTGATTTCTTGGACTTGATCTGCACTTTAACATGTTTTCGGACGCATAGTTCACGATCGCGTCGTGAACTTCAATTTATGCAGAATTCCCGATCGTTAACTCAGATTCCCGAACGTGAAAAGCAAACAGAAAATTTGGGTATTGAACGTGAACTAGTTCACGTTAAGTTAGCGATCGGGAACTTTTTTAGTCTTCAAATTTTGTATTTTTTCTTGTCTTTTGACCCGTTTTTGACATCTTTTCCGCTATATCACCTGAAATGTAAAATAAACACAAGATTGAGTAATATCACATGTATTTGCTTCTAAAATGTACTCAAAATGGGTGATATTGACGGGTTTGAATGTGTCTAAAAACGTCAATATCAGCGTTCCTAAATTATGAGATTGATGTTATGTGGTTTATTTGCTTAATTGCCGCACGATTTAGTGCTCAAGTGAAATGGTCTATAGAATCATAGAGGGGTCGTTTAATATGGATCTGTATTTGGGAGATAATCTCCTGGTTCGTTATGTAAATAGGGATGTTATAGTTGGATGAGTTGGCGTTCGGTGACACAAGTAGTAAGGATATAAACTATTATGCTGTCATGGAATATCAAAAGATGAATCGCGAGATTAATGAGTATATTCAATGAAAGGATGGCAATACTTGGAAGTACTAAAACTTAGTAAGAATAGTATATATGGATGAGAAACCATATAAGGGAAAAGTTCAAAAGTACAATTGTAGTTCCTTGCGGGAATAAGTATAAATGATGTAGTATTATCAAATGAGTAAGGCAAAGAAAAGAATGATCAAAGATATAGTGAAGTTTTAAAACCCGTAAATAGAGAATATGCGGAATGGAATAAGTCGAAAATGACAAATTTTAGTTATTTAAAATGATTGGGTAAAAGTTGGCAAATAGCCATACCAAAGGTTTGTGACATGGATGATGGATTCGATACTAAAGGTAAAAAGATAATTATTGGTAAAATGTCATAGAAATGATATGCTAAGTCAAGGGTAACAATTAATTATTTAAAAAACCTAAAAAGAAAAAAGACATACAAAAAGTGTGATAGCTTATGTTTAGATTATGAATCGGAGTCAATTGGTTGACTCGAGTTAGCCAGGTGATTCGGTAAAAATGTGGATAATTGAATGTAATGGTGGTCACCTAAGTGGTGAAAGAAAGATTGGAAATTTTAATGATGAGAAAATGAATCGACTAAAGACGATTGATAAATGAGTAGATTGGTGGAAAGCACTAGAAATGATTATGTGTATACCGTGTGGTATAAAGGTATAAGTGGGAGTAATGGTCTATGAAAGGCATATGATAATAGAAAGAAAATGTTTTGAGGAACATGTTAAGTAGTATTTTAATTAAATAATATGTTAATATGAAAGAAAATGATAGCATGATGCTTAGTGAATGATGCATACATGAATTGTATGCAAGATAGAATGGTATTGTATGGATCTTGTTAGAACGGAGGTTTTCCGGTTAACGAGATTTGATGAGTCACTTTGGATTGGAGGCTTTCCGATCATTGTGACAGTTAGGATCGTGATGGATTGGAGGCTTTCCGATCATCTCGATATGATAATTAAAGTATGATTTGATGTATCATGATTATGATGTTTATAGCTGACGTATGTAGAACGGTATAATTAGTTATTGCTATAATTATATGGAAAATGAGAACTTGGGTTAAAACACACGGGTCATGTTTAAGTATACGTATGTGTAGGAGATGCCTACAAGTTCATAGTTTATGAAAAAGGAATGCTTATAGAAAGCAAAGTTTGTTAGTAGCCAATGAGTGGTGAAAGATGTATAATGGGTGGTTAGGCCACAATTGGTTATGATTGAGGCTCTAAAGCCGGTAATCGGGAATTACAAGCATGGTATAAGGATGTTTGAAGGAAATTATAAATGGTATAAGTAATTGAATAAAAGTTAAAAAGTAATAGAGATTTGGTATTGCTTTAAATGAAAATTGTTAACCGATTGTGGAAATCGAAATCGAGGAAAAAAGGGAACAATTGAGAAAGGAAATTTAGATATTGGAATAGGGAACGAAGAGCTTGAGAAGTGAAGTCTCACTAGTATAGAGTATGTGAATTTTGCAAAGTAAGTTTGACTTTATTCATAAGTCAAGGTTGGTCAACTAGTAGATTGTCGACTTTGGTCAAAACAGGGTTTTGACTTTCGTTTAAGATGGTTAAACAAGGATAAGGACATAATGTATCATCTACATGTGTATGATAGTGGTTAATGGATTAATGGAAATAATTGTAGTCGGAGAGTGCGACTTTGACCGTTGGGTGTTTCGAATTGAATTTGGGAATTGAGTATGATTGTTGTTGGACCACGAATGTAAGGAAATTGTCAAAATATGGTTGACTTTGTGCTTAAGTCAAAGATTGGACAATGTTGACAACTTGGTCAAAGCTAGGCGTTGACTATCGTTTTGGTTAATTGGCTATTAGTAATGATTGGGTCGTATCATCCCAGTGTGGATAATGGATTGGTTAAATGATTGAAAGTGTTATAGTCGAGTTATCGAATTTTGACCCGTTTGGGGTATTAAGGGCTTAAGATGGATTTTTGACCCGTTTGGGCATAACGGTGTTAAGTGCCTTTAAATGAATAATTGTTATTGGATCATGATTGGAAAAGTTTATTGGTAATAAATAAGAGAGAATGGAAGCGGAATGGGGATTGGAAATCCTTGAGTTGATTCCGAGGACGGAATCCTGTTTAAGGGGTGGATAGTTGTAACGACCCGAAATTTGTAAATAAACAAATTTTATAAAAATATGATAAATAAGGATAAATCATTTAAAACACATGGGAATTGGTTTCGTGTTATTTGGACATCGTATGAGAAAGTTACGGACGCAACCGTGTCGAAAAGGACAAACAAAAGTGCAGACCTGGGAATAAGTTTTGTGCCACGAAGATGGCCCCGCCAAACCTCGTGCCACGAAGAATTTTTTTTCGTGCCACGAAGGTGCCTGGACAACATAAAAAGGGAAAAAACGAGGGTTTTGCTCATTTTTCACCCCATTCTTGTGCAACCGATTTTTGAGAGCCTTTGGGCGATTTTGGGGTTCTAGAGCTCAAATCTTCATCAATCTTGTGGATCTTAACATCAATGGTAAGGATTCTTGATCATTGATAGTTGGTAGTTAGTTTGTGAGCTTTATTTGGGGGAAAATGGTGATTTGGGTAACCTACCAAGTGATCTTTGGGAAGATGACTAAGATGAGTGTAGAACACTCATTGTAAGCTTGTAAGCATTGTGTACAAGTTGGATTTGAGATTTGTTGATGGAAATCTTGAACTAGGGTTTGAGATTCCACCAAGTTGGATGAACTTGGTGGTTAAGAAGGTTATTTTGGTTTGATTAGTGACTAGTTATGGATAATAACTAGAGTTTGTGGATATGTTGATGATAGGTCAAGAAGACCTAAGGATTGAAGGTGCTCCAATGGTGGGAAGCAAGGATTCGTGTTGGTAAACACGATTTGGATTTAGCTTGGCTAAGGTGAGTACATGAGACTTTTACTGAGTACATAGCAAATGATTTTGAAAACTATGATGTTTTATGAGTCTTTATTAATAATAAATGTTTTTAATAAAGATATGAATGAAAAGATAAGAAAATTCAAATATTAGACTATCTAAGTATGTCTAAATGACTAATAATTTTGAAAGAGATCATGATAATGAGAAAGTGATTAATAATTCTTTATTAATATGATGTATGATTAAGAGTATGAATTAGAAAGTAAGATATTTGGTTTATTAATAATATGTATTAATAAAGCTAATGATAATTATTTTCAAGTAATCAAGTATTGATTAGTATATTATACTAATAAAAGTAGTGATTTATTTGCTAGGAGAATAAGTATAAAGTGACTAGAGATGAATTTATATTCTAGTCAAAGAGAAGTTAAAGTAATATGACTTTTTATAAATGATAAATATGTTTTATTAAATAAAGGACTTGGTAAACTCAATATTGAAATTGAATAAGAAACGAGAATAATATGATAATTAGAATAAATACATTCTAATTTATGTTTGTGCATGTATTATTGGGGCATAGGCCCGTATTTGATTATTTCAATTTGTGTTGAGAAAAGGATCCGGATCATAGATAACCCACAAAAGTTGGGGGAGTTAGTGACACCTACTTGGGGAGGTACCACCCTGCGCAAGAGTAGCATGTCGAGAAATAGATAACCCGGAAAGCAGGGGAGTTTCAGATAACCCTGAAAGCGGGGGAGTTTCAGATAACCAGGAAATCGGGGGAGCAATAGATAACCCGGAAATATGGGAGTTTACCTAGATAACCCATATAGGGGGAGTTTGCTACGGAGAGGTCCGTAGCGTATGTGATAAAGTAGGTGTAAGCACTAGTTAGCTTACCAGTATGTGATTTTGATGAGAGTAAGCTTATGGTTAGCTTACTAGTATATATATATATATATATATATATGAAAATGATAAGATCACGAGTTAATAAGTAATCAACGAATAAAAAAGAGTAATGAATATGACTTTTGTTATATTTGAGCATGGGTCAAAAACCCATGTATCTCACGAGACTATTTTGTCTCACGTACTACTTTGTTTTTGGCTATGTACTCAGGTTCGAGATCGAGGGATTAGAAGGTCGCGATAGAAGTGGCCTGGTGTTGATTAGCTCGGGAGCTCGTAGGTAGATCCCGTGTATCCTATGGTTATGATATTACATTGTAACACCGGTTTTAATACTCTGATAAAATTTCAAAAAAGTTTTTTTGTTAAACCGTATTTTGGGATATTGGACTTTGTAATATTTTTATTTAAAAATATGATTTAAATGATGTTTTAAAAATTGAGGTGTTACAAAATATATTTCCTTTTAAAACTGAAAATGGTAAATTAGATAATCATACCAGGTCTCTTTTCCATGATCCTATAATCTCAAATGATGATGATCATTTTGATGTTGTTTTACCTGATCCCATTATACCATAAGCTATTAATCAAATGTTTGATATTGAAGAAAATGTGGAAACAAATCAAACACAGCCTATTGTACCTCATGATCCAGAACCTGTCCAACTAAGAAGATCAAATAGAACCATTTCTACACCAAAATGGCTTCAGGATTTTGTTGGTCCTAAATCTTCTGCCAATTCAGTATTTCACCAACCTACTTATCCTTTATATTCAAATAATGATTTCCGATATACTCCTAAAGATCATATTGCTTTCCTTGCAAATGTTTTTTATTCCACTGAGCCAGGTTCATATTCTCAAGCCTGCACTAATCAAAATTGGGTTTCTGCCATGGAAAGTGAAATCACTGCATTAGAAAAGAATCATACTTGGGAATTAACTACCCTACCATCAGGCCACAAACTTATTACTTCTAAGTGGGTTTACAAAATTAAATACAAAGCTGATGGTACTGTTGACAGGTTTAAGGCCAGACTTGTGGTAAAAGGATACAACCAAAAGGAGGGTCAAGATTACAAGCATACTTTTTCCCATGTTGCTAAACTGGAAACAGTTAGGGTTCTTATTGCTTTAGCAACAGCAAAAGATTGGCCTTTACATCAATTGGATGTAAATAATGCATTTTTGCATGGTTACATAGATGAAGACATATATATGTTACCACCAGAAGGTTATAAAAAGCATAAACTTGGTCAAGTTTGGAAATTGGTTCGCTCTTTGTATGGGCTAAAGCAAGCTTCTAGACAATGGAATCAAGAATTGACCAAATTTCTTTGCAGTCTTGGATCTGTGCAATCCAAACATGATTACTCCTTATTCATTAAGAATAATGGTTCTATCTTTACTGCAGCCTTGGTGCATGTTGATGATATATTAATAACAGGCAACTGTATTGATGATATTAATACCACAAAATTAGCCTTGGATACTAAATTCACTATAAAAGATCTTGGTTTGGCTAAATATTTTTTGGGTATTGAGATTAGTAGAGCAAATAATGGTACACATCTTAATCAACGAAGATATATTTTAGATTTATTAAAAGATGCAGGTCTTACTGCTTGTAAGCCAATTCCTACACCTATGCCAACTAATCTGAAACTTTCAGCTGAAAAGGGAATTTTATTAAAAGATGTTGCTCATTATAGAAGATTAGTTGGTCGTTTGTTATATCTCACCATGACTAGACCTGACATCTCTTATGTGGTTCAACATTTAAGTCAGTTTGTTTCAGAACCACGTGATACTCATTTGCAGGCTGTTGTGCATTTGCTTAAATATTTGAAGGGGACTATGTCAAAAGGATTATTTTATCCTTTACAGTCTCAATTAAAGATCACAGGTTTTTCAGATGCAGATTGGGCTAATTGTTTAATGACCAGACGATCTTTAACAGGATATTGTATATTCTTGGGGCATTCTTTGGTTTCTTGGAAAACTAAGAAACAAGTTACTGTCTCAAGGTCATCTACTGAAGCAGAATATCGAGGCATGGCTGCAACTACTTGTGAACTTTTGTGGCTTAGTTACTTGCTTAAGGATTTGGGTATATCTGTCAATTTTCCTGTCACATTATTTTGTGATAATAAATCTGCTCAGATGTTAGCAGCTAATCCATGTTTTCATGATCGATCAAAACATGTTGATATTGATTGTCATTTCACTCGAGACAAAATACAAGATGGTTTTCTTGAAACATCACACGTTCCTTCACACTTGCAATTGGCAGATCTTATGACAAAAGCTTTGAATAAGATCCAACATTCTACTCTTTCTAGCAAGATGGGTCTCTGTGATCCTCCACCTTGAGGGGGAAATGAAGATTATACAAGTACATGGTGCTAAATGTAAATATTAGAACTTAGAGGTTTCAGATGTAAATATTTAGTTAGTTCATTATTCTGTATTTAGTCTTGCTGAGAACGTGTATTACAGAACAATCAATAATATTACACATTTTTCTCTCCAAATTCTCTTCCGTTCATAAAACTCTACATACCCGACCCAATAAAAAAACCTAACTCGATCCTATAACCTATTGACATCCCTACAAATTCTCATTTTCTTTACCCTTAGCCGATTGCACCTAAAAGTTAGACCACTCCCAACCATTACATAAACTAATACATTCAGTTTTTATCAAATCAGCGTCACATCAGCAGACACACCAACTGACATTCTCATGTCAATAATACACATTCTCTTCAGCTTTTTAGGCCCCACCATTACAAAATACACACGTAAAAAATAACAAATACCCTATTAAATTAACACGACCCCACTATTTGAGGGTAACACCACTTCGGTTAACTGAGACATATAACTGGAAATAAGCAAGTGACGTATGCTGCCAACTAGCAATGACATAACTTTGCCAACTGACGTCTTCGGTTTCAAACCGTTTGACACCAATCTTATAAATATTTTGTAAGGTGAATAGCACGAAATGCATTTGAAGTTTAAACCAGTGTTTTAATACCCGGGTTGACTCGGCCGGTTAAACCGGTTCAACCGTGACCCGGTGTAAGAGGCGGTTCAACCGTGACCGGGTTGTTGCTTAGAATCGACCCGGTTCGACTCGGCCGGTTATGGTGAAAACCGGTGACCCGGGTTGACCCGGTTTTTTATTCTTTTACTTCAAATGTAAAAACTTTAGTGCATGATCTACACATCTTTTATATAATATTTTTTATATGTTGTTAGTTGATAAATTTTTTTATCTTTTTTACTTCAAATATATAATAATGTACAAAATTTATAGCATTATATACATATCTTTTATATAAATTTTTTTATATGGTGTTAGTTGACCCGGGTTAACCCTCCGGTTGAACCGGTTGATCCGTGACCCGGTCAGCTTACCGAGCCGAGTAATAACCCGGGTTTTAGGTTAAACTCATGTAGACTTGTAGAGTTAGAACAGAAACCATCCATTTCAGAAACAACCCCATGGAATCTTCAAAAACACGGAAGGGCCCGCCACCGGTTCCGGCTTGTTCTCACCGCCTTCCGTTTGACCACCACCAATGCCTCGAAGTATCACCACACTGTCCACAACATGGCGGCTACCTTTCACATCCAAATGGTCATCATCACTACCCCAGCGCCGCCGCCCACGGCCACCACCACTTACAGTTATCGCCTGCTTGCCCGCTCCACGGATACTTATTACCTCACTGCCCAATCCACAGCTCAAATTTCAACCCTAGCAATCATCAACCAACCACTACGTTCCCCAATTTCGCTTCAATTCCTCTCCCGCCAAATCCTCAACTCTCCAACCCTAATTTGAATTCCGTACCACCTGAAGCTGATATTAGTTATGAAATCGAAGCTCTGTAAGTATCGTCTGATCATATTTCTGCTCTAATATCTATCATGTATTTATGTTTTAAGCATCAGTTGCAAAATCAGGGTGTTTACATGCTAATTAGCCACAATTATTACTCTATTAATACAATTGGCATTGTAGAAATACTGTTCATTATGAATTCTAACAGAGTATTCAACTGAAACGGAGTTATGTATCAATGGAGCTTATTAGCTGTAGTAATGTTTACTTGATCATGCTAATTAACTCCAATTCGCATGTAGGTATTACTTAATACATTTCACTCATGCTTGTTAATCTAGTATAACACACTTGGATTTTTTTAATGATCTAGTAAAAGGAAAGCTCGAAAATGAACAATTGTTTGGATTACTTTATGAAGGTAATCACTTCCAATATATCAATTGCTAACACTAACTAAACACTTGGCCACTATTTAGTATTTTGCATCACAAGCATTTTAACATTTTGAAGTTTTTAACATATTCCCCGAAATTGTTTGCCATGGAATTGGTTGGTGTGTAGGATGATGGAAGAAAATAATGAAGAGGAAGGTGAAGAGGAGATTATATTTGTTTTAACTGATGAATGGAAAGAGTTTTTTGCAAAATCCGAGGCTAAACGGAGATTAGGTAACAATCTTTCTGATTCACGTGTAATCGTTCCTGCATTTTTATTCAATTTTGATGTTGTAAAAGTAAAATCTACATTAACTATTTGCAGCAAAGAAACAAGCTAAAAAGAAGGGTAAAGATTAGGAGAGCTTGGAGATGTTGGTATAAGAGGTACAATCACCAGATTTTGTAATCATACTCAGATAAATACTATAAACATGCATGATTTAGAACTTTTACTCCTATAACTCCTGATTTTATAATAGGTCAAAATATATTTTAGTGCCTTGAACTTGATTGAGTGGGTGAACTTGATTGAGTGAGTCCTCTGCTATCCTGAACTATTAAAGATGCAGCATGGTACCCTGAACCTGACAAATTAGTCGATTTAGTACCCTGAATCATTAAGTTGATCGCTTTTTCTCATGCGATTTGCTTCTAATCTCAATATATTGAGATAAACATATTTTTTAGTCCTTCAAAAGCTCCAACAAAAGTAAGTCAGGTAAGAAACACAATCAAATTAATAAATCAGGTACTAGATCGACCACTAAATCGAACTGCACTTTTATTAGTTCAGGGTACTAAAGGAGTAGAGGGCACAATCAGCCAAGTTCGGAGTAATAAAATGCATTTTGACCTTTATAATATATGACAATGTAAGTTAATTTCATGTAGCATAATATTTTTAAAGCTGTATGTACAAGTTTGGCGCATTCTGAAGTCAGTCAAAACATTCATAACTTTTGATGGTATTCACTATAAATTGGCTAGACGTTTGGTTGGTTAAGTTGACAAAAAATCATAGGATTTTTTATAGCCCTTTGCCCTAACCTTAACCTTGGTAATTAAGGTTGTTAAACCATACTGAGGAATAATTGTAGTGAATGAAGTACAATTTTTAGTTCATATATCATATTAGTATAATACTTTCTCTGTCTCAAAATAAGTGATACACTTTCTATTTTTCGCAAGAGTAATGGTATTTAGGCCTACCATTTAGACCTACGCACTAGATGAAGACACGTGTCAAAATCAAGTAATATATTAGGAGAGATAATTAGTGGCATACACATGTCATCCTATCAAGTGGGTAAGCTTATGAGTAGGTCTAAATGGTAGGACTAAATATCATTTCTCTTTTCGCAATTTCAAAATAAGTGATATACTTTTATAATTTATCTTATTTAGTAAAAGGAAATAGGGTCTATACGTACTAACTATCTAGTTTAATATAGTAACATGACTCATTTACTCATATTTTTATTTTTAAACATTGTTAACTTTACTTTATTCAAAATGTGTGGTGCTCAGACTACATTAACTATTCAATTTAATATAATCTAACTTTTATTACAATCTTTTAAAGTACAACCGAGTTAAGATCAATCCGGTTGAAGTACAGTCGAGTTGAATCATCTTATTATAAAATCAGTAACACATATATGTTCAAACTTCTCTTCTCGATGTTCGCTAACACACATACATGTCTACATATTTGTGACATTCTAATTAACTTGTGTATTATGTTTGATAACTTGATGAAAACTAGTGATATTTATACTTCAAATTTATGCACAGCTATACTTAAACTGATGACCTATATGACATGAATAACACCTTACATCATATATTCATACCATTTATTTACAGTTCTTACTCTTTCTTCGGCCTCATCAATTATCCACATTGAGTGGTCAGTGGTCACCTGACTTTATCGGTCCCCCATAACCCACCCCTAATTTGAAAGGTTATGAACTTGTCCGGCTTTTCAAAAAGTTCAAGAGATTTACAATAGGGGCCAATCAGGTGCGTTTTGTATCATTCGTAAAATTATCCAAACTAATATTATAATTTTCTCTAACAAATAAACGTATATGTATATATAAGATTGGTGATAACTGTGGTGTCCATAACCAACTAACGGTCGTCGGTTTACCAGACGTCAGTTCATTTCTTCGGTATGAGGAAGCATAGGGGGGCGGGTAGGGTGGAAATGTGGAATCGGTATGGACGTATGGTATTTGAATAAAAGGTGGATATTTTGTTTGTGTGTATTTCATAATTTGTGGGGTCTAAAAATGTAAAGTGGATATGTATTGTTAGTATGGGTGTGTTAATGACTCATTTAACTTGACGATAATTTGACAAAAAAAATAAAATGTCAGTAGTGACAATGGTAGGAAGCGTAGTCTAACAATAAAAATATTTTTGCTGACATTTAACTCGAGAAATATAAATAAAAAAGTGTATTAATTTTTACTAAGTACTCTTGATTATCTTTCAATTCATAAAATAATTGACATGGTTAATATATTAACTTTTTCAATAATCATATTCTTTAATTAGGACACTAATTTATCGAACAAGTAAAATACAAGTAAGAAATTATTAAAAAACAAATATATTGTCTCTCTTATATATAACATGCAATGTTATATGTTTTACTTTATTCTAAATCGATCCACATACAGAAATCTTTTACCACGTCATTTTTAACCTGCTCCACTAGGAATATAGATAGTACGGAAAGACTCATAAGAGGGTGGGGTGTGGTGGCGAACCCCCACCCCTCGCCGGATCAAAAGATGCCAAATCAGCTCGTTATGGTACCATTCGTTACGTGAGTGAAGAGATTTGTGAGTGGTCCGGCGGATGAGAGGGGAGAGAGAGAGAGTAGATTTTTAAGGGTATTTGTGAGTTAGAGGTATTTTGGTGGGTCCCAAAGGAGTATTATTGGTTAGTGATGGTAGAGGGGGTATTTGAGATTTTGAATGTGAAATGTGAAATAATGATGTGGCGCTTAGGTGACGCTGATTTGGCGTTTTGGCTTGAGCCACCATTGCTCTAAGGTGATAAAAATTTGGCCATTTCTTTCTTTTAAAACTATCTCAACGGCATTTCAGAAATATTCATACAATTAAATATAATACAATATTTATTACAAGACTTAAATCCACAATATTTTAGTTAACATGCAACTCTCATATTGGTTATCACTAAGTTAAAAACTTTGGGTAATTAAAATCAACATTTAATAATGCATCTCTGTTAATCCTGCAAATCTTACTCTTTTCTTTATTTGAAATATTAAAAAATATGTGTCATATTCAAGATGTCATCCATTACAATCTAGATCTAGATAAATGTATTAAAATAATATACAATAATTGTATATTCTTTTAAAGCAAAATTTTAAACTCATAATTACACATTTATTAAATAGTTTCAAGTCATATCAAGTAATCAAATATCATTCGATCATCTAAATATCTAAGAGCATCATATATAGTGGCTTGAGCCATTTTGTTAAATCAGCGTCAAACCAGTGACATATCGTCATTTTACATTTAATGTTTAAACCCTCAAATACCTCTTCACTCATAATTCAACCTAAAATATTCAATAGGGCTCACTAAAATTTTGCATACATACAAAATACCTCAATAAAACATCGCAAAATGTTTCTATTTCTGTGACTTTCGCCAGTTATCTGACTTGAGGGGTCCGTCACACCACTTGCGATGTGGTGACGTGTGACTTTGAATGTGACATGTAAGATTATACGTTCGTATCGCCGGAAAGGCAAAAGGGTGAACAGGTCAGGTTTTACTGCAATTACTTGAAATGCGCCTGGATAACATCCTTTTCCGGTTGGGTATGACTCCGACTACTTTAGGAGGGGTTGAATTATCACACCTCATTTTCTAACAGCAAATACTTCATTAATACTCCCTCCGTCCCACAAAAAAGTACACATTTCTTTCTAAACTTTTGTCCTACAAAAAAGTTCTCATTTCTCAAATTGATGAGGATCCACTCAATAAAATAATATAATTTTTAAAAACCTCACCACTAACTATCTAATAACTATCTTTCTCTCTCCCATCAAACATTTTACTTTAATAAAAAGTAATACCAATTACCCCACCACTAACTATTTTCTTAAGACTTGTGCCCATAAGAAATGGATACTTTTTTGTGGGACGGAGGGAGTAATATTTAAAGTTATACTTTGTATTTGTTAGAATATATGTCAAACACATAAAAATATACAACATAGTTATACAATTAGGCAATTTTTTGATTTTTTTTATAATTGGTTATATAAAAAAAGGTTTTGTTAATCAATACTAGCTCTAATGATTGTTTTTAAATACATAAAAGATTTTACATTAATTTATAGAGAATTAATTTTTAAAACTTAACTATAGTTATAGGTTGATATAATTTTTTTTTTCAATACACATATTTCATCCGATTCAAAATAAGTGATACACTTTGGATTTCACGGATTTTGAGGCAAAAGTTTATAATGATGTTTAAATTAGATTAATTAGATGGTTAGTGGGAAATGGGTCCCACATTTTTTGAATAAAGTGGAGTTAATGATGTTTAAAAGTAAAAGTAAGGGTAAAGGGGTCTTTTTACTTTGTTAAAGTAGTTAGTTAGTGGGTGTAGGTCCCACTATTTTTTGTCAAATAAGGTAAATTTTCAAAGTGTATCACTTATTTTGATACACCCCAAAAAGGAAAGTGTATCACTTATTTTAAATAGGAGGAAGTATTACATTTTAATGACAGTGATTGTTATATTATTCCTTAAAATAATATAGTGATTCGATTGTGACACCAAATATATATGAATTGAGAAATATATAGTCGACAAGATAAATTTACTAATGGTTCTTAGAAGATAGTACATATACCATAGCTTTTACTTTATTTATTATAATAATTATCGTAATTCATTTATTACAATTATTAGTTTGTATAATTGTACCATTTGTACTTGTACAATTAAAAGTAAAACCATCGTTATATGAACTAAAGGTTGAAAGTATAAGAATGATTTCTCATACTTTTTTAGATTTGATTCGTTAAACACTTATATTCACATTATCACTTTAAAAAAAAGATAATATACAAATATTAGCTAAAGTGGAGATTTATTGCCTAACTAATATTAACCCGACCCATTAACAGATGATTCGCTCCGTTGCTTTCGGATCCGGGCTGCCCATGACATCCCCTGTGCCGGATCCACTCTATCCGTACACACCTTGCCTCGTCGCATCAACTCCGATATTTGCCCCTTCCACGTCTCCTTCCACCGGTTTTTATCACCGGATCTCGGGTCAAACCGGGTTTCTCTCTTACCCGAAAACGCCATGTGTAATCCCTTCGCCATACAACTATCGTACTCGAATCTAGCCTCCGGGTCGGATAAAGTTTCGTACGCTTCATGTACCTGAATAAACCTCACGGTATACTCCTCCGCCATCTCCGGCGGCGAAACGTCGGGATGGTACTTTAACGCCATTTTTTTGTACGCTTGTTTAATATCAGAGAGTGTTCCGTCTTCCGATATACCCAGTAAATCATACAACGTCTCCTTCTCCAGCACCGGCATGTAACCATCGTTCACGGCGGTGGCGGAGGCTTTAGTGGTTATATTGGGTTTTCGGACCGAAATCGGAGATGTTTTAATACGATTTTTGTTGAAATTGAATGAAACGTGAGCTGATAGAGATGGAATTACTGGTTTATTGGATGAATTTAAGAGGGCTTGAGTTGCGGAAGGAAAGTTTTTAGAGTTCATAGCTTTAGTGTGTTGAATGTGTGTGTGTGGGTGTGGTTTCTAAAAGTGGTGTGTGAGTGTGTGTTTATAATGGAGGATAACATGGGAGACAGGTGACTCAGATATTAATTTTGAGGAGTATAAAACGTATAATTAAAAGACTTTTGGATAACTTTTGACCCAAAATATGGCTCATTGTCGGCTACATAGTGGGCTTATGTTAAATATCCTTTACCCTTGCTTTAAACTATTCTTTTATCTGTAGCACAGAGTAACAGTTTAATTTTTCTTAAGTTAACGATATTTTAACTGATGCTTCATTTTGTAAATTTATATTAATAATGCATATTCATTTTATATATTTAGAGGGGCGGTGTGGTAACGGAGGGTGGTGGGCACCGGACGCCACGTCGGCTCGCCGGGCGCGCCACCACACCGTCCGCTACGCCAGTGAGTCCCGGCGCCGGACCATCGACGAACCTAACGAGCCAATCACACGCTGCCACGTGGACTAGCCGTTGGGCAACGACTATTTTTGAAAAAAATTAATTAATTTTTTTTAAATAAACCTTTAACCCTTATAAATACCACCCTTTTATACAATATTTTCACACAACATTTCTCACCATTTCTCAAACTAAACTTTTTCACACAATATTTTCTACACAACTTTTTGTCAAAATGCGTCGAAATTTGATGGATCCCGGAAGTTATTCATCTGATGTCGACGATGAGACATATATTTTTTTTATGACTCAAGCGCATCAGTACATGCAACGCCAACAAGCTCAACCAACCCTGAGACGGTTTTCCGGCGTCGATTTCGTATGAGCAGGAGATTATTCTTAGAAATAGTTGAAGGTATTTCTAACTATACTGCTGAACCTATTCCCTACCATTTTGAATTTTTTAAAGTATGACCGGATGCCACCGGTCTAATGGGTTTTAGTGTTATAATGAAATGCACGTCTGCCATTCGCCAATTGGCGTATGGCATAACACCTGATTCACTTGATGAATATTTACAAATTGGTGAACATTGTTGTAACGACCCGAATTTTGTAAATAAATAAAATGTACAAAAATATGATAAATAAGGATAAATCGTTTAAAGAAAGTAGGAATTGATTTCGTGTCATTTGGACACCGTACGAGAAAGTTGTGGGCGAAACCTGGTCGAGACAACAACCGAAAAATGCAGCCCTGCTGCATAAGGGAAGTTCACGCCGTGAACTTGGGGTTCCCGATCGGGAACTCCATTCAGGGATTGGTGGTTTCTGGCAAACGAAGTTCACGCCTAGGTAGCGATCGGGAAGAGTTCACGTTTCGCATAGTTAGCGATGCGAACTAGGTTCGCGTCGTGAACTCGGGTTGACAACATTAAAGTCGGGTTTTGGCTCATTTAATGCCATATCAAAACCCTAGTTTTCTCCTTGGCGATTTTCGAGCATAAAGGCTGATTGGTGGTGATTTCTTCTCAAAAGCATGGTAGATTTCACTCCTAAGTGAAGATTAAAGGTATACCTTCACTCCTTGATCTTTGTAGCTTAAGATCTATGTATTTTGATGCTTGGGTTTGAAACCCTAGCTCTTGGGGTTATGGGTTATGGTGATATAAATGATGTATACACTTAATAGATGGTATATTAACAAAGGAAACAAGTTTATGATGATGATTTGTAAGAATCTTAAGGATTGGTTAAACCTAGGGTTTGGTAAATCACCATAATTGGGGGGAAGTGTTAGTTGATGGTATCTAGTGATAAATGGATACATTATTGGTAGTATGTGATGTTGAACATCTTATGATTAGTGTATTAGGCTTTTGGTGAAGTCTTGGAAGGTTGACCGAATTATGGAAGCGAGAGTTTTGGTGTCAAGAACACGGTTGGAGCATTATTTGCTAAGGTGAGTACGTGTGGAAATTTACTGAGTACATAGTCTATGAAATACATTTTTATTACTTGTGTTATGGTCTATTTGCTTGATTGTGTAGACTAGTAGTTGATAGTTAGTTATACCGATGATAGTATTGAACTAACTTGTTTGATGATAGACGTGATAGCCGAGAGCTAGATTGACATAACCATTGAGTTATGATACGTTGAGATGATGTGATGATGCGGGGGACCCCCGGTCATGAGGTGTGGTGTGAGGGGCAGTTGGGTGGATTCCCATCGACTCAACCACGGTAGTAGTCTTGCTAACTGGAGGTAGTCCGGCGAGTAAGGCAGGTATCGGTAGATTGGGGGAATCCCTCTTGCCGGTATCTTGAGGCTTATTAATGGCGATGGATTTCGGTTAATAAGTCAATGTGGTTCTAGTTAGTTCGGGGGCAACCCGATAACTAGATATGATTGCTAGGAAAACAAAGTATTAGAGTCACAATAGGGTGACTAGATAGATGGACGATTTACTTGTATGTTTGTTTATATGTCTTACGATTATTATTATCATTGGGTCTAAACCCATGTAGCTCACGAGATGTTTTTGTCTCACGTATTCCTTGTTTGTTTTGCTATGTACTCAGGTTCGGGATCGAAGGTTTTAGGTACGCATGGATAGAGATACGGGGCCTAGAGTAGAAGAACATTAGATTGGATTTATGCTTAGCTTTGGTTTTGATCTATTTTGTAACACCAACTTTATACTATGATTTTCATACCAAAGGTTTTTGTAAATCCATATTTTTGGAATGGTTCTTCTATTTATGAAAATGATATATTTTGGGGCAAATGTTTTGTATTAAAATTTGAGGTGTTACAATTGTGCACGTGATTGTCTAAATCATTTTACCAAGTGTATTATAGACTTATATACCGCTGAGTATTTAAGGAAACCCGACATCCATGAAGTTCAAAACCTGTATACAAAACACGAGAACGCTCATGGGTTTCCTAGAATGCTTGGTAGTATAGATTGTATGCATTGGGAGTGGACCAACTGTCCAAAAGCATGGCACGGCCACTATGGTAGGGGTGATAAAAAAAATACCCAACTATAATACTAGAGGATGTCGCCTCGCAAGATTTGTGGATTTGGCACGCATTTTTTGGGGTTGCGGGTGCCAATAACGACCTCATTGTGTTAAATAACTCACCCTTGTTTGATAATCTTCTTGACGATATTGCTCTTTCGGTCCCTTTTGTTGTAAATGGAGTGATCTATCCGAACGGGTACCTAGCTAATGATGGTATTTACCCACAATGGGCAAGCTTTGTCAAATCATTTACTGTTGCACGAGACAAAAAACGTGCTTACTTCAAACGAAGACAAGAAAGTGCAAGAAAAGACGTAGAACGTGCATTTGTTGTCTTACAGGGGCGTTGGGGGATTATTCGCCAACCGGCTCGTTCGTGGAGTGTCAACAAGCTACGTAGAACCATGTACACATGCATCATATCGCATAACATGATTGTAAAAGATCAAAACTTTGTCATAAGCGATATGAACGAGTTGTATGTTACTCCACAACTTAATTTAGAACGTACTTGGACCGAGAGAGCCGAAATACAACGACTGAGATCAAGGGAATTACGTGATAAACGTACACACGAATCACTCCAACGAAATATTATGGACCATATTTGGCAACGATATTGTAACATCCCAAAACCCGGCCTAGTAGTTTATTGACCTTAAGGTATCTTATTAAATGTTTATCTGATTAAATGCTTAGTTAATTTAATTAGCCTGCTGTCTTTTGCGGTATTTTAACTAAGGGGTTAAAATACCCGGCTTGTGATATATTTGGAATGAAAACGTGATTTTTATATCTTTGGATTCTTTGTTAAATATCGTTTCCAGAAATGCTTTCGTTTTTAAAATTTGAGGCCGTTTGCTATTTTAAATAAATTTATTACGAAAGGGACTTTTCAGACGCATACTGTTAATTAAAGGAAAAAGCCACATGGGGCCCCACCCCTTGTGTTTGGCCGGCCAAGGAGGATGGAATACCCTCCTTCTCTCCATTTTGAAAGCCTTATCCACACACACACTATTCCATTGCCTCTCTCTCTAGAAAACCATCTCACTTGTTCTTGAGCTTGCTCTTGTTGATTCTTGGTGCTAGAGTCCGAAATTCATACATAAGTTTGTGTAGAAGAACCCTAGAAGTAAGCTACATCTTCTCCTTTACTTGTTCTTGTTGTTCTTGAGCTTTGTCATGAACTAGGTGTAACGCCCCAAATTTTATAAATTAATTTAATTATGTTTTATTCAGTATTAAATATTATTGTATCATTTATTTGGGGAAATAAATATGTGACGTGTTGAATTATGCATTTATGTGATCCTTATTATGTGTGTTGTTTAATGTCGGGGTGTGACGTTTCGTTTATACAATTATTTAATTAGGTGACGCATGTTTTCCGTAGGTTAGTTGTCGGGTCAAGGCTGGCCGAAGGCCAAGGCCTAATCCAACGCATGTCCTTCTATGTTCTAATTGGCTAGAGGAAGGAGGTGGGCCGATTTCCCTTATTCTCCAATGTGCTCGTTATGTGTTGGTTGCATTCGAATTCAGTCAACCAATTATAGAGTTTAGGGCCCAAGTTTTATTAAAAGCCAGCCCAAATGGTGAGATACATCGGGCTTATAGCCTTGAAAAGAATCCCAGCTATATTAATCCGTCATTATAGAAATCACGTCTTTTGTTTCTACCCTACTTGCCGACAAGAGCGTCTCCACTGTTGGTTTTCTTTCTGGCGATCGACCATAGGAACCATTGTCATCCTTTGTTTTCCACTCGTTTCTCAATTCCCATATCTAGTATTATTCAACCGATTCGGCAGCTTCAATCCTTTCTGTTCAGCGATCAAACGAAGAAGACAACCAGGAACCACAGTGTGTTAATCGGGATTAACAGGAAAGAAGGAGTTGAGAGTTTGGTTGTGATCCGGTTTCATTTAAAGGTAGTATTCCCATTCTTTTGCATTCTTTTTGCCTTAACCGTTAACCAATTCATCTTGTTCCTTATTAATAATCCCGACCACAATCCTAGGATGGACTAGGAAGCCTTTGATCGGACAGGAGATGCAAGAGTGATCGAGTGATTGACTCAGTGGCAACTATTTCTCCATTATTCATTCTAGTTTTTGCAGTTTTGTTAATACATGTCTTAATTCTGCTCGGTACTGATTTAGCTGGTGTAATCAAGAAGAATACAGGATCGAACAGGGGAAATAATCGAAGATGTGAGCAGTCGAGTACCGAAGAGTTGGGAGTTCTTGCATTCGGTAGTCTTCTATCTTTTATGTTATTTTTTCTGCTCGTTAGAGTGTTGATTTAATCCCGTGACTAATCTGTTTTCTGTTGAAGTAATTTGAGGGCTGCGGGCCTGGTAGTATATTCGGGTTCGATCATATGACGAATTGTACTCTTGTTGTTTTGGGTAGTCTATTGTTTTCCATCTTTCAAAGTTGTCAACGCGAGTCTTGTTGTAAAACTGTTTTGAGTATTCCTCGTGGCTGTATCGATTGTAGTCTTTTGGCTGCTGTATTTATAGTGTCGGGTTTTGGTTTGGGAAAAATTGCAGTTTCATAAGCTGAACGTTTTATTAACCGAAAACCGGGAACCGAACCCGTAGGGTTCTTCGTTCCCTAAACCGAATAGTTTTCTAAAATGAATTAACTAATTGATTTGAAAACAAGTTTGTGTAATAAAAAGAGATTTCAGGGCTGTCGGGTATCTCGGGAATTTAAGAGTTGATGTCGGGTTGCTAAACGGGTTTTAAAGATAATGAAGTTTTCTGGCAGAATCTGCCCTGATGTTTGGGCCTGTTTTTAACTGTTTTAAACTAAGTTTTTGGATTTTTGGCCCATGCTGGTCTCTAGGTTTCTGAGTCCTCTTTCCGTTGCCGCCGACAGTTCGTCGATCTGAGTTACCGTTTAAAAGTTATGACCATTTTAATACGCTGTTGTCAGAATTCCTACCTGTGCAGCTATACTGTTTTGTGAGCCTGTTTTGAGGCCCTTTGAGTCCGTTTTTGGGCAGAAGCCACTTGAGGGTGTTTTGTAGTATTCCGAGTCTAGTTTCCGTGGTAAAAATTTGGGGTAAAGCTAATGAGCAGTTTGGGAGTTATAGCAGTTCCCGTGGGAGTAACGGGTGCTGGCAGAATGTTTTTAAACAAGTCTCGAGTTGAGTTTTAATCCGAGACTTATTATGTGATGTAGGACCGCCTAGGAGACAACGTGTTGTACCTTTGACTGTCGGGAATCCTTTGGAGCTTACATTTCTCGAGGTGAATATTCTCACCGTGTATTCAGTTTTAACGTTGTACATGCATGACTTACGTGTTACATTTCTTGCACCATAATTGTTATCTGAGATTGATCTGTTATCTGAGTTTGATCTGTTATCTGAGTATCTGAGCAGCTGTTTATTTATTCATGATCTGAGACATTGTGCCTGGGTAACTGAGCTCGGCACAGAGTCATTCTGTGCTATTACTTGCTAGGGCAATCTGAGATAATTATGTTAAAGAGATAATAAAACATAATAACACACATCTGAGTTTTGGGATCACCTCCCGTCTGAGTTTTTGGGATTATTCCCGTCTGAGTTTTGGGATCACTCCCGTCTGAGTTTTGGCTTATGCCTATCTGAGGTGTGAGGAGGGGCGAGGTTGATCTCTCGTCCCAAATCACACAAGCGCGCTATATAAATTAAAATCTGAGTAATAAAATCTGAGAAATAAATCTGAGTAATTAACCGAGTAGTTTCTGATTAGGAGTACACCGATGTGCCCTCATGTGTTGTATGTTATGATTGTTTGCATTTTGAGAATTATTCACTCAGCTTCCCCAGCTGACCCAAACTTTCCCCCACATTGTGTCAGGTACCAACAAAGGAAAGGAGAAGGTGGACGGTTGACCGCTGTATCTTTTCATTACTGATGTGGACATCATTTAATATTTTAAAACACTTTACTTTATCTTAACTATTTCCGCAATAAATACGTTTTAAATGTTAAATATTAATTTCTGAGATTTATTTATGGGACCTTTTGATTATAATTTTGTTTTCAAAAAATTTAAAAATCTTGTAAATTTTAGGGTGTTACACTACGGTTTGTGATCTTTAGTGTTTTATGGATGAATCTTGAAATGGATGTTGTTTTATGTGTTTATGCAAGCTTTTACATCATGTGTATGGTAGATTGTTGAAGGAATACAAGATTTGGTGAAAATCACCTTCAACCTCCATTAATGGTGGAAGTTGAAGGTGGGTTTTGACAAATCTTGGATTTCTTGATGTTAGAATGGATGGAATTGTTTATTAGGTTGAGAAATTATGTTTGGTAAGTTATGGATGGTGAAAACCTAGTATAGATGATTGTGTGACTTGATCTAATTGGTGTTTGGGTCAAAATGACTAACTAGAGTTTGTGCAAGTATGATACTTGCTATTGGGATAGTTATGAACTCAATAGAATTGTTAGTTTATGGTGAATTGCTAGTTTAGAAGTTGTGTGCTAGTTGATGGAATTGTAGAAGTAATTTAGTCAAGTTCGGGTTTTTGGCCCGTTTGGGTCAACTAGTTGTGAATACTTGATAAATGGTCAAAATGGTCAATTGTATTGATGAAGGTTTTGGGCTAGTTGTAGATGTCATAAAATGTGCATTTTATGAGTCTTGTGTGGTTAGATGTTGAAATTGTTGATTTTGACGATTCGGTGGATTATCACTAACTCGGTATATTGTTGACAGGAACCGGGAAGGATACTCAGTGATACTAGCTCACTGAGTTAAGGAAATCGGAAGTTGAAAGGTGAGTGGATCTAACCTACAACTCGGGTCCCGGTTTATTCCGTTTGCAAATTGCATACTTGTGAAATTGCATGATTTTGGCAGGTCTGGGGAAGATAGCGACGCTATCTATAGATAGCGACGCTATCTTGGTAGGTACGGGAAGGTATCAAAAACAGAAAACCGAAATCGCTAAGGCCAGAGAAATAGCGACGCGATTTCTGGGTAGAGCAGCTTTGGTTATTTTTGCTTAGCTTGCTTGTTTGTTATGTATGCCTAGTGTTAGGGAATACCATACATGACTATGTGCACATTCGGGATGAGGTCAGTGTCGGAAGGAGAACGGCTGGGCACAGGGTATCGACTAATAGGGTATCCGACCTTACCTGTATTTTTGCATGGTTAAGGGGAGGGAGTTGCCCGGGTGTTGGATACGAAACGCTATCGGTTACCGTGGTTTTGGCCGACCATGATTTAAGGCCCGCAAAGCCGCCGATCCTCTAAGTGATTACCCAACCGGAGATGTTTTTATAACTTCCGTGTTTAAGTGATTAGTGTAGTTGCTAGTGTTAGGAATTCATTCACTTAGCTTTTGTGCTAATCCCTCCTTTATCGACACATTTCAGGTCGGATGGCTTGAACGGGTCGGGCTTGGACGGAAAGTTTGACCATGCTTTAAATTGTTATTTTGTTAAATGAGCCGTGTTTAGTAATACCGTCTTTTAACTAACTTTTGGTTGTAATATTTGTGGGACCATGGTTTGTAAACTTAACATAACTAGGAACCTAACCACATGCTTCCGTAACCTTAGATTAATAGTTAATTGGATATTAAAAAAAAATGCGGTGTTACAGATATCAAGAAAATCGTATGTAATTTTCGGGAATTTTTTTAAAAAATTTCGGTAATTTTTATTATTTTTTGTCGGTTTTTTTTATTTATTTGGTATTTGTATTTTTTAATTTGTAGTTTGTATTTGTTGTTTTAATGAAATATTAAGTTGTTTGTGTAACATCCTGAGACCCGATCAAGAATTTTGAAGTACTTTCAGTAAGTAAATTTATTTGTTTATTGATTGATATAATTTATTTGATTTAATTATATTTAATTGTATTTTTAACCATGTGGTTAAAATTAGTAAAACTGAGATATTTAAATATTAAAATGATTTTTACATATTTGTGTAACGCCCTAAAATTTTAATAATTAAATAATATTAATTTAATCGTCACTTAAATTTAAAATGAATAATTAGTAAAATAACTATAATGAAGTTTAGACAATTTGTAATTATGAGACGTTTATAGTTAAATTATATGTCTCGCGAGTTGTAGACATAATTAAATATGTCAGATTTCGTGTATCAGCTTAATGCGGTTTAGTGATCTTTAGTTCTCCGTTTTTATTCGTTTCGGGCTTAGGGCCTATTAGCAATTAAGTGATCCATTAGCTAATAAATTTAAACCCTAATCTTATTATTTTCTTTGACCGTTATCTCTTTTCCTCTTCTCCATACTTCAGTCGTCCTCAAGAAGCAAATGAGCCGACATGTGCGTCTGCTTTTGCTTAACTCTCGGCAGACAAAGAAAATATATCAAGAGTAAATTTCAATTCTCTTGTTGTTAGATTTTGATAGGTACACCGAATGAGGAAGCAATTCATTTAGGTGTTTTTTTTTAATTGGACCAGCAACATAATGTTTATCTTAAGAGACGATTTGGTGCATCTTGGAGGTGGTGGCAGATGAGTTTTGGTCCAATGAGATATAGTTGGCAAATGTTTATTATCATTTGGTTTGTAATTCCATTTATCTAGTTTTGATCCCTGAGTTTAATTAACCCATTACAAGCAGGCAAGCACACATCTATCTTTTTATCTTGACGTCAAGCAAGCATTGGGTTAGTCGCGAGATTGTGCAGAGACTTTTATTGATTCGGTATAAATCTGTCAACCTTTTCTGGTTCTTAATTAATTCCATAAATAATTGTATTCATCGAGCTTCATTTGTTTTCTTTTTCCTTGGTTCATGTTTATTTGACCAACATATTACCAGAATTCAGAATATTTTGTGTTGCGTGGATATTGGTCATGGAAGGAAGATTGGACGGCAAGCAGCTCAAATTAATTTGAGCAGCTTGCTTGATGCGTTCCCAATTCAAGAATAAAATCCTTTGAGCAGCTTGCTTGTGCGTTCCAATTCAGTTGGTAGTGTCGCACGGTTCCGTAATCGCCTACTATCATCTTGCTCATATTAAATCACTAGTTTCATAACCCGCCCGATGGGTGGGCTAGCTGTAAGAAATATAATATATAATGATGAAAAAAACATAAGAAATTATATGGTCAACTATTATTAAAATGATGATTAAAGGTTTTGTTGTACATGAATAATCGGTAAAAATAAATCAAAAAAGAAAACGAAATTTTATTGTATAAAACGTTTGTTGTTGAGTTTGTATAGTTACCATCTTGGTCGCAACAAATAATTTTCAAGCATTTGTTCTTTTTACTCTTGATACATCAACATATAGCTGGTCATGTGAGAATACTGATATTTGGACAAACAAATCAACTCGTGACAATGTTCGCCCATGATATTTTTAATAGTCATTGAAAAACGTACTTAAATAGGAAATTGTCTTCGACTCAATTTGAAAGGCATAGTTTTGTCGTAAGGACTAATAATCAAACGTGGGATAACACAAATTGTACAAACTTTGTCACGATCTTGCCTTCAATTATATTAGCCTAGTTCTATTGCATAAATCTACTTTCTGATCAATGTTTTGCATACACATTACAGGAGCATCTATCTTTAACTTCAATATATGATGCGTGACACCTGACATTTTTATAGTATACAAGAATTATGAGGTGTAAAGATCGAGGCTAAACATAGTATCATCAACAATTTCATGTGTGAGTGTTGATAATAATATGTTTAGACTATAATATTTTTGGATCATAATATTTTTAAACATTGATTATTATAACTTTCGATCATAATAAAATTGGATCGTAACATTTTGTGATCATAACATTTTGTGACCATAATAAATTTAAATTACATTTTTAGATCATAATATTTTTTTCGTAAAATGTTTGAACCATGACATTTTTTTGTTCAAATTTTTATATCTATACTCATTTCGTAAAAAAATTTATTTTAAAAACTTTTATTTTCTTAAATTTTTTGTGATTATAACATTTTGTGATCATAATAAATTTAAACTACACTTTTAGATCATAAGATTTTTTTTCGTAAAATATTTGAACCATAACATTTTTTTTTCAAATTTTTATAACTATACTCATTTTGTAAATAATTTAATTTTAAGAACTTTGATTTTCTTAAAATTTTTGAGATTATAACATTTTGTGATCATAATAAATTTAAATTACATTTTTAGATCATAAGATTTTTTTTCGTAAAATGTTTGAACCATTGTTGGGTCACATTTATTGTAACCAATAGTTTAGGGACCATTTTGTATTTAGTCAAAACTTTGGCTAGGTATATATAGTAAGTAGTAACCTAATTTGCATAACCTTTGCCCAAATTGTAGCAGCCCCCATCAATAGCAAAGTGTCCAAATATTCCATCCATCTCAATCTTCCTATATTATCACTTGTTTATGCTTAATCTATGAATTAATCATTGAATTCACAATCTACAACCATGACTTTTTTTTCAATTTTTTATGACTATACTCATTTCGTAAAGAATTTAATTTTAAGAACTTTGATTTTCTTAAAATTTTTTGTTTACAAATAAAAAACAAAGCTATGGGCGAAAAACGAAGCGAGGGAAGACATGAATATGTTTCCATATAAAGAAGAAGTTAATTGCCTATTATGCCTTTTGAGTCAGCGTCCATGTCATCATTAAGAAGTACTGTTATTGGTACATGTCATCAAATTAAAATCATGTCCTTGCTCCATATATAGGTGGGAGATTTAATTTTAAGAACTTTGATTTTCTTAAAAATTTTTGTTTACAAACAAAAAACAAAGCTATGGGCAAAAAACGAAGCGAGGGAAGACATGAATATGTTTCCATATAAAGAAGAAGTTAATTGCCTATTATGCCCTTTGAGTCAGCGTCCATGTCATCATTAAGAAGCAATGTTATTGGTACATGTCATCAAATTAAAATCATATCCTTGCTCCATATATAGGTAGGAGATAGGGTATTATTCTTAGCCCTTTTCTCGAATGTATTTTTTTTATAAGTGGATCCCGAGCCGAGCCCGAGATTAAGAATTGATTGTGTCGGGTTTTGTTAAACTTGTTTGATTATTCGAATATTTTGTTGTAGTAGTTGTCTAAGTCGGTTTTACTCAGTATTATCATCGAGTCTAGCATATTGAAGCTGATATTTTCTGTTTGAGCTGCATTGGTTAATCACTGTTTGGGGTGTTGAAGGTTTTTGGTCGTTTTAAACGTTTAACCGTTTATCCGTACTCTCGAGCCTTGTTTTTTTTAAACTGATTCGTTTCCACTTTTATTCATCTCGAGTAGCTGCTGTTGGTTAGCTACTGTTTCTGGTATAATGTCGAGTTGGGGTTGGGTAAAGATTCCGAGTGTACAATCTAAACATTTATTTAACCGAAAACCGGAAACCGAACCCTTAGGGTTCTTGGTTTCCTAGAACAAGATAGATTTTTAATCAAAAGATTAAAGTCATTGAAAACATGTTTCTGAAACTATAAGGGAGCTCCGGGACTGTCGGGTGCCTCGGGATTTAACGGGTTGATGTCGGGTTATCGAACGGTTTAAACAACAAGCTGAATTTTCGGGCAGCATCTGTTGTCTATCTTCGGGTCTGTTTTCATCATAGTTAAAATATGTTTCTGGATTTTTGGCCAAAGATGGGGCCTATTTTTCTGAGTCCTCTTTCCGTTGCCGCTGACGGCTCGTTAGTTTGATTTACAGTTTAATAGATATCCCGGTTTTCGTAAATTGTCGCAAGAGATTTCGCTGTTCAACTATTCTGTCTTGTTAGCATGTTTCGAGCCCTTTCTGTTTGGATTTAGCTTCCGAGGTCTTCTGTCAAATTTTAGTCCTCTGATTCATTTAGCTACTGTGAAAATTTGAATAAAAACTAGTGTGTGGTTTGAGAGTTATAGCCGTTCCCGTGAAAGTGATGAGTGCTGGTTAGTTTCTGCTGAAACAACCTGTGAGCCAAATCCTAACCCGAGCTTCCTTATATTTTGTAGGCCCTTCTAGAACCTGTTAGAGACGCTCTACTGTACCGAGGATATTTAGGAGCATACGTCTATTCGAGGTGGGTAATCTCACTATAAACTTGTACTTATTTTCGATTCATGATTTTGTGCTATGTGTTGTGAATTGTCTTGTTGATTGAGCTTGAGTATTGTTTGGGTGATTTATTTGAGTTATTTGTGATTTGAGTTATCTGTGATTTGAGTTATCTGGAGCCTGAGTTATCTGAGTTTTGAGTTCTTGAGTTAAAACATTAAACATAATATAATTGAGTTGTCTTGGCACCGAAGAGTACTGGTGCCAGACGTTTTGACTCAACACCGAAGAGTACAGGTGTTGAGCCTTGAGTTGTGTGAGGCGGGTCGAGGTTGATCTCTCGTCCCAAGTCACACAAGCGCGCTATATAAATTTAAAATCTGAGAAAATAACTTGAGTAATTGAGAATTGAGTAGAATCTCTAGGGATCACTTATGTGGCTTGAGTTGTTTGTATTTATTTGTTTATTTTGATATTATTCACTCAGCGGTGGCTGACCCCAATCACTCCCCCATTTTTCAGGTACTAGTAAGGGCAAAGAGAAGGGTCAACGGTTGATGGGCTGCATCTTTATTTATTGGATTTGGAGTTTTTAAAAGTTTGTTTTGAGTCAAACAAAATTTTAACCTTTTTATTCATTTCTGCATTAAAGACCATGAGACGGTTTATATTTTTATCTGAGTTGGGACCTTTTCATTACTTGTACTTGGGGAAATTTTATTAATTAAATGTTTTAAAAAATTTTAAATTTCTCCTGATTTTTAGGTTGTTACAATTTGGGTTCACTTCTGAACCGGGGTTCTAAAAATATATTCGTTGTTAAATTTGGAGTTAGTTAGGTCTAACTTAATTATCTGTGAATCTAATATCCTGTACTGTGTTTTAATGAATTTATCTGTGTTTGGGGTTGGGGTGTACGTGTTATGTTTGAGGGCAGGTGTCAAATTGGTTTTCCTCTTCTTTCTTAACACGACACACACACACACCCAACACACAC
The DNA here is from genome assembly GCA_963853835.1 of Calendula officinalis. NCBI lineage: Eukaryota > Viridiplantae > Streptophyta > Magnoliopsida > Asterales > Asteraceae > Calendula > Calendula officinalis. The sequence continues at coordinate 24,506,683 of OY970825.1, forward strand.
TTGAAGCTTTTCTCCCAAAATTGAAGATCAATCCTTGTAGTTCTTGTCTCCCTTATGATTTTCGGAATCTAGAAGCTAGATTAAGTAAGTTCTCTTCCTCTTTGAGCTAGGGTTCATGTTCTTGAGCTTTGTTGAATTAGGGTTCTTGAGTTAAGTGAGTTTTATGAAATTCTTGATGAATCTGGCATGTAACTTGAAAATTGATGCATGATTTGATGTTTATTTAAGCTCTTGCAAGTATTACACGATTTGTTGTTAGTTATGGACCATTTGGTGAAGCTTCCATAAAAAGCTCCAACAATGGTGTTCTTGGGAAGAAGATGGAGTTCTTCCCTAAATTGGTAAAATGTGTATCTTGATGTTCTTGAATTGATATTGTGGAACTTGCTAGTTATATTGTTGATGAATTAATAATTTATTGGTAGTGTTTGGCTAAGCAAGAATTAGTAGTAAACTAGCTAACTTTATGAATTGTTGACTTTGGTCTAACCTGGGAGTTGACTTTAGTCTTGTGTGACTTGCAAACTTTAATTACCAATTTCATGTTAACAATGTGTTAGTTTAATGAATTGTAAGTTTGATTGTATTGGTTCCGGGTCTTGACCCGTTTGGTTGTTAAATTGTGCAAATTGACTTAAGTAAAGTCAAAGTTGGTTATACTTGCAATTGGATGCAAGTAGTATGTTAGTTATGTAATTTTGATGTTGATCAAGTAGGATATCTCATTGAAATGTGTTGTGTAAATTCCCGAATCATTATTCTCATTTTGACCCGTTTGGGCCAAATGTGTGCAACTTGGTTAAAATGGCATGATAAGTTGACTTAATGAATTAATTAGATAAAGCTCTAGACTTTGGTAATTGTTATATGTTGGAATACAAGTAATTAAGTGTAAGTTGTTGTATAAAGATGTTATCTTGAACTTATATTACTTGTTCCAAATTAGTGATTTCGTGTAACTAATTCGGTATTCGTTTTGTACAGGAAAAAGGAAGGCGCCTCAATGATATAAGATTACTGAGCTCGACAAAAAGGAAGCTAAGGTGAGTGGTTTTAACCTTCTTTCTTGTGTAATGTACAAAAAAAGTTGAAATGGTGGTCGTTTTGGGAAACTGAAACAGAAAACCGAAATAGCTAAGGAGTCAGAAATAGCTAAGCGATCTCAAGATAGCGTAGCGATCTCTAGATCGCTTAGCTATCTTGCTGTTTTTGGCAAAAGTGTATTTTTTATACTTTTCGATTTTCAGTTGTACCATTAATTGTGGGATTGTTAATGGTAGTATGTGCACATGTTTTTTAGAGGTTAGCTATAGTGGGTTTTGGCTACGCTTCGTTACTATTGGATGGGGGCGATCAGACTCCTTCGAATTCGTTACGTAAGGAGGGCTCATTGTGCCAATAGTAAAGGAGCCATCGGTAGACTGTTGTTGGGTCGACAACAGTCGAAGGTCCTCGCCTGACCGCCGGTCCTCTCATAACGTCCAATTGCTTGTGGAAGTTTGGACGGGTTTTCCCGATTGATTTCTCTTGGTTTCTAATTTGTTGTGGTTATGCAAATTGACGTTTATTTCTATTCACTTAGCTTTGTGCTAATCCCTCATTTGTTGACTCTTTTCAGGTTGTGGATTTGGCTTGACTAGAGTCGGGTTTTGGAAGTCTGACCGTACTCTGATTTTGTAAACCGGGTCGAGCCTGTTTTTAGTAACACCTTTAAATGTTTTATATATTTTGGTTAATATGTAAATGGCTTTTATGATATGTAATAATTAGGATTTATAGTTTTCTTAAATCGCTTCCGTATGCATATTTAAAAAACAAAAAAACAAATGGCTCTTAGATTGTGGTGTTACAGTTTGAAAAAAGGAAAAAGAAAAATAAGATGTGGGCCCCGATTGACTTAAGTGATGATAGAGGGGTATTTGGGATTTTTGAATGTGAAATGGTGATGTGGCGCAGAGATAGCTTCCGACCCAATATGACCACACCCATTACTCTTAAGTCCTGCACACTATAATTGAATAATGCATGTGATCCGTGTCAGTTGGGAGAAATCCTTTTGATTCCCAATCGAGAAAAAGTTTCAGCACTCGTCTTAAGAAGTTTCTTCATAATGGATTAATGCTAATAATATTTTTTAATTTTATATACTTAAGTTTGTACATATATATATTGTTGTATATCTAGCTCATATATCATATTTTCTCATGTCAGCTTACGTCATTGATACTCCAACTAACATTCAAGTGACACACATGCCAATAATATTCATTCTCTTCAATTTTTTCTCCAACATTATAACATATAAACATACAAAATACTAAATACATTGTTAATATATCTCTTGTGCCTCCCCTCCCCCTTGTTCCTTCCTTTCGAATAGCCGAACTAAATAACCAAAGTACCATGCTACTGGTTTGAGAAAATTGACGGGTGCCCGTTTTCAGCCAAAATGCATGTCGGCACCCTTATTAGATTTTTTGCTAGTATACTTATTGTCGGGCGTGACCTCTAGCTATCATAGTTGTCAATCGACGATATTCTATCATGTAAATAATAAGTATGTCTAAAAAGCAACTATACTAAAAATATACTTCTGTTAAATATACAAGTGATGAAGTCTGAGATTTGTATAAACTAGTTTATGTTTTAATAGAAGTACAAGTTGGTTTAGGTTAATAAAGTTTGATAATTTATATATTTGAGTAATTTACTGTTTTTGTCCCTGTGGTTTACCCGATTCTGTGTTTTTGTCCCTATGGGGTTTTTTTTTTCCATATTTTTGTCCCTAAACTATGTCAAATTCCGTTTTTTTTGTCCTTCCGTCCAAAATTCTCTGTTAAGTAACCTCACGTGCCAACCATGTGAGGGTATTACTATCCTTTTACCGATTTAGTTGTACCATCCGTATTAAAAATTGTACTTTCAAAATTTCTTTCTTCTCTAAATCATCACCAAGAACACATCTCCTCATCCACATAAACACCCAAATAAACCTCAATCAAAACCTAAATTACATATCAAAAAATTCAGAAATCAAAAATAAAAAAAACAAAAGTCAGTGGCTCGTTAATCATTCTCCACTCGCTCGCTTCAACTCGCTTGATTATCTCTCCTATTAGCTCCGGTAACAAATTAGACCGCGGATCGGCGGACCTTCTCCGTTTTTGTTGCCGTCCGGTTCAGTTATGACGTCATCGTTTCCGTAAACAACAACATTGGTACCGGAAGTTTGCTGCGATCGGCGGTGGCTGGCGGTGGCCGGCGGCGGCCGAGCTGCTTCTTCTTCACATGACTCCACCTCGTATACTGAATAAAATTGACCTCATACCTCTTTCTTCCGCTGTCCTTGACCTCGTATCCCCACCGTCTTCAACGAAATTAGGGTTCTTCAAGTTAGGGTTCTTCAAATTGGGGTAAGCACAAGTTTTTTACAGTACCGAGATTGAAGTAGATAGAGAAAACGAGATCAAGATCTAGTGAAAGAAACATCAGTCAGATCTTGAAGAAGAAAAAAACGAGATCTAGTGCTAGGCTTTGAAGATTTATGATTTTTGAAGATAGTGTATGTTGCAGGTCAAATTGGGGAGAAGATGGAGAAAATGAACAATCAAACTACCCATTTGAATAAAATCGCAGAAAAGGAATGGAGGCTCACATCATCAAATAATCAAATTTCATCTCTCATACACAATGGAGGCTCGCATCATCATTATTCCCAGCTAGAAAGGAATAATCAAACTATTTCCTTTTTAATTTGAAATTTTGCTTTTAGGGATCTTTTTTTAGGGAAAAGGATGAAAGAGGAAGAAGATGAAAAAAGAAAGAGAGAAAAAATAAAAATAAAAAAGAAAATGTAAAAAAGACGAAAATACCCTCACTTTTTTAGCATTTCTTGTTAGTTAACGGCCAAATTTGGACGGAAGGACAAAAAACGGAATTTGACATAGTTTAGGGACAAAAAAACGGAAAAAAAAAACCACAGGGACAAAAACGCATAATCGGGTAAACCACATGGACAAAAACAGTAATTTACTCTATATGTTTTTATGTTTTGTCTTTTGTCTTTTATTGTAAAATGGTAGTTTCCATTAATAAAGTTAAATTTGTCTAGGTGTCATCAATATCTATATCTTAAATCTCACGTCTATACGCTAGTTGCTTACTTGCTCTGCTTGTTTCCAACTTGTGTTAGGCTGGACGGAATGGGTCCAACGCCCCATTGCGTGGGTTTGAGGTGGACGGCCACGGCGTGGCTAGGCAATGGAACAACCCCCCCCCCCCTCCAACGGCGTTGTGGTGCGGCGTGGGTGGAGATGGCAACGGGCAACGGCTGGGCATGCGGTGGAGATGGCGATTTTGACCGAAAAATAGTCGTTGAACGACTAAAAGAGCCGTTGCAGATTTAAAAAAAATAATAATTAATTTATTTAATTTATTTATTTATTTCCTATATAAACACACTCAAACATTATCAAAACACTACCAAAACATACCACAACTCTACCAAAATACCCCAACTCACAAATAATGAATTATCTTAGTTCATCATCTGACGACGATGATGCGTTTATGCTAACAATATACGCAGAACTCCTCGATGATTTATCCGACGATGATGAAAGTGAAGTCTTTGACACTAGAACCGCGAAGCTAAATAGAAATCGAGAAGCTGGACACGACAGGCTATATCGAGATTATTTTGCGGATGATCCTGTTTATGACGACAACAATTTCCAACGAAGGTTTCGTCTGTCCAGAAATTTATATATGCGCATATGTAGCGCATTAGAAAACAGGTATCTTTTTTTTCAATTGAGATATGATGCTAGAGGTAGGCGCGGATTCAGTGCTTTGCAAAAATGTACTGCAGCAATTCGAGCTATGGCTTACGAGTCATCCCCTGATTCTCTTGACGAGTGCATACGCATGTCTGAAAGAACTGCTAGGGAAAGTATGTATAGATTTTCACAAGTGGTTTTGGAAATATTCGGACCTATTTATTTGCGAAAACCACCAGTAACTGATGTTCAAAAAGTATATGAGGCACACGAAGAGAGACATGGTTTTCCTGGAATGCTTGGTAGCATTGATTGTATGCACTGGGATTGGAGGAACTATCCACAATCGTGGAGAGGTGAGTACACTGGTGGACATCATGGAGTACCGTCGTTGATATTAGAAGCTATTGCTTCCCAAGATTTATGGTTTTGGCATGCTTACTTTGGGGTTGCAGGTTCTAATAATGATATTAACGTGTTTGATCAGTCACCAATATTCAACGACTTGTTATCAGGAAAGGCACCCGATGCTCCTTTTACGGTGAATGGCAATCCATATAGATTCGGTTATTTCCTTACCGATGGTATATATCCTCGTCATGCGACGTTTGTCAAAGCCTACCGACATCCAGTTGATCCAAAAGAGGTCTTGTTTACCAAAAAACAAGAATCTGCACGTAAGGATGTGGAACGGGCTTTTGGAGTTTTAAAGTCGAAGTGGCACATTGTAAAAAACGCGGCCCGTTCATATAACCTTGAAAGATTAAGATATATTTTGTATGCGTGTGTTATAATGCATAATATGGTTGTCGAAGATAATGATCGGATGATTTCTCCATATGTGTCGGACGGTCCCCGATGTAACACCGCAAAATTTAGAAAAGTTTTTTTTTAAAGGTGCGGAAGCATAAAAATAATAGATGATAGGTTTAGGTTTACAAACCAAACGTCCCAATTAATTTCCAAAATAAACATTGCTTAAACGATGTCACTTAACGACATGGCTCAATTTACAAAAACATATCCAATTGAGCTTGGTCAATCATCCCGTCCAAAGCACCGATAAACCTGAAAAGATTCAACGAGGGAGGGATTAGCACAAAGCTAAGTGAATGAATATAATCTACAAATTATGTAAAGCAGAACAAGCTAGCATAAACATCTCTACGATCGAAAAGCCACATAACCATATAACACTGTTTGTTCAAGAAGCTCGGTGGTGGTCCTGCAGGAGCCTAAAACGGAAGCATAAAGATAATAGATAATAGGTTTAGGTTTACAAACCAACCGTCCCAAATTAATTTCCAAAATAAACATTGCTTAAACGACGTCACTTAACGACATGGCTCAATTTACAAAAACATATCCAATTGAGCTTGGTCAATCATCCCATCCAAAGCACCGATAAACCTGAAAAGATTCAACGAGGGAGGGATTAGCACAAAGCTAAGTGAATGAATATAATATACAAATTCTGTAAAGCACAACAAGCTAGCATAAACATCTCTACGATCAAAAAGCCACATAACCATATAACACTGTTTGTTCAAGAAGCTCGGTGGTGGTCCTGCAGGAGCCTAAAACCATCGTCGGCCCAACGACGGTATCCGAAAGCCTGTACCCAACTCACCGGTAAACCCCCCTTACGTGTAACGCATACAGGTAAGGTCCGAATACAACGATTCGTCGATACACTATGCCCAGCCGATATCCTTCCGACACTGACTTCTCAAACCTCGGTCACCTAGTTCAAACCGAGTGGTTGCTACCAATCAAGCAAAGCCTCTTCACCTATGTGCACATAACCAATTTAACTTAACACAAGCAAATAGGTACCAAACAAGCAAGCTAGCTACGAAAAACTGCATCAAAAGCATCACATGCAAGTTCACGTCGCGAACTACAGTTCACGTCGTGAACTCCGGTTCGCGTTCGGGAACCTGTCGCGAAGTTTTTCACGATCAAACCCAAAATTCTCTGTCCACAGTTCGCGATCGCGAACTCCCCAAAGCTGGTACATTTCATGCGTTTACAACAAGTATGTAAATACCAAACCAATTGTAACCAAACACAAGTTGGAGGTTAAATCCATTCACCGTAACCTTGTCCTTGTCACTAACTCAGTAGTCTAATGTCACTGAGTTGTCCTACCGTTTCCTGTTAATCCAAAGGAATACCGAATTAGTATATAATTCCACCAAAATCATAAACAATGTTAAATATACATTTAACACTAACACTTGCACCAACTAGATGACTAAACACTTGCATCATCCTATGAACATGTCATGACCATTTACACTTAAATAATAAGTCAACTAGCCATTTGCAAGTCTTACATTCAAACGGGTCAAAACCGGATTACTAAACAATAATACATCCTACAACCACAATCATATCATCAATCTCACCAATACTTGACATAAGTCACAACTCGCATAACTAACCATTTTTGCATGACTTACATTCTAACGGGTCAAAACCCGAATTATTAGATCAATCATATCTTCTACCTCTCTAACATGTTGACAACTTACAATTCACCAATTTATGTAATTTACCATATTATCTCCATCCATAATCAAGTCGAACCACATTATACACATTTATCCAACTTTCACATTATATACCCAAACAGGTCAAAAGCACATATTATTTGATCATTCATGACCATCTACCAATTTATCACAACTAGTTGACCCAAACGGGTCAAAACCTAATTGTAACTACAACACTTCCCAAGCTCCATCATTTAGCACACATTCATCACAACTAACAAGTCATAACCAACTAAACAATTCATCAAGTTCATGACAACCAAAAACCCAAGTATTTTACTTCCAAAATTCCTAGTTCATCTTTTCACCCAAATAGCCAAACACTAGTTAGTTTAATTCTCAAATCCACCAATACTTGGTTTTAAACATACATAACTTACCAAACATGTTTTCTTAACACTACAAACAACAACAACCATCAAAACATCAAGAAATCCAAGGTTTGACAAAACCCATCTTCTTCAAACCTCTATTAATGGAGTTTGAAGGTGAGTTTCACCAAAACCTTACTTCTTCCACCAAATAATCACACACTACATGTAAAAGCTTGTATACTCATGTAATAAAACATCTATAACAAGATTCACTAACAAAACACCAAGAATCACAAACCCTAGCTTCAACAAAAACTCATAAACTTCAAGAACGAGTAAGAAAGGGAAGAACTTACTTCAAAGCTTACTCCACCACGAGATTTAAGCAAGAGGACGGGTTTTTAGGCAAGGATTCACTAGCTATTTAAGCAAGAAGAAGAGATCTAGGTTAGATCTTCAAGAATCACCAAGAAAAGAGCAAGGGTTCATGGGAGGGGGTTTGGGACGAGCTGGAGAGAAAGGGAGGGGAGAAAAAATGGAAACCTTATCCCCTCATCTCTCACTTATATGGTCTTACAAAAAGGGAAAACTTATTTCATTTAAAATCTGGCAGAATCGCGCGGGCGCGTCAGGGGGTCGCGCGGCCGCGCTAAACGTTCTGGGATTCGGGCTAACTTACCGATGCATCTCACGCGGGCGCGTCAAAAACTCACGCGGGCGCGCAGACCTGACGAAATTCTTCTCCAACTCCATTCACGCGGGCGCGTCAACTTTTCACGCGGGCGCGCATACTTAACACTTTGTGGATTATGGCAGATTCGTTCACGCGGGCACGAGGAGAACTCACGCGGCCGAGTCAACATAAAGTCAAATAAATAATTTAAACATTTTAGTAATTACATATTTTAACCCCATGGTTAAAATATCACATTAAGGTAATTAACTAAGCAAATAATTTCACATTTATTCAATTTAATATTTATCACTTACCAATTATTATTAAAACTACTAGGCCGGTTTTAGGATGTTACACCCGACATGCTTTGTATGTCCGGGAAGTGCAGAATATTTGCACAGGGTTGTCGACATTCGAGACGAAACAACACACGAACAACTTCGACGGGACTTGGCGGACCATCTCTACAACAGCGCACATGCCGACGATGAACAGTAATAATTTATTTTAATTATTGTAATTTTTAATTTAATGTTTAATTTCTAGTATTTTCATTTTAATTTAAAGTATTGTCATTTTAATTTTTTTTAATGTAATGTAATTTTAAATTATATAAAATATTAGTTGTGTGAAAAATAAATGGAAAAGAAATGATGAGATGGAAAATAAAATGGTGTGGTGTGGTGTGGTGGATATTTCCACCAAATGATGTGGTGTGGTGGGTATTTCCGCCAAATGATGTGGTGTGGTGGTGGTGTGGTTGCTTAGGTGGCGATGATGTGACAAGCAAAATAGGTACCACATGTAGTACCCATACCTAGTAGCCTTAGAAAACTTTCGGTTAAGAAGAGTAGACTTTTTCTACGCAAACTTTTGTTAATTTTTGATGGAAAATTTTTATATAATAATAATGATGATAGATCGTATTATACTAAGATCGAGCTAATTCATGTTGATTCAAGATGGATTGAAGCTTAAGTGTGTGTGTTCTTGGTGTTTGAGTGTGTGTGAGTTGAGAGAGAAAGATGGAGGGAATATGGTTAGCTTTCAAATGATACTTCAATTAATGATGGAAAGCTTACAAATTAAGCCTACATTAGAGGTATTTATACCTCATTTCTAAACATGCTTAATTAACACCTAATTAAGCATAACCCATTTGACTAAGACTAATGACTAGATTAAAACTATTACAACTTGTCATATCTAGTCCCTAAACTATTTAATACAATATAAATGGTCCTAACAATCTCCCCCTTTGTATCAATAGTTTGAATTAGCCTGTTCTTGAAATCTTCTTCTCTAGCAAAGTCTGAAACTTAAATATCCGTTGAGTAGTTTTAATGTTGTATTAGTTTCAGCTTTTGAAGATTAGTGACAAATAAGACTTTTAATTGGCTTTTCAAGCAATACTAATTATCTCAGAAGATTTCATGAATTGTTTGACTTAATTTGTCTTGATCATTATCCAATCTCCCTCTTTTCGAACTTTAGAACTACATCCCTGTCTTCCTTCAAACGAGTATATTTAAAAATTTGAAAATTCTGGAAATGAAACATCTGTTTGATAAGAATTTGACTGGGATTTAGAAATGCTGGAGATTTAATTTTGGATAGAGATTTGTGAGGATGGGATAATGATGGTTTGTATTATGAAAAGAATGATTTGAAAGTTAAAGATTTTGGATGTGTATGTATGTAAGTTTTGTATGTATGAAAGAATGATATGTACTTTTAGGATTTGGATGAATGTGGATAATATGTATTTTGTATGAGACAAAAGATTTGAACAGTTTTGCTTTTGTATGGATATGGTTGTTATAGAATTTGGAAAGAATGATTTATACGATTAGATTTTGGATGGATATGAATGTGAATTTGTGTTTTAGATAGAATGATTTTTCAGTTTAAGATTTGAAATGGAAATGTTGAGAATTTGTGAGAAATTTCTGAAGATGAGTCGATTTATTTTTCTTCACAAATTATTTCATGTAAATCGACGAAAATGTAGACCCATAGATATATAGAGTTGTTTGTAGCGGAAGTCTTTTCTCGAAGTTGTGGCTTTGTCGATTTATGATCATTGATAATTGTTGTTGAGAGAAAAATGTGAATAAAATTTGCGCTCCCCCTCAAACAAACAATTATTCTTCAACAAATCTTCTTCGGTTTCTTGTTTACTCCCCCTTAATCGGTGCATATGTCTTTTTGATGTGGAGTAAACTGGGCTAATATATTCTTTTAAGTCTTGTAAGCAGTTTTCTTCATAAACTGAACTTCTTAGTAAATTTTCTCCCCCTCATGATGATTAAGATTTATCGGAATCATCATGAAAAATGTGAAGTTCGTCGAGGTGAAATGAAGAAAATCTTCGAAGCCCATGGATACAGAATGTGAAGAAGAATGATATATTCATATTTTGAATGAATCATTATACATCACATTGTATTATCGAAAACCGAACCGATGTTGATGATGTACATAGTCGATCAAAACGTTTGGCAGTTAATCTCAATGATCGAAACAAATAGGGCAAACCGGGATCACATAGATTACCTGTTGACACAACAGTTACACAAATTGTGTGACCTACGTTCAGTGTTGGAATAAATGATAGCACTGGTAGGATTTCCATTCAATCATCGTGGAATACCAAGAATGTTGGTATCACTATGAATGTTCCGGCTTTATCACAAAGATAAGCTTGGTATTATGCCTTGTGTCCTAAAAGTGTATTGCGGTTCTAGACTCAATTAGTGGACAAACGAAGGCGAGGACTGGAGAGGCTTGTCCTCTTGTTCAATATCAACAATATCCAAGTGAGATGTCGATAGCATATGCGATAGTCTCCGTGGAAATGAAACAAGTACTTTTTAAGAAATACTTGAGTGGCTGGGGGGGTTGTGCATTGCATCACTGGTTCCATGATGTCTATTTCAATATCAGAGAGCAGCACATGCAATCCTATAGAGACGTGGCAACCCGGCTTTTTATCAGTTTGGAAAGGGTTTTTCGTTTTATATAACCTTGTCACACCCTCCTCACTCAAGCTTACTTTTTCAGTTTTCGACTACGCCCTCATTTCATGTTACCATGTTTAGCTGAATTGCACCCCATACGACATTCCCCCTCTCAAATTTTATCTCTGCGCACCCCAATCCCGTGATACTTGATTCTGCTCACCTAGACCTATGTACCCTTACATATTGTGCTATATTGTAGGTGGCTCCTGGGGAAGATCATGCCGGTTATAGCAGATCATAGGAGTAATTTGAGAGTGAACTATAACTCTCATGTGCAAATTATCAGCATATATGATGTTACTTTTTAAGAATAACATGGATTTTTCATCGGAAAAGTATGTGTTTCCGGCATAAGTTGTTGCCTTTATGATATAAAAGTTTAGGCATAGCAACTTGAACAAATTAGGTAAAACCGGACTCACATAGAGTATCCGTTAACAAACGGTATGAATCGACAGTCGTTTACACAACCGTTGATTCAAATGTGTGACCTGCGTTTAGAGTTGGCGCAATTTTAGCTCTAGCAGGATTTCCACTCAATCCTTGTGAAGCACCAGATTGTGATGCAACTATGAGTGTTCCGATGAATACACGGAGATTCATATTCAATAGTGTATGTGTCCTATATTGGAAATATTTGTCGGTGAGAACTAGACACATTTGGCATTCAATTGAAGACGTAACCCGGGGCAGAAGGTTAATTATTTCAATACCAACATACTCCGAATGAGCAGTCGATAGATTATGTGCTACGTCCCCTAATGAATTGAAACAAATTCCTATTGAGAGGAATCTGAGTGGTTGGTGGTGGAGTGTACATGCTTTACTGGGCCAGTTAAGTCTGGTGAAGCATTCGACACATGAATGATCACAAATTTAGTGAGGTTGCCCGGTTTATTGTCGGTTTGGATGCACTCAAAGGTGTGTTTTCTTGATATTATCATGTTTTCACATCACCTTGCACTCACCTAAATCTATACCCTAGACATATACCCTCACATTTACCAATTTTAGCTAAAAAGTATTTCCCTTGGAAGGTAAGGCCGGTTCTGGAAAACCATAGGAAGGTATTGTCGTTTGAAAAAAAAATGTATCATTAAAAAAAATCAAACAGGTATAAAAGTATTGATATAAGAAAGTTTCTCCCCTGGAAATACTAATTCTCCCCCTGGAATTAATATTTCTCCCCCTCGACAAAATAAAGGTAATGAAAAGTATACCGTTTAAGAGGGGTGGGAAAGATGTACTTGAAAGCCATTATTTTGAAAAGCGGGTTATACACTGAATTATGTATAAGTCATTCTGTTGAAGCGCGAGTTATACACTGATGTGTGTATAAGTCATTTTCCTGCAAAACAAATCAAACAACTTTTGGTACCCATCTTTGTTTGGGTCCGACAATGTTAGTGTGGGAATTAAACCACCGATAAGTTGTATCGATTTGATTTAAAGATTGAGAGTTCCAAGAAAAACTGAAACTTGATGTTTCACTTTCAAATAATTTCCGGGGAATTATTTGAGATGTTGGAGTTTTGGGAACCCATTTTGCTTTTAAGATCGAGGATGTTTTGTAAACATAAACAGGAGATGTTTTTGGCACTTGTGTAAAAGTCGTTTTAGGTGCCAATGAAAGTAAATCTTTTCTTGAGTATTTTAAAGATTTAGATTTGGAAAAGATATTCTTTGACGGAGTAGAATGTTTCAACACGGTTGATGGTGTAGTTTTAATCATTTGAGAATGCTTAAGTCTAGAAGAGGAACCTAATTTATTTGTAGTTTTAGGTGCGGAATTTCCTCTATTAGTTTGTTTGAGAGCATGCATTTTCTTATCAGAGTGTGGTGGAACCGTGGATCTCCTAGGCTTAGGTTTGGTAGAAGAACTTATTTGAGATTTCGGTTTAGGTTTAGAATTTCCTCTATTAACCTCAGTTTGCTTGATCGTATATAAATCACGATATGCCATGACAGGAGAAAACATTCTTGAGTTTTTACCTTTATTCGTTGCCGTTAAAGGAGAGTCTTTTGATTTAGATTCTAAATTTTAAATTTGTATTTGCAACTTCAGTTTCTCTTCATTAAAAGATTTTTGTGACTCATCAATTTTATTTTCTAATTCAAAAATTTTGGTTTGTAAAACTGATTTGTCGTTGTCAAAGAGTTTAGATTTTTCTTCTAGCTTAATTAACAAACCTTCGTTTTTATTTTGAGACAAAGAAAGATCTGTTTCAAGAGATGTAATTTTATCTAGCAATTTTGTTTTCTCAATATTAAAAATATTGATTTGTTTTTGTAAATCAGATCCAAAATTACATTCAAGTAGTTTGATTTTATCAGTCAAAATACAATTTTCAGCACAAACAGAAGAATGTTTTTCGATGTTCAAAATATTAACAGTATTTGTGTCATGAAGTTTCTTTGTTAATTCAGCAATCTGAAGTTGCTTTGATTCAGAATCTTTTGTTAGAATTTCAATCTTCAAAAGTAATGCTTTATTTTCATAAACGTCTTGGTTGATTTTGGCACTCATTTCCTCAAGATGTTTGATATGGGAATTCAATTTATTGGTGTCATGCTTGAGTGTGTTTATGATATTTTGTTTGGTTTGCATTTCATTTAATGAATTTATCTTTTGTTCATGAATATTTTCAGTTAATTCTTTGATTTGTGAGGTTAAGGATTTAAACTGATTTTCATTATCATCAAATTCTTTTTGTTTGCGTTCCAACCAGTTTTTAGTTATTTGATGTCCATGCCATGTTTCAATGTATAACTTGTAATATTTATCATTTTGATCATTTGATGTTGAACTTTGTGTACTTTTAAGATTGATTATTTCAATTTCTTTTTTCAGAAATAGTATGAGACAAATGTTGAATATCAGTCTCATATTTAACAGTCAATTCTGAAATTTGATTTTGTAACGTCAGATTCTTTTTCTCAAAATTTTTATTTTGTTTAACAATATGAACAAGTTGTGTATTATGATCAGCAATTTGTTCATTTTCGTTTTCTAAATCAGCTAAACTTTGTTGAAGTAGAGCATTTAATTCTTTTTCATTCAAAAGGTTTTGTGTTAAAGACTCAATTTCAGAATTCTGGTTTGTTACAAAACATTTATCAGAATCAATTGTATTTGAAGAATTAGATAAGAGAGAACTGATTACCTCTATTTCTTTAGTAGCCTCTTCATTGAAACGATCAGAGATTTCAGCATTTTCACGTGCCATAAAGCATAGATTAGCTGAATGTTCTTCTGCTAATAATACCTTGCCTGACTCAATCTGCTTGGCCATCAACATTTTTCGTTCAAAATAATCAGAATTATGAACTTTAGGTTTCTTGCAATCACGTGAGAAATGACCAGGAAGTCCACAGTTATAACATTTCTTTGTAGGATCCATAGGTGTGATTGTTGGTGTGTCAGATGTGATTGAAGCAGATGATGCAGACTTGAAGGTGGATGAAGATCTCTGATTGTTGTTTGTTGGAGTTGAGTAATACTTTTTCTCATATCTTGAGATAAATGACATAGCCTTTAGCACTGCTTGAAGATCTTTATCCATATCATCATTGATAGCTGGTGTAGGTTTTTCCATTTTAGCGATGATTAGGATTTTAGGTAATAATTCTTGAGTTTAAAAATGTAAAAATTTTCTTTTAAAAATAAAAAAAATGTAAAAGTTTAGTTCGTTCTTAAGAAGTGATAAATTTTTTTTGGATATGTTTAAAAATTATTAGGATTGGGCTGATATGTTTTTTTTTTTTTATTTCGATATGGGCTTTTTGTTTAAAACTGAAATTGGGCTTAGATATTGAACTTGGGCCAATAAGTCTTGGGACGAAAACTGATAGCAGATCATGTAATTGAATAAGTCGACGTCAAGAACGAATGGAAGCAGGCATCTTCAAATGCTTAATCTCGATCGATCGGAAGAAAAATTCTGGATCGAAATCAACAAGGATTTGAAGTCGGAAATCTGTGGGAGTAATTGATTTTTACCGAAACATTGTATAGATAAAAACGAATCATGTCAATTTCTGGGTTTAGCCGAACTCTTCGAAGCCGAAGTCTTCAATTTATTAAACTTTGAGATTTAAATTGAAATTGAGCGATTGTTTGAATCGTTTTCAGGTCGATTTTGATTTCTGCTTGGGATTTCTGATCGGGATTGAAAAAGAAACCTTCAAAAAGCCGAACTCTTTATGTTCGTTCAAAAATATTAAGAGCCGAAGTTTAATTTTTCAAGACTGAAATTGAAATCGTAATTGTTGAATCTGTGATTAATCGAACACAGTATTTTGATTGGAATTTTTTGAAGCTGAAGAATTGTTTGTTGAAGTTCTGTGTTGAAGAATTTTGAAACGCCGAACTTCAATGAAGGGTAGGCCGAACTTCTATTTGGATTTGGGCCGAAGATTAGAGAGGCCGAACTACTGGGCCAAAGTTGTTGACAGTTCGGGCCGAACTTCTATGTGGGCCGAACTTCTTAACAGTTCGGGCCGAACTTGGGCTTAGGGGCCGAACTACTTACTTCGATATTGGGCCGAACTACTGATAGGGCCGAACTTCATAGTTCGGGCCGAGATTGTTCTTCAAGCCGAACTACACAGACACGAACGCAGACACGAACGTATTTCTCTTCACTTTTTCGATTCGATTTTACTCATTTCTTCACCGAATTGAGTGATTCTTTTTGCTAGACCGTTCGAAATTCAATTGCTAACACTTTGATCCGATCAATTTCTTCAATCCATAACACAAAAGTTTCGATTCTTCGATTTACAGCAACTTTTGAACTCTTTTTTTTCACTTTTTCACAAAAATCATCAAATCTCGATCGATTGTTGATGGAATTGATCTGAATTTGATCCTATTCTTCTTAGAAACAATGGAGACACACTATTCTGCACTCAATTCATCGATTTGGACAAAAAATTTACAACATTAAATTTTTCATTGACGAACAAACTTTTCTTCACTTTTTCTCAGATCTTGATCATTTTAGCTCGATTTTGGATCTTCTCACAGAGAGATTTCGCTCTGATACCACTTGATAGATCGTATTATACTAAGATCGAGCTAATTCATGTTGATTCAAGATGGATTGAAGCTTAAGTGTGTGTGTGTTCTTGGTGTTTGAGTGTGTGTGAGTTGAGAGAGAAATATGGAGGGAATATGGTTAGCTTTCAAATGATACTTCAATTAATGATGGAAAGCTTACAAATTAAGCCTACATTAGAGGTATTTATACCTCCTTTCTAAACATGCTTAATTAACACCTAATTAAGCATAACCCATTTGACTAAGACTAATGACTAGATTAAAACTATTACAACTTGTCATATCTAGTCCCTAAACTATTTAATACAATATAAATGGTCCTAACAAATGAGAAATGATATTTATTTTTATGTTTTTTTATTCATAGTCATACCTACTTGTAAGCTTGACCTATGTAATTTACTAATTTCTTTCCTCATATCGTCCTTTGATTTCGACACTTATCATGACAAATTGGTAGACGTACATAAGTAGACACAAATAATAGGAACCAATACTATCTCTCAATAATAATATTTACTTGACCGTGAATGTCAGCTAACAACGACCATACTATATGCTATGTTAGATTGCTTCTAATTGTGATACGCACTAACACTTCAGTATTTACTAAATCAGTGTATCACGTCAGTTTTATTTCAACTAACACTCAACTGACATAGTTACATCAACAATACATTTTCATTTAATATTGCATACATAAAATAAGCGCATAAACAAAAATACACTTCTCCAAACAACCAACACTACCGTGGCAATGGTGTCGGTTTACCGACGCTAACTGACGACCAACCAAAGACACCGTTGCCACTCGATCTTACGTGATTTTATTAGCAGTAAATCAACCTAGATTGTTAATTTTGTCTAGCTTGATTTACAGCTAATAGATTTCCTTTTATATGTAATAACAAAGACAAACTAGGTGTGTGTAGTCTAAGAATCGAACGGATCCAAACCAATGACTAAGAAAGTTTTTCGACTGCTTTTCGGTTTTTTCTTAATTTTGGACCGATCGAACAACTTAAAACCGAGCAGAGAATCAATTATACATTAAATTAAAACTAAGAACCGAACTTATATAGCTTAATTTGGTTTGGTGGTTATTATATATGATTTTGATTATATGGTATGTAGAATTAGTTTGCTCGTAAAAAGGTAATATAAATACAATTGATCAGTCTCGGGAATATAATATACAACAATATTGACAATTTTGAGTATTTAAAATTCCCATTCTTAAAAATCATATTATACTATTAGAAAAGGATTTGCTAACCATAGTTCTTAGATCAATGATTAAACGTTAGTTATATTGCTTATGTATAAATGTTTAAGCATAACCACCCTTAGTGGTTAATGACTTTTATGGTGGGTTGTTTTTTTATAGTTGTTGTAGAAGGAATTTAAGCACTAGTTTTTTTCTTTTTCTTAAATAGTGCCTTAAGAGTTATTATTAGCATTTCCCTTAAATTAAGTATTTAGAAAATGAATTCTTTTGCTTAATGTTCCCGTAAATGTATGAAATTTTGATTTGTTTTATCTTTTGATTAGCATAAGAAATTAGACATTTCACACTGTTAAAATTAATATATTACATCAAATTCATTGACCATTTTCTTAGAAAATGCACTATAACTTTTCTTGTTTATGTATATTTTAGATCATATTACTTGAACCATTGATTTAGCTTATAGATAATCATCTACTTTAATTAAACTAACTGAATAATGGTGCAACATGGCCAGTTGGTTATATGGTTTTGTCGAGCAAGTGAAATGGATAAGAATTCTAAAGCGTGCAACATCAGCAAGGGAAAAATTTAAAAACTTGTGGTGTCCACATTTATGCCTCCCATTTATTAGTCGACAGAAAGCTATCTTGTTCTTTACCTTTTTATGTCAAAATGTATTTTGTTTTTTTACATGCGCAATGCAGTGATAGCAACGGTAGTGGTGGGTGATAGTGGCGCGATGGTTGTAGTAATTTTAACTTTTTTAAAGTTTAAGTAATTAATAAAGATAATTATAGTCAAATAATGAACGTATAGTCTATTAACTCAGTTGGTTAATGTATTGTGCTAATATTGTAAAGACTACATGTTCAAGATATGCATGATGCATATTTTTATAAAAATAAATATTTCCCAAAATATAAAGTAGGTTCTGAAATTTAAATATTGCTGGATTAGGAATGTTACAAAGTTATATATAGTCTACGTGAAACGTTCAAGGAGGTATATAATTTTTATAAAGTCCCGAGGAACAAATCTCAGCTTTTGGATCAACCAACCCCTAAATCATCACCACTACCAGAATCACATGTGATTGAACACATTAAAACCACCACACTCGTGTGTATTGAATCACATGTGATTGCACACACGGCCGACCACCACCACACCACTATTCCATGTGTATTAAATCACATGTGATTCAACACGGCCGACCACCACCACCACCACCACCACCAACCTCTGCCGACCACCGTTTCCACCACCGACAAACGCTCGCCACCGTCGGCTGCTTGAAACCACATGTGATTGCGTATCCAATCACATGTGATTGCGTCGGCCGGCGGCGGCGGGCGGCGACCGGTAGCAGACGGTAGTCGGAGGTGTTCACCGGTGGTGGTGGCCGGCGGCGGTGGTTGTATATTGAATCACATGTGACTTGATGATGGTGATGATTATATATTAAATCATATAGGGATATTTTAATCCAATGGTTAAGATTTATCATTTAGAATTTTATAAAAATTAATGACTCTCCTGAACACGCAACTCTACATTACAGATATGGATATAGATAATGATAGATACATAAAAATTTACATAAACTCGTATAAAACATAATAATTATAATTAGTATTTTATATGTTTAATAATACCCAAGGCTTGTAGTCTAGTGGTATCCAAGGAGTATTTAAGGTGTTGCCCATGACTTATTGGTCATGGGTTCAAGTCCCGTCGTGGACAAAAAGGTGGAAGGTTCGAGGGAAGGCATACTGCCCCTTGTGGATGTCACTGTCTAGGCTCGAACTACTAACTTACTAACTAGCTGTTCAAAAAAAAAAAAAAAAAAAAATGTTTAATAATATTTAAAACGGTAGGTCCGCCCTGCCTAGCTAGCAATGGTGGGTTTTCTATGCAATGGATAACGTCTACTTTTTAGATGAAAAAATGCTCGTTAAATTTAGTAAAGAGAGACTTTTGTTAAATTTGCTGTGCACTAATAATTTGTAAATTCGGTTTTCCTAGCTAGCATTTTTTTTATAAAACTCTAGGGTTATTTTTCTTTCCCTTTTACTCACGTATTGTATTGGTTCCATATGCATTTATGCTTGTACCTTTTTGTAACTTCATACTTCTAAAATACCTTCGAGTTAGACTTGTTACGTATATATGTTTATTTAATACATACACACGTCCTTAGCTAACTACGATTAATGTAGCTTAGTTGTGAGAATACTGACTTTATCACAAGAGGTCTTGAAATCAAATCACCAGAAACAATATTGGAGTTTATTATGTGTAGAGAATAAGTTATGAAACAACCATAGAGATTGGCTCGTAGTGAAGTACAGACTAGGGGTGTGCTTCAGAACCGAAAAACCGTAACCGAACCGGAACCGAACCAGAACCGGAACCGAACCGACCCGGAACCGGGTTAGGCGGTCCAGTTCCCGGTTCCTGTATTTCGTTAAAAAATGATACCCGGGTTTACCGGTCCCGGTCCGGATCGGTCCCGGGTTTAACGGGTGCGGAACCGGTTCTAAATATGGGAGTTTTAAACTTGGTTGGGATATGGACGATTTTTATAGAATATTACCCTTCCATAACAAAATTCCCATAAACTAGCTACGTGACTAACAAACCGAGATTTCCTATCAAGAGAATACGTACGGTTCATCTTCTCAAACTCTAGAAACACATCGATCGAAGTCAAGAGAACAATGGAGAATTGGCAAAATACTCAAGAAACACAAGTAAGTTTTTAGAAATCAATGATGATTTGCGATTTTTGTTTTATTGATTTCTTAAGTATGAGTTTTTAAAAATCATGATGATTAAGTATTGATTTCTTAAGTATTGATGTCGATAGACTCGATATATATTAATTCCTTCTGTTCCAATTTTGATTTCTTAAGTATGATTAAGTTTTTAGAAATCAATGATGATGATTAAGTATTGATTTCTTAAGTATGAGTTTTTAATAATCACTTCTGTTCCAATTTTATACTATATTAATTCCACATGGAGATTGATTTCTTAAGTAATGATCGATATATATTAATTCCACATGGAAATGTTCTCCATTCATCCAGGGGTGTTTGTTTCAGGTTATATTTAGTCAAAGCTTTTGCTTTGAAATTAAGTATTTGAAATCATCATTATTGCCTTCTTCTGTTCCAGTTTTATTGATGCGTAGCTGGAAAAAAATATTAAGTATTTGTATTTGTTAATTGGTTGTAATTATATGTACTTGTTTATGACTTATGAGTATCTAAGTCAATAGCATATGTTTTTGTACACACTAATTCATATGCACATGTTTTTTGTATTTTTTAGCTTGATGACGATGAGGAGTTCATTCAAGACACTTGTGAAGAATTACCACAACAACAAAATAGTCAAGAAGGAATACACAATTTTGATGATGATGACGAAGATAGCGGTGATGAAGAAATTGACGATGGACTAACAAATAAGAAGAAAAGAAAGAAAAAAGGGAAAGAAACAGCTCCTTGTTGGAAAAAGTTTAAAAGAATTTTTATTAAAGACGAGAATGGAAAAAAAATCAAGCATGGGAGATGCTTATTTTGTTACTCGGTTATCAAAGCCGACCCAAATAAAAATGGTACATCTTCATTAAATAAGCATATAATTAGTTGTAAAAAAAACCTGGATAACATGAAAAAGCAAACCATGTTACAATTTAAAAAAGAAGGAAAAGGGGAGGCAAGTGTTACTAGTTGGAAACATGATGATAACAGAATTAAAAAAGCTTTGTTAAATTTGTTTGTTGTGGGTGAACTACCCTTTAAGTTTGTCGAAAATGAAGCTTTTATTGAGTACACTAGTGCATTAAACTATAAGGTACATTTGCCATGCCGAACAACCATCTCAAAACAAGTTGCAAAGTATTATATTGATGAAAGAAAAAAATTGTTAACATATTTAAGTAATCCCCTAAATACGGTTCATTTGACCACGGACACTTGGACTAGCTCGTGTCAAAGGGTGAATTATATGGTTGTTACGGCACACTTTATTGATGAGAATTGGACCATGCATAAAAGAATTATTAACTTTAGACCCATAGATAGTCATAGGGGGGAGGATATCGGGAGAGAAATTTTAGAATGCATACAAGGTTGGGGTATAAAAAATGTAATGACAATAACGGTAGATAATGCTACCTCAAATGACAAAGCAATGGAATTTTTAGTAAAAGTTTTACCAACTATGTATGACGGTGGCAAACACTTTCACATAAGGTGTATGGCACATATTCTTAATCTTATTGTAAAAGATGGGTTGAATGAAAACGAGTTGAGTGTTAAATGTTTGCAAAAAGCCGTACGGTATATAAGAAATTCTACACAAAGGATCACACGCTTTAAAGAATGTATGAAAGACCTTGGAGTGCAATCAAAAAAGTTTTTGTGCAATGATTGTCCCACTCGATGGAACTCAACTTACGAGTTATTGAAAATTGCCGTGGATTTGGAAGATGTTTTCCTTAAGTATCGTGTCGTAGGTAATTTACAAATTTATTTTTTTAATCTAATTACTATTAATTCCTTTATTTAATTTAGTATTCATTTTTTGTGATAGATCCTTCATTTGCAAGAGATATTCAAGCCCCCGCCCATGAAGATTTTGTTATATGCAAAGGCATGGTAGACTTTCTTGATAAATTCAAGACCAAAACGGTCCTAGTGTCGTCGACTTCTAAACCTTTGGCACATAAATTTTTTAGTGAAATATGTGATGTTGACAAACATATTCGTACATGGTCGGCAAACCCCCAAATTTGTTTGATTGGCAAAGAAATGCGGAGCAAATTTGAGAAGTATTGGGGGAAAATCGAAAACCTCAACGACTATATGTATTTTGCGGTTTTATTGGATCCGCGAATGAAGATTGTGTTTCTTAAAAATGCCTTTGAGAAGTTGGTAAGAATAAATAAGCCTAGAGTGCCACACCAAGAAATTATAGATTTGGTTAAAGATATGATAAATGATCTTGAAAGGAGATTCGAGAGTTTTTTTAATACTTACAAGCAAAAATTTAGCATTCCCGAGTGTAACGTATCTTCTCAAAATAATGGTAGCCAAGAAGTAATTTATGATGATGAGAATGATTTTTTGGGTGATATTTTAGAAGAAGCGGATAACACGTCTTCTACAATGGAGACGGAGTTGAAAGCATACTTGGATGAGGCCACAAGTCCTTATATTAAGGACTTTGATATTCTATTGTGGTGGAAACAAAATGCATCCCGTTACCCAATACTTTCTCGGATGGCTAAAGGTATAATTTTAATATATATATATTTATCTCTATTAATATAATATTATACTATAACATTTTATATATTTATTTTAGATCTTTTGGCAATTCAAATATCAACGGTGGCATCCGAGTCGGCTTTTAGTACAAGCGGTCGCATATTATATCCTTATCGAAGTAACTTGGCCACGCCGATCGTTGAGGCTTTAGTTTGCACTCAAGATTGGGTAAGAAAATCAAGGATGTCGATTGTGGATAATATCGAAGATATTTTACAAGATGATGATATCGCTAAAGGTAATACTTTTATTATAGTAACCAATTAATAACATTATACTAACTTTCAAGTTGCAACTTTGTTTTGTTTCCGGTTTATATTAGAGTTGGAAGAAGAATTACGCAACGAGAAAAGAAATTGAGATTGATGGTGAATGAAATTTGAATATTTTTCTGGTGAATTGTTTGAAATATTGATGTATTTTGTATCGTATTATTCTTGTTGTTTTGTGATTGAATATTGATCGGTTAAGTTAGAATTGAATTTTAGTTGGTGTTTTAAAAAATTGTGTTAGCGCAGGAAAAAGCAGTAAAAAACTGCAGTAAAAAACTGCAGTAAAAAAGCAGTAACAAAACTGCAGTAAACAAGCAGAAAAATGCAGCAGAAAAATGCAGAAAAATACTCGAGAAATAGCAGAAAAAGGGCACTGAAACCATGCGGGTTTACCGGTTTTGGAACCGCCTGAAACCCGAACCGGCCCGGCACCGAACCGGAACCGGAACCGGTTAAACCGGTCCGGTTTCCGGTCTTTAAAATCTTAGTTTTTTGGGTACCGGGTTTACCGGTTCCGGTCCGGTTCGGTCCGGTTCCGGGACCGGGCACACCCCTAGTACAGACCCATTATATAACATACTTTTCATCACTGTTTAAAAATCCGGTTAAACGGCAAGTTTGAGCCGGTTAATTAGGTGATTATAACTTAGTCAGAAACCGGCCAGTTTGAGCCGGTTAATTAGGTGATTATAACTTAGTCAGAAACCGCCGGTTTGACATAAAAATTCGGTTAAACCGTGCGGTCGAACTAATAAATCATTTACTTCCTCCGATTTAAAATAAGTGATACACTTTCCATATTTGGGTGTATCAAAATAAGTGATAAATTTTGGAAACTTACTTTATTTGGTAAAAAGTAGTGGGACACACACCCACTAATTATAACCTTTAATAAAGTGAAATGACATCTTTACCCTTACTTTAACTTTTAAACATCATTAATCTCACTTTATTCAAAATTTGTGGGACTCATTCCCCACTAACTATCCAATTAATCTAATTTAATTATTATTATCATATTATGCCTCAAAACTCATGAAATTAACAATGTATTACTTATTTTAAATCGGTGGAAGTATTTCCTAAAAAAATTAGGCAAATAAAAAAATATGATTTTTTATGTGGGTTTTGAAATTAGAATTATTAAATTTAGTTGAAAATAAGTTTTGAGGTTATTTGTTTGAATTCTTTAGAGTATTTATTTTGTATTATTATAAGTTTTTAACGTTTATCCACTATTTACGTACTTTTTACATCATAAATACACAATTTTTAATAATCAGAAACACCTTTTTAGATTCATTATTGTTGTAGGCCGGTTTGCCTAGATAGGAATTGTATAGCAAACATTCAAGTATTTCAAAACGACAATTCATTGTGTTAATACATAGATGGTTTCCATATATACCAATCTTGTACAATGGTTATTTTTCTGTGTGGAAAATTTATAGCTTCTAGAATGAAAGGAAAAAAGAGGGATTTTTTTCGTTGAGTATAAGTTAAGAACTTCTTTATTTCGTAAGAATGCAACGTATAATGAGAGGCCGACATTTTTATTGAACATTTTAAGTTTTTTGGGTTCCTTTGGTGGGCCATGATTAAACTTAGAGAATGATCCAGTGGGCTTTTTTACAAAATCTTCAAAAAATAATAACTAAAGGTACAAAGTACGAACACGAACTAAAGGGGCTCAATTTATGAACAATACTAGACCAAATAACATTACGAATATATAAGATGCTAATGGTGAGAGATAAGTAGATGTAGAAGCAGCAAATCACATATTTTCAGTAAACCTACAACAGGATATTAGAGTTTCATAAAAATCTAGATTACAAACAAGAAAGACATCTAATATATATATAGAGAAACTAACTAGCTAATGGGCTAGACATAAGACCCAACTAATAAAACTCAATAAAACTATTAACCCAACATTTTCAACGAACATGTGGTTTGCGAAATAGAAGCAATTAAGCCTCTTCAACGGTTATTTCTTTCTTCCTTCGTCAGACGCCTAATCAACATTTTTAAACTAACACATCCAGAATCTTTTAATTCCTTTCGCCACATTGACAAACTACAAAATATATTGCACAATATGTACAAGTTTCACATTACCTCACAAGCAAATAAAGCATACAAAGGAGTTGTACCACTTTTGGGATGATTTGCATATGGTACTCTTTCCATGTATTGTGAATAGCAACGTTAAGTTTATAAAGAAAGTATATATAATTAAGAAGAAAGTATATTTCTCTAGGTAACTACGTGACAAATATCTTGAGTTAAGAAGAAAGTACATCTTTTCCAGAAAATGATCCTTAATTATTAGTTTTATGAAATCTAAAATTATTAATTTATTGGATTAGTTTTTGTAAGAACCTAAAAACCGACCTACTTTTTTGGTATTGCAAATATTAAATCCATAAGTTCGGTTTTCTCGTTTTGAGGGGGCTACTACATCGTTTTTTTTCCGATTCAGTTTTACTCACCCCTGGGACATGTATAATCATAAACATTTAAGCGATCTATAGATTGATACATTCATATTCATATACTTTATATAATGAGAGTTTTGTTAATGACAATTATTAGGATTGTATTTACAATTTATTACATACATTATTAACTTGTATTTTGAATAATAATTAGTGAGATGAGGAGATTTATTAATCAAAATGATTATTAATTAAATGAAAATCTTACTATTAAGTAAGATTTCCCTTCTAATTAGACGCACCTTAATT
Organism: Calendula officinalis; assembly: GCA_963853835.1. NCBI lineage: Eukaryota > Viridiplantae > Streptophyta > Magnoliopsida > Asterales > Asteraceae > Calendula > Calendula officinalis. The sequence goes on from OY970825.1 coordinate 24,532,689, forward strand.
TCACAAGAAAAAAAAAACCTGTTTGGCTGTGATATATAACAAACCCTTTTGACACAAATTAGTCGTTCCATTTCCCTGTTCGCACTCTCGTTGGCGCCCCAGTGAGATCCGCCAAACGCAACTACAAACCCTAATTCAAACCAAGAAGTAGAGAGAGAAAGGAAGAACAGGATCACAGATTCTCTCTTTCTCTCTCACTTCAACCTCGATCTTCGCACAAATCTCGATCCCTGATTCCGGTACGGATTAGTTTTCATCTATCTACTCTCTGCGTCATTTATTAGATTTTTTCGTTTCATTTCGTTGCTTTTTTGGATGTTTAGCATGATCACTAGTGTTTTTGCGTCGTTTTGTTAGGGTTCTTGCTTCGATCTGCAATGGCGGCTCCGGCAGAACCAGCGGCACCTGTATCTGCTCAAATTGTATGTATCAATTCACTGAATTTTGTACATTAATTTACGCTTGTGTGAGATTTTGTTTATTGTTTTGCTTGATGTCTAGCTCCCTACTTAATTTTAGCTGTACTGTTTATTTAAAATGATTAAATCAAGGATTTCGCGATTTGAAATTCGTGGCGCAGAAGCATAATATTTTAATTTTGTTGTAAACATTTAATGTAATTATGATTATAAAACCATTATGTTTAAAACTTTTTCTGCTTTCATTTTTCTGAAAGTTCCGTTTTTTACTTTTCTGCCATCGTTAGAATTTACCTAAAGTTAGTAGCCTACCATGAATAACAGACCTAATTTTGTAAAAAAAAAAATTGCTTCTTAAATTACAATGTGCTATTATTTAATTGTATATCCACTTATCTGTAGTTAAACGAATTTGATGGATGTTTTTATAAATGTTTTGTTAATCAACAGGTTGGGAATGCTTTTGTTCAGCAGTATTATCATATACTGCACCAGTCACCTGGCCTAGTTCATCGATTCTATCAGGATATCAGTAAACTTGGACGCCCTGAGGAAGATGGCACCATGAGCACAACCACTACCATGGATGTATGTTTTTTATTAAATATATCTTATAATTACCTTATTTTCATGTTTAATTTAAGTTTGTACTTATATGCAGGAGATTAATGCTAAAATACTATCACTTAACTATGACGACTTCAAAGCTGAAATCAAATCTGTTGATTCTCAAGAATCCTTAAACGGTGGAGTGAACGTTCTAGTCACTGGATATTTGACTGGAAAAGATAATGTTCTGCAGAATTTCACACAATCTTTCTTTCTTGCACCACAAGACAAAGGCTACTTTGTGCTAAACGACATTTTCCGTTACATGGAAAATGCAAATCATCATGAGGAAAACACTACTCCGAATGTGGAAGCAGTAGAACCTGCAACTCCTGAACAAGGTTACTAAGATTTGACACATTTTTACATGATTTTGGATTATTTTTTTTCCGCCAAAATACATATTAATACCTTGAACTTGGCTGACTAGGTCTTCTACTACCCTGAACTTGACAAAATGGTCGATTTAGTACCCTGACTGGCTGACTTATTAATTTGATCACGTTTTCTTACTTGACTTACTTTTGTTGGAGCTTTTGGCATACTAAAAATATACGTTCATCTCAATATATTGAGAAAACAAGACCAAATTAGCGAGACATGGTACTAAATCGACCATTTATATGTAGTTCAGGGTAGTAGAGGACCTAGTTCTGAGTACTAAAATGCATAATAATTAATTGAAATTTGTTGTATCAGTTGCACCTGAAGTTGTGGAGAAAACTGTTACTGAGGAAGTTGTTGTAGTGGCAGAGGAATCTGTACCAGAAAACATTGTTTCTGTTGAGAATGGAGTGGAACCCACTGAAGAGGAAAAAGAAGAAGAGGAACCTGTTGCTGAAGTTATTAATGAAGTACCTGATTCAGTTTCAGTACAACCGATTGTTGAATCCAACATTAAAACTGAGGAACAACCAAAGAAGTCATATGCATCTATTGTAAGTTGCTTGTGTGTCAAGTTTGTTTAATTAATTAATTATTATTTATTAATATGTTTCTTGTTGGTGAAGGTAATGGATATGAAGCAGAACGGTTTGCCTTTTTCATCTCCAGCACCAAGAAAACCTCAACAAAAGAAACAAGAACTGAATAATGTTCCAGTAACTACTGTAACTGCTGAATCAGTTGTTTCAAATGCGGATTCTGCTGAAAATGGTAATTAAACATTTTTCTTTCATTCATGAATTATTTTTAAAAATATTATTTTTTGTTTGTTTGTACAGTTGAAGGTTACTCTGTTTATATCAAGGGTCTACCAGCGAGTGCTACTCCTGCAGTATTGGATGAGGAATTTAAGAAATTTGGAGATATTAAACCTAACGGTATTCAAGTTCGAAGCAACAGGGTACACATTTATTATTTAATATGTATTTTGTTCTTATTTAAATGTACAAAAACTCATATATCAGCTACGGGGATTTTGTTTCGGTTTTGTTGAATTTGAGACGCCTGAAGCAGTTCAAAAGGCTATCGAGGTATGGATTTTTGTATATATAGCTTAAAAAGTTTATTATTTATATTTTTAGGTTTTGTTAATGAGAGGTTAAGGGTTGTATTTAACTGCAAAAAAATTGTACACTAATTTATGGAGGGGTAATTCAAGGGTTGGTTGTTTCTGATTTTTTTGTTAAGATTTAATGATATTTTGGTGTTTTATTTAGTGGAATGTGACATGTGTCTTTTGATGTTTAGGCTTCACCAATCACAATGAGTGGACGCAATGTTGTTATTGAAGAGAAACGGTCTACAAATTCCCGAGGCATGTTTTCAATATTATTGCTTAATACACCTTAAACAATTATAATTATATTAACTTAATCAACATCTCTTAATAGAAGCTAAAACAAAATATTTGTTCCTAGAGAAGCGTCTTATTTCTATTTTAACTTCACCCCATGCCCCTTATTTCATAAATGGGATCACATATTGCAACTTTGGTTCTTTCTTTTCCAAACTAAGTAATTTATATACCATTTTATTGTATGGATGCAATAAAATGGTCCTTTACATGTAGCCTTTAAAAGGATCGTGCATGTAATGAAATAGCTTTCAAAAATACGGAAGAGAGTTGCAATGTGAGGTTAGTTAAAGGACCATTAGCTGGAGCAAAATACTTTTACATGAAATCATACTCTGCATATTAATAAGTGTGGCAGTGACCCTCTAGTTTTTTTTTTAAATCTTATATCTAAACAATTTGTTATTTTATAGGAGGCGGCCGGGGAAGATTTGTGGGAGGAAGAGGAGCTGGTGGATTCATGAGGAATGAGAGTATGAGAGGTGGTCGTGGAAACTTTAGTGGCGGTGGCGGCGGAAGGGGTTACAATCGTGGCGGTGATTATGGTGGCATTAGGAATGATTATGGTGGTTACAGAGGTGGTAATAACAGCCGTGGTGGTGGTGGTGGTGGTTATCAACGAGACAACAATGGTGGTCGTGTGAACCGTGGCGGTGGTGATGTTAATGGAAATACACCGGAGTGAAGTGAGTTCCTGTTTTTGGCTTCATATTTTGAGTTTGTGGTGGGTGGGGGGTAGTATAATATTAGCGGCTGGTTATTGGTTTACTTGGGTATAATAGAGACCGACGGGTAGAGGGTTTTTATTTTACATTTTTTTATTTTACCTTTTTGCATTTTCTTGACCAACTTTTGTTGTAGTCTAGTTGTAGTAGCGGATGTTTTCTTGTCTTATCTTGGAGATTGGTATTCGGTCAATTAATATTTATCAACATTTTTCTTTGGCTTTTTGTTACGACGAATTTGTAGATTTTTCATAAACTGCCAACTGGGTAAGTGTTGGTTAAACGATGATGCGTGAAGATATCATCCGTTCTTTTGCACTTTGCATTTTCTTCGCTAAGTTGATAAATAAGGTAAGGTAATGATGCATAAGTTAAAAACATTAACTTAGTAATGTGCTTAATTTTGTCCTCAGATAATGCAAAGTATGGTAAAATAGATATGAAATTGCTATGTATGAACTACCTATGTTGTGAAATATATAATGGTCACATGAAAGAAGTGAGGGATCAGAGATGTAGATAACACAATTGTTTTAACACTTGGCAAACTACTTTAATTTGTTATTGTTCTGTGTGTAGTATAGATTGCATAAAGTTTTATGAAACACTTAACTGTTCTAAATTTCTAATAAAGGATGTGATATTTACAGTGCAGGTTACCTTATGAATAGATGCAATTTTGTGGTATGTTATGGTTAAAATGGCAATCCTTATAACAGGAACATTCTGAACATGTTTCAGTTTTGGCGAATCATGATTCAAAATTGATAAAAATGGTTGCAAATGTTAAAATTTATCCACAGAAACTTTGCAAAATCCTTCAATTTTTAGGCATACACGGTAATTAACATACTTTATTCATGTAGCCTTCAAAGTGTTAATCTTTTGCATTCTTGGCTTAACCAAAGTGTTTCTTCAAAGTAAATTTTACGCATGTATGCATGGAATCCGAAAACTTATTCACACACCACAAGAGGTATAACCTATGTTTTGATATACTTGTACAATCAAGTTAAAACTGGTACAATGCAGTAGTTTTTGTGGTGTAATTATCTCCTTGCAATCACATATTCTTAGGCCATAGGAGGTTATCAAGAGGCTAGCAAACGCAGTAGTCTCACCCGGAAGTATGTAGGTATATAAGGACCGTTAAATAATTAAGTACATATAGAAAGTAAAGAAAAAAAATCACCCTCCCAAATACCTAACTGGCTAAATGTGGTTTTGCTAAGAAAGTATTATAATGTAAAAGCAATAGCCATGGTTACTAGTATATATGTTATTCTGAATTTCTGATGTCCTTAAGTAACAAATAACAAAAATAAATTGACTCTGAAACTATAAACACTTCAGAAACACATTTCAAAACTAACATAAGAATTAAGAAAGGATGATGTCATACTTGAAAATCGTAAACATATGAACTTCACACCATCTGATAAAAGCATTCACTTTACGTGTAAAGACAGCAGCAGGACTAGTATCGCCAAGTGCTATTCCACAAGGACTAAACCCGTCACCCAATCACAAAATTTAATGACCAAAATTGCAAGCTTGCACAAACTCCATATCATAATCGACATATTTGGTCCAAAGCGGGCGAAATTGGTTCATAGCAATATCAAGCCATGGTTTCATGTTCCCATTAAAATGAACAACTGCAGCATTATTGATTTCTTCCATGCTTATGCTTGGGTTATATCCAAGCCCTAGAACATGCCAAGATTTCTCTAATGGTTTTGTTGTGGAATAAAATGTGATTAGACCAGGTGGCAGTGTTCCCAGTTTCCATAAAGTACGGTTTTCATTCTGCAAAAAACAAAATCACCATTCTTAGTTTCCCAAACACCCCCTAAACAATAGATATACAACGTATATATATGTACTATATATAAATCTATAGAATTGCGTTCAAGTTAGTCCTTGTTTTTTTATATTAATGGTCAACATTAATCACATGTTTTATACATAGAGGGGTATTTTTGTCATGTGACACTCACATAAAATTTTTTATTAAAAATATTTTATTTTTTTAATTTTTTCGTTCAAAAAAACATTATGTGATTAACACATGTGATCATATACTTGATCAATATACTCGATCACATGTGAGTCAAATGTGATTATACAAAAACATCGCATGTGATTAACTATACAATCACATGTGAGTCACATGTGATTATACAAAAACATCGCATGTGATTAACTATACAATCACATGTGATTATCACGTAATATTGTTTTTAACGAAAAAAATAAAACAATAAAAAAAAATTGGATTATAATTTATGTAAGTGTCAAATGACAGAAATACCCCTCCATGTATAAAGCCTGTGACAAATCTTGACGATTAATTATTATTGATCAATTGGGAGCTGAGATTAGAAAAAACAAGGACTAGCTTGAACAAATCACTAAATCTATCTTACCAGATTTTGCCAGTAATGATACTCCTCAGTGCACTTCTCTCTCCTCCAAGCATCCAAATCAAAAAAGTTCATCCCATAAGCCCAAGCACACGCTTTGGGATTAAACTTCTCCTTGATTAAAGGGTGAGAAAAATTCATGTATTGTGAATAACGATGAAACGATCCAAAACAAGTTTCAACAGCTCCATTCACCTTCCCATCCATGTCTATCTTCCAGAGACCAGTCAAATCCTTCTGAACAATAATATCATCATCCAAGAACAGAACCCTGTGGAGTGTTGGATACATTTCTGGCAAGTAGAATCTCAAATGATTCAATATGGATAGATACTTAGGGTTCCTAAACTTCATGTTAGTTGTATCTTTTGTTGCGTTCTCAAGCTTATTCTCAAAGTAAAACCTTTGCAGATTTGCTGATTCTAACTGTTTCAGGACAGGGACGTATGAAGAGTTCAGAAACTTGTAATCCTCCACTGCTTTGATTTCAATATGAGCACCGTTGTATTCTTTCATCTTGAACATAACTTGCATTGCTCCTAGATTCATTTTATCAGTCACAACATGGAAAACATGCTTCGATGGCTCTTTTGTGTTCTTAACAGCTGAATTAACCACAACTGAAGCAGCTATGACGTTATCAGAGAAGATAGCGTAGTGATAAAGCTTTGGATCATCAAATTCAACTGGCCGTGCCTTCCCTTCGTCTGAGTATTTATCTGGATGTGCAATTCTCTCTTCCATCAACCTCATTGTGAGGCAATGCAAGCTTTTAGGGATTGATTTTGCAGCAATCAAACTCGAGAAAGCGCCTTGTTTCTTCGCCTTGGTTAATTGTTCATTGACGGAGAAAATTGAATCTTTCAGTTTCTGAATCTTAAGCTGATTATCAAATGACTCTTTCGCCTCAGCAATCACTTGTCTAGTTACCTTAATTCGCTCCTTCACATCCTTCTCGAACAGCCTCAGTGTCGGTTCGTCGATCGAGTTTGCATCAGATTCAGATAATGCTCTGTAAGCAGGTTTCGATAACAGATCTGTGTAATTACGTGATAGATCAGCGAAAATCCTAACGAGCTTCGAGTTCTCGAGCTTCAATTTACGAGCGTACGCAGCGTAAGCCAGAGCAAGCGATCTGTGATCATCTGCTTGCTTCCGGATCTGGTCGAATCTAGGTTTTAATGGATCCGATTTCAAAGCAAGTGCAGACCTGCGAAACGATCCAGCTACGTTCGAATTGAAGGAAAAACTATGATTCTACAATTAACACAATCAATTAATACATTATTAAATACGCAATCCTCAATCAATATGTTAACATTTAAGTATAGGGAGAAAAATTACTAACAATGTTAGAATCGGATGAAATGACGTCGGAAGATGAGGTGAACATGAAAGAAACTGTGAAGAAGAGGAAGACGGCGACGGAGAGAGCAGATGTGAATTGCTTGAATGTAACACCGGCAATTTTAACCGGTAGTCTTGTCGACGGACTGTAAAAGCTATTGTTCCGTTCGGAGATTGAAGTTCGAGAGCTCCGAAAGCTCCCGGAGATCGCCATATGTTACTGAAATAGAATAACCGACAAAATTATCCGGCGAAAGCGTGTTGGTATTTAACACACTGAAAGATAAGTGGAAAATGGGTGTGACCGGGCGTAGGTGATTGGGGAATCGAGATGTGACGGTGGGAGAGGGAGCGTGTGGGACCCAATTAAATTAGTGCTGTATTACTTTTAGTTGTGGCAAATGAGTCGCGTCGGGTTCATATCGTGTCGAGACTTTAAACGTGTTGAGACCCCTAAATCTAAACTTGACACGTTTAATAGACGGGTTCAAAATGTTAACCCAAATCCAACACGATTAATTTCATGTCAATCCGACTCTACCCATTTAACCCGTTTAAGCCATGAAAAATCGCATATAACGATTAGATATAATAAAAATCCAACAAAAATATAATAAAAAATCCAAAAAAACATAAGAAAAATCCAAAAATATCGTAATATAATTAAATATTAAGGCATTAAGCCCAATATGAATAAGAGATCAATCTTTTCTACTACAATTATTCAGTTTTAATATCTATATATAATATATATAAAAATATAAAATTTATTAAATTATATACATACTTAAACGGGTGATTCGAGTTACCTTCGAGTTGAAAATTTTGACACTAACCCAACCCGTTTAACTTTCGTGTCGTGTCGAGTCAACTCGTTTACTTAAACGTGTCGACACCTCTAACCCATACCCACTAATTTCGTGTCGGGTTTGTATATGAAATCATACTCTGCATATTAATAAGTGTGGCAGTGACCCTCTAGTTTTTTTTTTAAATCTTATATCTAAACAATTTGTTATTTTATAGGAGGCGGCCGGGGAAGATTTGTGGGAGGAAGAGGAGCTGGTGGATTCATGAGGAATGAGAGTATGAGAGGTGGTCGTGGAAACTTTAGTGGCGGTGGCGGCGGAAGGGGTTACAATCGTGGCGGTGATTATGGTGGCATTAGGAATGATTATGGTGGTTACAGAGGTGGTAATAACAGCCGTGGTGGTGGTGGTGGTGGTTATCAACGAGACAACAATGGTGGTCGTGTGAACCGTGGCGGTGGTGATGTTAATGGAAATACACCGGAGTGAAGTGAGTTCCTGTTTTTGGCTTCATATTTTGAGTTTGTGGTGGGTGGGGGGTAGTATAATATTAGCGGCTGGTTATTGGTTTACTTGGGTATAATAGAGACCGACGGGTAGAGGGTTTTTATTTTACATTTTTTTATTTTACCTTTTTGCATTTTCTTGACCAACTTTTGTTGTAGTCTAGTTGTAGTAGCGGATGTTTTCTTGTCTTATCTTGGAGATTGGTATTCGGTCAATTAATATTTATCAACATTTTTCTTTGGCTTTTTGTTACGACGAATTTGTAGATTTTTCATAAACTGCCAACTGGGTAAGTGTTGGTTAAACGATGATGCGTGAAGATATCATCCGTTCTTTTGCACTTTGCATTTTCTTCGCTAAGTTGATAAATAAGGTAAGGTAATGATGCATAAGTTAAAAACATTAACTTAGTAATGTGCTTAATTTTGTCCTCAGATAATGCAAAGTATGGTAAAATAGATATGAAATTGCTATGTATGAACTACCTATGTTGTGAAATATATAATGGTCACATGAAAGAAGTGAGGGATCAGAGATGTAGATAACACAATTGTTTTAACACTTGGCAAACTACTTTAATTTGTTATTGTTCTGTGTGTAGTATAGATTGCATAAAGTTTTATGAAACACTTAACTGTTCTAAATTTCTAATAAAGGATGTGATATTTACAGTGCAGGTTACCTTATGAATAGATGCAATTTTGTGGTATGTTATGGTTAAAATGGCAATCCTTATAACAGGAACATTCTGAACATGTTTCAGTTTTGGCGAATCATGATTCAAAATTGATAAAAATGGTTGCAAATGTTAAAATTTATCCACAGAAACTTTGCAAAATCCTTCAATTTTTAGGCATACACGGTAATTAACATACTTTATTCATGTAGCCTTCAAAGTGTTAATCTTTTGCATTCTTGGCTTAACCAAAGTGTTTCTTCAAAGTAAATTTTACGCATGTATGCATGGAATCCGAAAACTTATTCACACACCACAAGAGGTATAACCTATGTTTTGATATACTTGTACAATCAAGTTAAAACTGGTACAATGCAGTAGTTTTTGTGGTGTAATTATCTCCTTGCAATCACATATTCTTAGGCCATAGGAGGTTATCAAGAGGCTAGCAAACGCAGTAGTCTCACCCGGAAGTATGTAGGTATATAAGGACCGTTAAATAATTAAGTACATATAGAAAGTAAAGAAAAAAAATCACCCTCCCAAATACCTAACTGGCTAAATGTGGTTTTGCTAAGAAAGTATTATAATGTAAAAGCAATAGCCATGGTTACTAGTATATATGTTATTCTGAATTTCTGATGTCCTTAAGTAACAAATAACAAAAATAAATTGACTCTGAAACTATAAACACTTCAGAAACACATTTCAAAACTAACATAAGAATTAAGAAAGGATGATGTCATACTTGAAAATCGTAAACATATGAACTTCACACCATCTGATAAAAGCATTCACTTTACGTGTAAAGACAGCAGCAGGACTAGTATCGCCAAGTGCTATTCCACAAGGACTAAACCCGTCACCCAATCACAAAATTTAATGACCAAAATTGCAAGCTTGCACAAACTCCATATCATAATCGACATATTTGGTCCAAAGCGGGCGAAATTGGTTCATAGCAATATCAAGCCATGGTTTCATGTTCCCATTAAAATGAACAACTGCAGCATTATTGATTTCTTCCATGCTTATGCTTGGGTTATATCCAAGCCCTAGAACATGCCAAGATTTCTCTAATGGTTTTGTTGTGGAATAAAATGTGATTAGACCAGGTGGCAGTGTTCCCAGTTTCCATAAAGTACGGTTTTCATTCTGCAAAAAACAAAATCACCATTCTTAGTTTCCCAAACACCCCCTAAACAATAGATATACAACGTATATATATGTACTATATATAAATCTATAGAATTGCGTTCAAGTTAGTCCTTGTTTTTTTATATTAATGGTCAACATTAATCACATGTTTTATACATAGAGGGGTATTTTTGTCATGTGACACTCACATAAAATTTTTTATTAAAAATATTTTATTTTTTTAATTTTTTCGTTCAAAAAAACATTATGTGATTAACACATGTGATCATATACTTGATCAATATACTCGATCACATGTGAGTCAAATGTGATTATACAAAAACATCGCATGTGATTAACTATACAATCACATGTGAGTCACATGTGATTATACAAAAACATCGCATGTGATTAACTATACAATCACATGTGATTATCACGTAATATTGTTTTTAACGAAAAAAATAAAACAATAAAAAAAAATTGGATTATAATTTATGTAAGTGTCAAATGACAGAAATACCCCTCCATGTATAAAGCCTGTGACAAATCTTGACGATTAATTATTATTGATCAATTGGGAGCTGAGATTAGAAAAAACAAGGACTAGCTTGAACAAATCACTAAATCTATCTTACCAGATTTTGCCAGTAATGATACTCCTCAGTGCACTTCTCTCTCCTCCAAGCATCCAAATCAAAAAAGTTCATCCCATAAGCCCAAGCACACGCTTTGGGATTAAACTTCTCCTTGATTAAAGGGTGAGAAAAATTCATGTATTGTGAATAACGATGAAACGATCCAAAACAAGTTTCAACAGCTCCATTCACCTTCCCATCCATGTCTATCTTCCAGAGACCAGTCAAATCCTTCTGAACAATAATATCATCATCCAAGAACAGAACCCTGTGGAGTGTTGGATACATTTCTGGCAAGTAGAATCTCAAATGATTCAATATGGATAGATACTTAGGGTTCCTAAACTTCATGTTAGTTGTATCTTTTGTTGCGTTCTCAAGCTTATTCTCAAAGTAAAACCTTTGCAGATTTGCTGATTCTAACTGTTTCAGGACAGGGACGTATGAAGAGTTCAGAAACTTGTAATCCTCCACTGCTTTGATTTCAATATGAGCACCGTTGTATTCTTTCATCTTGAACATAACTTGCATTGCTCCTAGATTCATTTTATCAGTCACAACATGGAAAACATGCTTCGATGGCTCTTTTGTGTTCTTAACAGCTGAATTAACCACAACTGAAGCAGCTATGACGTTATCAGAGAAGATAGCGTAGTGATAAAGCTTTGGATCATCAAATTCAACTGGCCGTGCCTTCCCTTCGTCTGAGTATTTATCTGGATGTGCAATTCTCTCTTCCATCAACCTCATTGTGAGGCAATGCAAGCTTTTAGGGATTGATTTTGCAGCAATCAAACTCGAGAAAGCGCCTTGTTTCTTCGCCTTGGTTAATTGTTCATTGACGGAGAAAATTGAATCTTTCAGTTTCTGAATCTTAAGCTGATTATCAAATGACTCTTTCGCCTCAGCAATCACTTGTCTAGTTACCTTAATTCGCTCCTTCACATCCTTCTCGAACAGCCTCAGTGTCGGTTCGTCGATCGAGTTTGCATCAGATTCAGATAATGCTCTGTAAGCAGGTTTCGATAACAGATCTGTGTAATTACGTGATAGATCAGCGAAAATCCTAACGAGCTTCGAGTTCTCGAGCTTCAATTTACGAGCGTACGCAGCGTAAGCCAGAGCAAGCGATCTGTGATCATCTGCTTGCTTCCGGATCTGGTCGAATCTAGGTTTTAATGGATCCGATTTCAAAGCAAGTGCAGACCTGCGAAACGATCCAGCTACGTTCGAATTGAAGGAAAAACTATGATTCTACAATTAACACAATCAATTAATACATTATTAAATACGCAATCCTCAATCAATATGTTAACATTTAAGTATAGGGAGAAAAATTACTAACAATGTTAGAATCGGATGAAATGACGTCGGAAGATGAGGTGAACATGAAAGAAACTGTGAAGAAGAGGAAGACGGCGACGGAGAGAGCAGATGTGAATTGCTTGAATGTAACACCGGCAATTTTAACCGGTAGTCTTGTCGACGGACTGTAAAAGCTATTGTTCCGTTCGGAGATTGAAGTTCGAGAGCTCCGAAAGCTCCCGGAGATCGCCATATGTTACTGAAATAGAATAACCGACAAAATTATCCGGCGAAAGCGTGTTGGTATTTAACACACTGAAAGATAAGTGGAAAATGGGTGTGACCGGGCGTAGGTGATTGGGGAATCGAGATGTGACGGTGGGAGAGGGAGCGTGTGGGACCCAATTAAATTAGTGCTGTATTACTTTTAGTTGTGGCAAATGAGTCGCGTCGGGTTCATATCGTGTCGAGACTTTAAACGTGTTGAGACCCCTAAATCTAAACTTGACACGTTTAATAGACGGGTTCAAAATGTTAACCCAAATCCAACACGATTAATTTCATGTCAATCCGACTCTACCCATTTAACCCGTTTAAGCCATGAAAAATCGCATATAACGATTAGATATAATAAAAATCCAACAAAAATATAATAAAAAATCCAAAAAAACATAAGAAAAATCCAAAAATATCGTAATATAATTAAATATTAAGGCATTAAGCCCAATATGAATAAGAGATCAATCTTTTCTACTACAATTATTCAGTTTTAATATCTATATATAATATATATAAAAATATAAAATTTATTAAATTATATACATACTTAAACGGGTGATTCGAGTTACCTTCGAGTTGAAAATTTTGACACTAACCCAACCCGTTTAACTTTCGTGTCGTGTCGAGTCAACTCGTTTACTTAAACGTGTCGACACCTCTAACCCATACCCACTAATTTCGTGTCGGGTTTGTGTCGAGTTATCGTATCGTGTCTTATTTTGTCAGATCACTATTACTAGTATTATATCTTGAGTAATAAAAAATTGTACCAGTGAGAGTAGGGGTGAGTATTTGGACCGAAAAAATCAAACCGAACTGAAAAGAATGAGTATTTGGCCTAAAAAACCCAAATTGAAATCGAACCGGATCGAAACCGAACCGAACCAAAACCGATAACATGTTATCGGTTCGGTTTCGATTTTGAAAATTTATGGTTTTTCGGTTTCGGTTCTATCGATTTCGGTTCGATTCAGTTTTTAGACCGAGCACACCCTAAATGAGCAGTGCTGCAGCGATATTCCAATTTTTCTGATGCACGCTACAAAACTGTTATTACTATTTCTCAACTTTCTCCTGATTGTATAGTAAATTTTATTAGTGAAAATTATCAAACTCATAGAAGATAATTTTATAAGTATTCACCGCTTAACTACTACTGTTCATATGATTCTATCAACTAATTAAACCAACTGTTTTTCTTCTCATCAAAATAGTTTAATCAAGAGCTTTCTTATTGATGAGGAAGCTCTTGCTGGAAAGCGTGCACGAGAAGAAAATTTGCGGGCCCAGATCCGTGATCTCACTAAAAAATAGTCATAAAACATGCTCGGTTTTGCATTTTGTTTGTCATACGGGAAAACTTTTGGTGGTGATTATAGATTTATCATCAAGGTTCTAAAAGACGTAAGGCGCGGCGTAACGGCGCTATCAAGCCTCAAGACATGATGAGCTATGGCGAGACATGACGTTTCTCAAGGCGTGACTTAAGGCGGCAATTTTGTATATAATTTATAATTTTATATACATAATTATGTATATAATTTATAATTCTATATACATAATTATGAATTTATAACATAGTTAATCAATTGTTTTCTTCATTCTTGACATATTAAACGATTCTTATAACTAAATACCTAGATATACTTAACATATATGACTCAATGCCTTTAATATGCTAAAAAAAACACAGTTTATGATGGGTAAAAGTGAGCCAAATCGGACTCGAACATACGCCAAGCCTTACGTCCAAGCTTTGGACCAAGGCGTGCCGACGCAGTCAAGCCTTAAGCCTTTGCGAGATATGGCGAAGTCAAGGCGGGCTTTTTAAAACTATGTTTATCATTGCTATACTACATGCAATGAAAAAGTGATAACATTTGTCACTGAAAATAGATTACGTATTTCGAAAATAAATAATCAAATAATTAATAGTTACATAATATTATTTTGAATGTTAGCATTTGAATTTGATTTTACTATATGAAATCAAAATTATATTTATATTGCTAAACCAGATTATTTGCTTAGTTAATAGGCAAAATGCAAATAATTGATTATTTCATACCTTCTTTTTTTTTGTCATTATTTGCATTTCGACTCTATGACTATAAGTTTATTTCATACCGGACCAGACCGGAATATGGTTATATACATTATGGAATTATTACCACACGTGCATTCTATGTTTTCTCCTTGTTTGATGATACTAGGCACACTAAAAATAATCTATGTAGCTTCAACATCTCTCGGCCAATGTAATTTAAATAATAAAAGAACGAACAACCCAAAATCAGATGACTATTTACCAAAAACACTTCAAAACGCAATAAACAAATAATATACTCCAAAACGCAATCCCAAACAACCCCCTTAAAAGGTAAATTATGACAACATGTTGAAAATCTCATGAAATAAGAGAGACAAGTGATACAAACTCAAGCGTAACACGGCCTTTAGATTGAGTGTTTATGACAAAATGTTCAGGATATTTTCTCAATAACATAAGCAGCCCGAACCACGGTTTGCCCTTGGCTTCAGGGCTTGGGTAATCTTCAGATGTTAAGTATCTTCTAACACGACTATGATGCCACATGGCGCCATATTGTTCCATCAACTGCGCATCCAATAAAGTTTGTCAATAGACATAACCCATGTATAAAAACTTTTTATAAATCCATAATATGATATTACAAAAACCATAATATTAAAAATATAATGCGGTTTAGGAGCTGGTTATGCATCTAAAAGTTGTTTATATGCATTCAGAAAGCAATATTTGTGTAAGAACTGAAAACTATTAGGTTTTAGTTTTCTCTGTCTCGTTTTTTTTTTTCAATAAATTGTTTTGGTTTCGGTTTTCTTCTCAGTTTTTTTGTTTTGCTCAAAATTTACCAATTAACTTATAAGTTATGATAAAAAACTTAATTCATTTCGTCTAAGAAACAACTAGTAAGTTTTCATATAATATAATGATAAATTTGACTAACATTACAAGATGTAGGAGATACAAGATCTAGGAAATACTCAAATCTTTTTTTTTATATATAGTTAACTAGTTAAGCATCAAATCAGTTTATAAAGATAAGAATACTTTTACAAAATTTGAAAGATATATAACGGCGGGGTGGGTCGTTTTTTCAGTCCGGTTTTCTTTTGCACCTGAAAACCCCCGAACATTCGGTTTTTCCAAAAATGAAAACCCCCCACATCGGTTTTTCAAATGGTTTGTTTATTTCGGTGCAGTTTTTTCGGTTTTTGTGCTCACCCCTACAGTTTTGTACTAAGAACAGGCCTATATAGTTAGTTATATAAGTGTTACCTGAGCATGAAGTGTCTCCATAGGCATCCATTGACCTGGCCTACAAAGGTCTGATAGCACAGTAGCCACTGATGAAATTACATCTTTCTCCTCTAACTGCAACAGCTGAAGGTTGTCAGATTCTCTGTCAACTCTTATTCTTCCCTCTGATTTCCTATCTACAAAACACAGCACAAAACACCAATCTCAGCTGCTGTATAGTTTAACCACATTTGACATTAGGGTTTATGCCCAATAAGAACAAATCAAGTACAAGAGGCTAAAAACAAGATATAATTATATGAGTAAATTATGGCAGCCTGCCTGCAAGTTTTGGATGGAAAATGCAGATCAACAACAGCACGTGGGAAGTAAAATGTAGATATAAGTAAAATTTCCTTGCTTTAATATTATATTGCAACAATCAAGATCTACAATGAAACTTATTTCTTATCACCAGTATCACTATACTTCTATACCCCAATCACATACAAACCAACCGAAAAATCAAGTCCAGATGAACACTTT
Source organism: Calendula officinalis (assembly GCA_963853835.1). Taxonomy (NCBI): domain Eukaryota; kingdom Viridiplantae; phylum Streptophyta; class Magnoliopsida; order Asterales; family Asteraceae; genus Calendula; species Calendula officinalis. Next base: position 24,549,193 of record OY970825.1, read on the forward strand.
CAGTATCAAGTATTCTCAAATTGTATGCATCTAGAAACATAAGACCATATGATCACTAACCAGAAAGTGATCTCCCACCACCTGAACCAGAAGCAGCAGCAGCATATGGATAACCATCATGTCCATCACCACCACCACCACCTATTCTAATCTTCTTACCACCAGGAACTGCAGCATGACTGTTATCATCATCTTCATAAGCATCTTCAAAATCAGCTGTAATCCTACCTTTACCACTGTTCTTCGCCCCTGAAACCCTACCAATAGGAGCCTGGTAACTACTTACAGGGTTAGGGTTTGGGATATGGTGACGTGGCGGCCCAATTGGACCAGAGAGAATGCTCCTAACAGGCAACAGGAAGTAAAATTCCTTATCGCCGATTTGAAGAAGGTCCTGAGAATCGAGTTTGACCGGAGGAGTGCCGGGGAGATGAAGAACGCCTTCAACGGAACAGCCATTTTTGCCGAGGACTTCTAGGGCGAAACGACGGCGTTGGAAATCGTAGAAAATACGGGCGTGGTGACGGGAGATATTCATGCCGCCGCCGAGGGATGAGAGGTCGACGTCGACGGTTGATTTCTTGGAGGTACGGCCGAGGATTATGGAGTAAGTTTGCATGTAATATTCGAAATCTTCGCCTTGAAGCTTCGCGAATCCTGCTTCTACATCACTGCTGCCGCTGGCCATGTTTGAGAAGTGAAAGCTAGGGTTTAGATGTTTGATTTTGAGAGGAAACTGCTACTTCGCCATTGTAAAAGAATCAAACGACAACAATGGAGGGACAGGGACGAAAATAATATAATCGTTCTCTATTTATGGCGCAGACCACGGGGCAGAAGAGGTGTTGTGCAGCTGTTTGTTTTCTGGAAGTCTGCAGACATAATTATGTCTGCCTAGGGCCCTTTTCCCACAGACTTGAAAGAATGTTTTTTGTGTCTTCCAAAATTAAAAACAAAGGTGCTGCTTGTTTTTTGCAAAAGATCTTCCTGGGGTCTTTTGTCTGCGCCACGCCGACCACGGACAGAAAAAATGTTGTGCAGCTGTTTGTTTTTTGAAAGCCCACAGATATAATTATGTCCGTCTAGGGCCCTTTTCCCACAGACTTGAAGGAATGCTTTTTGTGTCTTCCAAAATTAAAAACAAAAACACCCTCTCGTCTCCTCCAAAAAGCCCTAACCAACATTACAGCCGTCGGTCGTCTTCTCCCCTTCACCGGCGATCAGTGATCGTCTTCTCCCCCTCACCGGTCGACTTCACCCCTCACCAGTCGCCGCCGGCGCCGTCGATTTCTCCACCTCAACGGTTACCGTCGCCATTTCCTCCTCACTATTTGTCGCCGTCTTCGGTCCTCCTCACAGATCGCCGCCTGTATCGAACCCTCCTCAGTCACCGACGAAGCCGCCACCCCCATCTCTGGTATGTTTCTCTCCTTCCTTCCTCAGTCATCGATCGCTATACTATGCAGATTCGGTTCAGTTTTTATGAAATAAGATTTGTAATATCTTATATTATGAAATTATGCAGAAAGTTTGTGTTTTTCGTGTAAAATATTTGTGTGTTAAATCTGTTAGATATTGTTATGCAGAAAGTTTTTAATCTATTAATTTGTTTCATGCATAAATGGGATGAAATTATATGTTTATATGCGTGTGATTTGTTGAAGTGATTATTACTGGTTTGTGTCAAATTAGATGTTTATGTTGTATTGTTATTTGCTTTTTAGAAATGGGAGAAAAACTTGTTTGGTCTTGTGAGCAACATAAATGCTTATTGGAAACTTGCATTGAATAAGTAAAGAATGTGGGTAGTAAAGGTTTGAGTTTGCAAAAAGAGTCATGGATCAAGATAAGAAGAGTTCTTAAGGAAAACTTTGGCAAGGATTTGACTCAAAAACAAATTAGAAACTCCTATGACAATCTTAAAGCTAAATACACGGGATGGGTATACTTGAAAAACAAAACCGGCAATATTTACAATCCTCAAACGAACACTTTTAGCTTAACACCGGAGGAGTGGGATGAATTTAAAAAGGTATTCATTATTATTATATGAATATATACTCATACTAGTTTATATACTTATACTAGTTTTTTTTTTACATTGGGTTTAGGGACATCCGAAGGCCGGTTCATTGAAAACTTCCCCATTGCCTTTTCCCGAACTTTGTGCAATTCTATTTGATGGAAATAGTGCCACTGGTAATTTAAGGTGGACGTCATCCCAAACAACATCGGGGGTTGGATCATCTACTTGTCAGGCCCGACCACTACAACTTACGGGTACCCCTCCTATTGCCATTGATGATGATGATGGCATTTCCCGTAATAGTAGTGAGCCTTTTCCTGAGCCACCTTCTGTTGATAGGCCCAACAAAAAGGCTAAACCCACCACTGCCTCACATGATCCACCGCATAGGTCCTCTATCACTAGTGATGAGTTAGCACTAGAAATGAAAAAAGCTCTACAACATTTGACTAAAGGGCCAACACATGAAGAATGTGTTAAGAAGTTAGAGATGGTTGCGTTAGACCCGCTTGATCCTTTGTCCTTAGCTGCTTATAACATTTTTGGAGTGTCCCCGGGTATGAAAGAGTCATGGATCTTATTGCCAGATAATCCAGAAGTGTTAAAAGGATGGCTAAAGATGACTGCTACAAGTTTAGGACTTATCAAGTAGTGAACTTTTGAATGAACTTTTGATTATTTTGCTTATGTTGAATGCTTTTGGACTTGTCAAGTGTGGAACTTTTGAATGAACTAACAGTGTGTCCGTTAATGATAATGAAGATGAGGTCCCAACACATGGTACTGCAGCGGACCGTGAGTATATGACCCAGTTGCGGGATGCAATTGCCGAGCAGCTGATGCAAAATATGGAATGAATTTTTTTAATTTAAAATGTTATTGAATGAATTATTTCAGTGTTGTAAGACAATGTTAAAACTGTTGTTGTATGAATTATTTCAATGTTGTATGAATTAGTTTTAATTTATTTCAGCAGACTGCAGACGTTAAAAAAACAAACAACAGTTTTTCTGCAGACTGCAGATCTTTGGTCCGCCTTAGAAGCTGCAGCAGTTGGCAGATGTGGTCCACAGTCAGCAGATCTTTTTGCTCTGAAAAAACAAACAGCACCTTAATAAATTAGAGAAATATAATATTATTAAGATAATTATTGCTACCATTTGTTTTTACTTCTTCCTATCCACGATAAAATAACACATGTGATTCTTTTATAAATATTCAGAAGTAATACCATTACTATAATTAAAATTCATTGATTTTCTATAAACAATAGGATTAACATTGATTCTTAATAAATTTTATTAACTTTTTTAAAACTTATGAATAAGAATTACCTATTATAACATTTGTCAATGACAAATAGTTGATAAATAGTAAGTTTTTTTCTAACCAATTGATATTGATGTTTTGTTTATAAGTCTCGACAACCAATTAAAAACTTCTAAAAGATCATTCCATACATCCCTTCTCCCTTCTGGTCATCAAGATATGATTTTCTTTACATCATCACGACTTTAATAAAAAAAAAGGGATTTGCTAGGGTAATTGTTAAAATGATTTATATACAATTAAGGAATTATAATTTCTCAAAAGTTGTTAATGAAAAAAGAAGCATAACTTATCAAAGATGGTTAATGAAATTCTCCATTGCAAATCTTTTACAAATATCTTTACTTTTTCGGAATTTTTGAATGTATATAACCTTCTAGCAAAAATCTTTTGCTTCAAAAACTTTTTATTCCACAAGTTTTTCTCAAAAGACATAAAAAGCTTAATCTACATATATATCCATTTGAAAAAAATATAAAAAATTATCAAGGTTTAATAGAAATTTTATGTGTCAATTTTAATAACATTTACATTAGAGATGCCCTTAATTAATTTACAATGACTTTAAAAGAAGTTCTCTAAGACTGGTCAGTTTGGGCAAAGAAAAAGCTCGTGGAAGCTGATGTGGAGGCCTTCACTCCGTGAAAAAAAATTGAACACCATCCCCAACACACCGTGGGGGGTTTTCATGGTAGAAGAGTGGCTACGGTCACGGATCTTCACGGCGTTTTGTGAGAGAAAAACAATAATTTGGTGGGACTCATTAACTTTTCATACCACATAGTAGAGGGGTAATATTCCAATGTGAAGCACGATACAATTAGTTGACACATACAACCACACCAGACCATGTACCCATACCTTCCGGACTAAAAAATACTCCCTCCGTCCCTAAATAAAGTTCCCATTTCACCTTCAAGTTTTGTCCCTAAATAAAGTTCCCATTTCTCAAACTTAAGGGACCCACTTAATATAATAATATTATTACCAATACTTTCACCACTAACTATCTCTTAAAACACTCTCTCTCCAATCAAACCTTATATTTTATTCAAAAGTAATACCAAATACCCCAGCACTAATTATCTCCTAAAATTTTGTGCCCAATACAAATGGGAACTTTATTTAGGGACGGAGGGAGTATATTTCTCAGATTTAGGGCTTTGCTTAATAGCCCGGGTATATACATAAGCCGCCCACACTAAAAAACGCAGAAGTGCTACAGAGTACAAAATCACAGCTCGATTTTCTCAAGGCGAAACTAGGGCAAAGATGATCATTCCGGTCCGTTGCTTCACCTGCGGCAAGGTGAAACCCTAACGCATCATCTTACTTTTTTCCTACGTACCTAGGGTTTCACAGTTTCTTCCGATCACCTTAATTTGTTCACCGACTTTTGTTTTCAGGTCATTGGAAACAAATGGGACACGTATCTTGATCTTCTGCAATCTGATTACACCGAAGGGTGAGAAATTTTTATCTAGTTCATTGTGCTCATGAATAATCGTTCGATAGAAACATAAAATTTTAGGGTTTACAGAATATTGAACACTGGAGGTTGCTGTAAATGCTGTACCGTTGTTATGTGTTCTCGTTTGTTTCCCAAAAGTTAAAGCTTTAGATAGCATAATCAGCTTTTTATTGTAAAAAAACTATTAAGCTCTTTCTAAGTGTGTTTATAAGAAGTTAATTCTAGTTTTTATCTTAATTAAGCTAATAATAAGCTTAAGCGCCAAAATTGGGGGCTTTATGATAATGCAACAAGCTTACCCAAACACCCCCTCAAACTGCTTATTGAAACCAGCTCAATTTTTTCTAAAGTAAGCAGATAGACATAAAATACTTTTCTTCATCCAAACACTCAGAAGTGATTAAAAGCACAAGCAGAAAAACTGTGAACATTTATTATCTGTGATACCAAACATAAGCATATAGATACAGATAGGTTATAGGTATGGTATGCTGTAGGGCTGTCGAAAATAACCAAAACTCATTCTACCCGCCCGACCCGTTTCGAATTCGGGTAAATATTTGGGTATCAGGTAACCCGAAAAATAAAGCGGTTCGGGTATAAGATATATTTTAAGTGGGCGGATATACCCGAATTGTTTTTAAAACTCTTTTTTTAAAGGTAATATTATATGGTTATATAAATAAAATACGATCATTATAATTGTAATCTATTAATTTCATATAAAAGTCAATGATAGAGCCCAATGTTGGTTGGAATTTGATAAAATTACGGACAAAGATGGTGTATTAAGATCGGAATATAAACGTTGTAGTTTTCGGCAATACAACTATGCCAATTCTCAAGTATTAGTGGATATACCCTTATCTGACCCATTACCCGAACCACCCATACCCAAATAATTATCGGGTATTAGTGGATATACCCTTATTTGACCCATTACCCGAACTAATCATACCCAAATTTAATTTGGGTTGGGTATTGGTTATTTTTTATATTTGTAAAAAACTAAAAACCTGAACTAGCCAACCCGAACTACCCGAAACCCGAAAAATATACCCGATCAACACCCTTAGTATGTTGTATGCATAATGCTCACCTGGTTCTTAAATTTTGTCAGTTGTTTAGTGGCTAAAGAAGTTATGGTGTTCTATTTTTTGTGAACTTTGATTATATTTTTATTCTGTAATTTCAAAATATTTGTTACTTTGACTTGTGTAGAGATGCTCTCGATGCTTTGGGGCTCGTTCGTTATTGTTGCAGAAGAATGCTGATGACTCATGTTGATCTCATTGAGAAGCTTCTCAACTACAATAGTAATCTCACTCACTCTCTCTCTCTCTCTCACACACACACATAAATGCTGCTTTTTTGGGCCTTTAATCAAACTTATTATAATATTTTACTTGTTTAATCATCTGTTTTTAACAATAAAAATGGCATTCTGTTGCAGCACTGGAGAAATCTGATACAAGCTAAGTGGGCTCATGAAGAGGCATTAGTTTGAACAAGTGTGACTTTGTGTAATTTTATTAGAGTTATTGTACAAAGTATCGGAAACACGCATCTTTTAGCAATGGGAATCTATGTTTTCTGAACATTTTTCTTTGTGTTGATGCATTAGTAACCTCTTTATGTGCAAAGTAAAGCTTTCTGGTGATATATGTTGCTTCTCGTACGTATACATGTGTTTTTTTTTTCCTATTTTAATGAGGTAATGCTCTCGAACTGCAACGGGATGAAAATAATTCCTTTTTTTTAATAGCAAGACTGCTTTTCAATCTACATCGTATTGTCCAGGGTGAGAGTTAACTCTCATGAGTCCATGACTACATGCCAAAGTGGAATATTTTACAGCGTCTTATACCGCTAGATTGCAAGTTCTTTGGTTGAAAACACGTCTTGGAGATAACATATGTTTTAAATCATATGTTTCATATGACGTTATGTATAATGCATTGTTCTTTTGTGCCTCTATGGTTAACGTGTATATGTGTTCAAACTAGCTTAGTCTTGCTCTAGCTTAGTCTTGCTCAACATGGTCTTCCACTCTTGCTTCTAGCTTAGGTGCTGTTTGGTAAGCCTCTTAATGATTCAGTTAAGAGGTCAGCCTCTTAATCAGACAGATTCAAAGCGTTTGGTAAGACCTCTTAATCAATCTCTGAATAAAAAATTCTTAATCAACTTCTGAATAAAAAATTCAACATGTTATGCTTCTTAACCGGACATATGTCAGGGGAAGTTTGAATCATTCAGACCTCTGCATCATTCAGATGCTACCAAACAACACCCTAATAACAGCTCAATGAACATCAAATCAGGTAATGACAGCTCGAGTCGTTTTTTGCGCATGTGTAATGACAGCTCAATGAACATCAAATTAGGTTCAATCTGGATTCAGATCCCCTAATAATCTCAAATTGTTTATCCAATCAGATTTGAACCCTGTTTTTCTGTATGACAAAGAGACTCATGCGACTTGAGATGGTTGTTTTATACTTGAGTTATCCATTTCAATATGTATAGGTTTCGCATTATCCATTCAAATTATACACCTGTCAAGCCAAGCCACTTGTCAAATAATATTTACTCTAGTGGCAAAGGCATGAATAACTCCCACTATAAGGGCATAATTGTCAAACACGTACTTCCGTAAATACAGTTTTAGCCAGAAAAACTCTCCCAGCTTGACAATCACAGAAGCATGATATTAACCGGTGCATTGACGGCGGCGACCACTGCAGGGTGCAATGCCGTCTCTAGAGACCAAATACGTCTCCTAATTCATCCCCAATCCATTAATTCCACCTCAATTCTTCGACGAAATAGCGATTTGATATGCTGTCCGTCGTACCGGAGAATTGCGCCGGTAATGGCGGTGAACGGTAAGCATCCGAATGGACTTGTGATTGGTGTAAAGGAGGTGGAGAAGGAGAATAAGTTGGCGGAGCGGCTCCGGTTAGGTAGCTTGACGGAGGATGGATTATCGTATAAGGAGATGTTCATTATAAGGTGTTTTGAAGTAGGCATTAACAAAACTGCCACTGTTGAAACAATGGCTAACCTCTTGCAGGTGAGATCTTACTGTTTTTCTCTTCTAATGTTGTGTAAGTATCAAATAATGAAATGTTGGATTGTCTGTATAATTTGTGAATTAGTCGATGCAATACTTTCATTTATCGGAATTCAGAGAGATTTTAAGCCTTTAGGAATTAGGTTTTTGTTTGTTACGCGTAGAATTGATCAGTGCATGTCTCTCCTATTTTGGGAATTTACAGTTGACTTTTAGCACTCTGTATGCAATTGTGTGTGCTTGTGTAAGGCCAAAATGCATTTTAGTGTCTTGAACTTGATACTACCTTAAACAATTAAATATGCAACATGGTACTCTGAACTTGACAAAATGGTTGATTTAGTACCTTGAGTCACTAATTTGGTCTTGTTTTCTCAGGTGATTTGCTTATAATATTAATATATTGAGATGAACATATATTTTTTAGTCCGTCCAAATCCCCGACAAAAGTAAGTCAAGTAAGAAAACACGATCATATTAATGAGTCAAGCTACTAAATCTACTATTTTGTAAAGTTCAGGGTACCATTGTTGCATCTTTAATACTCTAGGCCTCTAGGGTAGTAGAAGACCTAGTCCGACAAGTTCAGGATATTAAAATGTAATTTGAAGATGCAAAATTTGAATCATATGTTGGATTTTGGAAGAACTCCATTAGCTTCTTTTAATTGAATTTGATTGCTTTTAATTTCAATAACCCCTTGCAATTTCTTTGACATTGTAGGAGGTTGCTAGTAATCATGCTCAAAGTGTTGGATTTTCAACCGATGGGTTTGCCACAACAACTACAATGAGAAAATTGCATCTCATATGGGTGACTGCACGAATGCATATTGAGATTTACAAATACCCTGTTTGGTAATTCCTTCTATCGTTTAAAAAAAATACTAATAATTCAGCATATATTTATTGCATTAAAAAATAACCGTTACATTTCAACATGTTGCCATGTATAATAGGAGCGATGTGATTGAAATTGAGACTTGGTGCCAAAGTGCAGGAAGAATCGGGGCTAGACGTGATTGGATTCTCAAAGATTATGCAAATGGTGACATCATTGGAAGGGCAACAAGGTAATTTTATTCCTTTTTCAATTGAAAAAAAATTCATATATTATAAATACAGGTAAGTTAGACTCTTTTTGTTTGTTGTTGGTTCAACGGTTCAACCGTTCAACACAGAAAACTAATGCAATACTAGAATTATGAACTGACGGTTTTTGGATAAATTTGCAGCAAGTGGGTGATGATGAATGAAGATACTAGACGATTCCAGAAAGTCAATGATGATGTCAGAGATGAATATTTAATTTTTTGTCCAAAGACATTAAGGTATATTATATCTTCATCTTGAAACAGAGTTATGGCCTTATGGGTGTTTCAAATAGTTGGATGAGTTATGGCCTTATGGGTGTTTCAAATAGTTGGATTATTATCCAAAAAAATTATGGACTAAAGGTGTTTCGGGTCAACCCGGCCCATTTCAATTGGTAGAATTCGAGAAGTACAAGGACAAAAAAACAAAAAGAAATAAAGTATAGGGACAAAATATTAGAATTCAAAAAACCACAGGGACAATTTCTGTAATTTACTCTAAATAAAAACAAACTTCCTCTGCATTTTCTTATAAGTATTGCGTTGGTTGCTATATGGGTGGAAATTTTGACCCATCAGGATTGGGTCAATTTTGGTTTCGTTTTATCTCTAACAGGTAAAATGAAAAGAAAGAAAAGCGCGTGTTATTATTTTAAAAACAAAGTTGTGGGCCCGACCCGACCCGTTTCGAATGTACAAAAGATTACCTGGTTTTACCTAAGTAGCCTGACCCGTCTATTTTGCCAAGTTTAGCAAGAATAGTTATTTATAAATTATAATACCACTGAAATATTTGTGATTATTTATGGTTAATTACTTTTGTGGGTGCAGACTAGCATTTCCTGAAGAGAATAATAACAGCCTAAAGAAAATAGGGAAACTAGAAGATCCAGCTGAATATTCGAGACTAGGGCTTGTGGTAAGACCACATGGTTGACTTTTATGATCTCTCACCATAAATATGAAATATTAAAAAAAATTATTTTTTAATATAGCCAAGAAGAGCTGATCTGGATATGAACAAGCATGTCAACAATGTCACCTACATTGGTTGGGTTCTTGAGGTTAGCCAAGCTAATTTCACTCTTCCATATGTTTATATCGTTTTGTAAATAGGTTTTTTAATTTTATGGAATCTCGTACATAGATATCAACATGAATGTGCGTCTCTGCTAAAACTATCAAATCGTGCTATCATTTCGTGTTTTTTGGTAACACTACATGGTGTCGTGTTTTCTTTTTGCTTACATGAACACGACCCAATTAAAAAAAAACGAGAAACATGACAACACGAGATAAATAACAGAAATATCAAATAGCTTACTTAGTGGTTAGTAAATGCTTAAAAACCGACAAACACGACAAAATATAACATAAATTACTACTAAATGTCTAAAAATTTCGTGTTTATTTCGGAACCCGGACACGACACGACTTCGTGTTTTTTCTACACGAACACGAATTTAAATTTCGAATTTGTCCCAATTTAGTTTCGTTTCGTTTCGTGTATTTTTGTCGTGTCAGGTTTTTACAGCCCTAGTCTTAAATAAATATTTAATTAGTTTAGGCATGCAATAAAAAAAATGCACTTTAGACGACTTTCCTCTCGTTTTGTACTTAACTATTTTTGTTCTTAATTTTTCTTATTTTGTAGTTAAATTCTTAGATATATAACATAATCGCCATAAGTAAATGGTCGAAATTAATGTCTCACTAAACGATTTACTTTTTATTCAACAGAGCATTCCACAGGAAGTAATAGACACTCACGAACTGCAAAGCATTACCTTAGATTATAAACGCGAATGCCAGCAAGATGACATCGTTGATTCTCTCACCACTCAAGAAGCACCATTTGATATTTCAAGCAATGGATCATTTGCTTCAAAAGATGGACAAAATTTGAGTAAATTTTTGCATTTGTTGAGATCATCGGGTGATGGTCTTGAGATAAACCGTGGGCGTACTGAATGGAGAAAAAAGCCCCTAAAAAGATGAATATAACAGTTAATTATACAATGATTTGCGTGTGTAGAGTTGTATACTTTTGGTTTTGCCGTTTTATATATGTTATTAGATGGATTTTTATAGAGACGAAATGACTTTAACTTTCGTATTTGTGGATAAATATATTAGTAAAATGGGCTGGTTGGGTACCGAATTAATATATTATAATTGTTTTATTCAGTTACCCAACTGGCCAGTTTTACTAAAACTTATCCACAAATACGAAAGTTAAAGTCCTCTCGTCTAAATAAAATCCATCTATGGAAGGAAAGGAATGGAAGATTAATTGTTCTGTGCTGAAAATCTGTTGGTCAATATTAAGGAGGATATAAGGATGCAGCTTATGACTTTGAAAGTTAAAGTCACAAAGCAGGTGAAGTTAATAGAAAGGGATTGGAATGTTAAATTGCAGGCATGACAGAAAGTAGTTTGTTTGCTTTATGTTTTGGTGTTTACATGTTTAGTTTGTATTTGATTCTCTGTATTGTAAGTGACCGTTTATTTGATATATATTTGCGATTATCTAGGGAGGGGTGATGACAATGCTGAAGTTTTTACCTAACCTTTTTTTTGAAAAAAAAAAAAAAAAATCCATCTAACAACATTCATAAAACGGCAAAACCAAAAGCATACAACTCTACAAACGCAGATCATTGTATAATTAACTGTTGGGTGTGGATCCATAGAAAACCACTACTAATTAAAGAACATAAGGAGTGGTTTATAGCCCTTAGATCATGAATTGAAAGGTTCAGATGATAGGGGACTTTTAAAACACGTATTAGCAAATTAGGGAGGGGATCCAGATGAAAAAATAGCTTAGAGGGGGTAGGATTGTAAAAAACCATGTCTCTCACCTAAGCAACATTCACGTTTATTCTGATTCCTCACCATATAGAACTTTCTCTCTCTAAACATACGAATGCTAGGGTTCTTCTCATTCTCCCTCACAAAACGCGACTCAATCAGCTAGGGTACTCTAATCTACTCGGTTTCTTCTGATTCCCCATCACAAAACGCACGATTAACGAAGGCGACAAAGGGTTGCAAACGGAGATTAGTTGTCTTGGGGATTAAAGGCGTGATTCTCTGGTATGTACTCACAAATGAGTTTCAGTCAAGGATTTCAATCGGGGCTTTGACAATCGAGGGGTTTCAGTCAGGGGTCTGAATTGACGAAGGCAAAAGGTTTGTTTCAACTTTGACCTGATTCTCTTTCTCTTTGTCAGTTTGCATACGTGAACTTATGTTTCATTTTATGCTCGTATTGTCTCTTGTGTATGCATTTGCATTTGTTTGATTTGATTACAAACCTGTGTTCGTGTTGGGCTGATAATCAATTAATCAGAATGCTTGAATGAAGAAGAGAGCATTGGAAGCAACCAATACATGTGGTTACGATTAGGGTTCAGTAAGAAGTAGGAAGTTGTATTATTTCTCAAGATTGTTATTACATGTACAGTATATTCTTATTTACAGTAACTAATTAAGTCAATTAACCACTAATCAACTAAACTAATTCAGGTAACTACTTGTTACAACTGTAACTACTTGTTACAACTGTAACAATTTGATTAATTTTACTGTATTACTAAGCTGTGATTTCGAATGGCTTCTGAGTTACAAAGTTGTGACTCTTATTGTCTATTTTATGTATGCATATTGTTTGTTTGGTCCAGGGTAGTGATATTTAAACTTTATTGACCCAAAACCTACTAGCATTTTCATTTTCATAAGATAATATCTTTATGTGCACTGCAAAATGCTAAAATGCATTTACATTTTATTTTGAGTATCTATTCAAAGTTTATTGACACAAAATGCTAATTTGCTTCCTAAATTGCAGGTAACACTAGGGTTGTAATAAAAAAGACATTGAATTCTTTCATTAACAACTACAAGATGGATAGAAGATAAAAACATGAAATGCAAATGCTGAATATGAAAATGCAAATGCAGAGAAAAATGAAAATGCAATTGCAAAAAAAAAATGCAGAGGCAGAAAAAAGTGAAAATGCGGATGCAGAAAAAAGTGAAAATGCAGAGGGGGAGAAGAGACAAGCCAAATGTTTGAAAATGTAAATGAAGAAAGAGATGAAGAAACAATTGAAAAGATGAAGAAGAATCATGAACAAGCTACGCATGAGTGGGAAAAAAAAAATGGATGTTGGTCTAACTATAAATTAGGTTTGTTATGTATAACTATAAACTATGTAATTTGTTGGTTTTTGGTAAAACGGGTTGCTTGATTTAGGTGGTTGGTTTTCGAGGTTGGTTTGTTTTCTTTTCTTTTTGAACTTATTGGTGGTTTGTTGGTTTTTGATTATATGGAATGATAAAGGTTGTAGAAGTAATATAAACTGTTATGATTTTGATTTTTATATTTGTTTTGTTTATGAAATATAATACAACAAGTGTAGATGCAAAAAATTTGATCAAATGGTGATGATACATGAAAAGGTAAAACAAAAATAAAAACTGCAAAAAAAACTATATGTAATGAAAATGCAAATGCAGCTGTAATTATGAAAATGCAAATGCAACTATCATTATTCAAAACAATTGGTTAAAATTCAAGGGAATTACAAGATTTAATGAAAATCCAAAAACAATGGCAATATTGAAAAGGCAAAATGCAAAAACTAGTGTTTGAAACAAAATTAGTATTTATAAATTCAAGGAATAACTGTATAAAATGAAAAGGAGAAATGTAATTGCAAGTATGAAAGTGAAAATGCATCTGCAAGTACGAAAATGCAAATGCAACTGAGTATTTAAAACAGAAATAGAAAGTTAAACTTCAGCTTACATATAATAAAAATACAACTACAAGTATGAAAATAGAACCATAATTTAAAATTTCAAGTACTAACTAGATACTAACCATAATTTTAAATTTCAAGTACTAACTAGATACATTGAAAATGCAAATGCAAAATATGTTCAACTATAATCGGTAAGAATATAAACAAAACAAAACTAATGTGCCACTTGAGAACATCCCGCATCATAATCCACTCCATATGTTTTTCTGATGCATCCTCTACTTTTTCCGTTCTTGCCAAGTTCGAATATGATGCGGATCATAGTTGTCACTACCTCAAACATCAATTTCCTTAGATAAATTCACGTCATTGCCAACTTTCAAAGTGTCCACAAAATTACTATTCTTTACATTCTCACCATGCTCAGAACACCTAAAAATCTTAAGAGTAACAATTCCACTATTCCTTAATCAGATAACACTTTGGGTAGATTTAATGGGATCAAAGCCACCACCTACAATAGCATACTCTTTATAGAAATTCCAAGCATCGCCCAAAGAATCAAATTGCATACCATTAATGGGTGTTTTAGAATTGGGAACATTAGGATCCAATACTTATCACCAAGAGCGGATATTTTTTCAAAACCAATTCGAGGAGAAGCTGGAACATCTATAAAAAACAAACTAAATATATTAAACTTACAAAACAGGGTTAAACTTTAAAAATTAAGTGCATAAGATGAAAATGCAATTGAAAGTATGAAAATGCAAATGCAGACACTGTTTAATATTTCAGATGAAAATGCAACTGCAAGTATGAAAATGTAAATGTCTGTCAGCTGGTTAATATTTTAAATGAAAATGCAAATGCAAATAGATGACCTGGATATGGATCTAAATTGCTCACAGCCATGAGGCGTTCTAGACACAATAACTCATTATCAAATATAATTAGCCTTTTATCAAATAACTAGTCTATGTTATTTGCACATGAACACTATTTCTTCCAGACATAATAGGTTAACTATTTATGATTATTTTCTTAGTAAGCAATCTAAAAGTCAAATTGAAAGAGACATTGTATTAAATAGAGAATAAGCATCGGTCACTCAAGTTAGAAGATTTGTGACTTACCTTGATAGATCTGGATTCGATTCCATTGTCCGTAGTTGATTTAGGGTTTGTATAAGAGCTGTGCGAGTTGGAGCTGATTGAGGAGGAGAAATCATGTGAACTATAGCTAATTGAGGTGGAGAAATCACATGAGGTAGAGCTGGTTGAGGAGGAGAAATACCATTCGTATAGGAGGAGTAAAATCACATAATGGTTGAAGAAAATACCTGGTTCGGATAGGAGATGATTGAAATCACGTATTGACTGAAGCAAACGAGCGTAAAAATGTTTGAAATCACGTTTTGCATATTTAAATCAGTAATGATTCGTATTTTGCAGATCTGAAATCACATATAGGATTTGATTGAGACAAGTTTGTAATTGTTCTCCATATCTAGATTTGAAATCATGTAATGGTTAGGGTTTTAATTAAGGAGGAGAAGCCATTGATGGAGATGTGGAGGAGAAGGGGAGAAGGTGAGGTAGGGAAAATTGAAAAACACAAATGGGGGAAAATTGAAGGAAAGCGAATATTGTAGGATGAGGGGGTAAAATGTCAATCATGCCTTTAAGCTCCTTTGAATGTTTTAATTAAATCAATGCCCTTAATTGATTTTTTAACTTCTCTAAATAAGCCTACTTCTTTCTTGATCCATATTCTTAACTGGTATATTCATCTACTTTTAAAAGTTAAACAGATTGTTGTTGTTTTTGTATATTTTATATAAATCCAGGAGCATGCTTTTCATTTGACTAAACTTATTAAAATCAAAATGTTAAAAGTGAGATTCCAGCTCAGATATTTATTATTTATTAAATTTATTATATAGGGCAAGAAAAGGGAATTTTAATACCTTTAATAAATGTCATATATTAAATAAAATCATATACAGAGGGGGACTAATTTGTACACCATATTTTATATGCATACACCACATAGTACAATTGTTAATGCAGACTATACAAACACATAAAACAATTATTATGGTGTATAGATTAAAAAGTGTAATATAAAAATTACCCCCTTATAAAGAAATTATATTGCTTTCTACTAGTTTGATCAGTACAAGCATTCAAATCAATTAATAATACCACAGTTAATAATTTTATGAGTATGCAGATAAAGTAATAATATTTAGTACAAATTAATACAATTTTTTTATTAAATAACATGATATAATAGAATATAATATAATATGATTTGTAATTTTATGTAACGGAAAAAAAGTATAATATAATATGAAATCACATATAAGTTATTTATTTTCTATTTAAAACTTACTTTTTTTTAAACAGGACGTAATCTACTTCAATTTTGTTAAGTCATGGACAATACTTACATCAAACTCCAATATCACTAGATTACAATCCTTGAGTATTTAAAACTTACTGAACAACCTATGAGAAATTTTGTATCGGATTTTAACTTTCATACTTCCTCCGTTTCAAAATAAGTGATACACTTGAGGTTGCACGTTTTTTAAGCAAACTATGATAATGAAGGTTAATTATATAAAATTGGATAGTTAGTGGAAGATGGGTTTCACATATTTAGATTAAAATGATTTTAATGATGTGTAAAAGTAAAAAAATAAGAGTAAATAAGTCATTTCACTTTATTAAATGAGAAAATTAGTGGATGTAGGTTCTACTTCTTTTTACTAAATAAGATAAATTTTTAAAATTTATCACTTATTTTAAAACATCACAAAAAGAAAAGTATATCACTTATTTTGAAACAGAGGAACGTACTTTATAAAACCAAAAGACTTTTGAGTTCTTATGAGCATTTAATTGATAATTTAATAGCAAAAATCCAAATATTTAGATTATGTAAATATAAAAAGTTGAGGGTAGTTAATGTACTTTCCTAGAATCAAATATCTCCCGGCTAAAAACCTCTTGTTTTCACAAGTCACGTGCCATATGAGCTCGAAGAGACTCCTTGAGCTTTCAGACAACCACCGACCGACCCGACCCGTTTATCAGATAACTGTCCGACCCTTTATATACAATTTGCCCTCTTTCTACTTCCTCATAACCCCTAACTAAAACAATGTTAAAAATATGAAGTCTTCCAAGTCGATTATCATTTGATTGCTCTGTAATTTCAGTAAAACAATAATCACTGTAGAACAGGTTGAATTTTATTGCAGTTCTGTAAAATTCAGTTGATTTTTTCGATCCTCGTTGCGATCAATCATTTTAAGGTCATCAATTATGTCAATATTCTTATTTTACTTCATTTTTTATATATATATGGTTGTTTAACTTGGCTGTTTAGGGTTTGATTGTATATTTCACCCTTTTGCTCCGAAATGTTTAATTGACACATTTGTTTGATGTGGATTTTCAATTCCGATTTTATAGTTTAATCAACTGCTTTTAAGTGTGTATTTGTGTGTTTTTGGAATTGAGGGCATTGAGCCATGGTGGATCATGCAAAATCTTGTTGATTTAAGTGATCATCTACAATTTGTGCATTTTATAAATCTGAAAAAAATGAGTTTTGTTGATTTTGAAATCTTTTAGGGTTCCTGAAACTTATAGCTGATTTAAAGCTTAATTTTTAAGAAAAAAGTTCATCAATCGTACAGATCTGAATTTTGATAAGTATTGATAGTCCATGAATCATATATATGTACCTATTATTATTTATATTTTTTACAATTTCATTTCTGATGATAACTTTGTTAGTTAAAGATGCTTAGGGCTTCTAAACTTACAGCATTAATGGTCTATTTCATGAAAAAGGTTCTTTAATCTTATATTTTTTAATTTGTTTCCTTTTGTACGTGGATCATGGGGCATAGATCATGCACGATCGGAAAGTTTTTTTTTTTTTTTGGAATTAAGTTCAATTTTTTATTTTTTTGTAAATTGTTTGCTGATCATGGATCATGTATGATTGGAAAATTTTCTGTTTTTTACCTTGTTTCAGTTTGCTGGTAAATTGTATGAATTTGTGCAAATCGGGTTACGACATTCATATTTTAGAAGAGTATTTAAGGAAAAAAAGGTTTTCTTTACGCATATGGTAGATTTACGCTGTTTTAAGATATACATCTAGTTCTTTAATTCTTAAATTTTGAACAAGTATCGTGTATAAATGATAGTTATAGATCTTCTGTATTACATTGTTCATGTCTTAATTGAAGAAAACTTTTATGATCATTTATGTTTAAGGAAGTAGATAGATTCAACTTGATATTTGGATTTCGAATGTTACAGTTTGAATGCGCTGATAGTAATAATGTGATCACTTATGTTTGATTCAACGGTTGTGTAGTTAAATTGTACGTAAATAATAATAATATTTTTTATTATAAAGTTCCAGTTTTTGTACTTATTTTTCTACAGGGGAACACAAATGGATGCTAATGGAGGAAGGGGTGGGAAGCCATTGGAACAAGGATTTGACCCGTGCGAGTTAAGGCTTTGGCCACAAGAAACTCATGAACCGCCTCAACCAAATGTTGTTGAGGAATCAAATGGTGGTGCTGATGATGATCCTGTTGATGTTGATGCTATGGATGTTGATGATGAGGAGGATGATGATGATGATGATGATGATGACGACGACGATGATGATGATGAGGATTCTCTTGGCGGTGATAATGATGCTGTTGGTGTTTATGGTAATGTTGATGGTGATGAGGATGAGGATCTTGATGATGATGATTATGTTGATGATGGTATTGATGAAAATGATCTTGATGATTATTTTAATTTTGTTGATTTTGATGGTGACAACGAGGATGATGATGATGACGATGTTATCATCCTATCACCTAGAGCTTTTCAGCAGGTAAATTATGTATTACACTTAAAAGACAGTGATTTTCATTTTTCTTAATCTTTTAATTAAGTATTAAAGTTATTAATTAAGTTCAACATGTAATCTTTCAGAGTGTGGCTAACTGCCCTAGGCCAAATCAAGCTCCTCGTGTGGAATACGGTAAACTCACCTTAAACATCGTTACTAGCACGAATAGTCGAATAGGAAAAATATCTATCTTTTTTTTTTTAATATGTAGTAATCTTTTGGAGATATTATAACTAATCTTGATGCATTGAGTCATAATCTCAATTGATGGAATGTGACAAACAAAATTTGGATATTGAAACTTTTTTTCCTTTTAGATGTATGCATATGATATTGTCGGGTCTTTAGTTGTTACAAGAAAAACATAGGTTTTAATATGAGATTTCCGACGGTTTTGACCTTTTAGGTTCTGTTACAGAATTCGGGTACCGACTAATTACTAGGTTTCTAATATATCTTACTTCTTAATTCATTAAGTTGTTTCGACTTCCTGAATAGATAATTTGAATGTACATTAACCACTTCTTAGTTTTTTAATGTACACATCATATATTAAGCTATCTTTTAAATCGATGACTTATATTATTATTTTTTTCATTTTTAAATTGAAAAATCTTTTATGATTTGTAGAAATGCCAGAATCAGATCTCGTTGCTCACTTTTGGAGCCATGGATTTGAAACTAGCACTTCCATGGTACGTAATACCAATAGTATGTATGTATGTATGTATGTATGTATGTATGTATGTATGTATGTATGTATGTATGTATGTATGTATGTATGTATGTATGTATGTATGTATGTATGTATGTATGTATGTATGTATGTATGTATGTATGTATGTATGTATGTATGTATGTATGTATGTATGTATGTATGTATGTATGTATGTATGTATGTATGTATGTATGTATGTATGTATGTATGTATGTATGTATGTATGTATGTATGTATGTATGTATGTATGTATGTATGTATGTATGTATGTATGTATGTATGTATGTATGTATGTATGTATGTATGTATGTATGTATGTATGTATGTATGTATGTATGTATGTATGTATGTATGTATGTATGTATGTATGTATGTATGTATGTATGTATGTATGTATGTATGTATGTATGTATGTATGTATGTATGTATGTATGTATGTATGTATGTATGTATGTATGTATGTATGTATGTATGTATGTATGTATGTATGTATGTATGTATGTATGTATGTATGTATGTATGTATGTATGTATGTATGTATGTATGTATGTATGTATGTATGTATGTATGTATGTATGTATGTATGTATGTATGTATGTATGTATGTATGTATGTATGTATGTATGTATGTATGTATGTATGTATGTATGTATGTATGTATGTATGTATGTATGTATGTATGTATGTATGTATGTATGTATGTATGTATGTATGTATGTATGTATGTATGTATGTATGTATGTATGTATGTATGTATGTATGTATGTATGTATGTATGTATGTATGTATGTATGTATGTATGTATGTATGTATGTATGTATGTATGTATGTATGTATGTATGTATGTATGTATGTATGTATGTATGTATGTATGTATGTATGTATGTATGTATGTATGTATGTATGTATGTATGTATGTATGTATGTATGTATGTATGTATGTATGTATGTATGTATGTATGTATGTATGTATGTATGTATGTATGTATGTATGTATGTATGTATGTATGTATGTATGTATGTATGTATGTATGTATGTATGTATGTATGTATGTATGTATGTATGTATGTATGTATGTATGTATGTATGTATGTATGTATGTATGTATGTATGTATGTATGTATGTATGTATGTATGTATGTATGTATGTATGTATGTATGTATGTATGTATGTATGTATGTATGTATGTATGTATGTATGTATGTATGTATGTATGTATGTATGTATGTATGTATGTATGTATGTATGTATGTATGTATGTATGTATGTATGTATGTATGTATGTATGTATGTATGTATGTATGTATGTATGTATGTATGTATGTATGTATGTATGTATGTATGTATGTATGTATGTATGTATGTATGTATGTATGTATGTATGTATGTATGTATGTATGTATGTATGTATGTATGTATGTATGTATGTATGTATGTATGTATGTATGTATGTATGTATGTATGTATGTATGTATGTATGTATGTATGTATGTATGTATGTATGTATGTATGTATGTATGTATGTATGTATGTATGTATGTATGTATGTATGTATGTATGTATGTATGTATGTATGTATGTATGTATGTATGTATGTATGTATGTATGTATGTATGTATGTATGTATGTATGTATGTATGTATGTATGTATGTATGTATGTATGTATGTATGTATGTATGTATGTATGTATGTATGTATGTATGTATGTATGTATGTATGTATGTATGTATGTATGTATGTATGTATGTATGTATGTATGTATGTATGTATGTATGTATGTATGTATGTATGTATGTATGTATGTATGTATGTATGTATGTATGTATGTATGTATGTATGTATGTATGTATGTATGTATGTATGTATGTATGTATGTATGTATGTATGTATGTATGTATGTATGTATGTATGTATGTATGTATGTATGTATGTATGTATGTATGTATGTATGTATGTATGTATGTATGTATGTATGTATGTATGTATGTATGTATGTATGTATGTATGTATGTATGTATGTATGTATGTATGTATGTATGTATGTATGTATGTATGTATGTATGTATGTATGTATGTATGTATGTATGTATGTATGTATGTATGTATGTATGTATGTATGTATGTATGTATGTATGTATGTATGTATGTATGTATGTATGTATGTATGTATGTATGTATGTATGTATGTATGTATGTATGTATGTATGTATGTATGTATGTATGTATGTATGTATGTATGTATGTATGTATGTATGTATGTATGTATGTATGTATGTATGTATGTATGTATGTATGTATGTATGTATGTATGTATGTATGTATGTATGTATGTATGTATGTATGTATGTATGTATGTATGTATGTATGTATGTATGTATGTATGTATGTATGTATGTATGTATGTATGTATGTATGTATGTATGTATGTATGTATGTATGTATGTATGTATGTATGTATGTATGTATGTATGTATGTATGTATGTATGTATGTATGTATGTATGTATGTATGTATGTATGTATGTATGTATGTATGTATGTATGTATGTATGTATGTATGTATGTATGTATGTATGTATGTATGTATGTATGTATGTATGTATGTATGTATGTATGTATGTATGTATGTATGTATGTATGTATGTATGTATGTATGTATGTATGTATGTATGTATGTATGTATGTATGTATGTATGTATGTATGTATGTATGTATGTATGTATGTATGTATGTATGTATGTATGTATGTATGTATGTATGTATGTATGTATGTATGTATGTATGTATGTATGTATGTATGTATGTATGTATGTATGTATGTATGTATGTATGTATGTATGTATGTATGTATGTATGTATGTATGTATGTATGTATGTATGTATGTATGTATGTATGTATGTATGTATGTATGTATGTATGTATGTATGTATGTATGTATGTATGTATGTATGTATGTATGTATGTATGTATGTATGTATGTATGTATGTATGTATGTATGTATGTATGTATGTATGTATGTATGTATGTATGTATGTATGTATGTATGTATGTATGTATGTATGTATGTATGTATGTATGTATGTATGTATGTATGTATGTATGTATGTATGTATGTATGTATGTATGTATGTATGTATGTATGTATGTATGTATGTATGTATGTATGTATGTATGTATGTATGTATGTATGTATGTATGTATGTATGTATGTATGTATGTATGTATGTATGTATGTATGTATGTATGTATGTATGTATGTATGTATGTATGTATGTATGTATGTATGTATGTATGTATGTATGTATGTATGTATGTATGTATGTATGTATGTATGTATGTATGTATGTATGTATGTATGTATGTATGTATGTATGTATGTATGTATGTATGTATGTATGTATGTATGTATGTATGTATGTATGTATGTATGTATGTATGTATGTATGTATGTATGTATGTATGTATGTATGTATGTATGTATGTATGTATGTATGTATGTATGTATGTATGTATGTATGTATGTATGTATGTATGTATGTATGTATGTATGTATGTATGTATGTATGTATGTATGTATGTATGTATGTATGTATGTATGTATGTATGTATGTATGTATGTATGTATGTATGTATGTATGTATGTATGTATGTATGTATGTATGTATGTATGTATGTATGTATGTATGTATGTATGTATGTATGTATGTATGTATGTATGTATGTATGTATGTATGTATGTATGTATGTATGTATGTATGTATGTATGTATGTATGTATGTATGTATGTATGTATGTATGTATGTATGTATGTATGTATGTATGTATGTATGTATGTATGTATGTATGTATGTATGTATGTATGTATGTATGTATGTATGTATGTATGTATGTATGTATGTATGTATGTATGTATGTATGTATGTATGTATGTATGTATGTATGTATGTATGTATGTATGTATGTATGTATGTATGTATGTATGTATGTATGTATGTATGTATGTATGTATGTATGTATGTATGTATGTATGTATGTATGTATGTATGTATGTATGTATGTATGTATGTATGTATGTATGTATGTATGTATGTATGTATGTATGTATGTATGTATGTATGTATGTATGTATGTATGTATGTATGTATGTATGTATGTATGTATGTATGTATGTATGTATGTATGTATGTATGTATGTATGTATGTATGTATGTATGTATGTATGTATGTATGTATGTATGTATGTATGTATGTATGTATGTATGTATGTATGTATGTATGTATGTATGTATGTATGTATGTATGTATGTATGTATGTATGTATGTATGTATGTATGTATGTATGTATGTATGTATGTATGTATGTATGTATGTATGTATGTATGTATGTATGTATGTATGTATGTATGTATGTATGTATGTATGTATGTATGTATGTATGTATGTATGTATGTATGTATGTATGTATGTATGTATGTATGTATGTATGTATGTATGTATGTATGTATGTATGTATGTATGTATGTATGTATGTATGTATGTATGTATGTATGTATGTATGTATGTATGTATGTATGTATGTATGTATGTATGTATGTATGTATGTATGTATGTATGTATGTATGTATGTATGTATGTATGTATGTATGTATGTATGTATGTATGTATGTATGTATGTATGTATGTATGTATGTATGTATGTATGTATGTATGTATGTATGTATGTATGTATGTATGTATGTATGTATGTATGTATGTATGTATGTATGTATGTATGTATGTATGTATGTATGTATGTATGTATGTATGTATGTATGTATGTATGTATGTATGTATGTATGTATGTATGTATGTATGTATGTATGTATGTATGTATGTATGTATGTATGTATGTATGTATGTATGTATGTATGTATGTATGTATGTATGTATGTATGTATGTATGTATGTATGTATGTATGTATGTATGTATGTATGTATGTATGTATGTATGTATGTATGTATGTATGTATGTATGTATGTATGTATGTATGTATGTATGTATGTATGTATGTATGTATGTATGTATGTATGTATGTATGTATGTATGTATGTATGTATGTATGTATGTATGTATGTATGTATGTATGTATGTATGTATGTATGTATGTATGTATGTATGTATGTATGTATGTATGTATGTATGTATGTATGTATGTATGTATGTATGTATGTATGTATGTATGTATGTATGTATGTATGTATGTATGTATGTATGTATGTATGTATGTATGTATGTATGTATGTATGTATGTATGTATGTATGTATGTATGTATGTATGTATGTATGTATGTATGTATGTATGTATGTATGTATGTATGTATGTATGTATGTATGTATGTATGTATGTATGTATGTATGTATGTATGTATGTATGTATGTATGTATGTATGTATGTATGTATGTATGTATGTATGTATGTATGTATGTATGTATGTATGTATGTATGTATGTATGTATGTATGTATGTATGTATGTATGTATGTATGTATGTATGTATGTATGTATGTATGTATGTATGTATGTATGTATGTATGTATGTATGTATGTATGTATGTATGTATGTATGTATGTATGTATGTATGTATGTATGTATGTATGTATGTATGTATGTATGTATGTATGTATGTATGTATGTATGTATGTATGTATGTATGTATGTATGTATGTATGTATGTATGTATGTATGTATGTATGTATGTATGTATGTATGTATGTATGTATGTATGTATGTATGTATGTATGTATGTATGTATGTATGTATGTATGTATGTATGTATGTATGTATGTATGTATGTATGTATGTATGTATGTATGTATGTATGTATGTATGTATGTATGTATGTATGTATGTATGTATGTATGTATGTATGTATGTATGTATGTATGTATGTATGTATGTATGTATGTATGTATGTATGTATGTATGTATGTATGTATGTATGTATGTATGTATGTATGTATGTATGTATGTATGTATGTATGTATGTATGTATGTATGTATGTATGTATGTATGTATGTATGTATGTATGTATGTATGTATGTATGTATGTATGTATGTATGTATGTATGTATGTATGTATGTATGTATGTATGTATGTATGTATGTATGTATGTATGTATGTATGTATGTATGTATGTATGTATGTATGTATGTATGTATGTATGTATGTATGTATGTATGTATGTATGTATGTATGTATGTATGTATGTATGTATGTATGTATGTATGTATGTATGTATGTATGTATGTATGTATGTATGTATGTATGTATGTATGTATGTATGTATGTATGTATGTATGTATGTATGTATGTATGTATGTATGTATGTATGTATGTATGTATGTATGTATGTATGTATGTATGTATGTATGTATGTATGTATGTATGTATGTATGTATGTATGTATGTATGTATGTATGTATGTATGTATGTATGTATGTATGTATGTATGTATGTATGTATGTATGTATGTATGTATGTATGTATGTATGTATGTATGTATGTATGTATGTATGTATGTATGTATGTATGTATGTATGTATGTATGTATGTATGTATGTATGTATGTATGTATGTATGTATGTATGTATGTATGTATGTATGTATGTATGTATGTATGTATGTATGTATGTATGTATGTATGTATGTATGTATGTATGTATGTATGTATGTATGTATGTATGTATGTATGTATGTATGTATGTATGTATGTATGTATGTATGTATGTATGTATGTATGTATGTATGTATGTATGTATGTATGTATGTATGTATGTATGTATGTATGTATGTATGTATGTATGTATGTATGTATGTATGTATGTATGTATGTATGTATGTATGTATGTATGTATGTATGTATGTATGTATGTATGTATGTATGTATGTATGTATGTATGTATGTATGTATGTATGTATGTATGTATGTATGTATGTATGTATGTATGTATGTATGTATGTATGTATGTATGTATGTATGTATGTATGTATGTATGTATGTATGTATGTATGTATGTATGTATGTATGTATGTATGTATGTATGTATGTATGTATGTATGTATGTATGTATGTATGTATGTATGTATGTATGTATGTATGTATGTATGTATGTATGTATGTACTGTATGTATGTATGTATGTATGTATGTATGTATGTATGTATGTATGTATGTATGTATGTATGTATGTATGTATGTATGTATGTATGTATGTATGTATGTATGTATGTATGTATGTATGTATGTATGTATGTATGTATGTATGTATGTATGTATGTATGTATGTATGTATGTATGTATGTATGTATGTATGTATGTATGTATGTATGTATGTATGTATGTATGTATGTATGTATGTATGTATGTATGTATGTATGTATGTATGTATGTATGTATGTATGTATGTATGTATGTATGTATGTATGTATGTATGTATGTATGTATGTATGTATGTATGTATGTATGTATGTATGTATGTATGTATGTATGTATGTATGTATGTATGTATGTATGTATGTATGTATGTATGTATGTATGTATGTATGTATGTATGTATGTATGTATGTATGTATGTATGTATGTATGTATGTATGTATGTATGTATGTATGTATGTATGTATGTATGTATGTATGTATGTATGTATGTATGTATGTATGTATGTATGTATGTATGTATGTATGTATGTATGTATGTATGTATGTATGTATGTATGTATGTATGTATGTATGTATGTATGTATGTATGTATGTATGTATGTATGTATGTATGTATGTATGTATGTATGTATGTATGTATGTATGTATGTATGTATGTATGTATGTATGTATGTATGTATGTATGTATGTATGTATGTATGTATGTATGTATGTATGTATGTATGTATGTATGTATGTATGTATGTATGTATGTATGTATGTATGTATGTATGTATGTATGTATGTATGTATGTATGTATGTATGTATGTATGTATGTATGTATGTATGTATGTATGTATGTATGTATGTATGTATGTATGTATGTATGTATGTATGTATGTATGTATGTATGTATGTATGTATGTATGTATGTATGTATGTATGTATGTATGTATGTATGTATGTATGTATGTATGTATGTATGTATGTATGTATGTATGTATGTATGTATGTATGTATGTATGTATGTATGTATGTATGTATGTATGTATGTATGTATGTATGTATGTATGTATGTATGTATGTATGTATGTATGTATGTATGTATGTATGTATGTATGTATGTATGTATGTATGTATGTATGTATGTATGTATGTATGTATGTATGTATGTATGTATGTATGTATGTATGTATGTATGTATGTATGTATGTATGTATGTATGTATGTATGTATGTATGTATGTATGTATGTATGTATGTATGTATGTATGTATGTATGTATGTATGTATGTATGTATGTATGTATGTATGTATGTATGTATGTATGTATGTATGTATGTATGTATGTATGTATGTATGTATGTATGTATGTATGTATGTATGTATGTATGTATGTATGTATGTATGTATGTATGTATGTATGTATGTATGTATGTATGTATGTATGTATGTATGTATGTATGTATGTATGTATGTATGTATGTATGTATGTATGTATGTATGTATGTATGTATGTATGTATGTATGTATGTATGTATGTATGTATGTATGTATGTATGTATGTATGTATGTATGTATGTATGTATGTATGTATGTATGTATGTATGTATGTATGTATGTATGTATGTATGTATGTATGTATGTATGTATGTATGTATGTATGTATGTATGTATGTATGTATGTATGTATGTATGTATGTATGTATGTATGTATGTATGTATGTATGTATGTATGTATGTATGTATGTATGTATGTATGTATGTATGTATGTATGTATGTATGTATGTATGTATGTATGTATGTATGTATGTATGTATGTATGTATGTATGTATGTATGTATGTATGTATGTATGTATGTATGTATGTATGTATGTATGTATGTATGTATGTATGTATGTATGTATGTATGTATGTATGTATGTATGTATGTATGTATGTATGTATGTATGTATGTATGTATGTATGTATGTATGTATGTATGTATGTATGTATGTATGTATGTATGTATGTATGTATGTATGTATGTATGTATGTATGTATGTATGTATGTATGTATGTATGTATGTATGTATGTATGTATGTATGTATGTATGTATGTATGTATGTATGTATGTATGTATGTATGTATGTATGTATGTATGTATGTATGTATGTATGTATGTATGTATGTATGTATGTATGTATGTATGTATGTATGTATGTATGTATGTATGTATGTATGTATGTATGTATGTATGTATGTATGTATGTATGTATGTATGTATGTATGTATGTATGTATGTATGTATGTATGTATGTATGTATGTATGTATGTATGTATGTATGTATGTATGTATGTATGTATGTATGTATGTATGTATGTATGTATGTATGTATGTATGTATGTATGTATGTATGTATGTATGTATGTATGTATGTATGTATGTATGTATGTATGTATGTATGTATGTATGTATGTATGTATGTATGTATGTATGTATGTATGTATGTATGTATGTATGTATATGTATGTATGTATGTATGTATGTATGTATGTATGTATGTATGTATGTATGTATGTATGTATGTATGTATGTATGTATGTATGTATGTATGTATGTATGTATGTATGTATGTATGTATGTATGTATGTATGTATGTATGTATGTATGTATGTATGTATGTATGTATGTATGTATGTATGTATGTATGTATGTATGTATGTATGTATGTATGTATGTATGTATGTATGTATGTATGTATGTATGTATGTATGTATGTATGTATGTATGTATGTATGTATGTATGTATGTATGTATGTATGTATGTATGTATGTATGTATGTATGTATGTATGTATGTATGTATGTATGTATGTATGTATGTATGTATGTATGTATGTATGTATGTATGTATGTATGTATGTATGTATGTATGTATGTATGTATGTATGTATGTATGTATGTATGTATGTATGTATGTATGTATGTATGTATGTATGTATGTATGTATGTATGTATGTATGTATGTATGTATGTATGTATGTATGTATGTATGTATGTATGTATGTATGTATGTATGTATGTATGTATGTATGTATGTATGTATGTATGTATGTATGTATGTATGTATGTATGTATGTATGTATGTATGTATGTATGTATGTATGTATGTATGTATGTATGTATGTATGTATGTATGTATGTATGTATGTATGTATGTATGTATGTATGTATGTATGTATGTATGTATGTATGTATGTATGTATGTATGTATGTATGTATGTATGTATGTATGTATGTATGTATGTATGTATGTATGTATGTATGTATGTATGTATGTATGTATGTATGTATGTATGTATGTATGTATGTATGTATGTATGTATGTATGTATGTATGTATGTATGTATGTATGTATGTATGTATGTATGTATGTATGTATGTATGTATGTATGTATGTATGTATGTATGTATGTATGTATGTATGTATGTATGTATGTATGTATGTATGTATGTATGTATGTATGTATGTATGTATGTATGTATGTATGTATGTATGTATGTATGTATGTATGTATGTATGTATGTATGTATGTATGTATGTATGTATGTATGTATGTATGTATGTATGTATGTATGTATGTATGTATGTATGTATGTATGTATGTATGTATGTATGTATGTATGTATGTATGTATGTATGTATGTATGTATGTATGTATGTATGTATGTATGTATGTATGTATGTATGTATGTATGTATGTATGTATGTATGTATGTATGTATGTATGTATGTATGTATGTATGTATGTATGTATGTATGTATGTATGTATGTATGTATGTATGTATGTATGTATGTATGTATGTATGTATGTATGTATGTATGTATGTATGTATGTATGTATGTATGTATGTATGTATGTATGTATGTATGTATGTATGTATGTATGTATGTATGTATGTATGTATGTATGTATGTATGTATGTATGTATGTATGTATGTATGTATGTATGTATGTATGTATGTATGTATGTATGTATGTATGTATGTATGTATGTATGTATGTATGTATGTATGTATGTATGTATGTATGTATGTATGTATGTATGTATGTATGTATGTATGTATGTATGTATGTATGTATGTATGTATGTATGTATGTATGTATGTATGTATGTATGTATGTATGTATGTATGTATGTATGTATGTATGTATGTATGTATGTATGTATGTATGTATGTGTATGTATGTATGTATGTATGTATGTATGTATGTATGTATGTATGTATGTATGTATGTATGTATGTATGTATGTATGTATGTATGTATGTATGTATGTATGTATGTATGTATGTATGTATGTATGTATGTATGTATGTATGTATGTATGTATGTATGTATGTATGTATGTATGTATGTATGTATGTATGTATGTATGTATGTATGTATGTATGTATGTATGTATGTATGTATGTATGTATGTATGTATGTATGTATGTATGTATGTATGTATGTATGTATGTATGTATGTATGTACGTACGTACGTACGTACGTACGTAGGTATGTAGGTACGTATGTACGTATGTATGTATGTATGTATGTATGTATGTATGTATGTATGTATGTATGTATGTATGTATGTATGTATGTATGTATGTATGTATGTATGTATGTATGTATGTATGTATGTATGTATGTATGTATGTATGTATGTACGTACGTACGTACGTACGTACGTATGTACGTACGTACGTACGTACGTACGTACGTATGTACGTACGTACGTACGTACGTACGTATCATGTATATATACATACAGACATAGATACGTAATTTAGTAACTATTTATTGTTTTCTATTAGCTTACTCCTTTTTATGGGAAAACAATGAATATATCCATTGAAATTTGTTTCTTTCTATAATAGCAGCCAGCGCCAATTGCACCGCCGCCACCGCCACCACCACCACCACCACCTCCCCCACCACCACCACCACCACCTCTGCCGCCAGCTCAGCCTGCCTTCAACTGTTCTATTTGTATGGAACCATTTACTGATGCAATGACGACAAAATGTGGTCACATTTTTTGTGGAGAATGCATTAAAACCGCATATGTTGCTCAACCCAAGTGTCCAACTTGTAGGAACAAGATCAAGTTCCGTGAACTCCACCGGGTCTACCTCCCTTTCTGATTAAATTTGAGGTGTGTATCTAAATTCTAATCCTTTTATTTACAATATTAAGCTTGATATATGCCATTAAATTACACAATAATAGTTAAGAATGATAAAAAGATTCACCTTTGGTGATTAATTAGAACCTATAAGTTCCCTTTTAACGCTGCATTAGCTATTTTTTAATATTTTTTTTCGTTCTTGTTTTTTGGTAAATTGTGATTGATTTGAAGTATTTTTTGTGGGTCCCAAAGGAATGTTATACGAGTGAGAGGTGTTTGTGAGGTTAATGTTATAGCCAATATGGCTTTAAACATGGCTCTAAAGCATAATCTTTTGATCAGATTTGAAGTCACTAAAGATTGTTTTGTTCCAATTTCCAAATGAAGATATACATTTAGCATAGTTGGAGAAACAACATTTTTAGAATTTTAATTGCTTACTGATACTTGATCACTCTTACTTGCAGGTGGTCATGAATATAGGAAAGATCATGAGAATAAAGCATACCCTTTTTGCATTTTTACTTTTGTTTTGGATATGGGGAAATGAGGGTTAGGAATAAGGAAGAAAACAGTTTGTTTCACCACCCGGGCTGCTTGGTCTCGTTGTGGTGTTAAAACATTTATATTTTAGTTTTTTCGGTTAATTTATGTGCAACATTAGAATCCTTTTTCTTACTTGTTTTGCGCATTGATATATTAAAGGTTGTTTTTGCAGCCGTTTTTCTTAAAGTTAAAACGATTTCTTGTTTTTGTATTATGCACTTGTAGATGTGGCACTTTTATATAAGTTTGGGTCAGGTTAATTAGGGCCTTGTTAGGATCTTGGTTAGAAATTAGAGTTGTAGGTATATTCAGATAATAATAGGATTATTATTTCATTCTATAGAATGGTATACATATACATGAAAACATGAAAAGGAAGAGGTTTATGAACTTGCCTTTATGGCAAATACTATGTCTTCTTAATTGCCTGGTTTACCTTTCTTCCCTCCATAGCCACCACCATTCCACCATGGCCACCCTCCCCAACCACCGTATCCTGGCCACCCTCCCCAACCACCATATCCTGGCCACCCTCCCCAACCACCAGACCCTGGCCACCCGCCACCATAACCTCCTCCTCCATATCCTTTATCTTTTCCATGTCCATCATCACCATAACCTCCTCCACCATGATCTCCACCTCCATAACCGCCCTCCTCTCCACCATGATCTCCACCTCCATAACCGCCCTCATCTCCACCATGGTCTCCACCATGGTCTCCACCTCCATAACCACCCTCATCTCCACCATGGTCTCCACCTCCATAACCGCCCTCATCTCCACCATGATCTCCACCTCCATAACCACCCTCATCTCCACCATGGTCTCCACCTCCATGACCGCCCTCATCTCCACCATGATCTCCACCGTGGTCTCCACCGTGGTCTCCACCGTGGTCTCCACCGTGGTCTCCGCCATGATCGCCGCCCTCATCTCCACCATCATCTCCACCGTGGTCTCCTCCTTCGTCTCCACCATGGTCTCCACCTTCATCTCCACCATGATCTCCTCCTTCATCACCACCATGGTCTCCACCGTGATCTCCACCATGGTCCCCACCGTGATCTCCCCCATGGTCTCCTCCCTCATCTCCACCATGGTCTCCACCTTCATCTCCACCATGATCTCCTCCTTCATCACCACCGTGATCTCCTCCCTCATCTCCACCATGGTCTCCACCGTGATCTCCACCATGGTCTCCACCATGGTCTCCTCCGTGATCTCCACCATGGTCTCCGCCGCCTTCATGACCACCCTCTTCTCCACCTCCATGTCCACCACCATGTCCGCCACCATGTCCTCCACCTCCGCCTCCTCCTCCACCGCCGCCACCTCCTCCTCCACTTCCACCTCCGGAACCGCCACCATGTCCACTCCCGGATCCTCCGCCTTCAGAATCATCGTCTTCATGGTCGTCGTTTCTTATCCCAACTCCTCCTTGGTCTTTAATCTCTACCCAATGTTTTTCATCATGGACATTTTTCTTTTCCACAAGCAGTCTTGCACCTTGTGTTATAGTTGTGGTACTTCGGAACACAAATAAAAAGATTGCTAGCACTAGAAGAAAATGTTTAGAAACTGTCGCCATTTGTGTACGTTAATCTTGCATGATCTAAACTACGTAGGGACTCCATATATATACTGCAAGATGGTTGAGCAAACCATCACTCAATCTACACTAATTAAATTTTCACATCAATTTCAAGGGTAACTTATTTACTTCTATTGGAAATAATTCAAATATTTTAGTTTCACAACACGAATCTATTTAGTTCGATTTGAAGAAAAATAATATGTTTATGTTGTACAACCCTTTTATGTTCCGTATACTCATTCTTAAACCTTTTTTATGTATAAAGATTTTACATACGAATGTGCTTATAACCAAATATAAGCAAGTGTAGTAATTTGTATCGCAGTTTTCATGAATTAATAGTATTATCTAGGTACCAAGACCCTACATTTTTCTATCACAAATTAAAACTAAGGGTAGGCAGAAAAAACGGGTAACTGGAACTGTTGGTTACGGATGGAACCGCCCTAAGTGGTTTGATTTCCGATTCCCAAAATTAAAGAATAGCTACCCACTAGGTAATCGCCGTTTACGAGAACCAGAACCATTATTTTATACATTTTTTGCAAGTATTCAGAAGTGAAACACTTCAAATTAAGCCGTTTTGCATACACATTCTTCTTAGAACACCTTGTTAATTTATTGATAGAAGAAAAAGTGATTTATACTTCACACAACTACATACAAGTCTAAAAATGTTTCATAATACCTACGAACACCCTATTTCTCCAAAAGTTGTCTATTTCCTAGATCCACCAATCGTTTGCGACGCAGAATATACTGCTGTAACTAGGGGTGAGCATGGTTTAGAAACCATACTTAACCTAACCGAAACCGATAGTAACGAAACTGATAATGATAAAATTTCAAAACCGAACCGATTACATGTTTTTGGGTTTGCTTTGGTTCGGTTTCAGTTTGATTTTTAAGCCCAAATGTTCACCCCTATCCGAGAACCGAACCCAACTGGACCAAAAGTGATATGACCGAAACCAAAAATCATGAAATTACAAAACTGAAAAGTAAAAACCAAACCGATTACATGTTTTCGGTTTTGGTTTGTTTTGATTCAGTTTTTTTCGGCACAAATGCTTACTCTAACTGGAACAAGTCCCTTCAGTATACTTACAAAAAGGTTAGATTAATCAAAAATTGGTAAAACGTATTTCTAGACTGTATTTTCAACAAGACTTGGACTTTAGAAACAACTTGGTTTTTTAACTAAAATTAACTAAATGAGAAAAGGTTTCGTGAAGTAAAGAATTAAAATTAATTATTCTTAAATATATTCTAATTATAGAAGTAATTTTGATAATGTAGGATTCTACTTCTCGAATTTACAAAAAGTTTAGCATGTTGATTATTTACTAGGTGAGAACGAAATTGGTTATGTGTGGATAAAAATTGCACTGTAAAAATTAATATACTTCTTAGAGATGTATATTATGATGCATTTAATAAATAAGTTATTTCTATTTTAACAGAATATCGTAATTAATACATTTTCTAAAATGATAACTCTATTATATAAAGCATTTAACATTTTTACTCTAAACTTTTAAGAACATGATATTTCTCTAAATTAGTCTTCAAGGAGGTCCATTAAAATTTTAAAGTCTCAAAGAACAAATCCTAGTCATTGGATCAAAATGATCAAGATCAAATCACATGTGTTTCAAACACATGTGTTTCAAGTCACGACCACCACCGCCGGTCACCACCACCGACCACTGTCGGCCGCCACCTCAGGCCGCCGTCCGTCGTCGGCGGCCGGCGGCGGCGGCGGTGGCTGACAGTGAAGGTGCTTGTGGTAATGGGGGTGCTGGTGGTATTGATGCATTGAAACACATGTGATTCACTAAAACACATGTGTTCCAAAATACAAACGAGCATATTACTTCGAAGCACATGTGTTTCATGTCACGTAACACATGTGTTTCACTCAAAACATAAGTTTCTAAAACACAGGGGAGCATACGAACTACAAAGCACATTTGTTTCAAAAGGTGAAACACATGTGTTTCAAACACATGTGTTTCACGCCAGGAAACACATGTGTTTCACTAAAAACATGAGTTTTTAAAACACAGGAGAGCATACGAACTACGAAGAACATGTGTTTCAAAAGGTGAAACACATGTGTTTCAAACACATTTGAAACACGTGTTTCAAGTCACGACCACCATCGCCGGCCTCCACCTCCGGCCGCCGTCTCCGGCCGCCGGAGGTGGGTGGGGTATTGATGTATTGAATACATGTGTGTTGTAGTGGTGGTGGTGGTTTGAATCTTAATCTTGACCTTTGACTTTTTCTTGATCCAAGAGCTATTAATTGTCCCTTGAGACTTGATAAAATCCTTGGACTACTTTGAACAAACCACTACTAAATTATCTCATGTTTGGGGGAAAAAATTTGAAGGGAGTTTTAAGCTTATTAGCTTAATAAGGATTAAAAATTCACGCTTACTAAGCTAATAAGCTTAAAAGCCACTTAAATAAGCTTCGCCAAAATATGCCCTTACACATCTGAGAGATCTAATGTGATTGAAATCTAACTAATTCATGGTGAATTGGTGAAGATTGAAGATTCAAGTATGTGAAAGTGTGTGTTCTTAAGTGTGTGTATTGAGAGAGAAAGAGATGGAGGGAATGCTTTCAAACAAGGTGTTTCAATTAAGTGAGGGAAAGCTTACATTTCAAGTCAATACAAAGGTATATATACCTCCTACCACTTAACACTACATCTTAGTTAATTAACAAGATTAAAGGTCAAAACTAGTTACAAAAGTGGTCCTAACAATCTCCCCCTTTTTGAGCTTTAATACGTCATCCCAGTCTTACGACTTCAGTTTCTTCTCATAGTCTGTCTTTGGAAAGAAAATGCAGAAATCTGGAAGTTTCAGATACTCAAAGAAAGTATGTTTTTCGTTGAATATGTTTGAGTGAGGAAATCCTATAACTAATTTACTAAAGTTTTGAAAATTCAGGAAATGGAATATCAGTTAGGTAAGGATTTGTATGGGATTTCAGATAATGGAGAGGTTGTTTTGGAATTTTATGGTAGAGGATTTTATTGAGGATAGGATGATGATGTTTTTGAATGATTTGACAGTTAAAGTTTTGGATGTGTGTGTTTGTTTTGGAAAGAATGATTTGTACAGTTAAAGATTTTTGAATGGATGGGGTTGTTATGAAATTTGGAAAGAATGGTTGTTGAGGAATTTGGAAAGAATGATTTAAACGATTAGATTTCGAATTGAAATGGATGTGAATTTGTGGTTTGGATAGTATGATTTGTAAAGTTTAGTATTTGAAGTGTGAAAATTGAGAATTTGTGAGAAATTTCTATAGATGAATCGGTTTCTTTTTCTTCACAAACTTCGATATGTAAATCGACGACGAAATGTAGACCCATAGATAGAGTTGTTTGTAGCGTAAGTCTTTTCTTGAAGTTGTGGCTTTGTCGATTTGTGATCATTGATAATTGTTGTTAGGGTAAAATGTTGATGAAGTTTATGCTCCCCCTCAAACACAATTATTTCTTAACGAATCTTCGGTTTCTTGTTTACTCCCCCTTAACCGGTGCATATGTCTTTTTAATGCAGAGTAAACTGAGCTAATATATTCTCCTTCCTAAATGTTATGAGCATTTTTCTTTATAATAAGAACTTTTGTAATACTTTCTCCCCCTCATGATGAACAAGATTTATCTGAATCATCATGTAAAATTTGAAGTTCTTCGAGTTGGAATTAGAAAGATTCTTCAAAGCTCAAGGATAAAAATGTGTTGAATAATGATATATTCATATTTTGAATGTATCAATATATAACACAGTTTATCAGATAAACCAGATCGTTGTTGAGTATAAAGAAGTATGATCAAATCTTTTATCGTTTAATCTCAATGACCGTTGTTGATGACATAAAAGAACAGTCATGTGTTTATCATCCGATATCCCGACTGTTGTTGATAACGTTGGAGAACAGTCATCAGATATGTACATGGAATCGAACAGGGTAAACCGGGATCACATAGATTACCCGTTAACACAACAGTTACAAAAACTGTGTGACCTACGTTCAGTGTTGGCTTAGATGTTAGCATTGGTAGGATTTCCATTCAATCATTGTGAAATATCAACATATGTGATATCACTATGAATGTTACGGCTTTATCACAAAGATAAGCTTAGTATTTTGCATGTGTACTAAAAGTGTTTATATCGGTTCTAGACTCAATTACTGGACAAACGAAGGTGAGGACTGGAGAGACTTGTCCTCTTGTTCAATATCAACAATCTCCAAGTGAGATGTCGATAGCATATGAGCTAGTCTCCGTGAAAATGAAACAAGTACTTTTTAAGAAATACTTGAGTAGCTGGGGGGGGGGGGGTTGTGCATTGCATCACTGAGTCCATGATGTCTTCTTCAATATCAGAGAGCAACACATGCAATCTGATAGAGACGTGGCAACCCGGCTTTTTATCGGTTTCGAAAGGGTTTTTTGTTTTTTTAACCCTGTCACACCCTCCTCACTCAAGCTTACTTTTTCAATTTTCAATTACTCCCTCATTTCATTTTACCATGTGTTTAGCTGAATTACACCCCATACTACATTCCCCATCTCAAATATTATCTCAGCGCACCCCAATCAAGATCCCGTGATACTTGATTCTGCTCACCTAAACCTATGGACCCTCACAGTTTGTCCTATATTGTAGGTGGCTCCTGGGGAAGATCATGCCGGTTATAGCAGATCATAGGAGTAATTTGAGAGTGAACTACAATGCTCATGTGCAATTGATCAGCATTTATGATGATACGTTGTAAGAATGAATAACATGGATTTTTCATCGGAAATGTATGTGTTTCCGGCATAAGTTGTTACCTTGAAGATAGAAAATTTTAGGCACAGCAACTTGAACAATTTAGGTAATACCGGTCTCACATAGAGTAACCGTTGACACACCGTATGAATCGATAGTCGTTTGCACAACCGTTGAATCAAATGTGTGACCTGCATTTAGAGTTGGCGCAATTTTAGCTCTAGCAGGATTTCCACTCAATCCTCGTGAAACACCAGATTGTGATGCCACTATGAGTGTTCCGATGAATACACGGAGGTTCATTTTTAAAAGTGTATGTGTCCTAAATTGGAAGTATTTGATGGTGAGATCTAGACACTTTGTGCATTGAATAAACACGTAACCCGGGGCAGGAGGTTAATGATTTCAATATCAACATACTCCGAATGAGCAGTCGATAGATTATGTGATACGTCCCCTGATGAATTGAAACAAATTCCTATTGAGAGGAATCTGAGTGGTTGGTGGTGGAGTGAAAATGCTTCACTGGGCCAGTTAAGTCTGGTGAAACATTCAACACATGAATGAACACATTTTAGTGAGGTTGCCCGGTTTATTGACAGTTTGGATGCACTCAAAGGTGTGTTTTCTTGATATTATCATGTTTTCACATCACCTTGCACTCACCTAAATCTATACCCTAGACTTATACCCTCACATTTACCAATTGGCTAAAAAGTATTTCCCTTGGAAGGTAAGGCCGGTTCTGGCAAACCATGGGAAGGTATTGTCTTTTGAAAAAATTATCATTAAAAAAAAATTCAATCGGGTATAAAAGTTTTGATATAAGAAAGTTTCTCCCCCTGGAAATACTAATTCTCCCCCTAGAATTAATATTTCTCCCCCTCGACAAAATAAAGATAGATAAAAACATTTGAAGATCAGAACTGTACCTGTTAACAGCAGTAGAGGGGTGGGAAAGAGTTTGAACAATAATGTGTTTTACAAGTGTTACTTTTTGTTGAAGCACATCATTACCCTTAATCTCAAATTCTTCAGGCGTAATAATTGTAAAATAATCATCTTTTTCAAATTTGTCCTTTTTAGTTTCATATGTGTTATTTAATGCAGTGTAATTGAAACTAATTTGGGCATTCTCCATTTTAGCTCTGTTGAAGGTCTCTATTTCTTCTTCCTCACCAGTCATCCTAATGAAACGTTGCGGGATTCCATTGTGTAGATATCTTGAATCATATAATGTAGGAACCATGTTGCATGCGGTCTTAAGGTATTCTGGATTGTCAGCTCCTAGTCCTTCTCGTGAATTGAAATATTTGAAGTCTTTGGGCTTGTTAAGATGAATGGTTTGATCAGAGTGTCCTCTTTTGACAATCAATTCCTCAAGATGTTTGATATGTGAATTCAATTTATTGGTTTCATGCTTGAGTTTGTTTATGATATTTTGTTTGTTTAGCATTTCATTTGATGAAATAATGTTTTGTTCATGAAGATTTTCAGTTAATTCTTTGATTTGTGAATTTAAAGATTTAAACTGTTTTTCATTTTCGTCAAATTCTTGTTGTTTACGTTCCAAACAGTTTTTAGTACTTTGATATTCATACCATGTCTTAGTGTACTGTTTGTGATTGTGATCATGCCTAGCCGTCAATTCTGATACTTTAGTTTGTAAATCCAGATTCTCTTGTTTAAAAACTTTAGTTTGTTGAATATGATGAACAAGTTGATCACCTATATGAACATTTTGTTTATTTTGTTTTTCTAAATCAGTTAAACGATCTTTAAGTTGACCATTTAAATCTTTTTCTACTAAAAGTTGGTGGGTTAATAATTCTATTTGAGATATCTGATTTTGGATAAAACAAGTATCAGAATTAGTGGAAGTATATTCATTAGAGAGAAGAGAAATGTGTACCTTGCCATTCTCATCGACTTCATTAATACGTTCAGCAACCTCAGCATTTTCTCTCGCCATAAAACATAAGTTGGCTGAATGTTCTTCATCTTCAGGTTCAGTATCTTCCATCCAGCTGAGGTCTTCAGCTAACAACACTTTTCCAGCCTCTATTTGCTTAGCCATAAGCATCTTTCGTTTAAAATAATCAGAATAACAGACTTTGGGTTTCTTGCAATCACGTGAATAATGACCAGCAATACCACAATTGTAACATTTTTTCGTGGGATCCAATGGTGTAAGAGTTGGTTTATCAGTTATGTTGTCTGTTGCTGAAGCAGATGGAGAAGATTTAAAGTTTGAGGATGATCTTAAATTGTTGTTTGTAGGTTTTTTGTAATACTTTTTCTCATAATTTGAAATACGTGACATAGCTTGAAGTACATCTTCGAGTTCTTTTTGCAAATCATCAGTTGTAGATGTTACAGGTGCTTCAACACTTTCTTTCATTTTAGTGGCTGATGCATACTGACGATGTTGTTTTGTGAGCAGTGCAAGAGTATCATCAGTCTCTTGTTTAGTTTTCACTATGTTTTAAACCATAGGTTCATTTTGGTGCAAGTATTCATAAAGTTCATGAATATCAATTAGACTGAGATCTTTGTGTTGCATGGCACTATTCCCAAACATCTCTCATTCTGGTAAAAGACTGTGAATGAATTTGATATTGAGCTCTAAATTTTCTTTTCGCAAGTGGTTTTTGCGAAGTTCATTCATCAATGTACAATATCGATGATATGTACTTTCTAAGTCTTCTCCAATTTTGGCCTTGAATGATTGATAAGAGTTTAGGGTAGTAACCAATTTTGCTTTGTTGCCTAACACAGTACCCTTCATTTGCCATCTGATCTCATCCCACAACTCTTTACCGGTTTCAAGGCTATCTAAACTGTTATAGATGTCATTCGGTAAGCCTTGAGGCATAAATGAGTACGCTTGTAGATCAGCTTTAGCCCGTCGGTTTTGTGGAGCTGAATATTTATCAGGAGTAAGACGACATTTACCATTGATAACTGCTGGAACAGCATCCGGTTCAGCAATAACATCTTCATAAAATATTGCATTCCCGTGTTCGAGAGATTCAATAATTTCCGTAGATAGCTCTTGATTCTTGATGAAGTGGAGAAATCGTTTCTTCCACTGAGGATACTCTCCTCGATATAACACCGATGGTTTAAGATAAAATCCGATCGAAATTGCATCTTTTGAAGTCATTGTGAAATGATTTGAATTTGTACAAATATTGTTCGCGGTTTTCGGTTTAGGGTTTAAAGAAATTTAAATTTATCGTGTTTTGGGCTTGTTGTATAACCGAATTGGATTAGTTGTTGTATTGATTTGGATATTTTGGGCTTTAAACAAATTGGTTTTAAAAAGATAAAAATGTATTAAATTTGATATTTTGGGTTTAAATTGAAATTTGGATCAATACTAAATGTTGGGCCGATTTGGACTTGTATTAAGATTGATTTGGATCAATATTAACTGTTGGGTTTAATTGATTTTGGGCTTAGATGGTTTTCAACTTGGGCCGAACAAAATTAGGGCCGAACACAATTTGCGTCGGAAGTAGGCATCGACGAACACAAGTGGTGAACCAGATACGACGAAGCCTAACTTTGAAGCAATTGATCTCTGAAGCCGAACTTTGAAATAGATCGAACATTGAAATTGATCGAATAGTTGATGAATTAGAGAACGAGCGATAGAGAACGAAATCACTGATCGATAATTGAGGTCGAAGAAGAAACGATTATTAAACACTGGAAATTGAGATCGATGATTAAAAACGGAATCAAAACAGAAATTGATTAACTACTGATCAGGTTGAGAGCAGAATTAAAAACTGGTTGAGATGAATTTGATACCGAACTACTGATCAAGACCAATTGATGAAGCTGATACCATGATATGAGCCGAACTCTTTGAAGAATGTATGAGCCGAAGACTTTTCAATCTGTAGCCGAAGAATCAATCTGTGTTGATTAGGTTTGTGAATTGAATGCCAAAGAATCAATCAGTAGTCGAAGTCTGTAGATCGAAGACTGTAGCCGAAGTCTGTAGATCGAACACTAGAAGAGCCGAACAAATTAAGTCTGTAGATCGAACACTAGAAGAGCCGAACAAATTATAGGGCCGAACTTGATTGGGCCGAAAATAATGTTCGGGCCGAAGACTTGGGCCAAACACTATGTTCGGGCCGAACTTAATTGGGCCGAAGATGATGAAGTTCGGGACGAGTTCTTGATGACGAACACTTCGACGGACGAACACAGTTCGTTCAAAACTTCACCATTTTTTATTTGATTTCGCTCAATACTTGACCAAATTCAATGATTCCAATCCCTATCTGCTCGAAATCTCTTTTCTAACAATCTGATCCGATAATATCCTTCAATCCATAACAATACAGCTTGAATTCTTCGATTTTCAGAGACTTTTTGAGTTTTTCAACTTTTTCACCAAAATCACTGAATCATGATCGATTGTTGATGGAATTGATCGAAATTTGATTCTAATCCTATTAGAATCAATGGAGAAACAATAACCTTCACTCAGATCTTCAATTCCATTCCAAAAAAAATCGAATTAAAATCACAGTGACAAACAACAACTTTTTCTTCAAAATTTCCAGATCTGGATGAATTCACCACGAATTTGGATCTACTCTTTGAGAGTTTTTGCTCTGATACCAAATGAGAGATCTAATGTTATTGAAATCTAACTAATTTATGGTGAATTGGTGAAGATTGAAGATTCAAGTATGTGAAAGTGTGTGTTCTTAAGTGTGTGTATTGAGAGAGAAAGAGATGGAGGGAATGCTTTCAAACAAGGTGTTTCAATTAAGTGAGGGAAAGCTTACATTTCAAGTCAATACAAAGGTATATATACCTCCTACCACTTAACACTACATCTTAGTTAATTAACAAGATTAAAGGTCAAAACTAGTACAAAAGTGGTCCTAACAACATCTTTCCTAAAACCAGTTTTCTAAGCACCTACCTTGAGCGATTTTGACAACAAAATAAGTGATAAATTATTGTAAGTAAAGAGATCATTTTCATTTCTAGTGAAGTGGCAAAACTAACCAGCACGAACCTATATATTTAGAGTTGCAATATCACGTAATACTTTTTTTAAGGACTGCCTTAGATTGTTCGAGACCTATATCGATTAAATTTGACAACAAAGTGAGTGATGAATAATTTTGTAATATTGAAATAGATCATTCATCTTAATTTCTAGTGAATATGTA
Source organism: Calendula officinalis (assembly GCA_963853835.1). NCBI lineage: Eukaryota > Viridiplantae > Streptophyta > Magnoliopsida > Asterales > Asteraceae > Calendula > Calendula officinalis. The sequence continues at coordinate 24,593,114 of OY970825.1, forward strand.
AAAACTACTTGTGCGATCCCACATTTTGAGAGTTTCATTCGTAATAGCTCTATTTTGGACACATTGACCCGACCCGACCCGATTGACCAAACCAACCCTTTCAACGATAATGTTTGTCAGGTAAAAACGTTTTTAGGACTACCTATAAAAAAGTTTTTAGCAAGAAACTGTTTAACTTCAAAAAAAAATGGGCGCAACTACAACCTTTGATATATCTATGCGCAAAACAAGTAAGAAAAAGGTGTCTAATAATGCACATAAAATAACTAAAACATAAATGTTTTAACACCACACCAAAATGAGACAAGCAGCCCCAGGTGGTGAAACAAAACTGTGTTCTTCCTTAATCCAAACCCTCATTTCCCCATATCCAAAATAAAAGTAAAACTGAAAGGAAAAAAAAAGTTTGTTTTATTGTTAATCAAAGAGGCTCTTCATCTTCCCAATATCCATTCAACAACAACAATGAGGATCACAACTGCATGGAAGAGTGATCAAGTATCAGTAAGCAATTATAGTTCTATAAATGTTGTTTCTCTTAACTATGCTAAATGTATATCTTCATTTGGAACAAAACAATCTTTGGTGACTTCAGAATAATAAAAGTTGGTTCCATTGAGTTTAGGAAAAAAAAGTACAGATTGCGAGATGAATTATCAGCCAATCATTTAGCCAATCATTCAGAATAATCATATATGAATAAAACATTAATCACATCTTATATAATCACATATATATAATACTTATTTACATATGAATAAACCAAAACTCATGATCTCAACCTTTTTGTTAAACTCAAAATAACCAACTTATTCTGAAAGGAAACTAATATGTTTTGAATTAAATCATAGACGGTTACTCAAGCTTAATATTGTAAAAAAAAGGATTAGATATACACCTCAAGTTTAATTAGAAAGGGAGGTAGACCCGGTGGAGTTCGCGGAACTTGATCGTGAGCCTACAAGTTGGACACTTGGTTTGAACAGAATAAGCAGTTTTAATGCATTCTTCGCAAAAAATGTGACCACATTTTGTTGTCATTGCATCAATAAATGGTCCCATACAAATGGGACAGTTGAAGGCAGGCTGCGCTGGCGGCGGCGGCGGAGATGGTGGCGGCGGCGGCGGTGGTGGTGCAACTGGCTCTGGCTGCAATTATAGAAAGAAACAAATTTCAATTGATATATTCATTGTTTTCCCATAGAAAGGAATAAGCTAAAAGAAAACAATAAAGAGTTGCTAAATTACGTATCTATGTCCATACTCCGCATATACATATACATATACATATACATATACATATACATATACAGGGTCCGATTCAGCGCATAACCGTTTAAAGGTGCAGAACCGCAGAACCATCCTAACATCCAATGTTTTCTATGCTATACATAAGGTGTACATTTTCATACACGCTGTAACCCATTTATACATTTAAAGTTTCCAATTTTTTATACACATAATATATAAATATATTTATATATTATTTGTATAAAAAATTGGAAACATTGGATGTTAGGATGCTTACAGCGTGTATGAAAATTTATAGCTTATGTATAACATAGAAAACATTGGATGTTAGGATGGTTCTGCGGTTCTGCGCCTTTAAACGGTTCCGCGCTGAACCGGGCACTACATATACATATACATATACATATACATATACATATACATATACATATACATATACATATACATATACATATACATATACATATACATATACATAATATTGGTATTACGTACCACGGAAGTGCTAGAACCTTCGGAGTCATCATCAATGACGATGAGTCGTTCTTGTCGTCTTTGCTGTCTATCTCGATTGAGCTCACGTAGAACAGCGAATAGTTCTGAGTTATCCGGCATTTCCACTAATCATAAAAGATATTTCGATTAAAAATGAAAAAAACAATAATATAAATCATCGATTTAAATATATAACTTATTTATCCTGGAAGTTGAAACGACTGTATGAATAAAGCAGTAAGATGTATTAGAAACCATGCTATGTAAAACAGTCATTAATCGAATTTTGTAACAGAACCTAAAAGGTATATAATCTAAGATCGTCGGAAATTGCATATTAAAACCTATGGTTACATACCAGTGGGACAGTAGAAGGCAGGCTGAGCTGGCGGCAGCGGTGGAGATGGTGGTACTGGTGGTGGCGGCCGTGCAACTGTCAACGGCGGCTGCCGTGCAACTGGCGGCGGTGACGGCCATGAAACTGGCGGCTGCGGCGGCCATGAAACTGGCGGCTGCGGTGGCCGTGCAGCTGGTGGCTGCCGTGCAACTGGCGGCGGTGGCGGCCATGCAACTGGCGGCTGCGGCGGCCGTGCAGCTGGTGGCTGTCGTGCAACTGGCGGCGGTGGCGTCCATGTAACTGGCGGCTGCGGCGTCCATGCAACTGGCAACGGCGGCGGCCGTGCAAGCTGCCGTGCAACTGGCAATGGCGGCTGCCGTGCAACTGGCAACGGCGGCTGCCGTGCAACTGGCAACGGCGGCTGCCGTGCAACTGGCAACGGCGGCTGCCGTGCAACTGGCAACGGCGGCTGCCGCGTCCGTGCAACTGGCAACGGTGGCTGCCGCGCAACTGGCGGCGGCTGCCGTGCAATTGGTAACGGCGGCGGCCGTGCTTGCGGCTGCCGTGCAACTGGCGGCTGCAGCGGCCTTGCAACTGGCGGCTGCGGCGGCCTTGCAACTGGCAACGGCGGCTGTCGCGCAACTGGCGGCTGCGGCATCCGTGCAACTGGCTGTCGCGCAACTGGCGGCTGCGGCATCCGTGCAACTGGCACTGGCTGCAATTATGGAAAGAAACAAATTTCAACAGATATATTCATTGTTTTCCCATAAAAAAGGAATAAGCTAAAAGAAAACAATAAAGAGTTACTAAATTCTGCAATCAGAGTGTCTCCTTCTAGTCGGCTACACACATACATTTTGTATCTATGCCCGTACGTGCGTGTGTGTGTGTGTATTTATATATATACATGATACATACGCACCATGGAGTCATTAATGAGGAGAAGTCGTCCTTGTCGTATTTGCAGTAGTATTCGATTCTTCCAACGTAGAGCAGCTATACGTTCTGACATTTCCACAAATCATAAAAGATATTTCAATTTAAAAATGAAAATGAAAATAAATTAATATAAATCATCGATTTATAAAGACAACTTAATATATGATATACACATTGAAAAACTAAGAAGTGGTTAATGTACATTCAAATTATTTATCCTGGAAGTTGAAACGGCTGTAGTAAGATATATTAGAAACCTAGTAATTAGAAGCCATGCTATGTAAACTGTCCGTACCCGAATTTTGTAACAAAACCTAAAAGGTCAAAACCGTCGGAAATCTCATATTAAAACCTAGGGTTTTCTTATAACAACTAAAAACCCGACAATATCATATACATACATCTAAAAGGAGAAAAAGTTTCAAAATCCAATTTCTGTTTGTCACATTCCATCAATTGAGATTATGACTCAATGCATCAAAACTAGTTATAATATCTCCAAAAGATTACCATGTAAAAAAAGATAGATATTTTTCTTACCGGAATCCGTACGAGGAGGTTGATTTTTCCTAGAGCGCATAGTCAAACCCTGATAGATTAATTAATAACTTTAATACTTAATTAGAAGATTAAGAAAAATGAAAATCACTGTTTTTAATTTTAACACATAATTTACCTGATCAAGAGCTCTATGTGTTAGCGTTATAACATCAGCACCATCACCATCAAAATCAACAAAATTAAAATAATCATCAGGATCATTATCCTCATCACCATTATTATCAACATTAGTATCATCATCAAGATCATCACCACTATTAGCATCATCATGAACACCAACAGCATTATCATCATCATCATCATCATCATCATCATCATCATCATCATCATCATCCTCATCAACATCTATAGCATCACCATCACCATCCATAGGATCATCAGCATCATTATTATAATAAATACCATCAGCATAATCATAATAAACACTATCACCATGATCATCTATAGCATCACTATCACCATCATCCTCATCATCATCAACACCAATAGGATCATCAGCATCAACAGCATCATCAACATCTATAACATTATCATCAACATTAACATTCACATTAGCATTAACATTAACATTAACATTAACGTTAACATCAACAGCATGATCATCACCACCAACATCCATAGGACCCTCAACAAAATGATCATCAACATCAATTTCAAAAGCATAATGATCACCATTAACATCAAGACCATAATCATTCGATTCCTCAACAACATTTGGTTGACGCGATCTATGAGTTTTTCGTGTCCCAAGCGACAACTCACACGGGTCATACTCTTGTTCCAATGGCCTCTTACCCCTTCCTCCATTACCATCCATTTGTGTTCCCCTGTAAGAAAACATAAGCACAAAAAATGAAACTGTTAGATCAAATCACAGATCAACTTAGTACTGATGCTGCAGTTAGTGATAATTATGTTTATTACTGATGGGGCAGAAACATTTACTACTGATGAAGTTGATGCTGGTGTTCTCTATAACTTAGTTACTACTGATCATACAAAGATTGAAGATACTACTGATCATTGTAGTTACTACTGACGATGATTATGGACTTACTACTGATCACCAAGTTTACTACTGATGTTACTTATTTACTACTGGTGATTGGTTTTACTACTGATACGCGTTTATGGAACATATCAAGTCCGAGATCTTCGCAGAGATAGTTATAGAATGTAAATCAATGTATATCGTTTATAATTAGATGTAAATCGTATCCTAGAATAACTAGGGTAAATAGTTTAGCTTCAAGGACTATTATATATAGTTCCTTACGAATTGTAAACGTACGTGTGTATTGTTAACTCAATAATATACATTGAAGCTTTTTGTGAAACTGTGTTCTTAATATTCTTACATATTGTTCTTACAGTTCATCGTTCTTAATTATTGATATAGTGTTGATCCGCTGCAACTTCTATCATCAATTAGATCTAAGGTGTTTATTAACTTGTCTATAGTTAATCGATCCTGACAAGTGGTATCAGAGCGTATTGGTTCTAGATCTACTAATTGTTAAGAACAACAAAAAGTTTTAATCTTTAAAACACACACATTATTAATCATGACTGATAATAATGAAAGCACTCAGGCCAACAAAATTCCTATACTCACACCCAATAACTTTGGGATGTGGAAGAATCGTATTAAGCAATACATGCTTATTACAGATTATTCCATGTGGGAAGTCGTTTGTGAAGGAAACAAAACTGGTCAACTTCAAGCAAGTAGCTCTGCAACTGAGGCAGACAAACTTAAATGTGAGAAGGAGAAGAAAGATAAAGGCATCGAACTCAAAACTCTAAGCACTCTCTTACTGGCCATTCCTAATGATTATCAACATCTCTTTGTTGAATATGATGATGCAAAAATACTATGGGAAGCACTGGAGAAGAGATTCGTTGGGACAAAGAGCACCAAGAGGAATATGAAGTCTGTTCTCAAACAAGACTTTGAAAATTTCAAAGGAAAGCCCAATGAAACACTCACTCAAGTGTTTGACAGATTCAACAAACTAATTGGTGAACTCAACCAAGTTGGTGTAAAAATGGATCAAGAGGATGTCAACATGAAGTTTCTAAGATCTCTTAGTGAAGAATGGGCCATGTACACAGTGGTGTACAGACAAAGAGATGCTTTAGAAGAAAAGGAGTTAGATGAACTTTATAATGATCTCAGAGTGTTTGAAACTGAGGTAAATCACAAAAACCCTTCTATTTCTTCTAACAATGCTGCTTTTGTGTCTAGTACAGGTCAAGGACAAGAAACCTCCGCAGGAAAGGCTGCAGATTCTGAGGATACTGCAAGAGAATCCTTCTTCACTAGTCATGTGCATACTGCACTGATTAGTGATGACTTGGAACAACTGAATCCAGATGATCTTGAGGAGATGGATCTTAAATGGCAGATGGCTATGCTGAGCCTAAGGACCAAAAGATTCCTAAAAAGAACTGGAAGGACAAGCCTCAATTTCAACAAAGGTGACAAAGCAGGATTTGACAAAACTAAAGTCAAATGTTACAACTGTAACAACCTTGGTCACTTTGCAAAAGAATGTCCTCAACCAGACAAAAGATCAAAATCAACTGCTCTTGTGTCACAACAAGGACAAGGATATGACTGGAGCTTCCAAGCAGAAGAGCATGCTCAAAATCAAGCTCTCATGGCCTTTACTGACAACAAAACTGAGGTAAAATCTAAACCTTGTACTCCTGAATGTGCTAAAATTATTAAAAATCTAGAAAAAGAAAACAATAAATTAAATGAAGATTTAGCAAAAGCAATCAGAAGAAATCATGAGTTTGATGGGGTGATTGCTGATCAAGAACATCAAATAAAGGTGTACAAGATGATTGATCAACGGATCAAGGAAGAATTGCTTCAAGCTGTGGATGAGAAAGAGTTTTATGAAACAAAAAATAAAGAACTAACAAGTAAAATAGAAGAATGTCAGCTTGAAATTGAACAAAACAAATTAACAATTAAAAAGTTTGAAAGAAGCACTAAAATTCTTGATGAATTAACTAATAATCAAACTACAGAAAAGGTTGTTCATGGGGTGGGATATCATGCTGTACCACCTCCATATAAAATCATTCCACCTCTTAAAAACAGTTCAGAAAGAATCATTAATGAATTAAAAACTGAAAATCAAACTGAATCATCTAATGAAACATCTGAATCAAATAATTCTTCTGATGATGAGCAATCAATTGAATTTACTATATCTCAAAGTGAATCACCAAAATCAATTGATACAAGTTTTCACACAGCTCAAAGTCCAAATGAATCTCCCAAATATAATGCAGATAATGTACCAAAAATTTTAACAAGGGGGAATGAAAGAAATAAAACACAACTCTTAGACCAAAGAATACCTGAAGGTGCTAAAAATAAGAAACTAAGATGTGTTATATGCAATAAAATGAACCATTTAGCAAAGGATTGTCACTACAATCCAATAAACTGCAAAGAGTTAAAAGAATTTAAAGTTCTTAAAGAAAATGCTAAAAAGTTAAAAGTTACTACTGGTCCTTCAGTAGTAAATAAAATTAAAAATCCAATTGTTGAAGATCCAAGATTTGGAAGAAGTAAACCAAGGTTTGTCCAAAACAGAAGAACTGGAAGCCCAAAGAACAGCAATTACTTTAAAAATAATGGAAAATCCAATCAAAACAAACAATATTTTAAATTTTCCAACACCAGTAGAAACTCTAACAAATTTACTACTGGTGTTAACCCTAATTATAATGCTGTATGGTACCAGTACAAGAATACTACTGGTAATAACCCTAATTTCAAAAATACTACTGCTCCCAAAACAAATTTCAAAAACACTACTGGTGTTAACCCTAAAAACACTACTGGTCATTCTAAACATGGTAAGTACCCAAATACTACTGGTCCATCAGTAGTAAAGTATTCAAAAGCTAAAAACAATGGGTATAAACCAAGATCAGTAGGAAATTTCCACACCAGTAATAACTACAAAAGGACAGTAGTAAAACAAAATACCAGTAATAAACAAGTATGGGTACCAAAAGTCTTTAAAGTTAAATCCCCAAAAGCTCATTTCTCAAAGGATGAACCCAAGACATATAAAGCTTGGGTTCCCAAACTTAACTAATCCTTTACTCTCTTGTGCAGAGCATTCAGATCCCAGAAGAAGGTAGAACATGGCATATTGATAGTGGATGCTCAAGGCACATGACTGGAAATCTGCAAATTCTTAAAGATTTCAAGTCCTTTGATGGTGGATTTGTGGCTTTTGGTGAGAACCCAAAAGGAGGTAAGATCACAGGTAAAGGTACTGTTACAAATGGAAAGATTACATTTGATGATGTATTTTATGTAGCTGAGCTAAAATACAATCTTGTCAGTGTGTCTCAAGTATGTGATAAGAAGAATAAAATTCTTTTCACAGACATTGAGTGCATCATTCTTTCTCCTGATTTTATATTAGATGAAAAATATGTTGTTTTAAGAACCCCAAGGAGAAACAATGTGTATTGCCTAGATATAGGGGGAGAACTCATTTCTTCAAATGAGGTCAACTGTTTTATATCCAAGGCAAACACCACTGAATCAGAACTCTGGCATAGAAGGATGTGTCACACAAATTTTAAAAACATGAATAATTTAGTAAAAAGAAATCTGGTCATTGGACTACCTCAAAAACAATTCATGTGTGATCATCACTGTGTTGCATGCCTAAAAGGTAAACAACACAAGACTTCTCATAAGTCCAAAATTGTTAACTCTATTTCTGTTCCTTTACAGCTCTTACATATGGACCTTTTTGGACCAACAAATGTAATGAGTATTGGAAAGAAACAATATTGTCTTGTTATTACTGATGACTTTTCCAGATATACATGGGTTTTCTTTCTTAGGACAAAGGATGAAACAAGTGAACTCATAAAGAACTTAATTGTCAAACTGGAAAACACATCTGATCAAAAAGTGAAAGCCATAAGATGTGATAATGGCACAGAATTTAAAAATGCTAACTTAATTAACTTTTGTGATCTTAAAGGTATTGACAGACAATACAGCTCACCTAGAACTCCACAACAAAATGGTGTAGCTGAAAGAAGGAATAGAACCATCATTGAAGCAGCAAGATCAATGCTAGCAGACTCAAAATTACCAATCACTTTTTGGGCAGAAGCTGTTAATACTGCTTGTTATGTTCAGAACAGAGTATTAATAGTGAAGCCACATTTTAAAACACCATATGAACTTTTTAATAAAAGAAAACCTTCTATAAGTTTCTTAAAATCATTTGGTTGTCCTTGTACTATTCTGATTACAAGAGAACAAATTGGTAAGTTTGACTGCAAAGCTGATGATGGAATATTTGTGGGATACTCTACTCAAAGTAAATCATACAGAGTATTCAACAAAAGACTAAGGATAATTGAAGAAAGCATCAATGTATCCTTTAATGAAAATGTACCTAATGAACAAGGAAATGGTCCAGATTGGCTATTTGACATAGACAATCTAACCAAATCCTTTAATTTTAATATAAATTTCAATGCAGGTAATTCAAATTGTCTTAATCAAAAGGAAGGAACATCATCTGTTAATACTGGTCAAGAAAAGATGAGATACATAGTTGTTGATACTGCTCCCATAGTTAATACTGATGTCAGTAAGAACTCAAATATTGAAAGCAGTAGTAACTCTGAGAATGAGGTCAGTAGTAATTCCAATACTACTGGTACCAGTAATAGTACTGAAAATACTACTGGTCCCAACTATAACCTAGATTCTCAAGATACTACTGATACCAGTAACATCTTCAATACTACTGATCTCAATGAAGATGATAGCAGTAGTAACTCTGACCAAGATAATGATGAACCAAATACTAATGACAATGAAGGATCTCAAGAAGAACAACTACCTGAGGCAAATGAGTCCAACCTTGAAAATCAACTAGTGGTTGATAAAGCTACAACAACAAGGACTCAAAAGAACCATCCATTAGACCTTGTTCTAAGTGATGTTAACTCACCACTTCAAACAAGAAGCAAATTAAACAAAAGTCTAACTGCAAATATGTGTAATATAAGTTTAATTGCTAATGAATGTATGTATGAATGCTTTCTGTCTCAGGATGAACCAAAGAAGATTCAACAAGCAATGAAGGACTCAAACTGGATTGAGGCAATGCAAGAAGAACTCCTTCAATTCAAGTTACAAGCTGTTTGGACACTTGTACCTCTACCCAAAGGAAAAAGAGCCATTGGAACAAGATGGATCTTTAGAAACAAGAAAGATGAAAGAGGGATAGTGATCAAGAATAAAGCCAGACTTGTAGCCCAAGGATACACTCAAGAAGAAGGTATAGACTATGATGAAGTATATGCTCCTGTTGCCAGAATTGAAGCAATAAGAATATTCTTAGCATATGCTTCATTCAAAAGGTTTAAAGTCTATCAAATGGATGTGAAGAGTGCTTTCCTGTATGGGAAGATTGAAGAAGAAGTTTATGTTTGCCAACCTCCAGGATTTGAAGATCCAAAACATGGTGATTATGTGTTTAAATTGGATAAAGCTCTATATGGCCTACATCAGGCACCAAGAGCATGGTATGACACACTATCATCATACTTATTAAAGAACAATTTCAAAAGAGGAGCCATTGATAAAACTCTATTCACAAAGAAAGTCAAAGATGATATCCTACTGGTACAAATCTATGTAGATGATATCATCTTTGGTTCAACCAATGATACATTGTGCAAAGAATTTGAAGAGCTGATGCAGATTAAATTCAAGATGAGCTCCATGGGTCCAATGAACTTCTTCCTTGGACTCCAAGTCAGTCAAAGAACTGATGGTATTTTGATAAATCAATCAAAATATGTCAAAGACATCTTGGAAAAGTTTGACTTGAAAGACAGTAAAAGTGCTAGTACACCAATGGAAACACACAAACACCTACATCCTGATGTTGAGGGGGAGGATGTAGATGAACACTTATATAGATCAATGATAGGATCTTTGATGTACTTAACTGCATCAAGACCTGACATTATGTATAGTGTTTGTGTGTGTGCAAGATATCAATCAAGACCCAAAGAACTACACTTGCAGGCTGTTAAAAGAATATTCAGATACTTGAAAGGCAAACCATCACTAGGTCTATGGTATCCACATGACTCACCCTTTGAACTTATAGCCTATACAGATAGTGACTATGGAGGTGAATGTCAAGATAGAAAGTCCACTACTGGTGGATGTCAATTCTTTGGATCAAGACTAGTGTCATGGCAATGTAAGAAGCAAACAAATGTATCAACATCTACTGCTGAAGCAGAATATGTAGCTGCATCTGCTTGCTGTGCTCAAGTTCTATGGATTCAAAATCAGCTTCTAGACTTTGGTATCTCTATCCTTAAAACTCCTATTTTTATTGATAATCAAAGTGCTATTAGTATTGTGAATAATCCAGTAAAACATTCAAAAACTAAACACATTGAAATAAGATTTCACTTTATAAGAGATTGTAATGAAAAGAAATTAATCAAAGTAGTTAAAATCCATACTGATGATCAATTAGCTGATCTTTTTACAAAAGCATTTGATGTAGGAAGATTCAACTTCTTGGTTAGCAGTATTGGAATGATTTTAATAACTTAAAATCTCTCTTAAAATCATGTGTAAATTTAGTGTTATAAAATATTTTTCTTAAGTGTTTTACTACTGGTATTGCTGTACTACTGGTGTGAAAGTGTATGCACAAAATACTACTGATAGTTCATTACTACTGGTGTATTTTAGGTTTACATGGATACTACTGGTAAGTCAGTACTACTGGTATTCACATATACTACTGGTCTTATGTGGTAATGGTTACTACTGATGTCTATAATTACTACTGATGTCAAAATCCTTAGTCATTACTGATGTTAGTAGATACTACTGACGTTTTACTACTGATATCTTATTTACTACTGGTCTTTCGTAAACACAATTACCAAACTAACCCCCATGAAAATAACCGTTATGTTATGATTCGAAGGCTATTTTCGTAGTTTTGCAGGTTTAATCGAAAGATATAAAAGGCAGCAGATGATTAATTTAGCATTATCTTCACTTCGATTCTCTAAACACCTCTCGATAAACCCTAGTTTACGATCAAAAACTCTTCATCACTAACAAAATTCTTGCAAAAACTCAAAAACAATGGCAACCTTACAAACTCTCGATGTGCAAACCGATCTTAAATACTCAGAATTTCACAACATGGTTGCATTTTTAAAGAATCCCGACGGAACAAAAGATTTCCGTCCAATCGTAAAATTCTTGAGAAATTCGTATATACAGTTTGCCTTAACTGTAAAGCCGAAGGCATATCAACAGCACTTGGTGGATTTCTGGACCAATGCTGAGCGAACAGAAGGAACCACATCATCAATGATAAAATCGAAAGTAGATGGAAAGTACATCACTGTAACTGAACAATCAATCAGACATCATCTACAACTTCATGATGATTCAGGTATGTATACTCTTCCTAAGGAATACATTGCTGATACTTTAAATAAAATGGGGTATGAAGGCAGACTTAATATTGTAACTTTTCAAAAAGGCCTTCTATCCCCACAATGGAAATTTCTGGTTCATACCATTCAGCATTGTATTTCTCCTAAAAGAAGTACTTGGAATGAGTTTAACAAGGCAATAGCATCTGCTGTTGTATGTTTATGCACAGACCAAGTATTCAATTTTTCTAATATGATTTTTGATGGTATGTTGGGAAATCTTAGTTCTTCTAAATTTTTAATGTATCCCAGATTTCTACAACATATCATAAACTGTGAATTACAAAACTTGTCAACTCCTAAAAACATTTTTGTATTACCTGAGTTGAACAAGAAAGTTTTCTCAAATATGAGAAAACAATTTAAATTTTCAGGAAAGGAAACCCCTTTGTTTCCAAACATGATCAAAGATCAACCCAATATTGGAGAAGGTTCAACCATTGCTACAACCCAAGTTGAACCTCAACCCACTCCATCACCCCCAAATACAGCCCAAACACCATCCCATATAGCCACTCAATCACCAACCCAAACAGAAGTCCTGAATGTGTCCCAGGAACTTGATATAAATCTGCAGAGTGCTACTCTTCACTCTGTAGAAGACCTACCAGACAAAACCAAAAATATATCCACAATTTATCATAGAAAGAAAATTTCTTCAAAGGACACCAGGGGACAAATCGAGTCACACCCCAGGCTCAAAGAGTTGTCCTCCAAGGAGGAGAGAGGACATGAGGGGAGGGCTTTCACTACTGATGCCCCAAAGGTGGGTGCACAGGACAGTGAAAACATCATTAGGACCCAAACCTCGGCAACTTTGAGTGATGACTCATTTGAGGAGTTACTCAAAGGACCCCGGTGCCAAGAAACCAAAAGGGGGGGCATCTCTGCTTCTTCTAGGAAGAAGAGAATGTCTAAAAGACCCAATGAATCACCAAGCAGTGATGAGGGCAGATCTGTGGAATTGATGGAAAGGAAGGAAAACCTTAAAACCAATGTACCTGTTAGTAAGCCCGATGATCTTGCTAGATGGAGTGAGGGCAGTATTAAAATCCAACAATTGACGGCTAAAGTGGATTCCTTGGAATCCACTGTACAAGATTGTCTTTATTACCAAACAAATCAAGGAAAAACTATGGCTGCTATGAAAAGAAATGTAAATATCATCAACAAAAGAATGAGACAATATGAACTTAGGCTTCATCAACAATCAAAGCTTATCAGAAAATTGAAAAAGAGGATTGATGATAGTGAGGCTCCTCCAGTTGAGCTCACTAAGGGGGAGAAGGATAATATACAGACAATGATTGATGAATCAATTGCAGCAGCAGCTTCCTCCCTCTTGAATTTAAAAGAAACAGAAGTTGATGAAGGCCCAGAGATGATGGTTACAGAAGATGAGCCCATTACTACTGCTATGGAAGAACAAGTTGAAACAGAGATACCAGTAGTAACTCCTACTACTGATGATATAGCAGTAGTAAGTCAAGAAGAGGAATTAACTGAACTAAACACTACTGATGCCCTATCAGTAGTAACTCCGGAAATAACACCAGTAGTAACTACTCTGGTTACTACTGATGAGGAAGAACTACAATTTCCTGAACTCATTGATGCTAGGAGACATGTCATCATTACCAAACCACCAACACCTGATCAACCACTTATCATACCTGACATTGATGATAATGTGAATTGGTTTGAGGTTGATGAATGCTCACTTCCTCCACATCCAAAAATACTTCAACAAAATGAAATTAGATCATTTTCTCCCTCTGTTATAATAAGTGGTGTACCAGACATGAAGTATATTCCACCTCCACCTTCAGCACACATTGGAAAGGGTAAAGAAGTATATGATGAAGATTACCCTAACAGAGCTCTTGGTCATTACATGGTAAACAAGATTAATCTGGTGAGAGCTGATAAACAAGATAAATGGAAGGTGAAGGATAAAAGATATTGGGAGAAAGTAGCTAAATATCAAGCTCTTGAAAAGAAGAAAAATCAAAGAGAAATTCCTGTTAAATTACCTATTCAAGTTAAAGATGTTCAGATAGAAGCCCAAGAAGCAGAGTTCAAAAGGCTTAGAAAAGTAGAAGAAGAACATCTAAATTGTCTTGAAGATCTTGTAGCAGAATGCAAAAGAACAAAAGGTGATTTACCAGATGATATATTTGAACAGAAGTCTCTTATGATAGACTTTCTAAAGACAAAAGGTCACAGTGCAAAATCTTTTGGAAGAATGAAGATGACAACCATAATTGAAAAATACTGTACTGCAAAAAGGAAAGATTTAATTGAACAAGAGGCTGAAGAAGAAAAGAAATTGAAATCAGCAAAAACCTTAATCCCAATAAGTCCAAATTTAATTAAAGATAATAGTGTGTTTACTATTGGTGAATCCTCATCTTCTCAGACAAAGAAAAGAAAGAATGAAGCTCAAGAACAGAGTTTTCAAAAGAAAGCAAAACAAGAAGAAATTATACCTGTTCTTGAAGTACCTGTTGCTCCACTTCAAAATAACCCAATACTAAACTGGAAAGTCTTGCCCAATAATGTTCTATTAGTTGTAAGGGAAGACAAAATCATTCAAAAGTTTACTGGATGGTTACCTTTGATCAGATCCTGTACAAGAAGTGATGTGATTAAACTTCTGATCATTGGAAAACCAAGAATGTCAAAGAAATCTTGGAAAGAATCTGGAGCTGGATACTTAACAAGAATAATTGATGCAGCTTTTTATCCAGATAACTATCCAAAGTTATTTACAAATCCAGAAAATGTGTATGCATGGAATGTTCTCCCAACTTGCAATATGTATTTCTTTGAAAGATCAAGTAAAAATTGTGAGTTGTACTTATATGAAAGAGAATATCCTCACTCAGAAAAGGAAATGTATCAGATATTCATCAACACTCTAATGAAGCCCTTTGATGCAGTTATGTTCCAAAATAAATTGAATTACTTTACCAAGAAGAACAGCAAATACATAATTGAACAAAGACTTCAACAAAATCAAAGAACATTAGAAAGAAGAAAGAAAGAAGAAGAAGAACAGAAGAAAACTTGATTGATTAAAGGATAATCAATAAGTTTAGGGGGAGATTGTTAGATCAAATCACAGATCAACTTAGTACTGATGCTGCAGTTAGTGATAATTATGTTTATTACTGATGGGGCAGAAACATTTACTACTGATGAAGTTGATGCTGGTGTTCTCTATAACTTAGTTACTACTGATCATACAAAGATTGAAGATACTACTGATCATTGTAGTTACTACTGACGATGATTATGGACTTACTACTGATCACCAAGTTTACTACTGATGTTACTTATTTACTACTGGTGATTGGTTTTACTACTGATACGCGTTTATGGAACATATCAAGTCCGAGATCTTCGCAGAGATAGTTATAGAATGTAAATCAATGTATATCGTTTATAATTAGATGTAAATCGTATCCTAGAATAACTAGGGTAAATAGTTTAGCTTCAAGGACTATTATATATAGTTCCTTACGAATTGTAAACGTACGTGTGTATTGTTAACTCAATAATATACATTGAAGCTTTTTGTGAAGCTGTGTTCTTAATATTCTTACATATTGTTCTTACAGTTCATCGTTCTTAATTATTGATATAGTGTTGATCCGCTGCAACTTCTATCATCAATTAGATCTAAGGTGTTTATTAACTTGTCTATAGTTAATCGATCCTGACAGAAACTTTATAATACTAATATATTATTATTATTTACGTAAAGTTTAACAACACACGACTATAGAATCAAGATAAGTATACATTATTACTATCATCGCATTTAAACTGTAACATTCAATATCCAAATATAAATAAGAATCTATCTACTGCTTTAAACACGTAATACAGAATATATATAACTATCACTTATACACGATACATGGTCAAATATTAAGAATTAGAGAACTAAAGGTAAATCTTAAACAGCGTAAAACTACCATATGCGTAAAGAAAACGTATTTTGCTTAAATAATCCTCTAAAACAAGAATATCAAAACCTGATTTGCACAAATGTATACAGTTTACAAGCAACCTAAGACAGAAAGGTTAAAAATAAAACAAATAAACTTTCCGATCATGCATCCACGTACGAAAGGAAACAAATTACAATATAAGTTTAAAAAATTCTCCGCTTTTCAAATTGATTCAGATAAAATTATAAAGCTCTTCTCATCTTCAAAAGCCCTAAGCATCTTTAACTAAAAAGTATCATCAGAAATGAAATTGTTACAAAAATCAATTAAACTAAAGCCATAGATATATGATTCATGACTATCCATACTTATAAAAATTCAGATCTGTACGTTTGATGAACTTTACGTTTGATGAACTTTTTTCTTAAAAAATAAGCTTTAAAACAACTAAAAGTTTCAGGAACACTAAAAGCTTTCAAAATCAACAAAACTCATTTGTTCAGATTTATAAAATGCACAAATTTGTAGATGATAACTTAAATCAAACAAGATTTTGCATGATTCACCATAGCTCGTTGCCCTCCCTTCCAAAAACACACTAAAAAGCACTTGATTAAACTATGAATACGAAATTGAGGTACCACATCAAACAATGTGTACAATCCAACAAAAAAAATTGTAAAAAATATATAATTGATGACATATATCGGAGCAAAAGAGTAAAATTCAATCAAACCCTAAGCAAACAAGTTAAACAACTAAATTTATAAAATAAAATAAAAGAAGTAAAATAAGAAAATTGACATAATTGATGACCTTAAAATGATTGATCGGAACGAGAATCGAAAAACCAACTGAATTTTACAAAAACTGAATCAGAATTCAACCTGTTGTACAGAAATTATTGTTTTATTGAAATTAGAGAGCGGTCAAATGGTAATCGACTTGAAAGACTTCATATTTCTTAACACTGCTTTAGTTAGGGTTTTTGAGGAAGTAGAAAGAGGACAAATTGTATATAAAGGGTCGGACAGTTGGCTGCTAAACGGGTCGGGTCGGTGGTGGTCTGAAAGCTCAAGAAGTCTCTTCGAGCTCAAATGGCACGTGACTTGTGAAAACAAGAGGGTTTTAGCCGGGAGAAATTTGATTCTAGAAAAGTACATTAACTACCCTCAACTTTTTATATTTACAAAATAATCTAAATATCTGGATTTTGTTATTAAATTATCAATTAAATGCTCATAAAACTCAAAGTCTTCTGGTTTTATAAAATATGAAAGTTAAAATCCGACAGAATTTTTTTGGATTCTTACAATATAAATTTTATTTATACAAAGCAATTTTATAACAAAGAACAATTATATTCTTCTCTTTTTCTTGCTTTGTATGAATAAAAATCGCTCATAAAGAATCAGTTCCCCTTTTCATGCTCAATAGGTTATAAATAGAAAAATTATAACTCGTATTTAATTTCATATTATATTATATTACTTTCCGTTACATAAAATTATATTACATCATATTCTATTACATTTTATAGAAAAATTGTATTGCTTCAAACTAGATCTTTTTGCTTCATTTGTATACCTATAAAATAATTGATATATGAAATTTATTAATTTCTTTCCTAATTTTATCATTTAATTTGAACACTCGTATTGATCAAATGACTAGAAAGATAATTAGAAATATTTAGTAGCAATCAATATAATATCTCTATCTTAAAATATACGGAGTATTTAGTTTTTGATTACATTGTATCATATTTTTGTAGTATATTATATTAGAGAAATGATATTTGGTCCTACTCTTTGGTCCTACCCATTTGATATGATGACATGTGTACTTCATTAATTCTCTCTCTTGATATTATCCCTTGATTTTGACACATGTTCTCATCTCATGAATAGGACTATGATTATAACTAAATAGTAGGCTTAAGTACCATTACTCATTATATTATTCTATATATGACATTTACAAAAAATATTGAAATTCTCTTTTCTTGTCTGAAGAAAATTTAATAACTAATAAATATCTGAGCTGGAATCAATACTTGAAAGTTTAAGTAGATAAGCTCCTTAATTTATGAAATAACTAAACAAACTCTAATACTTATATTTCTTTTGGACGGTATCTAATCTACTTCTTTGCCCATAACATGTAAAACTACTGAACTAACCTTTAAGATGGTTATTATTATTATTATTATTATTATTATTATTATTATTTTGTTTGATAACTAAAATGTTAAAAATAGATGACACCCTAATCTTTTCATTGGTAATTGTATCATTAATTCATTACTATTATTATTAATTTTATAATTGTTGCAACTGTTGTTTATTATTCTAGTTGTAGTTAATATTTTTATTATTATTATTAACAAGTTGATAAATTTTATCATTGTTATATGAGTCTTTCTATTGTATGCCCCTAGGCATACATTAACTCACATTTAATACATCATAGTTGTCTTTTATACTTGTTATTTCATATTAATGACTTGCTAAACATTTTGTAATACCTATTTTACCCTTACTATATTTAGAAAATGAAGAATTTTTACGAAATTAAATGCAGGGCATAAAAGTCTTTTAATTTTTGGTATTATATGCCCCTACAGCATAAGTTAGAAAAAGCCTCATTATATATATGTGTATCTTTCTATTTAATTTAATGAATTAAATAACTCTAATATGATATGAATGATGCTACAATGTTCAACTCTAACCGAGACAGCAATGAAGGCCGAACCCGACCCAAAGTCCCAAACCAGGGGATGCAGCCTGATCAGTCAGCTGGTGCCACAAAAGCCGAGTAATGCAGCAAATTGAACAAAAAGAAAAGCAAAATATACAAATAAATAAATAAAATTA
Organism: Calendula officinalis; assembly: GCA_963853835.1. Taxonomy (NCBI): domain Eukaryota; kingdom Viridiplantae; phylum Streptophyta; class Magnoliopsida; order Asterales; family Asteraceae; genus Calendula; species Calendula officinalis. The sequence continues at coordinate 24,612,094 of OY970825.1, forward strand.
ATTAACTTTAAAAGGCGGTTGTAGCCTGTAGATATACAACCAGGAAAATAACCCATATCTACACAAAACTAAAAATGAAAAAAAATAATTGTTTCAATGTTGGTCAACGAGTCTCATAACCTTCTCTATATGCATTCATGATTCAACCACAAGAACACTTAAACCTGCATTCATTTGATCAATGCAAGTGTCCAAATCAAAAGGATGAGATTGAGAAAGAGAATTAACAGATTCCATATGTCAATTGGCTGTAATTATAGAAATAAACCTAGTTTAGCGGATAAAACAATAAAAAGCTAAAGTAGTGAGAACATCATGTCAACAATAAAACAACAAAAAGTTACTAAAATCCGTCATTCGAGTGTGCCTATCTATATACATATACATATGCATGTATATCTACGTACGTATATCTGTGTGTATATGCGTGTAATAAGAAAGTATTGGTATTACCATGAAAGTGCTAGGTCCTCCCAAATCTTGTACATTGGCCCTCCTTTGATTTCGCCGGTTATTACCAACGATTCAGCCTGCCATTTTACAAATCACAAAAGGTGTTATAAAATAATATTCATTGTTTTAAATCGACAACTCTATATAAGATGTATGCTTTTAAGTTTTAATAATTCATTCTTATTTATGTTTTAATATGCAACGTAAGCGAGACACAATGAGAATCTCAAATCAATCATATAATTTATATGGTTATACAATTTTTTTTATATATATATAATATATTAGAAAAAAAATTTAGATAGGCGAGGAAGGGGAGGAAGGCAAACGAGCAACAAGCTCGCCGCTAGCCCTTTTTGGACGGCAAAACTAAATCTTTTGGAAACAATATTTGTAGATTACGTGTCATATAATTACTATGCATAAACACGTTATACAAATTTAGTGGAAAACTAACACGTGGTTAACGTACATATAAATAATTTTAATTTGGAAATTAGAACGATTCTATGAGTGATGGTGTAACCTAATAGAACCCTAATAGTTAGCAGCTATATTATATAAAAAAAAAATTATAAACTTGTAAAGTAAATACTTGCGGGTTTATATAGAAACACCAATGTTGTTGGAAATCTAATTAACGTGCCGTGCACACAATCTCATATTATAACCTATATTCTTTTCCTAAAACGATTAAAAACCCTACTAGATGTCGGGAATCATATCCGGCACATTTCATTTACAGAACATGATAAATAGTTCAAAACACAGAACCTAAATATTCACTAATTCAAAACTATAGATAAACCTAAATAAAACCGAATATGTAACAATCCAGTTTAAGGGCAGTTATTTTAACCTGATTCGAGATCATTAAATATTCTTTGAGGTATCCGTGCGGAAAGAGCCTCACAGAAAACAAGTGCAACTTAATAATCAAAATATTAAATAAAAATAAATAAATAATATACACAGAATGTATATTGTATAGTACCTGCTCAAAGGCCGCACGCCAATCATCTCGAGCTATTCTTCTATCATCAAGCTCCACACCAAAAAGGTTCACCACATTTCCATTATAATCATCCATTAGTAGTTAGAGCGGCCCACCTTAACCTGATAATATTAAATGATCACAAAAAATGAAAATTTATAATCATAATAAACAGGATGATCGCTTAAAATGAACAAGAATTTGCATGATCCATCATGCCTCCAAAACACACACACACACTCGAATGTGGTTTAGGTGTGAATACAAAATTAAGGCCAAAGAGATCAAATGTAAACAACCAAAATGCATTTTAGTATCATGAACTCGTCTAGGTCTTCTACTACCTGAGGCCTGAACTATTAACGGTGTGCAGCATGGTACCTGAACGGCTTGACAAAATGATCGATTTAGTACATGTAATAGTTCAGGTAGTAAAAGACCTAGACAAAATGGTCGATTTAGTATCTATAATATTTCAGGTAGTAGAACAGCCAAGTTACAAAAATGCATTTTGGTCAATGTATACAATTTAACAAAGAACTGAAATTGACAAGAAAATGTATAATTAAAAAGGTGAAATTCAATCAAACCCTAAGAAAACAAGTTAAAAGTGATTTTCAATCAAGCCCAAGCAAACGAGTTAAACAACAGATTTATCGGAAAATGGAGTAAAATAAGAAAATTGACAGAACAAATATACAATTAATTACACATTTCGGAGCGAAATGGTGGAATTCAATCGAACCCTAAGCAACTAAGTTTATCACAAAATGAAGTAGAATTAGAAAACTGACCTTAAAATGATGAATTTTACAAAATTAATAGCAATGAGGATTGAGAAATTAACAAAATTGGATCGAAAACCAACCTTGGATACAGTGAATCTCGAATTATTAATCATCACGAGCGATAAATTGATTGTCAGATTAAAAGAGTTCATTTCACTTCCTTAGCTCTCTTTAGTTTACGGTTTATGAAAGAAATTGAAAGAGGGCGAGTTATGTATTTATAGGGATAGTTGACTGATAAACGGGTCGGGTCGGAGAAATTTGATTATAGAGATACTTAAAAAAAAGAACAAAAATACAAAAATGCGTTTGCCGGGAGTCGAACCAGGGTCTATTGCTTGGAAGGCAATTATCCTGACCGTTGGACTACAAACGCTCTTATGATTTTATATATTAGAGTCGGTCTTTTATATCGCTTTATATAATATAAAGCTTAAATTGTACTCAAAGAAGTCCTTGATTTTAATGAAGTCTTAAGAAACAAATCTTAGTCATTGAATAAAAAAATCTCTTAACCACCACCATCATCAAATACATGTGATTCAATACACAACCATCACAGCCGGCCACTGCTGCCGACCGCTGCTCGCCACCGGTGATCTCCGCCGCAATCACATATGACTGAAAGCAGCCGAAGGTAGCGAGGGGTTTCCGGTGGTGGAAACGGTGGCCGGTAGAGGTTGGTGGTGGTGGTCGGCGGTGTTGAATCACATGTGATTTAATACACATGGTGTGGTGGTGGTGGTGGTCGGCGGTGTGCAATCACATGTGATTTAATACGCATGGGGTGGTGATACTGTTGATGTGTTGAATCACATGTGATGTTGGTGGTGATTTGGAGGTTGATTGATCCAATGGCTGAGATTTATTCTGCGTGACTTTACAAAAATGATGGGGCTCCTTGAATGTTTCTCTATAAAGCTTAGATACTTGGATTTTGTTATTAAACTAGTTGATTTTTACCCGCTCGATGTCGCGAGAATTTTCATATAGTATCCAAAATACCATCTACTCATATATTCATACAACACTAAAAAGATTGTTTTATATTAAGAAAACAATATATGTGTTCCAATATATTTTCAATAGCATATATAACGCTCAAATTAATATAATAGTTTTATATTATGTGTCATTTTATATTAAAAAAACAAAATGTGGGTGTAAAGCTATTTCATATGAGGAGGAAAAACACTCTAGGCTTCTAGCCTAGTGGTATTGGTGAAAATAATAAGGTGTTGCCCATGACCATGGTCATGGGTTCAAGTCCCGTCATAGACGTGAGGTTTATTCCCCATAGGTGAAAGGTTCGAGGGAAGGCATAATGCCTCTTGTGGATGTCACTATCTAGGCGCGAACCACTAACTTACTAACTGGCCGTTCCAAAAAAAATAATTAATATGAGGAGGAAAAACCCCTTAAGGCCACACAGGTTCATTCGCGCCGACTCCGGACAATCAGCATGGTCATCCGAGATTAGTCGGCTCATAAAGTGAGCCAGAACTCCGATTACCATAAATAGAAAAAGTAAGCATGTCAAGTTCAAAATATAAACAATATATATAATATTTTATTGTTTATTATGTCGCATCAACTTCAAAAATGTTATATATACTAATGTATGGTAAGTTTAATAGCTCTCCATTTCATAATAAGTAATACATTTGGAGTTTCACGTTTTTTGAAATAAAAAATTGTAATGAATGTTAGGTTAGATTAAATTAGATAGTTAGTGAGTGATGAGTATCACACATTTTGATTAAAGTGAGTTTAATAATTTTTAAAATTATAATTATTCATAAATAAGTTATTTCATTATCTTACTATTATATAAAGCATTTAGGCCTACCCCATTAGGCAAGTTTAAGGAGCTCCTTAAACTTGATTTTAAGGACCTTTCCACTTTTGTTAGTTAGTTGTCTACCTTAAAAAAAAATCGCGGCTAATAAGATTCGAACCCAAGACCTCTCCTAACTTATCACTATGTGTTAACCACTTGCTATACATTACACTTTGGTAACACCACCCACACTTAATAACAAAAGTCTGTTACTCGAAAACCATTTTACCCAATAACATTAAATATACGACGCTGTAAATCATCAACTCTTACCAAAATCCATATTTCCGTTTAATTATTTATTTTTAGCAACAATTATTACCGTGTAAACGAACAGCACTTGCTCGTCACGAAATATGGTTTCTGGGTACCCGCCGCCGCATTGCGCGGGTACCCTGCTAGTATTAAATAATATAGTTAGTTAGTGCGAGCCCTACTTATTTTGAAAGAGAATTGATATTTCTACCACAACTTTTAATGGTTATACCACACTGTACAGATTTTGCAGCTAACTGTACAAGTATATTAAGCATTAGATGTGGTACATACCTTAAAGGTTGTGGTAGAAAAATCACTCCCTAATTTAAAACAACTTAAAATAAAAAGTATATCACTTATTTTGAAACCAAGGAAGTGTAACTTTAAAGAATATTTAAACTTTTAAATAAAATTAAGAATCTTTAAATGTATAGAGACTATTTTAAAAGTTTCAGAAAAATACAGGGGCTATTATTTCAAAAAATGTGGATATTTCATTATGGATAAAATAATAAAAAAGTATAAGGATATTTTAAAAGTTTAAGAAAAGTAGAAGGGCTACAGTTTCGAAAAAATAAAGAAATTTCATTAAAGATATAGTAACTATACATGCATTGACAAATACTTCCTCCGTGTCACAATAAGTGATATATCTGGAAAAACATGGAGTTTGAGGTAAAAGATTAAAATATAGTTAGGATATATTAAAGTAGATAGTTAGTGGATGATGAGTCCCACTTTTCTTGAATAAAGTGATACTAATGAGTTTTAAAAGTAAAAGTAAGGGTATAAGAGCATCCCCAATGGTTAACCTCACAAAAGCTTATTACTTTTGTTACATCAACATTCCACTAATAAAAAACATTTTCATAAATAACATCTCCAATGGTTAACCTTTACAAAAGTTTTTTCTTTTACAATATTTCTAATTTACCTTTATCTATCTCAAATACTTTATTAATACCCCTATATATAATTTGACAATTTTTTTAACATCTTACTAAATATAATATTTTTCAAAATGCCTCATACAAAAATATTATAATAATTGACATTAAATATGATATAATTTATTTATTAACAATAAAAATATAATAAATAATTTATATATAACATATCTAAGATTTAAAATGAAATGTTATTAACATGGGGGATTAAAAAAGACAAACATTGAAAGATGGTTAAAAGCTTAGTAGAGAATAAGTTTTTGCAATAAGTTTTTCAAAAAGCTAGGTATTCCAATGGTAAAAAGTCTTTCAAAGACTTATTGTAATAGTAATAAGCTTTAGAAAAAGCTACCATTGGAGATGCTCTAAGGGTAATTTTACATTATTAAAGTAGATAGTTAGTGGAAAGTATATCACTTATTGTGAAACACCCATAAATGAAAAGTATATCAACTTATTGTGATACGAATGAAGTATATTATAGAGAATTGTTAATTAAATGCTCATTCAATGGTTGAATCCACTTTAATAACACATTCCTACTACTCATTTAAATCAACTACAACACATTTTAGTTTTTATGCTTAGCTTTTTGTATTCTAACTATTAATCACCAACCATCAGAAAACAATAACCGAAGCTTTAAGATGTTATATCTCATAACCATAAAACTATTCTTATGGGCTATGTTTACTTGTTTAGCATTTTCTAACACGAGTCTTTTCTAGTGCAATACTCATTCTTTGATCTTTTTGTGTTCGGAGGTAGAGTCGAGACTAGGTTGAGCTAACAAGAATATAAAGATACTATCCATATATACCCCTTGCACTATCAATTAGTTAGGTATTAATTATCTATATTACATTCAGCATCGGGCATGAATAGTGCCTAGCTGGTCAAAATCTTTCTTAATTCAGTCGTCATTTTGGGCTTCTACCATTTACAGCAAAACATTCTTATATACTCCTTCCGTCCCACAAAAAACTTCTCATTTCACCCTAAATTTTTGTCCCACAAAAAACTTCCCATTTCAATAAAATACTATTATTACTAAGGACCCAACCACTAACTATCCACTAACTATCTTTCTCTCTCCAAATCAATCTTATATTTTAATCAAAATTATTATCAATGACCCCACCACTAACTATCATCTTAAAACTTGTGCCCATCTCAAATGGGAAGTTTTTTGTGGGACGGAGGGAGTACCATATAAGCGAAAGATAAACAAATTATAAAAACTAGAGTCTGACAAGATGGCCATCCTGGAGTTTGCAAAGTCTTCCCCTTTTGAAAATCCCAAGTTCGAAACCCACTTACACCCTACTTTTTTCCTTATTTTGTCCTCCCTTCAATTCTTCTAGCTTTCTTTTTTAATTTGCTTTAATTATATCTTACTTTCCATTGAACTTTAAATTTCCTAAAATGACAATAACTCATTTGAACTTTAATATAGTAACTAAATTTTTGAGAATACGTTTTATGGTTGTACGAATACCAATATACATTTTTTACACCATATAAACATTTGTCGCGGGATCGTGCAGGATAAATATTAGCAAACAAACTTCTTCTCGGTGTCACGTGAAAATTAGCAAAAAAAAACAAACTTCTGTCAACAATCTTTTGAATATATTATAAATATTACTCCCTCCGTCCCACAAAAAACTTCTCATTTCCCTTTTACACAAGTTTTTAGGTGATAATTAGTGGTGGGGTCATTGATAATACTTTTGATTAAAATATAAGATTGAGTTGGAGAGAGAAACATAGTTAGTGGATATTAGTGATGTGGAGTCCATCAAATATGAGGAATGAGAAGGTTTTTGTGGGACAAATTTTGTGAGTGAAATGGAAAGTTTTTTGTGGGACGGAGGGAGTAGTAAACAATATTCTCGGTATCACGTGAAAATCCCCCGTGGCAACGCACGGGGAAAAAGCCCACTACTTATATAAAAGGGTAAATTACAGTTTTGTCCCTGACCTATGGCCAATTCGGGGTTTTTGTCCCTAATCTTTTTTCTTCCGTTTTTTTGTCCTTTATGTTTTTCAAATTCTGCATATTTGTCCTTCCGTCTATTTTTGACCGTTAACTGACGAAAAATGCAAGGCATGTGAGGACATTTTGGTCCTTGTCAACATTCTTCATCTTCTTCCCCAACACCCACAAACCCTAAACCCCCAACACCACCACCTCCGTTCATCTTCGAATTAGGGTTCGTCAGTTTCACTGCATCATCATCATCCATATGAGGGCATTTTGGTATTTCTGGCAATTTTGTCTTTCTCTCTCAAACTCTCGTCATATATCATCTCTGTTTGTGTATGTGTGTAAAATTAGATCTAGCATATTATTTAGAATCACAAAAATGAAGTTACTCATTCTCTCCATCTATCATATAGCTTCTGTGTGTATGCCTTTTCTCCCCCAAATCAACTTTCTTCCCCAATTTCTTCACCTGCAATTTCTTCAAGATACATCTTCACCTGCAATTTCTTTAAAAAACACCCACCTGCGATTTTTTGTGAAACATGCAACTCCACCTCCCCCAAACAATGTCGTTTGTCTTCTGCATCGTGGAGATGCAACTGTTCGCAGAGGGATCTGGCCGTCTTCTCCATTTGTGTGCTCGTTGCGCCATGAGACGAACGCAACAACACCCATTATGTACCCAAACTGAGTTCAAGAACTGAATTTTCGATTTGTGTTTGAAGGTTGAAGCTGAAATTAGCATGATAAAGATGAAATTAGGTTGATTTTGTTTCGGGTCCATAAGATCGATAAAAGTCAGGGAAGAACCCTAATTTCCCTTAGTGCCGCCGCTAGAGGAGCTGCAGAGTCGCCGGAGACGACATGAGAGAAGAGGCACGGGAGATTAGCGATAGCAGGTGATGGTGGTTTGGGTTTCGATAGCAGTGATGGTGGTTTGGGTTTTTTGATAATGATGATATGGGTAATTTAGGGAATTGACAAAAAAAAATCGGCAGTTAATGGTCAAAAATAGACGGAATGACAAATATGCAGAATTTGAAAAACATAAAGGACAAAAAAACGGAAGAAAAAAGATTAGGGACAAAAATCTCAAATTGGCCATAGGTCAGGGACAAAAACTGTAATTTACCCTATATTAGATTGACAAGTTGGTGAACGATGATTCGATGACATTTGTGTTTTAGCGCTTTTTCATTATTTATTAGCTATATGCGGAATTAATACATATTTGAGTTTCTTTTCGAGTGACAACGAGTTCATTTTAGTAGCCGATTGGTTATCACATAAATTTCCGTCTTTTTTTATCACAAGGAGTTCTTTTCGAGTGACAACGAATTAATACATCTTTTTTAGCCTTTTTCTAACTTCACATAAATTTCCATCAACTTCCATACACTTTAACTTTTTAAAGAATAATAGTTTATTACCCTGAACTTTAATATTTAATATTAAAGTATTTTTTTTCGTAAAACTGATTGTTTAATTACACTAAAAATATATATATTCATGTGTAATTTGTGAATCTATATATAGCTAAAAATAATAAATTATTTTTAACTCTTAGTATCATAATAATAAGTGTTTTGAATATAATAAATATTTTTTTCATATATGTTATTAATATTATTATTAATAATATCCTATACAATGTTGGTTTCGACAATTAATAAATTTTCAAAATAACAAATTATATTATTTTATTTTATCTTTTACTATAAATTTGTTATGTGCATGAGTACCACACAGTAAGACACAAAATAAAACTAAATTATACAAGTCTACATAATAACTAATGATTAAAAAAATACAATCAGCAGAACACTAACGCATATAGCTACACGTTGTATAACTGAAAATTTACTGACATAAACCATCTTTTAGGCATCGTATGAAAATACGTGTTATATGAAAATCCGCATAGTATCACTTGGGGTATAATTTACTAATTAAATACATTAAAAATATATTTAATACATGGGTGTATTTATAGTATAAAAGTAATACTTCGTATATATTATGTGGTAACATTATAAAGAGATGATTCAATACTTTTTCCTTTTTTTAATAAAGTTTAATTTGGGTCCAAAATGGAAATTAGTAGATTTTTTAAGTTTTTACATGAAATAGCAATATATCATCACCCATGTAACTTCTTGACGTCAACCATACTACTTCATTAATTTATTTCATTTGTGACACCAATTAAGTCTTTATAAGCCTTAGGCTATGGAGGTATGGGTCTCACCACCACACTATTTTTTTGCCACGTCATCTGTCACCTCAGCAACCACATCACACCACTTTATCCAGGAAATACCCACCACACCACACCACATCATTTTTTTTCCATCCCATCATTTATTTTCCATTTATTTTTTTATATATAAATAACATTTTTTAAAAAAAATTACAAATAATATTTATTTTGATAATAAATTGTTAAAAGATTCTATGAACTTTTTGAGATTGTAGCAGATTTTTAAGAAGTTTAAGCCTAAAAGATTTTTTTTAGAAAAATAAAAGCCTAAATGAATTTTAAATTTTTTTTAGAAAATAAAAGCCCAAATGAATTTTCTTTTAAAATATAAAAAGCCCAAAAAGACTCATTTTAACCTAATTCGTCTTCTTCACCTCCTCATTCAGCCTCCAACGTCATCGTCTTCATCTTCCTGCGCAGGTAGTGTTTGTTTGTTTGTTTTTTTTTTTTTGTACAAATCTCTCCCAAAATTCGAGTTTAATACCTCATAATCATCAAAAAAGCTGGTCTCCACGCCCGTGAAGAGCCGTGCCCGTGGCCACTCTACCTCACGAAACCCCCCCCCCCCCACACCGTGGTGGGGGGCGGTGTTGGTTCCTCCCTCCACGCCGTTGCAACACTCCACCTCAGCACCATGCTCACGCAATGTTGCCCATACCGTTCAGCCTTAGGGTTATGCGATTTATGTGCTTTTTAAGACATGAGTTAAAGGAATATTTTTTATATGTATTTATATCAAATTCACGAAAAAAATATATACATGTTGATTTATATGCTATGAAGTTCATAAAAAATATTACATTATAGATTTATAATTATATATATATCATAATTTAAATCATTTTTTTTTCAAAAAAATCCAAACTTTATAACTCAGTCACAAAAAAAAATCGCGACAAGATTCGCCTTATTATCTTATTGCGCTATATTATGTGTCGCACCTAACACCAATAAAATGGACTATTTCGTAACATCGGAGTCACGACTAACATCTTGATGTCGCACTTTTTTAGAAAGCTTATTTTTTATTAATTATATGAAGCGTATTAAATTTGTGAACAATAATTCAACATTTATTTCATAATAAGTATGCCTTAGCAAAATAAATGTGAGTACCTCACTTGGAATGTGATTGTGGTAGCACCAAACATGTTTTACAAAATAAATTAACTCGTGAGAAACTTCTAATTTAGACTCACGCTTTTCATCTTTACAAATTTTAAGTTGTTTTAAAAATGATATTACTAATGTTATGATGCAATTAGGACTGATAAAATCTGACACGACACGACAAAAATACACGAAATGAAACGAAAATGGGATGAAATTGAAATTTGAATTTGTGTTTGTGTCGTGTTCGTGTTCAGAGATTAACACGAAATTGACATGATAGTTATGATTTTGGAAACATTTAGAAATTAATGCTATATTTTTGTTGTGTTTGTCGGGTTTTTAGCATGGAATAAGTAAAAAATTTGGTATTTTTATTATTTATTTTGTGTTGTCGTGTTTATCGTTTTTTTAATTGAGTTGTGTGTGTTAGCAAAATAAACACGACTTCGTGTCGTATTGTTTTCGTATTGAAAGAATTTGTGGCGCGTCGTGCTACCCAAAAACACGAAATGATATCACAATTTTACGGCCCTACATGCAATATTCTCGAAGAAAAGAAACATGTGTATCGGTTAAAGGTAGGTATATAAGTTGTGCTAAAATGAGAGGATATTTATAGAATTACATTTAAAAAAAACTATGTATATATAGTAGATAAATAGTAATATATTCTTTGTCAAATATTGTTATAGGTAACGTATATGATATTAAACTTTGGTTATAGAAGTGAGCATGGTTCAGAAACCGAATCAAAATCGATAGAATTAATGACGTTTTAAAACCTCTGTAAATTCGTTCATGTGAGTGTTTTGTATTTTAAGAGCTTCGGGTGTAGTGGCGAGAGGGGGGGTCCGCCGGACGCCACGCGGGCTCGCCGGCTCCGCCACGGCACCGCCCGCTACGCGAGCGGCCCCTTGCGCCGGAGGACCGACGATTCCAACGACCCAATCAGCGATCGACACGTGGCACTAGCCGTTGCAACGGCTAGTTTCCAGAAAAATTTATTTATTTTTTTTAAATAAACCTATTATAAATAACCCATTTAACCTTTACATTTTTTCACACCATCTCTTACACTTTCACTCTCTAACTCTCTACAATTTCTTACCCTTTCACTCTCAAAACCTCTCCAAAATGTCTCAACCACCACACCCCGATTGGATGAACGGTATTTTCGGATGGGGAGGTTCCGGCTCATCGCTGTCCAACCCGTCAACACCTTCGTCCAACAATCGGTATCGTCCACCCAAAACACCGTGATGCCGACATTTTCCCAAGAGCAATACAACCACTTTATGCTTCAACAACAATTTCAAAACCTTCAACAACAACCACAACAATTTCAACCCCTCCTCAAATGTGGTCACAACACCAATGGTCACAACCACAATCTTTTCAACAAAACCAACCCCCTCAAGACACCGAAGCCGTTGAAAAGGCGAGACGTAAGGGGAAAAAAGTTGCCGTCAACTTAAGTCGGAAGGTCATGCGTTGGGACGCCGCCGAAGAAGTTTTATTGGCGGAGTGTTGGGTTTGCGTTTCCGAGGACCGCGAAAAGGGCGCCGACCAATCGGATGAATGTTTTTGGAACAAAATCCTTGTTGAGTTCAACAAGGATGTTGGTACGCCGCGTACCAAAGACATGTTGACGGGGAAGTGGTCGACCTTAAATGGTAATTGTCAAAAATTCAACGGTATCTACAAACGTCTACAACGTACAAGCCGAAGCGGTGAAAATGAGGTCGACTTTATGGCCCGTGTCCGACAAGCGTACCGTGACGAGTCGGCGGCAAAAAAACAATTTAACAACGAAGGTGCGTGGGAAGTTTTGCGCTATTGCCCGAAATGGGACGCCCCCGAACCCATTTCGCTCTCCGATAACGAAGAACTTTTCGGGGAAGATACGAGACCACGTCCGGCGGGAAAGTCTCGTAAAGCAAAGAAAAGTAGGTCGGAAAGTTCATCCGGCGCTAACACCGCCGGAAGTGCCGCACCGCCGGACCTTGGCGAGGCTTTGATGGCCGAGTTTAGGCGGAAAAGTGAAGCCGCTCAATCCGCTTACGCAAGGGCAAAGGCGCGGGATGACCGGTTCGAGCGGTTGGAAGAATTGCGATTCCTAAGCACTAACACCCACGGTTTGGGGCGCGAAGATAAAGCGAGAATCATCAAAGAAAAAAAGGCGATCCGCGAAAAATACCCCGTTGACGAAGATGACTTTGACGTGGACGACGAGTAGTTTTTTTTTTTTGTTTAATTTTCGGTTTTTTTTTTCCTAATTTTCGGTATTTTTTTTAATTTTTTCGGTATTTTTTTTTATTTTTTAGGTTTTTTTATTTTGTATTGTGTAATATTTATTTTAATGAAGTATTATGTTTTTAAAAAAAGAAAAAAGAAAAAAAGGGTGGTGGGGTCCAAATGGCTTAAGTGATGGTAGAGGGGGTATTTGGGGGTTTTGAATGTGAAATGTGAAATGGTGATGTGGCGCATAGGTGGCGCAGAGGTGGCGAAGTGGCTTAAGCCACCACACCCTTGCTCTAAAACCGTTGTATTTTAAATTTTATTGTTTTAAATGGTGCTGCTGTATTGTTATATTTATTAAGAAGCCCTAATTAAAATAAAACCGAACCGGAATTGACATACATGTGCTGTAAATTAATTATAACAATACAAATAACTCAATTAGGGCTTCTTAATAAGTGTTTTGTTAATTCGTTCATGTGAGTGTTTTGTTAATAACAGCCTTAAGAGGTAGTTACGTGCATAAAACGTTTGTACTTTTATTGATGGTCGTTTATTCCTAAAATGCAGAGGACGGTTATTTATTATTGTGCAAGTTTTTTATGCGTGTTATAGTGTCTTATTCACAGCCCTAAGTCATTATCGTTTTCCATAAATTTAAAATAGTACAAATCTTTATCTTTTATCTGAAGGACTTGCAAGCTGCAAACTCTAAAACAACATTCAAGTAAACCAAACACAAATAAAAAAGATTAGATTATACCAATTAACAAATATAATCACTCACATTAACTTCTCAGTTAGCTTAATCATGAACGAATTTACAGCACCACCATCCAAAACAATCCATGATGATTCAAAAAATTCATGAAAAAATTCAGCCCCAATTTCTTTAGCTGCATTTTTAAACGCAATCCCAAACGTATTTCCTTGAATCACACCTAATCTCGGTTTCCCACAAACCGCAACAATCAAAACTTTGGCTCGTTCTTCAGTGTAACAAACACAAACCAACGGTTTCATAACCACACCTTTTTCCTCCAAAGCGTCCATTATAAAGTACCCGAATTTCGTCAACGCTTGAGGGTATTTTAGTAATTTTGCGTCGGCTGAGTCTTCTAGTTTGACCCATCTGAATTTTCCCCCACTTCTTATTGACCCTTTTCGGGTTATTGCAGTGCTGCCTTGCCTAAGAATGGCCCGTTGGATTTTAATCGCGTGTCTCATGCCCGTTTCTAGTTTTTCTATTTTTGTTAAGGATAATGCATCGTATGCAAAACCAAATGAGTTGTTTGAATCAGCGGAAGCTTCTAGAAGGGCGGTTACACCATAAGCAACATTAGCAGCAGAAACCCGAGAGGTGTAACCGTGTGATAACAAAAACCCGCGATAATAAAAGTCAGTTAGCCCGTAATCGGGTAAAAAATGGACAAATTTTTCCTTCATTTTGTTTTTAATTTCAACATTCATGTACTGAAATTTTTGTTTGCTTTCTTTTAATGCAAATCCCAATTGGGCAAGAAGTAATATGAGCTCTTTTGTACGGTTATCACTCCAAGTTTTCAACTTTGTTGTCATGTAGGATGTGTAAGACACCAATTTTTCAATCAAACTTAAAACTTTTAAATAATAAAATATAAGTCTTTACAAACCGTATATCCCAAAATATGGTTTAAGTAAAACATTTGGAGTAATCAATAAGTATCAAAAATCGGTGTTACAAATATATCAAAAGCAAAGTCTAGGGAATTAAATAAGTACACCAAGCTAATCACTTCCAAATGCTAAGCCTAATCCTTAGCTCCCGAACCTGAGTACATAGCCAAAATAAACGTAGTACGTGAGACAATATTGTCTCGTGAGAAACATGGGTTTTAGAAACCCGGTTAGAAAATGTTTGCAATAAAATAATAATTAAATAATTATCAATTTGCACATATTCAATCATACTCTAAGGCTTGCCATAAGCCAATCACATACGTAACGGGCCTCCCCGAAACAACTCCCCCGATATGGGTTAACTAGGTAAACTCCCCCGTTTACGGGTTATCTATTTTTCCCCCGAATTCCGGGTTATCTCAAACTCCCCCGTTTTTCGGGTTATCTATTTCTCGACACACTACCCTTGCGCAGGGTGGTACCGCCCCAAGTAGGTGTCAGTAACTCCCCCAACTTGTGTGGCTAATCTAGGATCCAATTGATTAGCTACCACATAACAAATCATCGACTTAGGCTAATGCCCCATATCACAACTCATATCATACTAGTGGTAACTAAACAAATCAATTTACAATTCAAATCAATTCAATTCGATTCATACTCTATCAATTCAATCTTTTCTTCATTAAAAATAATTATCTAATAAAGACTCTAAAAATCATTTCAACTATAAACATGGTTTACTATGTACTCAGAAAAGATCACATGTACTCACCTTAGCAAAGCTATCCAACACTTATGTTAAACACACAAATCCTTACTCCTTAATCAAAAAAGTACTCAAAATCTCAAGGTCTTCTTGACCTAATATCAATATCATTACAATAACTAGTTATAATCCATAACCAATTATTAATCAATCCATTTTAACCTCCCTAACCACCAAGTTCGTCAAACTTGGTGGAATCTTAAACCCTAGTTCAAGATTTTCCATCATCAATCCCAAATCTAACTTGTACACATTGATTACAAGTCTACAAGGAATGTTTTACACCCATAGTAGTTCATCTTCCCCAAAGATGATATGGTTGGTTCCCAAAACCACCATTTTACCCATACTAAGCTCAAAATCAAGGTAGATAAGCAAGATGATCAAGATTTCTTACCCTTGATGTTTCAATCCTTCAATATGGTGAAGATTTGAGCTCCTTAGCTCCAAAAACTGACCAAAATGCTCTCAAAACGGCTGCTAGGGTTATAGGTTTCGTAGGTGTTATGAACCCTAACCTTCACCCACCTGTTTATAGTTCAGACTGTCCTCGCGCCCCGCTCGCGCGCCGCGAGATGACGCGGGTTTCCCATCTGGTCGCCGCTCGAAGACCCAATTTGCGCCCCGCTCGCGCCTGGCTCGCACCGCGAGCTCAACTCGAGCTCGGCGCGAGCCTCTCACGTTTCGCTTCTGAAGTTGTTGTTTGAACTCGCGCCAGACTCGCGCCGCAAGAGCTGATCCAAGCAGATTCTTGGTCTTTAAACTTGTTTCCATCCAAGTTGTGACCCATACTTGGTTAGACCAAGTCCTAAACATTCAAACACTCGATAAAACACAACCTGGAACATAAACTAATATAAATAACGAAATTCAAATAAATCCCGAATTAATTATACGATAATACAAACGTAAAATTACGGTTATTACAGGATGAGCATGACATGGAATCGAAAAGATTCCATACTTGTAATAACATTAACCTCGGTTCATCTTCATAGAAGATTCTAGAAGCTTCCGGTGGGCAAACTTTGGTTCCATTTTTTAATGTTACTGAAGTTGTTTAACCTAAATTGACTGAACTGTTTATATGTTGTTCAAGCTCCATTACTGCAGCTTGGTACCTTTCGTTTGTTAACAGTTCGTGAACAAATTGGTCGGTTATCGCCACACAAGCGAGCCATAGCAAGTTGTTAGTACTTTTTCTTAAGAAATTTGATAAATCATACATTAAACAACCTGATGGTTTACCGTGAAAAGTACCCGTATGATAAATCTTTTTTATATTTTCTAAATTGCTTGATCGGGTCAGGCTCAACCCATTTTCTTTTACTATTTTCATTTCCATCACCATCTTCATCATCATCATCAGTGTCATTATCATCATCATCGTCATCACTGTTTAAATCACTAACATCCGCCAATGCAGAAATATCGATATCGTAAAACAAATCAGCATATTTTTCATCATCTTCAGTGTACAACACAACTACTCTATCATTGTGTTTGCTTAAATTATGCAGATGAATTGGGCGGTGACTATCGAGAACAAAAACATGTGCAACCGGTCCTAGTCTAGAATCTTCCTAAGATCCTATGACACCCCCAATTTATCAGAAGTATAGTAACTGGTTCATCAGTTGAAGAGGTCAATCTAGGGCCAACATATATTTGAATCTCTTTAAAACTAGAAATAGGATAACATGCGTATCAAACAGAATCAGATTCCAAAACATGACCTATGATTTTTAATGCACAGAGTGAATTGACATCTGAAGTGGATGGAAATATGAGCAAATGTGTATTATAAGCTGAAGCTAAAGCAGATACACGCAATTTGGTATAAAATGATTCAATGTCTTGTTCTCAAACCATGATAACTAACAATTTGAAGAACAAAGATGAGATCTTTGGAAGCAATAGCTCATGAAAACCCTAGAATTGGTAGATCATGGCATGAAAACATGAAATTTAGGGGCTTTTTAATCTGAGAAATTACAAACATTCAGATTCACTAACTCTACGCGAAATTAGACGATTGGAGTGTGAAATTGTGAATCATGGATGAATTGTATTACCTAAGTTTGTAATTGAGATGAATCAATGCGTAAATCAGATACGGATAACCTTGAGCTGACCTAATTACAGCTCGGAATCGGGGAATGGAGGTAGAGTTAGAAAGACGGAGAATCGAAAATGTGCGATTTCAGATTGTGGTTTTGCTTTGAATTCAATATTTGATTGTTTTATGATGAAATTTTGAATATTATCCAAGGGCGCTAATATTTGGCGGTTAAATAGTGAGTGAAAAGGGTGTGTAGAGTGTGGACTGTGGCATGCCTGCTTTTTGGAGCCTACCATGAACGACCCGCCAAACATGGATACCGATATTAGAGGGTCGTGCTTAAGACAAATCGTCACCTTGCAGTATATCACTATTTCACATTTCACATTTAAAACCCTAAATACTCCATTTATCATAACTAACCAATAATACTCTTTTAAAACCCATCAAAATAACTCACACTCTTATATCCTTAAAAAACATTCCTCTCTCCTCGCCAAACCTCCGGCGAAATGTCTCACTCACCCAACATGGGGTGTGGTGGCTTAATGATGTTTATGTGAAAAACATGCCACATAAGCAAATATGGGAAGCTCGCCACCATACTCACCCCTCTTAGAAGGCACTCAGTTAGTCCAAAACATTGTGCTACCCATGGCTCTTTTAAGGAAAAAGTAATCATAGATTTTAAAAACAAATCCCATTATCATTCAAAGACCAATCATCTTTCTTTATTTCATAGAGTAATGATATTGGCGCTTATTATTTATGTATATTCATATGTCTACCAATTTGATCATAACAAGTAACCAAACCAAAAGATGATATGAATAGAGATAACTAGTGAATGACACATGTCAAGTTTAGAAGTGGGTAGACATATGGATAGACACAAATGATAGACACAAATATCATTTATCTATTTCATATTAGACTTTTATCAGGTTAAAATTTGTGCCCCTAAATTGAATCTTTATCTTTAATAAAAGAAAGCAGTACACGTCACCTAATCCACGTCATCATTGACACGTCATCTTTGCTACGTCATAAATCAACAACCAATGAAAGCATTCCACGTCACCTTAAGTTGCCACATACGATCATTCAAGATAACTACTATTTAAGATAAATACTATTTGAATTATTTGTGATAAACTTAAAGCTCAAAATAATATGATTTCCTAAGCGTCTTTATTTTTTGCAATACATAATAAAAGAAATTTTAAAAACTACTTTAAGAAACGTATTTGTTATTTGTTAAAATAATGGCATAGATATCCTAATTTTAAAAACCAACAATTTCCTAAGATGAAGATAATAATAAATATATTTTTCTCAAGTGCAATTGTTTTCTTGCCAAAAACTAATTTATCTTTATTTTTTTAAAGATTTTTTTAATAAATATTAAAACTTGATATCTTTTTAAATTTAGTAAGTGGTTGAATGTTTTTTTCTTTAAATCATCAAACCTAATGTATGTTTATACAAATTTAGTAGAATTAAATAAAAAACAAATCTCTTTGACTTGAAAGTCCAAACTTTTCATAATTTATAGAAAATGTATTTCAAAATATGTGTAACACCTCAATTTTTAATACAAAACATTTGGCCAAAATATATCATCTAATAAAAAGGAGAACTATCCCAAAACACGGATTTACAAAAACCTTTGGTATGAAAATCAGAGTATAAAAGTTGGTGTTACAAAATAGATCAAAACCAAAGCTAAGACTAAATCCGTTCTAGTGTTCTTCTACTCTAGGCCCCGCATCTCTCTATCCATGCGCACTCATACCTTCGATCCCGAACCTGGGTACATAGCAAAACAAACAAGGAGTACGTGAGACAAGGAAGTCTCGTGAGCAACATAGGTTTAGACCCCGATGGTAATAGTATTATATAACATATAAACAATCATACAAGTAATTCGTCCATCTATCTAGTCACCCTATTGTGACTCTAAAATCCTTGCTTCCCTAGCAATCATATCTAGTTACCGGGTTGCCCCCGAACTAACTAGAACCACATTAACTTATTAATCGGGGATCCCCCGCATTAATAAGCTTCAAGGTAAAGGCAAGAGGGAATCTCCCAATCTACTTATACCTGCCTTACTCGCCGGACTACTTCCAGTTAGCAAGACTACTATCATGGAATGGGCCGATGGGGATCCGCCCAAATGCTCCCCATTCCATATCCTCATGACCGAGGATCCCTTGCATCATCACATCGTCTCATCCTTACTATAACTACACAGTTATTTCAATTAAAGCTCTTGGCTATCATATCAATCATCAAACAAGTTAGTTAACTATATTCAACAATATATAACTAACTCTATATACTAAATTCTACACAATTATCAAATAGACTCGACATATGTAGTAAAAGATATTTTCATGGCTATGTACTCAGTAAAGTCCACACGTACTCACCTTAGCAATATAATGCTCCAACCGTGTTCGTGACACCCAATCTCTTGCTTCACAATTCAATCAACTATCCAAAACTTCACCAAAAGCCTAATACAATAATCACAATATGATCAACATCACATACTACTACTAATGTGTCCATTTATCTTTAGATAACGCTTACTAACACATTTCCCCCAATTATGGTGATTTACCAAACCCTAGGTTTAACCACCCTTAAAATTCTTACAAATCTTAACCATACACCTGATTCCCTTATTAAAATATCATCTATTAAGTGTATACATCATTTATTTCACCATAACCCATAACCCCAAGGGTTTCAAACCCAAGCTTCAAGATCCATAGATCTTGAGCTACAAAGATCAAAGAGTGAAGATTTACCTTTAATCTTCACTTAGGAGTGAAATCTACCAAGGATTTGTGAAGAAATCGCCCAATAACTGCTCTTGTACTCGAAAATCGCCAAAGGAAGCAAATAGGGTTTGATAATGTCATAAATGAGCCAAAACCCGTATTTAATGCTGCCTGACAGAGTTCACGATCGTGAACTAGTTCGCGCCGCGAACTTCCCCGTCGTGAACTCTTTCCCAATCGCGAGCCAGACGTGAACTCCAATCGGCCAAAATCCCAAAAACTCATAAATAAAGTAGAAATAATAGGTCCCGAGGGCCGGACACTTTTAGGACTATGTTTGATGTTCACGATCGTGAACTATAGTTCACGGCGTGAACTTTGTGCTGCAGCAAGGCTGCCGTTTTTGACCTCCGACTCGACCCGGTTTCTCCCATAACTTTCTCATACAGTGTCCAAATGACACGAAACCAATTTCTACGTTCTTTAAACGATTTATCCGTATTTATCATATTTTTACACAATTTATTTATTTACAAATTTCGGGTCGTTACAACTATCTTGGCTTGAATTTTGCGGTGTTACAGTTTTGGTATCAGAGCCTTGATTTGGCAATGTGTGCACATTTTGGTGTAGCATTCCTAAATCTTGGCTTGAGTCTAGACAAACATTCCAAGATGGGTGGGGATTAGTAGGAAAGTGAATTAGTTGTTAGAGGTTAGTATAGTAGTACTAACAGATTAAACTAACCCAACGGTGAGATGTTGTGATTGTTACAGATATGGCTGATCGTGGTGATAATCTAGCGACCCATTCGACCCGGGAAACAGAGAATGTTGGTACTTCGGGTGCTGGTAATACAGAAAGAGAGGAGTATATATTAAGGATGGAAAGTTGTATGCAAGAGATGTCGAAAACAATTGTTGACCTACAAAATCGGCCACAATATGTTTAACCATGTCCACCCTAGAGAAATCAATTCATAGCCGAGTGGGACCATGAACTGGTTAAAGGGGATGATTCGGGCTTTTGATTCTTGTGATTGTGAGAAGAAACTTCGAGTAAGATATACGATCCGGATGTTGAAAGGGGATGTGATGATTTGATGGGATTCGATATAAATCTAAGTAGTAAGTTTATTTGGCAAAGTGTTGTTGTGAAAGTTAGCAATTTGATAAAAATGATTATAATGTATTGTGCTGCGTTTTGAGGCAGCTTGATTTCATCATGTTCGGGTCTATTTTCGACCCTGTTCGGGATGGAATCCGAGCTTCGGGTCTTCTGGACTATCGTAGCCCAATGAGTTAGCTTTCCGTGGCCACTGACCTCTCGTTCATAAGATTTACGGTTTGTGAGTTATTGTAATTTTTGTTAAGTGTCGCAGTGCTGAAACATTGTGCGTTTTAGCAGTGTTGCAACGCAGTTTCGAGGCCTTTCAAATCAGATTCGGGCCGAATATTATGAATATGAGTTGTAGCATTATGAGCCTAGATTAAGCTGTGAAAATTTGGTAAAAAAAAAAGGATAAACGGTTTGAAAGTTATGACAGTTACGGTGAGCTCAAGACGTAAGTTTGAGATATGAGCTCAAGAACTCAGCTCCACATTTCAGCCCCATAGGTCAGATCCACAGGTCAGCCCAGCAGATCAGCTTGAGCAAAAAAAAAATAATAAAATAAATAAAATAAAATAATATATATATATATATATATATATATATATATATATATATATATAATTATAAAAAATTACTGGTGTTTGATTTGATGACCGGGAATATAGATACGGTTAAGGTGAATGAGATGTTTTGGGAGAAGTTTTATGAGATGGTTGCAAGCAATATTGTAATAGGTTCGAGATGAAGATGATTCGAAGGGATTTCATGGATTTAAAGATGAATGATAGGATGTCAGTGGATGATTTGATTAGGCAGTTTAGTAAAAAGTCGACATTCGTGAAACAATGGGTACCGGATGAGCAAGCTCAGTTGCAATACCTTAATGATGCATTACTACTGACGTACAAGAGTTCGGTTCGGTTTGCGGGTTCTTTGTCTGGAGGCGTTTTCATTAGCCAAATCGGCAGAAAGTGATCGAAAAGCGGAGGATCGGGCGAATATGGATAGATCAAAATTCCAAAGATCAAAGAGTGATTACTCGAGTTCACAACAAGGTAGAAGGGGACAGGGAAATCAAGAATAAGGGAACATTGAACGGGAACAAACAGATACAGTTTGGTCAAAGCTCACAATGGTGTAACAAATGTAAATCTACACATTATGGAGCATGTATTGCTCAGGCTATGAGATGTATTTGTTGTGGTTAACATGGGCATGAGGCAAAAGATTGTAAATTTCTGAAAAAAAATGTTTGTTGGAATTATCATGAAGAAGGGCATCGAGAACGTGGTTGTCCTTCTGCAAGGAGATTAGGCTTTGGGTAAGGGTCGGAGTCAGCTGGTGGGTCATTTTCATCCACGGGTCAGAAGAAAAAGAATCACCCTCCACTAGAGATAGTTGATGATTTATTGGTTACTATCACAATATATGTGACGGGAGTTTAATTTATGTAATTAAGGGATGTATAAATTTAATTGGTGTAATGTCTACATGTAAGGTTGATGTAATGTTAGGCATAAAATGAATAATTCAATGGAAGGATAGTATTTTGTATAAGAGGATGAAATCTTTTACCGTAACCTGTCGGGTCAAATGTAGTGACTAGTAGAGTGAGGACCGAATATATCGGTTTCATAAACGTGAATCTATTTACCTTTATTATGAGTGTCAAATATGAAAGACAAACAATGATATATATCTGAACGATTTCTGAATGACTTGAAAGGATATATGATAAATTTACCTTAAAATGTCTTCCAAGTTAGAAATGGAGTAGGAAATTTGACTTGATGAACATAGATTGACGATTACTTCGGGTTATATTGTGAATGATTGATTAATGATTACCTTAGTATTCTATATAATTGGATTGGATTATGAAAATTACTTGAAATAAGTGTTGGGCAAGATGAGATTGGGTGCAATTTCATGTGATAATTGATGCGAATTTTAATCAAAAAGATATATTCTGAATTTTAATGAATTTTGACCGTAAATTTGATAGTAGTGATTTAAATTTTGAGTATCGAGGGAAAATTAGACCGTAAAAAAATGTATGAGATTTTGATAGAATGATGCACGGGATGTAAAATAAAATAAAATAAAAATTATTATAGACTTTGAAATGATTATTATGACCGTAAGCAAGGAAACTCAGAGATTTTCTATGTTTTTAGATAGACTAAATTATGATTTAACAGGATTAAAGATTATCTAATAATGTTTGGGTAGTGGAAACATTTAAAGTTATCAAGTGGGTACGTAATATCATGGGGGTACTTGTCTGAGGTGATAGAGTAAGACCGAGATAAAAAAAACGGTTACGTTAATAGTTTGAACGTGATGAGATTCCGGGGACGGAATCTTTTTAAAGGGGGTAGATTTGTAACATCCTGAAACCCGGTCTAGCATTATGTTACGTTTGGTAAGTGTTATTTTATTATTTTCTATTTTATAGAATTTAATTAGATTTTTATTTGAATTATTAATATTTTTAACCACGGGGTTAAAGTTTAGCACATACTGAAATAGAAAGATATATGAATGATTTTTATATATCTGGGTTCACTTTTGAACTAGGGTTCCAACGGTATTTTCAGAATTAAAAACAGAGTTCATTTAGGGTTCCGAATTAAAAATCACAGTTTAAGTATTATACTGATAAAATCGAAATTTGGTCAGCTCAAGTGGCCAGCTCAAGCTGACCACGTATGAATATGTGGGCTAAATCTGAAAGTTGGTCTAAATATCTCAACCTCGTTCTCTGTCTCGATCTCTTTCTCTCGTTTTGCACCAAAACACACACAAACCTTATTCTTGCTTAAATCTTCAAATTGGAGCCTTGAATCTTTGAGTTTTCAACTGTAATTCTGAAATTGAAGTCCACAAGTGGTAAGTAATCATCTCTTCTTGTCTAGGGTTTCAGATTTGGTGTTCTTCAGTTATTGGGTAATTAGGGTTTTAGGGTTCTTGAAGGTTTTGATGAAATTGTTAGGTTTTATTGCGTTAGTGATGTAGTATATATGACTACTTGATGATTGATATTCAAATTTGTTGAGTTATCCATGAATCACCATGGGAGGTGATTCATGATGAAGAAGATGATCATGACCTAGTTCTTGAATTGTGATAATTGTATTCAGTTTGTTAATTACATGTTAAGAAGTGTTAAGAACTTGAAAATTGATAAAGATTTATAGAAATTGCAAGTTTAAGAGGTGTGTTTGAATAATATGATAATGGTGAGATTTTGATTAAGATCAAAATCAATAAGGTTGACTTCGGTTGGAGTCAAATATGGAATTGGCTTGTAAATAGAATAATAATTGACTAAATTAAGTTTTGGTAATTAGTTAAGGTGTTGGTTTGCAACTACAAGTTATTAAAAGTGAAATAATTGGTTTATGTGTTTAAATTGTTGTTATTAGACATGTAATTAAGCTTCTAATTGGCCCTACAAGTATTTTATAACTTGGGGTTAATGCATATAAGGGTTGGGAGTTGTATTGAATTGAGTTGGTATAGTTTACCAAAATTCGGAATTTTGTCAGCATCAAAATTAGAAACATTGCTGTTTTGTAAAAATCATAGAAAAATAACCGTAACTCGGAATTTAGTGTGGTCGGTACCGTTGGAAAGGTATTCGAGTCTACTTTCTAGCAAAATTTGTTTTAGAACCAGATTCGAAGTTTAAGTCAGTCAGAAGAATGAAATGGCACAGGCTGTCCAGTTTTTATAAAAACAAAATGTTATTTTGGTGGGATTTTGACTTTAGTCAAAATCTGGAATTTGACTATGGTTGAGTTAGGAAGAGGTCAAACCTGAGATTTTAACATTTATTAGATGTTACTGTGATTTGGTATTTAATATAAATAATAGTTGAAAGTGTAGGGTACTAAAGTGGACCTTTTGACCCGTTTGGTCAAAATAGGTCAAAATGGTGAAAATTGTGATTTCTTAGTTTTGATAATTGAATGTTAAATGTGATTTGAAACTAGTATGAGTATTAAATGAAATGATAGGGTATTAAATGGTTAAATGGGCTTTTGACCCGTTTGGTCATATTACTTTAAAAACGGGATTGTAAGCATGTTGGGTAACTTTGACTTATACAAGTCAAAGATGGCAATTACCAAGTGTAGGAATATAAATAAAAGGTTAAATAACTTAGTGTATTGGTATTGTGACATTAAGGTAGTAAAATGCACATTTCAGTTCATAATGGCATTAATTGTTGAACTTTGACTTTGGTAAGTCAAAGTGGTAAATTCTTATTTTTATAAATGTAAGTAAGGGTTAGTTAACTTATAATCACGAAGTTGTATGATTTGGGAAGTATTGAAAGGTACTGAAGTGTATTAATCGGTTTTTGACCCGTTTGGGTATTTTTGTTTAAAATTGATTAAATGTGCATAAATTGGACGGGTTTGATTTTGGTGAGTCAAAGGGTCAATGTGCAGGTTTCTAAGTGCAAGTTTTGAGTGTGTACAATCGTTTTTATGTCCTTATAGTGTATTGTACAGTTTTACACATTTTTGGGTCAAACGATTACTAATTCGGGTGTTAATTGTATGTGCAGGAAAGGACAAAGGAACTCAGTGACATTAGAATACTGAGTCAATGAGCTTTGGCTAAGGTGAGTGGATTTATAACCATTAGGGTGTACTACTTGCAATGGTTTCGGGTTCCACTTCGGTTTGTGCAGAAAATGCAGGATTTCAGTATCTACAGACTCTTCGCGGCGTGAACTTTAGGTTCGCGGTGCGAACTTGGATATTTGGTTGCAGAATTCTTTTTTCGATTCGAATATTAATTGGGTGTTAGTTAATTAGTTGTTATGTCTTAATTAACTGCTATATGCACATGATACACGGAAAGAGGTCAGCCCGTGCAGTTAGAGGCTGAGCATCATTTGCTATTGAATACAATACCAGGACTCCTTGGACACGGGTAGGTCGAGGTGCACTAGTATTGTACCAAGTAGCATAGGGCTAACGGTAAACTGTTGTTGGGCCGGCAACAGTTGTGAGTTCGGCCAAACCGTCGTTCCTCTGGTTATTCGCTATATGTGAAAGGGTGTTACTTGAAAAAGGATGATATCTTAAATTGTTGTGGTTGTACAAATTACTGTTTATGAATTCATTCACTTAGCTTTATGTTAGATCCTAAAACTGGCCTAGTTGTTTTAGGTATATATTGATATTTGAAAAATATCTATTTGACCATATGTGGAATAAATTGACTAAATGTTAAATTAATTGTTTGACTTTTTGTCCTTTTGTGATATTTTAATCAAGGGATTAAAATATCCGTTTTCTGAAATGTTTAAAGGATTGTATGATCTTTATATTTTTGGATTCTCCTTTTAGTATCGTTTCCGAATATATTTTTCGTGGCTAAAAATAGTGTTCGTTTGGTATTTTAAATAAATTAACTACGAAAGGGACTTTTTAGATTGTATTGCTTAAAAGTGGAAAAAATCACCAAGTGGGTCCCCCACCTTTGTTTGACCGGTTGGGGAGTGGGGAAATCCCTCACTTTGTTTCTTTCACCAATCCATCTCATTCTATCTCTCTCTATCTCTCTCTCTCTCTCCATACGTCTCTCTCCCTCTCTCTCTAAGCCTCCATCATCTTCTTCAACTTCTTGAGTTTATCTTGAAGATCCCTAGCTTGTTTCTTGGCCAATCATTAATCCGAACCCGTTTTTGAATAGCTCTTGAGGTAAGCTTCAACCTATATATGTTCGTTTTCGATTTCATGATAGTTGATAAATTAGGGTTTATGTGTTCTTGAGTTTTGGTTGGTGATTATGGTGTTAGATGTTATATTAAATGTTTATGCAAAGTTTGACATGTATTGTTACATGAGTACAAGTAATTTAGCACAAGGTACAACCATTTTAGCAAAGTGTACAAGTTGGTGTGTTTATGTAAAAGTAGGTTATATGGGTTTTGACAAACCTTGGATTTCTTGTTGTTTGAATGCTTGGAATTGTTCATTAGGTTGAGAAAACATGTTTAGTAAGTTATGGATGTTGAGAAATCAAGTATTGGATGTTTTGGTGGATTATGACTTGATTTGGGTGAGATGGTTAGTTAAAACAATTGTTTAAGTTTATGTAGAGATTATGAACCAATTATTGTGTTAAATGACTAGTTGGTGGAAATATGTCATTCGTGTGTTTTTACGGGTTTTGTTGCTTGATATGTTAAAATGATATGCTATATATGATTGGTTATGTATTATATCAAGTTTTGATGAGGTTGATGAGATACTAGTTAGCGTTTGGATGATTTGGGTCAAAAGATATAACTTGTGATTTTTAAGTAAAATAGTTGGGTTATGATAGTTATAAACTTGTTGGATTTGGTTAACTAGTGATGAATTGCTAAATGTAGTAGTTTATGGACATTGGATGTGAATTGTTTATGTTGCAAGTGATGTTCGGGTTTTTGACCCGTTTGGGCCAATTGGTAGTAAAACGACTTAAAATAACTTGGATTGTGAAAGTGTAAGTATTTTGTTAGGTTTATGTGATTAGAAATGCTATTGGTAACGTTTGGTGAATTGCAAGTTGATGACATGATTGTAGTTATAGAAGGTATTATTGTTTAATAACTCGGTTTGACCCGTTTGGTTGTAAGGCTTGCAAAAGGACTAGTTGATTTGTTATGTAAGTGTAAGTGGTCATGACATGTTCATATGATGATTCAAGTGTTTGGTTATCTAGTTAGTGCAAGTGTTAGTGTTAAATGCATATTTAACATTGTTTATAATTTGATGGAATTATATACTAATTCGGTATTCCTTTGGTATACAGGAATTGGGATCGGGACTCAGAAACATTAGACATCTGAGTTCGACAAGTGGAAGTAACGGTGAGTGGACTTAACCTCAAACTTGTGTTCGGTTACAATCGGTTTGGTATTGCCTGTTGGGAGAAAGGTGCAGGAAAATACAGGAAACATGCAGGAAAATACAGGAAAAATGCAGGGAACTTCCCTGTAGAGAGTTCACGATCGTGAACTCTAGTTCACAGCGTGAACTCTAGTTCACGATCGTGAACTGCAGATTACAGGTTTTTCGGGTCGTTTTCGGGCGCGTATCTTTGACAGTTGGCTTGTTTGGTACCTGTTCGATCGGGTTAGACGAAATAGGATGTGTGCACATAGATGGAAAGGTTTTGCTTGATTGGTAGCAATAACTCGGTTAGTGGAAATCGAGGATAGGTAAGAGGTCAGTGTCGGATGGATAACGGCTGGGCAAAAGGTATCGACTAATAGGGTATCCGACCTTACCTGTATGCGTTACATGATTAAGGGGAGGGAGTTGCCCGGGTGTTGGATACGTAGCGCCAACGGTTGCTGTGGTTCTGGCCAACCACGGTTTAAGGCCCGCAAAGCCACCGTTCCTCAGTGATAGTGTTTACCCAACGCGGAGATGTTTTATAACTTCCGTGTTAGCAATCGGAGATGTAGAATCTACTTCCGAGGTTAGTACGCGGAGATGTTTTATAACTTCCGTGTTAGTGATTAGACAGTTAGCGGTTACTGGTTCGGTGGAACAGTGATTCAGGGGAACAATGGTTAAGCGGTTACGAGGAGTAACAATCGTGGAGGTGTTGGTGCTCGCTTGTCGAGCTTTGTATAATTTGTTGTTTATGTTCATTCACTTAGCTTTGTGCTAATCCCTCCCTCGTTGAATCTTTTCAGGTTGATCGGTGCTTTGGACGGGATGATTGACCAAGCTCAATGGGTTGTGTTTGTAAAGTGAGCCATGTCGTTTGAGTGACACCGTTTTGTATTGTTTAAGTAATGTTTATTTTGGAAGCTTATTGTGGGACCTTGTTCGTAAACTAAACTAAACTAACCTAGAGGATAACCTAATCGCCTTCGGGCATTTAAAAAAAACGCTTCCTAAATTTTGCGGTGTTACAACTTGGTATCAGAGCTTCGGTTTGGCAATGGATACACGGGGTTGGTGTTTCATTCCCAAATCGTGGCTCAAGTTTTGTCAAGCATTCCGGACGAGTGGGATTAGAGCAATGGTGAATGAAGTTAGTTGTAGTTAGTATGTAGTTACTAACGATTTAAACTAAGCTTTCGTGAGTTGTTGTGATTGTTATAGATATGACAGGTACAGAGAACTCGACCCCCTTGGCCCTAGGAAATGTTAGCACATCAAGTAACGATGCGGGAACTACCCGAGGAGCATATATACGCACGTGGGGAAATGAAGTACATTAGAGGTGGTCAATTTGGGCAAGATGGAAGTTGACCTTGGGAAAAGAAAATGGGTTGTGGGTCAAGGACGGGGGCGGTCGGGGAATCTTCACCAACCGTGGACCGACAATGATAGCTCGGGTATGCTTTAATAAACTCAATACTTGTGTTATGTAGAATTGTTAATTGAGAAGATTGCTTAACTAAGGATTTGTGAAATATTGTGATGAACTGAACTGCTTACCCGTGGTGTTTTTATGTCACTTGAATTATAATAATTGATTGCTTATTGATTTGGGACACCTCATATGTGTCGGGAGTTGTGTAGATATAAGTGATGTATGCTTACATGTTCCTTTTATTGAAACTTTTGTTGTGACCCGTCGGGTCACATATAGTGACTTGTATGGTGAAAATCGGAAATGTCTGTCCAATGTGAATAAATTGATGTTGCTTTTGTTATAGCCATTAATTATGACACTCAATCAATGTTAGTTATCTGAATGACCTGAAATGTTTGTGATAAATAGCGAATGGTTTCCTATGTTGAATTTGGGATCTAGAAAGTGACTAACGAACTGTATGTTCAGATTATTTTGAGTTGACTTGCGATAGTAATAATTGAAGATAAAAGAGGTTGTTAAGTGATTGCATTGATTATGAAATTATTTGAGACAAGTTTGGAAATTAGATGATTATATTAAAATGATTTGTGTTAATAAAAATTGATCATAGTTTGAATTGGTAATTTTGAAATTTCTCAAGGTGGTGATGATGTCTTATTGATTGTAATAAAAGTTGTTTATGCTTAATTGTGAATTGAATTGACGAAAAGTATCATGTTATTTGGACGTTAATAAGTAAGAGTCGAGAACTAGTTGAATTGCAATTGTTTGACTTGAAGTCTAAGTAAAAATGGACATTTAATTGAAAGGGTCCTAACATGAGTTTGACATGTTTATTGAACCGTTAGTTGTATGTTTGGAATTGTTATGATAAATTCCTCAATGTTGACCCGTTAAGGGAAATTAGTGTCAAGACTTGATTGGGTGCATTTAGTTGCTAGACCTTGATTATGATGATAATCGTTGTTAATTGTATAAGTTGGTTTTACTAAATACTTTAACATGTTACGGATGTAATAAAACAATTTTTGGATAATAAAACTTGTTTTGATCTGTTAGGTCGCGAGTATGACTAATTTGGTATAAAAGATGTTGCTATTTGTATTGCCATGATTGTAATGAGTTATGTGGGGTAGACTTGAATTGTGTAAACTGTGACTAGTTTTGTCAAAGCGTGCAACTTGACTTTGTAAAATTTTGTCACCCATGTAATATGGCCAATTAAGCATGGAATAATATATGATTGTTAGAAGTATGTATAACTAGGGACTTTGATAGTGTCACGATGAATTGCTTGATTTTGACCAGTTTGTGCCTAGTATGCAAAAATTGATGTGACTTTATGTTATGAAAGAATATTTTTGAGAATTAATTGATTAAGGCCGGAAATTTTATTGGAAATTCTTAAAAATTATGGGTCGTTTAACAAGTTAAACCGTGCAAGATTGTAAGTCTTGATAGAATAAAGGAGAAAAACAAGTAGGTATTTGAGGCTTGAAATAATTGTGTGACCTTGTGTATGGAAATTATGTTGTAACTTATGCTAGTTGACTAACTTTATGGCATGAGGAATGCTATCTTGTTATGAATGGTAAATGCTATATGAATTGTATGACAAATTGGATGTGATTTTGTTTGAGCATGTATACGTGAAAGTGATTGGGATAGAGTCGTAAACTTATTGTGATAAATACTTGTTATTTGAATATTGTTGTTGGATTCCGGGGACGGAATCCTCTTTAAGGAGGGTAGAGTTGTAACATCCTAAAACTGGCCTAGTTGTTTTAGGTATATATTGATATTTGAAAAATATCTATTTGACCATATGTGGAATAAATTGACTAAATGTTAAATTAATTGTTTGACTTTTTGTCCTTTTGTGATATTTTAATCAAGGGATTAAAATATCCGTTTTCTGAAATGTTTAAAGGATTGTATGATCTTTATATTTTTGGATTCTCCTTTTAATATCGTTTCCGAATATATTTTTCGTGGCTAAAAATAGTGTTCGTTTGGTATTTTAAATAAATTAACTACGAAAGGGACTTTTTAGATTGTATTGCTTAAAAGTGGAAAAAATCACCAAGTGGGTCCCCCACCTTTGTTTGACCGGTTGGGGAGTGGGGAAATCCCCCACTTTGTTTCTTTCACCAATCCATCTCATTCTATCTCTCTCTCTCTCTCTCCATACGTCTCTCTCCCTCTCTCTCTAAACCTCCATCATCTTCTTCAACTTCTTGAGTTTATCTTGAAGATCCCTAGCTTGTTTCTTGGCCAATCATTAATCCGAACCCGTTTTTGAATAGCTCTTGAGGTAAGCTTCAACCTATATATGTTCGTTTTCGATTTCATGATAGTTGATAAATTAGGGTTTATGTGTTCTTGAGTTTTGGTTGGTGATTATGGTGTTAGATGTTATATTAAATGTTTATGCAAAGTTTGACATGTATTGTTACATGAGTACAAGTAATTTAGCACAAGGTACAACCATTTTAGCAAAGTGTACAAGTTGGTGTGTTTATGTAAAAGTAGGTTATATGGGTTTTGACAAACCTTGGATTTCTTGTTGTTTGAATGCTTGGAATTGTTCATTAGGTTGAGAAAACATGTTTAGTAAGTTATGGATGTTGAGAAATCAAGTATTGGATGTTTTGGTGGATTATGACTTGATTTGGGTGAGATGGTTAGTTAAAACAATTGTTTAAGTTTATGTATAGATTATGAACCAATTATTGTGTTAAATGACTAGTTGGTGGAAATATGTCATTCGTGTGTTTTTACGGGTTTTGTTGCTTGATATGTTAAAATGATATGCTATATATGATTGGTTATGTATTATATCAAGTTTTGATGAGGTTGATGAGATACTAGTTAGCGTTTGGATGATTTGGGTCAAAAGATATAACTTGTGATTTTTAAGTAAAATAGTTGGGTTATGATAGTTATAAACTTGTTGGATTTGGTTAACTAGTGATGAATTGCTAAATGTAGTATTTTATGGACATTGGATGTGAATTGTTTATGTTGCAAGTGATGTTCGGGTTTTTGACCCGTTTGGGCCAATTGGTAGTAAAACGACTTAAAATAACTTGGATTGTGAAAGTGTAAGTATTTTGTTAGGTTTATGTGATTAGAAATGCTATTGGTAACGTTTGGTGAATTGCAAGTTGATGACATGATTGTAGTTATAGAAGGTATTATTGTTTAATAACCCGGTTTGACCCGTTTGGTTGTAAGGCTTGCAAAAGGACTAGTTGATTTGCTATGTAAGTGTAAGTGGTCATGACATGTTCATATGATGATTCAAGTGTTTGGTTATCTAGTTAGTGCAAGTGTTAGTGTTAAATGCATATTTAACATTGTTTATAATTTGGTGGAATTATATACTAATTCGGTATTCATTTGGTGAACAGGAATCGGGATCGTGACTCAGAAACATTAGACCTCTGAGTTCGACAAGTGGAAGTAACGGTGAGTGGACTTAACCTCAAACTTGTGTTCGGTTACAATCGGTTTGGTATTGCCTGTTGGGAGAAAGGTGCAGGAAAATACAGGAAACATGCAGGAAAATACATGAAAAATGCAGGGAACTTCCCTGTAGAGAGTTCACGATCGTGAACCCTAGTTCACGGCGTGAACTCTAGTTCACGTTCGTGAACTATTGTTCACGATCGTGAACTGCAGATTACAGGTTTTTCGGGTCGTTTTCGGGCGCGAATCTTTGACAGTTGGCTTGTTTGGTACCTGTTCGATCGGGTTAGACGAAATAGGATGTGTGCACATAGATGGAAAGGTTTTGCTTGATTGGTAGCAATAACTCGGTTAGTGGAAATCGAGGATAGGTAAGAGGTCAGTGTCGGATGGATAACGGCTGGGCAAAAGGTATCGACTAATAGGGTATCCGACCTTACCTGTATGCGTTACATGGTTAAGGGGAGGGAGTTGCCCGGGTGTTGGATACGAAGCGCCAACGGTTACTTTGGTTCTGGCCAACCACGGTTTAAGGCCCGCAAAGCCACCGTTCCTCAGTGATATTGTTTACCCAACGCGGAGATGTTTTATAACTTCCGTGTTAGCAATCGGAGATGTAGAATCTACTTCCGAGGTTAGTACGCGGTGATGTTTTATAACTTCCGTGTTAGTGATTAGACAGTTAGCTGTTACTGGTTCGGTGGAACAGTGATTCAGGGGAACAACGGTTAAGCGGTTACGAGGAGTAACAATCGTGGAGGTGTTGGTGCTCGCTTGTTGAGCTTTGTATAATTTGTTGTTTATGTTCATTCACTTAGCTTTGTGCTAATCCCTCCCTCATTGAATCTTTTCAGGTTGATCGGTGCTTTGGACGGGATGATTGACCAAGCTCAATGGGTTGTGTTTGTAAAGTGAGCCATGTCGTTTGAGTGACACCGTTTTGTATTGTTTAAGTAATGTTTATTTTGGAAGCTTATTGTGGGACCTTGTTCGTAAACTAAACTAAACTAACCTAGAGGATAACCTAATCGCCTTCGGGCTTTTAAAAAAAAACGCTTCCTAAATTTTGCGGTGTTACACTTTATGTTAATCCGTCTCTTGTTGACTCTTTAAAGGTTTGAGTGGGTGACTAAAGAGTCGGGTTGGAAGAATGTTTGTCGACACTCTGATATTTTGAAAATGGGTCAAGCCTTGGGTTAGTAACACCAGGAGTTTTTAAAATAGTTTAAATTTGTTTTGAAATTATTATTGGTTTGTAAATATTTAGTAACTTGTAATAGTTTGGAAGTTCAGAAACGCTTCCGTTAGGTTATGGTTTGTTTTAAAAAAAACGGCTTAAATTTTGCGGTGTTACACCCGACATCAAAGTCGTATGGTGTAACACCCATCATTTTTAAGGACATTTTTTATAGGCTATGGTACTAAATAACACATGATAATAAATCATGTGCACCAAAATACGGTTTTACAAAAAAACTTTTGTCCCAAAATTGGTTTACGGGTGTTACACAGTAGCTACCATAAGTACCATGGCTAGCGAATTAGGATTATTATAATATCATTACTAAAGATAATCTTCACTCCATCTAAACATCCTCGAAAGCTTCAAACTACCACCATCTGATGTGGACCTGGAATACATGGCACAAATAAACAACGTAAGAAAAAATTATCTCGTGAGTTACATGGGTTTTGGACCCCAAGTTTTATGAAAATAAAATTTTAATCTTTTAAAACATCTTTGAAATAAATGTATTATGTCATTTGTGTAAAACTTTAAACCACTATAATTCAATGCATTTCTGAATAAATGCATTATATATAAATATCATTTCATTTATTTTTTATACTTAGGGCCTGAATCACAGCTACGGTGATACCCCAAGTCTGCTACTATGGTGAAAAGAACCCCACCATAGTACACTTTACTATTTTAGGACATATATCTCGCGAAGGGAGGTACCACCCCGATAGATTCCTCTGCTTTCCCGGGATTAATTTTGGATCCTTTTGGACCCGTGCTTAAACTTTGCAATCTGCTGATATCAATATACTTCTACATAATAAATTAAAATACTATTTGCAAATCATTTTCTTTACAATTTACATCATCTCGCAAATAGTAAAAATTATTTAAATAGTTTGACTCCTTTTTATATATTTCAACAAATATATTTTAAGTCAAAAATATTAACTTTGCCATGTATCCCAAAGTGGGAAAAATCCACATGTACTCACCTTGGTCACAAGTAGCTAGTGATGGTTTAATCGTGTCTACTTGACGAAATCACCTACATTATAAATAATCATTTATAAAAATGATTTAGTCTACATGTGTAGGTATTTTTGTAACTTAATCTCAAGTGTAACAACTTAAATGTCTATATTCCATTCAAAAGCATTTTTAATGAAATTGCAACTTTTATATAAATAATTAGTTAAAATCTCAATATTGTGTTTAAATACTAAATAAAGATAAATTGAGAGGTTTCATCAATTATAATAATGTCATTTATACATTTTTAATAACACCAAGTCATTTCTATATTTTAAAATGGTCGCAAATAAATTTTATATAAGTATCAAAAAGTATGTTGATGAAAACTATGCATTTTATTATCTAATAAATTAAATAATAAAATCATTTACCAAATATTCTTTTTAAATTCTTTTATAACTTATTATACAATTTCAAGTAAGTGACTAAAAATATAATTTTTCCAAGTATATTAAAAAATATATGCATGCAGTCATTTAGCGACAAATCAGTGCAGTCACTAAATCTGTCAATAAAAGGCATCAGAACAGTCACTAAACAGTCACTGAGCAGTCACTAAGTTTAGTGACTTCCTGAAAACAATCACTAAATGCTGCAGAACAGTCACTAAAACTTGTGTATGAATTCTTACACATAAACTCGCATTTTTAGCCATTTTTCATGCAAAACTCTTTTATAACACTATCCTATACATATTTAAAGTATACGTATAACCATAAGGTTAATAAACACATTAGTCAAAACAATTATTTAAATATTTTTATATAAAAACTTTTATGATGACACAATCTATCAATGTCTTTAATTTTAGCATCTAAATATAAGTTTATTTTACATATAAACAATATCCATAAACTAAATTTTATTATGGATGTTTAAGATTATGATTTTAAGAATAAACCCAATTTTATTTAAGTCTTATTCAAGCTCATGGGTGTATTACATTAATCTAACAACATGCAAATTAAAATATGGTATAGATAACTACATGCATGTTGATATGTATATTACAACAATCCTATTTTATATTTCGAAAAGTAGAGATTATAATATACCTTGCAAGAAGATTGTTGCACTTGGTGACTAAACTAATTATGATTACTTGGTTGGCTTTTATGATCACCTTCTCATTGCTAAGTTACCAATTCTCTATGCATTTCTCTATATTTTGCTACTGACCTTATTTCTCTCTCTATTAGAATCCAATCTAACTTTGAAGTTGGATACATATATATATAAAATAGTGTGAATCAGTAACAAATAAAGATAGATGACATGTGTACAAGATGAGTGTGTAAGTGTACATGACACATTCTTGCAGGAAGCAAACATCACATCCCTTTTGCTTGTTTCTTTTCTTCTTTACATGTGAAGT
Organism: Calendula officinalis; assembly: GCA_963853835.1. NCBI lineage: Eukaryota > Viridiplantae > Streptophyta > Magnoliopsida > Asterales > Asteraceae > Calendula > Calendula officinalis. The sequence continues at coordinate 24,648,843 of OY970825.1, forward strand.
ACAATAAAGTGGCAGAGGAATGGGTTTGTCATTTTTGTATAATGGACATTTGTCCATGATAGGCAAGTTCGCCATTTTTATTATCCAACATGTTTTATCAATTTAGACTCTATGCACAAGAAGTTGTACATTGTTAGTAAGTTGACTACATATCTTATAAACTATATGTGTATATTTTATAAATTTAACTATCATATTAACAAAAATATTATGCATGGACATTGTATATAAACCATTAAATTATCGAAATTTTATAACTAAATATTAAAACATACTTAATATTTATACTAGAAATTTTGGATCGTGACATATGGTCTTTTCTTCAAACCCGAATAACTTCGTTGTCTATCTTGAGCGGCTTTCATGTTGGCTTGAATAATACCAATCTTCTCATTCGTCACCCTCACGATCTCGAGACCCGTGAGTTTCGTCTCTCCCGCTTCTAACCAACAAGATGGAGTTCTACATTTTCTCCCATATAACGCCTCATAAGGTGGCATTTTAATCGTCGAGTGATAACTATTATTATACGAGAATTCGACTAACTAGAAATGTTCATCCCATTTACCACTGAAATCCAACACGCACGATCTCAACATATCTTCAACCGTTTGAATCGTTCTTTCGCTTTGACCGTCGGTATGCGGATGATAAGTCGTGCTCAACCGCAACTTTGTACCCAACTCTTCTTGTAAAGATCGCCAAAATCTCGAGGTAAACCTCGCGTCTCTATCGGATACAATCGATAACGGAACCCCGTAGAGTCGAACCACCTCGACCACATACAACTTAGCCAACCTCTCAAGTGGCAAGGTTTCCCGAATGGCTAAAAATAACGCACTCTTGGTCAACCGGTCAACTATTACCCAAATGACATCATGACCCTTACTCGTCTTTGGCAAACCAACTATGAAATCCATAGTTATGTCTTCCCACTTTCCGGCCGGTACTAATGATGATTGAGCTACCCCATACGGTACTTGATGCTCGGCTTTCACTTGTGCACACGTGGCACACTTCGAGATGTACTTGGCTACTCTCGCCTTCATTCCGGGCCACCAATAAACCCGTTTCAAATCTTGGTACGTCTTTGTACTTCTCGGGTGAATCGAATATTTTGACTTGTGCACCTCATTCAACAACTCTTTTCGGGTACCCCCGAACTTAGGAACCCAAATACGGCCGCCTACGGTTTTCAACCCTTGTGCATTTTCAAGGAAATGTTGGTTCTTACCCAACCGTTCTTGTCTTAACTCGTCTTTTCCCATAACCTCTAGTCGTGCATGCTTGATTCTCTCGATAATACTTGAGACGACTTCGATACGCATCAATTTCCCTCGGTTCGGGTTCTCATAGACTTTTCGGCTCAAGGCATCGGCCACCACATTAGCCTTTCCCGCGTGATACACAATCTCACAATCATAGTCGGCAATTAACTCGATCCATCTTCTTTGTCGCATATTAAGATCCTTTTGAGTGAACACGTATTGTAGGCTTTTGTCATCCGTGTACAATGTACACCGAGTGCCATATAAATAATGCCTCCACAACTTCAAGGCAAAAATAATCGCCGCCAACTCCAAGTCGTGTGTCGTGTATCTTATTTCCGCATTTTTCAATTGTCGTGAAGCATACGCGATCACCTTTCCCCTTTGCATCAACACACATCCGAGCCCTTGATTTGAAGCGTCACTATAGACTACAAAATCTTCCATACCATCGGGTAATGTAAGAATCAACATGTTACATAACTTTTCCTTCAACAAATTAAACGCATCTTCTTGCTTCTTATCACAAACAAACTTCTCACTCTTTCTTGTTAACTTCGTGAGTGGAACCGCAATTCTCGAGAAGTCTTGGATAAATCTTCGGTAATAACCCGCTAACCCAAGGAAACTTCTAACTTCGGTAGGAGTCTTCGGAGGCTCTCAATTCGACACCGCTTCAATCTTTGAAGGATTGACTTTAATAACATCACATGTCACCACGTGACCTAACAATTGTACTTCTAGCAACCAAAACTCGCACTTGGAGAATTTTGCATACAACTTTTCTCGTTTCAATACATCTAACACGAGCCTTAAATGGCCCTCGTGCTCTTCCTCGGTCTTGGAATAAATTAAAATATCATCGATGAACACGATCAAAAACGTATCAAGAAACGGTTTACAAACCCGATTCATCAAATCCATAAAAATGGCCGGCGCGTTTGTAAGACCAAACGACATCACTAGAAACTCATAATGACCATACATTGTACGAAAGGTCGTCTTCTCGGTGTCGCCTTCTTTCACCCGAACTTGGTGATAACCCGACCTCAAATCGATCTTCGAGAAATAGCTAGCACCTTGCAATTGGTCGAACAAGTCATCAATTCTCGGCAACGGGTAACGGTTCTTTATAGTTACCTTATTCAACTCACGGTAGTCGATACACATTCTCATCGAACCGTCTTTCTTCTCGACAAATAACACCGGGGCACCCCACGGTGACGAACTCGGACGAATAAAACCTTTATCTAGCAAGTCTTGCAATTGAGTCATCAATTCCCGCATCTCGGTGGGAGCTAAACGTTACAGAGCACGAGCAATCGGCGTCGCCCACGGCACTACGTCAATCTTAAATTCGACTTGTCTCTCCGGTGGAAAACCGGGTAAATCATCGGGAAATACCTCGGGAAATTCCCGAATAATTTTGACGTCATCCATCGTTTTCTTTTCTTTTCGGCCATCTAATACATATGCAATAAACGATGCACAACCTTTCGATATAATTTTCCTCGCCTTAATGGATGTCGTTTTTCCGCATACACATACACTTTCTCGTTCTCGGGTGTCTTGATTGACACTATTTTCTTACCACACAATATCTTGGCTTGGTGCATACCCAACCAATCCATACCGATAACCACATCGAAAGCTTTAATTCCCATGGGCAACAAATCGACCTTAAACTTTCTACCGTCTATTTCTATTTCACAATCTCTATAAATACTTTCAACCGTTGAGGTTTTCCCGTCGGCTACCTTTATTTCATAAATTTCATCTAACATCTCGGACGGCACATTCAACTTACAACCGAACTCATAAGACACAAACGAATAATTGGAACCCGAATCAAATAATATATTAGTTGGCAAGGAGTTAATGAATAGAGTACCTGACACCACATCGTGTGCCTCCTTCGCATCCTCCCGAGTTAGTTGGAAGGATCGCCCATTCACCTTAGCCGGGTCCACCTTCTTTTGAGCCGTGGACACCATTGATTCGGTCCCCTTCTTTAGACACACATTGCTATAGTGTCCCTTCTCGTGGCACGAGAAACATTCCACCTCGGCCAAAGATTTAGACTTGCACTCTCGGGCTATATGCCTCGGCTTTCTATAGTTAAAGCAAGTCTTTGACTCTCCTCGGCACACGCCGGTATGATTCTTCCCGCACTTCTTGCACGAGCCAACACTTCCTTGTTTAGAGAAGCTCGATGTGAACTTCCCTTTCTTGAACGAATTAGAGCCGCTCTCGGCTTTCCTTTTCTCGCCCACGTGGGCCCTCTCGGCAATCCGTGCCTCATTCACTTCTTCCACACTCCGGGCGGCACTAATGGCCTCATCAAGTGTGACCGCCCTCTTAACCTCCAATTGGTAGTCCCACGGTAACCCACTAGCATACCGGACTACCCTCAACCTCTCATCCGAGTAGGTTTAAGCAACAAACGGGAGCAATCCCGTGAACTCCCTCGAGTACTCCTCGATCGACCTAGGTTTAACCACCCTTAAGATTCTTACAAATCTTAACCATACACTTGATTCCCTTATAAAAATACCATCTATTAAGTGTATACATCATTTATTTCACCATAACCCATAACCCCAAGAACTAGGGTTTCAAACCCAAGCTTCAAGATCCATAGATCTTGAGCTACAAAGATCAATGAGTGAAGATTTACCTTTAATCTTCACTTAGGAGTGAAATCTACCAAGGATTTGTGAAGAAATCGCCCAATAACTACTCTTGTACTCGAAAATCGCCAAAGGAAGCAACTAGGGTTTGATAATGTCATAAATGAGCCAAACCCCGTATTTAATGTTGCCTGACAGAGTTCACGATCGTGAACTAGTTCGTGCCGCGAACTCCCCCGTCGTGAACTCTTTCCCAATCGCGAGCCAGACGTGAACTCCAATCGGCCAAAATCCCAAAAATCTCTGTTTGATGTTCACGATCGTGAACTATAGTTCACGCCGTGAACTTTGTGCTGCAGCAAGGCTGCAGTTTTTGACCTCCGACTCGACCCGGTTTCGCCCATAACTTTCTCATACGGTGTCCAAATGACACAAAACCAATTTCTACGTTCTTTAAACGATTTATCCGGAATTATCATATTTTTACACAATTTGTTTATTTACAAATTTCAGGTCGTTACAATATGTTTCATCAATGAGTTGACCGGAGATATTAAGGAAGATGTTAAGGGTAATTAGGTTGTGTAAATCCAACGATTTCAAGAATACACTTGTGGCCTAAAGAATTGACATGATACTACAAGACGAAAATGTATTAAACTTTCAATTTATATCTTTTTAATCAGACATATTTTTAAATGATCACCATCACCGTTGTTTGTATATTTTTATATATTAATTATTTTTTTATAGTCAAATATGATTTATGCCTATATCTCTACGAAAAATTGATCACATCCGAACGTTTCCGCGACCAAATCCACTTTGAATTTGATAAAGGCATTGCTTGCAAAGTATGTGTTCGCTTATGTCCTATAGATTTACCGTTGTTGATTGGAAACTGGAAACTAATATTAGAAAGAAACAGAAGGATTTTTTCCTAAAGTTCTATTTACCATGAAATTTTACAAAAGATTTGAAAATGTTGTAAACAATATGTACTCTATTATTATAAACAAACAACTTCGTATAATTTACAAGAATAACATAGAACATGTTTAAGAAATCTTATTTAAAATACTTAGGCTCGTGCTAATGGCAGGCCAGGGGAACTCGTCGTGGACTCATCCTCTCGTCAGTAACAAGACGCGATTGACACACCTTTATTCCTCGAACTCTTCGGTACAACTCTTCGACGTGGGGAAGAGTTTCTCAAACTCGCCAGGCGGCTGTGAGAGAGGAGATGTGGGGTCAGGGTGATTTTTTAATATTTTTTAAGTGAAGATGAGTTAGTGATGATTTATTGTTGGTACGGCATAGTTAATAACTCGTCGGTAAAGAAGGGCTTATTGATAAGTTAGAAAACACGTCACAAAGAGGCCTTATAAGCTTATTAATTAATATAAACTTAACAAACATTACATAAAGTAATAAACTCGCCCAAACATCATGATGTCGTTATCTGTTAACTGAATTAGCTAAGGCTACTCGGAGTGGGTATCAAAAGGCATGGTGTGGTGGTGATGTGACATCTTTAACGGTGTGGTGGAGGGGAACACCACCCCCTACACATGTGGTGATGAAAATTGAGCGTGGTGTGGCCACACTCACGAGAGATAACGGGTGTAAGGGTGGAAATGATAGGTTGTGATTGGTTGGATGCTTACTTTTTTTTCTTTTTTTTATATTCAAAATTAAATGGAATGGATATAGTGTAGTTGGTGTGGTGGGTATTTTCTGGATAAATGGTGTAGTATGGTATGATTGCTGAGGTGGCAGATGATGTGACAGAACAAAATGATGTGGTGTGGTGCCCATTACGAATAGCGTAAATATAAACAAGCAAAGTTTTCAACTCAGCATCTGGCAACCCATGGCACACTTCCCTATATAGAATCATCGTCATCTTTACCTTACCATTTTTCTATAAGTATATTGACACTACACATATTACTTCCTATACAATAATTTATATTTTTACATATTGTATGGTTTACTTTATTTCTTGTACAATGTGGTGTATGAGGAGTACTTTTTGTGATATAAATAGTACTTTTTGTGGTATGAGTATCAATTATCTTTTTGAGTAAATTATACGGATAGTCCCTGTGGTTTGACCTGAGTTTTGGATTTGGTCCCTAAGTTCTAGAAATTACACCGATGGTCATTAAGTATCGGACTTCGTATCGATTTTGGTCCCTAAGCCTAACAACCGTCAGAATTTGCTGTTAGATTTTCACAAATGACAATTTTACCCTTTATACTTTAACTCCATTTACATTTTTGACGATGGAATATAGCTTGCCAAAAGAAATAAGAAAAGAGCAAAAAATGTTCCCGTCGGCGATGACGTTGTGTTGAAGGTGAGGATGGGCCATATCGAATGAATTTGAAGGAAACGGAAGACGTTGTGTTGATATGATTTCGAGAATTGGGGGAATTCCACGTTCCAATGCAAAACTGAACTTGTGCTTCATGGTTATCTCTTGGGGCAAGAGAAACTGTAAGAATTCCTCGATCAAGTAAATCACCACCCCAACTAGCAACCTGAAAATTAAAAAAAAAAAGTTGAAGCTTTGAGCTTCAAAACAAGTTAATAAAAAAAGAACTTCAAGCTCCAAAAAGGTATTAAAAAAAACCTCACCCTGCAACCAGTATCAATGGCGGTACGAAAAGTGCCGTCTTTCATTCCGGGAATCAGATTTTGCATTAAATCCACGTAAGCACTAACACCGTTAGGAATGGTCGCCGGAGATATGTGATTGTCGCCGGAAATATGTGATGCTCGCCGCATATATGTGATTTCGAGAGCTTGATGTCGCTAACAATTTGATTTTAGGGGTTTTGAAAGTGATTTACAGATCAATAATTGTTTGCGTGTTTTTGTTCGATTTGTAATGTGGGTGTATTTTTGGTGGTTGTTGAATCAGAAGTATTAATGAGAGCTATGGATTTTGGATAAAGATGGTGAAGAGAAAAATGGTGATTCTGTGAGGGTTATTCGATCTCTGATGGTGAAGTATGAATTAATGATCTTGATTTTATGATTGGTGAAGTAAAGATGGTGATTTTGTGATGGTGAAGATGTGAAGTAAAGATGGTGATTTTTAAGATAGAGGGAGAGAGAAAAAATGGTGCAGAGAGAGGAAATAGAATTAATTAACAATAATAAATAAAACTTTAAAAGGGTATTTTAGGGATTTAATATAAGTTAACAGCTTTTTTAACAGACATCCACTTTAGGGACTAAAATCGATACGAAGTTCGATACTTAGTGATCATTGGTGTAATTTCTGGAACTTAGGGACTAAATCCAAAACTCGAGTTAAACCACATGGACTATCTCTGTAATTTACTCTATCTTTTTCTATGCCAGATTGCCATCCCTTTATTCACGCTTCAATTTCATAAAATTCCCACACAATCGTTATAATCGTTCCCCCCTTTTCAACCCTTTTTCTTCCGTTCTGCAAAAAAAAAAAAACCAAATCATCTTCCAAACACCAGCCAGGTTCCAGTCTCTTCAGATCTGTGGATTCCAATCAAATCCCAGTTCAAAAAGATCCAATATTTATGGTGTTCCGCACATGATTCCATGTGGGTTTTACGTTATTCTTCATATCAAGCTAAAACCCTAGCTCAGTATGCAATTTGAGCTCACTTCTGAAGTGGGTTTTCAATAATATATTGGTTTTTTCCTTCGCCGATATAAAAAGTTCGGAAATTTACTGAATAAAATGATACAATTATTGTTTTTACTTGTGTTTGTTGAGGCATTTGTGGCATTTCTTTTGATGGTGAAAATTGGGCCACTTAGAGAGTTAGTAATGAACGGTATAGATCAAGTGAAAATGAGAAAAGGTACTGTTTTGACAATTGCTGGAACAATGTCTGTGATTTTGTTTTCAAATTGGGTTAGTATTGTCAAAATTCAAACTAAAGGGGCTAAAATTGGTACAATGACACCTATGGATCAAGTTCTTTGGAGGACTCATTTACTTGAGGCTTCACTCATGGGTAAACATTACTATAACCACTAATTTGTTTTTTTTTTTCATTTATGTATGTTTTTAATTGTTTTACATAATTAGGGGTGTTTGGGTGTGGTGAAAACATATTATTGAAGTGGGATTTGTAAGTTTTTTGTTAGGGACTTAAACTTTACCAAAGTGTTACTACATTTAATAGATTGATTGTGTGAGTTAATATAATCAGTTTGAAAATGTACATACCCCCCCCCCCCCCCCCCCCCCCCAGAGTTGATTATCGTGTTTATTAGGAACAATTATATTTAAATATGTATTTTCACCGGTGATAAAATGATTACATGGCCATTATTTTCTACGTCGGAAATATTAAGAAAATATAAAATAAGGTTAATGCACCATGAAGTCACTATACTTTCTAAAAAAAGATCAGTTTGGTCATTGTATATTTCGAAAAAAATTCTTGAATAATCGTTGTAAACTGTTGTTAAACAGGTTATAGGTCACTCAATAATTAATACTTGTGTAGTACAATTAGGGGTGTTCACCTCGAACATAAAACAAGACTCGATATGTATATGATATCCATAGTCAAACTGGTATACTTTGACCTTGCAGGATTCTCACTATATCTCGGCTTCTTAATTGAACGTATGCACTACCATCTTCAAAAATTAATTAATTTAAGAAAAAATGGTTCATCTAAAAAAGAAGTCGAAAAACTCGAAGGGGAGAAATTGCAGCTAAAAGAAAATGAAGATAAAGCAAGTGAAGAAATTAAACGGCTGCAAAAAGAAATATCAGATCTATCAGAAAAATTAAAGAAAATTAAATTGGCATCAAAAGAAAAGGATAAAAAGATTGAAACTGCAGAAGCTCATGTTGCTTCCCTTCAAAAACAATCTGCTGATTTGCTTCTTGAGTATGATCGGCTTCTTGAAGATAATCAAACCCTTCAATCCCAAACAAAAAATTAAAGATTTTGAGGCTGGATTCTTGTAATCTTGTTTTCCCAGAATGATTCTTTGACTATTGGTGTTGACTTTTTCATGTTTGACTTGAGTTTAGATATTGTATTGTATCCATCCTATTAATTCGGATTCCCAATTTTTGTGTAGTTTTTGGAAAGTATGATCTTGTTGTATACAAACAACTGTATCAAGTATTGATCTTGAATCATTTCACATTTGTTACAAATTGAGTTTTGGTTTCTTTGGCGATGGTTTAATCATGGTTGTATAATTCTTGATTATAGTGATATTCTTTTTAATGTATTATTTACGGTATTGTAATGTTAGGGCATGTTCGGGTTATGGGACCCAGTTTTACGAGCTACACGGCCCGTGTTATCACATTTTAAAGTAAACGCTTAGTATTTATGTTGGTATTGTTATCAACTATATTATATTTACAAGTTTAGAATAATTAATGTATACTTTTGATAAAAGTGATTTTGAAAGAAGTCTATCTACATCCAGATAGAGGTATAATTGTCTACATATTATTTTTTCCATACCTCTCTCATTTGAAGGGATTGTATACCGTTAACATATAAAGTAACAATACGTAGGTAAAAAAAAGTCAACCTAAAGATACATAATCTCACCATCACATGGTTAGATTGATTTTTAGGCATACGAATTTGGTGTGCCAATCATTTCATTATTACATTGGTTTTCAATATCTCCTTAAAAAAATCCACAGAACGTATCAATTTGATCCAAACCGCACTACACACCATGTTTCATCATTTATCAACAAAAAAAAATCCTTGGAAGATAACGGAAATGCATAAGAAAGATGACACAACTGAATTGTTAAACCACACATAATATAAAAACTAGGAATAGGAAGATAATGTTAACCATTACTACATCATCATAAGTAAAACCTTCATCCACTAACTACTTGAGTAACTAACACAAGTAATTTCTATTCAGGTTTATTTCATAAAAACCAACCTAACACCAACTACTTAGTACACCCCACCTCCAGTTTGGTGCAGCATTGCATCAATTTCATCTCCTTCCTCCATCTCAAGCTGTTGCCATAATACACAAAAAAATCAAAAAAATAAAATAAAAATTTATTAATCTCAATAACAAAAAATGTCAATTCTGTTAATTTACACTTGCTTCTACACAATTAGAAACTTTTTTCCTTCTAAAACTGTCAAAAATTACAAAACGTGGCAGTTTTGACTTTTGAGTTTTGACTCACTTATCAATGGGTAGATTAGGGTTATGTTTTCAAATTCAAAGCTGAAAATGGCTGCATTTAACTATATGTATTAAACAATATTTAAATAGTTTATATAATTAAAGAAATTACCTCATCAGGGGTCTGCTCAGGTCGAAGACGCCTGCCATCAAACAGAAAAGCAATAGCATTCATCTCAACAGATTGCCTATCACAATAGGCATTCATTAGCTTCTTGAGCTGGGTACTGCGTTTGATCCTGAAGAACACTTCATTTCCATCCTACAATACAGAAACAGAATGAAATTAACTGTTCATAAATGGATACAATTTGTAATAAATAAATGTTTACATTAGTAACGTGTTACATATCGTGAATTCAAAAAGAATACAGCAAAGAATTAGAAATCAAAACTGATATATCCAAATGATGTAGATTAATAAATCAAAACAGCCAGCAGATTATTCTACTAAAGTGATTAGGGCACCTATAAAACCAAAATTATAAACAGAAACTGATATTCAGAATAAACAACGAATACCTGAATCAATAATAAAATAAGTTTAACCTTGAATAGCATCAGATAAGCATGCAGCACTTTCTACATTGAAAACCTTTTTAACCTAAAATCACACCTACTATTCATCTACTTCAACTGTACTGTACAACATGCATAACAATTTCGCACAATAAAAACATCACGCTCATACAAACAATAACACCTTAATTTATCAACAAACACGCTCTTACGAACAATATAACCCTAATTATCAACAAACTAACCAGCTACAAAATCCACCAAATCGCCGAAACGCCACATAGATACGCAATTAAAAACATTAAATGAAAGCGTTATTACTTCAAAGTAGCAAAAAAACGAAACGCACAAACGAACTGCACAATCAATTACAAAAAGGTGCACAAAAAAGAAGAGATCTGTTTGTATCAATACCTGACCCTTAACCTTGAGATTGATGTGTGCAGACTGATCCATAGGCTTCTTCTCGTCCTCTTGAGCAAGTCCACTTTCTCCTCCGGTGGCCGACATTGTTATCGAATTCTAGGGTTTACGCTGAGTTATCGCTTTTGGCTGTGAAAGGGGTTGGTTCTGTGGAGATCGAAAAGTGGAGTTAAGGCGGTTTATAAGGGTTTTCAAAAAACTATATTTAAATGTGATTTGAGTTCCGTATAACACGAGGGAATTTTCAATTTTGACTTTTGGTGTGGTGTGGTGTGTGTATGAGAAGATAACGTGAAGGGCCCGCAACATATTAGTGGGTTGTTTTAATTCGATAATAAAATATGTTATCTATAATGTTTATGTGTTCCTCGTAAGATTATTATTAGCACCCCCCTATGTCACCTAGCGTAGCAGAGCCCGACGTGTTCCACCCCTTACGCGGTCATTCCTCCGACGACCTGACCCAAATTTGATCGCCTCTTAGGTGAGTTTGGTCGTTCAAAAGAAAGTTATATGGCAGTAAGGTTACAAAATATTTCAAAACTCTCTTAAATAATCCAATTTTTATACTTGATGTTGTTTTATATTAAAAAATGAAACATATATGTTCAAATATATTTTTTTATGAGCAAAAACACTCACTTAAGGGCGCAGAGGTTTATCCCGTGCCAACTATGAACTACCTGCAAAGCGGGTGATCACACTGATATTAATCATCTAGCAAAATAAATCAGAATTCAGGTTACCCAAGAAAAGCACGTATCATGTAATAAAAAAGGCATATATCAAATAAGTTTTAATACTTTATTTTGATCATAGAGCAGCGACGATTATCATTTTGGGCATCAGGGACGAAATTAGAAGTCTTCACCAGCATTAGCACTCTTACGGGATAAAAAAAAGCGGGGTCCAAGGGGCAGCTCCCCTGGCGAGATCCGCTACCCAGTCATCTAGCGTGGTCGAATAGGGACGCCCTCATGAGGCTTGAGGCAGTGTCACAAAACAAAAACTAATTTAACATAAGTGACTCTATTACGGAAACACCATATTTAATTATATACACTCACAAGTCTCAAAAAACTACTTTCAAAAACCTACAAAACGACTACTAAAAAAATCCTACAATACACGTACTTTTGTTTAGATTGCTAGCCTTTGGCTTTGGATAACTAGCTAATACTGTTTTTTTTAATCGATTGGGCTAGTGGGTAATCTGTCAGTCCCATAATAGCACCAAAACATTAAATTCTAACTAAAAAAAAAATTAGCAAACAAATATTGAGTGGTGGCCGGGGTTACCCCGTGCCCCATATCAAATTCGCCTATGTTGGTCATCCTTTCATTAAGCACTCATTGTCATTGATGTTTTCACCACAACTTTTATATCATATATAATATTGTATATATTTTATACCTAACTGTACAACTATATTAAGCAATGATTGTGGTGAATACAATAAAAAGTAGGGTTTTGCTAATGACCAGCCCTTAGGGTTGTCAATAAGCGCATTAAAACTTGTAAATTAATCAACAACCACCTCCTGCATTTTAGGTATCACTCATCCAGTAATAAAAGTACACCATTTTAATGCATGTTATTGACAGCCCTGTCATTAGCAAAACCCTAAAAAGTATAGTGTAAAAATCATCTGTATTTGGTTACCATGGGCGTCCCCGATATGCTGAAGGCCCTGTAAATAGCCGAAAGTGAGCCCCCTAAATAGAATATATATTTAAAACTTAGACTTTTTGTTTTTTTTTTCGATTAAATTATTAAGCTGACTTAAAATTTTAAGAGTATATATACAGAATACGTATATAAAAAATGGGCCCCTTTTAAAACTTGGGTTATGTGCGGCTGCACCTCATGCACCACCTCAAAAACACCCTTGTCGATTTTATGCACGAACATGTTGCAAGTCAACTATTTTACAAAATTTCTTAATATTCAAACTTAATTTAAACTTCTAATTGATAAACCTCATAAAAGTCTGAGTGTAGGAAACTTCATTAGCCTATGAGAGGAACCTTTTTTATAACTTATTGAGTTTATTCATCTACTTGTACTAGCTTTGATATATCTGAATTTGACCTGAATCCAATCAAATAAAATGAAGCTTAGCAAGCATACAATTTAATTATCAGTAATTAATTTTTTGGAACAAGTGAATTGGTCTTTGGTCTACTCTACATTCCCATCATCTCTACTATATATAAAGCATTTAGGACATTTCTATAATTAGAAGAGTGAAAATTCAGCCAAATACTTTCTGTTTTTGGAATTTACCATATTGGCTAAAAAAATTGATTCAGCCAGAGAATCAACCTGCAGCTTAGATGCAAAGACACAAACCAAGTGTGCTGGACGGCAAGTGTGTTGTTAAACCTAAACTAAACTCTGTTAAATGGCAAATCATACACCTCTTGACAATTACACGGGATACGACCCACCAAAATAATTCATTACTCTTGTAATCTCATCCATCCGCCTGCACGCTTCATGCCTTCATCCGGTAGTTGGAATCCCACCCACCATTGCAAAGCTAGAACCGAGGAGCCTCAAAGAAAGTAGTCGATTGCTATTCTCGGTTCCTTCCTTCAAATACTGATAAGGTTGTGGGATTAGTTTAGTTTTTCAGTTATTCTTCCTCCGCCTCAATTTTTTTATGTGGACAGTTTTTTCTCAGATTTGATTTTTTGATTTCTATATATATTAATACTTCCAATTAGCTGCCTATAATATTTCGTTGTTGCAGACATTGTATTCGACGGTCGTTTTTCTTCTCCGGTCAGTGTGATACATGTTTCTATTCTCCTTCCTTTTGTATTTGTTTCCTAGTTCTCATTCTCAGCTTAATTGCTTGGATTTGTTTGAATTTGTTCATGTAAAGTGTAAACAACTCTCGAGATATGGAAGCATGTGGTTGGGATGATCATTTCTGGGACTCTCAAGATACGGTGCTTTAGTTGCTGCGGATTTATGGCCTTGTGGTTTAAAGCATTCTTGGTGTTTGTTAAAATGCCTGAGTGAAAAAATAATATAGAAATGTTTAATATTAGTTTTTTTTATTGTATTGATTTGAGTTTATTGTGTTGTAGAAGCACATGCATCTCATTTGTATACTTATTAAGATGGCGATATGTGATCAAAGAAAACTATAGCTGAAGAATGGGATACAAATTGGTTTAGAGGTTTTGCAGCTAAATTAACAGATATGCATGATTTTAAAAGTTCCAATTACTACCACGGGAAAATGCAGCATACTTGTATGGAATCATTGTCATTGCGGAACTTCTATAATTGACTTGTTATTTAACAAGTTTGAGCATACCGCTGGTCTTTATAATAGTGCTTTTAGAGATAGTTATGAATCATCTAAGTTGTAACACCGAATTTGAGCATTGCAGTGAGTAGACTCTTTTTTTTTATTATTCTTAAGAATTAAGATTAAGCTAAAAGGGAACTTTTCTATAACTATGGTGTTTGACTTTTACTGTCTAAAAGAGTCAATCGGGTCCAAAGTTGTCTGAATTGTAATTTCAAATGGATGATATCGCTCAAATTAAAAACGTTGGATTATCATTGTTTTTTTTATAAAAAAAATTCACATTCGGGTAACTCAAACCATTTCGACCCATAAATAAATTTGACAATACTTTTGGCTCTTAATGCAGGTCTTGTGTTATGTTAGACAAATAGCCCAAAAGTTGTATATGGACTTGGAAGATAGCGGCGTACTTTACGTTAAAAATTAAGCATGTAATTCTTTGGTAGAGTCATTTGGCAGAGTAGGTAACTGAGTATAATGTGGGGCATTTCTGGTTTATGAATCTTTGGTAAGTCGGGTAAATTAATCAAGAAGGTTTCTTGCTTCTGCTTTAAGGTTGCTGGTTCTCATTGACGTGTGTGTGATGATCAACAATAGTATGACATATGCAGGGTACTTGTGAGGCAACATTGTGATGAAAATGAATGTTGTAGGGAAGTTTTGATGATAAACCTATGAATTAATTGCTTTCTTTTATATATGAATTAAATTAAATTGCTAAATACCATATGTTATCAGTTTTATCTTTAAAAGTCAAATTTAACGTTGGTATAAAGAATTGCTTCTTTTGTTAAAAGTAATAGTTTCAATCATGTATCATCTGGACCATCCTCTTGACTTGGGTAGACTTATGTTGACCGAATGACCGGTCACCACTAGCAACCATCGCTACCTCCACTAGCACAAACCAATTTGTTACTGCAAAATATAGTCACAGGGTACCCGCCGCCGCATTGCGCGGGTACCCTGCTAGTTTAACCTAATGTGATAAATGTTACCAGCAATGATAAAAGTATACACCAACCCAAAATTGATCAACTGACACTCCTTATATAAACTGCAAAACTGAAGCAGTTAATTAGCTGCAACTGTTACTACAACAAAATTCAAAACTGAAGAATCTGATTTTAAATAAAATAAAATAAAATAAAAATAAATAAATAATACAACAGTGATATTTTTAATGCAGTTCAACGCTTCATCTTGCTTGAAGACTTGAACCCGATCTTGCGTTTCTTGTGTGTTTCCGTTTCAACACTCTCTTTTAGTTTCTCCAAAGCTGAGTCAGCATAAATAAATAAATAAATAAATAAATAAATAAATAAATAAATAAATAAATAAATAAATAACAGATCTAAAATTGCAAATATTTATACCAAAAAAGTCAAAGGTTAAAAGTCAAAACAGCAGCTAATTATATCTCCTGCTTCAAAGTTATTTTAAAAAGACTAGGCAACAACTGTTAAAAAAGTCAACCTTTTTGTCATTCAGAATAATCAATTAATCATATATGAATAAAACAATCTTATCTTATATAATCATACGTGAATAAAATTCAATGGACTACAGATTTACAAAAAATTAAAAATTAAATAATTAATTATTTTTACCAGCATCATAGGTCGATCGAAGGGACTCTATTGAATCCAATGAAACCGTATGAACAGGACAAGAATCCATATCAGCTTTTTTTAAAAGCTTTTTAAACTGCTTTACCTGAAAAAGACATACAAAATACAAAAACCATCTAAAAAGCAACAAACGAAAACATTTTTATAAATTAAAGAGTAAATTACGCGGATGGTCCTTTAAGTTTATAGCAAATTTCACCAATGGTCCTTTAGTTTTAAAAATTACACTGATGGTCCTTAATTCTGAAAGGTTTTTCACCGATGGTCCTTTACACTAACTGACGTTAATTTATTCTGTTAACTCACCCCATGGCAATGCACGTGAGGGTAAAAAAGTCATTTTCAATTTCTTTTCATTCTTAAATTAATTTTTTTTATCTTAAATAAAAGTTTTTAGTTTAAGAATAAAAAGAAATGAAAAATGACTTTTTTACCCTCGTGTGCATTGCACATGGGGTAAGTTAACAGAAAAAATTAATGTCGGTTAGTGTAAAGGACCATCGGTGAAAAACCTTTCAGAATTAAGGACCACCAGTGTAATTTTTGAAACTAAAGGACCATTGGTGAAACTTGCTATGAACTTAAAGGACCATCCGTGTAATTTACTCTAAATTAAAAAGAAAAACAGTATAAAAAATAAGTGAATATGTAATATGTTATTAAAATGGTAAAAATACCTCATCTTCATGTAACAAAGTGAAACAACGACCATAATTTCCTGCTCTTGCGGTACGTCCCGCGCGATGAATATAAGTTTTAATATAAGGAGGTTTATCATAATTAATTACATTTCTAACCCCTTCAACATCCATGCCACGTGTCATCGCGTCAGAAGAAACAACAACTTGTATTCCACCTTCCCGAAATGCCCTCAAAGTCTTGCTATAAAACCAAATTTCAAACAAGTCAAATCAGGTCAAAGTCAACCGTTGAGTAGTTTAAATGCATAAAACTCCTAAATCGTTTTATGCTAAAAATAAGATTAATATTGTAATTATGGTTCTTGCTATCATATTTATTATAACTGATAACATTAAGATTAACTAATAAATTAAATTTATTTTTTTTGCGTAAACGTTCTTCAGATTTATCAGTACGTGATATACGTATTTTCACAATATTCAAAATCAAGAGATTGATTATATGAATAATGTCGTGCTCACTAGAATTTTTTTTTTTTTTAGTTTTGATTTTGTATTTAATAATTTATTTTGACTTGCATTTATTGAGGGTTTTTTTTGTAATGGAAGGTGTAGGGGTACATTGGTAATTTCAAATCTTGAAATTTTAGGAGACTAAGAAACATGAATAAATGGTTTATATGTACTTATAGATATAGATATTGTAATAGTATGGTTTTTTGTTAAAATATATAAATAAATTATCTGACCTTCTAACAGTTTGATGTTGATGACCAGAATATTCCTTAATCTTGATTCCCAAATCTCCAAAAAATTTAAGTAAAGTGCATAATCTGTGAGTTGACTCAACTGATGATGTGAAAACAATGCTTTTTTCACCTTTTAAACTTTGCAATAATGCAACCAGATACAGAGGCTTCAGCTTTGCTTCACAAACCTACAAAACATTAATTAAATATTGATTATCCGCATTTTCATTGTTAATAAAACTATTAAGAAATATCAATCATTAAATCATATACAATAACTAATAAAAAAAATTATTATCGAATAATTTCTAAAAATATTTTACCAATTTATATGAATCCATATGTTCTGGAAGTTGATATCTTATCTTTCCAGTTGTCAAGAACAATGGATGGTGTAGATCAAGTTGAGCAAGCTTGCTTGGATCTTGAGTTAATGTAGCAGATAAAACCATCTTCACAAGCCTAGGATATGGTTTACTCTTAAATCCCCTTTCTACACCACTGCAAAAATTTACTTAAATTAAAGCACAATTTAATAAATAAATAAAAAACTATAAATTAATCCATTAAAGAAAATTGGTACTTACACTCTCCTTATAGTTTTTAAAGAACCAAATGTAGAAGGAAATGGTGTATATAAAGAAAATAAACCATTAGCATTAGAGGTGGTACATTGAAGAACTGTAGGAAGCCATGATTGATATGATTCTCTGAGTAATCGATCGGTTTCATCAATTACCTGAATTACAAAATTATCAGCATAAATCAAACAAAAATTATATAAAAATTCAATTTAAGACTTACAAGAAATCGAAGATGCTCGAGTGTAAAACCTTTGGTGTTGTTAATATGATCCATTAGTCTTCCAGGTGTTGCAACTAATATATCTACATTACTTTGCAACTCAAGTGAATGATATTCAGGATCATAACAGATGCCTGCTTCCAGTTTTGGTCTCTCAATGAGCATTGAAATTTCATCAGCTATTGAAGATTGACCAACTGCCAAACCAACAGATAACCCTACTGCAGTTGCAATTGTGGCAAAAACATCCCTAACCTAAGAAGCACATTGCAATAATTAAATAAACCGCATTCATGTAACTGTATAACTGATTCAGTTGCAAAAACAAATTCTGTTGATACTTACTTGTAAAGCTAGATCACGAGTTGGTAAAACAATTAAGGCTCGAAGACATTTGACAGCACGAGTTGAAAGTGTTTGTACAATTGGTAGTGCATAAGCTAGGGTTTTACCACTTCCGGTAGGTGAATTTACACAAATGTCCCTGTCAAATGAACCAGGTCCAATTGTCTCTTGCCAAACTGCAACTTGCACAGGAAAAAGTGAATCAATTCCGTTACTGCACAGAGCAGCTTCCAACCTAAATTCGATTTTCAAACAAGCACGAGTAAGAAACAAGCTCAGATAAATCAACGTGTTTAGCTTTAATCTAACTACGGAAGCTAAAACAAACACAAATTCTGATACGATTATCCAATTAACAAACCAAACACGACGTTTTTTGAAACTGGAGACTTAAAATGCTCTAATTACATGACGGCAAGGGGATAATACATGATATATATTCGATTAATAAGCATCTGATACGGTGTAAACAAAAGCGTAATGGAAACGAGATTCAGATAGATATGCAGTACCTTGGATGGAGAAATGGAAGCTGATTAAGAGGACACTTGTTAAACGAACTAACATCAACAGGACTTCGCATCCATGGCAGCACCGCTATTTTCTTTCTAGAAATCTTCTGGTCTTTTGCTTCTTCCTCCATTGTTACAGAGAAACAGAAGCGGCTTTGGTGTATTTGTTCGTGATTTTGCAGTTTTGAAAGAACAGAAAATATAGGGCTCAGAAAGCAAACATAACCGAGCTTAACTTTAATTGGGCTATGATTTGGTTAGCCCAAGTTTGGCAATTTAATTACGAAATGATTTTATTTAAATAACTATGTATTTACTTTTAAAAAGTAAAATAATATAAGTACAATGCTTAGTTTAGTTTAGCATGTAGCTTTACTAAATCACTCTTCAAATACATACTCAAAATTTTTAAGCTAATGGTACTTATAATATGTAGTATAAAAATATCAAATTCATGAAATAGGAGTATATTTTTTAATTTTCCATACATTACAACTTACTTATTCTTGATGAAACGTATAAATTTACTTTTGTGGAGTATTAAAATATGCAGTAATTTTTACCACATTTAGTATTATTAGATAATTTTACAATTTTTCAACTCCCTCTATATCTACTTTGTCAAACAAAATTAACTTTTCACCTTTAAGCTCTTCAAAAAAATCCACTTATAGCTAAAAGTTACAAATATTAGCCAATTTCACCCAAGCTGCATTTAAAAAACTATAGTTTGACTTACACAAGTCTAAATATAAATTTTTTTTTAATGGCAAATAAAATTCCACTAAAAAACTAGCAAGAAGCTAAAAACTGAAAGAAACACAAACCAAAGCATCGAACGCTCGAAAACTATTAAACTACCACCTCCTACAAACAACCAACGCCAAAATAACTCCAAAGCCAAACCAAAGCCTTAAAAAAACACCACGAAATCCAAATGACACCAAACGAACCTAACTAGACCTCGGAACTTCACTTCAATAAAATATTATAATCTATAGAAGACAATTTAAACGCCTTTGGATCTTGTAATGTCACACTCATAACCAAAATCAAGATCGTCTTCATCCGAATAATCAATTGCTTCTGTTATTGCAACTCGTCGACACTACTTAAAATATTCATGACATCAAATTTGTTTCAACTCCTTTCTTTAAGTGCAATAAGAAAAGTTATATCTCTTTCCTTTTCGCGCTTCTAAATCTAATAAACGATCCCATACGTTCAATTTCAAATCCACCCTCAACATTAGCTATATTAATGCTAAAATTGAAAGTTCCTTTTGAAAATGGATTTATATTGTTGCATTATTTGAAATGCAAAAAACTCAATAATTTACCTAAAAGATTAAATAAAAAAATTAGTTGTTGAATTAAATGAAAATAATAAATGGTGGAGGAAGGGGTAGTTAAGTAATTAACCATAAATAGAGTTCCAAATTCCAAGTAGATGAAATGAAACCAGAGTCATAAATAGGCTCTCCTCGTTACTCTGAAAAGACAACAACTTTGATTTCTTCTCTTTCATCGATTTCCGACCACCGGCACCGGCACTAGCGCCGCCGTAGATTCCCATGTTTCAGAGGCTACCACCCACCAAACCAACATACACTACACCTTCAAACACACACACACACACACATACACCCGCCCATCCATTATACACACAGAATGGGATTCTTCTCCTTCCTCGGAAGGCTCCTATTTGCCTCTCTCTTCATTCTCTAAGCTTGGCAAATGTACGTAAATTCGTTACTAGATCTACATCTCTGTTGGATCCCAACAACACAACCGTATTGCGTTATGACCGAGTAACGAAGATACGATAAGTAAGTAACAACAAGATTTCAATGATTAAGAGTTTTATTAAAAACAGCTTAATACAATACAGAGTTTGCGGAAATAGATAGCACACACTACCTAAAACTCTATACTTGAGTTGACACTTTAGACCGCTCAAACTAGAAGAGTATACACTGAGAGTTATATCAGCTGATACTAACAGCTGATATTAATGCCTTAGTAATAACTATGGAGGAGTTAATACTTAGACAATAACTAACTCTCAGAGAATGTTCTTGTGCTTATGATTTCTATCGGTATTCTAAAGGTGTTATGAATGCAAGCATTTACGTCTGTATTTATAGCCCAAGATCCATGTTCCTTAGTCCACAAGTTTGACGACGTGTAAACATATTATCCGTCGATGTAGACTTGCCATGGATCATTAAATGCTATTGCACAAGTTATTGTCCCGAGTGTACTTAGTGTCCACTTCTTCCGGTACCTTTTCTGACGCACAGTGAAAGGTGTACTACATAAGTACAGAAGTTGTTGACTTTCTCTTTACATACTTGAGGGACAAACGATGAAGTTGTACTGACATTATCTTCTATTCTAAAATAGAAGATCTTCATCGTTTTCTTCTTCTTTGAGCGGGAAAGGGAAATGTTCAAGGTGTCAATGAACATTTCCTTTAAGTCTTCATCTGCAGCAGGAACTATCAGCTGATTCCACAATCAGCTGAATAGTCTTCTTCTTGTCTTTGTCCTTTGGTCATAGACTTCGAATGAACTCTCGTTAATAGCTGCTGATTTGACTTGTATCCTAAAGCTAAGTACGTACTCAGCTGAAGGTTTATTGTATATACTTGCTTCAGCTGAGATACATACTTCAGCTGTTGTTTATTCTTCTTGGCTATCGAGCATCAAATCTTATTTACTTAGTCTTGGGACTAACAATCTCCCCCTATTTGATGCAGTCGAATAGCCGTATAAGTGTAACCCTGTAATGATTCAGCTGAAAGAAGTCAGCTGAATACTTATGTACTTTGACCCTTAGGGTTCTTTTGTATATGTTTATCTTTTTACAATTTTTACAAGTATATTACAAAGTTTTGATTTTCTATTGATAATGAAATTTAAATACAAGGAAAATCAAAAAAAATAATGCCTTGGATATAGCATATCCAACGACATTGCGATACAGTGAGCGGAAGGCTGAGTCTATTAGGTTCTTCATTTCTCTTCCCTCTTCAGTAGAGGAACTCAGCAGCTTGTGATAGGTCATGAGTTGATCCACATCACACATTTCCAACTCATCTGCCCGCTGGAAGCATTGCACCTTCTTCTCCAGATAGCAAAAGCCGTGAATTGGTTCTTTCACGATCAGCCCAGGGACAAAGTTAACTCCCGTGGGAACGGCTTTTGTGATATTGGGTTTTGGTCGTTTAGCAAATATGATTGACGACCCAATATCCAGTGGTCTGGAGTCAGCAAGAGGCTCAAGGAGAACGGACTTACGTTTCTCCCCTCTCGCTGAGGAGCTTTCACCAGCAGTCTTTCTGACAACAGCAGCTTGAGATTAATACAATTCAGGAGGTATGCGATATACCAATTCAGGAGCATGTTTCCTGATTTCATCGCATAGAGTCTTGAAGGAGTAGATTGCAAATTGAATCTCATTTACCAGTTCTGTTATAATCTGCGATGGTTTCGCAGTTCTGGCAGCTGCTTCAGCCTCTTTCCATTCATCGTAGTTGAGAATGAGGCTGATCTTGTTCAGAGAGAACTTTTCATGGAGCACTGCACTCCCAGCCCTTGTTATTATAATTTCATCAGGGCAGCTGGGATCGAATTTGGGGGCCCTTACGCTGGTGATCTTTGCTTCCTGCCTACGCTGATTAAGAACTTTGTTGAACAACCTAATGTTCTCAGCTCTTTGAGTTTCAGCTCTTCGATGCAGCTCTTCATGAGTTTTTCTTTGAAGGGCTAAGGTTGTATCGAGATCAGCAGCGGATCCAACTTCATTTAAAATGAGGTTTTCAACCACAGCAGATGTAGGCTCCCCCTCAGCAGGATGAGGAATCTCCTGTGAAATAGGCTGAGGGTTTTGGATTTGCGGGGCTTGGACTTTTGGGACCTCAACTGATTCAAAAGAATCAACGATTTTAGTAAAACCAGTTGAGGTTTCAGCTTCTTCTTCTAATGTTCCAGCAGAGGTGATAGGTGGATTTCTTAAGTTGTCACCTGCTGGAACGTCTTCAGTATTGGCTCCAACAGCAGAGGTGATTATGAGTTGTGAACTTTCTCGTTCACCATGTTGTTCACCTGCTGAAGTGGCCTCTTTCTCCCCCTCAGAGAGTGCCCGAAGAAGAGGGGTACTCTCTGGTGCTGAAGCAGGACGAGCAGCAGCGGCACCCTCATTAAGCTTGGCAAGAATGAGGTCGAGGGTGCCTTGGAGACCAGCGACTTGAGAAGTCAGCGAGCTGACTTCAGTCTCCATTTTGTCCAACCTTGTGGACACAGCAAAAGCAGACCCCTCAATAGCCGTAGAAAGGTGACTATGAGCAGTGGTCAGTTGATTGACAGCTGTAAGAAGAGGAGACACCTTGGAAGTCAAGGTATCCATCTATCGATCAAATTTAGCTTCTGTGGCTCGAGCTTCGGAGAGAAGCTTGTCTTTTTCGACACTGGCAGATTCGCGAATGGAGTTCACCTCTTGCTGAAGATATTCTTTGAGGGAGGTGAACCCTTTGGAGGTGCCTTGAATCTGCTCAGTAAGAAGAGCCAGCTGAGGAGTCTGAGTGTGAACCTCAGTGTGCAGAGAAGTTATGCTGGAAGAGATCAGCAGTAGCAGCAAACTTCTTTGGAACATCCATGCGAAGGGTGTCCATCTGCTTACTCAGCTTGGCCATCCCAGGTCGAATCTGGGATGTAACAACACTAGACATCAGAGCAGCAGCGGCTCTGATGGGAATGCTTCCTCCAGCTTTGCTGGATTCATCATGGGACACTTGGACGCTTTTGGGGAGGGGGTCCGGCATATCTCCAGCTTGAGGGGTAACCTCAGCTGTGGAAGAAGGTGTTCCCGAGGTAGGAATAAGAGTTCCTATGGGTTCCTCAGAAACTATGGGGGGTGAGATGGGTCTAGGGATGGCAATGGATCGGATGTGGATCGGATGATGCCATATCCACATCCATATCCATTTAAATTTACCTCATCCATATCCATATCCATATCCATTTAAAATCATTTCATCCATCCATATCCATATCCATTGGATTAGAGCGGGTAAATGGACATCCGTTGGATTTCGGAAGAAAAAAAACTCCTAAAGAAAGTACGATAGTTTTATATATGATTTACGATTTTTATTGCATATTTACATAGTTTCTTCCAAAAGAAGAGTCAAACGGAAACATAACTATGATAATCACACAAAAATCTCAAAAGTAACGAGTCATGCTTGTGATTTATAATTACATGCTTGTGATTTATGGGTTGTTGCATTGAAAATCACACAAAAATCTCAAAAGTAACGAGTCATATAATGATCGTCGCCTTCATACTAAGAACAGAATAAGAAACGATAAAATGATTAGTTCCTAAGAAATTCAAGTATGGGAAATGATAATAAATAATTGCCTCATCAGTCAACCTACTATTGAAAACATATATTTATAGTTATATAAAATTATAATATATATTTAATTTCGGGTTAAGTGGATTCATCCATGGATTGAAAATCATCATCCATATCCGCTCCAATAAACATCCACATCCGCTCCACATCCGATATTCACCCATTTAACTTCATCCATATCCACTACGAGTGGAGCGGATCGGGTGGATGTTCATCGGATCGGATGTTAGTTGCCATCCCTAGATGGGTCCAACTGAAACTTCTGGGGTTAAAGAGAAGTGCCTACTTCAGTTGTCAAAACAGTTTGAAGCCCAGATTCATGCATCACTTCATCATCTGAAAATATGTACTTCTGAATGGGGATATCAGCAGAATCAAACATCATATGAAATGCTGTTTGAGAATCTGGTGCTTCGGTCTCAACAGCCGGTGAAACTGTTATGGAGACTGGAGGAAGAATTCCTCTGGGTGGTGGGTCAGCTGCCTCACAGCTCGGTTGGCGAATACGTTCGCGATCACTGGCAGCTTGGGTAGTTGCCTCAGTAACAACTTGGTCTAAAGTTGTCTCTTCATTGGCGGTGGTGGTTTCCTTGATCACCTGCTGGTTTAAGCCGGTGACGTTGTGGGAAACAGAAAGAACAACTTCAAGATTGACTTGGTTTCCAGTCAATCTATCATCAGCTGATGACTCGGGGAGTGATGAAGAAGTTGGGGGTGGTGTGTGTGAAGCTGACACTCGGGTGGCTTGGGTTGAGCCGAAAACTTCACCAGCAGTCTGTTGAGAGACTGAGGTTGCTTGTGGAGTTTTTTCCCTTGTTACAACGATAGATAATGAATCGGTCGAGGAGCTACGCAGAAGGTTGGAGCTGGCACTAACTCCTAAAGAACAAAATTGCCGTTTTGAAGTCTGCTGACTTGTTGAGAAATCAGCATAGAGAGAGTGGATGAAAGGGAAGGAAGATGAAACAGCCGAGAGTGTTTGATTAGGAACTCCGAATATTGGTGGAGTTCCTTGATAAACACTGCCAATCTGAAAATGAGAAGAACAAAGATCAGAAGCTGATGAAACCTCTGATCGTAAGTGATCTTTTCTAGGACCCCGACTGAGTCCAGATGCTGAATCTTTTTCAAGTTCAGCATCTGCAATCATCTTCTCTGCTTCAATAGAAGCAGTTCTTCTTACCTCCAGCAGAGGAGTAACAGGGGTGCTGGTGGCAGAAGAAGATGATAAAAAGAATGAAGAAGAAGGAGCTAGGGCGATTAGAGGGTCGCTTAACTCGCTTCTTCCCACCAGAGGAGAGTCATCTGCATCAGCAGAATCCTCATTCTCAAGGATTGAGGTGGTGGTTTTCCCATCAGCAGCTGGGGATGGACGCCCAGTTGAGGGAAAATGCTTCAGAAGAGAAAAGGACTTACCTTCTTGGAGGGCAGATTTCTTCGATGTTGCGCCCTTCTTTCGATCCCTTTTGGATCTGACTCGATCATGTATGATCTTCAGCATGTACGAGGTGCGAGGAAATTCTCTTTCATCTTCCTTCCTTTGGAAGATGATGCTAGCGATGGAACGAACCATCACAGAATCCACTGGAAGGTCTTCATAACTGATCTCCAGCTTTTCAACCATCACATGTGCGATGCACAATGTGAAAAAGCGAAGATAGGAAATGTGATTTCCCTTGCTTTTCAGCTTCGTCTTGACCTCCTCGTACACCAGTTTCCCGTAGTCGACCCGCTGACCAGTGACTAGGGCTTCAGTAAAGACTTGCATGCTGGAGTTGCACTGGTTGAGAGACCCGGAATTGCCTCCAATACCCTGAATGATGTGGGTAAAGAAATAGGCCCAGGGTCTCGACAGCTGAGACTTCTTGAAGATTGACACTCTGTCTTCTTCATTTTCTAATCTGTATCCAGTGATACGGATTAGACTCGCTTTAGCTTCATCAGCAGATTTAGTCTGCTGATATTCTTCACCATGTTGCAGATAATTGAATCCGCAGGCAACTCAGAAATCATCAAGAGAAATGGTGATTTGATGATCTCCAACCTGCGCAGTAATGTCGTCTCTAGGAACGGAGGCGGACATCCAGAAATCACGCAAGAGCTCAATGATACTCTTGGTGACTCTGGTAAAGGCACCACGGATGGGGCAGTGACGCACAAATGTCACAACTGGTCGATAAATATCGACAAGATCATCCGGTGGGGAAAAGTTGCCTACTAGATTTGAGTTCTGATAGAACTCAATAGCAGCCCTTGTAAGAGAAACATTTGGGGATTTCTTCGACATTTTGAGGAGAGAGGGAAGAAAGATAAAGGTTTAGAAATAGAGGGTTTTTGGAGAAAGAATTGTGGGAGTGATGATGAGGAGTGGAGAATGGATGGGTATTTATAAGGATTTATGGGTCGGTTTGGGTAAAGATTTAAATTTGAACCGGGTCATAAATGGATAGTTATAAACCAACTAGAGACACGTTGGTTATCGTGCAAAGGAGGTTGGATGTGACAGTGTGAGGTAGTGGAGCGGTTTCTGTGTCAGGGTAGTGGAGCCGTTTCTGTGTCAGGGTGTCTTGTCCCTCATAAATGCCAAATATTTTCACTTGAGTGGAAATATTTGCCACAGAGAACGTGTGAATAGGGTTGAAAGATGCCTTTTTATGGGAGAACCAAACGTTTTAACTTATAAAACATGATAAGTTATCATTTAAGAGATTTTATTCGGCTGACTGATAAATTTAAAAGGTTTTAGTCAGCTGAATGTACTAAGTAACAAGGTGAATCTTATCAGCTGCTGATAGTACTTCAGCAGTTGATTCAAGCATTCAACATACCTAACTCGCTGATCAAAAATTTGAATCGTTTTTCATCTAAAGGCTTAGTGAATAGATCAGCCAGCTGAAGGTCAGTTGAAATGAAGTGGAGTTCCACATCACCTTGTTCAATGTGATCTCTAATAAAATGATACCTTATGTCGATATGTTTGGTTCTAGAATGAAGAACTGGATTGTTATTGATTGCAATAGCACTCGTGTTATCGCAATAGATAGGAACTTTGCAGAAGTTCATATCAAAATCAATAAGCTGATTCTTCATCCAAAGGACTTGAGCACAACAGCTTCCAGCAGCAACATATTCTGCTTCAGCTGTGGAGGTAGAAACAGTGCTTTGTTTCTTGCTTGTCCAGCTGACTAGCTTTCCACCAAGCAACTGACATCCTCCAGTGGTGCTCTTTCTATCCATTTTGCAACCTGCAAAGTCTGAATCTGAATAGCCAATTAGATCAAACCCGGAGTCTTTGGCATACCAAAGACCTAGGCTTGGAGTACCCTTAAGGTACCTCAAAATTCTTTTTGCGGCTATTAAGTGAGATTCTCTAGGATCAGCTTGATACCTAGCACACATGCAAGTAGCAAAAATAATATCTGGTCTGCTGGCGGTGAGATAGAGTAATGATCCAATGATTCCTCTATAGAATGTGAAATCCACTGACTTACCAGTGATGTCAGCATCTAAATTGTTTGGAGGGGCCATTGGTGTTTTCATGGATGATGATGAATTCATATCGAATTTCGTTAAAAGATCTTTGATATATTTTTCTTGATTTATAAAAATTCCATTTTTAGATTGCTTAACTTGTAAGCCAAGAAAATATGTCAATTCACCCATCATACTCATCTCATACTTTGTAGGCATAAGTTTTGAAAAACGTCTACAAAGTTTTTCATCAGTAGCACCAAAAATTCTGTCATCCACATAAATTTGAACAAGAATGATATCACCTTTGATTTTGTGAATGAATAAGGTTTTATCAATCTTTCCCCTGGTGAAATCATTTGCTATGAGGAACGTGGAGAGTGTATCATACCATGCACGAGGAGCTTGTTTCAACCCATATATCGCTTTATCCAGTTTAAACACATAGTCTAAATACTTAGGATTTTCAAACCCTGGTGGTTGTTTAACATATACTTCCTCTTGCAGTTTCCCGTTTAAGAAAGCACTCTTCACGTCCATCTAAAAAACTGTGAAGTCTTTGTAAGCAGCGTAGGCTAGAAATATTCTAATAGCCTCAAGCCTAGCCACTGGAGCAAATGTTTCATCGAAATCGATTCCTACCTCTTGTATGTATCCTTGTGCAACAAGTCTAGCTTTGTTGCGAATAACTACACCTTCTTCATCCATTTTATTCCTAAATACCCATTTAGTACCAATTATTGTCTTTCCAGCTGGTGGAGGCACCAGCTGCCATACTTTGTTGACCTCGAATTGGTTAAGTTCTTCCTGCATCGCCTGAATCCAGCTTGAGTCTTATAAAGCAACCTTAATATTTTTCGGTTCTTCAGTTGCTAGAAAACAAGACCATAAGCAAAGATTGCATGATGCTTTACTTCTAGTGACTACTCCCTGCTGTGGATCTCCAATGATTAACTCAATTGGATGTTCTGAGGTCCACTTAGATTGAGGAGCAGCAGTAGAAGAGGAAGATTCAGCAGAATTAGATCCTTGTTGAGCGGCTGATTGCTCAGCAGGATGAATTACTTCATTTTGAACTGATCTTCTTGAAGTATGAAGAGGTGACTTAGAAGTAGCCTTGGATGATGCTCTAACTGTTGGAATCTCTTGTTGAACAGCTGCAATGTCCACAAGATATGTAGGAGCATCATGAAATGTCTCATCTGATTCATTTACGGGAACATCAAAGAGATTTAAAGCATCGGAGAATGCTTCAGTTGTATCATCAGGGGATGATTCAGCTGATCTCTGAAATGCATCAGACGAGTCAGCAGAGGAGGGGTTCAAAGCTTTTGAGTGTTCTTCAAAAGTAACATTTATGGACTCTTCCAATGTTTGTCTTCTTTTGTTGAAAACTCTATATGCTTTGGATAGAGTGGAGTATCCCAAGAAAATGGCTTCATCAGCTTTAGAGTCAAATTTACTCAGCTGATCTCTTGTGTTTAACACAAAACACACACAGCCAAACACGTGAAAGAAACCGATGAAAGGTTTCCTCTGACGGAAAATCTCATAAGAAGTCTTTTTGTGTCTCTTCACATAGAGAGACCTATTCTGAGTAAAACAAGCTGTGTTAACAACCTCTGCCCAAAATTGCTTAGGCATGTTTGACTCAGCAAGCATTGTTCTTGCAGCTTCTATAAGGGTTTTGTTCCTTCTTTCAGCAACACCATTCTGTTGAGGTGTTCTTGCAGCTGAAAAGTTTTGGGAGATCCCAACGTCTGAACAGAAATCTTCCAAAGTCTTGTTTCTGAATTCAGTACCGTTGTCTGATCTCAGCATCTTGACTCTAGACCCGTTTAGAAGTTCCATCCTTTTGATGAACTTGATGATTTCATCAGCTGCATCACTTTTGTGGCGTAAAAATATAACCCAAGTATATCGTGAGTATTCATCAACGATAACAAGTGTATACTTCTTTCCACCTAGACTTTCAGTGCTCATGGGACCAAAAAGATCCATATGGAGCATGTGAAGGCAGCTGTTGATGGAAAAACATTGCTTTGATTTGAAGGAGCTTTTATGTTGTTTACCTTGTTCACATGCAGAACAAAGCTTATCCTTTTCATATTTGATTTGTGGCAGACCATTCACCAGCTGACCTCGCGCCAGCTTCGATATATTTTTGAAGTTCAGGTGAGATAGTCTTTTGTGCCACAACCAATTCAGCTCTTCAGTAGAGTGAGAGAATAGACAGACTTCTTGATTTTGAGGATTCATGTCAAGTGTATAGACATTCTTGGTTCTGGGAGCAACTAATACTACCTTTCCATTCTTATCTGTCACCGTTCCTCTGTATTCGTTAAAGTTCACTGAGAACTTTGCATCACAAAGTTGGCTAATGCTGATAAGATTATATTTCAGCCCATTTACATAACCAACTCTTGTGATTTTTATGGATCCATTAGAGATGGTTCCATAACCTTCAGTTGAGCCTCTACCATTATCACCAAAAACTACGGAGGGGCCATCACAAACTTCAAACTCTTCCAGTAGGGATTTGTAACCAGTCATGTGTCTTGAGCAACCACTGTCTAGGTACCAGATATGTTTGCTTTCATCACCCTGCACATAAGATAAAAGAGTTAGTTCTTTTTGGGAACCCACACCTCGATGGGTCCTTGTGACTTCCCGCTGGGATTCACAGAAGTTGGCTTTTCAGTATCCTCACATACTGAAGTTGGGGAAGGTCTCAAGCATGTGCTGTCACACTCACTTGCCATGTGCCCACGATCTCCACACTTATAGCATTTTCTGTGACTTTGCAGTGGAGTAGAGGGCGAGGCAGTAGGATTGGGAACTGGACCCAAAATACCCTTCATTTTTTGATTATCAGAGATAGTCAGAGTTTGAACGAGTGATGTCAGCTTGCTGACCTTTCCTTTCAGCCGTCTGACAGACACAGCTGAAGAAGGACTTGGAGTGTCCTTAGAAACACTCTTACCTTTGTTCTTTGCAGCTCGAGTACGAACTCCAGCTGGCTCACCCTTGGAGGGTGTAAGAACAGTTTTATTTCCTGCTGTTCTTCTAGTCCTCTGTTGAGATCTAGCAGAAGATGCAACAGGTGCTGAACCCGAGACAGATTTTCTAGGTTCAACAATGACTATAGTGGGTGTCCTAACTACCATGGCAGAGGAGTCATTTGATGATTCTTCACCAGTAGCCACAGAAGGATCTTCTGAGGACATCTCAGTAGCATAGGTTTTGGTAGACCTAACAAAGGAACCAAAAACCAATTCTTCAGCTGGCACAGAAGCATCAGCTGACGAATAGTACAGATCATCTGTACTTCTGTCAGGTA
The DNA here is from genome assembly GCA_963853835.1 of Calendula officinalis. Taxonomy (NCBI): domain Eukaryota; kingdom Viridiplantae; phylum Streptophyta; class Magnoliopsida; order Asterales; family Asteraceae; genus Calendula; species Calendula officinalis. The sequence continues at coordinate 24,680,134 of OY970825.1, forward strand.
CAGTGGCTGCAGCTAGGAAATCTCCTCCTAGTACAGCTTGTACTTGACTGGGGATTTGTGAGTTAACACATTCACTCACACATTTGGATGAACGAGACTATGATTCACAAATCTTTTTAATTGCTTCAAGTTCTTTAACTTTTTCACTTAGATCATGTTGAAGAACCGAGTTAATAAATTTCGTTTCAGAAAGTTCTTCTTTTAAAGTTTTGTGGTCAATTAAGCGTTCTTTTAAAAATGAATTTTCACGTAGAATAGCATTATGTTTATCCAAACATTCACCTTTCAGCTGATCAATGAAGTGCAAGTCACAAATAATAGAATCAACAATTTCTTTAGCTTTAGTAGCCTCAGCGGAGATTAGAGAGGTTACCTTTTTGTGAACAATGTTGACCCATTTATAGGAACTAGCATCATCAGCTGTAATACTTTCATCATCATCAGCACGAGCCATCAAACACATTGTGGTCATTTGTTCATCGTCATCAGATGAGCTGTCACCAGAGTCAGCCTAATCATGAGTTTCAGCTACAAGACCCTTGTCAGCAGCTTTGCCTTCAAGTGTCTTCTTTTCTTCTAAAATCTTTTTGGTGAAGGCTTGTAGCTTTTTGTATTTTTCTTCAATGGACTCACCAGTTGAAGATGATGAACTAGCTTTCTTCTGCTTGCAGTCGTTAGCATAGTGTCCCTTGTTGTTGCAGTTGTAGCAAGTTATCCCAGAGATGTCAGGTGTACTTCCAGAGGGTCTGGAAGACACAGCTGATGAGATAGATCTGCTACTCGAACCTCTAGCTGAGGAGCCAGACTTGTTTTTGAAGAATTTTCTATATTTAACAAGTAAGGCTAGCTCAGTTATAAGGGCTTCGTTGTCTTCGTCTTCATCAACTTCTTCAATGCTGACTTCAGGCATGCTGAACAAACCAGCAGCTGAAGCATTGTCAGCTTCATCATCTGATGGAGGATATTCGATTCTGCTGGGCTTGTTTAAAGAAACAAGAGCGGTCGAAGATCCTGAGGGACTCACCTTAGAGTCCTTTGGAGGTTGAAATTTGTTGAGTATAGTTCTCTCATGGCTTATAAACATACCATAGAGAGAGGAAAGAGTATAATCTTTCAAAGTAGGAGACGTACTCATGCAAGTTATGATGGTAGCCCATTTAGAAGGTAATGCAGCCATAAACTTACACATTTTGGACATATCGTCCTTATCAACCCCATGAGACTTCAGCTCGTTTAACAGAATGTTATAACGATTGAATGTTTGAGCGATAGTCTCACTAGGCTTGGCTTTAAACAGTTCATAATCATGTATGAGCATGTTTTTGTTATGTTCACGCACAACAGATGTGCCTTCATAAACTTCAGCCAGCCTCTCCCACATCTCTTTAACTGAATCACAAAATTGTATATTGTGATACAGTTCATCACCAACTACTTGAAAAAGCATATCCCTTCCTTTATTCTCAAGATGGACAAGACGTTTTTCAGCGTCTGTCCATTGAGCCTCAGATTTCACAACATAGTGTTCTGGGACTTCAGGAGTTCCAGGAATAAGGGTATTGGGAACGTATTTTCCTATCATTATATTATCTTGAAGTTTTGGGTGATAGGTAACCATGTGGGACAACATACGCGTTTTCCACATGGGATAGATGGTTTGAGTTAGTTTGGGAGGTTTTCCAGATGATGGAAGATCTGATGATGTAGGTTCAGCCATAACAGATGCTCAAAATTGATGGAAAAACAATTTTGACACCCGCTCTGATACCAGTTGTTGGATCCCAACAACACAACCGTGTTGCGTTATGACCGAGTAATGAAGATACGATAAGTAAGTAACAACAAGATTTCAATGATTAAGAGTTTTATTAAAAACAGCTTAATACAATACAGAGTTTGCGGAAATAGATAGCACACACTACCTAAAACTCTATACTTGAGTTGACACTTTAGACCGCTCAAACTAGAAGAGTATACACTGAGAGTTATATCAGCTGATACTAACAGCTGATATTAATGCCTTAGTAATAACTATGGAGGAGTTAATACTTAGACAATAACTAACTCTCAGAGAATGTTCTTGTGCTTATTATTTCTATCGGTATTCTAAAGGTGTTATAAATGCAAGCATTTACGTCTGTATTTATAGCCCAAGATCCATGTTCCTTAGTCCACAAGTTTGACGACGTGTAAACATATTATTCGTCGATGTAGACTTGCCATGGATCATTAAATGCTATTGCACAAGTTATTGTCCCGAGTGTACTTTGTATCCACTTCTTCCGGTACCTTTTCTGACGCACAGTGAAAGGTGTACTACATAAGTACAGAAGTTGTTGACTTTCTCTTTACATACTTGAGGGACAAACGATGAAGTTGTACTGACATTATCTTCTATTCCAAAATAGAAGATCTTCATCGTTTTCTTCTTCTTTGAGCGGGAAAGGGAAACGTTCAAGGTGTCAATGAACATTTCCTTTAAGTCTTCATCTGCAGTAGGTACTATCAGCTGATTCCACAATCAGCTGAATAGTCTTCTTCTTGTCTTTGTCCTTTGGTCATAGACTTCGAATGAACTCTCGTTAATAGCTGCTGATTTGACTTGTATCCTAAAGCTAAGTACGTACTCAGCTGAAGGTTTATTGTATATACTTGCTTCAGCTGAGATACATACTTCAGCTGTTGTTTATTCTTCTTGGCTATCGAGCATCAAATCTTATTTACTTAGTCTTGGGACTAACAATCTCAATCTACCTTTTCGTTTTACTATCTGATCCAATTGCTAGTACTATGACAATGTATGAATTTATGCGTGTTTAGATCTACAATTACTCGGATTTAAGACGGAATTTTGCAATTTTGATGTTAATTTAGTAGTGTGAGGAATATACTTGCAATCTGTTCAGGTTTTTTTGTTTGAATACTATCGTTTCGACTCATTTAGGTTTTAATCGTTAACTTTTTGGTTTAGCGTTTGATTTGGTATCGAAATGTATGATTTGGAACGTTTGATTGTGCAATTATGGATATGAAAGCGTCGGTCCAGTTTATTTAAACCTAAAAAAAACACTTGGTGCTTAATGCTTGCTTTAGATACCTTCCTATTGTTAATTTATAAAGGGAGCTGATTCGTACAGATCAATTTTTATCCATATAGAGCGATTTTATATTAAAAGACAATTCTACCCTTTCTCTTCTTTATCACGTTTTACATTTTAACCCCCTAAGGCCCTAACACCTTCTTCCCATAACTTCTATGAACCCAAATACAGAATACTCATGAATCGTGATTATATGTTTCTTATACCTCACCACCATTTTTGACATCACCCACATCACCAGATCTCTCATACTTCTCAAGAACAAGAAAAGTTAAACCTTTTATTTTGACCGAACAAACTTTACCCCCAATTGGAGAAGCTCTCTCCTACCCATTTGTTCTTCAAATTGCAGAATCATTAGAACTTAAGAGACTCGCTTCCATCTTCATCTTCGTCATCAAATATTCAAAAACTCAGAGATTTTTGCTTCAAAATCCCTCCTTCCGAACCCATTGCCTTCAAGAAAAGACGAACCTTTTAGGTTTACAACTAGATCATTCATCAGACAATCAATAATTATATCAATTTCTTCTCCTCAATCACCTGAAATTTTAAACAATTTGAGTGTAATCGAAGATACCCAATTGCTGTATTTGACTATAATCGATGATGATCCACTTTTTGGAAATCCAAATTTCCATCCAAAATCAAAACTCAAAATCACTTATTCAAATTAAACACGAATCGAATAAAAAAAATTAACAAATGTCGAACTGAATGCTTACATAAGTGTTTAATTGACAAATGAAAGTGGAAAAAAAATTGTTCCTAAAGTATGCAAGACCAAGTCACAGAGATTTTGAGAGAAATAGAGGTTAAACGATGGTGAAATTGTTGTTAGGGATCCCAAAAAAGAAAAAGGGTATAATTGTCTTTTGACATAAGATTGCTCTACATGGATAAAAATTGCTCTGTACGAATCAGTTCCCATTTATAAAGCTATAACTTTTTTTTTTTTTGTATATTTTTGTTCATTTATGAAATTAAAATTGGCTGTTGGTTAAATGCTATGTTTATCTCATAAGTTAAGCAATAACTTATTAATTAAGAATCTGTTTTAGGTTAATTAAGAACCCTACTCTGCTGTACTTATAGTTATTTGATTCGTCTTTTTTAACCAGGTTCAATGATTTTGGTGATGATGGTGGCCCTGCTGCAAAGGAACTAGCTCCAAAAATGTCTTCTCTTCACAGATTTTTAGTCTCCAAAATTGGAAATGGAGTGCCAAAAATTGATGTGAGACCCTAATTAATTATTTCATTATAAAAAAACGGGATAATTGTTTTTATATCCTTGTAAAATTTATTAATTATCTTTATATCCTTCTCAAATTCATAAATTATCTTTATATCTTTCTAAACTTTATAATTACCTTCATATCCTTCTAAATCTTTAAAATTCTCTTTTATGTCCAAAAACCTATTTTAATATTTATTAAATCATTAAAATATCAATCATTGTCAAATAAGTATGCAATATATTTGTTGATTATGTATATTAGAAATCATGTTTAATTGCATGTATTATTGATATTATTATAATTTAATAAATAATAAAATAGATTTTTGGACATAAAAAGAGTTCCAAAAGTTTGGAAGGATATGACGGTAATTAAAAAGTATAGAAGGATATAGAGATAATTTATGAATTTGAGAAGGATATAAGAATAATTTATGAATTTTACAAGGATACAAAAGCAATTATCCCTAAAGAAATTACTCTACTATCAAATTGTATGATCTTAATGTGTGACAAAATGGGCCGGTTATGTGTACCTTACTGAATTCTATTATGAATACTTTACTATTAAAATAATTGTTGACCCGTTAAAGATAAAATCTAATCAAAGTGGACCCGTTTTCAATTATATTATGAATGCAGGTTAGGCATGTTGTTTGGGGTGCAATGGCTCTTAAAGGTCTTGGTGGGATTTTATTTGTATTTAGCAGTACCACTGGTGCCTATTTGCTGGTAACACCTAAATAAATTTAAAATTTAATCATATTATTTGTAATTTAATTTAATTTTTTGTTTAAACATTTTCCTTCGTCTGCAGATGTATTACTTGATACTCATGACTCCTTTGCTACATGACTTCTACAACTATGAAACTGATGATTCAAAATACCACGCCATTCTTCAAGATTTCGTGCAGGTTATTTATTTTCTATTTATTAATTATTAAATATTAAATTTCATCATTTTTTTATTTTTTTTTTGCTTTTTTAACGTGGTTTGCATGAATTTGTTACAGAGTGTTTCACTGTTGGGTGCACTTATATTTTTCATTGGAATGAAGAAAAGGTTACCAAGGAAAGTAGTGAAGAAGAAGCACCTAAAAACGAAAACAACTTAGATTTTGTGACAAAATTATTTAAATTCTAGAACATTTTTGTTCGTTGTAATTCTTAGTTGTTTGGTGTCGTTTTTAATTTTATTTATTACCAACTTTTTAATTTAGTTTTGGGTATTTTTCTTAACATGGGAAGATATTCGTTAGATGGAAATTTGTGTTGTCTATTTTTCGTTTCTATAATATTCTGTTCTATAGTTGTTGATTTGGAAGTTATTGTGTAGATATACATATTAATTTAAAAGATTTAGATCGGTATTATAGTAATATTGTTTTTTGTAACATAATTACAAAACATTAATTATTTTTTTGATCCAACGAGTCATTCTGCTTCTAATTTGATCCAACGAGCTTATAAGAATTGACATATTTTTAATATTATAGATTGGTGGAGTTGCTTTGACAACCGGTCCTATTTCTGCTGTGGAAGAGAGGTTTGGAATTAATTGATTTTTTATAAAATCTTGTTGATATTCTTTTTAATTTTTTTAGTTTTACAAGAACAACCAATGTGTTACATAAACTCCTAGAATTATATGTTCAGTTGATATCATTAACCTACACTAATCGCCACTTTCTTCAACTATCTAGTATGTTCTGTTAAGTAATCTTATTTTACTCCTTCTTAAAGCATTTAGGCTTTCTAAGTTTAGAAGGTCTTAAACTTAATTTTAAATTTTTACTTTGGGAAATAAAAATATTGCTTAGGGGATTCGAACCCGAGACCTTTTGTGAGTACGGACTGTGTGTTAACCAATTGATCTAATTGATACTTTGCTTTATCCCAAAAAAACATCCAACATAACACATAAACTTAAAACGCTCAGTCAACCAGCACCCACTACCAGCAGCCACTATCCGCACGACCCCAACCAGCAGCCACTATCACTACCGTCGTCACCACCCACTACTTGATCGTCGTCAAATTTTATCACATGATACTCACCGCCGCATTGCGCGGGTAACCTGCTAGTTTAACTAATTTCTCCCTACTCTTCTAGGATCTCTGCATATAATCTTCTTAAAAAATCACCTGAAGTAAAAAGATTTCTTCCAAATGAGTAAACTTCTTTCACTATATTAAAAATATCACTCTAATCTCAAGTTGTGTATATTTTTTGGGTCATTTAATTTGACTATTTTCAATATTTCATTGAACTTACATTGATTCGAATGAATTTAATATTTTATTATATAAATTTTGAAATTGGGCCCACAAAATTTGAAGCCCATACGGAGTCAACCGGTTATAATATAGCTAAGTAATGTGGGAATTGATATGGGTATTTCAGAAGTCAATGGCTAAGAAATAACCCAACAGTTTCGTAATGAAATAACTGATGAATACTGTTTTGAAAATTAAAAAAAAAAAAAAAAAACAACTCGTGAGTTAAAACTAAAAATTAACACGTCAATCATTTGTTTTACGGATAGTTAGTACTCCGTATTTATTTAGTGGCAATTTGATTCCAGCGATTATATCTAAACGGACAGTATGTCTTCCTTGTAACTGTGCCTTAAGAGGAAGAAAGCCCACCTCATTTTTTTACGGATAGTTAGTATTTAGTTAGTGGCTTAAGTACACTGTACATTTGACAAAAACCAAGACCTGATCAAAAGTTGCAATACTTATATCAATTTCTTAAATCCGAGATGATCTCATGCAATAAAAAAATACAATTTAATATATCCACATGCTAATTTCTTTTTAACATGAGTTTTCGATCCGATTTGTAAGCCGACTAATTCTAGTGGGACCACTCGCTTTTCGGGTAGCCCGGAATTAGGTGGGTGAACCTCCATTGTCACGAGGGGGTATTTTTTTTATTGCTGCTAGGGATTAAACATGAAATCTCATGAGAATTTTAATATTTTTGGAGACCAATTCATGTTAACTATGACACCACCTTGTGGTTCTTCACATACTATACTATTTATCTTATAAATGAAGGCAAATATCACACCCTTTCAAAGTAAACTTCAACCTGTTATAATTTGCTCTACAAATGACAATATTCATAACTTTCTATTATATTTTGATTCTTCATGTAACTCTGCCCTTAGTTAATTCTCAAGATGATCAATCAGGTACAGAATTACCGACGATTTTTTATATACATAAGCAGCATGTTATATATATGTTTCAAAATGTGATATCCATATCACAAAATTACTTCCTTACTACAAGTTTTAAAACAGATTATACTAAGTTTGTTTTTTCCTTGCAGGTTTCATTAGCATAGATTGCGGGATACCCGAAGGTTCAAAATACACAGATGTAAGAACAGGCATAAACTATGTTTCCGACAGTGGTTTCACAGAAGGCGGCATAAGTCACGACATATCGCCGGAATATGCCGCCGACGCCGCCAGTTATTTATATAGCAGCACTCTTAGAAGCTTCCCCGAAAACATACGAAACTGCTATACTCTCAAACCAAAACAGGGGAAGAACAACAGGTATTTGATTAGGGTTTGGTATCTGTACGGGAACTATGATTCTAAAGGTAAGCCGCCACAATTTGATCTTTATATCGGAGCGGATCTTTGGAATTCGGGTTCTATTCCCGACCCGTCGATGCGGTATTATGATGAGATGATACACTTTGCCACGTCGGATTATATAAACATTTGTGTTGTAAACACTGGTCAAGGTGATCCTTTTGTTTCGGCGGTAGAACTTAGGGTTTTGGATATGGCCATGTATGAACCTAAATTACTATCAATGGAAGTCTTCGATCGGATTAATTTTGGTACAACTCCAAATGAAATCAGGTCAGCGTTTTAGCTAATTTCTTAAAGCTAATCTCATAATTAGTTGTTAGTATATATTTGGAGAGTTGTCTTCCAGGAAGTCTAAGGGTTTTGCATAGTCTCAAGAGACAAATTCAAGCCATTGGATTAAAATGGTCATGATCAAATCCCTTAGCCACCTTCACTGTCAGCCAGTGCCGGCGGCCACCTCCGGCCGCCGTCCGCCGCCGCCGGTGGCCGGCGGCGGTGGTGGTGGCTGACAGTGAAGGTACTGGTGGTAATGGGGGTGGGGGTGGTATTGATGTATTGAAACACATGTGCTTCACTAAAATATAGGTGTTCCAAAATACAAAAAAAGCATATTACTTCGAAGCACATGTGTTTCAAGTCACTAAAAACACGAGTTTCTAAAACACATGGGAGCATATAGGGCTGTCAAAACCTGACACGACACGATAAAAATACACGAAACGAAATTGGGACGAATATGAAATTTGAATTCGTGTTTGTGTTGTGTAAAACAAACACGAAGTCGTGTCGTGTCATGATCATGTTCAGAGATTAACACGAAATTGACACGATACTTAAGATATTGTCGTGTTTTTCGTGTTTGTCGTGTTTTTAGCATGTAATAAGTAAGAAATTTGTTATTTATTTTGTGTTGTCGTGTTAATCGTGTTTATCGTTTTTTTAATCGTGTCGTGTTCGTGTTAGCAAAATAAAACACGACTTCGTGTCGTTTTCGTGTTGAACGATTTCATGTCGTGTCGTGTTACTGGATAACACGAAACGATAGCACGATTTGACAGCCCTAGGAGCATACGAAGCACAGGTGTTTCAAAGCACATGTTTCTAAAACATAGGGGAGCATATGAATTACGAAGCACATGTGTTTCAAAATGTGAAACACATGTGTTTCAAGTCACGAAACACATGTGTTTCAAGTCACGCAACACATGTGTTTTAAGTCACTAAAAACATTAGTTTCTAAAACACATGAGAGTACACGAAGCACATGTGTTTCAAGTCACGAAACACATGTGTTTCACTAAAAACATGAGTTTCTAAAACACAGAGGAGCATACGAACTACGAAGCACATGTGCTTCAAGTCACGAAACACATGTGTTTCACTAAAAACATGAGTTTCTGGAACACAGAGAAGCATACGAACTACGAAGTACATGTGTTTCAAAAGGTGAAACACAAAACTTTCAAACACATGTGTTTCAAGTCACGACCACCACCGCCGGCGGCAACCTCCGTCCGCCGTCCGCCGCCGTCTCCGGTCGCCGGAGGTGGGTGGGTTGAAGCACGTGTGTTTGTATAGTTTGAATCTTGATCTTGACATTTGATTTTTTCTTGATCCAATGGCCATTAATTATCTCTTAAGACTAGCTAAAATCCTTTGAACTACCTTGAACATTGGTTAACTAACTGTCTAGAAATATAACGAATTTTCACCGATTTTCTACTGCCATATTGTGTGTATCCAACTATCACTTTTTCTATTATGTCTAACAAACTTTAATTTTTTTATCATTTAATGTATTCAATCTACTAAAAGAGATAAGAGCATAAGACATGTTAAACATATATGGTTGTTACATCAACAAAATTACCTACTACTTATGAAGATGTCACAAGATATCTAGAAAGTAATATTAATTGGACATGTAGTACAAAATATAGGTAATCGTTCATGGTGTTTCTTAAATTTTGTGTAGTTCTAAGACCATGTGTAAGAGAGCGACCAAACGCATGAAAAATCAACATCATATTAGGTGTTTCTCTTCCGACCACACATATTAAAAATCCCGACCAAACTCACGTAGATGGCAACCAAACTCATTCACAATTTTATATATATGGAGGGGTATTTTGGTCATTTCACACTCAAATAAATTTTGACCCCATTTTCTTATCTAAATTTCCTTTATTTATTTTTTTATTATTTTTTCATTAAAAAAACAATATTATTTGATAATCACATGTAATGATTCGTATAATTACATGTGATCAAATATACAATTATATGTGATTATCACATCATGTTTTTTAACGAAAAAAACTAAAAATATAATAATAATTTTTTAAAAGAAAAAAAGAAGATAAATATTAAAAGAAAAAATGATGTGAGTGTCAAATGACCAAAATATATCTCCATGTATAAAATATATAAGTAATTTTGACCATTAACTGTTATTGATAAATGATTAATATGTGTCTTTTTGGTTTGGACTACACAAAAATTGAAAGTTACTTTGATCACATCACAGATAATCTAAATCTTGACAAGTTGGTTATATTTTAAGACACTTATAATATAATGTTAGCTATAAATCTGAGCTATAATCAGATTTATGTAATCATAAGTAGGAGTGTTTACTATTCAGATATAACCGGATTGTCTAAATGGACAATTTGGATTGAATCATTTGGATTGGATTTTTGGATCGGTTTGAACTTGAACCAAATTAATATTTGGTTTTCGGATTGGATTTGGTTTTCATTGTAAAATCCGGATTGTCCAAAAACTCCAAATAGTAATATACATATATTTAAATATATTTAAATTCGGATTGGACTTTTGCATGTATTATTGTAAATGTTACAAGCTATGAATTAGACTTGTTATTATGTATAAAGTAGTTTATCATTTTAAAATTGTACATATTAAACTTAATATTAATTATGTTATATACTTTTGTAGTCTTATGAAGTAAATTAAGAAGAAAAAAAAACGGTTTTGTTCGGACAAAACCAAACCAACCAAATTTTAGTTTAGTTCGGATCGGTTTGGTTTTAAATTAGTTTGGATCAGTTTGGTTTGAACATTTAAAATTCAAAAATCATTTGGATCCACCTATTTGGTTCGGATAAATCTAAATTATCCAAACAAACACCCCTTATCATAAGGACTAACCTCAATGCCATAACATATATGGCATAATCTCTGCCAGAATACATTTTAATATTTTGGATTTAGCTGACTAGGTCTTCTACTACCCTGAACTATTAAAGGTGCAACGTTATACCATGAACTTAACATAATAGTCGAGCTAGTACCTAGACTCATTAATTTGATAGCGTTTTCTTACTTGACTTACATTCGTTGGAGCTTTTGACTAACTTAAAACTATAAGTTCATCTCAATATATTGATATTGGAATCCAAACATATGAGAAAACAATAACAAATTAGTGAGTATGGTACTAAATCGATCATTTTGTCAAGTTCAAGCTACCATGCTAAACATTTAATAATTCAAGTAGTAGATGAACCTAGTCAACCAAGTTCAAGTTAATAAAGTGAATTTTGCCCATATTTCTCATGACGAAAGGGCATCATGTTTTTGCTCACATATAGGTATGAAGATGACAAGTATGATCGAGTATGGTATGTTCGTTCTTTGCCAGCTGGCTGCAAAGTGGTACAAACACAAACGTCTGATAAAATTTCCTCTGATCCTTTAAAAGTACCATCAAAGGTCATGAGCAGTGCCATTACACCTAATATCTCTACCGACAGCATAATCTATACATGGAATGCTACTATTGCCAGAAAGTATATCGTTTATCTTCACTTTGCTGAAGTTGAAATCCTAACCGAAAACCAGAACCGAGAATTCAATGTTTATATTAATGGGAACCACTGGGATGGACCACTTACTCTATCAACTAACATAACCACCACCCTAAAGACTACAACTCCTCTTACGGGTTTCTCAAGCTATACAGTCGAGATAAATAAAACCGAGAACTCGACCCTCCCTCCTCTAATCAACGCCATGGAAATCCAGATTTTGAAGGAATTCCAACTACAACAAACACAAGACCAAGATGGTAATAATTTGGGTTGTTTCCAAAAGCAGACCTACTAAAATCCAGAATTCCCCAAAAAATTACTTTCATTTCTTCCCAAAATAGACCGTGAGATTGTGCGACTTCACAAAAAATTTGAAAAGTGTGGTCTGGTCGCACAAAAAATAGTCTGATCGCAAAAAAAAACATTTGGGCCACAAAAAAAAAACATCTACCTACCACATTGAGTCGCACAAAAAAATTAAGTTGTCCTTGGGAAAAAGGGTCTATTTTTGGTCTATTTTGTTAATTATCTCCAATACTTTAGGGTTAAGTGCTAGAAGTATGTGTCTATCAAATTGTTATTTTCTCAATTATGTGTAGCAAACTTTGAATTTTTACTAGAAGAGGTAAATAAGTGGCATGACACGTACAGTTACGCTAATGTATTGGCTGAGTTGGCATAACGTGGCATCTTATATATTTGTCATGTCAACAAATTTAATTACGGGCTACTTGATGAACAGGTCACCTAATACATAGAATATAAGGAATTGAAAGTTTGTTACATACAATTGAAAGAAAAGACAGTTCGATACAATACATAATATATCGTGTAAATTATACATTTTTAATGCTAATAATCATGCTCTTTTCCCGTTGACTTATTGTTAAATTAGCCGCTGCAATATGGAATACAAAGTCAACGTATGGATTAAAAAGAAACTGGCAAGGAGATCCATGTGCTCCCCATACATTTCTTTGGGATGGTCTTAAGTGCAACTATAGTGATCCTGGGGCAGCTAAAATCATATCCTTGTAGGTACTACAAATTACATTTCACGACCATCATTAACAGAGGCATTAGTGACACGAAGAAAGTGTCACTATATCTATTTTTTCAAGTGACACTTTTGTATTAGAGATTTAGAGTAGTAAAAAGTCCTATTTTTCACCAAAGAGTGCGACTAAAATTTAAATTTTGATTTTAATTGACACTAACCGTAGGGGGTGATAATTTCTGACCGACCGGAAACCAGACCTGAGAGGGACACGAAAATAGTCCTCATAAACAAGTATGGGTTGAGGCGAATAAGTTTCAAGTCAGTTTGGGTCGAGCCGACTAACTCCTTTGTTAACGGGTTAGGTTTGGGTTGATGATAATATAAATGTGTCGACATGTCAAAACTAATAATTTTTAAAACATGTTTAAAAATAGATGGATTTTATACTTTAATTGTTTATAAATGTATTTGAAAATAAATATATGTAAAAAAAATAGATATACAAACTACATATTATGCTCTACATCACATTTAATAAGTTGACATGTTTGCCCCGTTCAAAGCGCTAACATGTTTACCCGATTAACTAAACGGGCTATATGGGTCGGGTTTAAGTCACTATAACTAGGTTTTTACCAACTAAGTCTTGCCCACACTTTTCTATATGTAGGTAAACACTTGACACTTTAATAACTGATTTTTTTATTTTTTATTTTACTTTTAGTGACCATTTGCTGATTTTTTTGGTCACTGTTTTTTTTTTGTTACATTAGTAACTGACAGTTTTCTTGTAAACTTGCTGTAGAAATCTTTCGTCTAGCGGATTGAAAGGAGAGATAGCTACTGCCTTGGCTAATCTCACTTTGATAGAATCATTGTAAGTTATTTCTTATATTTTTGTAGTCTTAACATATTAAAATGTTGTACAAAGTGCTTATATGTATCTCTTTTTTCCTTTTTAGGGACTTGTCCTACAATAACTTGACAGGAAATGTGCCAGAGTTTCTCGCCCGACTAGACAATTTGAGGATTCTGTAAGTTACCCTGTTTTCGATATAGGATCGAAATAGTTTACATTATATATAATCGATCATTCAATGAAATGGTATTTTTTTATATAGCAACTTAAAGGGAAACAACTTCACAAGACCACTTCCAGACAAACTTCTAGCAAAATCAAAGAAAGGGCTGTTGCTGAGGTTTGTTCCTCACTTTTTAGCTATATTCTAGTTGAGCATCTGGTTTTGGTTATTTCTTAAACCCAACATTTCGCATTTCGGTCTGGTTTTAGAAAAACCAAAACAAATGTTTGGTTTAAGAAATAACCAAAACGAATCAATCAAACCGCCTCATTTCAATACCATGTAAAAATATCTACAATTTTATGACACTTAGATCCACAAATGTTGTTTATAAAAGAATTAGTTTTGTAATTCAAAAGGGGATAGTGGTTGTTGTGATACGAACCGGTAATCAAAGACACTAGTCGAATGCTTATTATTGATAATCCTGGAATTAAAGAACCAGGTTTCTCCCTAATACAAGAACAATGAAAATAACGACAAAATAATTCCTACCCTAATGGGTTTGGCCGAATCCCTTATATAGGGTCGGTTCCCACGACCTTAGCCAACAAGGAAACGAAATCCTAAATAAAATAACTTCCTAATAGATAAACTTAAGCATTCGAATATTATGATAATGATAGACTTCACTTGGGTTTCTTCCTTCGATAAACTTGACCCCATTTGGCCGACATATCACGAGTCGTATCATTACCCCCGCCCCAAAGACTCACCTTGTCCTCAAGGTGAAATTCTGGGTACTGTGCGTCAATACGTTCCGCATTTTCCCAAGTAGCCTCTTCCGCAGCTAGGTTATGCCATTTAATCAAGACTTCTAGACCCTCAATCCCTTCACGAAGGCCCATAACAAGTTCGGGTTTCCACAAGTCCTGCGAACGTATCGATATATTGTCGGGAAGGACGGCCTCCACCTGATGTGTACCCACCACTGCTTTTAATTGAGAAATGTGAAAAACCGGGTGAATCAATGATGTATCCGGTAACTTCAATCGGTATGCAACCTTACCAATGCGTGAAAGGACCTCATATGGTCCATAATATCGAGGTGCTAACTTAACGTTCATTCTGTTAGTCACCGAACTTTGGCGGTAAGGTCGTAACTTTAGAAACACCTTATCCCCGACCTCAAACGTGACATCTCGACGGTGACTGTCCGCTTTGTGTTTCATTATTTGTTGTGCCCGTGTCAACTGCGTCTTCAATTCTGCCATTACTTGATCACGTTCACGTAAATATTTGTCGACCTCGAAAGTGGTGGCTGTACCCTTATCGTATTGTAACAATGCCGGCGGATCCCGACCGTATAAAACTTTGAAAGGGGTCATACCAATGGATGAATGAAATGACGTATTGTACCAGTATTCGGCCCATGGTAGCCATTGAACCCATTGTTTCGGTTTTGTGGACGAAAAACATCGTAAGTATGTTTCTAGACTGCGATTAACGACTTCTGCTTGCCCGTCCGTTTGAGGATGGTACGCCGTACTACGTTTCAATTGTGTGCCTTGGTATTTAAACAATTCACTCCAAAAATGACTGACAAAGACCCGGTCTCGGTCCGACACAATAGAACGTGGAACCCCATGAAGCCTTACGATATTTCTTATGAAGGCGGCGGCGACTGAAGCAGCCGTATACGGATGTTTCAAGGGCACGAAATGAGCTGATTTGCTGAGCCGGTCTACGACTACCATAATGACGCTAAACCCTTCCGATTTAGGCAGCCCGTCTATAAAATCCATTGACAAATCCTCCCATATTTGATGTGGCAAGTCCAGCGGTTGTAATAACCCTGCGGGAGATAGATTCGAATACTTGTTTCGTTGACATACGATACATTCTGACACCATTTTAGCGATGTCTTTTTTCATACCGATCCAAAAAAATTCAGTAGCGATGCGATGATACGTTTTATGTGCGCCCCCGTGACCCCCGGCGGGCCCTGTATGTAACGCGAGAAACAAACGAAGGATCCATGATGATGTTCGTGGAAGCACGAGCCTACCTTTGTACTGAAGGTTATCATCTACTACTGTATAATGTTCGAGACCATCTTCTTTAGCCTCGACCCGTGCCCGGATATCCGTAATTTCTGTGGTTTGCCTTAGCTCGTTTAACAAAGAATGATCGTCACGAGTGCGGATAATGGTAAGGTCGGAAATTTCGAGGAGCTTTTCCTTGCGGGACAAGGCGTCGGCAGCACTGTTTTCACACCTCGGTCGGTACACAATTTCGAATTCGTACCCTGAAAGTTTTGAGATCCATCGTTGATGTTCCCCGGTGATGACTCGTTGTTCTAACAAATATTTTAGGCTCCGTTGGTCGGTGATGACCGTAAATCGTCGACCTAATAAGTATGGTCGCCACGTCTGAATGGCGAGTACTATAGCCATGAGCTCGCGTTCGTAAACGGATTTTAATTGTGCACGTGGACCAAGTACTTGACTGTAATAAGCGATCGGCCGGCCATTTTGTGATAGTACTGCCCCAATTCCGTACCCCGAGGCATCGGTTTCTAGGGTAAATGGTTGCGTGAAGTCGGGCATGGCTAGAACCGGTACTCTTGTCATCACTTCTTGTAGTTTACGGAATGCTAGGGTGGCCTCCTCGGACCAGTGGAACCCGTCTTTCTTTAACAGATCGGTGAGTGGTCGTGCAATTTTCCCGTAATTTTGCACGAATTTCCGATAATACCCCGTTAGCCCTAAAAACCCGCGTAGTTCCCTGAGTGTTTTCGGTTCGGGCCATTCTGTCATGGCGGTGATTTTGGAGGGATCTGCCTTGACTCCAGTTGCGGTCACGATGTGACCGAGGTAGTCAACTTGCGGTTGACCGAACACGCATTTCTTCAGATTACAGTACAATTGTTCGGCTCGCAGACAATCAAATACGGTGGTGAGATGCCCTATGTGTTCTTCGGGGGTGCGGCTATATATAAGTATATCGTCAAAAAACACGAGTACAAACCGTCTGAGAAATGGTTTGAATATCCGGTTCATAAGGGCTTGAAACGTTGATGGGGCGTTGGTAAGCCCGAACGGCATCACCAAGAATTCGTAGTGACCCTCGTGCGTGCGAAACGCTGTTTTGGGGATATCCGCGTCCTTCATACGGATCTGGTGGTAACCGGATTTTAAATCGAGCTTACTGAAGATCGTGGCCCCGTGTAGTTCATCAAGTAATTCATCAATCACGGGGATCGGAAATTTATCAAGGACGGTTGCCTTGTTCAGTGCACGGTAGTTAACACAAAATCTCCAGCTACCGTCTTTCTTTTTAACCAAGAGCACTGGACTCGAGAACGGGCTGTTACTCGGTCTAATGACCCCCGCGTCCATCATTTCATTAATCAAACGTTCGATCTCATCTTTTTGCAGTTGAGGGTATCGATAGGGGCGCACGTTGATCGGCTCAGTGCCCTGTTTCAGTAGTATTGCGTGCTCACGATCGCGTTTTGGTGGTAGACCTGCGGGTAAATCAAAAACATCAGAATAATCTGTTAGTATCGGTTTCAGGTCGGGATGTGCTTCGGCGACCGTGGAGTTGGTGTGCTCCAATGCGATCAAGTACCCTTCCGTAAGTTCTGCCATTGACCGCGCTAATGATTGTAAGGACGCTTGGGCTCGCCGTAGTCCGGGTTCTCCCCGCAAGATAATGCGTGACCCGTCTTATTCAAAGGACATTGTGAGGGTACGCCAGTTGACGTGTGTCATACCCAGCATGTAAAGCCACTTCATGCCGAGTATGATGTCTGTACTACCGAGTTCAAGTGGGTAGAAATCTTCTTCTAACAATAAGCCAGGTAACTGTATGGGAATGTTTTTACAGATTCCGTAACACGCGTCCACATTACCGTTACCCAATATGACTCATGTTTTCCTTTTTCCCGTGATCCGCAAGTTCAGTGGCTCGATTACCTGAAGAGACAAAAAATTGTGGGTGGCACCACAGTCAATTAATACGATTACCTCATACCCGTTGATGGTGCCTCTTAGCTTCATGGTGTGTGGCGAGGTTATGCCGGCGACGGATTGTGCAGATACTTCAACGAAGTCTAGATGCGGGTGTTCCGGTTCGGACTCGTCGTCCTCCTCTTCCGTCACCACGAGCACTTGTATTGTTTTCTCCGGGCATCGATGACCGGGAGCGTACCTTTCGTCACACCGGAAGCAAAGCCCCTTCGCTCTTTTGTCGGCATATTCTGTCTCCGTCA
The DNA here is from genome assembly GCA_963853835.1 of Calendula officinalis. Taxonomy (NCBI): domain Eukaryota; kingdom Viridiplantae; phylum Streptophyta; class Magnoliopsida; order Asterales; family Asteraceae; genus Calendula; species Calendula officinalis. The sequence goes on from OY970825.1 coordinate 24,698,227, forward strand.
TGCGTCGGTACGGCTGTTTTGTTGGGGCAGCGGCTGTTTTCGACCCGGCGGTGGGTGTCGTGTTGTTTGTGCTCAGGTTCGCCCCACTCGAGCCACTGGTATTCCGAGTAAAAGCGGGTTTATACCCGGTCTTAATTCGTTCGTTTGTTTTTGCCTCGTCAATCATAAGGGCCAGTTTCATGACTTGTGTGAGACCGGTAGGTTGTAAAACCCGTACCGAATTTCTCAGTTCCGGTTTTAAGCCATTAACGAAAGTACCTTCCAACACTTGTTCCGGGATACCTTCGAGTTGAGCCGCCATGGCCTCAAATGAGCTCACGTATTCCCGAGCCGTTCCGGTTTGCGTGATGGCTAGGAACTGTTCGTGCATATTCCCTTCCTGAGATGGTTGGAACCTGTCGAGTAGTCGGGTTCGTAGGTGATCCCAGCTCCGGAAGGGTTCCCGGCGGTCAATCCACCTGTACCAGGCTAGGGCCTGCCCCTCTAAGCAGATTGCGGTCGCCCGCAATCGTTCTTCTGATGTAGTGAAACCTTGCACATCAAAGAAATGTTCAGCCCTGTAGATCCAACCATAAGCGTCGTCGCCATCAAATATGGGCATCTTGAGTTTTCTCAGCCGGTGATCCGCCCCGGGTGGCCACCCTCGGTTTCCTGATTGATCAAAGCCGCTGCCCTGACCGTTCTGCCACTGCGGTACGCCGCGCGCCGGGTAGAACATGTTTGGTCGAGACAGATCGGGCTCGCTGGGTTGTTTGTTACGGTTCGAGGAACCGCTACCGCCAGCATTGGCTGAGAATATGGGAAAACCCTCCTCGTCAAAGCGATATGGTTCACTTGTGTTGTTGAACGCCGTTAGTGGTCGTAGGGTTGGGAGCTGTCGGGTGGTAGCCACGATCGGCACCTGCGTGGTGACCTGTGTAGTCTGAGTGGTGGCGGTACGGTGGGGTGCGGCAGCCAGTGGTTGCGTTGACGGCTGCGGCCCATTCGGAGGTGGCGGCGCCGCCATCTGCTTCAAGCTCAAAAGGATTCCCATCATCTCCTCGTGCTTGCGATTCGTTTCATCGAACCGGTTCTGGACCTCTGTCTGCATCTCCGCCATTCGTTGATTGGTATCGAATTGCATTCGCTCCATTCGTTCCTGCAGAGAGGAGATGATGGTCGGTTCCCACGACCTTAGCCAACAAGGAAACGAAATCCTAAATAAAATAACTTCCTAATAGATAAACTTAAGCATTCGAATATTATGATAATGATAGACTTCACTTGGGTTTCTTCCTTCGATAAACTTGACCCCATTTGGCCGACATATCACGAGTCGTATCATGTTGCCCGTATGCCTTCTTTCTCTATGTAAAAAAATGATCTTTATCAATCGAAAGTAGAAGAAAATGAATTAAGAATTAAAAAATAAAAAATAAAAAATAATTTTTTTTTAGCCTAATATGTTTTACACTTTTACTGGATCAAAACATCTATTAGTACATAGAAGTAATCGGATAAATAATACTTCATTATATTTTAATTTGATTACTTCTAATAATATCATTACATTATTGGACCGGGCTAATATGCACCGTTGGGTCCAAGCCCAAAAACATTTGGTCAAAATCAGTTAATCGAAAAACTGACCCATTTATGACACATCAAATTAATCGAGCTATGCTCAACCAAAACCAATCGGTTTTCTTTCTAATTAACCGAATTTTTTTAGTTATGATTTGGTTTTGGGACATAACCGACCTATGCTTTCCCGTACTATACTCCAAGAACAATCATGTCATTTGTTTTAACATAATTACATCCTCAGCATTGAAGAGAATAGTGATATTGAAGATAAAAGTTCTTGTCTCGAGGGTTCATGCAGAAACAATAACCATAACAAAGTTCGTATTACGGTGATAGCAACAGTTACTCCATTAGTCACGTTATTGGTTGCATTTTCCATAGTATGGATAATAAAACGAAAAAAAGGAAAAGGTTCGTGATATTGTTAAACTTTGTTGGCGTATAACCTAATAAGGTTATGGGCAAACTATATGGAGATGTATCAATATATACACAAATTTAAAACGGAATGTATTTGACTTTGAAAAATACTTTTTGATATAACAAAATTTCAAAACTTACTTTTTGATTTAATTGATTTTCGCGTTTATCATTGATGTAACCAAACTTACATCATTTTTCCAGTGACATAATCAAACTACATCAAAAAGTAAGTGGTGAAAGTTTGATATATACATCAAAATGTAATTGTTATACTCCCAATACATACAAGTAGGGACGGCAATTTTTAACCTGACATGTTACCAACACAAAAATAAATAGGCTAGGGTTAAGGAAAATAAGTTTCAGGTTAGTTTTGGGTCAACTCAAATGACACGTTTATGCGGGTTAAGGTCGACTTAACAAAAATCTAAATGAGTCGATCCGCTAACTCGATTAATTATTATAACATGTTTAGAAAATATATATTAATACTTTAGTAGTTTATAGATATATATGAAAAATAAATATATTTAAATAATAAATATACTTTAGTAGGTTTTTCATACATAATTTAAAAAAAAATATGGTTGACCCATTCAAACCGCTAACATGTTTAACACGTTTAATTAAACGAGTTATATGGGTCGTATTCAGGTGAAAGTATACATGTTAGGTTGAGATATCTAACCCGTTTATATAAACATGTCGGGTTTAGGTCGAACATTGTTGACCTGCCAACCCGGCCCGAATTGCCACCTCTAACAACAAGTGTTCTGTTTGATACATTTCCACATAGTTTGCACTAGATTTATGTATTCTCATTTGATTCGGGATCAGTATTTTTAACCAATTAATGCAGATTTGACCGTCAACGGTGAGCTTTTTACACGAAGAAAACAACAATTTGTGTACTCTGAGGTGCAAAGTATTACTAATAATTTCAAGACGGTTATCGGGAAAGGAGGATTTGGAACAGTGTACCTTGGTCATAATGGTGATAGCCAAGTTGCTGTGAAGATGCTTTCTACATCTTCAGGTCAAGGATACAAGGAATTTCACACCGAGGTAGGTTTCTGTTAAAAAAATTACATTACATTGGTACTCCTTTAAAATTACTTTGGTAGTCATTTTTTAGTTAAAATATTTAATAGACGTTTGTAGGTGCTACAGGTTTTTAAAAAAAATGACTATTAATGTAAATTTTTACATAACCATACGTGAAAATAATGTGAAATTTAGGGTAATCCTCGTAAAACCTACCAATAATAATATGGAAGACTAAGTGTTTTGGTAACTCTCTTAATGATTCAGTTAAGAGGACGACCTCTTAATCGTACAGTTTCAGAGAGTTTAGTAAGGCTCTTAACCGGTCTCTGAATAAAAAATTGAACATGTTCTGGCGTTCTGCCTCTTAATGGGACAGATGTAAGGGTAAGTCTGAAGCATGTTGCTACTAAAAACACCTTTTTTAAAATAAAAAAAACTTTGTTTGCAGGTGAAGCTTCTCATTGAAGTTCGCCATAAAAACATAACATCGCTCATTGGTTACTGCAATGACAGCAGCCACACGGGAATCATCTATGAGTTCATGGCTAATGGGGATTTAGGAAAACATCTATTTGGTAATTGATCATTTAATCCTTAATTTAATTCATATTTAAAGCTCTATTCTAATGTCTTATGTGATTCGTTAGAGGTGGCAAGGTTGTGGGTATTTTTTTACTTATGGGTCGAACAGGGTCAGAGCGGGTTGGTTGACCAGAAACACGTTTTGTACAAATTTCTTATGCAAAGTTATTGTATGAAATATAATCACAAATATATACTACATTATTCCCGCAACAGTAAATTACATAAATCGTCCGTATGATTTGTATACAATTATCGATTCATAAGTAAACAGATCCAATTTCATACAAATAAACTCATTTATAAGTACAAAGTCAAAATTTATACATGTGTTATGCCTGAAACAGAAAATTGTACATTTAGTATTACTTGATTACTTACTTGATTGACCAGATGATAGTCCAAACATCTTGAGTTGGGAAAGAAGGCTACAAATCGGGTGTGATGCTGCAGAAGGTTAGTAATTAACTACCTTAATTACCTATTTTGGCATATATATACTAGCGTTTTGTAAGCATCGATAGACTACTATAACAAATTTAACAATATCGTCAAAGAACAGGTAAAGGGAGGTGAGATGGAGTACATAGACTCCTTCTGAAAGACCTATGACAAAAATGTGTGAATAAATAAAAAATAAATAAATGGGTGGTATCATGAAAAATATGTGAAGCAAGTTTAAGATGCATGATTCTATATTAATTGTAGGTTTAATGTACATGCATCATGGTTGTAGACCACCGATAGTCCATAGAGATGTGAAGTGTTCAAACATATTATTGAATGAAGAATTTGAGGCAAAACTAGCAGATTTTGGGTTGTCGAGAGCTTTTACAACTGAAGATGCAACCCATGTCTCAACAATAATTGCCGGCACCAATGGCTACCTTGACCCCGAGTGAGTTTTAATTTCTCTACCATCTCCTTCCTTTGAATAGATGCCCTTTGGACCCCGTGATTTTTTTGCATATTTTATGCCCAAAATTATCATTTATACCATGTTTTTATTTACTTTTCACTTTTATGTTTTCCGGGTCCCGTGATCCCAGATCTAGTTGAGATCCGGGATCCCAAATCCAGGATTTACCTTGCACTTCTATGCTTTTTTTATGCTTTTTGACTTTTTTTTTTTTTTATTTTGCTGGAAACCATAGAAAAGGTGAAAAGGTAAATCCGGGATATGAGATTCCGGATCTCAATTTTTTTTTTTGTCTAAATATGAGATTAGGGGACCTGGAAACTATAGAAGTGAAAGGTAAAAAAGCATGGTATAAACAATTATTATAAATCCAATTTTGTATTACATATTAAAAAATCCAGACACCGAAGGGGGCGCGATCCGCTTGACCCCTCGTCTTTTTTATCCACGAAAGGATACTACTGCAATTTCTAATGTTTTAAAAACCAGTTTTTGCATTGAACCGGCCAATGCCACGAATACAGTAGAACTAGTTGAACCGGATGAGCCGACCGGTTAAACCGAGTGACAATATTGTTGAGTATTTATGATGCAATAATAATGTAAATGGTGTATAAATATAAAAAAACTAGAAAAATACAAAACAAATACCGTAAATAATAAAAAATCAAAACCTAATTTTGAACTAAATTCAATACTTTTAGAAAACCTATATAAAAAATATATTTCTGTTTATTTACCTATTTTTTTAGAAAAACCGTTTTATTCTTGTTCGACTGGCCGCTTCAACCGGAATTTTATGTGTAGTCAACAAGTTCCGACTAAGTTATAAGCACCAATCTAACCGGCTCATTCTGACCCGCTACCTTCAGATTGCCAATTCAACCAAATTTATAAAACATTGAAAATTTCTAGTTCTGCCTCCTGATTCTAGTTGAAATGTATAATACATGTCCCTTTACTCTTTTACAGGTATTACGCAACTAACAGGTTGACCGTGAAAAGTGACGTATATAGCTTTGGGGTCGTACTCCTCGAGTTAATTACGGGTCGGCGAGCTTTATCAAGAGACATAAACATAATTGAATGGGTTAAATCACAAGTTTCAGAAGGAAGTATTGAAAATATAATTGATCCAAGGTTAAAAGGGATATATAACGTCAATACAGCCTGGAAGATAGTAGAATTGGCTTTTGCATGTATTTCCTATAAATCCATCAAAAGGCCAACCATGAACGACGTCGTCATGGATCTCAAGCACTGTTTGCAAGCAGATAAATTTTATTACGTGACTAAACCAGATAATCGAAGTGGAATCGTGTCTTTGGACTTCGAAAATATGAGCGATCCAAATCCAAGATAGTGGTCGGTTTGAGGTCACTTCAAAGAGTTTGGTTTGTGGATATTGGTGTTTTGTGTGTGTATTTTATGTATAAAATATTAAGTGAAATAATATTGTAGCTCACGTGCCTTTTATTTGTTAAAAAATAAAGTGTGAATAATGGTCAGATTTATTCGGTCTAAAACTGTCCAACGTTAATTGAATGTTTTGGTAATTTCATAAATCAATTAACAGGCTCGATTTGTTGTACAGTTTTATATACATCCTTTGAAGTGATCCATATATTATACTAATATTTTTGTTTTATAAGATGGTCTTTCTAAAAGTAAATTTTACATTTAAAATAGTAGAAATATGATTTTCATTTGGTTTAATGTTGTGTTAATTAATTAATGAGTGAAAATTAATTTGAATCGACTTGAATTTGTCAATAACTTAGAGGTAATAACTAAAATAGACATTTTTGCCAAAATCAACTTCTGCAACTTGGTTTTCCTAAAACATACATCATGTGATTTAATATTTTTTATGCTATTGCATGTGATAGGTAGATGTTTTTTATACGACCTGAATGTTTTTAATGCGACCAAACAATACTTGTCAAATATTTTGTGAAGTTGCAAAGTTTATTTTGAGAAAATTTGAAAGTAAAGTTTTTTTAAAAGTTTTGATTTTTACTAGGTTTATTTTTAAAAATTAAAAAAAAGTGAAAGGTACAAAATTTTAATTGGTATATACTTAAAAAGGTTGAAGATTTTTGCTAATTATCAGTCTTATCACTATGGTTAAGAGATAACTAAAATATTATATTTTAAAACGACAATTACTTTGGGGCTGCTAGGCTTTAAATTTTGTATTTTAAGCATAGTTTGTCAAAAATAATAATTTTCAAAAAATTTATATCTTTTACTCTTATTAGAGAAAATTTATGTTCAAATTATTATCGAACGAGAAGCATGTATATGTGTTTAATGATAAGTCTGCTTAGGCCCTTTCTAATGGGCGAAACCCATCCCTTTGATGTGGACCTTGTAAGTGGAATGACATCGTTGGCACAGACCTCTTCAGTGCATCTCGTCCCCCAAACTCGTCTGATTCACGACGAGTTCCACATCTCGCCAGTCTCTGTTTCTAGAGTGAGATTGAGAGAAAAATGTAGAGAGATGGGTAAAGAGAAGAGGGAAGGAATAAATATTGCTGACACCAACTTGTTAATTTGTTGCGAATAAAGTGATGTGACAAAACTGACGAGTTAAATATACTTTTTTAAACAACGTCTAATTTGCTAATTACACGGAGCAATTTGCTCATTACAACGAGCAATTTGCTCATTACACGGAGCATATGGTGGTTTGGAAGCTAAAAAACCGACGGGTAAATTTGCTGGTTTATGGAGGAATATCTTAAGAGTAGCGGCTGATTTTGACAAAGTGAACATACCGATTCAGAACTGGTTTCAGACTCAATTACAGTCGGGCTCTTCATTTCAGCGGGTAATCTGGCCACTCGAGTCTTCGGGTTCTTTTACAGTTGCCTCGATCAGGAAAGCCTATGATAACTTGCACCTAAAGAATGACCCCGCTTTATGAAACACCCTGATTTTTTTTTATTTTTTTTTTACCCAACTGACCTGTTGTTACAAAAGTAGTATTCTGAGCAGGTTAATGCCCAGATATTCCCAGTATAATTTAATATTTAAAAAGTGGACCCCTTCACCTTTAAAACGACAGGTCGTACGCCCCAAACGGAGCTACGGTTGATTTTATATGAATTTTACAAGTTCAACAAAATTTTACAAAACTTGACTACGAATTTTTACACCAAAAACTCATGTTATAAAGACTTCAAACATACTTTATACAACCATTTATATTCAAACCCTTCAACAACAAAAACGACTTAATGTCCACCTATGCAATTTAACACCAATTGCATAACAAAAGTGGGTGTTTAAGCTAACTGTCATACATGGTTTAAAGTTGAAGTTTCTTTACTAACAAAATATGAAACTTCACTCCGTTAGCTCACCCTTGATTTCCGCCCAACTTTGACCCGCTTGGTTTACCTACAAAACAACTACACTTAAACCGTAAGCTTTCGCTTAGTGAATAACGGCTAATCATACAACATACAAATACATCCACTTAATATTTATGAATCAAAAGACTCATTTCGCCCTTATATGAATCAAAAGACTCATTTCGCCCTTATATGAATCAAAAGATTCATGTCATCTCTATATGGGTCAAACGACCCATTTCGCCCTCTTTATGAATCAAAAGATTCATTTCACCTCTATATGGGTCAAACGACCCATTTCGCCATTTATATGAATCAAAGAATCATGTCACCTCTATATGGGCCAAACAACCCATTTCTCCTCCTTTATGAATCAAAAGATTCATTTCACCTCTATAATGAATTCATTTCGCCTCTTTATGAATCAAAAGATTCAATCACCTCTATATGAATCAAAAGGATTCATTTCGCCTTTATATGAATCATAAAGATCCATTCCGCCTTTATATGAATCAAAGAGATCCATTCCGCCTTTATATGAATCAAAAGATTCATTTCGCCCACAACAATTACTATAATACTTAAACATCTTAATTGGTAATTTTCACACTTTTGCATCCGACAAAATGATACACAAAGTGTCAATTGCCAATTTTTACGCCTACCCGTTACTCACCTGTTTTTCCGACCCGTTTGACAATTACACAATTAGCAAGCAAGTCTTTACACCTTGGCACCTATATATACATAATCATATACATAAGCACATAAAAATACAGCTTTTACTACTAATATGATTATTTTCAATAATCATCTACATAATTTTACTCTAACACAACATAACATTTTTTCTCAAAACTGGACAGCCTGTGCCCTTTCTGAAATCTGACCGACTTACCCTTCGAATCTGGTTCTGAAATAAATTTTGTTGGAAAGTAGACTCGAATACCTTTCCAAACGATTCTGACCACATTAAATTCCGAGTTACGGTTATTTTTATATGATGTTTACAACACAACACAATTTCTGATTATAGTGCTGTCAAAAACTCCAAACTTTAACAAAAGTTTACCAAATCCATTCAATCCAACTCTCAAACTCTTGCATGCATTAACCCCAAGTTATAAAACACTTTTAGGCTAAATCAGAGACTGAATTTGATTTCTAATAACAACCATTTAGACATATAAACCAACAATTTCACTTCTAATCAAGTTTGGATTAAACCTCAAACCCTAGCTCAAAAACAACAATCAAAGAGAAGAATACTCACCTCCTTTTAGTTTTGATTCTGATTTTACTCTTAGGATCTCCTTCAATTTGTTGAATCTTTCTTCCTCTCTTTCAATTTCGTTTTCTTCCTTCAGCTCTCTAAGAGATATGTCGACTGACATATACACACACAATGATATCTGTGAAATGCCACACATCCTAGTTAACTTACACATATACTTCTCACAATTCTATTTTAACACATTTCCCCCTTCAAGATTCACTTTTTAAGTTCCTTCACCCATAAGTAAACTTAATTGAAACATTTAGTCCTTTACATATTAGTAAAGTTACTACAGGTCATCTGTAACGACCCGAAATTTTGTAAATAAATAAATTTTATAAAAATATGATAAATAAAGATAAATCGTTTAAAAAACATAGGAATTGGTTTCGTGTCATTTGGACATCGTGCGAGAAAGTTACAGACGAAACCGTGTCGAAAAGGAATACAAAAAGTGCAGCACAACTTCGTGGCATGAAGATTTGGACTCGTGGCACGAAGTGAGACAGAAACTCATTTTCGTGTCGCCGCTGACACGAAGATTTGGATTTGTGTCGCGAATGGGCAACCCGCCGAACTTCGTGGCACGAAGATTTGGTCTCGTGGCACGTACGTGAGATTTTCATCTAATACGGCTCCTCCCTTATGTGCATGATCGCGTCAAATATACCAAGTTCCAAGGGGAGCTCCCTGTATGAATGAAATGCTCGAAGGGATGCTGCGCCACCTAGGTACGCGTCTGGATCTGCCTCGGGCTTTGTCTTTGTTTCTAATTTAAGTCGGATTTTTTGCTCATTTTATGCAAAACATAAACCCTAGTTTCTCTCTTCAAGTGAGTATACATTTTTGAGTGGAAAACATCATTTGGAGCCGATTTCTTGGTCAAATCTCGTGATTCTTCACTCCTAGTTGAAGATTAAAGGTAAATCTTCACTCCTTGATCTTTGTAGCTTTAGATCTATGGATGACATGGGTTTGAAACCCTAGTTCTTGGGTTGGTGATTAATGGTTAAATAAAGGTTGTATACACTTAGTAGATGATATTTTAACAAAGAAAACAAGTGTATGCTTAAGATTTGTACGAATCTTAAGATTGGTTAAACCAGGGTGTAACGACCGAGATTTTGTAAATAAATAAATTGTACAAAAATATGATAATTATGGATAATTCATTTCAGAACCGTAGGAATTGGTTTCGTGTCATTTGGACACCGTTTGATATAGTTAGGGTCGAAACCGGGCTGAATCGGACGACCAAAAAGTGCAGCCTAGCTGCCTGGGGAAGTTCACGGCGCGAGCTATTGTTCGCGATCGTGAACTCCATACCGAGACTTGGGGTTTTTCAGAGATAGAGTTCCCGACCGGCTACCGATCGCTAACTATTCGCGACACGCAAAGTTCATGGCGCGAACTTGAGTTCGCGATCGTGAACTTGTTGGTTCTGTATAAAAACGAGTTTGAGGCTAGGGTTTAGACACCTACACCCCTAACACCTACCAGTCGTTTTTAGAGAGAGAGAGAGCTCGTTCTTAGTGTTCTTGGGCTTGAATCTTCATCAATTTTGGAGATTTTAACATCAAAGGTAAGGATTCTTGATTATCTTGCTTACTTATCTTAGTTTCAAGCTTTTCATGGGTGTCAATGGCGGTTTTAGGAACCAACCACATCATCTTTGGGGAAGATGATCTAACATGAGTGTAAAACACTCATGGTAAGCTTGTAATCAATGTGTACAAGCTAGATTTGGGTTTATGGATAGAAATCTTGAACTAGGGTTTGAGATTTCCGCCGAGTGGTATGAACTTGGTGATTGGGAATGTTAAGATGGATTAACTAGTAGCTAGTTATGGATTATAACTAGATTTTGTAACGATATTGATAATAGGTCAAGAAGGAGTTGAGATTGGAAGTACTTCTTTGGTTGAGAAGTAGAGATTGTGTTGATTTACACAAGTATTGGATAGCATTGCTAAGGTGAGTACATGTGATCTTTCTAAGTACATAGTAAACCTTGTTTTATGAATTGAAATGATTTGAGAGTCTTTATTAGATAAATATTTTTAATAAAGAAAAGATTAAATTGATAGAATATGAGTATTGATAGAGTATGAATTTAATTGAATTGAATTATAAATTTATTTGTTTAGTTACCACTAGTATGATTGAGTTGTGATGTGGGGCTTTGACCCAAGTTGATAATTTGTTATGTGCTAGCTAATCAGTTGGATCCTAGATAACCCACACAAGTTGGGGGAGTTAGTGACACCTACTTGGGACGGTACCACCCTGCGCAAAGGTAGTGGGTCGAGAAATAGATAACCCGGAAAGCAGGGGAGTTTGAGATAACCCGGAAATCGGGGGAGCAAATAGATACCCGAAAACGAGGGAGTTTACCTAGATAACCCATATCGGGGGAGTTTGTTTCGGGGAGGCCCGTTACATATGTGATTGGCTTATGGCAAGCCTTAGAGTATGTTTGACTATGTGCAATTTGATAATTATTTAATTATTATATTATTGCAAATATTTTTCTAACCGGGTCTAAAACCCATGTTTCTCACGAGACAATCTTGTCTCACGTACTACGTTTATTTTGACTATGTACTCAGGTTCGGGAGCTAAAGATTAGGCGGCCCGTAGTTAGCATTTGGAAGTGATTAGCTCGGTGTACTTATTTAATTCCCTAGACTATAGTTTTTGTTATATTTGTAACACCGGTTTTGGTACTTTCTAATTATTCCAAATGTTTTAGTTAAACCATATTTTTTAGATACTCGGTTTGTAAAGACTTATATTTTTATTTTAAAGTTTTAATTTGGGTTGAAAAATCGGTGTGTTACAACTTGGTATCAGAGCTTTAGTCTAAGTGAATTAGGTTGGTTTCCCCACCCTAGACTTAGACTTTGCTTTTGGGACATTATGTGCTATAGGAAGTTTGGTTGATCTTTAAGAGTGAGGGTTGACCATAAAGGGAATTATTTTGAATCGAGCTTTTCTTATATTTTATTTTGACTATTTAGTCAAGTTATTGGATTCTAATTGGGTTGACATCTTATTATAGTAAGATGGCTAGAACGAGAAGTGGTCGATTGTTGGACGGAGAACAAGCTTCGAATGTGAATCAAGATGGTAATGGATTAGCCAATTTTGGTATCGGGAATAACCATACCCCGGTAACAATGGAGACAATCCAATCCATGCTCACTAATATGAGAAATGTGATGCAACAAGATGTTAACCGGATCATAAATGATCGGTTGAACCTTGGTGATGGTGGAGAGGAAGAAGAGGAACGTTGTGATGACGAGGAAAGGGAGAAAAGTGAAGATTCCCCACCTCTCACAAAGACTAAGTCAACGGATGCAAGTGTCCCAACCGAGAAGTCCTCTAATGAGGAAAGTGGTGAAGAAAGAAAGATTGAACGTGAAGGATGTTCTTACAAAACATTCCTTGCTTGCCGACCCGACACCTATTTCGGGAGTACGGAACCGAAAGTGACGGTTCGTTGGATTCGAGAGACGGAACATGTGCTTGAAAGTAGCAAGTGCAAGGAAGAAGACATGGTGACTTATGCCTAACGTTTGTTGAAAGATGATGCTCTTACATGGTGGGACACCGTGTATGAAACCTTGGGAAAGAAAGCCGTTTACAAGATGTCGTGGGATGAGTTTACTAGGAGACTCAAAGAGAAGTTTTGTCCCGAAAGGGAGTTGGAGGAGTTATTGGAGGAGTTCTTGCATTTCAAGAAAGGTAATCTGACCTTGGATGAGTATACCAAGAAGTTCACGGGATACCTCCCATTTGTGTCAAGTACCTACCCAACCGAACGTAGTCGTGCGGTTTGGTTTGCTAATGGGTTGCCATGGGAGTATGATCTAGAGGTGAAAAGGGCGACTACCCTTGATGAGGCGATCAATGTCGCCCGAAGTGTTGAGAAATTTAGTTAAAGAAGAATTCAAGAGAGGTCGATTGGTAATGAAAAGAGGAAGTTTGAAAGTTTTTCGGGACCATCCAAGAAGAGCAAGTTTGCCCTGAGCGGGTCAAAACAAGGAAGTGTTGGTGGATGTAGGAAGTGTGGTAGGGACCACAAAGGTGAATGCAAGGCGGACTCCAACGGTTGTTTCAAGTGTGGTCGGTTTGGCCACAAGGCTAAAGATTGCAAGGTGAGGAGCCTTGATGAAGTAGAGTGTTTCTCGTGTCACGAGAAAGGGCATTATAGTAATGTTTGCCCAAAGAAGGGAACCGAAACGTTGGTGTCAACCGCTCACAAGAAACTGGAGCCGTCGAAAGTCAAAGGGCGTGCCTTCCAACTCACGCGTGAGGAAGCCAAGGAGACTCATGATGTCGTCTCAGGTACCTTATTCATAAACTCCATACCCACCTATGTATTGATTGATTCGGGTTCTACTTATTCTTTCGTGTCTCATGAATTTGGTGCTAAGTTTAAGGTTCCCCTAGAGTTACTTGATGATTTGTATGAAATAGAACTAGCCGATGGAAAAACCTCTATGGTTCAACATGTCTATAGAGACTGTGAGTTAGAAATCGATAGCAAGAAGTTTAAGGTTGATTTGATGCCTATGGGGATTAAGGCTTTTGATGTGATTATTGGAATGGATTGGTTGGGAATCCACCAAGCCAAGATTTTGTGTGGAAAGAAGTTAGTGTCGATTAAATCTCCCGAAAATGAAAAGGTGTACATCTATGGGGAAAAGAGGCACCACATGCCAAACTTGTTAACCACCATTAAAGCAAGAAAATGTTTATCCAAAGGATGTGCATCATTTATAGCTTATGTCCTAGATGGAAGAAAAGAGAAGAAGACGGTCGAGAATGTGAAGATTATTCGAGATTATCCCGAAATTTTCCCCGATGACTTACCCGGTCTACCACCGGAGAGACAAGTCGAGTTTCGTATTGATTTAGTTCCGGGGGCGACGCCGATTTCCCGAGCCCCGTATCGTTTAGCTCCAACCGAAATGAGAGAGTTGATGGCTCAACTCCAAGATTTACTTGATAAAGGTTTTATCCGTCCTAGTTCGTCACCATGGGGTGCACCGGTTTTATTTGTAAAGAAGAAAGATGGTTCGATGAGAATGTGTATTGATTACCGAGAGCTTAACAAGATGACGATTAAGAACCGGTATCCTTTGCCAAGGATATTTGTTTGACCAACTTCAAGGAGCCGAATATTTCTCCAAGATTGATTTGAGATCGGGTTATCATCAAGTTCGTGTTAAGGAAGGTGATACCGAAAAGACGGCCTTTAGAACTCGTTATGGTCATTATAATTTTTGGTTATGTCATTCGGTTTGACGAATGCCCCGGCTATTTTCATGGATCTCATGAATAGGGTTTGTAAACGTTCCTCGATAAATTTCTCATCGTGTTCATCGATGATATTCTTATTTTCCCCAAAACCGAAGAAGAACATGAAGAACATTTGAGGCAAACTTTGGAAGTCTTGAAACGAGAAAAATTGTATGCCAAATTCTCAAAGTGTGAATTTTGGTTGCGGAAAGTTCAATTTCTTGGTCATGTAGTATCCCGAAGCGGGATAAAAGTTGACCCGTCTAAGATTGAAGCGGTAAAGAATTGGGAAGCACCGAAGACCCCAACCAACGTTAGAAGTTTCTTTGGGTTAGCTGGTTATTACCAAAGATTTATTGAAGATTTTTCCCGAGTGGCGGTTCCACTCACTAGGCTAACGAGAAAAGATGTGAAGTTTGATTGGGGGAAAAAGCAAGAGGATGTTTTTGCCCTGTTGAAGGAGAAGTTGTGCAATGCACCGATTCTATCTCTACCCGATGGCATGGAAGACTTCGTGGTGTATAGTGACGCCTCGAATAAAGGTCTCGGTTGTGTTTTGATGCAAAGGGGGAAAGTGATAGCTTATGCTTCAAGACAATTAAAGAATGCGGAAGAAAGGTACACAACACATTATTTAGAGTTGGCGGCGATTATTTTTGCCTTGAAGATTTGGAGACATTACTTGTATGGAACGAGATGTATATTGTACACGGATCACAAAAGTCTCAAGTACGTGTTTACACAAAAAGACTTGAATATGAGGCAAAGAAGGTGGATTGAGTTGATTAGTGACTACGATTGTGAAATCGTTTATCACGATGGAAAGGCTAATGTAGTAGCCGTCGCCTTGAGTAGAAAAGTTTATGAAAAGCCGGTTAAGGCTAAGTTGATGCGGATTGATGTAGTATCTAGTTTTATTGAAAGTATAAAAAACGCACAAAAGGAAGTGACGGGAAAAGACGAGTATATACAAGAGAGATTGGGAAAGAACCAAGTATTTGAAGAAAATGGTCAAGGGTTGAAAACCGTGAATGGTCGAATTTGGGTTCCGAAATTCGGTGGAAACCGAAAAGTGTTGTTGAATGATGCTCACAAGTCCAAGTACTCGATTCATCCCGGAAGTACAAAGACTTATCAAGACTTGAAGAGAATTTATTGGTAGCCGGGGATGAAGTCGAGGGTAGCAAAGTACATTTCAAAATGTGCCACGTGTGCACAAGTGAAAGCCGAACACCAAGTGCCATATGGCATTGCACAATCGTTGCAAGTGACGGCCGGAAAATGGAAAGACATCACAATGGATTTCATTATTGGTCTCCCAAAGACTAGTAGAAACCATGACGCCATTTGGGTGATTGTTGAAAGGTTAACGAAAAGTGCATTATTTCTAGCTATTCGGGAAACTATGCCACTCGAGAAGTTGGCAAAGTTGTATGTTGATGAAGTTGTTAGATTGAACGGGGTACCGATGTCGATTGTGTCCGATCGGGATGCAAGGCTTAGCTCGAGATTTTGGAGGTCATTCCAAGAAGAATTGGGAACAAAGTTGAGATTGAGCACGGCTTACCATCCGCAAATCGATGGTCAAAGTGAAAGAACGATCCAAACGGTCAAAGATATGTTGAGATCGTGCGTATTAGATTTTGGTGGTAAATGGGATGAGCATTTACTGTTAGTTGAGTTCTCATATAACAATAGTTATCATTCTACGATTAAAATGCCACCGTTTGAGGCATTGTATGGGAGGAAGTGTAGGACGCCTTCTTGTTGGTTAGAGGCGGGTGAGACGAAACTCACGGGTCCCGAGATTGTGAAAATAACAAATGAGAAAATTGGAATAATTCAAAAGAATATGAAAGTGGCACAAGATCGCCAAAAGAGTTATTCGGGTTTGAAAAAGCGACCTTATGATTTGAATGTCGGTGATGTGGTGATGTTAAAGGTATCGCCTTGGAAAGGCGTGATGAGATTTGGTAAGAAGGGCAAATTGAGCCCGAGATATGTTGGCCCATTTAAGATTTTGAAACGGGTCGGTTTACAAGCATTTAAGTTAGAACTTCCACCCGAGTTGCAAGGTGTCCATGACACCTTTCATGTTAGTAATTTGAAGAAATTCTTGGGTGAAGTGGAGAATATTATCCCACTTCAAGATTTGCGGGTCGATGCACCCAACCGATTGATTGAAGAGCCCGAGGCCATATTGGAGGCCCAAACAAAGAAATTAAGGAACAAAGAGATTGAGTTGGTGTTGGTCAACTGGATGCATTCCCTTGGGCCAAATTTGACTTGGGAAGTCAAGGATGAGATTAAGAAACGCTACCCGAACTTTGTAGATTATGATGCGATTACGAGGACGGAATCCTCTTAAGGGGTAAATAGTTGTAACGACCGAGATTTTGTAAATAAATAAATTGTACAAAAATATGATAATTATGGATAATTCATTTCAGAATCGTAGGAATTGGTTTCGTGTCATTTGGACACCGTTTGATATAGTTAGGGTCGAAACCGGGCTGAATCAGACAACCAAAAAGTGCAGCCTAGCTGCTTGGGGAAGTTCACGGCGCGAACTATTGTTCGCGATCGTGAACTCCATACCGAGACTTGGGGTTTTTCAGAGATAGAGTTCCCGACCGGCTACCGATCGCTAACTATTCGCGACACGCAAAGTTCCCGGTGCGAACTTGAGTTCGCGATCGTGAACTTGTTGGTTCTGTATAAAAACGAATTTGAGGCTAGGGTTTAGACACCTACACCCCTAAAACCCTACCAGTCATTTTTAGAGAGAGAGAGCTTGTTCTTGGTGTTCTTAGGCTTGAATCCTCATCAATTTTGGAGATTTTAACATCAAAGGTAAGGATTCTTGATTATCTTGTTTACTTATCTTAGTTTCAAGCTTTTCATGGGTATCAATGGGTGTCAAATTGCACATAGTCAAACATACTCTAAGGCTTGCCATAAGCCAATCACATACGTAACGGGCCTCCCCGAAACAAACTCCCCCGATATGGGTTATCTAGGTAAACTCCCCCGTTTCCGGGTATCTATTTGCTCCCCCAAAACCACCATTGACACCCATTAAAAGCTTGAAACTAAGATAAGTATCCTTTCCCAATCTCTCTTGTCTATACTCGTCTTTTCCCATCACTCCCATTTGTGCGGTTTTATACTTTCTATAAAGCTACATACTACATCAATCCGCATCAACTTAGCCTTAACCGGCTTCCCATAGACTTTTCTATTCAAGGCATCGGCTACCACATTAGCCTTTCCCTCGTGATAAACGATTTCACAATCATGGTCACTAATTAACTCAATCCACCTTCTTTGTCTCATATTCAAGTCCTTTTGTGTAAACACATACTTGAGACTTTTGTGATCCGTGTACAAAATACATCTTGTGCCATACAAGTAATACCTCCAAATCTTCAAGGCGAAAATGATCACCGCCAATTCTAAATCATGTGTTGTATACTTTTCTTCCGCATTCTTTAATTGTCTTGAAGCATAAGCTATCACCTTACCTCTTTGCATTAAAACACAACTGAGACCTTTATTCGAGGCGTCACTATACACCACGAAATCTTCCATACCATCGGGTAGAGTGAGGATCGGTGCATTGCACAACTTCTCCTTCAACAAAGCAAAAGCATCCTCTTGCTTTTTCCCCCATTCAAACTTCACATCTTTTCTCGTTAACCTCGTGAGTGGGACCGCCACTCGGGGAAAATCTTCGATAAATCTTCGGTAATAACCGGCTAACCCAAGAAAACTTCTAACTTCGGTTGGAGTCTTTGGTGCTTCCCAATTCTTCACCGCTTCAATCTTAGACGGGTCAACTTTTATCCCGCTTCGAGATACTACATGACCAAGAAATTGAACTTCCCGCAACCAAAATTCACACTTTGAGAATTTTGCATACAACTTTTCCCGTATCAAAACTTCTAGAGTTTGCTTCACGTGTTCTTCGTGTTCTTCTTCGGTTTTGGAGAAGATGAGAATATCATCGATGAACACGATGAGAAATTTATCGAGGAATGGTTTACAAACCCTATTCATGAGATCCATGAAGATAGTCGGGGCATTCGTCAAACCGAATGGCATAACCAAAAATTCATAATGCACATAACGAGTTCTTAAGGCCGTCTTTTCGGTATCACCTTCCTTAACACGAACTTGATGGTAACCCGATCTCAAATCAATCTTGGAGAAATAATCGGCTCCTTGAAGTTGACCAAATAAATCATCTATCCTTGGCAAAGGATACCGGTTCTTAATCGTCATCTTGTTATGCTCTCGGTAATCAATACACATTCTCATCGAACCATCTTTCCTCTTCACAAATAAAACTAGTGCACGCCATGGTGATGAACTAGGACGAATAAAACCCTTATCAAGCAAATCTTGGAGTTGAGCCATCAACTCTCTCATTTCGGTTGGAGCTAAACGATACGGGGCTCGGGCAATCGGCGTCGCCCCGGAACTAAATCGATTCGAAACTCGACTTGTCTCTCCGGTGGCAAACCGGGTAAGTCATCAAAAAACTTCGGGAAAATCCCGAATAATCTTCACATTCTCAACCGTCTTCTTCTCTTTTCTTCCGTCTAAGACATAAGCTATAAATGATGCACAACCTTTCGCTAAACACTTCCTTGCCTTAATGGCGGTTAACAAGTTTGGCATATGATGCCTTTTTTCCCCATAGATGTACACTTTCTCATTTTCGGGTGACTTAATCGACACCAATTTCTTTCCACACAAAATCTTGGCTTGGTGGATTCCCAACCAATCCATCCCGATAATTACATCAAAAGTCTTAATCCCCATTGGCATCAAATTAACCTTAAACTTCTTACTATTGATTTCTAATTCACAATCTCTATAGATGTGTTGAACCATAGAGGTTTTCCCATCAGCTACTTCTATTTCATACAATTCATCAAGTAACTCTAGTGGAACCTTAAACTTAGCACCAAATTCATGAGACACGAAAGAATAAGTAGAACCCGAATCAATCAATACATATGTGGGTATGGAGTTTATGAATAAGGTACCTGAGACGACATCATGAGTCTCCTTGGCTTCTTCTCGCGTGAGTTGGAAGGCACGCCCTTTGACTTTCAACGGCTCCGGTTTCTTGTGAGCGGTTGACACCAACGTTTCGGTTCCTTTCTTTGGGCAAACATTGCTATAGTGCCCCTTCTCATGACATGAGTAACATTCAACCTCATCAAGGCTTTTAACCTTGCAATCTTTAGCTTTATGGCCAAAACGACCACACTTGAAACAACCATTGGAATCCGCCTTGCATTCTCCCTTGTGGTCCCTACCACACTTTCTACATCCACCGACACTTCCTTGTTTTGAACCGCTCGGGGCAAACTTGCTTTTCTTGGATGGTCCCGAAAAACTCTCAAATTTCCTCTTTTCATTACCAACCGACCTCTCTTGAACTCTCCTTTTACTAACCTTCTCAACACTTCGGGCGACATTAATCGCCTCATCAAGAATGGTCGCACTCTTCACTTCGAGTTCATACTCCCATGGTAACCCATTAGCAAACCGAACCACACGACTACGTTCGGTTAGGTAAGTACTTGACACAAACGAGAGGTATCCCGTGAACTTCTTGGTATACTCATCCAAGGTTATATTGCCCTTCTTGAAGTGCAAGAATTCTTCCAACTCCCTTTCGGGACAATACTTCTCCTTGAGTCTTCTAGTGAACTCATCCCACGACATCTTGTAAATGGCTTTGTTTCCCAAAGTTTCATACACGGTGTCCCACCATGTAAGAGCATCATCTTTAAACAATCGTGAGGCATAAGTCACCATGTCTTCCTCTTTGCACTTGCTACTCTCAAGCACACGTTCCGTCTCTCGAATCCAACGAACCGTCACTTTCGGTTCTGTACTCCCGAGATAGAAGTCGGGTCGACAAGCAAGGAATGTTTTGTAAGAACACCCTTCACGTTCAATCTTTCTCTCTTCACCACTTTCTCCATTGGAGGTCTTATCGGTCGGGTTGGTGTTTCCCGTTGACTTAGTCTTAGTGAGTTGAGGGGAATCTTCACTTCCCTCCCTCTCTTCCTCAAAAAGATGTTCTTCTTCCTCCCTTTCATCATCATCACCTCCTAAGTTCAACCGATCATTTATGATCCGATTAACATCTTGTTGCATCACATTTCTCATATTAGTGAGCATGGATTGAATGACCTCCATTGTTACCGGAGTATGGTTGTTCCCGATACCCGAATTGGCCAATCCATTCCCATCTTGATTCAAATTTCGAAGCTTGTTCTCCATCTAACAATCGACCACTTCTCGTTCTAGCCATCTTACTATAATAAGATGTCAACTCAATTAGAATCCAATAAGTTGACTAAAGAGTCAAAATTAAACATAAGAATAGCTCGATTTAAAACATTTCCCTCAATGGTCAACCTTAATCCTTAAAGGTCAACCTAACTTCCTATAGAACATAATGTCCCAAAAACAAAGTCTAAGTCTAGGGTGGGTAACCAACCTAATTCACTTAGACTAATGCTCTGATACCAAGTTGTAACACACCGATTTTTCAACCATATTTAAAACTTTTAAAAATGTAAAATATATGTCTTTACAAACCGAGTATCTAAAAATATGGTTTAACTCAAACATTTGGAATAATTAGAAAGTACCAAAACCGGTGTTACAAATATATCAAAACTATAGTCTAGGGAACTAAATAAGTACACCGAGCTAATCCTACCAAATGCTAACTACAGGCCGCTTAATCTTTAGCTCCCGAACCTGAGTACATAGTCAAAATAAACGTAGTACGTGAGACAAGATTGTCTCGTGAGAAACATGAGTTTTAGACCCGGTTAGAAAATAATTTGCAATAAAATAATAACTAAATAATTATCAAATTGCACATAGTCAATCAAGACTCTAAGGCTTGCCATAAGCCATTCACATACGCAACGGGCCTCCCCGAAGCAACTCCCCCGATATGGGTTAACTAGGTAAACTCCCCCGTTTCCGGGTTAACTATTTCTCCCCGATTTCCGGGTTAACTATTTCTCCCCCGATTTCCGGGTTAACTATTTCTCCCCCGATTTCCGGGTTAACTATTTCTCGACACACTACCCTTGCGCAGGGTGGTACCACCCCAAGTAGGTGTCACTAACTCCCCCAACTTGTGTGGGTTGTCTAGGATCCAATTGATTAGCTACCACATAACAAATCATCTACTTGGGTCAAAGCCCATATCACAACTCAATCATACTAGTGGTAACTACACAATCAATTACAATACAATTCAATTCAGTTCATACTCTATCAATTCAATCTTTTCTTTATTAAAAACAATTATCTAATAAAGACACTAAAATAATTTCAATTCATAATACATGGTTTACTATGTACTCAGAAAGATCACATGTACTCACCTTAGCAATGCTATCCAACACTTGTGTCTAATAACACAATCCTTACTTCCAAGTTGAGGAAGTACTTCCAATCTCAAGGTCCTCTTGACCTAACATCAATATCATTACAAATCTAGTTATAATCCATAACTAGCTACTAATTAATCCATCGAAACATTCCCAACCACCAAGTTCATACAACTTGGTGGAATCTCAAACCCTAGTTCAAGATTTTCCATCATCAATCCCAAATATAACTTGTACACATTGATTACAAGTCTACAAGGAGTGTTTTACACCCATGAAAGTTCATCTTCCCCAAAGATGATATGGTGGGTTCCCAAAACCACCATTGTTACCCATACTAAGCTCAAAATGAAGGTAACTAAGCAAGATATGCAAGAATTCTTACCCTTGATGCTTGAATCCTTCAAGATGATGAAGATTTGAGCTCCTTAGCTCCAAAAACCGTCCAAATGCTCTCAAAACCGGCTGCACTCTCTCTAGGGTTCGTAGGTGTCATGAGCCCTAGCTTCTACACAACTTTATATCCTCCAGACAGTCCTCGCTCCCCGCTCGCGTTTGCCTCGCGCCGCGAGGTGAGGCGGGATGTCTTCTTGGTCGCCGCAGAAATGCCAACCTCGCGCCCCGCTCGCGCCTGGATCGCGCCGCGAGCTCGACGCGAAGCTCAACACGAGCTCGGCGCGAGTCTCTCGCGTCTGAGTTCTGAACCCACTGTTTGATCTCGTGTCTGGCTCGCGCCTGCCACGCGCCGCGAGGGCTGTTCAGCCAGATTCTTGGCCTTTAAACTTGTTTCCATCCAAGTTTTGACTCATACTTGGTTATACCAAGTCCCAAATATCCAAACATTCGATAAAACACAAACCGAAACATAATCTAATATAAATACTAAAATTCGAATAAATCCCGAATAAATTACACGAAAAACAAACGTAAAAATTACGGTCGTTACAAACTTGATGAGTTATGATGAGTGATACTGTGGGGGTGATGCGGGGGATCCCCGGTCACTTTGGATAAGGCTAATTGGGCGTCGACCCATAGTCCGTCATCAGATAGGAGTCTTGCTAACTGGAGGAAGGTCCGGAGAGTAAGGCAGGTATCGGTAGATTGGGCGATTCCCTCTTGCCGTTATCTTGAGCAATGCGGGGGATCCTCGGTATGTTTCTAGTATGTATATGTTTGTGTACTAGATATGGTTGAAGTTTATTAATGCGAGGGATCCCCGGTTAATAAGTTAATGTGGTTCTAGCTAGTTCGGGGGCAACCCGATAGTTAGATATGATTGCTAGAAGAGCAGAAATTGATAGGGTCAATAGGGTGACTAGACGGTATTGATGAAGTATACATAAATATGTTTATCTATTTATGAAATGATTATTATTATTATTTGGGTCTAAAACCCATGTATCTCACGAGACTATTTTGTCTCACGTACTACGTTTGTTTTTGTGGCTATGTACTCAGGTACAGGTTTGAAGTGATAGAAGGTTGCACTAGAAGTGGCCTAGAGATGTTTAGCTCGGGAGCTCATAGGTAGATCCCGTTTACCTATGGTTTTGATATACTTGCTGACACCGTATTTTTGTAAACTCTGATAAAGGTTTTAAAGTTTTCGTTAAACTGTATTTTGGACAATATGTCAGACTTTGGGAAAAATGTATTTTAAATGATTTAAACGTTGTTTTAAAAATACGGGTGTTACAACATCAAATATTAATATTGCTCTTCAAGATTGATACTGATCAGTTACTAACGGGATCAGCACTAACTGATCAGCACTAACGGGATCATCAATAACTAATCAGCACTAACGGGATCAACACTAACAAGATCAACACTAACGGGATCAGCACTAACAGTAGGGGTGTGCATTTCGGATTATCCGAAATTTCGGATATTCGAAAATCAGATATTTCGGATATCCGAAATTTCGGATAGTGGATTTTCGCTATTTGAATCCTAATCCGAAATTCAGATATCCGAAATTTCGGATACAAATATCGGATAATTTGAAATATCCGAAAATCCGAAATTTCGCAATTCGTTTAATGATATTACCAGTAAATTAAGTCAATTAGCGCAATTATTTTAATATTTATAAACTAAAAATAAGATCTTTAACTATATGGAACCTGAAGCTATCATAAACATATTAATATAGACAAAACATATCGGTGTATTCTTGATATTAGATATTATTAAATTTTTACAAATAAAAAATCGACAAAAAATCGGATATCGGATATCCGAAATATCCGAAAATTCGTAATATTGGTATCCGAATCCGAATCCGAATCCGAAAATTCGGATATCCGAATTTCGGATATCCGAAATTTCGGATAATTCCGGATCGGATTTCGGATATTTTTTTCGGATTTTCGGATATCGGATATATTTGCACACCCCTAACTAACAGGATCAGCACTAACATGATCAGCACTAACATGATCAGCACTAACAGGATCAGCACTAACGAGATCAGCACTAACAGGATCAGCACTAACTGATCAGCACTAACGGGATCAGCACTAACTGATCAGTTAATGTTGGTATATTTCTTCTTAAATTTTTGGGGTGTTACAGTTTAAAATTATTTTCTTCAAAATGGGTCCCGTCAAAAATTGACATTCATGCATGGAGGGTGAGGCATTGCAGGCTGCCTACAAAGGAGAATTTGGTTAAAATAGGTGTTGTTCTCCTATCCATTGACGGTTTGTGGTGGAGCAGAAGAAACAGAAGATCGCTTATTTATCGAGTGTCCTGTTAGAGATTTCCGTGATGATTTCGTATACTTGGAAAACTGTGAAGTCGTGAAACACTTGTAGATCAAAGTATTTCGTCGGTACTACGAAATCTTCGATCGGAAAAAATCACAATTCAAGAACCGAGAATATTTTGAGTATTATGAGAGAATTTCGTACCAGTTCGATTGAAGAAATGACCAAAAACGATGCTAAATTCAAGCAGTCTCTAAACCACCGAAAACTGCCAAAAGCAGTTTTGGAACTGCTAAAAACCGCCTAAATACGGGTCGGTTCCGGGTTTGATTCGACGGGTCGGAAAACCGGGTTTTGAATCCGAATTCGGATATTCCATGCATTTTCTATAAAGGAATATTATCAGCTCGACCCCAGCCAGGGGCTCTGCCCCTTGGACCCCGCCAGGGGCGCTGCCCCTTGGAACCCCGTTATCGGGGGCGCTGCCCCCGAACCCCCGTTAAGTCAGTGTATATTAATCATAATAAATTTAAACAAGCGTGCACTCCGCACCATCCTTACTTGTTTAATATTTATTAAGATTACATTTGGTCAACAACTTTATCCCATTACACTTAAACAATATTGGTGATACATCACCAACATGTCCTATGGCAGCTCACAATATTAAGGAAATAGGGAGATGGTGGGGTTTAGATATTTTCGGCATCAAGCATCTAAAAGATCTATTTGATTGGGGCAAAACAACAAATTTTAAAGGTGATACCTATAAAGCTTTCATGACAGTTATTTATACTTTCCTTTGGACGATATGGAAAGCTCGTAATGAAAAAGTGTTCCCGCCATCAAGAAACGGTAAAAATCAGGAGGTTTTTATAATTAGTCAGATGCAAACTCTCTCGTATTTTTGGATAAAAAATAGATCAAAATGTAATTTAGCAAATAGGTGGGGAGATTGGTATAATTTGCCTTTTTCATGTTTTTAATTTTTGTATGTTACCTCTAGCAGCAGTCTAGGTACTGACTATGCCGAAGCTCAGTCTCTCTCTGAGTTTTCTTGTTGTCGTTAAAAAAAAGTTAGAAACATAGATTCCATAGTTGTCGATCGCACGGCTTACCTTATTCCGAAAGCAACCCCACGATAAAGATCAGTAGGCGCGTATCAGACGAAATAATTTCTTAATTATTCCGCGGCTTCTCGATCCTTCCTCTACACCCTGTAAATACCCTATGGATTATGCTTATTTTGCACCGCAATTTCACCTTCAACTGTGTGAATCAGCTCATTAACACACAAATTATCGTCCAAGTTATCGCTCATACTTTGGGGCACGCTATCTGATTAGGTATTCCTCTTATTTAGATTTAATTAAATCTGTTATTCTGTTGTAGCTGATAATTATCGATTAAGTTCGTGTAAAATTTATCGAGTTTAACTTTGTGTTTTTTCTTCAAACAAAAATTTCCAGGGTCTGATAACAGTGTTGTTAGATCTTTTGGTTCGGCTGTTCGAGAATCGAGAATCATGTCTCATATCCTTCCCGATATGCTTCATTTTCACTTTTGAGATCGCTTTTTGTTTATCGTCGATTTTTTAGGATCTATGAAGGTTTGCTTTGAATATTATGAAAATTTTGAAGAAAACAATGCATTATCTACAGAGTTTTTTTTTTAAATTTATTTTAACCTAATCTGATTAATTTTGTGTAATACATTGATTTTTGACATCAAAATATTCAATTTAAAAGGATTTTAAGTTTTTTGAGATTGTACGTTTTCGATTTCTGATAAGAACATGGCGTATTTTATAGCATCAAACAACGGATAGCAATTCGGGTTCGCTTAGGTATGAATATGATTATGTGGTGGTTGAAAAACCTTAACTTAAAGATTACGCGGAAACCAAAGGGATCGTGATAGGGAAAGAGCTCAAGCAAGGGCTGGAGGTAAGCCTAAGCAATCTAAAACCGATGGATTAACTCCTGAACAAAGACGAGAAAGGTATTCATCTTCTCATAATTTCTATCGGCTTGGATCAATTGAGCTAATAAGCTAGTAACTAGTTATTGATTTTAGCTTTTATATGTTATCAAGTGATTAATGATTTAATAATTTTGTGGTTGTTGGAACAGAGATGCAAAGGCACTTCAAGAGAAATTGGCAAGAAAAGCAGCTAAAGAGTCAGCAGGAGCTAAAGGTGGGAAAGATGGCATTAAAACCAAGCAATAGAGATGTGTGTGTATGTTCGTAAATGGTGAATATATTTGGTGGATTTGAGGTTAAGAGTCTTGTATTGATGTGTTCTTGGTGGATGTCTTGTGGAACTTGTTGACTATTGATCAATATTCTGATGTTGTATGCAACCATTTTTTAAATTTAAGTTATTGTTTTTGACATTTTGATGAGTTTTCTATCATGGTTTGCACAATCGCCCAACTTGTTTTTAACAACCAGGTTGCAAACCAACTGGTCTGTGGACCGGATTCAACCACTGAGATTTTGATGTAATTGGGTTGAGCCGTGCCTAAGAGACTTGATCGGGTTGTTTAACATATTTAACCATTTGATGACAAGTATTGCAATTTGTTGCAATTAACCAGAATACATAATTTTTAGTCAGACCAAGAGTTCAGATTGAGTTTGGGATTAATTTTTCTATTATTTTTGATGTTTATATCACATTGTACAAGTAATACTATATAAAATAATACTACATATTGGACATATAAATAATGCACTTGTTGTGATAGATGGATTAAAATATGTGGTGTATAAATCATCTCCTTACGAAAATATAATGTCTTGTTATAAGTTATATTCAAATACAAATGTACACGTGGCTTTAAGTGATATATACGAAACTAACCGTGATGTGCACATTTTGTGGCTTTGTGCATAAAACCCATAGTTTTATATAAAATATGTATGTGCAATAATGACACAAAAGTCAGGATGGCCGAGTGGTCTAAGGCGCCAGACTCAAGTTCTGGTCTTCGAGAGAGGGCGTGGGTTCAAATCCCACTTCTGACAATTATTTTTACTTTTATGTTTCTTGGTCAAAAATATACTCTTTAGAGTTTAAGATAACCTTTTGTATATATAGTGTTCTCATCTTATTAGTTAACATGTTTTTGTTTAATATTTTTTTCCATTCAAGGTATTTCCGTTCATAACCGGCTCTTTAAAGATGACCGAGATTTGATTGTGATGTGCACGACCTAACTGTAATCATGACTATTTTTGAATTTTCTCTTATCATATGATAATATTTACCTTAAAAAATAAATCAAACTCGTGACACAATCCAATCCATCCTCCTTCTGTTGAAGTAGTTTTATCACTTATGAAGTTATGAGGGTAGGAGACACTCATTAATAAATGGAAACAACTTGATATTTGATATTATATTTTATATAAAATAAACAAATTCATTTTTTTAACGACAATCCTAATTTATTCTTAAATCCACTTATGTTTAATATAAGACTTGAACCATCAAACTTAAGGTTAATGGGAAACACCTTTACCGTCAGGCCATTGGGCCTTTGGTAAATTAACAAATTCAACTTCTACTAAGAGAGAGAATTTCCAGCTTAAAGAGAACAAATTGTATATGTAACATGAAGTGGGTTCCTGTGAAGACTCTTTTTTCGGTGAGGACTCGTGAGGACACCTCATAAAAATTTCAAAAAATTCCGAAAAATATATATATATATATATATAACCCACCATGATTATTACTACCTTTGACAAAAAAAAATTTCAAAAAAAAAAAATTATGATCCACTTTTTTTAGCGAATCATAACAACGATCCATATTTTTTTTTGTGGATCATTATTATGATCCATATTTTTTTTTTTGGATCATTTTTGGAAATATTTTTTTTTGATCTTATACATAGCGATTTAGATATTTAAAAAAAGAATTTTTTAAAAAAAGTTTGTTTTGGATATTTTTAGAGTTTTTTTTGGAGTCCTCACAGTCCTCGCGAGGAAAAGAGTACTCACCGGATCCGGACCCTGTGTAACATTTACCAAAATGTTATCACTACTCATCAATAGTTGATAGGTAGTGTTTTTTAAGCTATTTATTGGTTGCTGTCAACTTTTTCTTTGAACCTTTCACATGACTTTTATTATTATTATTATTATTATTATTATTATTATTATTTTATGGATTAAATGATACTTTTTTATACAATAACAAATAGTTTTATATGATGTATTTTATTTTATTTTATTTGTTTTATTATTTGATTTATTTTAAATATTTGTAGTATATATTTTAAGTAAATTCGCAACTAATCTAAATTATTTTATTTAAATATAGTGTACATATATTAAGTAATTTTGTTACCAATCCGGCCTATTTGCACATCTTCAAAATATCAACTAAAATAATAATTGTTCAAGTTACTCTAACGAAATTAATAACATGATAATTTATAAATAGGATGTGTATTTTTGCAACCTGCTGCGAACCGTGAGCACATCTACTCATATTCAATACTTTAGATCTTAAAACACATGTAGTTGCATTTTGGTAGCATCTTGATGATTAATATCTGAATGATTTAGACTTTTCATTATATCTGTCTGATTAAGAGGGTAAACCTGTTTAACTTTTGCTTCAAACATTGGTTAAAAGGTTTTACCAAGCTCTGTATCTGCCGATTAAAAAGCTAATAGAATCATTAAGATGAGAATTAATTAAAGAGAAAAATCAATATAGCACCAAAAACAAAATTGATATATATGCAACAAAAAGAAAAACAAAAAGAAAAGAAAAGTTCGAGAACAAAAGGCACAAAAAACAGAAGCCCAAATACCTACAGAAAAGCCCTCTTCGTCGACGTCTGCATGTCCAGCCCACTACTCACAGAGACGACGAAATACTTTTTACAAATCTTAGAGAGAGAAAGCTTTAAGAGAGAGAAATACGAGGTTGAAGACGAACCAGAACGAGCAACATTATATGCATACAATTCTTCATACATAGAACATTCATATATATCAGGTTAATGTATAATTTCTGAGTGATTGGGGCAATTAATTTCAAAAAGGGCCACTCAGTCGATCATTTTCATGTCCTGTTTAATTCTAGGGCAAAATTGATTTTTGATTTGGGAAATTGATCAACTTCACATCAAATTTTAGCCGAAGGGGCGAGGGGAAAGGTCTCTCAGCTGGTGATTGTTACACTACTCTTCGCAATTCAGGTAATTATTGCAGAAACCCTAGAATTCGACGAAATGCCATGCTGTATAAACCCTAGCACTGAAACTATTGAAATTTGTTCTACTAGAGTTGATTATTGGCCAATAAATGTCTAATCATGCAAGTGCAGTGTTGTATTGGTGCATTTTGATTGAATGCATGCCTGAAAACTTAGTAAGTATCAGGTAATGAAACTAGGGCTCAAAACAGTGCATTTTTCACTCTATTATATATTGATGGAGCATTTTTTTTGAGATTACGAATGTTTATAATGGTGGTTGCACGTGGGCAATTCAATTTTCAGAAGTTTACTGATGTGAATTATACTGGTTTGCTCTTTTGTGCACTGTGACTGGCTAACTGAACTTGAACTCTCAGATAATCTGAATATAATGGTTAAGGTTTAGTTTTGCTACAGTTATGGTAAACAATGATTATCTGGATATAGATTATTTCCATGTTGTATCATTATTGTAATCAATGTTTTTCCATACAAAATATTCATTAGTTTTATAATCGAGGTTCTTTAAATTACCATAAATAATGTATATCCTAATTTTCTCACTTTGTGCATAACCATTAGTAGTTTTCATGGTTTTAGTTGAAAAATCATGAAACATGAATTATCTACCACCCAACACCACCACCCACCTCCTACCCCCATCACCCACCACCACCACCACCACCTACTTCCACCACCACCTCCACCACCACCTACCACCACCCACCTCCTATCGCCACCACCCACCGCCTACCCCCACCACCCACCTCCTACCCCCACCACCCACGACGCCACCACCTACTTCCACCACCACCACCACCACCACCTCCACCACCTACCACCTACCACCACCACCGCCACAACCGCCCACTCCCACCAACTGCCACCACCACCCACTTCCTACCACCGCCAATACAACCACCCCCACCCCGTACTGCCACCACCACCCTTACCACCACTACTAGCAATTTTATCATCCTGCAAATATTAAAAAACAAACAGTCTTTTTCTTGCAAACTGCAGACGTTTGGTTCACATCTTCTCAGCAAATGTGGTGTGCAAAGTGCAGACGTTCTGCCTCTTAAAAAAGCAAATAATACCTTAATTTTTATGCTTTTAGGAATGAAAATAATTAGTAAATGAATCAATACAACTGCAGGTGGTTTAAGTTGGTATGCATGGATGTACTTCTGGACCTATGCTTTTAGTCAATGCTGAGCTGGATTCCATGGGAGGATTTGGAATTAATTCAACATCATCTCTACATAAGTCATCAGATCTTGAGAAAACTCAAGCAGAACTTAGGTAAAAGTTGATTTTTATTGATTTATTTTTCTATTTTTTGTCAAATCAAGCCAGAATGTAATAGTGGAACATTTTTATATTCCAGACAAACATTCACCACTGCTGAGAAGTTTAGAAGTGAATTAGAATATCTACAGAAAGTACGCTGATTTGATTATTTTCTTATCTTTATGTTATATTAACAAAGAGTAAATTACAGAATTTGTCCCTGTGGTTTTCTAAATTCTACGATTTGTCCTTAATACTTTTAATTTTGTTTTTTTTGTCCCTATGCTTTCATTTAAGGTTAAAATAGACAAAAATGAAATTTGAGGTCCATAGGGACAAAAAAAAACGAAATTAAAAAGTACAGGGACAAAAAAACGAAATTAAAAATATAGGGACAAAATCGTAGAATTTGGAAGATCACAGGGACAATTTCTGTAATTTCTCATTTTTTTTAATCATATATAATTACTCAATTGCTTATTTTTTTCAGGGTGGCGATCCGTTAGACTTAAAACCTGGAAATGCAGCATCACTAACAAATCGACATCCTGAACAGTTTGTAACAAGGTCTGTATCTATTGTGTAAATAATACATTGATTATATATTTTCAATATCATTATTATTGATTTTTGTTTTTTTTAATGATTTTTATATGGTGCTATAGTGAAGCAAAATGTAGATTAGGTGCTCCTTTATCCTGTGAACCAAACAGTGCTGATAATCTCATGTTATTGAAAGAATCAGGGAACTCAACTGTTTTAGAAATACCCAAAAAATCATATAAACGTAGGGTTAGAACTCGCCCAAATCGTGATCCTTTTCGACACGTCTCAAGAGATTTGTTAAATTCCAATTCTACCCCTAACCCTAAAAGTCCTAATGAGTTAGATGGTGTGCCAGCTGTACAATCAAAAGCTTTGACTGAACCTGAATCTGTAGGGAATATAAAACAGGTAAATTTACCAGATTCTAAATGTCCAAACATACCGGACCCCACAAAGATATTGGATGCTGAGTCATCATGTACCCAAAATAGTCAACGTTTTGTTGACTTTAATGGGAATGGTCAACCTACTACTGGGCAGATTGAACAAAATATAGAAATGAAAAAGGATATTGCTGATATTAAAGAAGAAAAACCAAACATTGTTGTGGGACCCACTCAAGATGAAAATGTTTGCAATAACAGACCTCAGGGTTCAAGTGGGCCCCACTTGAACCCTGAGTCTAATGATGGTGCAGAGCAAAATGCATGCTCTCAGGATAACTTAAAATTGGCAGTTAAAGAGCATGAAGACTCAATTTTAGAAGAAGCTCGAATTATACAGGTTTATTTTATTTTATTTTTTATTTTGTTTTTTGCCAAAATGCATTTTGGTACCCTGAACTTGGCTGATTAGGTCCTCTACTATCCTGGACTTTACAAAATGGTCGATTTAGTACTCTAACTCACTAATTTTGTCTTGTTTGACCTAGCCAGTCAAGTTCAGGGTACTAAAATGTATTTTGGCCTTTTTTGTATTTTAAACTTAGGAAATTTGATTTAAAATAGCTGATTTGAGATCATATTATAAACAGGCAAAACGTAAACGGATTACTGAATTATCTGATAGAACTTTACCACCTGAGAAACGATTAAAATCACAATGGGATTTTGTCCTTGAGGAAATGTCATGGTTGGCTAATGATTTTGCTCAGGTTTGTAATTTGTTTTCACATTTTTTATTTATAATAAAATATATTATTTAATTATGACAGAATATAATTTTTGTTTTATAAACAGGAGCACCTTTGGAAGGTTACTGCAGCTGCTCAAATTTCTCAACGAGTTGCTTTTGCTTCACGAGTAAGATTACAACAACAAAGCTCACTGCAGAAACATAAACAAGTGTCTCACACATTGGCAGAATCTGTTATGGAGTTTTGGCACACGCTACAGGTTTATATATATACATATATATTATATATATATATATATATATATATATATATATATATATATATATTTGTAACTGTTATTTGCAAGATTACAATAATTAAATTAATTAACTAAAAATTACACATCACAATAATATGTTGGTTATAATAAGTTATAGGTTTTTTTTATATGTTTGAAACTGTTTTTCTAAAATATGTCCAATAGTTAGTGTTTGGACACAAGAAATTTAATTTAACATTTTAACTATAGCTAACAATATATCTGGTCATGTTAAATAAAAGTTACAATAAATTATTGCTTGTTTAGGTATCATAATTTTGGAACTATGAGCAGTACTCGATATTAGAATATAATTAATATAAGCAAAATAAAATTAAGTAATTAACAACAACTAAAATGAATTAACTGACAGTTAATCACAAAGTACATTAGGTTAAAACACACAAATATTTCTACTTGATTATTTTTTACATTGCTGTGTCATATTGTTTACTTTTTATTTAAATTTGATTAATATAAAGTTAAAAATATTTAAACTGATACATTAGGTTAAAAATCATTATAAATAAAATAATAGAAAATAAATATGCTACAGGTGAAATGCAAGGAAAAAGATGATATGGTTGGGGTTCAAGGGTATGCAATTAGGTTTATGGAGTATAATAACAGCTGTCAAGTTCAGTGGGACCCACCTCAAGCACATGATACTGTATCTGATGATCTAGTCAGCATGGACCCTTCATGGGAGGATAATTTGACAGAAGTATGGACTTACACTTGGTATCTTCACTCATTAAATTTGTGAAAAATAATTATTTTCAGATTTTAAATAACGCCGTTTTTTATTTAAAATTTTCAAATTAAAAAACTCAGATTTTGTATCCGGTTTTCATTATTTTGAATTTTTACCGCACTGTGAATGATTTTTATAATAAAGATAATAATATTTGGTATATATTTACTTATAAATGTTTATTTAATGCAGGAGAACCTATTTTATACAGTTCCACCTGGTGCAATTGAGGCCTACAGAAAAGCTATTGATTCTCATTTGCTACAGTTAGAGGTAAAGATAGTGTAAATCTTTATTACTGGCCCTTTGACTTTAGTTGACTAAAGAATTTTTTTTACTCTTTTTAGAGAACTGGCAATAGCATGCAAGAAGAAGTGGATACATTTGGCTATGATGCAGTTGCAGGTAATAGATAAATTATAAATAATAATATAAAGTAGTTATTAATTTTCAAACCTAATTTAATAATTAAATTTCAAATCTCAAGATAATACATTTGAAGAAGACGAAGGGGAAACAAGCACATATTATTTACCAGGTGCAAACACAGCTCAAAAAAGAAGGAAAAAATTCAAATTATACGGGCCAAAATCATTTGAAAAAACAGTTGGAAAACGATCTGGAAACAGTTTAAATGTTTGTACTGCATCCAGACAAAGTGGTGATAGTAATAATTCTTTTCAAGATGAACAAAGTGGTGGGCCCCATGTGCAGAATAATAATATGGAAGCTGAATCAGTTGGAGATTATGAAAAACAGTTACACTTTGACTCTATGGAAGTTTCAAATAGACCTAAAAAGAGAAAGAAAGCAAAGCATCCGGTATGTGAATATTTACTTTTATTTTTTTTATTTTTTTGGACTGAATTTTGTCTTACTATAGGGATCCATGTTTCGGAACCGATGGCAACTTGAATCTAATTTTCAAAATGATCAGGTGAAATTTCAAAAACTAGTGTCTATTAACTCGATTATGCTTAATAAACTGAAATTATTAAGGAAATAAAATATTAATTAGAGTAAATTACACAAATTGTCCATGTGGTCTTCCAAATTCTACGATTTTCTCCTTAAACTTTCTTTTTCGTGATTTTTGGCCCTAAGGTTTTCAAATTTCATTTTTATCGTCCATTTTGACATAAAATGACCAAAGTACCCTTATTTTTATTATATTTCCTTTTTTTAATCTCCGGTCATCTTCTCCGGAAACAAATGAAATTGTCGGAGAAGATGACCGGAGAAGATAAGAAATTAAAAAAATACGAAATAAAATTAAAAATAAGGGTTTTTTAGTCATTTTAGGTCAAAGTGGATGAAGAAAATGAAATTTGAAAACCTTAAAAGACAAAAATCACGAAAAAGAAAGTTTAGGGAAAAAATCGTAAAATTCAGTAGACCACAAGGACAACTTCTGTAATTTACTGTATTAATTAATTTGCAAATGCAGAAGGATTATGCAAGAAGGAGGGTGGATACACATCAATTTGACTCTAATGGAAGCAGTGGTAAAAATTAAAATTTAATTAATTAATTTCTTCATGTAATTTATGCAATTAAATATTTACTTTGTTTAATTCCTTTTTCAGTGGCTTCTCAAATGAGTAATATGTCCAACTCAAATAAGTTCATGAAATTACTTGTGCGTGATCGTGGTAGAAAAGTCAAAGCACTTAAGGTATAAAGTCAACACTTGTAATAACATTCTAGATTCTTCTTGAATGAATGAATGATTGATTGATTAAAAAAACATCTTAGCAGAACCCTGTTGGGCAGCTAGATTCTGGAAGTACATGGTCGTTATTTGAAGACCAGGTCAAATTTTTTTGTTTCCTTTTTTTCTGTATTTCACTAGATTTATTATATGTTTTTTTTTAAAATTTTTTATTATAATATATATTTGTTCAGGCCCTTGTTGTACTGGTACATGACATGGGTCCAAACTGGGAGCTTATAACCGATGCTATTAACAGCACTTTGCAATTCAAAGTAAGTTTTTCTTTTTTTTTTTTTTTTTTTTTTTTTTTTGTATTTTGTTAAGTCTAATTTTTATATATTTACTCGTTTAATTTTTATGTCTTATATGTTACAATTATTATTATCTTTAGGCCAAAATGCATTTTAATACCCTGAACTTGGTTGACTAGGTGTTCTATTACCCTGAACTATTAAAGGTTCAACATGGTTCCTTAAACTTGACAAAATGGTCGATTTAGTACCCGCACTCATTAATTTGGTCTTATTTTCTCACGTGATTTGCTTTTAATATTAATATATTGAGATGAGCATATATTTTTTAGTCCGTAAAAATCTCTAACGAAAGTAAGTCAAGTAAGAAAGCGCGATCAAATTAATGAGTCAGGGTACTGAATTGACCATTTTTGTCAAGTTCAGGATAGTAGAAGACCTAGTCAACCAAGTTCAAGGTACTAAAATGTATTTTGGCCTTATCTTTAACCACCCTTTGTAAACTAGTAATCATTATTTAATTAAGATGAGAAGAATGCAAATCGGAATATTTACCATATTTTAGATTTAAAATAATCCGAATATTTGCCACATGTGCAGTGTATTTTTCGCAAATCGGAAGAATGCAAAGAACGACACGGGATATTAATGGATAGAA
Source organism: Calendula officinalis (assembly GCA_963853835.1). Lineage (NCBI taxonomy): Eukaryota > Viridiplantae > Streptophyta > Magnoliopsida > Asterales > Asteraceae > Calendula > Calendula officinalis. Next base: position 24,734,731 of record OY970825.1, read on the forward strand.
ATAATGGTGATGGAGCTGATAGTGCTGAAGATTCACAGCCTTATCCATCTACTTTACCTAGAATTCCTGAGGCAATTTTCATTTTTTTTATTGATTTAATATATATATATATAATTTATACGCTAATTAACGTATTTAAATTGATAATTAAGCTAAATCATTACTATGTTTATATATCATATATATCTCATGCAGGGTAGTGCAAGACAGTTATTTCAACGGTTGCAAGGACCAATGGAAGAAGATACACTCAAATCTCATTTTGAGAAAATTATTATGGTTGGACAAAAACAACATTATAGGAGGACACATGTGAGTCACTATTTCTTTTTTAAATGTTTTTTTATTTTTTCAATTTGATTTAATTTTGTTATTATTATTAAAACTTTTTTAAATGTTATACTTAATAATATTGTCTTTTTCTGCAAAGAATGATAATCAGGATCCAAAACAATTGCAACAGCCTCATAAATCTCATGCAATTGCTCTTTCTCAAGTCTACCCAAATAACCTGACTGGTGGGCCCGCCCTTACGTGAGTTTTCCTTTTTTTTATTAATCCTTACCATTATTTCCTTACTCATGAAACCCTAATAGTATGTTCTGGTCTGCCTAATATTTTCATTTAGACCCCTTGAACTATGTGAAGCAGTCTCATCTACCCCAGATGTTGCTCAAGTTGGCTATCAAGGTCCTCATGGTGGTGGCTTACCAGGTCTGAACCATGGTTCTGTACCACCCACGGTTCCTGGTTCTGGGTCTGGGCCCGGTTCCGCCACGTCAGCACCTGGTTCTAACAATTCGGTTCATGGCGGTAGCCTTCCTTCTGCATCTGCTCCACTTAATCCTTCTGTTAGGTAATTCTATAAATAACAATTGTATCAAGTTTGGCCAGTATCCTGAATTTGGCTGACTATAGGTCCTCTGCTACCCTGAACTATTGAAGGTGTAAGATGATACCCTGAACTTGACAAATTGGGCGAATTTAGCACCCCGGCTCACGAATTTGGTCTTGTTTTCTCACATGATTTGCTTCTAATATCAATATATTGAGATGAATGTTTTTTTTTAGTCCATCAAAAGCTTCAACGAAACTAAGTCAAGTAAGGTACTAAATCGACCATTTTGTCAAGTTAAGGGTACCATATTGCACGTTTAATAGTTTAGGGTAGTAGAAGACCTAGTCGGTGAAGTTCAGGGTACTAAAACGTATTTTGGCCATCAAATTTATTTTTTTATATTATTTTTGTGTATATTTATAGGGAGGGAAGATATGGGATACCAAGAACAGGGTCATTATCAGTAGAAGACCAACAAAAAATGCAACAATACAATCAAATGTTATCTGCAAAGCAATCAGGTGGGCCCCACTCAGTAACTGATAGGGGTGTGGGGATGTTGCCAGCTGGCAATGGTATGTGTGGGGTCAATAGAAACATGAAGATGACAAGACCAGGTTTTCCTGCATCAACATCTATGTTGACTTCTGGTCAAGGAAACTCCATGTTGAGACCACGTGATCCTGTGCATATGATTCGGGTCAGTTTTCTTTTTCTTTTTGCATATAATATATAAGTTTTTACATTATTAATATACTCATATATTAATATTATATGGATGTAAGATGTAATTAGCTGATGATATAAAAATTATGAGTTTACGTTACCAACGTGCTTTTTCCCCATTCTTCTACGATTATATTTAAAAAATCAACTTAAAAATTATATCAATACCGGGTTCATTTTGAAGGTATGGAAGCGACCTTTCTATAATGTAATTTGCTAAAAATATAAAATATATACTCATTATACATATAATTTAATTAAATCTTTAACAGTAAATAAAAATAGATTAGGGGATAGTTTGCAATTTACTCGTTTATAACTTTGAATAAATTATAAAAAAGATGTTATGTTTATTTTGCCTTATTATATTATTATAAATATTTATCATCTTTTGTTGTAATCTATTTTTACAGCCCAACCAAAACACCGAGCAACAATCATATCGACCCCCGAATAACACACAACATCCAGCTTTAGCAATGAGATTTGCAAAAGAAAGACAACTTCAACAACGCTTACTCTTAAAACAACAATTTTCAACTTCCAATCCCGTGATGCCACCTGTACAACAAGATTCTCAACTCCCTGTTTCATCACCACAAAATACTACACCGCCTCCTCGTGGGCTTCCTCAAACAAGACCACGAATGCCACATCAACTGCCACCTCAACAACGACAACAGCTTATGAAAGGCGGTGTTATGAATGGCTTTTCAGGTGGTCAACAATCTAGTTTAAGTCAACCTTACCTGCAGAAGACTTTTTCCGGTCAAACGCACAATTTAACTGATGGTAACATTAATGATAAAAGTCAAGTGAAGTTGGTGAATCGAAAACAAGCAACAACAACCACTCCTCAAAAAGTGCTGCTTAATCGGAAAGTCAACACGTTTGACCAGTCAACAAGCAAGCAAACTGAGTCAACTCAGACTAATACAGCTGTCACAATGTCAAATGCTGCAAACAGTACCGAACCACCTGTGGTTTCTTCGGGTGATGCAGGAACACAGTTGGGTAAGAATCCTGCACGGGTGGGTCCACCACAAGCAACTGTTGAAAGTGAAAATTGTGGACCAGTTATGAGTCAAGTAACTGACAAGTTGGTTAATTCTGTTGGTAATGATGAATGAGTACAATGGCAATTGGCAACAACAACCGCCTTCATAACTAATACCTACCAACTTAACTGCTAATTTTAGATGGAAAATAGAGTGTTTTGGTTTGGCTGTTATTATTATTATGTAAGAGCAACATACAGGTTAGTTTTACCTTTTCATTTTTCATTTTGTTTTTAATCTAGGCCAAATTGCATTTTAGTACCATGAACTTGACAAAATGGTCGATTTAGTACCCTAGCTCGCTAATTTGGTATTGTTTTCTCAAATGATTTGCTTCAAATATCAATATATTGAGATGAACGTATATTTTTTAGTCCGTCGAAAGCTCCAACGAAAATAAGTCAAGTAAGAAAACGCAATCAAATTAAACAGTCAGGGTACTAAATTGACCATTTTGTCAAGTTCAGAGTGTCATGTTGCACCTGTCTGTAACAGTTCAGGGTAGTAGAAGACATAGTCAGTAAAGTTTAGGGTACTAAAATGGTATTACTTCATTTTATAAGAATAAATATATGTAGAATAACATTTGGATTTTTATCTCTTACAGATCCCAATTCCATCAGGCAAAAAAGATGGAAACAAGTTCTCTAAATAGATTAACAGAACAGTTCAAGTGAAGTAATGTTAACAGGGAGGGCTAATTAGTAATTATTGGGTTGTTTTGTATAAAATCATGAGGAGAGATGAAAGAGGTACGTGTACAGGGCTTCAATCTCTCATCTTTTAAATTATTATTTATTATTTTTTATCTTTTTTGAACCCCTAGATTAGCCCTATGTATTAGTACCCTTTTTGTAATAGGTGGGTTGGGTAGTTATTATTGTTATATTGGCGGGAGAAATTTTGTGAATACTAACTAGCTAGTTCATTTAGTTAGTGTATACTTAGATCAATGTTGTTAAAATCATCTTTAATGACCACATGTGCAGTTTCTTCTACTTTCTACATCGTTTTAGCCTTTATTTACAATTTTATTAACCATCACATTTCGTCCATAATCTGTAAAAATATGTTTTTGTTGCAAATTAGATAGGTAATATAACAGATGTAGTCAGCATAATTTTTGGTACGTGTAAAAGTTTGCACCTTATTGTTGTTTTCTCTTTTCTCGACGGCCTGTCGATGGTGATGGTAGTAAATTAGTAATCTCAAATTGTTAGTCACAATCATCGTAATCTCAATGTCAAGTGGAGAACCGACCCCTAGTCGTTTGTTGAACCACATGATACTTATCAATTGCTAGTCACAATCATCATAAATCATTATCGAGTCAGAAGATAGTCTTTCGAACAAGTCTTAAAGATGTTTATATTATCGATTATGGATCTTTCGGAGATCCCTATCAATACAATTTCAGTTTAAAAGATCACTAATTAATCAAAATCACTATCGAGTGAAAATTAGTAGCCATGTATGTACTATGTAAGCATACACTCGTGAGGAGAGTAAAGAGTCGAGTTAACTGCTCGAGATCGACTTGAAAAATACTCGAAATTAACTCTATTAGAATTCAAGTCGAGCTTCTCGAGCGGTCTTTCAAATCGAGCCCGAGTAAGAAGATACTTGTAAGGCTGGCGAGTCTTTGTACTATTTTATATATTCACCCTTTTATCTGCAAATTTTCAATATTAATATATTTTCTAATCGAGTCATATCGAGCTTAAAAGTATCGAGTTAATCAATATATTATATTAATACCCGAATAGAATCGATCTCGAACATATCGAGTTAATCAATATATTATATTAATAATCGAATAGAATCAAATCGATCTCGAAAGTATCGATTATTTAGTCAAAGCAATCTCGAGCTTAAAATAAAGGCTCAGTCGAGCTCGAGTTATAATCAAGTCGAGCTCGAGCGTCGGGTTGAAGCATCGTGTCTTTAAACAATATGAACATGATGAACATGAACGTACACTAAGCGCGTCAATAAACACGTCTGAAGATCACTTAACAACGGAATAAATAATGATTCCATCTTCCATTGTTAAATAAGACATAAAAGTTAAGCCTACAATAATCTAGTAGTAATTAAGTAACACCAAACGTAAGTTTATTCATCGTCTACACATTCAAATCTTAAAAACCTACAACTATAATTTGCTATCAGAGCAGCTGCTGAAAGCTTTGTTTACTGTCTCTACAAGCATCTGCTGTGATTCAAGTATCATTTCCATCCTCTTATTCTCCATTTCCAACCTGTATTTCTCCACATCTCTCATCATTTCAATCTTTTTATTCTCTATTTTCACCAAATTTTCAGCAAATTTCTTAATTTCTGCCGCCAGCTGTGCCGCCACCCCTTCTTCTTCATGTTCTTCTTCTTCTGCCACCTCATCATCACCACCAACATCCTCCTGATAAAACCCTTTTCGTCTATGAACAACTGGAGTTCTTAATCCCCTAACTACTCTATTTCCACCATCTGAAAACCCAAGATTTCTAGTTAAACCATTGTTAATTACATGATTATTAGAATTCCTAGACCTGCTGCTTCTTTTGTTAATCACATACTCATCATCATCATCATCACCATCATCATGATGATCATGATTCTTTCTATTTCTGAGATTTGAATTTGTCGGTTTCTGATACTCGACTAATGCCATAGGCTGTGATGATGAAATCGGTATAGGGCCTTTTTCTAAATTTTCCATAAGTTTGAAGAAATTCCAGTCATTGGTTTTTGACCTAGGTTTACCGCGTTCTGCACGGTACCGTTTACGCAGCTTTTCGATCTTGTGGCGGCATTGTTTGGCGGTTTTGGTGGGTTCTTCATAACCGCAGCGTGCCGCCACTGTGATTGCTATTTCTTCCCACTGGCCGGCCTTCAGGGGGCCCTTTTTTAGAGAGTACCATTTTTCTTGGTAAGCTTGAATGAGGTTTGCAGTTTCCTGGTGGTTCCAGGGTGAGATGATTTGTGGTTTGATTGGTGAAGATGGCGGTGGGTGGTGGTAGGTCGGTTGTGGTGACGGTGATCTGGCGGTTAGTGGTGGCGATGGAGAGGGATCTTTTGGTGATTGATGTAGTTTAAGGACAGGGCTTCCTTGGAGTTTTGCAGGTGAAGATGGAGGCGGAGATTCATGATCCGAGTTAGGGTTTGAGTTTACACAAAAATTAGGGCTTTCCTGCCTTTCCACACGATCATCTGGTCCTGTTGGTGCTGGCGGCTGTGACGGTGACGGCGGTTGTTTTGTATGTGGAGATTCATGGTTAGGACTAGGGTTTATACGGTAATAAGAGCTTTCCATATGATCTTCGGTTCCTGTTGGTAGCGTTGACGGTGACGGTGATTGTGGTTGCTTTGTAAGCGGCGATTCATGGTTAGGGCTAGGGTTTATACGATAATCAGCGTTTTCTGCAGGATCGTCGGTTGCTGTTGGTGGCGTTGAAGGTGATGGCGGCTGCTTTGGAATGGGAGTTACATGGTTAGGGCTAAGGTTTTCCGATGGATCTTCGATTCCTGTCGGCGGCGTTAATGGTATTGGTGACGACGGATGCTTTGTTAGTGGCGATTCATGGCTTTCCACATGATCTTCTGTTCCTAGTGGTTGTGACGGCGGCCAGTTTGAGATTGTAGAGTTATGGTTAGGGCTAAGCTCTTGCGGTGGTTGTTCAGCGCCTGTCGGTGGCGGTGATGGTGGTTGGAAGAATGAAGGCGATGTCGGTGCCAAAGGCTGTTGACGGTCGACAATTTTTTCTTCCGGTGGAGGTGAAGGCGGAACCGGAGGTTCCTGTTGGTCTTCAACGTCTTCCGGTGGTGGTTGTTGATAATCGTCAGAGTTTTCCGGTTGTTGTGGAAGGGAGGTTTGTGGTAGAAACGAAGGTGAATTTGATTTCGTAAATTGCTGGTGGTTGTCTACATCTTCAATCGGATACGCCGGTGACGGAACGGACGCCTGAGCTGGTGAACAGACGAACGGCGGTTGCTGGTTGTCGTCCTCGATTTCTTCACGCGGTGAAGGTGGAGGTGGAGAACGGGTGGTGGTCGCCATAAACTGCCTTTTCTGAAGGCAACTTTTATGCAAATTGTGGTGTGGTACGGTGGACCTGGGGTGGTGTGGTGGTGGTGGGAGGTGGCAGTAGGTGGTGGTTGGCAGTGACAGCTAATAAAAAAATCGAGATAACAAAGTGATTGGTGACTGGTTAGTTCTAAAGTGCGCCTGGTAGTAGTAGGTGCTACTCCCAAATCCTACTTTTCTTCAAGTCAATTTATCCGACGCATTTATATAAGACCGGTGCCAATGGTGACGGGAACTGACGCCGTCAGTTTCCGCCAACTCAGCGCCACGTCAGCATACAAACTAACTAACACTAAACTGACGTACCCATGCCAACAGCACTCCGTCACTTCACCAACTTTGGGCCCCACCACTTTTCTTTTTCTAATAAAATATACAACTAATTAAAACATATAACTAATAAAAATAAATTACATTAATTAAAAAAGACATTATATAAAAAGTTTATTTTTTAAAAAAAAAATTGAATTTTTTAGATTTTTTTTGAATTTTTTAGAATTTTTTTTAGCTTTTTTTAAATATTACCTTTTTTAAAAACTTAAAAAAAAATCAAAAAAAAATAAAAATAAAAAAAGAATATTACGCTCTCTCTCTTCCCCTCTCTCTCTCTCGCTCCTCTCCTCCTCCGTTTCTTCCCTCGCCGCTTTCCCGACTGGCGGTCCAACCGGCGGCCAACCGGCGGACCGTGCCAACGGCGCCGGTTCCGTCGGTGGCCAACCGGCGGCCAACCGGCCTCCCGATGGCACCCGTCTAGCATACTTGTATTTCTTTTTTACCAATTTTTTTTTTTTTTTAACGGCGAGGAATGGGCTTGAAAGTTGTACCGCTAGACCAAACTTCAAAGTTGTGATGCAAAAACTCATATCGTTAGACCAAACCTCAAAGTTGTGATGCAAAAACTCATACCGCTAGACCAAACCTCAAAGTTGTGATGCAAAAACTCATACCGCTAGACCAAACCTCAAAGTTGTGATGCAAAAACTCATACCGCTAGACCAAACCTCAAAGTTGTGATGCAAAAACCCATACTACTAGACCAAATACCCTTAAATATTCATTTTTACCATTTGAGTGTATATTTTGACAAATGACATCAATGGTTGATTACTTGATTGGATATTACAAAAATTCTTAAAGCTTAAACAAACTAACAATATTAAATTTTGTCAAAACACAAGTAATGAAATAGTTATAATATCTTAAAAAGTTTTGTGTGGCGAAAAAAGTGTATGACATCTTGAGTGTATAGATTTCTAAATAGAAAAAACAGTGTGAAACATATATGATATAAAATATGTAAAACATGTAAAACTATAATTTGAAAACATCATGTAATACATAAAACATTTATGGAATGTAAAATATGTAAAGTATTTGTAAAGCATTTGGAGTATGTATGCATATATGACATGTGAAATAATTAGAACATATAAAACATGAATGACATGTAAAGTATGTTAAAAATACATATCTAAAATGTAGTTAAGGTATATAGAACATGTGAATAGTATGCCTAACATGGCACTTCCGTGGCAGTTCTGAAAAAGATAGGAGTGATAATGTCTATAAGGGGGTGTTTGGCTCAACGTAATCCTCCGTAATGTAATTAAAATCGGTGGTATTTGAATTCGGTTGCAATTGAATTGGGTTGTAATTGAATACGCTTACGCGTTTGGTTACCAAAATTTTAAGTTGTAATTCAAATCAATACTTATGACTTTTTTTAAAAACTTTTTAAAATTTTTTTCAATATTTTATTATTTATTAATTTTTTTTATTTTTAAAATTTTTTTATTATTTGTTTACATTTTAAAAAAAATAAATAGTTTTTATTTTTTTAATTTTTTTCTAATTTTTTTAAAATTTTTAAAATTTTTTAATTTATTAAAAAAATTTAATTTTTTTTTAATTTATTTTTTAAAAATTTTAAATTTTTTTTAAAATTTTTAAATTTTTTTTATAATTTTTTAAATTTTTTTAAATTTTTTTTAAAATTTTATAGAATTTTAAAAAAAATTTAATTTTTTTTTTAATTTTTTTTTAGTTTTTTTAATTTTTTTTAATTTTTTTAAATGATTTTAAAATCTGAAGCATATAAGATATTCAAATTTGTTAGTTTACTTTGAATTCGTAGGGTGTTGGGACGGATTTCAATTACAACGAATATCGTAATTCGAAATTACGTTGTAATTGAATTACGAAAAAAAATGGGTCATCCAAATGTCCTCCGTAATGTAATTGAATTACAATTACGGAAGATTACGGAGGATTACGTCAAAACAAACGGGGCCTAAGAGTCACAACCTTCTAATAAGTATGTTTAGTGCATGTAAACTTCATGAGTGACGCACATAGAAAACATATATCCTCAATCTATCTTTCAAAATAGTAGTCCTCCAAAAATCCTATCAGAGATCATAAAGTTCAATATTCTTTAAATCAATCTTGTAACTTCCTCCCACTTACAGTTTGGTCTACCACTTCTGTCGATTGTGATGTTTTTCACCCTCCTTAATAGGGGTGTTCACTATGCGGATATAACCGGATTGTCCAATTGGACATTTTGGATCGGACTATTTGGATTGGTTATTTGGTTTTTTGGATCGGTTTGGACTTGAACCAAATTAATAGTTTGGATTTCGGATTGGATTTGGTTTCCATTGTGTAAACCGGATTGTCCAAAAAAAACCGAATAGTAATATACAGTAAATTGATTTATATATTAACACTTATTGGTTTCCAATGTAAGCAATTATGGTTTCCCTTTTCTTTACATTTCCTTATAGTAAATTGATTTATATACAAATACTTGTTCTATTTTATATTGTATCAGTTGGTGATGTACCAATTTTTTTGGAGTTTTTGATAAAGTTGATGTCAAAAATTCTGCATATATGATTGTAAATATCACAAGCTATGAATTAGACTTGTTTTTATGTACAAAGTAGTTTATTAATTTGGAATTTTACATATGAACTTAATATTATTTATGTTATATACTTTTGGAATATTTTGAAAATTTTAAGGAAAAACCAAACGGATAAAACCAAACCAACCAAATTGTTATTTGGTTCGGATTGGTTTGGTTTTCGAATTAGTTTGGACGGTTCGGTTTGAACTTTTGAAAACCGGATTTTATTTGGTTTCACCTATTTGGTTCGGATAAAACCAAACCGTCCAAACGAACACCCCTACTCCTTAATATCCATACCTTCTTAATAATTCGGTATAAATAAGTTAATTATTATTAACAGAAGTCATAAATAATAGAGCAACTTGTGAATTAAGCCCAAGTGTCATGGACTGAACAGCCATACAAATGGGCCAGAAGCTTCCAAAGACGGGTCCACTTCTCAACCACACGCTTTATAAACTTCCGAACATGGCGTCCAAAATCGTCATCTCAACTCTACCACGAAAACAATTCACGGTGGCCACCAACCTGTACCCGACCTCCGCCACACGCCTCCTTCAATGGCGGTGGTTCTCTCCGTCGGGAACTCGTCATTGCACCATCGCAACCGTCCATCACTGCCGGCTAAGTTCTGCTTCAATAAACGTTCAACCAGTACGCTCAATTTGGCTGGCGGTAGGTTGTTCTCGTATAAAGGAAAATTCGGCCTTAATAGCGCGCGAAATTTGTTGAACTTTCCGTATTTTAGGTAATTATCTAGTTATTCCTCTCTGTTTGTATATCGTTGTAGTTTTTTCATGTTGTTATACTTTTTTAATTGTAGCATTCTCAATTTCTCTATTGTTATCGGTTTATGTCACTTGATTTCTCGTTAATTAGGGTTGCGCGAGGTGCAATAAAGGCATGTTAGTTTTAATTTACATATTGTTACTATCAGTACGAGCTGAAGCAAAAATTGGATTCGTGCAGTTGTGCACTCGTTACTTTAATTTATCTCAAATATAATTATGATGTGTTTCTGAGACTACTGTCAAGTATTATTTGAAAGGGTTCAGGCTCATACTTGAAGATCACATGTTAATACGATTGATAGAAAACAGTAATAACTGAAGATCACACTTTAATACAATTGATACCAAAGGGCTTGTAGCCTAGTAAGGTGTTGGAACTTGTAGGGGTGAGCGTTGTCCAAAAACCGAACGAAAATGATGAATTTTCAAAACTAAAAACTGAACTGGTTACATGTTTTCGGTTTTGCTTTGGTCCGGTCCCGTTTTTTAGCCCAAATGCTCATCCATATCTGAGCCAAATTTTCAATACTGAAAACTGAACCGATTACATGTTTTCGGTTTCGGTTCTGTTCGGTTCGGTTTGGGTTGGTTTTCGGTTCGGTTTGGTTTTTTCAGCCCAAATGCTCACCCCTAGTTGGAAGGTGTTCCACATTGGCCTGTGGTCATGGATTCGAGTCCTGATGTGGACAAAATGGCTTAGATTTAGGAGTAGTTTAGAGGGTATGTGTGTTCTGTTGTTTAAAAAGAATAAAAAAAATACAAGACTAAAACACATTTATTACAACATTTATTAGATTTTGCTTCTAACTCAGCCTTGGCCTCAGAAAATCTTTTGTACTAATCATTAACAGCTCATTAGTTTACCAATTATTCATGTATACACGTTAACATTTAATCGACTACTTTTTAGAATTAGAAGTTTTCAACAAGAGGATGCAGAATATCCCAACACTGCAAGATACACAGATAACTCTGAGAGGCAAGATGAAACTGCTGATGTGTTACTTGGGAGTCAAGAAACTAAAACCAAGGGTACAAAGAGTTCATTGCTTGCACAACTAGCAATACTTTTGGGTATAGCTGCAACTGTTACAGTGTTATCAATATGTCTCAAACAGCCCAATCAGGGGCCCACTTCTGGAATTCAAATATTGTCTGGGAGTGCAGCTGCATCTTCTATACCCAATGTTGGTTTTTCTTTTAATGCTTTTGGGTACAAAGTCATTCTTCCAGAATACACTCCAGGGTATTATCGACTTTTGACTTTTGATTTATTAAAATCAGTCGGCTTCCACTTTGTGTGTGTATAATTTGATTGAGAAAATGTCATAAAATTGCAATATACTTTAGATGGTGATGCGTTTTGGTAATTACAAGTTTTTAACTGGCCAATTTGGTAATTATGGTATTAAAACACGTAAAATATAATAACCACATAGGGCCCAAATGATGAATTCCTAGAATAAATATTTTTCTTAAATTGTGCATGTCAGATGGATATATTTTTGGCTGCTGATGGCTGCAGGATGTGGACTTTTCATCAGTGAAGAGGCTTTGAATATATGGGTATGCGATTTTTTTTTACATATAAAAAAACGTATTTAAAAGCTTTTGTTGGTGTCTAATTTTATAAAAATATATGATGAAATATTGTAGGTTGGTATATCTATATCACGGATGTTAACATTGGATGGAACAAGGCAGTCTTTAGTCGAATCGTTTTCTAGGAATGCACCACACATATTATCCACTGTTTTGTGGGTATACTGGTAGCTTATTTTATCTTCAATAAATTTATTTTGTTGAGTTCTTAGGGGGTATTTGGGATTGTGATTTGGAGCTGATTATAATCTAAAATGAGTGTTTGACAAAAAGTCTGAAATAATAAAATATTTGCGTTTTGGGGCGTCCAAAACTGAGTTTTAGGCAAGCAGATGGGGAGGTGCTTAGTGCGTTTTGAAAATTGATTATTTGCATTTTACATATTAACTAAAGAAATAATCAGATTTGTCAAACACTAAAAAGGTGATTATTTGATTATGGCGATTTCAGACAACATAATCAAATCCAAACACTATTTTTTCATAATTACATTTTGTAATGTGATTATTTATTCCAAAACACATAATAAGTAATCCCAAACACCCCCTTAATCTTTATTAGTAGTAAATAACAAAATCCATATAATAGAAATATTTACATGCTATATTATGTTGAAATAAACCTCAGGGGAGTGTGTATTAGTGATATGGTACCATTTTACCTTGGGAGGTTGTTTAAGAAATCTGGTGCATCTGATGATGTTTATTCAAAGGTTTGTTTCTTCCTAGAAACCTTTTGTAATTTCAATTGTATCTTGCCTTATGAAATGAATTAAAGTGGTTTAATTTTAATTAATGATTTTAGTTAGGGATTAATGAAGACAAAGCACTTGGTCTTACTAACTTAGTTCGAAGATATGGCAATCTCATTGGTTTTGGTAAGTTCAGAACACTCGTTCTTAGTTACACACTATATTAAGTGGCAAAATTTCTTAAACATGCATAAATGTTGTGTATAATTGGATGTTGCTTCTTATGCAAGAAAGCACAAAATGAACACACTGAATTATGCGAAAATTTCTGATTGGTGAATTACTTCACATTATGATTTGCAGTTGAACGATTTTCTCTCGGAGTGAGAAATCCAACGGCTTTCTTTGCTGGTGCACTGGTCAGTAACATCTGTTTCTTTCTCTTGGAATACAAAAATTATTTACATATTCAGTACCTTGGTTTCCATTAATTGCAGGATATATCGCCTGAGTGTTTCTTTGCTGGTGTTTGTTGTGGTGGCTTGATTACTCTTCCAATTCAGGTATTTTAAATAAATATCATAAATTGCTTAGCTTAAATCTCATTGAGCTATTATCAATTTAGCATTAACCACACATGTTTTTCTTGACTAATTTTGAGATATTCCACAATCTGCATAGATTGAAATCAGTAGCTGAAATTTTAATTTGTTATCTGATGTATTTATTTTTCATCTGAATTTTAGCTTGCAATCGGTTTCTTACTGAGAGAACGCCCTGTATTTGCCCTGGCCACTGTTGCTACAGTAGTGGTAACAATTTATCCACTACCACAAATCATTATATCTTTTTTATTTATTTTAAAATACAAATTAAGCTAATAAAATTTTTAAATTAAACAGGGAATATGGACCTTTTTCCCTTACGCTGTAGCTGCTTCAACAGCATTGTTCTTTTACCTAAGACGTCGCTACTCTAATTAGATAGGTATTAATTACATTTATATTATTATTTAAAAAAATTATATAATTTAAATTAATTGGTTTATCTCTGTTTGAGAATATAGAATAGGCGGTCGATAAAAAAATTAGAAGTAAAAATTGGTGTATAGCACTATAGCTAGATAGCTCAATTTTTCACATTTCCTTTGTAATTCCATACTCTTTTATTTTCATTGAGCTATATATTATTGGTTCGATTCGTTTGGTTTTTATTTGTTTTGCTCAAAACAATCACAACAAGAACGATACTTAATCCCGCCAAAAGTAGGGTATGCGGGAGGTGAGGTGTAGACAGTCATACCTCTACCTGAGAGTAGAGAGTCTGCTTCCCGAAAGACCTCTGACAAAAGTGTGGTTGAAAAAAAAAATATGCGATGTCTTGAGTATATAGATACCCTAAAATTATAAAATAGTGTGAAGCATGTATGACATATAAAGCATAAAAAAAACGTGTGAAGCAAGTAACCCTAGAGTTCTAAAGATTAAGTAAAACATATAAAACATGTCAATCATGTAAGATATGTAAAACATGTAAAGTATTTGTAAAACATATGGAGTAACTATGTATGCATATATGGCGTGCGTGGCAAATAAAACATATTAGACATGGAAGTCATGTGAATCATGTTTAAAAAAATAGTATTTAAAAGGCAGTTAAGACATATAAAACATGTGGATCATGTAAGGTGTATAAGACATGTAACATGTGAATATGTAAGGTACCTCGGTATGTGTGTTTAGTGCAGGTAAACCTAAGTCTTTTAACTGGAGCAAATGAGGAAACACAAACACTTTGTGTATATGTCCTAATACTAGTCATCTATGAGAGATCATATCGATCTGGATAACTTCCTTCCACTTAGAGTTGGGTCAAACAATATATAAATATTTCCAAAAAACAATATAAATAATTCTCGCCTCGTACATGTTCAATGTATTACTATTACTAAATAGAATCCTAGGAGGAATTTTCGACATCTGCAAGATATGATAACTGAATGCTATAAGATTCTTTAAGTTGAGCAAGTATTTCATCAATATTTGGTCTTTGTGACGCATCTCTGTCTACAGATCTTGAGGCAATTAAAGCTGTTTTTCTCATGCTTTCTTCATCATATGTTCCCTTTAAGCTCTCATCAACTATCTCAAATTCACCTGCCTGCAAATACGGCTTCGCCTGCCAAAAAAGTTCCAAATTTAGTCAACACACACACACTTTTAAGCTTCATAGAAGCTGAAATGAGAAAAATTTTGGGTACCCATAAGACCAAATTGAATGAATCTGGTGATCCGGTTCGTCTTAATGGTGGTCTACCACAAATGAGCTCCAAAAGAACAACTCCAAAGCTATATACGTCACTCTTTTCAGTTAATTGTTGGGTGGTATAATATCTGCATAGAATAAATACAGTTAATTGAGAGTATTTTTTACGTTATTTAGAAAGTAGAAACATACTCAGGATCAAGATAGCCAGCTGTCCCTTTAACCATAGTGGTCACGTGACTTGCATCTGCCTGAGTTACTTGCTTTGAAAGACCAAAGTCACTAACTTTAGCATTTAAGTCTCCATCTAATAATATATTGCTGGATTTTACATCACGGTGGATGATTCTTGGTTCACTCCCATTGTGCAGGTAATCCAAACCTTTTAATAAAAAGTCAACAATTATTAGTTTGACTTTATAGAATATAGAGTGCACAATATATTATATACCAGATTTCAGTTTGTACCTTTTGCAGCATCAATTGCAATCTTTAGTCTACGTACCCAACTTAGTGTTATTCTTTTGCTATTTGCTCCTGAAAAAAATGGAGCAAATTAAATAATTAAAAAATGTATTATTTACAAACCGAATTTGACGGGTGGATGGATTACCATAAAGATTATCGGTTAATGATCCGCCAGATAGATATTCATAAACCAGTATTTGTTGCTTTGATTCATGACAATATCCTTCCAAAGATACAAGATTTTGGTGATGAATTGAAGACAATAGGGATACCTGCAACATTAGTCCATTAATGTGTCAGCAATATGGGCGGGTCGCACGAGTTGGGTAACGGGTCAAAAAGGGGGGTTCAGGTTGAAAAGGGTCATTTTTAGTACAGGCCAAGTTACTTATTTGTCAATTTTTACATTTACTTATGAATAAAATGATGAGTAGCAATATACATTAGGTGGTCTGTTTTGGTAATTATAAGTTTTTAACCGGACTATTTCGGTAATTATAATATTAAAAAAACTTAAAAAGATATAATAACCACGTAGAATCCAAAAAACTTCTTTTAAATACCGAATAGGGACGGAAAGAAAACTTTAGTTACTTTTGCAAGTACCCAAACGGATCATAAAAATTTATAATTACCAAAGAAGACCACCATCTAAACTAACATTTTCTTTTAATTTAAAATAGACTTATTAGTCCTTATTAACTAATTTCTTAATTTGACCCGTTCGAGATACAACACAACCCAAATCGACTTATTGATAAACAAATGTGTCAAAATTGGTAAAAAAAAAGGTAAAAAAAAAAGTTTGAAGATGAACAAACCTCATTGATGAAAGAATCTGCCCCAATTCGTGTTTTATCAAACCGAACTTTAACCGCTACTAATTTTCCATCGGGCAGCTTTCCGTGGTAAACTGACCCGAAACTACCCCGTCCCAAAACCTGCTTAAAATTACGGGTTGCTGTTTTTATTTCTCTGTAAGAGAAAACTTTGGCTGCATTCAATTTCAAGTTCATCATTTGCTGGTCAATTTGCACACTCTCTTTCTGTTTAGCTTCTGTTTTATTTCTTCTTGTGTAAAAGATAATTAAAATAGATATAGTTATAAGAACGACAAGTACTCCTCCTACTGCACTAAGTACAACTGCTAAATGACTATGAAGTTTTTGCTTTTTCTTGTTGAAGACCGACACTTTTGGTGCATCGATTGAAGAATTGGCGGTTGTTTCGTAGCATTTTGACTTGGAGAAACTGAGACATTGATTTCCTAAGGTTCTGCACAAAATCTTAGTGTTAGGTTTAGTTGTTAGACAGGTTTGGTTCAAAATTTATGATTTTTGTATGAATTGTTACTTGTGTCAAACATGATTACAAAAATCATATTATTTTAATAAAAGTCAACTTTATTTAAATAGAGTAAATTACATAAAATCATCCTTGTGATTTGTATATAGTTATGAATTTCATCCCTTCACTTCTTTTATTAGACATATAGTCCTTAATTTTAACAAAATTCATAATTTAATGCAAATCACATGGACGATTTATGTAATTTACTCTTTTAATTAAATTAATTTAAGAGGTTTCAGGGAAACTTTTGACCCATTTAGAGATAAAACATAACCCAAATCAACAAGTAACCTTTTTAGGACCATAGACCACTTCAAGTTAGAAAAAATACCTTATTTGAAGACTATCTTTTTTCAATGCCTTTGGGAGTCTGCCTTTTAATTGATTATTTTCCAGAATCCTAGTAATTAGTTGAAAGACAGTTATTTTTAATTCATGAAGAAAACACAGATGATTAACTTACAATAATTGAAGATTCTTCATGGCTCCCAAGCTTTCAGGAACTAAACCTTCTAAACTGTTATTTTTCACATCTCTACAATCAAAACATTGCTTTAGATACAAGAATGCTTCAAAACTGTCATAAAGTGAGGTGGCAAAATGGGCTTGTCGGGCAGGTTTGGTAATGGGTCAGCCGGTCAGGTTGACCTAAAATGCGTTTTAAAATAAAACTGTAAATAATTAAATATGATTGCAACAAGACTTACAGAACTTGAAGGCTGATTAAGCCATCCAAATCAGTGCCAAATGATGTTAGCTTATTATAACTCAAATTCCTGCAAATTTATTTGTGAGTAATAATTTTAATAAAAAAATATCTAAAATCAAGTTGTGTGTTGAGCAAAATATTACAGATTTTCAAGATTCTTTAAACTTCCCAGGTTTTCTATCTCTCCTGTAAGTGATGTATTATGCAAATCTCTAGCAAATAAAAAAAGGTTAAATTTAAAACAATTTTTTTTAAAAGTAAATTAGAAGGATGGTCACTTATATTTAACCCAAATTTCATGTATGGTCCTTTACTTTGAAAAATTACATTGATAGTTCTTTTTTGGAAATCTTTTGCATCTACCGTCCTTTGGCCTAATGTCCGTTACATATTTTAACAAAAAAAGGGCTATTAGTATAATGTTAAAGGACTACATGTGTAATTTTTTAACAGATAAATTAGAGAACGTTAAAGGTTTCCAAAAAAGGACTAACAGTATATTTTTTTAAAGTAAAGGACCATAGGTGAAATTTGGTGTAAACCTTACTGATCATCCTTGTAAATTACTCTTTAAATTACTTTTATACTATTTTCAGTTTTCTCACAATGTCTTTAGATCAAGAAGATCGCCAAATGTAGGGCTGATTGACCTCAAGTTGATATCAAATAGCTCCCTGCAAATAAAAACATACAAATTAAAATAAATTCTTAATATTATATAAATTGAGACTTTTTTTTTACTTACAATGAGGTAACTGAATTTCCTTCACATTGTATGTGTTCCCAGAATGTTGGAGAGCATGGATCATCTTCCCATTCAAGATCCAACCCAGTCGATTGCTGAATAACTTTAAGAGCTGAAACTGCATAAAATCACAAATAAAAGAAAGTTATATAGTTAGTTATTGATAGCAAAAGGCCAAAATGCATTTTAGTACCCAGAAGTTTGCTGAGTAAGTATTTTACTACCTTGAACTATTAAAGGTGTAATATAGTATTCTAAACTTGACAAAAAGGTTGATTTAGGTACCTTACTCACTAATTTGGTATTGTTTTCTCACGTGGTCATTTTCTTATAATATTAATATATTGAGATGAATGTATGTTTCGTTAAAAGCTCCAAAGAAAAGTAAGCCAACTAAGAAAATGCGATCAGATTAAAGAGTGTGTGTACTAAATCACCCATTTTGTTAAGTTTAGGGTACTAGTCAACCAAATTCAAAGTACTAAAATGCATGCATTTTGGGCAAAATAAACCAACAATGTGCATAAGCGGATTGTACTGTACAGTACAACCTGCTATGCGACAGTTGAGGCTAACTAACCAACTGTTGTTGAGGATTGGGGAGGTATGTTAACAATCTCATAAACTTCAATAGCATTCACAAGGGGATAGAAACTAATATCTTTAAAAGTAATATTCAAACTATTAACTCCTTCCTTTAAGAAATACAAGCTCTCAACTTGCCAACTTTTTACACTATAGTTTGATTTAACGATTTCCCCATTAATCAAGATATCGAATGTGGGTGAAACGGGGAGAATTCCCGCAAAATATAAAATGAGATAATAATCTCCGAGATTCTCGAGGGTAAAGTTGTAATTTAACCCTTCCCTCCTAGCTAAGACTCGGCCCGTTTGAAGAACGGGCTGAGGAGGGCTCTCGTTTAGACCCCATGTGTTAAAAGTGGCTAGGGTTTCGAATCCGGTTGATGTATGAATAGGCGAAAAATCTTGATCCGGATCCCATATTCTATCGTATTGATCCAAAGGGTACCTATAATTAACATGAACCCGTTTTAGAAGCCTATTAAAAATCAAAACTAAGATCGACGATAATCATAATTAGTGGTGCTAATTTTAATCCATTTACTTATTTAGGTTTTGTTTTATCTCTAAGGCATAAAATGATCAAGTAGAGTGAAAGTAACCTTCTGAATTGTTGTATTGATATATTGTGTAATTGTATTTAATGTTTAAATTATTTAATAAAAAATCTAAAAAAGGGAAAGAAAAAAAATGATTTTTGCATGTTAAACCAGCCCTGCCCGTTCAAACTGAACTGGTTTTGACCCATTACCAACCAGCCCATCTTGTCATTTCTAACCATAGCATAGTAATCATACCGAATAGAGCCATTAGTGTAACCACAATTGATCCGAAAACGTTTTCTAAGCAACTTGTTTGCAAAATCTTCCATCCCACTATAATAAGCTCCTTGAGGAATCGGTCGGATTTCAATAGACGAAATAACGGGAAACCCGCCATTCGGGATAGAAATCAAACATAACGAAACACTCTCATTGTTTTTCGGTTGCCATACGAATTCTTCAATCCATGGATCTTTAAACCATAAATTGACATTAGCAACAATTGCTCTATCTAAAGAAACAAAGAACAATGGTGGTTGTTGTAGCCCATCATAGTTTTTATACACAAATTTAGCCCGAATAAGGATCAAAGATGATGATGTGTAGTTCATTGGTAGTGTATAACATTTTCGGGTCTTAGAATCCGGGAAAAACCGAATAGATGCTGAGGTGGCGGTAGTGTCGTTGAAATTAATCGTTGTAGTGTTGCCTTTAGCGATGTAATTGTAGTCTGATACCCATAAAATGTTGGATGAATCGATGAAATTAGTTATTCCACCACATGATAAACTCCAAAAACCTGTTTAAAAAGTATAGAATAAAAATTTGAATGTTTGTAATTGAGATTAAGGTAGGATTAGTATAATACCATCTTGATAACATGAAGTGAGGTTTGGGTAGTTGAGAAATAGGAACCCATAGAAGAAACACCAATGGATCCTATGGAGGTCCATGAGATTCAAAGATTTGCTTTAGAATTCTAGTAATTGAAGACAGCACAACACACAAGTTAATTTAAGCTATTTGGCAAAATGGATTTAAAAATAAATTAAAATAATAAATATATAATAATTGTGTAGGATCGTAGTAAAAGTAAAAGTTATAAAGAGAAAAAGGGCAAGTGTTAGGATTATGGCGTCATGGAATTACAAAAAAAAAAAAAAAAATTGGTATTTATATTGTTAGATACATCGAAAGTTTACCAATTTTTATATAGTTAGATATGTATAATTTATCCTAGAACATCTAAGTTGCTTTTTGGTTTGATTATGTCGTTTAAAATCTAATCATGTTACAAGTTGGCTAAACTTCAAGTAACAAATCCATATCAGAATTTGCAGATTAAAAACGATTTTTTTTTTAAATGGACTTGAACCAATTTCAATAATTAACCAAAATAATTGAGAAAAATGTTGCATTTTTCTTTTGCTATAATTCAAATGTTTTTTTCTTTTTTTCTTTTTTGAAGATGAGTAAAGAAGGGATAGTCATGATGAGGCGTGCAGAAAAATTTACCGTTGAAATCATCTAACTTCCACTTTTATGATTACAAGAAAATGTCTCTAGTTTTTACAATTACTTTAGTCATATGTTCTTAATGCAGTAATATGAGTAGACCTCCTAAATAGTGTTAGAAATTTGGTTCCGAATGTTTAGATTCTCTAAAGTCGTGTAATCATTTTCAGATTAAAGTATTTTGATGGTACAGTCGAAATCCTTAATTGGAAAAAACACCCAAAATGTACATTTCTAACAATTAAATTTGACAAAACCTACGAAAGAAACACATATCTATTTATATTGTTTTTGAGGTTTCATTTATTAGTAGTAAATTTTTGGAAACAAATTTTTGGATAATATATTTCAGCTTAACTTGTAGTTTCTGAGTTGGATTAGAGAGTAATATTTGAAATTGGTCTTTAATAGAGATAAGATCTTTATTAAAAGTAAACATTGACTAATGGTGGATAGGAGATAGGACGCTTAAACCACCAGCAATCTTTTTATTAGATTGTTGTTTCACCCTTTTTCCGTTGCTTTTCGATTAAATTAATTTACAAATTCAGTTTAAATTATTTAATGTTTGTTCCCAAAATGCAGATTCTAACGGTAACCGAGTGAAAGATGAGGATTAATACAAATTCTCTCCATCCTAAATTATTGTTCATACTTCATAAAAACTCATGCAATGTAAAAAAATTATAATATATTATCAATAAAGAATTAAATTTTTGTTCTTTAAAGCTTTTAAACTACATAAAGTTCAGAAACATATAGTAGTTATTTTAGGATATACCAATTGAGCCAGATAGACAATAATTTCAAGATGACATGAGCATTATTAATATAGATTTGATTAACAATAAAAAAGGTCTTGTTTAACGTACTTATGGTACGTGAAAGTCATTTAAAATAAACACCTTCACCATTCAAGTGGCTAACTATCAAATATCAGTGGTGATTATATTTTGTAGGGACCAATTAGTTGGTGGTGACGACAGTAGTCATGATGGCTATGGTGTTAGGTGGTGGTGGTTGCAGATTGTGGGTGGGTGGTGCTAATTTAAACTTTTTAAAATTTAAGGCATTGTGTTTATAACATAAATTTTTTTGCAAAGATTATATTAAAACGCTAGCAAGAAGCTAGAAAAAACATAATTACAAAGTTACAAACATACGATTTTTAGCCAATCTACCGTATTAAAAAAATTGTTTTGCATCTAGACCTACTCAACTAAACCAATTGGGATAATCGAATCAAATAAACGCTTATTACGAAAATTCCACATTCTCCGGTCTCCACCATGTAATGTAGAAATTGCTCATATATTTCTTATTAAAATAAAATTGGGTTTTGCTAATAAGGGCTGTCAATAGACATGCATCATAATTTTGTACTTCAACCCTTAACTAACTCCTGGATTTTAGGAATTACCACACCCTTTGAATTGATGTACAACTTTTTATGCCTTATTGACAGCCTTAAGGGCTCTCATTAGCAAAACCAAATAAAATTTGGTTGTTGGCTTCTCGTTTTCGTTGTGGTCCAACGTAAATGATTATGTCTTTATCTCATATGTCATCATCTTACTCCATCACTACCATCATGCCACCCATACCCAAAAAAATGTGATTTGGCCTATATGCCCGTTAAAATCCAATTGACCAGAAAGATGTAAAAATAATATGGGAGTGTATTGTTATGCAGTGTTAGAAAAAGACAGAATCATTATACAGCATCTGTGAATTATAAGCTTTATAAACAATGATAATGCTTAAAGACAAGATGCCGTCTACAAGCCTCTGTAGACAAGATGCAGAGAATCCTACATCATATCTCTGTCATATGTAGAGAGACTAATTCTAGAGACATATATAAAAAAAAGTGCAAGTTAGAATAAATAAGTGTATATAATATGTGTTTGTATGCCTAGTAAAAACACACTAATAAATAATGCGATTATGAATAATGTAAGAAAACGAGCATAATGTATACCCGCGCTCCGCCGCGGGTATATTTAATTTTTGTTTTTAATCCATTTAATTTTAAAGTTACAAAATATCAATAAAATATGTAATGGTAATTTATTGTTTATCATTAAAAAAATTAATTTCTAAATATTTTTTGTTTTAAATAATCTTCAATTTCATATCATGTACATATCTTTCTCACAATATTTTAAATACATAAATTTATGTCAAAAAGTTAGTCCAAAAGAGTTTTAGTGATAAAGAAACGGTATTTATATAGGATTGGAAGATAAAAATTTAAGACACTATAAAATCTACTTAAAATTAAGATAATATATAAAATCCACTTAAATTTAGTGACTAAAAGAAAAAAGGATTGGAAAATAACTTGTAAAAGTTAAAGACACTATATACAATCTACTTAAATTTAGGGATTAAAATAAAAAGTATAAAAATTTAAGGTATATAACTGTAAATATTGAACAACTAAAAAAATGATTAAAAAAATGAATTTGCTTGGAATCGAACATGGGTCATCTAATGGGCATTATCCTTAACAGTCCCCAAAAGCCACTCGGCCATGCCAAAAATTTGATAATTATTTAGGCTGCACTGTATTTATAGAGATAAAACTATTAATTTTTTATTGGAAAAACTTATGAACAGTAAACTTGGGATGCTTATTGTATATATAGAGAATATAATTATTTAGGCTGCACTGTATTTATAGAGATAAAACTATTAATTTTTTATTGGAAAAACTTATGAACAGTAAAATTGGGATGCTTATTGTATATATAAAGAATTTGTACATCTGACGTGTATAAGCGAGAGTGTGGTAAGTATGAAAAAAAACATGTAATTATGTGTATATTTGCACGTGCCGTGAGCGTGAAGGAGTACGCAATTATGCAAATAACATGTGTCAAATTAAAAGGATTCATCAAGAAATATGCATATAACTACGTAAGCATATAGATAATGCAATTCTATATATAAAGAGATTAGTAGACCCGAGAACAGAACCGTTTTACAGAATACGGTTCCAGTTTGGGTAAATCAGGTGTGGACCCGATTGGAGACAGAATAGCAAGTAAAGTCGGTTACGGATGTTTGTAATTGTATCATATTTGTTAGTCTATGTATGTAAGTAATATTAGATAGATTATCAAACCTTTTTCTCATATTACTCTCTCGATACATAATCTAATGTTTTGAAAACAAAAATTGTTAATAAACATGAATCTAACACTATTTATTAGCCGAACATTATGTACTTGGACCAGAAAGGCTTGATACCCGATTTCAACAAAAAAATTGGACCCAATACTTTTATACTCAATTTCAGTAATCCGGTTCTAACCCTTTCAAATTTCGTTTTGAATGTGCAATTCTATATCTCCTCTCTATTTATACCACAATGCAATTACACGAATCGAACAAACTACAAACATACCAGATAAGTAGATAACTAGTTCAACACTTTCAAAATACATAATGCATTTCAAAATACTAGGATAAAACCCGCGCGATGCGGTGGGCTGCGAAATATATAAACCTGGCGATTAAAAGTCCATTGGTTACATATTTTTATAACGAATACAATACATAATCATAAACTGTGTATACAATAGAGGTAAAAAGCAAGAATTAGCATTGTCGTTGAAATGTTTTTTGGTTACATGTTTTGATATATAGTAGGGTACCCGCGCAAATGAGGCGGCGGGTACACTGGTACATCTATTCCACGACGATGTTGATGGTGTTCGTGTACATGTTTTTGTATAACGATTATTATACAAATGACTGATAGTTGGGAATGAAATATGTATAAAACTACATTGAAAACTTATCGGCGTTTAAAATTTGTTAAATTACATGTTTTGAAAAAAAAATATCATACATGGGGAAGAATTATCACGTATATTATCCATCATGTAAGACCTCTCGATGCACCACATTTGCTGTGTAAACGCCGTCAACATTAAATTGTTTTGCTGGAGTTACCAATACTTTTGTCGTCTGCCGTGAAATTCCTCTTGACAAGGCAACGTAAAGTTGCCCATGCGAGAACACTGATTCCGGAAGATAAACGCCGACGTTTGGAATTATTTGTCCTTGGGCTTTGTTGATTGTCATAGCGAAGCTTAGCCGAACCGGAAACTGTTTTCTTTTCAACTTGAAAGGAAACATGTCGGATTCAGACGGACATAGAGGTATTCTTGGCAAGAAAACCATTTTTCCAGCATGCTGACCAACAGCTATTTCTGCATCAATCAGATTTGGCTCAAACTTTCTGCATATAAGTCTCGTGCCATTACATAATCCATGCGAGGGATCGAGATTCCGTAAAAGTATAATCGGACACCCAATTTTGAGCCGGAGAACATGAGGCGGCAGACCACTCACACTAAGCGAGTTTAAAAATTCCATAGGATATAAGTCGTTTCTGTCGTCTTCTGCTTCATCGAAACTATAATACGTTTTCTCTTCACCAGAAAATCTGTTGATCAACTTATCGTTAGGTTCATCAACATGGTCGTTTTTTGTCAATAATATTGCCCTAGAAATGATATAATCAGCTGATCTTCCATTGACGTCCATAGAAGGAAATATCGAATTAATCAACTCTTCCTTGGACGCCTCATTATCAAGGTACGGAATGGCCATGCCGTCTGGGATGCGAATATACTTTTCATCTATAACTTCTTCGTCCCCATCCCCCACTCGTAAAAGAAAGTCGGAAAACCATGGATCCGTTCGCGCTCTCATATTGATAGTCAGCCTCATCTTTTTAATGACAGACCACAGCGGTGACATTCTTAGGCTGGAGTCTACAATTTGGGCTCGCGTTCCACGTCTAACAACCGGCAAGACTTGCCTAAAGTCGCCTCCCAACACCATAACTTTACCGACGAAAGGGACTCTCCTCCCCGTGATGTCTTGCAATGATCGATCTAATGCCTCCACAACCTGCCTCTTAGCCATGGAAGCCTCGTCCGATATGATTAGGTTTGCTGCTGTAAGAAGCTTTGCGGTCCCACTTTGTTTCTTAATGCTACAGAGTGAGTTGTTTTCAAGATTTATTGGAATCTTGAAACGGGAGTGAGCAGTTCTACCGCCCGGCATGTTATTGGCTGCCGCGCTAGACGAAGCTGTCGCGAGTGCAATGAAACCACGAGAACGGACCTTTGCAAGGAGAGCTTTATACAAAAAAGTTTTTCCTGTTCCGCCAGGCCCATCTATAAAGAAGACACCGGGAATGTTGTTATCCACATGCCTCAATATATCATCATACGCGACTCTCTGGTCGGAATTTAGTGAGTCAGAAGCAACCAAGTCTTCTTCTTCCACAATTATGGAGTACTCCTCTTGTAAGTAGTGATGATTTATCGAATATGATTAAGAGTAATACCTCCTCGTCAATTAAAATCATCTCAAGTGATATTATCTCGTTTTTGTTGTTGAAGTTTGTTTGGGGCCAAATCCGGCAAACCTTGACCTTGATGTGAATTTTGTCCTTGAAATCATGAATGTTTCTTACAAAGTGCAATCCGGTTGTTGACATGGTTTGCCGAATTATGATGATAGTCGATGACTGGTGATGGTTGGTGGTATTAGAATTATCGTATAATGGTTAATTTGTCTATTTATACACAATTAAAAAAACGTATATATGTTATATTAAATGTAATATCACGGTCATTAAATTGCATGGATGTTTTTAAATGTAGTAAAACGTAGATTAAATTGCATGGTCAACTTAAACGTCTGTATTTAAGTTGGTAAATACGTTATATATACCGATATATTTAATATACGTTTTCTAATAAATACGTCTGCATATTTTTAAACATGGTAAAATACATATTATTTTTAGCTGGGTCAACAGCAATTGACAGTTAAAATGGTCTGCATATTTTTAGCCGTTTAAATATGGTAAAAATACTATATATATACCGAATTTTATTAAACAACTTAAAACGTAGTTATTAAAGACTTAATTGACAGTTTTAGTTGGACAATAAAAACGGCTATAAGTAATTCAATTTTCGTCAACCAAATATATTTTTGCGATTCCAAATCTAGCAATAAATATGGTAAATCGTTTAAATGTAGAACAATAACAGCCGAGTTTTAAATGTAGACGGTTTTCTATTTTGGGTTACGTATTCAATTTGTTGTTAATGGTATATATTCGTGATGCATCAAGCCATATTAGTTTCGGTCAATAAATACATTAAATTGGCATATCGTAATTATGTTTTGATTAAGGAATATACTTATTCGATAAATTAAAAAACCGTTAGTAAATGTCAATTTTTATCCGTTTCACATATGGTAATTATAAATACATTAAATTGAGATATGGTAATTACGTTTTGATTTAGGAAAATACATATGGTAATTACGTTTTCTAATAAATACGTCTGCATATTTTCAAACATGGTAAAATACGTCTTATTTTTAGCGGGGTCAACAGCAATTGACAGTTAAAATGTTCTGCACATTATTTGCCGTTTAAATATGGTCAAAATACTATATATATACCAAATTTTATTAAACAACTTAAAACTTATTTATTAAAGACGTAATTGGCAGTTTTAGTTGGACAATAAAAATGTCTATAAGTAATTCAATTTTAGTCGGTAGTAAAAAACGTAAAATATATACAGTTTGATTACGTGTTGACGAAATATTTGCATTAACACCACAAAATATATAATTCGAGTAGGTGTACAAAATTGAAGCGTACACCAACAACAATTATTTGGTTCAGGACAAAATTAATATTATTATGGCAAACCATATTAATACAAAAAAAACATCAATTGTGTCACAGAAACTAAGAGTAACCTAACAATTAATTATTGTTGTCTGATTCGCAGGGCTCTATTGTTTTTGTGTGTAAGTCGATAGACGCTTATTTCTAGAGAGGGTAGTTCTTAAACGCCTCAAACTATTATTTGGTTGCGTGTCGGACGCGACATCGGGTTCTTCATCACATAAAACAATGGCATCATCATATTGCACTATCGGATGGATGCGTTGAAGTGCATATGTTTCTGGCATCGGCGGGTTGAACTTGATGTTTGTAACGTCAGTAGAAACAAATTTGACTGAAACTTAACCAAATTAAAAAGAGATATCAATATATTTTTAATAAAAGTAAAATGAAGCACTTAATTGGAATTAACCTGTTGGTTTTATAATCAGTTTAACGCAACATGCGTACACAGTTATGTTTTCATAAGCACATCTCCCAATCATTGTTGCCGTGGCTGCCGATATATGATACAAAATGAGCTTGATACGGTTGCCCCTGTCGGAAATTACATTTTAAATGGGTATTTCGTAGGTGTGGTGATCATGTAAATCAGGTATAAAGACTTACAGACAGTCATGCAGCAGCATTGCACACGATATCCGACCGGATGTAAAAAAAAAGCAACCGTTCGACATGTTTCCAGCAACGTCTGTGAAATGTTTATAGAAGTGTTGAAAAATAGTAAAATATTATTACTTTAAAGTAAAACATCTAAAAATGTAACGTAGACGTACCAATCAACATTTGTCGAGTTGTTTGATCCTGCAATAGACGAGTTACCTCTAATTCTTGTGTAGGTCGTGGAAGTGGTTGAAGCACTGAAGCACCATATTGGGTGATTAAAGACATTTTTAGGTTCTATTCGTTTGTATGCTGCACAACAACTCCATCGTTAGTTGATGGAGTATATATATATAGTTTAAAAAAACATAGAATTCAATATGTATTTAATATTTAAAAAAACGTAAATAAAAAATTTAGTATATGCCTATTTAATATTCAATATGTACTTAATATTTAAAAAAACGTACATCCAAAAAAACGTAGAATTAAACATGTAAATCAATGTGTGTTTAGTTTGTAAACGGTTTTATAATTTTGGAAGGCTAATAAATGCGAAATATCTGTTAAGGCAGTTGACTCTTAATTGTTACGTATAATACCGTAGTTAATTGTATATTAATTGGGTTATCAAAAGTGGCCCAGTGGTTATCACCTTGCTTGTTTTCCATAAGGTCTTGGGTTCGAATCTCGGGTAAGGCACTTTTATTTTGATTTTAAAGGGTGTTTGAACATTGCTAAAAATGGAAGTGTTGAAAATTCAGACTTCCTCTTTTAGAAATGTCAAGCATGCTTTTTAAAGTAGTAAGATAACACAATAACTTTTTTAACCTGTTGCAAATATTACAACCAAAGTATTAAATATACCAATTTGTAAGACCATTCGAGTTACATGTTGTTTATTAAAAATAAAAACGTAATTATAAATATTGTACCTCAGCAGGGGTCAAGATATCAGCGATAGCTACAAACTTATGGTTTATTAAGAAATCATTCTTTATAGAGTATGAAGATGTAACTTTCTTGGTGATGCTAGACGGTGGCGTGTCCATTCCCGATTCAACCATGACAGTTTTCATTCTGTAGTTAGGAAAAAGCTCTTTATATATAGCGATGACAATATAAGTATTTATAAAAGTATACGTATCAAACGGTAATTGAAAGTTACTTATGATTGAAATCTTGTATCTCTTGTATTCCACTGTTGACAAACACATGAGTTGCATCAAAGTAAGTGGCAACCGATGTTGGACCTATACATTTAGGAACAAAACACTCGTTAAAGTTTTTATGTTGAAAAATAAAAGATCATTTATGTTAATACTTAATATTATTAAATTTTCCCAACTAAAAAGTACCCTTCCATGTGTCTATTTTGGCAAATTGAAGTATTATTACGACACGATCGGTTGGTTGAATGGAGTCTAGGTAATTTTGCAAACTATGAGCATGTTCCCCCCACAAGGTTATAATGATTTTGTCACCCCTGCAATTAAAGCAAATCGATTAGTTTACATGGTCAATTATATTATATATACATATATAATGATTCGAACGAACTCTATGTTTTTTATTTTCTATTGGCAGCTTGTGCTTGCTTCTATCTTCACTTGAAGAATTAAGGCTTTCGACGACGCAAATTTCTCCGATTACATCTAAAAAAAATTCGTTAATTAGCAGCTGTATAGGGTAATATGACATATAAATCCTACAACTTAAAATGGACTTTTCTTTTACCAATTGACTTTGAAGCTAGTAATGAGTTATTCAAAATCTTATCGTATGCGGCAAATTCAAAACCGTGTAAAGGGCCAGACCACTGTAACATCCTAAAACTGGCCTAGTTGTTTTAGGTATATATTGATAGTTGATAAATATATATATTTGACCATATGTGGAATAAATTGACTAAATGTTAAATTAATTGTTTGACTTTTTGTCCTTTTGTGATATTTTAATCAAGGGATTAAAATATCTGTTTTCTGAAATGTTTAAATAAAAATGTGATTTTTACATCTTTAGATTCCTTGTCGGATTTCGTCTCCAGAAATGCTTTCGTTTTTAAAATTGGAGTCTGTTTGCTATTTTAAATAAATTAACTACGAAAGGGACTTTTGTATTGTATTTGCTAAAAGAAAAAAAAAGTTCAAGTGGGGCCCCCTTCCCCTTTGTTTTGACGGATGGAGTAAAGAGGGGCAGCCCTCTTTCTTTTGTTTCACTTCTCCACCTTTCCCATTTTTATTATTCCTTTTAGATTTTTATAAATCAATTCTCTAACAAACCCATTTGTGTTCTTGGAGTTTTATGAAGATCTCTTGCTCATTTCTTGTTCAATCTTAAATCTAAACCCGTTTTTGGATAGCTCTTGAGGTAAGCTTCAACCTATATGTGTTCATTTTTGATTTCATGATAGTTGACAAATTAGGGTTTGTGTGTTCTTGAGATTTGGTTGGTGATTATGGTGTTAGATGTTATGTTAAGTGTTTATACAAAGTTTGACATGTTTTGTTGTATGAGTACAAGTAATTTAGCACAAGGTACAACCTTTTTAGCAAAGTGTACAAGTTGGTGTGTTTATGTAAAAGTAGGTTGTATGGGTTTTGTCAAACCTTGGATTTCTTGTGGTTTGAATGCTTGGAATTGTTCATTAGGTTGAGAAAACATGTTTAGTAAGCTATGGATGTTGAGAAATCAAGTATTGGATGTTTTGGTGGATTATGACTTGATTTGGGTGAAATTGTTAGTTAAAACAATTGTTTAAGGTTATGTAGAAATTATGAACCAATTATTATGTTAAATGACTAGTTGGTGGATAACATGACATTGATGTGTTGTTGCGGGTTTTGTTGCTTAAATATGTTAACATGATAGATTGGATATGTTAGTTTTGAATTATGTCAAGATTAGTGAGATTGTTGAAATGCTAGCTAGTGTTTGGATGTTTTTAGTTAAAATGGTTAACTAGTAATTTGGAAGTAAAATGCATGGATTGTTGGTGACTTGGAACTTGATGAATTGTTACATGATTATGACTTGTTAATTATATAGAATTTGTGCTAAGTGATGGAAATTGGAAGTGTTATAGTCATGTTCGGGCTTTTGACCCGTTTGGGCCATTTAGTGGTAAAATGACTTAAAATAACTTGGATTGTGAAAGTGTAAGTATTTTGTTAGGTCTATGTGATTAGAAATGTTATAGGTAGCATTTTGTGAATTGTAAGTTGATGATATGATTATAGTTGTAGGATGTATTATTGTTTAATAATCCGGTTTGACCCGTTTGAATGTAAGACTTGCAAAATGACTAGTTGACTTGTTATGTAAGTGTAAATGGTCACGACATGCTCATATGATGATTTAAGTGTTTGGTTATCTAGTTAGTGCAAGTGTTAGTGTTAAATGCATATTTAACATTATTTATAATTTGGTGGAATTATATACTAATTCGGTATTCCTTTGGTGTACAGGAATCGGGATCGTGACTCAGAAACATTAGACCTCTGAGTTCGACAAGTGGAAGTAACGGTGAGTGGATTTAACCTACAACTCGGGTCTCGATAAATTTCATGTGGTATTTGTATACTAGTAAAATGCGGGGAATTGGCTTACCTGGGGAGTTCGCGTCGCGAACTCCTCCTCGCGATCGGGAACATCGAACAGGGAATACAGGGTTGAAACGCGAAGAGTTCACGAGGGTGTTCGCGTCGCGAACATGAGTTCACGAACGCGAACTGTAGTTCGCGACTGGGTTTTGTTTAGTGGAGTTTCGTAGCGTTTTTCGTAGCTAGTCTACTTGAGATGTATGCCTAGTGTTAGGGGAATACCATACATGGTTATGTGCACATAGATGAAAAGGTTTTGCTTGATTGGTAACAACAACTCGATTAGTGGAGATCGAGGATAGGTAAGAGGTCAGTGTCGGAAGGATAACGGCTGGGCAAAGGGTATCGACTAGTAGGGTATCCGACCTTACCTGTATGCGTTACATGGTTAAGGGGAGGGAGTTGCCCGGGTGTTGGATACGAAGCGCCAACGGTTACTGTGGTTCTGGCCAACCACGGTTTAAGGCCCGCAAAGCCACCATTCCTCAGTGATAGTGTTTACCCAACGCGGAGATGTTTTATAACTTCCGTGTTAGCAATCGGAGATGTAGAATCTACTTCCGAGGTTAGTAGGCGGAGATGTAGAGTTACTTCCGCGTTAGTGATTAGACAGTTAGCGGTTACAGGTTCGGTGGAACAGTGATTCAAGGGAGCAACGGTTGAGCGGTTACGAGGGGTAACAATCGTGGAGATGTTGGAGCTTGCTTGTCGAGCTTTGCATAATTTAAAGATTTTATTCATTCACTTAGCTTTGTGCTAATCCCTCACTCGTTGAATCTTTTCAGGTGATCGGTGCTTTGGACGGGATGATTGACCAAGCTCAGTTTGTTATGTTTTGAAAAATGAGTCATGCCGTTTATTAACACCGTTAAATATTATTATTATTATTTGGAATTTATTTGGGACGTTTGGTTTGTAAATCTAAACCTAAACTATATATTATCTATATGCTTCCACACACTTTAAAAAAAAAACGCTTTCTAAATTTTTACGGTGTTACACCACTCAGCGCATTCTTTAACCGTTGTGCTTGATTGAAAAGAAAGCTTTTCATTCAGGCCAGTAAACGTGAAACTTGATTTGGTCGCCCACAATTTACCTCCTTTGATAATGTAAACACCGTCTTCCTTAAGTTTTGTTTGAAATTTACTCATTAGCTTCACATATATAGAACCTTGAATCCTGCCTCCCTACAATAAATTTAATACAAAATGTAGTTAATTGTAAGTTAACATTGTTGAGATAATATATATAAGTAGTGATGATTTATCTAATATGATTAAGAGTAATACCTCTTCGTCAATTAGAATCATCTCAAGTGAGATTATCTCGTTTTTGTTGTTGAAGTTTGTTTGGGGCCAAATCCGGCAAACCTTGACCTTGATGTGAATTTTGTCTTTGAATTCATGAATGTTTCTTACAAAGTGCAATCCGGTTGTTGACATGGTTGGCCGACTTATGATGATAGTCGTTGACTGGTGATGTTTGGTGGTGTTAGAATTAAAAAAACGTGAATTGAAGTAGAATGGTTAATTTGTCTATTTATACACAATTAAAATACCGTATATACGTTATATTAAATATAATATGACGGCCATTTAATTGGATGGACGTTTTTAAATGTAATAAAACGTATATTAATTTGCATGGTCAACTAAAACTTCTGTTTTAAAGTTGGTATATACGTTATATTAAATGTAATATCACGGCCATTTAATTGCATGGACGTTTTTAAATGTAATAAAACGTATATTAAATTGCAGCTTCTTATCGGCTCCATAATTCTTTTTCCCGCCCAATGAATTCCTTCATATTTTTGTTAACTGTGTAAGATTAAAGTCAAATTAGAATTATTTAATGTCATAACTTCTCGGGTGATATGAAGGCATACTTTCCTATTGATAAGGAGTAGATAATACGAGTAGTATAATATATTCAAATTCAAATTGTTATTTGTGTTGCCGTTTAACATTATATGCAAAATCAAATTATATTTGCCATAATTAACAAAACAAATTTCGAATTTTATTTATAAACTTCCTAATATAAATGAGAAATTTAGGGAACAAACCATAACCAACATGTATAGTTTATTCTATTTAAACTCTGCCAATTACTCACTGAATACATAGCTTTTTCGAATTTCTTACAAGTTCAGTCATCATAACGCATCCGTCTAAATGATATTTTCATATTTGTTTTGACTAAAGATTCTGTTTTTATGTCCAATAATGAACTGTATTTTCAGACTTGGTAAAATATGTATTTATAAACGCAACTCTTGGTATTTATATTCGCCATTTTTGGTTTTGATGAACGATTTATATGGTAATTATGTTTCAAGGCGTAATTGACCGTTTTAGTTGGAACATAAAAACGTATATAAGTAATTCAATTTCCGTCAACCAAAATACGTTTTTTGCGATTTCACATATGGTAAATATAAATACATTAAATTGAGATATTATGAGTTACGTTCTGATGAACGATTTATATGGTAATTACGTTTCAAGGTTAAAGACCATTAATTACGTTTTTATGGTAGTTACGTTATGATTATCGAAAATACATATGGTATTTACGTTTTCTAATAAATACGTCTATAAGTAGGTGTAAAAAATTGAACATTTCACAGACAACAATTATTTGGTTTAATGACAAAATTAATATTATTAAGGCAGACCATATTAAAAAAAAAAACACGAATTGTGTAACAGAAATTAAGAGTAACCTAACTAACTAATTATTGTTGTCCGATTAGCAAAGCTCTATTGTTTTTGTGTGTAAGTCGATAGACGCTTATTTCCAGATAGGGTAGTTCTTAAGCGTCTCAAACTATTATGCGTGTCGGATGCGACATCGGGTTCCTCATCACATAAAACAATGGAATCATCATATTGCACAATCGGATGGATGCGTTGAAGTGCATATGTTTCTGGCATCGGGGGGTTGAACTCGATGTTTGTGACGTCAGTAGAAACAAGATATTTGGCTGAAATTTAACCAAATAAAAAAGAGATATCAATATATTTTTAATTAAAGTAAAATGAAGCACTTAATTGGAATTAACCTGTTGGTTTTATAATCAGTTTAACGCGACATGCGTACACAGTTATGTTTTCAGAAGCACATCTCCCAATCATTGTTGTCGTGGCTGCCGGTATATGATACAAGATGAGCTTGATACGGTTGCCCCTGCCGGAAATTACATTTTAAATGAGTTATTTCGTAGGTGTGGTGATCATGTAAATCAGGTATAAATACTTACAGACAGTCATGCAACAGCATTGCACACGAAATCCGACCGGATGTAAAAAAAAAAAAGCAATCATTCGACATGTTTCCAGCAACGTCTGTGAAATGTTTATTAATTACGGAAAATATTAAAATATTATAACTATAAAGTAAAACATCTAAAAATGTAACGTAGACGTACCAATCAACATTTTTCGATTTGTTTGATCCTGCAATAGCCATGTTGGAGATCTGACCAACGGGTACTTAGGGAACCATGCATCTTCTCCATTGGTAGTTTCAGCAAGTTCGGTTTTAGTGTTAAATACTATTGCCCATTCATTACGAATAAAGCTATAGTTCTCGAAGCGAGGAAAGGATTCGACATCGGTGTAATCAATTTTGAAATACTTTAAAGAGAACACACCGCCTTCTAGTTTTCGGTTCTGGTATGCAGAAAATAAGCTGAGGGGGATAATGGCTGCGAATTTGTTCCTCTGAAAATAAATGATTAGTAGTTAAAACCAAAAACAAAAAATAATATTTTAATTAGTAGGAACTTACAAATCTGTCAAGCAGGAACAAATATAGTTTGTTATGTTTGTGGTCAAGCCAAACATATTCAACGCAAACAAATTTGCATTTGTACCACAAATGTGGATTCCAGAGGTCTTGAAAGTTTTCAACAGGTTCGTATCCATCAAAATCCATCGTTTGTATGCTGCACAACAACTCCATCGTTAGTTGATGGAGTATATATATGATTTAAAAAAAACGTATAATTGAACAGGTATTTAATTTGTTAGATAACGTAAATCATAATTTTGTAAAAAACGTCAATTATTCGCATTGACTTTTTGCCATGTTTGTGAGTAGGTCACTGAAAATATGTAAATCGCATTGACTTTTTGCCATAATGTATATAGTAAATGTAATATGCATTTAATTTTTTTAAAAACGTAAGACCTCATGGAAATTATAGCTATTGTCAACGTAAATCTAATTGAGGAAGGGTATTAAATACCGGATTATTTGTTTAGGAAGTACTTGTTTAGGAAGTATCTATTTAGGAAGTACCTTTATTACTGTGGAAGTTATGTATATTAGTGTAAGTTAAGAAAAGCATAACAAAAAACCACATGGCCCAGTTGTTATCACCTTGGTTGTTTTCCGAATGGTCTTGGGTTCGAATATCGGGAATGGCACATTTATTTTGATTTTGAAGGGTGTTTAAACATTGCTAAAAAAGAAAGTGTTGAAAATTCAGACTTCCTCTTTTAGAAATGTCTAGAATGCTTTTTAAAGTAGTAAGATAAACTTACATAAAAGACAATTTATACACATCAATTTAGGTTGCTATAATAATTTAGCTTTTATAAACATATTAATCCAGTTTAACTTCAAAAGCATTGAAAACGCGTTACCTAATCAAAAAGAAACATTTAACAAATGCCCATGAAAACACAAACACTTGACAAAATTTGTAACGGTATCCTCAGTAATTTGCGCAATAAGTAATCATAGATTTGAACAAAAACACTATTAAATCCGAAACAAAGGATCCTCAAATGGCAAATAAAATTATAAATTGTCATCAACATCCAACACAAAACTCCTACCAACAGACTATGTTTGATAAAACCTTTAGTAGGTAACAGGGGCGAGGATTTCAAGTTGTGAGCCCAATTTCTCTTCTGCTGCCTTAACTGCCTTAACTTGCAGTTTGTTGAGCTGCTTCTTCCTCTCATACACCACTTGAGCCTTCTCTTTTCTCTTCTTCTCAAGTTCCTAAAATCAGTCAAAGTCAACTAAAGTCAAAATTATGATGGTAGTTTGAATGATATTTCAAGAATTGGCTAATATGTATTTTTAAATAAATTCCTGATAAATAGAGGAGAAGATGTGTTTACCTTGATGGTTTCATAGTGATTCCATCCAACTTCAGATGATAATCTACCCAACAAGCAGTACTTGTGTCCAGCTGTAAGTCTCAAAACCCTGCAATTTTTTTAAAATAAACAAAAACCATCACACATCAGTTTTGACAACAACAAAAAACTCAAAAAAAATAAACCGATTTGAAGAAAGGTATTAACTTGAGAGCATCAGGGATGACCATCCTCTTCTTCCTGTTGTAAGGAGTAGGAACACCTTCATAAACCTTCAACCTTGCAAGAGCTGCAGCTCCACGCTTGGTCTTGTGTGGAATCATCCTACAAATACAAAACAACAGAGTGTCAAATATTTAACATTTACATTACTTTTCAGAAACAAGCAAAATTCATGCAAATATGAACTGATTCAAGTTTAATAACAAACACCGGTTGCTATAAGTACACTAAAACAGATGATAGGACTTGCTTGAATCGGCCAAGTACTGATTAAATCAAATCCAATGAAATTATATGATTACATGGTTGATTATCTAATAAACTCGTTTAAAAAGCTCATACCACAGTCTACAACTTCATATACAACTACACATTAAGCAATACAGTAGCTCCAAACTGAATTAGTAAATGGCAAAAAAACAAAAAAAACACTTAGGGGGTGTTTAGGAGAGCTTATTAAATGGGCTTATTAGCTTATTTAAGCTTAATAAGCCACATTAAGTGTTTGGATAAACTTATGAGCTTGTGCTTATTAGCTTATTTAAGCCCTCTTAGAAAAGCTATTTTGTTAGGGATTATTAAGGCTTATTTAAGAAAATCAATAGTTTTACATTTTTATCCCCCATTTAATTTTATCCATTTTTCTTTTCCTCCCAACCTTCTAATCATTAAACCCTTTTTGGTAATTTCACAATATCCTTAGATAAACTAAAACAAACACTTAATTTAGAAAAAACTTATTAACTTAAATAAGTTTATAAGCTAATAAGCTTAAGCTATTTTCAATAAGCTTTCCCAAACAACCCCTTACTTGCGTCTAAAAAGCTAAGATTCCCCTAATATTAGTATTAAAAACTAACTGTTTTTATCAGAATTGTAGAACCGAGTTGATTATGTTTGTGTTATTCTCAGAACAGCTGTATGCACATGTATATTTATAAGCAGTTGTTCATAATCGATCTTAACAAAACAGCAAAAATATACGCTTAGCGATATAATTTCACAAATTTGTTAATGCAGCTTATTTCAGAATGCTAGTAATTAGTACAAACAAAATCGCAAGCATCTTACCCTCGGATTGTACGCCAAAGGATCTTAGAAGGAGCACGGAAATGAATGGGACCATGAGACGGCTTAGTGTTCATTCGCTTCCTGAGAAAACGAAGGTACTTCATTTTCTGACGAACGAGACCGCCGGAGAGACAGATCTCTTCGCACCGGACGACGGTAACTCTCTGACCATTGAGTAGCTCTTTGGCCAAAATCGACGATAATCGGCCGAG
The DNA here is from genome assembly GCA_963853835.1 of Calendula officinalis. Taxonomy (NCBI): domain Eukaryota; kingdom Viridiplantae; phylum Streptophyta; class Magnoliopsida; order Asterales; family Asteraceae; genus Calendula; species Calendula officinalis. The sequence continues at coordinate 24,773,188 of OY970825.1, forward strand.
CATGTGGTGGCGAGCGTCAACAACCACCTCTTTGGCGCAAATTCCAGATCCTGACACCATTTTTTCACCTCGTTTGCTTTCTCTCACTCCCTACGCCTCCCTCTGTAGAGTCGCTGCAAGATGGAGTGGGTGTTTGTTTATAGATTTAGGGTTCGTTAGGGTTTAGTTGTTAGCTGTGTTGGATAATGGGCCTCATGTCGGCCCAACTTTAAATTTCATAGGCTTATAAAAAATCCATAAAAACCGAAAAATCAAACCGAAACCAAAAAATCCGAAAAAACCGCCCCGAAAAAACTGAATCATTTGAAAAACTAATGTCAACGATTTTGATTATTGGGAAACCTGAATGTTTGGAGCGGTTTTCGGGGGCATATGAAAAACCCGACTGAAAACCCCGCCCCGCTCCGCCATTATATATCTTTCAAAAAATTTAAAAATATTCTTATATTTATAAAAGATTTGACATTTAATTATCTTTTGAATAAAATATATGATTGAATTTCTAGGTGATTTATTCATATATTTTCTAAGTTTCAAGTTATGTTAGTTGAATTTATCATTACATTATATTAAACTTACTAGTTATTTTTTATTTATTACGGAATGTGTTAAGGTTCGTGAGTTTGAATCATTATATTAATTTTTAAGGTAACAAATTGGTAAATTTAAAGGAAAACAAAAAATCGAAAAAAACCCCGAAACCGAACCGAAAAACCCGAAAAAATCGAAAAATCGAAACCGAAAAAACCGAAACCAAACGGGGTGTAATTCTTAAAACCCGAACTTTTGGGGCGGGGTTTGGTTTTAGTTAAAAACCGCCCCAAACCGCCCCATGCTCACCCCTAGTTTTAACTATACAGATTAGGATTTAGGATCATTGACTTTTTATATACTTTCTAGTTCATAGGTCGTTGAACTATAGCATCCATACGGGATTTTAAACTTACATAAATCTTTGCCCGAATTGGGTAAGGAGCACCTTGATTATAGCCTTATAGGATTACATGATCTATATGATTGTATTGTTAATATTTCTTGTTTAAAATTCTAATCGATACATGTTATTTTGCATACTTACATAATTCCCTCACGCATACGTCACGTGCATACAAATACATGTTTATGTGTTTTTGCATAATCATCACATTCTCGCACATAAACATACTTGCTGACTTGCATAAATTTACTTTTGTGCAAAGTTACTTTGCACATGAACGTGTAACATGTGTTCACACTTTACGACGGATCTGCAAATATACATATCATATTTATAAACTAAATGTACTGTAGTTGATTGAATAATAATATTTCCCATAAGAAATGTAATTATAGATAATATGTGACCTACAACAAAAAGTAAAACATGTGAGACCAAATCGTTCTACTTACAAAACAGTTTGATGATAATGACTATATCTTCTATTTGACAAATCATAGTTTTTTGAAATTCAGAAGTAATATAATTATACAACTTTAGTCTATAGTTAAAAAAATCAACATCGTTCAACTCCACTTCTTAAGCCATCATTAAGATTACCAAAATCCGATCCATTAATTATTTATTAGATAGTTAGAGTAATATTCAAAAAATAATTATAACAATAGTTATGTTATATATATATCATAATTGTAAAATAGTCAGCAAGCCTATTATGATTCTAAATACATTTTTTAAAATGAGTTTTTATAATGTATGCCTCTAGGGCATACGCTAACGTGCATTTAATGAGCTAATAATTTCCATTTAAACATAAGATCAAATTAAATGCATCTTCTAATATGGTAGTTTATTAGTGCATTAATATTAATCAATATATATTTAGGAAATTATTGGCTCATTAAAACCATTTTAAAATTAATAAAAAAATCAACTCCACTTCTTAAGTTGCAATGTTTGTAAATTTTACTTCACCAACCCCCCACCTACACTCATCAATCAATATAAAGTCCACTCTTTTCCCTCTCACCAACCACTCCCTCAAGCTCCCACCAAAATCTCTGATAACCAACCACCATTTTTGCAATTCTAAAAGAGTTGTCGGCAGATCGCAATTCAGATCAACAATATTCCTGCAACTTTCGTGCGATCTGCAATGGGTAAAGTATTATACACTTTGCAGGAGGTTGCTAAGCACAACGATCCCAAGGATTGCTGGCTCATAATTGATGGAAAGGTACGTTTTTCTACTGATCTGATTGGAAAAACCGATAAAATCGCAAACGTGATTCACAATTGACATCACGATTCATGTGTAGCTGGTGATTACTAGGGATTTATTTTGAATAGTTGATTTATTTTTACCTGATTTAAAATTTGACTAGTGACGTCGATCGGATAATCGAATTGCATTTGTTCTCGGTAGGTGGATTTAGTAGATGTTCTGATTTGTTTAGAATATATCGAAGAGTTATGCGTTACTGATGATTAATTTAGGTGGATTTGATAGTGATGATGGTTTAGGGTTGGTGTTGGCTTGCTGGATCAAATAATTTGGGGATTTTTATTTATTTTTGCTAAATTGAAGTAAAGTTTGTGCTCTGGTTTGAAACAATTTGGTCTAATGTGTTGATGCAGGTGTTTGATGTGACCAAGTTTTTGGAAGATCATCCGGGTGGTGATGACGTTTTGTTGTCTGCTACAGGTACAACACTCTTCTTGTGTTCATATTTTTTAGGCCAAAATGCATTTTAGTACCATGAACTTGCTAACTAGATCATCTACTACCCTTAACTTTTAAAGGTGCAACATGCCAACATGGTACCTTGAACTTGACAAAATGATAGATTTAGTAACATGACTTACTAATTTGGTCTTGTTTTATTGCGCGATTTGCTTCTAATATCAACAATATAGATATGAACGTATATTTTTTAATCCGTCAAAAACTCTAACGAAAGTAAGTCAAATAAGAAACAATATCAAATTAATGAGTCATGGTACTAAATCGATCATTTTGGCAAGTTCATGGTAATATGTTGCACCTTTAATAGTTCAGCCAAGTTTTACGTACTAAAATACATTTTGGCCTATTTTTTATTGTACCACACATACACATTTGTTGAAGTTAAAGTTTATAAGAACTCAAATCCAATGCATATCAAGCTTTTTGAGCTATTCAATCTCTGGATTTTCTCAATTTCGTGTAATTTTGCAGGGAAAGATGCAACTGGTGATTTTGAAGATGTGGGCCACAGTTCAACTGCTAAAGCAATGATGGATGAATTCTATGTTGGTGATATAGACTCTGCAACAATCCCTTCAAAGGTTGAGTACACGCCCCCAAAACAAGCTCATTACAACCAAGACAAAACCTCTGAATTTATCATCAAGATTCTTCAATTCTTGGTCCCGATGGTGATCTTGGGTGTTGCAGTTGGGATCCGATTCTACACGAAATCGTTGTAAGATCGGGATTTGGGTGTTTCAAGTTTTTGTTTTTCAAAATGGTATGTTGTTGAAGTCAGTGTTCTTGTTTCTTGAATTGTGATACTGTTTGATACTTTGATCTGAGAGATGAATTAATGGTTGGTTGTGGTGACTTTAAGATGGAATTTGAGTACTTTAGTCGAGCCATGGTTGCAAAACTCTCTACTCGTACTCGTTCATTCGATGACCTTGTAGCGACTACTCGCTCTCGGATTGGGATTTATGTAAAATATACTCCCTCCGTCCCTTAATAAAGTTCTCATTTCTCTTGGGCACATGTTTTTAGGAGATAGTTAGTGGTGGGTCCTTGGTAATAAATCTGATTAAAATAAAGGGTTTTTTTGGAGAGAGAAAGTGTTTTAAGAAGATAGTTAGTGGTGGGGTATATGGTAATAATATTATTTTATTGAGTGGGTCCCTCCAATTTGAGAAATGGGAACTTTATTTAGGGACAAACATGTTAGGAGAAATGGGAATTTTATTAAGGGACGGAGGGAGTAATTTATAAAAATATATATTATACATATAATTTTCCTATTTCCTAAAAATATAACATATTTCAAAATTACAAGGAAAATATATCAATAATAATAATAGTACTAATAATTTAATGTGTTTTAGAGAGTGAGTGGTGGGAAAATAAACATTTTGGAAAATTTGACCAAGTTTGATCGAGTTTTAACCGAGTTTCGACGAGTTTCCGAATTTTTAACCAAGTTGGGCGAGTTTTGACTGATTTGGACAACTCGACTAGACACAACACCAAGTACATTGTACTTGGCCGAATTGACCGCGTTTTACAACACTGTGTTGAGCTATTGCAGCTCTTAAATGAAGCATGTTTTGTGAATGGGAACTTTTGTAGTAACATCTGATGTAACAATAATTTCGATGTGGTTCTTTAGAACCATACCGCACAACCTTAAAGACTCAATCTCTCATGTTGGAGGTCAACATCAATATGCGATGGAGGAAATTCGACACAAAGCATATACAACGTCAAGGATAAGATTTTGTATCGTAAATACTCAAAAAAATTGAACAAATACTAGTAATCTACTCCTAAATACCACATGTTTCTACAATTGGATTTGAATCTTCAACCCCAAGGATGGAGTGCTAAATACCATACTACTAGGCCAAATCGCTTTTGGTATCATAAATACTCAATTAGTAGAGGGAAAAAAACAAAACAAAACAAACATATAATAAAAAAATGAAATAGCTTCATTCTGTCCTGACTGTGACCTTAGAATCTGTTCTTTGTGAATGTCTAGATTTAGGAGAACTCGATCCTCTCGAAGAATAACTCCGAGCAAACAAATTCAGCTTACTAATTTTCTTCGAAAACGAACTCATAATATTCCGCGAGCTCGATCTCTCCATGCTCCTCTTCATGCACACATGCTCTTTCTCAAAATCATTCAATCTCATTCTCAACCGAGTCAACTCGAGTTTCAACTCGCGGTTTTCGCGTCTAAGTGACGCGTAATTGTCTTTGGGTGACATGGCGGCACTGAGACCGCCACTGTTGATCCGCCATGACTGGTGGTTCAGTGGCGGCGGCTTGTGGTTGTCGTCGGGGTAGTTGCATGATAAGGTGTTTCTGAGCCTTAGTTGCTCGATGTAGAGAACTTGAACGATTGATTGTAGAGGAAGACGTTCGTTTTGTGCTGCGTGTGCACCGGCTTCGGGTGAAAGTTTGTGGAAATCGATTAGTTTGCAAAGCTTCTTTTTGTCAAGTTCTGATAGATTCTGGCGTGCCTGCAAGTTTTTAGTTTTGTTTAGAAGCGTATCAAAAATAAATATAGGTCATCTACTACCCTGAAATATTAAATGTGCAACATAGTACCATGAACTATTAAAGGTGCAACATAGTACCATGTCCTTGACAAAATGGTTGAGTTAGTACTCTAACTCGTTAATTTGATCGTGTTTTATTATTTGATTTACCGTCGTTAGAGTTTTTGACGGACTAAAAAATATACTTTATCTCAATATATTGATATTAGAATCAATTTGGGAGCTATGGTACTAAATCGACCATTTTGTCAAGTTCAGTTACTATGTTGCACATTTTATAATTCAGAGTAATCGAAGACCTAGTCAGTTGAGTAGGTATTAAAATGCACTTTGGCCATAAAAAATTTGCATAGTTTGACGTTTGATGGCGAACTATTAGCAATTGAGTTTGACCATGAAAGTCAAAATATGCCTTACAGAAGCTTATTCTAGTCAAATCCTGATAAGATAAAGCCATGATGGCATGCAAGTTTTAGTTTCATGATAATGAAATTTCGTTGACTTTGAAATCAAACGGTAAACAGTTGACTTCAAGCTTTGATTAACAAAGTCAAAATGTCTATTTTTGGAGCTTCTTTATGTGTACTTCTCATAAAATATAATGATTAATAAAAATCTTAGCTGTTCATACGAAAAATAATTATAATCCTCGACGATAAATCTTTAATATTAGGTTCCTAAATCAGTCACTATTGTTAGCGCAAAATAACTAGGTTTGACCACAAAAGTCAAAATATAAAAGGGAAATACATACCTTGAGATAAACATCGATGGCTCGATACAGACCATCGTGAACCGTACGTGCATGCGCCGGTAAACTCTCCGCCACCGCAATAAATTTGGAAAGTTTAAGGTTTATCTCCGGTGCAATTTCAGCAAGATAATTATCAACCAACCTCGACACTTTAACTAACGCCGTTTGTGACGGCGAATCAGGCCCATCCGACTCAAACCCCAATCCATCACCGTCAGCGTCACCGTCTTCCATTTCATCATCGCTATCATCCTGCTGAGAAAAATTAACCAAAATCCTATAAACAATATCAACATCAAACAACGTATCATCCGCATGCCCTAACGACGGAATCAGCAAATCATCAAGTGTCGCTAAATCCAATTGCGAACCAATTCGTCTTTCCAAATCAATCCGGCACGCCGCCGTGCAATGAACCATCACCGCCGCCCGGAGCAGCCCGAAGAGAAAACTTAACGGCACGGCCAGTTTCTCAACCGGAAGTAAACCGGCATTCGTTTCAACCACAATTGCTTCGTGACCCGAACCGTAACAACTGCCAGTTTTTTTCCCGGTTAAATTATACAAACTCGTTAACTCTTTTCCGGCATAACTCATGAGCGATTCGCCAATGCTTTCCGGTCTCACACCTCGGCATTTCATTGCGTTCATAACTCTTTTATACAAATCGACTCGTAAAACCGATAAATCTTTGATCCACCAATCGGTTTGATCACCTTTCACCTGGAATTTTTTTATTTTATAAAATATTAGTGTTTGTACGGTGGCTTTTTCCCGCCTTTTAAACCGGGATTTGACAACTCGGATATTCCTCATAATCCCTCCTTTGTCCAATCCCAGGATTTGGAATCCCGGATTCTGATTTTACGACGTGGCGCATTGTAGAAGTATCTGGGGTTTTCAAATCCCGGTTACTAGGGTTAGCATTTGGGCCCAAAAAACGGAGCCGAACCAAAACTAAAAACATGTAATTAGTTCAGCTTTTGGTTTTTTAGTTTCATGGTTTTTTAGTTTCATGATTTTCAGTTATCGGCTCGGTCCGGTTCTCATATAAAGGTGAGCATTTGGTCTGAAAAACCGAATTGAAACTGAAACCGGAAATACGTAATTGGTTTTGAAAATTCATCGTTTCCGGCTCGGTTCGGTTTGTTTTATGGACCCCTTCACCCCTAGTGGTTACAAATACTTTTAAAAAGCCACCATACACGCGCTAGCATTTTAAAAAACTGTTATTCATGAAAAAAGTTTGATCACCTGTCGACTCATGTGAAGTCTTCCCGAACTACTGTACTCGAGTCTCGAAAAACTCGACGCAATCTGTTCCACACAAGCTTTAGAAGCAATTGCATCGATGCACCGAGTGACAATATTTAAATCATCAGCCAACGGGAGCAAGTTCTCGGATTGTTTCAAAACTTCAATCGACATTTCCAGGTTTTTTGTGACAACAGTGTCGAGGTATTCGTTGGCCCGAGAACTTAGGTTACGGGTCGAGAATTTTTCGGTCATTTCAAGGTAATCTGAGACACAACACAATTGAGCAACATTTGAGGATGTTATTTCGAAGTTGATTCCGTAACAGAATTTAGCAGCTTGCTCGAATGTTTCTACGCCACCTGGCAAACTGAGAAGTTCTACCTTTGATATTGCGTTTTCTCGGTGGTCTGCTACGAGTTTTCTGATTCTACCGCATCTAGAAACAAGAGGAAACTGCGAAAAATATATAAAAAAGTGTGTGAATTCAAGTAATTGTTTGAGAGTTTTTACAGATTATCAACAGACTGAAGTTTGACTTTTTGGTCAAAGGACTTAGAGTAGAAAACAAGAAGAACATAGATTCGTCATGTTTAATTATTAGAATACAGACACTCTATTCTAAAACAAAGTTCTGTGAATATATTCTGTTCAATTTAAGAAGATAACTATTGGGAGAAAATTAATTTTCATAAAAATTAAAACTAAAAGTTAAAAGGTGTAAAAAAACCTTATGGGTTTTCGAATAGGCCAAAAAAGACAAACAAACCGAAAAATTGGCCTAACTCAAAGTCCAAAAATATAAACTCCCAAGAAAACAGCATTTTAGTGTAACCACTTTTTCTTGTATGATCTTGGGACTCAAGGGACAAAAGGGTATGTTCCTCCACATTTGGGCCCGATTCAGTAGGAACTCTATGATTTGATGAATAAAAGCTGATTAAACTTATGAAGTACTGTCACGATTGAAGTTTGACTTATTGGTCAAACTCATACTCTCGAACTCTTTGAAATAATTTTAGCACCAAATATAGTAGTAAAAACAATAATATTGGGATTAACGGTTTTAAGAAAACAAGGATAGATAATGAACAAACCTTGTGCAATGCAAACATGACACCGTTGACTTCTATTGTTATATCACTTGGAACATCACGAAATATCCTGCAAAAAAACATGTCGTTAACAAACCTTATGCAATGAACAAATCTTATAATCAGTCAAACTGACCTTTTCGGGTGAAACTTAAACACATCTTAATTCTCAAGTCACTTGATTTCTAAAATTAGACCTAGTAAAATTCAAAATTTCCAAAAAAAAATCACTTTTAAATCTTCCTAAAATAGACAGTGCAACCATTCAACCTGTGTGACTCCACACAAAATTAGATAAGTGTACCATTGTCGCAGAAAATTAGTTTCATCGCACAAAAAAACATGTGAATCGTACAAAAAGTCGAGTCACACGTCTATTTTGGGAAAAGGTCAATATTTTGTCTAATTCGGTAATTATCTCTTACTTAAACTTTTGTAATGGCCCATTATGAACGTGTATTATAGACACTTTATAATCTACAAGTATTGATATGCGGGTAAAAGTGAAAGAGTGACATACCATTCGTTGTATCGCTGGCGGGAGCTCTTGGCGGTAGTGAGGTGGGACTGAGGTGGCGGAGGGTGGTGGTGGTGGAAACGGTGGTTGTCCATGAAGAGGAGCAAAAAGAGTGGTGGAGTGTTTGCAAAGTGCAAAATTTGTGAGTTTCTTCGGCCATGTTTTTGGTCAATTATGCGAAATCATAAGGTTGGAAATGTCCAAAACAATGGGCCTCTATTTCTCTTGTAGGGTCATGACTCATGAAAACAGTTTTATTATTATGTTTTTAAATGTTAAAAGTTTTGTTATTATAAATAAAAAATAATACATACCTAAATAACTTTAGTTTGAAAAAAGGTTTTGATTCAAAAGGTAAGTGGATTGTAAAGTACTTTTAAATACTGATACAGATGTCAAAGATTTCCGTAAATCAAAATTAGACAAAAATAAATACTTCTATATCCATTTCAGAATTTTGTAGACATATATTAGCATACAAAACTACATTAGTAAAATAATGTTGATATGATAGTTTATTTTAGTTAAATCTTAATTGGTACTCGTTTAACATGTTAGTGTTTGGCAAATTTAAATCTTAATTGGTACTCATTTAACATGTTAGTGTTTGGCAAATTGTAGAAATATAGTAAGGATTGTATTGAATACATAAAGATGCATACATATATACAATATTTATAAATAGAGTTCTACACTACAATATGAACATAAATAAATAATATTTTAAACTAAGTATTTAACAATTAAAATATATACGAATATAGCCCTTTAACAAAAATATGAATATGTGGAGATTATTATTATTATTATTATTATTATTATTATTATTATTATTATTATTATTATTATTATTATTATTATTATTATATTATTGTTGTTGTTATTGTTATTATTATTAGTTGGGTACATGAGATTGATGTAGAAAATTGGCAAATAGTGCTTGATTTAAGGAGGAAAAGGGGCGAGACGAGAGGGAGGAGACATGGAGAATTGAAACTTTGTTCTTTTCATGGAAAAGCCAATTTATAGAAAAGGAAAATAAGATTGTTGTTTGAGATTTAATTATTGGAGTTTAATGAATATATTTCAGAAACTTAATAAATCAGTGACTGAATATTGATAATTACTTAATTTCCATGTTGTGCATAATGTATTCTAAAGTCTCAACCATATAAATAAGTTACAAGATGGAACGCGAAAATGTCAGCATACCGAAACCGAGATGGAACGTGCAAAACTTGAACTTCACCTTACAACCTTGACCCGAACAAAGTAACTATCAATCTCGATGTGTCAGACATATGAACAACACTTACATTATCACAGTATACAATTAATGTTGTGTGGTAAAGGGGAGGTATGAAGTTAGCAAAGAATATACATTTTAAGGTTTAAATTTTAAATATTATTTACATGAAAGTAGGAGTAGTTAGAGCACTCGATGTCATACGCCAAAGCCCTGTTCACAATTTTGGCGGTGTCAAGTCATCGCCAAAAGTCGACTGCAGTATATTTAACTATGGCATTAACCACTTTCTTTTTCCATTTTATTCATCTACATGAGTGTCTATACCAAAGGGTTTATGACCTAACAGTATTAAAGTGATTAGGTCCGCACGATTATAAGCTCAAATCCTGTTATGAATAAAATTAATGTATATGTAGTGAGTACGAGTGTTTCTGTTAAAAAAACATGAGTGTCTACCTAGAGACATTATGAGGTCTCAATCCTACATATTATGGAATCTTAGAGTGGTAGCAATTTTGATGATGTGACATCATCATTCAGATAGAAAACAAAGTCATCACTTCATACATAAAATTTCGTAATTACACAGACACACACACTCACACACATGACAATATTATTTTAAAAAAAGGAGTTTATGGTTAAAAAAAGAAGATAATAAATAAGGATATGAATGAAGGAGAGATTAAGGCATGTGTCACACTCTCCTTTCCTATCTTTTTACCATAGTAATTTTTTTAGTCAACAGTGAATTATGAGGATAAGTTTAAAAGATTTACTAATTTCTATACATACTAACATATAGGGGTGGTAAATTCTGACCCGACACGAAACCCGACCTGAAATAGACACGAAAATAAACAGGTTTGGGTTGGGGTAAAAAATAATTGGGTCAGTCTCGGGTTGAGTCAGCTGACCCGTTTATTAAACATGTTAGGTTCGGGTCAATGATAATTTAAATGGGTCGACCCGCCAACCCGTTTAATTATTAAAATATATTTTATAATATATATATTTATACTTAATTTATAGTTTACTAGCTAAAACGTAATTAATAGTTAGATAAAAATCAAAAATGTTACTTAGTAATTTGGTGTTTAGTATTTTGTTATGAATTTGTGTAATAATAACATAATTTTGACATCTTTGAACCGTTTAACTTGTTTGACCTGATAACCTGTTTAACCTGTTTTATTAAATGGGTTATATGGGTTAGGTTTGGGTTAAAGTTAAACATGTTAGGGTTGAGATATCTGACCCGTTTATATAAACAGGTCGGTTTCGGGTTGAACGTTTCTGACCTGCCAACCCGCGAACCCGAACCCGTCAACCCGAACCCGACCTGAATTGCCACCCCTACTAACATACATACAGTCAATATATATAATTTAAAATATGTAACTGTACCAGCAAAAGTCTTCCGGAACAAATCATGTTTATTTGATTTTTTTCAAACATATCGTCTTTAAAGGGAACCTTTTGATGGTCATGTATCTTTTTAGGGGGAAATGATTTTGGAGCATTTGCACGCCAATGCTTTTTTAGAGGGGTAATAATATTAAAGCATCCTATGGTACTAGTCAATATTTACTAATAATTACTACAATATTATATTACCGGACTTTGCTTTTAATATGCATGATCTAACTGTTACCGTAATCGTTTCTTATTGTTCGACTGGTCATTTGATAATGTTTACTTAGGAAGAAATCGAATACGTGACATCTAAAAAATTATCCAGGAGTTTTTAATACTAGGTTATCACAAGTATAATTTTATTATAATGATGATATATATAATCAAATAACTAAATTTGTAGTACTGTAGTTATGATCTTTATATGGCGGTGTTTAATTAATATTATAGGATTGACTGTGTTATTATGTTGTGTCAATGAACTACGTGAATAATTTAAAACCCAACAAATCGAGTATAGATTAAGACTGGTGTTTTATAACCGGTTTTACCTACAACCGGTTAAACATGGATCTGAGAAAGAGAGCAAATTAAAAGTATCCAGATTTTTGTTCATTAATGGCACGTTGCGGCTAAATGAATTTGTAAAACCCAGTTAAACATTAAACTATCATAATATCGCCGTATAATGTTCTATTTAATGTTTTAGATTGACTAATAAATAACAAATATTTCTCTCTTAAGCTCGTCCCATCAATTATATACTTCCTAACTTATATACATACACACACACTACGGTGCCCTTTGTGTTTTGGTGTCAAAGGACAAGATCCGCTAATGTCAACTTGAGTTTAATATTGCCGATTTGGACCAAAATCTCTTGTTTAGAAGGATCCAGTTTCAAGACTGTACCTTTCTTGTTAAATTTAGAAACATGGACCACATCACCCGCCTTGATCCTTTTTTCTGCAATTTGAACGAGTGGTCCTTGTACTGGTAACGGGTTTTGGTCAACCGTGTTGGTGTTGACTTCTGGTGTAGACCGCTGCTGATCTGGATTTAGGGATGCAGCAGCAGCAGCACGATGGTGTCTGAGTTTGTTGTGAAGTATTGACCGCGCAGCTCCTCCAGCATCTGATATTTCTTTGACTTTTCTGTACCTTTGACTGCTGACATGCTCACTAATCTTACCCTCCTTTGTAACTAGATTTCTCTCCACTTCCCTAGCAACCCTGAAAACAATATTTTACTAGTTAGTTACTAAATCACACGAATAAAAAGTTAGTTATAACTCTCACTTAAGATGATGCCCTGCTTCATGAATATGCTCATGGAATTTCTGCTTCAACTTCTCCATATCTTCTATAACCTGCACCATGTTAATTAGAGGGTGTTCAGGTTCGCGGATTAGAAACGTTCAACCTGAAACCGACCTGTTAATATCTCAACCTTAACCTATTTACCTTCAACCCGAACCTGACTCATAACCCGTTTAACTAAATGGGTTAAACAGGTCAAAATATTGTTATTATTCCACAAATTCATAACAAAATACCAAATTACAAAACAGCCCTTTTAGTTTTTATCTAACTATTAGTTACATTTAAACTATTAAATTATAAATGAAGTATAAATATATATTTTTTAATAATTAAACGGGTTGGCGGGTCAGCCCATTTAAATTATCATTGACCCGAGCCTAACACGTTTATTAAACAAGCTAGTTGAGTCGACCCGAGACTGACCCAAAACTTCTTTACCTCAACCCAAACATGTTTATTTTTCATGTCAGAAAATTGCCACCTCTAATGTTAATCGTTATAACTAAACCAGATTAGGATTAGGATGTAGCAAATGACCTGGTTAATCTCTGCACTAGCTGTTCCATGGAGCTGACGAGCATGATGAATCACCACATTAGGAAGCCCAAGCCTTTCACCTATGTTTAATGCATTTGAACGCCCTGCATTTATTCATCAATCTTACTGTTAACCAACTATCACATGATCGCATGTTGGGTTGGGTACTAGTAGGGGTGAGCGCGGTCCAAAAACTTAACCGAAACCGAACAGATTACATGTTTTCGGTTTCGATTCAGGTTTTTTAGGCCAAATGCTCATCCTTATCCAGAGACACAAAACCGAACTGAAACCGAAAACGACGAATTTTCAAAACTTAAACTGAACCGATAACATGTTATCGGTTTCGGTCGGTTTTCAGTTTGTTTTTTTCGGCCCAAATGCTCACCCCTAGGTACTAGTAGTAGCAAAACCTGGGATTCCCCAAAGAATCCTATAAGTGGGCTTCAAGTTGACTTCATCAAACTCCATGCAAGCATTCTCAAAGACATGGTTGGTGTACTTTAGGGTTTTTAGTTCACCGTGATGGGTGGTAGCCATTGTCAGTAAAGCTCCACCACCAAAGCATTCTAGCAATGACATCCCTAAAGCAGCTCCTTCTATAGGATTAGTACCAGCCCCAACCTAACACACATACATACATACACACATACATACATAAACCATAAATCCATCCTCAACCAGTGATATATTGACATTACGGGTGCCCAAAGGGTTAACTCGGCCCGACACAAACCCGATTATATTAGTCGGGTCGGGTCTATTCGGGTCTTGTTTTAGTATCGGGTTTTTTAAACCCGGCCCGACCTACCCAATTCCTTATCTGGTCGGGTATCGGGTTAGGATTCCTTACCTTTGTCGGGTTTCGGGTTGAACCGGTTAGACCCGATTGAAGTTTAAGTGTTTTTTCCCTTTAAAATTTAAGATATATTTACCATTATATCAAAGAATTAGCACATTAATAATTATAAATCATTCAATAAAAATCAATAATCAATTATAAATGCTAAATTAAAATCCACAAAGTTCAATTTATTAGATATTTTTTTATCATTTAAACCTAAAATTCCTAACTCAAGTGTAACCCGACCAACCCGAACACTTATCGGGCCGGATTTCGGGTTAGGATTTTTTTTACCTCAAACCCAACAGACCCGACCCGATAACCCGATGAACACCCCTAATTGACATTAAATCATACCTCATCTAAGAGCACTAATGACTGACTTGTTGTATGTGACAGGATCTCCTGAGCAAGATATTGAAAATCAATCAACCACATCTTCTTTTCTTTCTCAAAAGCAAAAATGAAGTTAGGTTTAGGTTAGTTACACTAGTTTGTTTCAAATGGGCTGAGAAGGTAGACAAGGACTGTGACAATGACTGTTCATCACCAATATCAGCAAACACAGAATCAAACCATGGAATCTTGACAGCTTCAGAAGCCAACACATAAACACCAGATTTTGCCATCATGGCAGCCAACCCTATCGTCTTTAAAACAATGGTCTTTCCCCCAGTGTTTGGCCCAGTGATCACCACAACTCTACTTTCCTCTGCAACATATATGTCCACAGGAACAGGGGGTGATCCTTTTATCTTTGCAACCTGAAAATGTAACGCCAAAATACATTTTACTACCCTAAACTTGGATGACTACTACCATGAACTATTAAAGGTGCGACATGGTACCCTGAACTTGACAAAATGGTCGATTTAATACCCTCGCTCATTAATTTGAACGCGTTTTCTTACTTTCGTTGGAGCTTTTGACATATTATATTGAAATTATAAGCGAATCACATATGAAAAAAAGACTAAATTAAATCGACTATTTTGTCAAGTTCTAATAGTTCAGGGTACTGAGGACCTAATCATTCAAGATCAAGGTACTAAAATGCATTTTGGCCAAAATGTAAAACATCTTAAGTTTTGAATTACAGTTTGAAATGAATGTATATATACTACCTACCTGTGCTTCTAAAGATGACAGACTCATCTGACTGCCAACCCCTCCTAACTGTTGTCTTCTCCTTCTAATTTCCTAACAATAAGAATGACAATAAAACCATGAATTTCATATATCAAAGGAAAGGAAAAAAAGGGTTGTCAGTTACAGAAGTAGCATCAGTGAGATCCTTGATTGCAATTTGCAGATTTTGTCGATGTTGGTCAAGTAATAGAGGATGATAAGCTTTTGGCAGATACATTTTCCATTTCACTTGTGATGAATCCTCAAAACAAATTAGGTCAGGATAACTTCCCCCAAATGAAATGCTATATGTAGCCCTAGCATTGATCTTGCACACCAATAAATGTTATTTACACAATTAAATCATAAATAAATACCAGTAACTCACCACGTCTAATTGGATTATTGCATTGAAGAGATTTTCTATGTCATCAAGATCTGCTTGGATCTGTGCAGGAATAACAAGAAGATAAGAATAATATAATATGGCCATATAAGCCAAAATACAATATTAGTACCCCCGAACTTGGTTGACTATGTGTTCTACTACCCTGAACTATTAATTTATTAAATGCGCAACATGGTACCCTGAACTTAACAAAATGGTCGATTTAGTACCCCGACTCTTTAAATTGATCGCATATTCTTACTTGACTTACTTTCGTTGGTGCTTTTGACGGACTAAAAAATATATGTTCATCTCAATATATTGATATTAGAAGCAAATCACGTAAGAAAACAAGACCATATTAGTGAGTCAAGGTACTAAATCGACCATTTTGTCAAGTTCATGGTAGTAGAAAACTTAGTCAGCCAAGTTCACGGTACTAAAATATATTTTGGTTTATAATATAATATCATTGATAAATTTACCTTATGTGTGATTTGTAAAAGCACATCAGCCTCAGCCTTGGCTACTGATGCCCTTGCTTGTTGCAACTCATCATTTAATGGAACAGCAGAAAGCGGCTCCACAAGGCTTCCTGTGCCTGAACCACTGCAACACACACACACAGAGTATTACTATTACTATTTTTTTATTTTTTATTTATTTATTTTTTTTTTTTTTATAGCATGCGATTCACCTTGATAATAACAGACCATCAAAGCTTCTTTTCACATCAGTTCCTGATTTTATACACAATCTTCCATCTGTGTTGCTTACTTCCTAGACCAGTTAAGATAAAACATGAGGGTAAAACCGTAAAAGTAAAGCCATAAGAGAATGAAACATAGTTTACTAATAACTCACCACAGATGATGTTTCTTTCATCTCATTACTAATTAGACTCTCCATCAACTGGTATAACTGAATAAAAAACAACAATCTGCATAAGTCACAAATATTAAAAATTATATATTTTCATTATATTTGACAAGAAGATTTTTTTTTGTGCCTAATTTCACGAAAATAAGAATTTCATTTTCTATGCTTTTGACTCTCAGAGACCAGCCGCTTTTGACACAAACACATTGAAACATCTTCTCTTTTCATACTAGAAATCTCAATTTTGCAAAATAACCATAAATATTTAGACTAGAGTGACATGTATGATGAACTCCTACTGCAAGCAAATAATGTCAAATTCAATTGATCTAAACAGATAATAATACCAGTAAAATTAAAATCAAGAAAATAGATGAAACCTTTCTTTCAAGCAACCGCACTTGCTCACGTGATCTTTTCAAGGCAGGACTCTGAAATATAGATATTTGGGAGAGGATAAATTGTTAGCAAATGAATATACTTGTTGGCATAATACATGGCACAAATATCATAATTCATAAACAATAAAAATGTTTTTTACACAGTTTTAAGGGGCCAGAAGTGGGAGAAAAAGAAATTTACTTGTAAATATATTAAATATATATTGTAGATATACATATCTATTTTCTGTATGGTGTGTTAGTGGCATACCGCAGAATCTTTTACACAGCCATCTTCATCTACAAGTTTTTGTATGAACTTAACGAATGGGCGACTAACTGATATGTTCATGATCTGTCAGTAGTATGTAGTATATAAAGAGTAAGATAAAAAAAAATAAAAAAAGATAAATGTGTGTGTGTGTTGTGTGGGGGTGGGGGGGGGGGGGGGTCATTATTGATACCATATCTGCAACTGGCGTGAAACGCATAAGCCAATCAGAGTCTTCCTTAATTGCAGCTTTGAGATTGGTTTGCATGGAGTCAGCCAACTGCAGCATGGCTACAAGGGCCATTGCTTCTGATCCACTCACAGGAAAGCCCCTGTAACCATGTTGTAGTGCAGACTTCACCTACAACAACAATACAAATAGGCCAAATACATTTTAGTACTCTGAACTTAGATGATTAGGTTTTCTACTATCCTGAACTATTAAAGGTGCAACATACTACCTGATCTTGAAAAAATGGTCGATTTAGTACTCTGACTCGGTAATTTGGTCTTATTTTCTCACGTGATTTGCTTCTAATATCAATATATTGAGATGAACATATATTTATTAGTCCATCAAAGCTCTAACGTAAGTAAGTCAGGTAAGAAAATGCGATCAAATTAATGAGTCAAGATACTAAATCGACCATTTTGTCAAGTTCAGGGTACCATGTTGTACCTTTAATAGTTAAGGTAGTAAAGCACCTAGTTAACCAAGTTTAGGATACTAAAATGAATTTTAGTCATACAAATATAGTTGATAATCGAATTGAAATGGTATGTTAGGTTGAGGAGCAACCAGTGTGATATCGATGGAAGTGAAATCCATGAGACAGACGCCATGTTTGTGCATTTCAACGGCGGCAGTGGTCTCTGTGAGCAGTCTCAAACTCTGTTCGTATGACTGATCCAAACGCCACAACTCTGCCTGCCAATTGCAAAACACCTTCATCACACACTCACTAGGTTTATGTTTAGGTTGAGGTTAAGGTTACCTTGGTGGTCTGTCGTCCTAAAGAGGTACCGGCAAACGAAGAAACGGAGTCGCAGAGTTTATCCCACTCGAGCATCCTCAGGGAGTATTCAATGGCGGCTGATTTAGGGTTAACTTGCGAATTTGGGGGCTTCAGGAATGCTGTAGCCTTGAACTTGATTCGTATGGAATTAGAGCATTTGGTACTCCGTAAGATTATCGACGTTGGCAGACTCGAAGGAATCGAGATTATCATTCTTGTGTTCAAAAATCGTATCCAGTTTTAGCCACAGGAAGGAAGGAAGGTTTACTAATCTGCTCCTTGGCAAAATCAGTAAATTACCTTAGCAAATCAGTTCCAGCCACATGAAGGAACGAGAGAGATAGAGACGAGAGGTCGCCGGAGCTGCTTCTGTTCGCCGTCGAAGACGCAGAGGAAGTAAATGGAAAAGTGAAGGGGAATGATGGTTCCTTTGCTTCTGGTTCAACTCAGAGAGAGACGAAGTTGTGCTTCCTGATTTGTTTTGCTTCAGAAGATAGATATGTGGGGCGTGATTTTGCCGCATGACATGTCATCTAACCATTACATTACACCATTATCTAAATACTTCCTCCCATTTAAAATAAGTGATATACTTTCTTTATTTGGGTGTATGATATATTTTGAAAATTTATTTTTTTTGGTAAAAAACAGTGGGACTCACCTACTAAATATCTACTTTAATAAGTGAAATGACATTTTTACTCTTACTTTTACTTTTAAATATTATTAAACTCACTTTATTCAAAATTTGTGGGACTCATTCCTCACTAATTATTCAATTAATTTAATTTAATTATCATTATTATATTTTGCCTCAAAACTTATAAAACCAACAATGTATCATTTATTTTAAATGGGAAGAAGTGTAACATTTATCAATGAGAAATCCTATTCATCTACAGTTGATGAATAGGACTTTTTTTTTTTTTCGTTTTTAGCTGTATAGAGAGGGAGAGAGTAGGAGTACGTGTGTCAATGTGTGTTGGTTTTTCTTTACAAAGATCTTTTTTTTCTTCAGACATATCTTATTTGTTCTTCACGCAATTACACTTTTTTCTTTACAAAGATCTTTTTTTTTCTTCAGACATATCTTATTCCTCCCTTCCTATCATCTTCTTCTTCCATCATAGATCCAGTTATTTTTTAGATTTATTTGTTCCATGTTCTTCAAAAGCAAGAGATGGACGGGATTCTGAGATTTCCATTAATGGGTGGTCTTGGATGTTGTGGTCGCTTTTGTGGCGGGGATTGTATGATTTTTGTGCTCTCCGTCCACCAAAATTTCGACGCCATGGTCCAGAAGATGGTTTAGGGTTTTAATTTTGCATCACTCATTGTCAGGATCGATTAACTATAGAGAAGTTAATAAACACCTTAGATCTAATTGACTATAGAAGTTGCAGCGGATCAACACTATATCAATGTAATTAAGAACAATGAACTGTAAATAATAAACGAAAATATTAAGAACACAGTTTCACAAAAAGCTTCAATGTATATTATCGAGTTAACAATACACACGTACGTTTACAATTCGTAAGGAACTATTTATAATAGTCCTTGAAGCTTGTCACACCCCGCCAAAAGTGGTTTGCGGAAGAACGGGCGTGCGACTTCACGAGTACACATAGCATATGATTATCGTAAACAATAAATGTTCGATAAAAAGAGATGTCACCAAAATTTAATGTAAACAAAGTACTTTGAATCCAAAACATAGTTTAATAAAAATGAAATAGAGAGGTGACATCTTATTAGAATGAATGTTTGACTCCCAATGCATGCGACACTATGCCTAAGCTTTGTTACCTGAAAAACATAAGTAAAAGCATCAACAAAATTGTTGAGTGGATTCACAGGTTTTAATAAGTTCATATAGTTTCAAAGTTTTCGTATGCCATCCATGGCAAAAATAGTGTGATAGTATAAAACGTTAATAATAGTCCGCTCAAAAGCAGTAGTAGAAACAATAGTTTTCGTATGCCATCGTTGGCAAAAATAGCGTGATAATAATAACGTTATAAATTACCTGCTCCAAGAGCAGTAGTACGATATAAATCGCGTTAGTATAAACAATAGTTTTCGTATGTCATAATCGACAAAAATATAGTGTGATGATATAAATAGTTAAAGATTGGCCTGCTCCGAGAGCAGTAGTAGAAACATAATAGACGGTGATCCCCCAACAGGGTTGCAAAGCCTTTGAGTTAAAATGCTGACCCTAAGTCCATAATCAAAACAACAACCTTAAACGTGCTAGATATGCACTCCTCGTGGTCGGTAAACACCGATAAATGATCAATAACGTGGGAGGGTAGGTCTCCGCCAATAGTACTATTTGCATATCCAGGGCCTAGTCGCAACTAGCTAATGATTATGTATGTAACATATACGCACTTCCATGTACATCTAAACTTAGTCCAAGCATAAGGATTCGTTGTCTAGTTTCCAAAAATAGTTTTCATCACGATATAGTAAACGTTTATAAACATTTATAAGATAGTTGATATGTTTTTCACCTAAAAGTGAAATAGTTAAAACGTATAGTAGTAAAAGAGAGGTTGTGAATTGAAAGTCACAAATAGATTTATAAAAGTAGTTGTTATGTTCTTCACCCCAAAGTTGTAAAACACTAAATAAAATGCAGTAAAAAGTGGGGTTGTGAACTCACTGTCACAATAAGGTTTATTAAATACGCATTGATAAATAGTTTGAATGTTTATAAAACATTTGTTATGTTTTTCACCCCAAGTTTGTAAAACAGTATAAAAATAGTAAAAAGGGGTTGTGAACTCACCTGATGCAATGCTAGCCAAAATCACAAACAATAACGTGTAGTATCCAACCACAATGATCCTAGCGTCCTAAACGCATAAGAAATAAATGCATAAGTGACGGTCTAAATGACACGCCTACATTAAATGATGCACAATGATTTCCAAAGAAAATTAGAGCGAAATGTTGGTGACAATTTGTGAAACGATTTTGTATTTTAGATACGTTTCATTGCATATATACTTTCTTAGCGAATGTGGTATATCTTGTTTTAAACAAACGATTTCCGATGCGTTAGGTGATCATGTGAATATTAGTTATATATGAATATATATACAAATTAATTATTAAGAATTACATATCTTACAAAAATATTATTCAAACAGTATATGTCTGATTTATAATTAAGAAACACCACTGAACAATTTTATTAGTAAGTAATTACTTAATAAAAATAATTACCAATAAATTATTAAATGATTGATAATTAATTAAGGAAAAAAATAATGTACGTATAACTCTTACTGATTTTTGTTTAACGATTCATACTAATTGGGCTACAATTTGGAGCCTATTGGATTTCAGATTTCGCTGGGCCAAGAAATGATTTAGTTTATTTTTTTTTTATTTTCTTATTTTCTTTGGGCTTGTCTCGCTGGATCAACAACAAGAAAAAAAATGAACAGCCATTGGCTTACGACGAGCAAAAAAACGCAATTTAACTCCGGCAGCCTAAGAGCTGCCGGCGATTTTAACCAGAAAACAAAATTTTAACACATAAACACAAGGCTGTAATTAGTTTCGAGTCACTGTTTCAGGAAATAAAATGACGGCGGTGTAGCGTCCGTAAACAGCCACGAGAACACACACACCTTAATGTGTGTATATCGCCGGAGTCAGAAAACACAACAAACATGAAACAACGATTGACATATTACGAATGATAGAATTACGGACAACGTGAAAAACGAAATAGTTCAAGATGTTATACCTTCGGAGAGATAGAGAACCGAGAGACGATTGTCGGGTTTTATACTTCTTGAGTTGTCGTCGGAGGAACAGGAGATCGCCGGAAAAACGTTCCTTGTGTTATCGAGATAGCGGAGAAATCTGGGCAGAAACATATACCACATAAGAAACGATATGTCGATACACAACCGTGAATGATTAAAAGGGTTTGATTACCTTAGCCGGAATATCAAGTGTGGCCGGAATCTTGCTAAGTTTCTAGCTTGAATTTCCTGGTACGGTTTCACAGAGAGGAGGAGACGAGCGATAGCTAGAGATAAAGATGTTGCAATGGTTCGGTAGTTCGAGAGAAATATGGTAGTTTAGAATAGTTTTGTGGGAAGATGATGTTTCATATATAGTAGAATGGTGAAGAATATGGTGCAAAGTGATTAAATATGGAGATGATGATAATAAGGACGTGTGTATCTTTTGAAATCCCGAGATCTCCAAATATTCACAACAAATTCGGATTATTAGCTGTTAGTTGCACGTGGAAGGTAAGACTTGATCAAGTAATTGGGATTAAACTTTCAAATTTATCTAACTATCATACTCTAGATAATATCTAGTGTGTGTATTACATATTTATTAACTTTCATTAATTACGTATATATATATATATATATATATATATATATATATATATATATATATATATATATATATATATATATATAAATATAAACATATATATTAGGTTCATTAATTATATATGTGTATGGTGTTTATGTATAACTTTTCGTACACGTTTAATTAGTTGAGCTAGTATATCATTATAAATGATAAAATTATTTGTGTTCGGTTTAAGTTTAAGTTGAGTCACCAACTCGCTAAATTACAGTTTAGGTGTACCGACCTGTAGACAACTAAAAAAAATGATGTGCACTAATGACACAATGCATGCTTTTGCTAGACTTAAATGCAACAATGAATGTCATTCTAAATGAGATGATTGTACCAAGACAAAACGAGTTATAAAAGTTGTCGGGTCAAATACCCAATTGCGAGGATTGTCACAAAGCTAAACTATTTACCCTAGTTATTCTAGGACTTGATTTACATTCTAATTCTATAGGTATACATTGATTTACATGCTATAACTATCTCTACGAAGATCTCGGACTTGATATGTTCCATAAACGCGTATCAGTAGTAAAACCAATCATCAGTAGTAAATATGCAACGTCAGTAGTAAGTCTGATGATCAGTAGTAAGTCCAAAACCATCGTCAGTAGTATCTTCAATAAGCCTTGATCAGTAGTAACTTTAGTTATAGTCTTCACCAGCATCAACTTCATCAGTAGTAAACATGTTTTGCCCCATCAGTACTAAGTATGCTCAGTACTAACTGCAGCATCAGTATTAAGTTGATCTGTGTTTTGCTCCAACAATCTCCCCCTAAACTTATTGATTTTCTTTCAATCAATCAAGTTTTTATTCACCTTTTCTTTTCCTTTTCTTCCAACAACTTTGCTCTTCTCTGATCACCTTCTAAAGTCTGTTGGTTCCTTTTATTCCTTTGTGCAATAATATATTTGCTGATTCTTTTAACAAATTCATTCAATTTGTTTTGGAGCATCACAGCATCATGTGGTTTAATAAAATTCATGCACCATAGTTGATAAAGAGTTTTCTCAGAATGAGGATACTCTTTCTCATAAAGAAATAAGTCACATTTCTTACTTGTATATTCAAAGAAGTACATGTTGACAGTCGGTAGCACATTCCAGGCTTGAACATTCTCTGGATTTGTATACTTCTCTGGATAATTTTCTGGATAGAAAGCAGCATCAATCATTTCAGTAAGATAACCTGCAGCTGAATTCTTCCAGATTTTCTTAGTCATTCTTGGTTTACCAATGATCAACATTTTGATAATGTCACTTCTGGTTAGGGACATGACCAAAGGTTTCCAAGCTCTGAATCTTTGAGTGACCTTATCTTCTCTGATAATCTCAATCATATCATCTATATATCTCCAGTTGATGATTGAATTATTTTGTAGGGGAGCAATAGGAAGATCATAAACTTGAACCATTTGTAATTTCTTCTTTGGTTGTTCAAGTTCAGAAGTAATTGTCTTCCTTTTCTTTGAAGTTTGAGAGGATACACCAGATGATTCTCCAGTTATTGTTTTTCTTTCTTTCACTTCTTTGGAGTCTATCTGTTCAAGTTTAGTGGTGTACTTCTCATTAATGTCTTGTTCAGTAAGATCCTTCTTCTTCTCTACACAGTACTTTTCAATTAAATTGATCAACTTCATTCTACCAAAGGCCTTTGTGTTGTGACCTCTTGATTTCAAGAATGTGATCATTTCTTTCTTTTTCTCTGCAAATTGTTCTGGCATATCAGCCTTCTGCTCTTTGCATTCTTGTACTTGTGCTTCAAGAAGTTCTAGTGTTTCATATTCAAGTTGCCTAAATTTTTCTAGTTCTTTTCTTTGTAGTTCTTTTCTTGTTTCAGCAACTTGTTTAGTTTTGACCTTTTGTTTAAATTGTGGCAGTTTTGATATATCTGCTATATCTGCCAATTTGATTTCTGTGAATGGTTGTCTCAATATTCTAGCCCTTTCTGCTAATCTTTTGTTTTCATGTGCTAGAGAGACTTCAACCTTCTTTAAATATTTTGCTCTCTTAACCTTCCACCTATCCTGTTTGGCTGATTTGGCATAGTTGATTTTGTTGACCATTTCATGACCTTGTGCTCTGTTAGGTTGGTCTTCATCAGCAATTTCCTTTCCCTTTCCTATGTAGTTGTCTTTCTTCATATTTGGTTCAGACTCAATAACAAATTTGGGACCATAGTAGTGTATCTGTGATATGGGAAGTATTTTAGGATGTGGAGGCGGGGAGCATTCATCAACTTCTAACCAATTTATATCATCATCAATATCTTTCACCACCATTTGTGTTGTTTTTCTTTTTGGAGATGGTGGAAGTATCACTTTAGGTTCTAGTAGTGGTGGCAGCTCAATAATGTCATCAGTAGTAACCAAGGTAGTTACTACTGGTATATCTTCAGAGATTACTACTGATAGGGCATCAGTAGTGTTTGCTGCCTTTTCTTCATTTACTACTGCTATGATATCAGTAGTAGGTTTTACTACTGATACTTCTTTTTCAGCTTGATCTTCCATAGGAGCAGTAGTAATAGGCTCATCTTCAGTAACCATCATTTGTGGGCCTTCATCAACAGTAGTTTCTTTTAAATTTAAGAGAGAGGACGCTGCTGCTGCAATTGATTCATCAATCATGGTTTGTATGTTGTCCTTCTCCCCCTTAGTGAGCTCAACTGGTGGAGCCTCACTATCATCAATTTTCTTCTTCAATCTTTTTATGATCTTGGTTTGTTGATGAAGCCTGTGTTCATATAACCGCATCCGTTCGTTGATGGTATTTACATGCCTTTTCATTGCAGCCATAGTTTTCCCTTGGTTTGTTAGGTATGTAAGACAATTTTGTACAATGGATTCAAGAGAATCCACTTTTTCCGTCAATTGTTGGATTTTAATACTGCCCTCACTCCATCTAGCAAGATCATCGGGCTCACTAACAGGTACATTGGCTTTGAGGTTTTCCATCATATCCATCAATTCAACAGATCTGCCCTCATCACTTCTTGGCGATTCATTGGGTCTTTTAGACATCCTCTTCTTCCTAGAAGAAGCAGAGATGCCCCCCTTGTGGTTTCTTGGCACCGGGGTCCTTTGAGTAACTCCTCAAATGAGTCATCACTCAAAGTTGCCGAGGTCTGGGTCCTAATGATGTTTTCACTGTCCTGTGCACCCACCTTTGGGGCATCAGTAGTGAAAGCCCTCGCCTCATGTCCTCTCTCCTCCTTGGAGGACAACTCTTGGAGCCTGGGGTTTGACTCAATTTGTCCCCTGGTGTCCTTTGAAGAAATTTTCTTTCTTTGATAAATAGTGGAAATATTTTTGGTTTTATCTGGTAGGTCTTCCACAGAGTGAAGAGTAGCACTCTGTAGATTTAAGTCAAGTTCCTGGGACACATTCAGGACTTCTGTTTGAGGTGGTGATTGAGTGACTAGTTGGGGTGGTGTTTGGGCTGTATTTAGGGGTGATGGAGTGGGTTGAGGTTCAATTTGGGTTGTATCTATGATTGAACCCTCTCCAATTTGTGTTTGATCTTTGATCATGTTAGGAAACAAAGGGGTTTCCTTGCCCGAAAATTTAAATTGTTTTCTCATATTTGAGAAAACTTTCTTGTTCAACTCAGGTAATATGAAAATGTTTTTAGGAGTTGACAAGTTTTGTAATTCACAGTTTATGATATGTTGTAGAAATCTGGGATACATTAAAAATTTAGAAGAACTAAGATTTCCCAACATACCTTCAAAAATCATGTAAGAAAAATTAAATACTTGGTCTGTGCATAAACAGACAACAGCAGAGGCTATTGTCTTATTAAACTCATTCCAAGTACTTCGTTTAGGAGAAATACAATGCTGAATAGTATGTACTAAAAATTTCCATTGTGGTGAGAGAAGACCCTTTTGAAAAGTTACTATGTTCAGTCTTCCCTCATAACCCATTTTATTTAAAATTTCAGCAATGTATTCCTTAGGAAGAGTAAACATACCTGAATCATCATGTAGTTGGAGATGGTGTCGAATAGATTGTTCTGTGACTGTTATATGCTTTCCATCTACTTTTGATTTGATCATAGATATGGTTGTTCCTTCTGTTTGTTCAGCATTGGTCCAGAAATCCACCAAGTGCTGTTGATATGATTTTGGTTTTACAGTTAAAGCAAACTGTATATAAGAATTTCTCAAAAATTTGACTATCGGACGAAAATCTTTTGTTCCGTCGGGATTCTTTAGGAAAGCACACATATTGTGAAATTCTGAGTATTTGAGATCGGTTTGAACATTCAAAGATTTTAGAATTGCCATTTGTTGTTGATTTTGAGAGAAACAGGAAAGAATTTTGTTACTGATGAAGGATTTTTTATCGTAAACTAGGGTTTATCGAGAGAATTTAGCAAATCGAAGTGAAGATAATGCTAAATTAATCGACTGCCGCCTTTTATATCTTTCGATTTAACCTGCAAAACGACTAAAATGCCCTTCGAATCATAACATAACGGTTATTTTCATGGGGGTTAGTTTGGTAATTGTGATTCTGTAAGACCAGTAGTAAATGTGATATCAGTAGTAAAACGTCAGTAGTATCTACTAACATCAGTGGAGACTAAGGATTTTGACATCAGTAGTAACTATAGACATCAGTAGTAACCACCAATCACACACGACCAGTAGTATATGTGAATACCAGTAGTACTGACTTACCAGTAGTATTTATGTAAACCTAATACACACCAGTAGTAATGAACTACCAGTAGTATCTTGTGCACATGCCTACAATCAGGAATACAGATCTACCAGTAGTAAAACACTTTAAATAGATAACTTTTTACAACAAAACTTTACACATGACTTTAAGTGAGATTTTAATTTATCATAATCATTCCAATACTGCTAACCAAGAAGTTGAATCTTCCTACATCAAAAGCTTTTGTAAAAAGATCTGCTAATTGATCATCAGTATGGATTTTAACCACTTTGATTAATTTCTTTTCATTACATTCTCTTATAAAATGAAATCTGATTTCAATGTGTTTAGTTTTAGAGTGTTTTACTGGATTGTTCACAATACTAATAGCACTTTGATTATCAATAAAAATAGGAGTTTTAAGGATAGAGATACCAAAGTCTAGAAGCTGGTTTTGAATCCAGAGTACTTGAGCACAACAAGCAGATGCAGCTACATATTCTGCTTCAGCAGTTGATGTTGATACATTTGTTTGCTTCTTACATTGCCATGACACCAGTCTTGATCCAAAGAATTGACATCCACCAGTAGTGGACTTTCTATCTTGACATTCACCTCCATAGTCACTATCTGTGTAGGCTATGAGTTCAAAGGGTGAATCATGTGGATACCATAGACCTAGTGATGGTTTGCCTTTCAAGTATCTGAATATTCTTTTAACAGCCTGCAAGTGTAGTTCTTTGGGTCTTGCTTGATACCTTGCACACACACAGACACTATACATAATGTCAGGTCTTGATGCAGTTAAGTACATCAAAGAGCCTATCATTGATCTATATAAGTGTTCATCTACATCCTCCCCCTCAACATCAGGATGTAGGTGTTTGTGTGTTTCCATTGGTGTACTTGCACTTTTACTGTCTTTCAAATCAAACTTTTCCAAGATGTCTTTGACATATTTTGATTGATTTATCAAAATACCATCTGTTCTTTGATTGACTTGGAGTCCAAGGAAGAAGTTCATTGGACCCATAGAACTCATCTTGAATTTAATCTGCATCAGTTCTTCAAATTCTTTGCATAATAAATCATTGGTTGAGCCAAAGATGATATCATCTACATAGATTTGTACCAGTAGTATATCATCTTTAACTTTCTTTGTAAATAAAGTTTTGTCAATGGCTCCTCTTTTAAAGTTGTTCTTCAATAGGTATGATGATAATGTGTCATACCATGCTCTTGGTGCCTGATGTAGGCCATACAGAGCTTTATCCAATTTGAACACATAATCACCATGTTTTGGATCTTCAAAACCTGGAGGTTGGCAAACATAGACCTCTTCTTCAATCTTCCCATATAGGAATGCACTCTTCACATCCATTTGATAGACTTTGAACTTTTTGAATGAAGCATATGCTAGAAATATTCTTATAGCTTCAATTCTAGCAACAGGAGCATATACTTCATCATAGCCTATTCCTTCTTCTTGAGTGTATCCTTGGGCTACAAGTCTGGCTTTATTTTTGATCACTATACCTCTTTCATCTTTCTTGTTTCTGAAGATCCATCTTGTTCCAATGGCTCTTTTTCCTTTGGGTAGAGGTACAAGTGTCCAAACAGCTTGTAACTTAAATTGAAGGAGTTCCTCTTGCATTGCCTCAATCCAGTTTGAGTCCTTCATTGCTTGTTGGATCTTCTTTGGTTCATCCTGAGACAAAAAGCATTCAAACATACACTCATTAGCAATTAGACTTATGTTACACATGTGTGCAGTTAAGCTTTTATTTAATTTGCGTCTTGTTTGTAGTGGTGAGTTAACATCACTTAGAACAAGGTCTAATGGATGGTTCTTCTGAATCCTTGTGGTTGTAGTTTTATCAACTACTAGTTGATTTTCAAGATTGGACTCATTTGTCTCAGGCAGTTGTTCCTCTAGAGATCCTTCATTGTCATAGATGTTTGGTTCATCATCATCTTGGTCAGAATTACTACTGCTATTGTCTTCATTGAGATCAGTAGTATTGTTGTTGTTATTGGTATCAGTAGTATCTTGAGAATCTAGGTTATTGTTAGTACCAGTAGTATTTTGAGTACTATTATTGGTATCAGTAGTATTTGAATTACTTCTGTCCTCAATCTCAGAGTTACTACTGGTTCCAGAAATTGAGTTATTACTGTCCTCAGTATTAACTGTTGGAGCAGTATTAACCACTATGTATCTCATCTCCTCTTGACCAGTATTAACAGATGATGTTCCTTCCTTTTGAGTGTGACAATTTGAATTACCTGTATTGAACTCCATGTTAGAATTAAAAGATTTGGTTAGATTGTCTATGTTGAATAGCCAATCTGGACCATTTCCTTGTTCATTAGGTACATTTTCATTAAAGGATACATTGATGCTTTCTTCAATTATCCTTAGTCTTTTGTTGAATACTCTGTATGATTTGCTTTGAGTAGAGTATCCCACAAAGATTCCATCATCAGCTTTGCAGTCAAACTTACCAATTTGTTCTCTTGTAATCAGAATAGTACAAGGACAGCCAAATGATTTTAAAAAACTTATAGAGGGTTTTCTTTTATTAAAAAGTTCATATGGTGTTTTAAAATGTGGCTTCACTATTAATACTCTGTTCTGAACATAACAAGCAGTATTAACAGCTTCTGCCCAAAAAGTAATTGGTAATTTTGAGTCTGCTAGCATTGATCTTGCTGCTTCAATGATGGTTCTATTTCTTCTTTCAGCTACACCATTTTGTTGAGGAGTTCTAGGTGAGCTGTATTGCCTGTCAATACCTTTAAGATCACAAAAGTTAATTAATTTAGCATTTTTAAATTCTGTGCCATTATCACATCTGATGGCTTTAACTTTTTGATCATATGTGTTCTCCAGTTTGACAATTAAGTTCTTTATGAGTTCACTTGTTTCATCCTTTGTCCTGAGAAAGAACACCCATGTATGTCTGGAAAAATCATCAGTAATAACAAGACAATATTGTTTCTTTCCAATACTCATTACATTTGTAGGTCCAAATAGGTCCATATGTAAGAGCTGTAAAGGAACATAAATAGAGTTCACAGTTTTGGACTTATGAGAAGACTTGTGTTGTTTACCTTTTAGGCATGCAACACAATGATGATCACACATAAATTGTTTTTGAGGTAGTCCAATGACCAGATTTCTTTTTACTAAATTGTTCATGTTTTTGAAATTTGTGTGACACATCCTTCTATGCCATAGTTCTGATTCAGTGGTGTTTGCCTTGGATATAAAACAGTTGACCTCATTTTAAGAAATGAGTTCTCCCCCTATATCCAGGCAATACACATTGTTTCTCCTTGGAGTTCTTAAAACAACATATTTTTCATCTAAAATAAAGTCAGGAGAAAGAATGATGCACTCAATGTCTGTGAAAAGAATTTTATTCTTTTTATCACACACTTGAGACACACTGACAAGATTGTATTTTAGTTCAGCTACATAAAATACATCATCAAAGGTAATTTTGCCATTTGTAACAGTACCTTTACCTGTAATCTTACCTCCTTGTGGATTCTCACCAAATGCCACATATCCTCCATCAAATGACTTGAAATCTTTAAGAATTTGCAGATTTCCAGTCATGTGCCTTGAGCATCCACTATCAATATGCCATGTTCTTCCTTCTTCTGGGATCTGAATGCTCTGCACAAGTGAGTAAAGGATCAGTTAAGTTTGGGGACCCAAGCTTTATATGTCTTGGGTTCATCCTTTGAGAAATAAGCTTTTGGGGATTTAACTTTAAACATTTTTGGTACCCATACTTGTTTATTACTGGTGTTTTGTTTTACTACTGCCCTTTTGAAAGTATTACTGGTGTGAGAATTTTCTACTGATCTTGGTTTATACCCGTGATTTTTAGCTTTTGAATGCTTTACTACTGATGGACCAGTAGTATTTGGGTACTTACCATGTTTAGAATGACCAGTAGTGTTTTTAGGGTTGACACCAGTAGTATTTTTGAAAGTTGGTTTGGGAGCAGTAGTATTTTTGTAATTAGGGTTTTTACCAGTAGTGTTCTTGTACTGGTACCATACAACATTATAATTAGGGTTAACACCAGTAGTAAAGTTTGTAAAGTTTTTACTGGTGTTGGAAAACTTAAAATATTGTTTATTTTGATTGGATTTTCCATTGTTCTTGAAGTAATTGTTGTTCTTTGGGCTTCCAACTCTTCTGTTTTGCACAAATCTTGGTGCACTTCTTCCAAAACTTGGGGTTTCAGCAATTGGTGTTTTATTTTTATTTACTACTGAAGAACCAGTAGTATCTTTTAACTTTTGAGTTTTTGCATTTTCTTTAAAAATTTTAAATTCCTTTAACTCTTTGCAGTTTATTGGATTGAAGTGACAATCCTTTGCTAAATGATTTACTTTGTTGCAAATAACACATTTTAATTTATTATCTTGAGCCTTTATGATTTTTCTTTGTTCTAAGAGTTGATTCCTATTTCTTTGATTTCCCCTTTTTAGAATTTTGGGTATATTTTCTGCATCATATTTGGGAGATTCATTTGGACTTTGTGCTGTGTGAAAGCTTGTATCAATTGATTTTGGTGATTCAGTTTGAGAGATTGTAAATTCAATTGATTGATCATCATCAGAAGAATCATTTGATTCAGATGATTCATTATGTGATTGAGTTTGATTTTCAGTTTTTAATTCATTAATGATTCTTTCTGAACTGTTTTTAAGTGGTGGAATGATTTTATATGGAGGTGGTACTGCATGATATCCCACCCCATGAACAACTTTTTCTGTAGTTTGATTGTTAGTTAGTTCATCAAGAATTTTAGTGCTTCTTTCAAACTTTTTGATTGTTAATTTATTTTGTTCAATTTCAAGCTGACATTCTTCTAATTTACTTGTTAGTTCTTTATTTTTTATTTCATAAAACTCTTTCTCATCCACAGCCTGAAGCAATTCTTCCTTTATCCTTTGATCAATCATCTGGTACACCTTTATTTGATGTTCTTGATCAGCAATCACACTATCAAACTCATGATTTCTTCTGACTGCTTTTGCTAAATCTTCATTTAATTTAGTGTTTTCTTTTTCTAAGTTTTTAACAATTTTAGCACATTCAGAAGTACAAGGTTTAGGTTTTACCTCAGTTTTGTTGTCAGTAAAGGCCATGAGAGCTTGGTTTTGATCATGCTCTTCTGCTTGGAAGCTCCAGTCATAGCCTTGTCCTTGTTGTGATACAAGGGCAGTTGATTTTGATCTTTTGTCTGGCTGAGGACATTCTTTTGCAAAGTGACCAAGGTTGTTACAGTTGTAACATTTGACTTTAGTTTTGTCAAATCCAGCTTTGTCACCTTTGTTGAAATTGAGGCTTGTCCTACCAGTTCTCTTTAAGAATCTTTTGGTCCTTAGGCTCAGCATAGCCATCTTCCATTTAAGATCCATCTCCTCAAGATCATCTGGATTCAATTGTTCCAAGTCATCACTAATCAGTGCAGTATGCACATGACTAGTGAAGAAGGATTCTCTTGCAGTATCCTCAGAATCTGCAGCCTTTCCTGTGGATGTTTCCTGACCTTGACCTGTACTAGATACAAATGCAGCATTATTAGAAGAAATAGAAGGGTTCTTTTGACTTACCTCAGTTTCAAATACTCTGAGATCATTGTAGAGTTCATCCAACTCCTTTTCTTCTAGTGCATCTCTTTGTCTATATACCACTGTGTACATGGCCCATTCTTCACTAAGAGACCTTAGGAACTTCATGTTGTCATCTTCTTGATCCATCTTGACCCCAACTTGGTTAAGTTCACCAATTTGTTTGTTGAATCTGTCAAACACTTGAGTGAGTGTTTCATTGGGCTTTCCTTTGAAATTTTCAAAGTCTTGTTTAAGAACAGATTTCATGTTCCTCTTGGTACTCTTTGTCCCAACGAATCTCTTCTCCAGTGCTTCCCATAGTACCTTTGCATCATCATACTCAACGAAGAGATGTTGATAGTCGTTAGGAATGGCCAGTAGGAGAGTGCTTAGAGTTTTAAGTTCGATTCCCTTGTCTTTCTTCTCCTTCTCACATTTAAGTTTGTCTGCCTCAGTTGCAGAACTGCTTGCTTGACCAGGACCAGTTTTGTTTCCTTCAAGGACAACTTCCCACATAGAATAATCTGTAATAAGCATGTATTGCTTAATACGATTCTTCCACATCCCAAAGTTGTTGGGAGTGAGTATAGGAATTTTGTTGGCCTGAGTGCTTTCAATATTATCAGTCATGATTAATAATGTGTGTGTTTTGAAGATTAAAACTTTTTGTTGTTCTTAACAAATAGTAGATCTAGAACCAATATGCTCTGATACCACTTGTCAGGATCGATTAACTATAGAGAAGTTAATAAACACCTTAGATCTAATTGACTATAGAAGTTGCAGCGGATCAATACTATATCAATATAATTAAGAACAATGAACTGTAAATAATAAACGAAAATATTAAGAACACAGTTTCACAAAAAGCTTCAATGTATATTATCGAGTTAACAATACACACGTACGTTTACAATTCGTAAGGAACTATTTATAATAGTCATTGAAGCTAAACTATTTACCCTAGTTATTCTAGGACTTGATTTACATTCTAATTCTATAGATATACATTGATTTACATGATATAACTATCTCTACGAAGATCTCGAACTTGATATGTTCCATAAACGCGTATCAGTAGTAAAACCAATCATCAGTAGTAAATATGCAACGTCAGTAGTAAGTCTGATGATCAGTAGTAAGTCCAAAACCATCGTCAGTAGTAACTACTATTGATCAGTAGTATCTTCAATAAGCCTTGATCAGTAGTAACTTTAGTTATAGTCTTCACCAGCATCAACTTCATCAGTAGTAAACATGTTCTGCCCCATCAGTACTAAGTATGCTCAGTACTAACTGCAGCATCAGTATTAAGTTGATCTGTGTTTTGCTCCAACACTCATAAATTCTCAAAGCTTCACAAAACGGATATAATGATAAAATCGAGGAAAGAAACGTGAAATCAAAATGAAAGCTGCTTAGATTTGCATATCATACAGTGAGATTTGTGTGATTCAAGTGGTGTTGTTGGATATTTACGTTTATGAACTCCAGGAACAGTTAACGATATTAATTCTTTTTGTTGCTAACAATCAATTTTTTTCATTTAGGTAAATTGATTGTTCGGTGTAATTAATCGACAAAAAATGTTTAAGTGTGGAGGTAAACTGCTCTGAAGTTTTGTTTTTCTTTATGATTTCCAAAATTTTATTTGTTTATTTTATTTTGGATTGTTTACACACTTGAAGTTTATTGTTGCAATTTTCTTTATGTTGCGTTTAATGAAAAAGTATGCATTTTTTATATTGGTGCATTCAAGAGTTTTTCTATGTTAATATGACATCAAATATTACCCCAGATGTAGTAGTTTTCAACACTACACTAACATCTTAGAAACCCCAAAGATGGTTTTGATCCAAATCGTGTGAAATGAACCGTGGTTATGCAATCTATTTTTCTCGAGGGCTGATCCCTTTTAACAAGTTTGTGATTTTTTTTTTCTTGAATATTTCCTATGTTTGTATTTTTCCATTTGTTATTTAAATTATTTATTTGTTTTGTTTGTTCCTTCTTTTTGCAGTTCAGGGAAAGTCAATCCTGAATTCCCATATAATCTTCATCTCGGTATTCAGGTAGTAATAAAATTATAAAATGGTAAATTAAATATATAATTTCATGAGCAGTGAAGGGTCACCGGGTTTAACCGGCGAGTAAGTCAACTAAAAATATGTAAAAACCAATCAATAGCAATAAGAGTTCAAAAATCTAATTAGTTAAACACATAATCCAACCAATTCATGCTATAAACAACAATCAATTAATCAAGTAGATCCTAAAGCTATTTTAAATGACATCTCAAAACAGAATCTGACCCGATATGTTCATCGTGTATGAAGCTGAAACAAGTCAAAATAGTTCAAACTAAAATGGATTTTCAGGTCATTTTCGGGTTGTCGGGTTTTTGTTCCTGGTGGAAGCATTTCAATAAAAAAATTTAGGCAATTTTATTATAGTTTAAAGAACACATGCATGCATGTGTATTTATTGAATTGCTCATTATCTTTTGGAATTATGTTAGCTTATTCGCTGTTACATGAAGGGTTTTTTTTGTGTATTTGTTGTCAAAGATTCACCATGTTGAGCACTATGAATGTGAATTGGTGGCATTTGAATACATTTATTATTGATTTGAACAGGAAATTATTTTTGGTTGCTATGGCTGCATATATGGTAACTACTTTATAGGCAAAGGCATTATCAATATAAAATAGTCTTTTGGTGTTAAATATGCTTTCTACCAAGATTTATTCCTTTAAGACAGTTAATTCTCTTCAACAAATTGCTTCTAAAGCAAGAAATTGCTAAATGCTAACTTGATTATGGATGTTTTATCTGCAGAATTCACCGAAAGCAAGTCAATCTAACCAAGGCACACTACAAGAATTACTAGACATAGGCTAAAGAATTGGGCATATCTACAGGATTGACCCCTCTATCCAAACATGAATCCTAACTCTACAAGAGGGTCAAAAGATAACAAAGTCAATGATGTCGACTTTCAGTCAAATAGAAGAGATTCTCACTAACATGCCCTTGAATGATTTAAATATAAATATAATCACTGTAATGAAAAGGTATTGTATATTTGTTTAAATATGTAGAATTAACTAAAAAGAAATATACCTCTGAAATTTCTAACTTACCGTTTGTTTATGTTATTGGTTTTCAGACTAGCAAGCAACGCTGCTGAAGTTACTGTTTGTGCTGGAAACAGAAGATTTCACCGTAACTGCTCCGACTGGCAACCCTAAATGTGTTGAATTCGATTGCGATTGCTCCACGAGAAGCTTGAATCTAAAACAACTGTAGTACTATACTTTAACTTCTTTCTTTTTTTTATTAATAATGATATCCTGTATTTTAGTTTTTGATTGTTGGTTTTATGGGTTTATTACTTTTTATGCAATATGTGGGTTGAATTTACAGGACAATGGCTTTATATCTGAGTTTGAAGGGACATGGTGCTTTTGTTTCTTAAAGGTGCAGGTACTATTACAATTATGGATTCTAATTAGAGTTCTAAAATTGACCAAAAAAAAGTACTAAAACTTACCTGCGTAATGGATTTTATAACAATCAAATTAAAATTGATTAAAAAACTTTAGGTGTTGCATATAGAAAGGTTAATTAGGTATGTAAAATATGATGTGTATATTATCAAGCTTTTGTTATATGAACAGTTCTTCAGTCTTGAGATTTTGTATCATCTGTGTATATAAGAAGATGCTTGCAAGTGAAACTTTTGTATCGACTATGGATATTAATCTATAAATAAATATGATGTGTATGTTTTCACCCCGCCGCGAAGCGCGGGCACCA
Organism: Calendula officinalis; assembly: GCA_963853835.1. Taxonomy (NCBI): domain Eukaryota; kingdom Viridiplantae; phylum Streptophyta; class Magnoliopsida; order Asterales; family Asteraceae; genus Calendula; species Calendula officinalis. The sequence goes on from OY970825.1 coordinate 24,810,008, forward strand.
ATTCCTCGTTTTGTACCATTTTATAAGACCACTCTTGTTCCATAAATTTTCATTAAAAGAAAAGAAAAAAAAGAGAAAATAAAAGAAAAGAAATGATTAAAAATAAAGAAGAAATATTTTAATTTTATTATGTTTATGAATGAAAAGAAATAAATAAGAAAAATAGAAGATTAGAAGGGAAATTAACTTTCTCTCCAAATCTTCCCAATTTTGGGAAGAAATTTAGAAAAAAAAAATTTGGTAAAAAATTCCTTTCATTTATCTTCTCTTCTCTCCATTAAAAGATACGGGAACACAATTTTCTTTCTATTTCTTTCCGATTACTTTCTTTTCTTTCCGAATTTTTGTTCTGGAACACAGTGTAAGAGCATTAGGTGTGGGGGCTTAAGTTGGAGTGCCACCTCCGCGCCATCAATGCGCCACATCATTATTTCACATTTCCCATTCAAAACCTCCAAATACCCCATCTACCATCACTAACCAATAATACTCCTTTAGAACCCACCAAAATACCTTTCACTAAAAAATACCTTTAAAAAATAAAAATCTCTCTCCTCCCATTAGTCCCAATACATCATCTCTCCTCTCATTGGCTCGTGGCCTACGTCGGTCATCCGACTTGAGGTGGGGTTTAACATGGCGCATGGTATGGTGGCGAGGGTCGGAAGTGAGGTGGCGTCCGACTTGGGTAAGGGTTAAGCCACCATACCCCATGCTCTAATGGTGACAGAAACTGACGACTGCCACATTAGCGCCATGTTAGTAAATACATTGACTGACACTAAGCTGACGTACTACCAACAGCACCCTTGTCTTTACCAAATTTGGGCCTCACTATCTATTTTACTTTATTTTTAAATAAAAAAATAATACTTTAAATTAAAAACATTACAATACTTAAATAAAAATACAACAATAATTAAAAAAACAATATTTAACGTTGGTAGAAATTTGAGAGGTGGGAGAAGAGAGAATTTTTGTTGTGAAAATTATAGAAAGGATGTTGGTATTTATAGAAGTTTAAAAGGTTTTACAAAAATAATAATAAATTAATAACGGTAATATTAAAAAAAAGGTTTTTTAAACAAAAATAAGGTTTTTAAAAGGTTTTTAATATTGGAAAGGATAATAAAATCTTTTTTTAATTATTTGGGGCCCACCAGAAAGCACCGATCTCATCTCTCGCCCCCGTCTTCAAACTCGCGTGTGCAACCGACGAGAACGTACTGGCAGGTCTTGCCAATGGTAGGACGCTGCTGGTTGAAGCGGCGAGCAAAGTGGTGGAAGGCGTTGGCACATGTCTAAGAAATACTCACTATAATATTTGAACTTGAACCCGCCAAATAATATTTGCCACAACGCGACGTCCACGAAGCACTATATCACACGCACCACATGTGAGAGGGGGTTCCCCTCTCGACCACATTGGGGCTTTTGTGCCATGTCATCACCAGGGCCACATGAAGAACCAATACCAAGTAGTTAGACCAGTCCCAGTGGGAGACTTCGGTTGCCCATCTCAAAAAGGTGACTCCATCCTCCCATTGGCACGGGACTCAGGTTGGAAAGAGAAAACCCGATTTGTAGGTTCAAGGAAAAGGTGAGGAAAAGTTGGGTGGAGCTAAATGCAATCTAATAGGGTATTTGGTATTTTTTTATGTCTATTTTATAATAGTGAGGCCTAAAAAACTGAAGAGAAGAAATATCTTTGTCATGGGTATGTCTAGTTAAATTTCAGTTGAAGCTTATGCTGACGTGACGCTGATTTATTAAAAATTGACGTCAATTGTAACCCAAGGCTTGTAGCCTAGTGGTTATGATGACATGAATAAGGTGTTTTCCATGATTAATAGGTCATATATTCAAGTTCAGTCATGAACAATTAGAAGTTGATTAGATGCCGTTAAAAAAAATACATGTACCATTTGAACCAATCACAATCAGCCACATATTTGGTCCCTAACAAGTAACCACCTACCATCTAACCCTATCTCACTCTCCTCCCATTCATTTTTCTCTCTCTACGAAAATAATCAGAAACCATCATCACCGAGCAAACCTCCGACGAAGTCAACACTTCCGACGAAAGCCCCGAACTCTGGCCACCATCTGCTCGACTCTGTCTTTCTATCTCTACAGCATAAAGAAGGTACACCACCCTAGCTTCCTCTCTCTCCTTCGATTTAATCGTATGTGTGCATGTTGTGTGTGAGTATGTGTGCCGGCCGGAAAGCGCCTAGCCGGTTTTCCTCTCGTCTGTTCCCGTCGATGCAGTGGCTGGCAACACAAACATTAACCCAGCTAAGCCCAATACGCGAACCCATAAATTGTTAACCCCAAATCCTTTAGTATTTTTCAGCCTAACCATAGTTCAACCACTTCGTGAGCCCAACTACCTGCAACTTTTTTCTGTTTTATGCCAAAAACCAGTCAGCCCAATTATTAAACCCAAGGCCCCTTATAGATTAAAATAAAAACAGATTTTTATAACTTAAAATATTTATTTATTTATTATTGAAAAAGAAACTTTTCAAAAGGTTATTTAATTATTGTTTACTAAATTATTTATTTAATTAATAATTTAATAATTGATTATTTATAATCATTTAAATTTAAATAATTATCTCTGGTACAACTATCTAGTTACTCAAAACTTCTGTATTAAAAAAAATATATATATTTAAAATATGCGATCTTTTCCGGTGTCACCAACGTATTGCTAGAGTCCAATTTCCCTTAGAATCATTGTGCATTGTTTAGTGTAGGCTAGTCATAAAGACAGTCACTCATATATGTATTCTTATGCTTTTAGGACGCTAGGATCATTGTGGTTGGAGACCGCATGTTATCATTTGTAATTTGGCTAGCATTTGCATTAGTGAGTTTATAATCTTTTTTACAATGTTTTTAACACATTTTTGGGTGATAAACATATCAACTGTTTTATAAATTTCTACTTTATTTATAATCGTTTATTTTATTGTGATTATACTATTTTTGGAAACTAGACAATGAATCTTTATACTCGAACTAGGTTTAGATGTAGTACGTAGAAGTGTGTATATGATTATATACCATAATCGTTTTGTAATGATGTCACCTTCCTATTTCAGTTTAAAACTACGTTTTTGGTTAAATTAACTATTATACATTTTGCAAGAAGGATGAATAGTGACAAGGAGGTTAATTTTTTATTCTTTTTTCTACGCCACTTTTATTGACATTTTTGGAACTTCTCCAATTTGATTGCTTTTGTTTCTTGCCCTGTAGAACTCCCCCAATTTGAGTGGCATGTGGTATGCACATGATAATTTGGGCGATTTCAATCTGTCTATTAGCCCTTCCTCATCTCTCAGGCGATTTTAAATGTACACACACATATTCTTTTAATATTTTTTTTTAATTTAAACTACTTTAATTAATACCAAATAGATCCCTATGCTTTTGACTTTAAGTTCAACGTGTATTTATTTTTACGCAAACAAATAGGTTTGTGAGTTTTTGATTTACGAGTAGACTAATCCATTGGCAATCATATGTTTTACGTGTAGCCTTTAGTCGTCGCAGATTAACTTCCTTAACTATAACGGTTTTTTCCTTATAGGAAATATTTTTGGATTTATGTTTTGTTTTTTTATATATAAATTAACATTAAATATAAAATTTAGATATTTATTTGAGAGTTATGTCATCGGAAAATTTTGGAATACATATTTTGTTTTTTTAATATATAATAATATTTTAGGTATTATAAAAATATATTAGTAAACAGTCTTTTAAATATCATATGAAATCACGGCGGCAGATAAAATTTTACTAGTTACATTATATACGGTGAATTTTGATGATAATACTTTTTTATCAAATATTATGAATGTTGAAAATATTTAGTATTTACAATAATCATATAATTTTTTCACACATAATAGTCGCAAGCCCATTATTCACAAATCATTTATTTTTGGCGGGTGTGGTATCAATGTCAATGACAAGGCTATTCACTCCTCCACCGGTCTCCCCTATCAAAATCCCTCGCATTCTCTTCCCATGGCAGAAGGTACCGATTTCTATTCCTAAACTCTACCCACACCGCTTAATTCCATTTTGATAAACGATAGGTGAAATTGGGGCCGATGAGTGTATCTCCTATGGGGTTTGGAACATGGGCATGGGGCAATCAACTACTTTGGGGATACCAAGAATCTATGGACACTCAACTTCAACAGATTTTTAACCTAGCTCTTGATAATGGTATCAATCTCTTCGATACCGCCGATTCTTACGGGACCGGTAAATTAAATGGCCAAAGCGAGAAGCTTCTTGGAAGGTTCATTCAAGGTAAAACTTATTTGATCCATATTTTTGTTTGGGATTAATTGTAAGCGAATATTCAATTTCAGGAAAGGCACAAGTTCGTAATAAGATTGTGATTGCCACAAAGTTTGCTGCGTATCCATGGCGCCTAACACCCAACCAATTTGTGAACGCTTGCAAGTATACTGCAGTGAATCCTTTTTATAAATTATTTATCATTGATCATAGCAGTTGTTTCTGAATGTTTGTTCGTCAGGTGTTCTCTAGAAAGGCTGCAGGTTGAGCAGATTGGAATAGCACAACTACATTGGTCAACCGCAAATTATGCTCCTTTTCAAGAGCGAGCTCTTTGGGATGGTTTAGTGGCAATGTATGACATGGTTGGTTATCAACTCATTCTTCTTGTACACATTTTTTAACGGCAAGTTAGTTAGTTACTGGTTGGAGCAGTTGTTTTTTATTATTATTTTTTATTTTAGGGTTTAGTTGGAGCAGTTGGGGTGAGCAATTACGGGCCAAAGCAGTTAGTCAAGATACATGATTATCTCAAACAACGAGGAGTTCCCTTATCTTCAGCTCAGGTACTTTTTGCCTTTTTATTTTTTTAATCAACAGAACATATTGTAACATATAACTATATACTTTATTTTAGGTGCAATTTTCATTGTTGAGCATGGGTGAAGACCAAATGGAGATGAAGAGCATATGTGATTCCCTGGGAATTCGTGTGATATCTTACAGCCCGTTGGGCCTTGGCGTGCTTACTGGAAAATACACGCCTGCTAATCTGCCACGTGGACCAAGGTAGTTTAAATTTTGAATTTAAGTCCTAAAAAAATTGATTCACTTAAATTTTGAATTTGTTTGAAGTTCAGGAGCTTGTTGTTCAGACAGATTATACCGGGGGTAGAACCCTTGTTAATCTCATTAAAAGAGATAGCAGAAAAAAGGGGGAAAACTATACCACAGGTGATTAACTTGTTTACTAGGAGTTTTTTTTTTTTTTTTTTTTTAATGAGTAATGATGATTAATATAAACGGGGCGCGGTGGCAGGTTGCAATAAATTGGTGCATGTGTAAAGGTACAATTCCAATACCAGGAGTGAAGTCTGTTAAACAAGCTGAGGAGAATCTTGGAGCTCTTGGTTGGAAGTTAAGGGACAATGAGTTGGATCAGTTAGAATACGCCGCACGCCAATCACCTGCCAAAATGATCCAAAATGTCTTCCAAACAAAGTAGGTACAAGTATTACTGCAGACTGTACAACTATATAAAATAAGTATTGTGGTGTATAGGTCAAAATGTATGGTGTAAAAATCACCACCTTTAAAATTATCATTCATATGTATTTTACTACCTTGCATGTTTCTTAATTTGCAGATAACTACTTGAGTATTCAAACAGATGCATCTTGTTTGCACAAATTTGTTTTAATAAATAAAAGCACAAGTGAGTACATTGTATGTATTTTTGTTTCTGTAATGAAGGTGTTTTGAGTTTATTGTAATATATAACAAGACAAATGTGTGCATAGAGGACTCCAATCCAAATGTGTAATACTTTTCCTTATCGTTATTATATTTGTTTCAGATAAAAACACTTTCTAAGCTCTTAATTACATCCACCATTGATCTGTTAGTGTGAAACAACTCAACAAGTAACATACTTGTGTTGTCAATATCAGGTTTATAATGATACAAGTAACAACTTTTCTATATGATAAATTCGTTTTTAATGGATAACCCTTGGTTATATCTATATTGTTATGTGAGCAAATTACCTATGTAACATTTATAAAATGTTTTTCCTATCTATGAATAGTTCTTTTTTTTTTTTCTTTTTTTACATTTAAGCTGTTTTTTTTATTGTCGTTGTTTGCTTTTGACGTTTCAAGTGACTCTAACATTATTATTTTTCTGGTGTTTTAATGATATTTTTTATGGTGTCTTTTATTTGATTTATTTTATTATTTGAAATTATTTTATATAACTTTAATGTGCATATTGAAGCTAATCGAAATTATTGTATATAATTGGAATGCATAGATTAAGTAAATTTACAACTAATTCAATCTGTTTGCACATCTTTTAGAAGTCAACATAATTGTCCAAGTTACCTTAACCAAATTGTTAACATGTTAGCTTATAAACATAATTTGTAATTTTGTAACCTGCCACGAAGCGCAGGACCTAAATCCTCGTTTTGAACAAATAACATTTTATCTTCAATTTATATTTACTTCTATTTATTTAGTACTATAATAAAAGAAGGTTTAGAAGCTTCATAGTGACACTTGGCAGCAACCTAAGATGCGTCCAATTTGTTAGTTGATTCCTGATTGGGCCTTGTAAAGGCTCATTACTTGCTCGTCGTTGGCCCATACCTTTAATATTGAGCATCATGTTAGAAATTTGTACTATTTTCAATTGCTTGGATCAATGTAAAGTCATGAACCTCTTTTAGATAAAAGTATTTCGCCAGTACTACGAAATCGTGTATCGGATACAATCACAACGTGTTTAATAACAGAGAATCGATTTGTTTGATATGAAAAACGTAGGAGAAATAGAATAACAATGACCAAATCATTTTTTTAGATCGTGTTTGCATACAACCACTGAAAACTGCCAAAGGCAGTTCCCAAAACTGCTCAAAACTGCCTAAAACCGGGTCGGATCTATCGGGTCAAAAAATCGAGTTTTAATTTATAATTCGACCAGATGGGCCAGTGGTGATAACAGGAAAAATATTATAAGGGGGCAAAAGTCAAAATAATAAAAATATATTAAAATATCAATCTATATATTAAGTCGTTAAAAAGGCAATACATACATTAAATGCGATAAAGTCGTAAATAATAACATACCATTGTTTCGGCAATTGACAATCTAGCAATTGCGTGTAGTGTGTACTTCATCATCAAAGTGGAAAAACATAATCTTACTAGTGTTGATTCAGCCCACCAATTTTGTAACTAAACATGTCTTTTTGAGACTTGAGAGCCAACAATTCTGTTTTGTCGCCATTAATTGTGATTTTCGGTGATGTTTTGGTGTTGTTTTGGGTCATAGAAACTTCAGTAAAAGTGATAATATGATTCATGAATATGTACATAAAATAACATAATATACGAGATTACTTCATTAATTACCTTAAACTACAAACGATTTGAAACCGAACTCAACAACAGAACTCTCTTCAGTCTCCATAATATGCAAGAAATGGCATTGAGAACACAAAATTATACAACTGTTTTTAGAGATTTTCATATGAATTTATTTTACTTCCATCTAATTTGCTAGCAATGAGAACATAATATTATAAAGTTAAGAAGAAGCAGCTCAACTACTTGTCATCTCCTTTGCTAGTAATTAACTGAACGAGTACTATGTATAAACCAACGGACCATAATTGCTAGTTTTGCTAAATGCTTAGATGACTGACTAGAGGAAGACAAGATGTATGACGGTCCATTTAAAACTTTTAATTTAGTATTTGTGCAATTGGAGTGGTCAAATTATTTGCATATTACACTTTATACTTTCAAAGAAAGAAAATTTAAAAATCTTGAAAATGGGAGGGTGGTCAATGGCCACCTAGACCACCCCCTCCTACCTCCACTGAGAGGGGCTTTATCCCTTGGACCCCGCTAGGGCGCTGCCCCGGCCCCCCATGAGCCAGTGTATTTCATATCACCAATACATGATTGTAATTTTTTTAAATCTGAGTTATGACTCATTTGCGAGCCGACCAATGTTAGGAAAAGAATCTGCTTTGCAGGTAGTCCAAAGTCAACGCTTGTGAACATTCGTGACCATTTTTACTCATTGGATTGAATCTGAAACCTAGTGTAAATTTTAACTTTTATGAGACCAAATCTAACCATTAATCTACACCCTAGTGTTTTACATGGTAGTAAGCTATAGCCTACTTTTAGGTGATCTAGTTATAATCTGAGCATAGTGTTGAGGGTATTGGATACTGTACTAGCTCAGAATACGGACGAATTAATGAATGATGAATGCTGCATAAAGGTAAACGAATCTTGGTGAAAACTTTCAAACTCTCCACACTACTGACTAACTGTTAAATGTCACATGTGCATTATCTTCCGCACCTCTTCAGACCTTTTTTCCTTTTTTTTAAATAATTTAAGGGCCGCTTTCAGAATCAGCACAGGTGTATCTCCGTGACCACAAAAAAATGTTTTTTTTATCCTAGCAAGGATTGAACCCTGAACCTTCTAAAATTTTACCTTTCAGAAGACCAAATTCAAGAATTAGGCCACTATACTTGTGGTTACCTCTTCAGACTTTCATTACACAACAAAGAATACTCACCTTATTAATTTTTAGTACGAAGTATAAGTTTTTCTTTTCTAAAAAAATCTTTTTTTTAATCGATCATAAAAAAATGGTTCATATAATCAATCATTCAGCAACATAATAGTAATCTACTACTATGGTAAGTGGCATAATGTTTTTTATGGTTAATTTGCATCATTTACAAAATGGTTTTGCATCAAGTTCAAACGGTTCAGAAAAAGGTTTATAAATGACCACAAATAAGTAAGCACATCATGAACAAAGTTACAAAACTCAATTACTCATAGGAGCCCGTTATACCTTATTTTTAAGGAATAAGATAGCTATAACACTATTAAGCTAAACACCAAATTTAACCATTAAGTAAGAACAAAACTAATCGATTATGACAACTAATCCATCAATTTGAGCTTAAACTTGATATAACCTTTCAAAGTAGAGCATCAAACAAACATACTTTTCAACACTAGAACCTAAACAAACATAAAACCCTAGCAATTATTTATGACTTGCAGATCCATTCTACCCTAATTATGTTAGTGTGTAATTCATCAGCTCTTTTATCATTAGATTACACTAACTAACTATTTTGTTTGCTCTTTACATTACACTAAACATCTCACTAATTCTACTTTCTTCTTATCTTCAAATCATGAAAATTAGGGCTGCACTCTCACCCAATCAAAACGTCCTTCAAGTGGCTTTTCATTCACGATATCAAAGTTATACCTGCATTTGGTCAACAAGTCAACAACGTCAAAGTCAACAGTTAAACATGACAGTTAAGTTAGTTAAACATACTTTTCAGAAAAATGTCTTTGCTGCTCCAACGCATGGCGAGCAAAAAACTCTTCGATCTCTTGTGCTGAGGGCATAATCATCTGAATGGAATTTTGTATATCCAAATCAGAATTATGTCGGTTTGTTGACCTTGTTCTAGAACCAGGGGTATTATTGACATTTGACTCACGTATAAAGCTACACGGTGTGCTTTCCCTTGTGCTCCTATAAAACAAATATTAATTAGCATCACAAAACTTATACATGGTTTGTAAAGGTGTAAAAAAATGAATCTTTTTACTTCATATTTGAAAAACATTTTTTTCCTTTTAGGCAAAAATACATTTTAGTACCTGAACTTGACTGACTATGTATTCTACTACCATGAACTATTAAACGCGCAACATGGTATAAATTGACCATTTTGCCAACTTCTGGGTACCACGTTGCACCTTAAATAGTTCAGGGTAGTAGAAAACCTAATCAACTAATTTCAGGGTACTAAAATGTATTTTGCCTTTCTTTTTACTATAATTCCAAAAGAACATAATTCATCAAATCTAAGGCTCCACTAAAAAAGATGCATCAATGTGTGTTGTGTGTATATGTAGTTAGCAGGATAAAAACAAACAATATCAGACCCAAAGAAATATTTATTTTTTCATGTTAAATTGTGTGTGTACTGTTCACTGACATGTGGTAAAAAAACAACTTAAGTGGGCCCTATTTTCTTGCATGCATAGTATTAAACTGTTGATTTTAATCAAAACTAGGAAATAGCAATGGTCAAAATTTGATGGTGACAGGATTGGTTTTGGATTTTTTGTTTTAACAAATTTCACTATCAATTTCAAAAATTTATATAAAAAAATTTGAACTTTTTAATAATGTAACTATTTAAAGTTGTTGTCTTGATGGAAAAGATGCCAATTTGATAATAAATGAGACCATGTGGCCAATAGTGAAAAATGACGGCTACAATTACAACATCTCACCACACATGTTTCTTAAGTTATGGTACGAAAGATATATAAGTAAATGGTCCAAATAGAAGAACTTGCCATATTTTGGTCAATGTCGTTTTTTTACTTTTTGGAATCAAGTTATTGTGGTTTTATCTTGAATGGTATGATTAATTTTGGTGCCATGTAGACAATAATTATGCAAATAAAATAAAAAAGTCCCCATCAATAGAGCATTATCAAGTATCAACCAATACTTGAAGGAATTGACACATAGAAAAGACAATAAAGAGCCCTTAAAGAATTAAATTACAAATTAAAAGAATACAAAATTAAAATATCCATATTTCTTCAATTTATCAAATTATAACAAGCTGATTAAAAATTTTGACCTTTTGTATGCAAAAATTGGTTAAACTTTATCAGTGAAGTAAATAAAATTTATGAAAAAATAACCCCCTTTTTACCTCAAATAAACCAACAAATGACAGAAAATAAAAAATCAATAGAAGCAAGAAACAGAGCATTTGTATGTAAAACATGTTAAATAATTATGTCAATCAGAGAAAATAAATAAATTATACCTCTCTCTGCCATCAAAATCGACGTTATTTTCTCCAAAAGAAGGTTCTTCAGTACCAAAATCATAATAGGCCTCTGTTTCTTCCTCTGCTTCAAATTGAGACTGCCCCAAAACCCTAACGTTTCCATTACTCGAGCCGGACCCAACAGAACCCGAAAAACCGGAAGGAATTACCAGCCTCGAGCTACCCATGCTAGGGTTAGGGTTTTGTTGGCGGCAACATGTTGATTGTTGCAGCGGTGACTTTTCCAGCTTACGGCTTCGAAGCTGGAGATACGACACCTCGGAATTTTGCTCCGGCGATGGTTCGGCGGTGGTGGATTTCGAAGCTTGGAGTTTCTGCAAAGCTAGGGTTTTGGCGCGCGTTCGAACGCCGAGAGACGACTGTGAGACGTCCATCACTGCCACAACATCGCTGGTTAATTTTGATTTCCTCATGTACTTCCCCATATCTGTAATTTGATGATGGTATTACAGAAAATTAGGTTTCATAAATTCTTGAAGAATTTTAGAGAGGTAAAAACGAAGACGGTGGGTTTAGAGAGAGAGAAGGGGGAAATGGGGGGAAAGATTTGTTGGTATGAAAATTAGGGTTGGTGTAAAAAATGGACGGCAGTTTTTGGTTGTATTTGTATTGCTTTCTTGAAAAGCTTATTCGCAATATTTTTCCAACGAGCATCTCGGGTTCGATTTCTTTACATGGCAAACTCAGCTACCAAAGAAATTTTCAAGAAATAAATCCCACATATTTGGTTCCACAAAAAAGTGTTTACATGATTCAAACTCTCAACTCCACGTCTCATACGAGGATAAAACACATACATCAATCTACCTAAACTAGACATTTGCATCATTCGAAAATACTATTGACAACATTAAATAAAGGTAATGCATAATTACTAATTAGTTAGCCGTTGTTAGTGGAGAAATGACAAAAGTCAAATGCTCAATTAGTTTATTCTAGACGTATTTATTTGCACGGGGTTTATGATTTTTAATTAAGGTTTAAATTAAAGTATTTATTGTGTCAATTTCCATACCAAAATCGTGTTGTTAATCGTGTAATTTAATTTTATTAAGAAGTTGCAGTATTTTAATATGTCAACTAATTGTACTATTGTAGTGTCTTGGATTTTTTTTTTTTTGAACAGCAATAAGGGAACCTAGGATGGGAGCTTCGGCAATGCCATCACCCCCCTCTAGGCACCCAAAATATATAAAACACGCTAGCAAACAACTAGCAAAGAGTACAAATACAAGAGAAGTAAAAACAAACGACTAAACGCCAAGCCAACTAGAAATAAGAATTACTAAATTAATAAAACTATCCAAAGCACCCGTTAGGGTCCGTCACCCAGCCGCCCCATTGAGTAATGTTGATTCCACCTTTGGATCTGTTTTTCAACCAAAAGAACACCTGAGCTTGCATTTGTGAGATATCAAGCTTGAATATACTTCTATCTTGCGGTTTAAATACCACAGCATTCCTGTGTTTCCATACAAACCAAAGATAGGAAAGAACGACTCCAATGAACGCCTTTAATTTCAGCCCGGAGAAATTTACTTCTCTTCCCCACGCCAAAAGCTGTGAAGTGCTCGAAATATTTTGGCATGAAAGCCCCCACCAAGCTGCTATCTCCTGCAAGAAAGATTTAGATATACTACATAAGGTAAAAAGATGCTCTTCAAATTCATTTTCAACACCACAAAGAGGGCATGTGCAAGAAAGAATTGGAATTCCACGTTTCTCCAGATTGATTTTTGTTGGAAGTCGACCATGGGTGATACGCCACGCATTTATACAGAGTTTATTAGGTACCACCGTAGACCAAATTGTTTGATCAATTGCCGCCTTTTTAAGAACAAGATCATCAAAAGCAAGCCTAATAGATGAAACTGAGAAACCGAGTGTAGGATTTAGACCCCAAATTAACCTGCTCGGGTCAGAGGCAGGCCTTTGAAACCATGAGTCGAGAGATATATTAACTTTAAGAAAATCTTTGTAAATTTTAAGAACATTTTTCCAAAGGTCCGGGATTTTACCGGAGGGTTTCGGGCCTGTTATACCTCCATTTGGGCCATGTCTTGGATATTTGACTAAATCTAAAATTAAATTGCATTTCTAATAAAATAGTAGTTACTATAAATTAATATATGTGATTCACTGAAAATACACTACATTAACTGACTGTCTCTATTTAAAATTTAGAAATGTGAGATAAGGAGACTTATATACATTATATATACCTCATCCTACTACAGTACTACATTGTAATTTATTTAAATAGATATGAAATAAAAATAAAATTGTAGTATTTATTTTCCTTCTAAAAAATCATGCGATTATCAATGTGGAACTCATTTTAAAACGGTTTCTTTTCCTTATATGTTAAGTATAGTAATAGACATTGACATTGTACCAATGTTCTTCTTCGCATTATATTCATATTGATTTTTCTCTAAAAATATAGTAATTGTAAATAATTTGAACTTTATAGTTCGTTTTGATATCTTAAAAACCTAAAATATGATCAACACATACAAATATAGTACAATTTAAATGGACCTCATTATCTCTTAATACTATATAGAAAAGGTAGTGATTTTTACACCACATCCTTTGACCTATATACTACAACAATTGCATTATCTAATGTACAATGTGCAGGATAACTTATGCAGTGTGGTATACGTATCAAAAATTATGGTAGGAAACTTAATTCCCATATAGAAATAGAGATGTCAAATATTGTGGTTATAAAAGTATAAATATTGGTGAATTTTGTCATTATAGAGTCTATGTTGTAGGGTAAGTCATGGATTATTGGCTCTAATTCATTCTTTTTATTCCCTCATTTCCGGCTTTTCCGTACTTGATTATTCCATTTTTGGCCTTACGTGCAATAACAACAATGATTTTTTATTATTAATAAGTATTAACCTTGCTTTTTTCATATATTCCGCTAAAAAAGTAGATAAAAAAGTTTATTTTCCTACTTAAAAAGCAACTGATTTACATTTCACGTTAATAGTTGTGATATTAATCTAAATGACATTTTTGACGTATGTAGGCATGCCATGAGTGCAGCGTAAAATGCTTTCTTCTTAAACCTTATTTTCTTAATATAAAAGTTATGCATAAAAGAGTAATAATGTAGTTTGAGAATGTTTGTTTTAGCTTATCAAAAATTAATTAGACTTAGTTTATAAGCTCAAACCATGAAAATAAGCTAGTGGGATAAACCTTATAAAAACAACTTGTAACTCATATTTGAAAATATTAAACAATAGTTTTAGTGAATGCAATAAAAATTACAGTATAAAAATCAACTCCTATAAAAAAGACTTATTTAAGCCAATAAACCAAAATAAATATTAAAATTTTAACTTCTCTTTTTCCCGCTGAACAACTCCTAATCTATTTTAATTTGTCCATAACGTAACTTAAACCTATGACTTATAAATCTTATAAGTCATGAACAACACTTTATGTACACCTTATAATAATATCAATAGTTTATTAACTTTAGATAAATTAATTTATCTAGTTTCGATAAACTAATAAACTACTCATAATCTATGCTAAATAAGCCAAAACAAAGCATAACTCGTGGCTGCCGCCAAGGTTTCGTTGGTAGGAGCATCTCCTTAAAACCGATGCAAAATTCAGAGAGAATCTTTTACAAGTCCTTCCCGCTAAAACCCTCACTCACATAATTGGTCCTTTTTTTTTAGATTTTAGTTTAATTTTAATTTGTTAGCAAAAAAATAAACTACATTAATTTTAGCTTCTCGTTACACTTGTTAAATTCTAAAAAAAATACTAGTATTAAATTTATTTCCCTAACGTTATAACTTATAATCCTCATAAAGTTGTTCTACATGTAACTTGATATAATTAGAATGCCGGATACTTATTTGCATCTTAACACAAAAAAAATAAAACTGTCGTACAGTTAAATAATCTTTTAAGCCTGAACAAATATTTGAAAATTCCTACACAGAAACTTAGTGGTTTTGATTCTCTGGTTTTTGAAAGCATTTAATGTAAAAGCCATTGGTGATTAATTAACCTCCATACAAATTAAAAAAAAAAAAGTTTGTCAATATATAAGACAGGTGCAACGGTATCGTCGGTTGGCACCACCATTTGTGCACACCGTTGACACCATCCGCCATTTTGTTCGCCGGTTGAGTGCTCGCCAGTATAGAGACGGTGTAACACCGCAAAATTTAGGAAGCGTTTTTTTTTTTTTTTTAAATGCCCGAAGGCGATTAGGTTATCCTCTATGTTAGTTTAGTTTAGTTTACAAACAAGGTCCCACAATGAGCTTCCAAAATGAACATTACTTTAATAATACAAAAACGGTGTCACTTAAACGACATGGCTCATTTTTCAAAACATAACAAACTGAGCTTGGTCAATCATCCCGTCCAAAGCACCGATCACCTGAAAAGATTCAACGAGGGAGGGATTAGCACAAAGCTAAGTGAATGAATAAAATCTACAAATTCTGTAAAGCCCAACAAGCTAGCATAGACATCTCTACTATCTAAAAGCCACATAATCACGTATCACTGTTTGTCCAAGAAGATCGGGGTCCTGCCGGAGCCTTAAACCATGGTCGGCCAAAACCACGGTAACCGATAGCGTTTCGTGACCAACACCCGGGCAACTCCCTCCCCTTGACCATGCAACAAATACAGGTAAGGTCGGATACCCTTTAGTCGACACCCATTGCCCAGCGCACTGACTTCTCGGAACCCGGTTGCCCACTTACCGAGTAGTTGCTACCAATCAAGCAAAGTCACTTCACATTGTGCACATAACCTATTTGACTCAACACTATCAAATAGGTACTAAACTAGCAAGCAAGATACAACGAAACTGCATCAAAAGCATTGCAACTGAGTTCCCATCGTGAACTCAAGTTCGCGTCGCGAACTCATGTTCGCGTTCGGTAACTCAGTCGCGAAGTGTTCACGGCCAACACCAAAATTCTCTGTCTCGAGTTCGCGGTTCGCGAACTCTAGTTCGCGTCGCGAACTCCCTGAAGCTGGTACATTTCCTGCATTTTCAACAAGCATGCATATACCAAACTAATTGTAACTAAACACAAGTTGGAGGTTAAATCCACTCACCGAAACCTTCCACTTGTCGAACTCAGAGGTCTAATGTTTCTGAGTCACGATCCCGATTCATGTACATCAAAGGAATACCGAAGTAGTATATAATTTCACTAAATTATAAACAAAGTTAAATATACATTTAACACTAACACTTGCACTAACTAAATAGCCAAACACTTAAACCATCATATGAACATGTCATGACCATCTACACTTACATAGCAAGTCAACTAGTCATTTGCAAGTCTTACATTCAAACGGGTCAAACCGGGTTATTAAACAATAATACATTCTACAATTGTAATCATATCATCAACTTGCCATTCACCAAATGTTACCAATAACATTACTAATCACATAATTCTAACAAATACTTACACTTTCACAATCCAAGTTATTTTAAATCATTTTACCACTAAATGGCCCAAACGGGTCAAAATCACATAATTGCCAACATGCCCAATTATTACCTCTTTAATCCTACAATGAACTTTACCATGACATTAAACCACATTTGGCAATTCATAATCATATAACAATTCATCAAGTTCAAGTCACCAACAATCCATGTATTTTACTTCCAATTTACTAGTTAACCATTTTTAACTAAAAACATCCAAACACAACTACAAATGCTATAGTCTACCATTTAGTAAATCATAACTAATTAATCAATCTAACAAGTTCATAACTATCACAACTCAACTATTTTACTTCAAAATCATAAGTTCTAACTTTTGACCCAAATCATCCAAACACTAGTTATCAAATATCACCAAAACTTGACATAATCCATAACTAACATAATTGACATATTATCACTTCCTACATATTAATTTAACCCACATTAATATTAAAACCCAAATTAAGTCAAGTTGGAAGCATAAACCAAAACCACACAATTGATACACACACACACACACACGAACACACACACACACATGAACACACACACACACACACCCACGAACACACACACACACTCACCCATGTGTACATTATGCTAAAAAGGTTGTACCTTGTGCTAAAACACTTGTACATAAGCAACAATACATGTCAAACTTTGCATAAACACCTAATATACCATCTAACACAATAATCACCAACCAAAACTCAAGAACACATAAACCCTAATTTATCAACTATCATGGAATCGAAAACGAACACATATAGGTTGAAGCTTACCTCAAGAGCTTTCCAAAAACGTGTTCGGATTAAAGATTGGCCAAGAAACGAGCTATGGATCTTCAAGATAACTCAAGAACACAAAAGGGTTTTTTTAGAGAGAGAGAGAGGAGAGAGACGTATGGAGAGGGAGTGAGATGGAGAAAGATTGGTGAAAGAAAAGATGGGTTTTCCCCATCTCTAAGTGCTGCTCAAAACAAGGGATGGGGCCCACTAGACCCCTTTTCCATTTTTAACAAATACAATACAAAAGTCCCTTTTATAGTTAATTTATTTAAAATACCATACGGGCTCCAATTTTAAAAACGAAAGTATTTCTGGAGACGATATTAAAAGGAGAATCCAAAGATATAAAAATCACATTTTCGTTTAAACATTTCAGAAAACAGATATTTTAATCCCTTGATTAAAATATCACAAAAGGACAAAAGGTCAAACAGTCAATTTAACATTTAGTCAATTTATTCCACATATGGTCAAATAGATATTTTCAAATATCAAAATATACCTAAAACAACTAGGCCAGTTTTAGGATGTTACAGACGGGATGGAGGGACGCGTTACTTTGGTGGGTGGGGCCCAAAGGGGTATATTTGTGTGTGTGTGTATTTTGTAATGGTGTGTCGTCTCAAAAAATTAAAGGGAAGTGATATTGTTGGCATGAGTACGTCAGTTTAGTGTCGGTTGGAGGGTAAGCTGACGTGACGCTAATTTGGCAACAACTGACGGTATCAGTTTGTTTTACCATTGGGAGCGGTCTAACAACAATGATATTCAATCATTTTAAATGATGGACACAAAAGAGATAAAGATGTACATAATAATACTCTTACCTTAGGTAGTAAAACAGTTAAAAGAGATGTTAATATAATATGTACAAACATAAAAAGTTATCAGCTTCAGTAAAATTTTTATTAAACATATATAGTTATATACCTTGGACAACTAAAATTTTAAGTAAATTATATTTAATCAAACAAAGATGTATAAAAATCAAATAGAAATTGATGCATTTGCACATAGAAATTTGCAAATGTTTAAATGCTTCAATAAATGCTTACATTAATCTAAAATTCAGTTCCTAAATGTAGTTTAATTACAAGAATTTATGGATTGAATCTCCCAACTTATCATTTAGGGATTAGAGGTTTTCTTAACACACTATTCAACCTTTGATGTATTAATTATAGCTCATCAGTTCTTTATGTATTTACATACACTTCTAATATTAGGGTTGACTTGATAGTGACAAAGCATCAACTTCTTCAGTTAAATAAGCGATACTATACGCCATGTTTTATTTAACAGGTAGGGGTGTGAATTCAATTTGAGTTTGCGGGTTAAAAACAATATTTAACCTAAAACACATGTTATATAAATGAGTCGAATTATTTGTTTATTGCGTTTTCAAAACTGAATATCTGAATTACTTATTAACTAAAAAAATAATCAAATTTGACATACACTAAGAAAACTAATTATATAGATTATTTCAATTTCAAACATTATAATCAAATTCAAACACTATATATCATAATCATTTTTGTAAATATTAATTATTTAATTATCTATTTTTAAAACGTATAATCGGTCTATTTTCAGTAACGAGTCTAAAACACTCATTAATCAAGGTACTATATTTACATCTAACTAAAAGTCAAACTACTAAAACAAACAAGAGGCCACATTTAACCCATGCATTCCGTACGTTCGATATATGCAACAATATAATAGACAAGCAAAGCGACCCACTCGCTTCATAATTTTCGATTTCTCTACCTTTCTCTTGAATGCAACGTTAATTTCAGGTAAATCCATGTATTGTTTCGTAAGTTTTTTTCCTTCTTTCGTAGGGATTTGTTTGATTGTCCTTTTATAAATCGATAATGATATTTTCTGTTCGTAAATTCATTTTGTAAATTGATTATCATATTTTCTGTTCATAAATTCGTTCTCAAGAGATTAATTGTTATCTTCAAATATTGTCATTTGTTTATCTCAGATAAATTATGTTTATATTTCATTTGTATAAGTGGGATTGTTTTAATTCTAATTTTATTCTATTTTTCGTGTAATTTGTTCTTTTTAAACAGATTTCATCATATTTTGGTTTAGGCAAGACATCTTAGACAAGGGATTTTAGCACATCAAACTATTGTTTATGTTTAACCGTTGAAAGATGACCGAGGTACGAGATTCTAACTATTGTTTTAGAATTTAAACTACATTTCATTATTTTCCAAAAAGTATTCAAAAGGTATACCAGAAAAACTAGAATTTTGGATCCATCCAACCAGTTTCAACCAATACAAAAAATACACTTTTTGGCCCGTTAACCAATCCACCAATTTTGAAACATCGACTATCACAAACCATCTTTTTCGAGGCTCAAATCGGTTAAGATCTCAAGCAAGAATGTTACGCGCTTGTGGTTTAGAGGGTGTTTGAGATTGCGATTTGAAGTGGATTATCTGTTTATTGCGTTTTGAAAACACAAATATTCTAAATTGAGTGTTTCACAAAATGTTTGAAAAAAACAATTATATATGTTCCGAGACTTCCAAAAATGGAGTTTTAAAAAAGTAGGTTGAAATGTGCTTGATTGCTTATTGAGTTTTGAAAACTGATTATTTCCATTTTAGATATTAACTAAACAAATAATCTGATTTTCCAAAAACTAAAAAACTTATCATCCAATTATTGCGATTTCAAACATCATAATCAAATCCAAACACTATTTTTCATAATCACGTTATGTAACCTCTGATTATCTATTTTCAAAACGGATAATCTATTATCAATAAGTAATCCTAAGCACCCCTTTAATACCAGTTATGTTCTTGTTTATGCTTAGATGTAGTGTCTAATATGTAGGAGGGCCAAAAAGTGAGCTTGCATGTGTATGACTTAAGCCAAGGGCTAGCTCGACAAGTATCAAATTCGTTTTTGGGGAAGGCTATCGAAGGCATATGGTATAGATCTTTCC
This sequence comes from Calendula officinalis, assembly GCA_963853835.1. NCBI lineage: Eukaryota > Viridiplantae > Streptophyta > Magnoliopsida > Asterales > Asteraceae > Calendula > Calendula officinalis. Next base: position 24,830,274 of record OY970825.1, read on the forward strand.
TTATTCACATTCAAAGAATATCATAGATTTAGATGTTCAAAATCTGTTCAACACAAAAAACAAGCATTTTATGAGGAAAAACTTAATTTTCTTTAAATCAAAACTAACTCTTCTAGAGTCTCAAACAAACATTAAATAAGCCCAATATTTTTTAATGGACCAAAAAACACAACATAAACTCACAATATTTAGCTACATCGATGAATCTGGCGTGATTTGTTCTATTTTTGAAAACACAGGCACACGGGAATAGTTGTATATAATACCGAGTATTATTTCGGTGGTGGAATACAACAAGCTCCCGTTGGATCAGCACCATACGGGACGCCACTTCAACTGATTGATCTTGGTGTCACGAATGTTAAAAAAGATGTTTTTGAATCGTATTTAAAGGAATTAAGCCCGCGTTACACACAAGAAACATATAGTTTAATGAAGCATAATTGCAATAATTTTAGCAATGAAGTTGCACAATATCTAGTGGGAAAAACCATCCCAGAGTACATTCTTAACCTTCCTAATGAAGTTCTCAGCAGCCCATTAGCCCCTCTTATGAGTAAGTTATTAATCTCTTTATTTCTTAAATTAATAAATAACATGCAGTTAACTTGGCTAACTGGAACAAGTAAAAGTGTAACATAGTACCCTAAACTTGACAAAATGACCGATTTAGTACCCCCAACTCACTAAGGTCTTGTTTCTTAGATGATTTGCTTCTAATATCAGTATATTGAGATGAACGTATATTTTTTAGTCTGTCAAAAGCTCCAATGAAAGTGAATCAAGTAAGAAAACGCGATCAAATTAATGAGTCAGTATACTAAATCGACTATTTTGTCAAGTTCAGAATATCATGTTACACCTTTAATAATTCAGGGTAATAGAGGACCTAGTCAGCCAAGTCCAGAGTACTTAAATAGTTAAATGCATTTTGGCATTGTATAAAAGATTAATGAAATCTGGGGTCAGTGTAGCCAAACGAACTATGTTTTATCTCAAACGTCATTTAATTATAAAAATGTTTTTTAGCTATTTTTCATGTTACTTTTTCAGTTTATTAATAAGTAACTGAGTTAAAATTGTGTGTAATGTTATTATCCTAAGATCTAAAACATAATTCGTATCAACTTTAAAGTCAAATGACTATTTTGCAGTGCCAATGATACAAAATTTGGAGGAAAAATTAAGGCAAGGTGAAGCCCCACAAGCTCTTAATTTCCAACAATCATTAAGTAACAAAAGTCAACCCCCTGAGGCGAAGACTTCTCTACCCGTGGTTGACCCGCTGGTAGACGTAAGAGATGCGGTACAAGACGAGATAGCCAAAGAGTTTGATGTCATACGGGCCGAGGGCACGTCAGGCCCGAGTGAAGCTTTATCACTTGCAACCAAAAATGTGATGCAAAAACATGGGTTAACAAATGGTAGTTGAAACAACTTGGTTATTTATGTTCCTTGTGTGTCAATCCATGTGACTAGGCATAATCAGGTTCGGGTCAGGTTAATCTGTTTAACACCCCTACTTAGTTACGACAATTGTTCCATTCATTCGTATGAACAAAGGTTACAAGAACTATTTAGTCGGATGATTTAAATTTTAAGCATGCTTTATATATATGTCAATCAATGAATATGAAAAAAGACTTCTCTTTCTAAAAGTTTGTTAAAGTAATTTTCTATTATATATGTTACATTTATAAACTTTGATCTCAACATGATTAATAGTGACACACTGAAAGTTTTTTTTTTTTTTTTTTTTTTTTTTTTTTTTCTCTCTCTCTCTTTCTGATGCCTTTGTTAGTTTTTTATACCTAACTCTATTTGATGTTAACTTTTCTTTTTCTTCAGTTGTAGGATATTATCATCTAAATATTCTTTACAGATGCACTTCTTTTGCTACTAAAAATTAAGATATAAATCTTAGATTATTTTTAATACATAATATCTTACTTCAAAATGTTAAATACTCAATTTAATAGATATGAACATGATTCAATAGTACTATTTCTATAAATTACTTGACATGTATTTTATTCTATATTTAAAAGTTACGTCATTAAAAATGTTTTGAAAATAAAATATCTTAAAACTTATATTTTGCTATTCATATAGAACAATCTATTACTAACTCCAGTACATATAATAACAATTTCATACAAAATTGAATACATTTTCATATAGTTTTCCTTTTCAAAAAATGATTATTAAAGTTACAAGTTCATAATTTTAAACCCAATAAAATCCATCCACGTCGTCGTAACTAAAAGCTTAAAAAAGGTACCAACATATTGAATCTGCCAAGGGGAAAAAGGGTAATTATATAGCTCAATCACCAATATTTCACTTGAGAGAAACATTAACTTGTATAAAAGATTCTGTCAAAATTATATCTTTTGAGTTCTCTGCTTTCGGGTGGTCACGTGAATTAATCTTTAACCGCACATGTAACGGCCTCAAAAAGACGAATTCTTGCGGCATTTTTCCCGATTTAGATAGTATTTCAGCACAAAAATCTTTTGGGGAGTTATCTTCTGCATTTGGGTTTGAAATGTCTGCCAATTTAGCTGCCTGTTGCTTCTTGGTTTGATTTTGAGGCTTTTTAAGTCTCAAGTATAATGCAGCATTGATAATAACCTGTAAATGAGTCAGATTCGGGTTATGTTTTATCTCTATCAGGTAAAATAAGAAAAAATAAATTATTAATAGAAGGCTGAAATGCATTTTAGTATCCTGAACTTGGCCGATTAAGTTCTCTACAACCCTGAACTATTGAAGGTGCATCATGGTACCATGAACTTGGCAAAATGGTCGATTTAGTATTCTGTCTCGCTAATTCTGGTCTTCTTTTCTCACTTGATTTGCTTCTAATATAAATATATTGAGATATATATGTATATTTTTAATCCGTCAAAAGCTCAAACGGAAATAAATCAAGTAAGAAAACGCAACTATACTAATGAGTCAAGGTACTAAATCGACTATTTTATCAAGTTCAGGGTTACCATATCGCACCTTTAATAGTTCAGGGTTACCATATCGCACATTTAATAGTTCAGGGTAGTAGACAACTTAGTGAGCCACTCAGCCAAAAACTGCATATTAGCCTTAATAATATAATATTTTTTCGTAATTATTTATAGTAAAAAAAACTAACAATTTTGGACAAAAGTATTTACGATATACCCACATTGACCTGCATAAAATCACCAGTTTTGAGTTTTGACAGTTATCCAACCCGCCCAATTTTGCGCCCTATTTTTTTCTGATTAAAAATATAATAACTGAAGCAGAAACTTGCAAGACAAGCAAGCAGTTAGACAAAACATACCTCACTTGTTCCAGGGCTAGTATTAACAGCACAATCAATACATATTTTTCCATCTTGAATTTTTGCATTATTATTATTACTATCATCTTCTTCTACTGCATTATTCAGTTGTTGTTGTGTTAAAGATGCCAGCTCATCTAATTCATCATACCACTGTTGGGCAACACCAACCTGCATAAAAAAACATACATGCATACGTCATGCATAAAATAAAAAAACTAAAAAAAGAAGAGTAAATTACATAAATTATCCATGTGGTCTTTCAAATTCTACGATTTTGTCCTTGTACATTTTTAATTCCGTGATTTGTGTTCCTATGGTCTTCAAATTTCATTTTTTTGTCCATTTTGACCTAAAATACCCTTATTTTTATTCTTTTACCTTTTCTTTTATAAGCGTATTTTGGTTATTTTAGGTCAAAATGGACGATAAAACGAAATTTGAAAACCATAGGCACAATAATCAAGAAAACAAAAGTACATGGACAAAAATCGAAAAAAAAAAAACATATACAGACAAAATCATAGAATTTGGAAGACTACATGGACAATTTCTGTAATTTACTCTTATAAAGATTAAAAAACGATAAAAAATCAACCTTTTCTGTAGATTGAGCTTTGTTTTCTGCCCCTAAAATTTCAGTAGCAGTCCCTCTTGTTTGCTTCCATATACAAGCTTCATCTAACGGTTCCACAAGCTCAGTTTCTTCAGGGATTTCTACTTTTATCTCTATCTCTATCCTACCTGTTTCATAACAGTTACTTATAAATTAAAAAAAAAAAAAATTAAAAATTAAAAAATTCAGAAAAAACAATAATAAGGGTATTTTGGTCAATTTAGGTGGAAAAAGACGAAATAAATAAAAAATAAGGAGCATAGGGACAAAAATAACCCGGACAATAAAAGGTTTTAAGGACAAAACCAATCAGAAAGACCACAGGGTTAATTTCTGTAATTTACCCAATAAAAAAATGTAATTTAAATGACAATAACATAAATATATATTACCTGGTAATAAGCTGAAATGTTGAATATGGTCAACATGAACTTGCGGGACACCAAAACCACTGCCACGTCAGCAACAAGGATACATGAATATATATTTATATTTACAGAAATTGGAAGAAAAATGTGGGAAAATAAATAAATAAATAAACTACTTACTTTGCATAAGCTGATTCCATAGGTGGCACTAACCAGTAAGGTAATCCAAGTACTCCAAAATTTGAAAAGTCAAAGCTACTCATTGACTGGGAATTTTTGTTGAATTTCAGTACCACCTGGCCATCTAACCATTTTTACCGTTTTTTAGGAATTATCAATTTGTACTTCTTTAATGGAAGAAAAATATTGTATATCAAATGGGTCAAAGTCAAATAGGTTGAATTGGTCAATATTGACCCGAAGTGTACTTAAATGCTTACAACCTCATAAACTGCTTTTATCAAAAGAAGAAAAAAGAAAGTAGAAATGTACTTTTATGATATAGTTTTCGTAATCATTTTTAATACGTCTATTACTTATTAAATTCAAGAAAAAGCATTTGAATAGGCTTTTTAGCTAAAAAATTTAATGTTACCCGTGTGACCCGTTTGAGACAAGATAAAGCCCAAATCAACATATCACAATCACCTGCTAACTATTTATTACCTGAGTCACAAATTACTATATTGTCCTTCAATTTTGCCACTGAGGAAACCAGACCAGCCCGCGAAATTCCTTCTACTGAGGAATTAGTGGAAATATGATGTGGCATGATATTAGATGGTATCTCCTTCAGATGAGATAATTTCTCCAAGATCAACGGTCCACAAATTTCCATAACCTTTGCACAATCTTCACAATGCAAACAAATAAGGGTATTTTGGTCATTTTAGGTAAAAAATGATAACTAATCGAGAAAAACGGAGATATTGTTAATCAAGACAATGAAATGCAAACCTTTGACAACTTCTTTAATAAGACCAGATGACAGATCCATGATCCATAAAATTTCAAAACTGCACGAAAAAAAACATAATAAAATTGTAAATGGTAAATTTAATGATTTTATCAGGGGAAGATCGTAAATTTGCAAGTGTTTTACCTGCGGTTGAGGATAAAGAGATCATTTTCTGATGATTTGAGCAAATGCCAGGGGTAAAAAGGTAACTTTGAATCAACTTCCTCAGAATTTGAAGGATCATTTTTTGTAGTCCAGAATTTATCTAAGATCCAGCTCAGCGGGCTACTTTTTGTCTTATTATTATTGGGTTTGGGATATAATGTGTCTACGGTTCTGTTCTCCATATCAGCTTTCCTTATAGCATGATTCTTTGATGATGTGAAAAAATGGACAAGATATTAGGTTATTAATTATAATTACTAAAAACAATTTTTAGTAAGTTATAGAAAAATGGTCAAGAAATGCGTTGGTGGATCAATTGAGCATGACCCACCCGTTTTGACCCGTATCCATTTTAACCCATTACCAAACCTACCCGTTTTTCCACCGCTAAATAATACAATAAAAAGTAAATTACAGAAATTGCCCTTGTGGTTTTACGAATTCTCGTTTTTTTCCGTGATTTATATCCCTATGGTCTTCAAATTTCATCTTTTTTGTTCATTTTGACCTAAAATGAACAAAATACCCTTACAAAAAATTCAGAACTTTTTAACAAATAGGGTATTTTGGTCATTTTAGGGCAAAATGGACAAAAAAGATGAAATTTGAAGACCATAGGGACAAAATTCATGAAAAAATAAAGTTTAGGGTCAAAATCGGAGAATTCGTAAAACCACAGGGACCATTTCCGTAATTTACTCTACAATAAAATACTCCTTAACTTACCTCCGAGTCAACAAAATATAGAAAATCTTCAGCATCATCATAAAACAAAGCAGCAGGACGCATTATCTTGCAAGATTCAAACTCTCCATCCTCAAATCCAGGAGATGATCCAATCTAAATAATAATAGTAATCATAATCATAATAATAATAATAATAATAATAATAATAATAATAATAATAATAATAATAATAATAACAACAATTTAACAGCCAAAATCAAATTTTTATGTGATTTACAAATGGAATTCAGTACATACAGAATCTAAAATCTTTCCATTGCCATCAAACACAATTATACGATGATGATTTATGTCAGAAAGAAACAATTGTTCATTATCTTCATCAACCTCAATGCATCCTGCAAAATTGTATTACTATAACATAACCTAAAAATCTTTTTAATTGATTTTATATTATAAATTATTAAAAATAAATAAAAAATACATAATTATCATAAAAGTAAACATACCTGGGAAATAAAGAAGTAAATTCTGTAATGGAGAACAAATATAGGGCTCCTTATAAGCATCAAGAGGCTTTACCCAACTGCCTCTTAAATTATGCAATAATTCTCGTTTTTCTTTCAGTTGCATCATTAATTCCTTGATGCCTTAAAAAATCAGATAAAATAAAAATAAGGGTATTTTGGTCAATTTAGGTGGAAAAAGACGAAATATAGGAAACATGAGGACCATAGGGACAAAAAACCCGGAAAAAAAATTAGGGGCAAAAACGCAGAATCCGGAAAACCCCAGGGACAAATTCTGTAATTTGCCCTAAATAATAAAGAAAATGGCAAACATGAAAGAATAAAAGAGTAAGCTTACTTGTCTCAAGAATTTCATATTCCACATTCTTGTCATGCAAGAATGGCGGGCCCTCCATGCCTTTAAATATAATGTATCCCACTTTATCCGATATCTACAAACAACAAAAACATGGATATAAATTGTAAATAACAACATTCTTTGCAGTAAAAAATGGGTCAGTTGACCAGTTTGACTCAAATTATAACATTAATCACGATATAAACGTTACCTCAGGGAGAGACTTGTTTGACACTAAAATAGGAAATGTGATATATTCACTCATGATTATCTTCGATAAACGAGAACGAACAACATCACTATTAACTGTTTTGCAGAGGTGTAATCCCATAACATTGAGTGCAGGATACCTGAATTAGAAAATATAGATAAATAAAACAATTAGAATTAATTTAAAACTCAGTGTAATTAATAAAATAAAATAAAAAACTAATCATAACTACCTTTGTTGAAGTGATTTTACTTTTTCAAACATAAGAGTAGAGTCCTCAGCAAATGCACCAGAAACAACTAAGAAAACTCCATCTTTCCCACTTAAATCTTCGGTTATACTGCTTCTATTTAACCACCAATGTGTGGGGCCTACATATAAAATAAAATTATTTAATAACTTTAAAATCTACAACTAATCTGAAAAACAAATGATTTATTATACCTTCGAGCTCATTAAGAGTGGATCTAATAAAAGTTGACAACAAATCAACCTCTATAAAAGGCGGTTTACATGATTCTGGTACGGTTGAAAACCTGAAAGAAACTGTCATTGGTAAATTAGGAAAATGGAGCAACTTCATATTAGTAAAAGTAAGGTCAAAATGCATTTTAGTACCCTGAACTTGGTTGACTAGGTCTTCTACTACCCCGAACTATTTAAGGTGCACTATGATACCCTGAACATGACAAAATGGTCGATTTAGTACCTAAAGTCCTGACTCTTTCATTTGGTCACATTTTCTTGCTTGACTCACTTCCGTTGGTCATTTAATAGTTCACTAAAGGACTTAGTCAGCCAAGTTCAAGGTATTAAAATGCATTTTGGCCTAAAATTTAATCATATAAACAGATGGATTGAAACACAAACTTCAATGGGAAGAAATTAGATATACCTATGATTACGTTGTTCAGATATTAAAACACCATGACTGATTTTGATTTTTCTGTACGGATATCTAGCAACTGAGCTGACGATCCATCTGGATGTTTGATAATTTCTAAGTATCTGATAATAGCATCTACCTGAAGAAATATTAAACAGTAATTTTTAGGATTTCATCAAAATAGATTTAATTAATCGGACATGTGAAGCTTAAATGTGCATAATAAAATTGAGATGCAAGAGTATTACCTGCTGCTCGTATCACCATAATCGAACTCGTGTTGATTTGTATAATAACCTCTTATTTCCCCAAATGGAAAGCAACGTTGAAATTTAAAACCTAAAATGAATTTGACTATAGTATTGAATCTGATTTCGAATTCGAAATCAAATCTCAAAGATATATGATACCAGAATCAAAGCTGTTCATAACGCTATGCATTTGTCTCTCTAAACCCTAAAAATCAAGTTAAAACTCTGAACCTAAAAAACTGTAAACAAAAAAGTTAATGGTTAATCCTCACCCAATTTTCATTTTAACCCTTCATTTTTTTCCCAATGATTTTATCTTAAATTTCTTTTCAATGTTTTTATCTAACTTAAAAAGCTGGTTTCAATAATTTGTTTACCAATATTTCCCCAATTTTTCATTTTAATACTCCTTACTTTAGGATTATTTTAATGCCATGCCACTACATTTTACAATTAGTTGATATTAGTAAAAAAAAACTCTCTGTAAGTGTTTATTTTTGAAGGTCTCAGATATTGGTCGTGTGAAACCTTTAGAGTCGTTTTAACACCGAAAGACATTGTAAATATATTTGTCATTTATTTCTCATGATACAACAACTAAAATAATAATAGTAGTATTTGCTGGATGCAACAGTCATTTGTGTGAAAATGCATGACTTTTTGTCATTTTGTGTATTATTTTGTTGATTAAATGGTTCTTAGTTACCCTTGAGTGTTGTTCAAATGAACTAGCAACGATATTCAATCCCGCCAAATACAAAGTATGAGTAGCGTTACATACATACATATTTCACATGCATACATGTTTTTATATATTTTACATGATTTACATGTCTTACATTATCTATTAGAAGTTAGAACTGTATTTATACATTACTCACATGTTTTTATGTTTTACATATCAGACATGCTTGACACTCTTTTCTTTATTCGGGTATCAATATACTTATGACATCACACGTTTAAACCACAACACACTTTGTCGAGGGTGTTTTGGGAAATATCAATATGTAAGCCCCGGATAAAAATATGATTGCTTACATCTCACATAGTCATACTTTATATTTGGCGGGGTTAAATATCGTTGCTAGTGAACAACACTCAAAAATCCCAATACATCTATCATAATACTAATCCTTCATTTAAGATATCATATCAATAAAAAAGTTCCAATAAGACATTATACAAGTATATAGATTAACCAAAACATGACATGGGCTCAACAGTCGAATATATATGTAAACATTTTAGAGAGAAACATCTGGGGTGGTGGCGCAGTTGGCTAGCGCGTAGGTCTCATAGCTAAAGAGTGATCCTGAGGTCGAGAGTTCGAGCCTCTCTCACCCCATCCTTTTTTTTTTCTGTTTCTAATCTCCACCGAACTCTCTCTTATATAAACCCTACTTCTCCTGTCCCCGTCGCCTTTTTTATTTTTATTTATTCAAAAACCCTAAATCTCGAACCAATCTCCAAGCACCAGACACCACCAATCGAATCGTAATGGGGAAGCAAAGCAAAAGTAAGCATGTTTACTGTCCATTTATCTCTTTTATCGCTCCGTCTGCTCAAATTCGTTTGAATTCTATATGCGTTTTTAGTAGTTCTAGTGCTCAATTTAATTGAATGTTTATGTTTTATAAGAAATCCTTTCGAACGAGTATACTTCAATTTTAGCTGTGTTTGACAAATTTTTCTGCTCAAATTCTTCAATATTGACTTTAAGCCTTTATAATTAAATAATCTCTTTGATAAACCACATCTGTGAATTCTGAGCAAAGCTAAAGTAAGCATGATTACTGTCAATTTTAGTAGTTCTCATGCTCAATTTGAACTGAATGTTTATGTTTTATAACAAATCCTTTTGAACGAGTATACTTCAATTCAGTGGGTGTTTGGGAAAGCTTATTAAAAGGGGCTTATGGCTTTATAAGCTTATATAAGCCTTAACATAAGCCCCTCTTAATAAGCTTTCCCAAACACCCCTTTATAGTCTGTGTCCTTGACAAATTTTCCTGCAATCTCTTTGATAAATCATATAAAAACACCTCCTGAATGTTTAAGTCCGTGAGCTCTGCTGGTTTGCAGAGAGTAAGAACAAGAGAGTAACACTGAAGAAGAAGACCAAGGTACTAAAGAAGATCAAATTGCACCACACGAAAAAGGCCAAAGAGGCAAAAAAGCTTGGTATGAACAAAAAACATAAAATTGAGAAAGAGGAAGATATCCCTAACGATTTGCCCGTAAAGGAACAAGACCTGAAGGCTCGTCGAGCTAAAGCTCACGAGGAAATTGAGCAGAAAAAAGCAGCCAGTGAAGAGAGGGTATTGTATCTGCTTTAAATGTTCCAAATATTATTACTGAGAAACATAATGAATGTTATCATTGAGCTCATGATACTGTATTCTGCTACTGTAGCAAAACTTTGGACATAAATTTCACATTATGTTTCTCCAGGTTAGAAAGAGGAAATTGGTGCAATTGGATGGCGATGATGATGATGATATAACAAATCTATCTGAGCAGATTTTTGCTAGAAAACAAGCTTTTGGAGAGGAAAAAGTTGAAGATGAATTTTCAGTGACGAGTAAGACACGGGTGGGTAAGTATTCAATATTTATATATTATTTCTCCAAATTTACTTATTTGCCCCTTTGTCATTTATTAAATAATATGTGTATTGTACAGACAATTCAGAGAGGTCTTTCTACAAGGAATTAGCTAAAGTTATTGAAGCATCAGATGTGATATTGGAAGTACTTGATGCACGGGACCCAATCGGGACTCGTTCTGGTGATATGGAGAAGATGGTTATGAGAGCTGGTCCTGAAAAGCATCTTGTTTTGCTCTTGAATAAAATCGGTAACATTTTCATTTATTTTTGGCCAAATTACATTTTAGTACCCTGAACTTGACTATCTAGGCCAAATAAAGGTACAACATGATACCATGAACTTGACAAATTTTTTATCACATTTTCTTGTTTGACTTACTTTCGTTGGAGATTTTGAGTTTTGACGGACTAAAACATATATGTTCATTTCAATATAGTGATATTAGAAGCAAATCACGTGAGAAAACAAGACCAAATTTTAGTAAGTCAGGATACTAAATCGACCATTTTGTCAAGTTCAGGGTATCATGTTGCACCTTTAATAGTTCAGGATAGTAGGATACCTAGTCAACCAAGTTCAGGGTACTAAAATTCATTTTGGTCTTTAATTTATTTTATTTTTAAACCATTACTAAATTAATTTTGGATATCAGATCTTGTTCCTCGTGAAGCTGCTGAAAAATGGCTGAAATATCTCAGAGAAGAATTGCCAGCTGTCGCTTTTAAGTGCAGCACGCAAGAACAGAGGTCTAATTTGGGTTGGAAATCCTCCAAAGCTGCAAAAAAGACGAGCAATCTTTTGCAAACAAGTGATTGTCTTGGAGCAGAAACCCTTATAAAATTGCTCAAAAATTACTCAAGAAGTCACGAGGTATCTAATTATCTATCTATATTCAACAGCAATTACTAATTTTATTTTTTATTCTTTAATTAATAATAATGTGTTTTGGTTATACAGCTTAAAAAATCGATTACTGTGGGTGTAGTGGGCCTGCCGAATGTAGGTAAGAGCAGTCTTATTAACAGTTTGAAGAGATCTCATGTAGCCAATGTTGGTGCGACACCTGGACTCACAAGAACCATGCAAGAAGTTCAGTTAGACAAAAATGTAAAATTACTAGATTGCCCTGGTGTCGTGATGCTTAAATCTGGTGACAATGATGCTGCTGTTGCACTTAGAAATTGTAAAAGAATTGAGAAATTAGAAGATCCTGTTGGACCAGGTACCCCGACCAACTTTATCCTGCAAAACACACACATATATTTTGTTTTTGTGTACCTTTCGATCTTTTTTTATACAATATTTACCTTACTGAATATGCAGATGATGTAAATTGAGTATGCATTTTCAATCTCAGCCTTTAGATCCTTTTTTTTTGGTACTGCATACTCAATTTACATCAACTGCATACATAAACTACATATTTGGTAAGGTAAATATTGTTTCAAATTAAAAAAAAAAATTTGAAAAAAAGAGGTTCTACAAGTATCGGTACCCTATATATATATATGTGTGTATGTGTGTGTATAGATAAATATATAATCTTTTATCTGAGTGGTTTTTTGGTGGATTGCAGTGAAGGAAATTTTGAAATTATGTCCTGCAGAAATGTTGGTAAAGCTATACAAACTCACAGACTTCGATTCTGTTGATGATTTTCTTTTTAAAGTAGCTACAATTAGAGGCAAGCTTAAAAAAGGAGGTATTGTTGACATTAATGCTGCTGCAAGAATCGTGTTACATGATTGGAATGAAGGTGTGATATATATTTTCTTTAATTTTTTCATTTTCTAATAAATTAAAAAGAAAATGCTAATTTGGCACACCGTTTTTGCTTTTTTGCACAGGTAAAATACCATATTACACAATGCCTCCAGTTAGGAACGATGGAGAGATTATGGAGGCAAATATAGTTTCTGAACTTGGAAAAGAGTTTAATGTGGATGAAGTGTATGGTACTGATTCTTCAATAATTGGCAGTTTAAAATCAGTTGATGATTTTAACTCTGATACGGTTATGCTCAATAATTCTCTTGTTTTTGATGACACAATGATTGAGGTTTGTTATTCTTTTCTTTCCATAAATAATCACAATGATTTTGAGTTTCTATAACTTCCTCTTGGTAGTTAGTTTAGTTATTTACAATCTAAAAACTATTAAACTCACCTTACTAGAATTCTTTCTTTTATTGACATACACAACATATTTATTGTTTTATTTATGTTATTTAAAACATAATAATTTTTTAAATTTACTTTCAATGAAATTTATAAACATATATTTACCTATTTTAATCTTTCTTTTCAGTTATATTTTGTATGTAAGAATTTAATTTTCAACATCAGGATATTATTCATTTAATCTCAAAATCTAAACATACAAGTCTTCTAAATTAAAAATCAATAATTTCACATTTTTAATTTAACTTTTAGTTGTCTTATATACTTTTTAACCTAGTTTATTTACTTTTTAACAACACAAACTCTCATTTTTTACAGAATGATAAACAACAACAACACGAGAATACTGTCAACAAAAGGGACGAAGATGAAGCAATGGCAGAAGACAAAGAATCAGTAGATTCAACAATCAAGAATTCAACCACCCGACAAAACGAAAAATTATACGCTTTCGAAGGCGTATTAAACACAAAGTTAAGGAAAGCAGAGAAAAAAAGAAGAAAAAAGATGAACAAATTAGCTTCCATTGAAGAAGCTCAGTCAATGGAAGGTGATCTTGAATCAAAGGCTGATGATAATGTTGGGAATGATTCTGTCATGGATGTTGGTGAAGGTAATGATGATGTGGCGGTTAAAGATGTCATGAATAACAGATTTGCGTTGATCAGTGAGACCGAGTAGAATTTTAATTGTAAGTTATTATAATACTTATGATTGCGTATTTTGGTTTAGTTTATGCCAACAGTTTTGAGATGTTTTACGTATGTTTTGACAGTATTGATATAGTTAACTTTTTGTAGACGAGCCTGTAAAAAGGATTAACTTTAATGTGGTGTGGTGATAGATGGCGTGACAGTAAAATTGGTATGATATTGTGGACCAATACTTGAGAACTGATTACACTTCTCTACACCTGATACCTAATATTGCAAGGTTGTATAATGTTAATCACCATCAAAATCATAAAATTTAATTTTCAACTAATTTTATCATTTTTGACTTCCAAAACTTATATGAAATATCCACATATTTATTTTATTTATTTGAACTTCTTTAGAAAAAAATGATATTTTTCGGTCCGACGGGTTGATTTAGGTTTTATTTCCAACAAGCTAGTGCAACTAAGTTTTTCTTATGTCCAAATGGCAGTATCCGACCGACCTAGTTGACTCATAGTATCCGACCAACCTAGTTGACTCATTTATGACCAGCTACCGCTGCTACCCTTAATTTTTCCAATTCAATCAATTCCATCGGATGGTTCAACCGGTTTTTAAAACAATGTTTACGAGTTTTTGAATCTTCCTTTGGTATTGACGGATTTATAATCATATTTTTATATTACAGAAATGTTAGATATTTTCGTAATGATTTCTTTTTACTTAGAAAACTGTGAAGTCGTGAAACACTTTCAAATCATGGTATTTCGTCGGTACTATGAAATTTTCGATCGGATAAAATCACAATTGCAAGAACAGAGAATTTTCGAGAGTGTTATAAGAATTCTCGTACCAGTCCTATTCAATAATGGCCAAAACGATGCTAAATTCATGCAAACTCTAAATCACCAAAAACTGCCAAAAGCAATTTCGAAACTGCTAAAAACCGCCCAAATACGGGTCGGATTTGGGTCGGATTCGACGGGTCGAAAACCGGGTTTTGAATCCGAATTCGGATTTTCCATGCATTTTTCATAAAAGCAATATTAACCCAAATAAAAAATTTCCGCACTGACCCGGCAGCTCGACCCCAGCCAGGGTCTCTGCCCCTTGGACCCCGTTCCCAGGGGCGCTGCCCCCGGACCCCCGTTGAGTCAGTGTATTTTAATCAATAAAAAATTCAAACAAGTGTGCACTCCGCACCACCCTTACTTGTTCAATATTTATTAGGATTACATTTGGTCAACTAGTTTATCACATTACACTTACATAATATTGGTGATACAAATCACCAACAACAATGACATAAAGCTATCTAAATTATCTATATAAAGTTTTATAATACACATTATAATCATAATCATAAAGTGGTATAGGAAGTATGTTGTGAAAGACCCACGCGTACAGGTCGTGTATCATGCTGGTAATCAGAATTGACTTTGTCTATGAATATTTTTCTGAATTCTAGAAGTGGAAAATAATTTGGTGGTCAGCTCGATCAATTCTTTGATATGTTGGTATACTTTAGCCACCTAATAACCAAATTGTCTACGATAAGCATTCTTTAATTGAATTTCATTTTATAAAAACACGACTATACCAATAAATAACATACTTAGATACACAACAATACAATAAATCCAAAACATATCGACTTCACCCAAATATTTTGTGCTGTTTAAGTCTTTCTATAAAAACGATAATATATATATATATATATATATATATATATATATATATATATATATATATATATATATATATATATATATATATATATATAAATATCCAATCTATAACTGAAAATATTAAAATTACGGGTCACAAAACGATTCAAGCAAAAACACAAAGGTAATATTTCATAATTAGATATTTATAAAATACTATAATTAATAGGAACACAACGGTATTCATAAATTCATATTGTTATTAGTGTATCATCTAGCAGTATGCGATAAAAATGCTTAATATTTTAAATAATCTACTAACTTTTATAGTTTTTCATTTTGAAATGTCTTTAATTTTTCTTTTGTTCAAAAAACATATTACAAATCTAAAGGATGCCAAAAATTATGATAATGAATAGATTATGAGATTTTTAACATTTTAAATGAAAATTTGTGTAATTAAATAATTATTATCGTATTCCTTCATACAAAAAATCCAATATTCAATTATTTTTATACGACGAATCATGAATGTGGATCTGAAAATTCAAAACATATTTTTTCAACATAAAACCGCGTGGCATTTCCGTAATTTCCTGCAATCTACCCAAGCATTTTCATAAACTACACCGTCAACAAAACCCCCTTTTTTCCATGTACGAAAACCCATATACAATCTCTCCTTTTTACTCATTTCACCTTCCACTTTCTCTCTCTAGCATCCCCCTTATCTCTCCAACGATTAATCGGCGTTCTCATCAGCACGCTTCCTCTATTCCGGTCCATCAGCTATCGCGGCGGTCCTCCGTTTCACAGTCGCCGGAAAACGATAGTAGTAGGTTACTATGGGACAACAGTCGTTGATCTACAGCTTCGTAGCTAGAGGAACGGTGATTCTATCGGAATACACGGAATTCACCGGTAATTTCACTAGCATCGCAGCTCAATGTCTCCAGAAGCTTCCTGCTACAAATAACAAGTTCACCTACAACTGCGATGGTCACACTTTCAACTACCTTGTCGAAGATGGATTCAGTGAGTCCGATCTAGTCTATTTGTCCATTTGTTTATCTCGATCTGATTATGCTAATAAGAAATCGTAGCTTATGTTATGAAATGTTAGTATATATGATTCTATATATTTGCATCGTATATTGATGCTATTTTACATATTGTTCTTGCCTTACCTGATTCCTAGGTTTAATAAGTAGATTCGATTACTTGTATTGCCTTTATTCTGGATTACCTTAAAGATCCTGCTAGTTTGATTTGCTTAGTATTGATAAAATTAATGACCACGCGTATTTGCTGTATTATTGCAATGTTGCTCATTGAATGTGAAATCCGAGGTGCATGTGCTGCAGTTACTTTTGTTATACTTTGGATCTGAATCTAGCATGTAGAGTTGATTAGCTTGCTTTAAATCCCTGCTGAAAGTAATTGTGAATCATAATATCTAAATTGAGTTGAGTTTTCCTTAGTTTGCCAACCTAACCTTGTTAATACTTTTCTTAATTTTCACTAGCAAGTATTTGAAATTTTGTTGGTTAATGGTTACAGTTTTTGGTTAATCACCGTTAAAGTTATGCAATTTGGACATGTTGATTGAAATACTAGGTTGTTAACTTATTATGTTTCCTTTTTTTACTTAATATTGCAATCTGAAATTTTGAATTATTCTCTGCTACTAATTTATTTGGACATATATCATAATATCATACCCTGTTTGTCTACATGGTTCTACATTGACTTGTATAACATAAATGATGCATGTTACTTGTTTTTTTTTTTTTAATCACATTTTGACTGACATTTTCCTCTCTATTTATGAAGCATATTGTGTTGTTGCGGTTGAATCAATTGGCAGACAGGTTCCAATGGCTTTTCTTGAGCGTATAAAAGAGGACTTCACCAAGAAATATGGTGGTGGGAAAGCTGCAACTGCTGCTGCCAACAGTCTAAACAAAGAATTTGGGTATTCTCACTCTTCATCTTAATTGTCGATTTTTAGTTCATTAATTCACACCATTTTTTTATTATTATCAGGTCCAAGCTGAAGGAACAGATGCAGTACTGTGTTGACCATCCAGAAGAGATCAGTAAGCTTTCAAAGGTCAAGGCTCAGGTTTCAGAAGTCAAGGGGGTGATGATGGAAAACATTGAGAAGGTAATGCCTGATCTGATAGTTGCTTTAATCAAATAATATAAAATGAACATTTTTTTGGTAACAATTAGCATAAATATTATTATTTTTGTTTGATTATGAAATGTAGGTTCTTGATCGAGGTGAGAAGATTGAGATTTTGGTAGATAAAACAGAGAACCTACGGTCTCAGGTCAGTAAATGCAAATGTGAATTATCCAAAAATCAACTAAAAAATACAAATTATGAAGGAAAAAAAAATAATCCAAAAATCAACTAAAAAATAAAAAATGTGAAAAAAATTAAATTGATATGTTCCAAGTGATGTGGATATTTGAATGGTGAATTGCAGGCACAAGATTTTAGGACACAGGGGACTCAAATGAGAAGGAAAATGTGGTTGCAAAATATGAAGATAAAGTTGATAGTTCTTGGAATCATTATCGCCTTGATTCTTATCATTGTTCTATCCGTTTGTGGCGGTTTCAACTGTGGCAAGTGATGCTTTAGCTATACCACATTCATGACTGGTTGTTTTTTCCCTTTATTTTTAATATTTCTTTTTATTTTTTATATTGTGAGAGACAGATGTTTGTATAGTCTGAATCTTGATGTACTTTTTGGTATTACATAGTAGGAACACTCATTTTGATCACTGTCGGGTTGGTTTCATTAATTTATGTATTTTGCTTGTTATCATTATATTATTAATTGGTTCTAATTTTTGCCATGATAGATGTAACACCACATTTTTTTTTTAATATCCAATTAAGCATTAAACTAAGGTTACATAAGCATACAGTTAATTCCTAGTTATGTTAAGTTTACAAAACCATGGTCCCACAAATATTACAACCAAAGTTAGTTAAAAGACGATATTACGAACACGGCCCGTTTAACAAAATAACAATTTAAGCATGGTCAAACTTTCCGTCCAAGCCCGACCCGTTCAAGCCATCCAATATGAAATGTGTCGATAAGGGAGGGATTAGCACAAAAGCTAAGTGAATGAATTCCTAAGGCTACCAACTACGCTAATCACTTAAACACGGAAGTTATAAACATCTCCGGTTGGGTAATCACTTAATTGAGAGGATCGGCGGCTTTGCGGGCCTTAAACCATGGTCGGCCAAAACCACTGTAACCGATAGCGTTTTGTATCCAACACCCGGGCAACTCCCTCCCCTTAACCATGTAACGCATACAGGTAAGGTCGGATACCCTAATAGTCGATACACTGTGCCCAGCCGTTATCCATCCGACACTGACCTCGTCCCGATTGTGCACATAGTCATGTATGGTATTCCCTAACACTAGGCATACATAACAAGTAGACTAGCTACGAAAAACACCGCGAAAAACGTCACAACAGAGTTCCCAATCGCGAACTCCAGTTCACGATTGCGAACTAGAGTTCGCGACGTGAACTCTGATCGTGAACTACTTCGCGATGAATCAACAACTTAGCTGGACCGACTTCACGATCGCGAAGAGAAGTTCACGCCGTGAACTTCTCTTGTCTGGTAATTTCCTGCGATTTTTACATATATGCCAATACCAAACGAATAAACCGAAACCCGAGTTGTAGGTCGAATCCACTCACCTTTCGACTTTCGATTCCTTAACTCAGTGAGCTAGTATCACTGAGTATCCTTCCCGGTTCCTGTCAACAATACACCGAGTTAGTGATAATCCACCAAATTGTCAAAATCAACAATTTCAACAACTAACCACACAAGACTCATAAAATGCACATTTTATGACATTTACAATTAACACAAATCTCATCAATACAATTGACCATTTTGACCATTTATCAAGTATTCACGACTAGTTGACCCAAACGGGCCAAAAACCCAAACATGATCCTAACACTTCCACATTTCCATCAACTAGCAATTAATCTTTAAGCTAGCAATTTACAATCATTTAACAATTCCAACAAGATCATAATCATCACAAATCTAAGTATGATACTTACAAGATCACTAGTTAATCATATTGACCCAAACACCAACTAGATTAATTCACACAATCAACTATACTAGGTTTTCACCATCCATAACTTACCAATCATGATTTCTCAACCTAATAAACAATTCTATCCAACCAAAACTCAAGAAATCCAAGATTCATCAAAACCCACCTTCAACTTCCACCATTAATGGAGGTTGAAGGTGATTTTCACTAAATCTTGTTTTCTTCCTACAATCAACCATACAAATGATGTAAAAGCTTGCATAAACACATAAAACAACATCCATAACAAGATTCATCCATAGATTACTAACCATCACAAACCCTAGTTCATGACAAAGCTCAAGGACTTCAAGACAAACCACAAGAGAGTGAAGTACTTACCACAAAGCTTCCTCTAACACAAAAGCAAGGAAGATTTCGGGATTAACACAAGACTTCACCAACAAAAAGCTCAAGAACAAGGAGGGAGGGTTGGAGAGGATGCAAGCAATGAAATAGTGATAATATGGATAATGTTTCAAAAATGAAGTGTAAGACAAAAGAGAGGGTTTCCCCTCTCTCTCCCTATCCGGCCAACACAAGGGGGTGGGACCCCTTTGTGGCTTTTGTTTTAATTTAACAGTATATGTCTGAAAAGTCCCTTCCGAAATTAATTTATTTAAAATAACAAACGGACTCCAATTTTAAAAACGAAAGCATTTCCGGAAACGATATTTAACAAGGAATCCAAAGATATAAAAATCACGTTTTCATTCCAAATATATCACAAGTCGAGTATTTTAACCCATTGGTTAAAATACCGCAAAAGGCAGCAGGCTAATTAAATTAACTAAGCATTTAATCAGGAAATCATTTCCTAAGATACCTTAAGGTCAATAAACTACTAGGCCGGATTTTGGGATGTTACAACTCTCCACCACTTAGGAAGATTCCGTCCCCGGAATCCAATCTCGATCAAACAAGGAGGGATAACGTTCCCGCATATCGGCCTCGGTCTCCCATGTCATATCCGCACCCAAACTGTGCTTCCACTTTACCAAAACCATAGGAATTTGTTTCTTTCTCAATTTCGTCACCTTTCGGTCTAATAATTCCACCGGTTCCTCGACCAACCTTTTCTTTGTATCAACCCGCAACTCTTGTACCGGGAGAATTTGGCTCGGATCTTCGATGTTACACTTTCTCAAATAACAAATGTTGAAAGTGTTATGGATTGCCGACAACTCCGGGGGTAACTCGAGTGTCACCGATTGAGAATTCACCACCTTGCTAATTCGAAACGGCCCAATAAACCTCGGGGCCAACTTTCCTCGTTTACCAAAACGAATAACACTCTTCCAAGGTGAAACCTTCAAGTAAACCATCTCATTTTCCGAGAACGTAGCGGGTCTACGTCTCGGATCGGCATACATCTTTTGTCGGTCACGGGCGGTTTTCAACTTTTCTCGCGCAATTGCAACTTTATCCGCGGTCATTTGTACGATATCGGGTCCCGCATATTGTTTCTCGCCCGCTTCCAACCAACACGTCGGGGTTCGACACCGACGGCCATACAACATCTCATACGGCGGCATCTTAATACTTGAGTGGTACGAGTTATTATAAGCAAACTCGATCAACGGTAGGTGGGAATCCCACGACCCACCGTACTCTAACACACACGCCCGCAACATATCTTCACGTGTTTGTATCGTTCTCTCCGATTGCCCATCGGTTTGGGGTTGATACGCGGTACTCAAATTCACCCACGTCCCCAATTCTCGTTTCAAGCTATTCCAAAAATTCGAAGCAAAACGGGGATCCTTATCAGACACGATAGAAATCAGAATACCATGTCGGGATACCACTTCATCAATGTATAATTTTGCCAATCTACTAAGTGAGGCGGTCTCGCTAGTAGCCAAGAAATGTGCACTCTTCGTCAAACGATCAACTATAACCCAAATCATGTCGTGACCCCTTTGTGTACGCGGAAACTTGGTCACGAAATCCATGGTGATCCGATCCCACTTCCACTCGGGAATCGGCGATTGAGTTAAAGTTCCATAGGGCTTTTGGTGTTCGGTCTTTACTTGAGCACAAATATGACATTGGCCCACGAAACGGGCAATGTCGGTCTTCATTTTCGGCCACCAATAAAGTGCTTTTAGATCATTATACATTTTCGTGCTACCCGGGTGAACCGATAATCGTGAATTGTGAGCCTCGGCTAAAATCAATTCCCGCAAACCCCCGAGTAACGGTACCCAAACCCGAGATTGATACGTCTTCAAACCCCGAGAATCTTCTTCTAAATCGTCCTTCCTCTTTATCAAAATCTCGGTCTTCAAATGTTCGACATTCAAGGCTTCCATTTGTGAAATCTTCAACCGGGACACCAAATCCGACACAATTTCCATTCTCATAAATTGTACCCGCCCCGAATCTCCCTTTCTACTTAAGGCATCGGCCACCACATTTGCCTTTCCGGGATGATAACGAATTTCACAATCGTAATCCTTAATCAATTCTAACCATCTTCGTTGACGCATATTCAAATCCTTTTGCGTGAACACATATTGCAAGCTTTTATGATTCGTACAAATCACGCACTTAGTACCATACAAATAGTGTCTCCATAATTTTAGTGCAAAAACCACCGCCGCGAACTCTAAATCGTGAGTCGGGTAATTCTTTTCGTGATTCTTCAATTGCCTCGAAGCATAAGCAATAAACCGGTCTCGTTGCATCAACACGCAACCTAAACCCGCAAGCGAAGCGTCACAATAAACAATAAAATCCTCCGGGCCTTCGGGTAAGGCAAGAACCGGAGCTTGACACAATAATCGTTTTAGAGTTTGAAAGGACTTCTCGTGATTTTCACCCCACCGAAACGGTACATCCTTACGGGTCAACCTCGTCATAGGACCCGCTATCTTCGAAAAATCCTTAATAAACCGGCGGTAATAACCCGCTAAACCCAAGAAACTCTTTATCTCGGTTGGGTTCTTTGGAGCAACCCAATTCATAACCGCTTCAATCTTTGCCGGGTCCACCTTGACCCCATTCGAACAAATAACGTGACCCAAAAAGTGAACCTCTTGAAGCCAAAATTCGCACTTCGAGAACTTCGCAAATAATTGTTCCCGCTTCAAAGTTTCTAACACTTGCCTTAAGTGTTTCTCGTGTTCTTCTTCGGTCTTGGAATAAATTAAAATATCGTCAATGAACACGATAACGAATTTGTCGAGGTAAAGCCGACAAACCCGGTTCATCAAATCCATAAATATTGCGGGAGCATTCATCAACCCAAACGGCATAACCAAGAACTCATAGTGGCCGTAACGAGTTCGGAACGTCGTTTTATGAATATCATTTTCGTGAACCCGAACTTGGTGATAACCCGATCTCAAATCAATATTTGAGAAATAAGAAGACCCTTGAAGTTGATCAAATAAATCGTCAATACGCGGAAAAGGATATCGATTCTTTACCGTTCTCTTGTTCAATTCCCGATAATCAATGCACATACGGAGTGCACCATCCTTCATTTTCACAAATAAAATCGGAGCTCCCCAAGGTGAGGAACTCGACCGAATAAAACCCTTATCCAATAAATCTTGGATTTGTGTCATCATTTCCCGGATCTCGGACGGTGCTAAGCGATACGGTGCTTTAGCCACGGGATTGGCACCCGGCACCAAATCAATTTTGAATTCTACCTCCCGAACGGGAGGTAACCCAGGCAAGTCTTCGGGAAACACCTCCGGGTATTCCGAAACCACCCGGAGATTACCAACCACCTTCTTTTCCCTTTTTACATCGATCACATAGGCCAAAAACGATTCACATCCCTTGGTCAAGGACTTACGGGCTTTCATCATGGATATCATGGGTATGGTCGGGGTTGCACGGTCTCCCCGGGTCACGACGTGTGACCCGTCGGGTAAAAGAAAAGTAATTAACTTTTGGTGACAATTTATGTTGGCCTTATTAGCACTTAACCAATCCATACCTAAAACCACATCAAAGCCGGATATCGACATAACAAGTAAAAGAATCGAAAATTTCACGCCATCAATATCAATACTAGCCCCGGACACGGATGTCGTGACCGGGACCATTTCACCATCGGCCACCTCTACCTCTAGAGGTGTCGCGATCAAGGAAATAGGCAATTTCAATTTGTCACAAAAACTCTTTGAGGAAAATGAACTATTTGCACCCGAATCAAATAATACACGAGCGGGTATGGAGTTTATTAGAAACATACCGGTGATGACATCGTCGGTAGTGGTGGCATCCTCCACCGTCATCTTGAATGCCCGACCCGTAGGTGGCGGATGACTCTTCCTCTTTTGACTTCCCGACGAAACCGATCCCCCGCCCGAACCCAAACCCTTCTTCGTTGGGCAATGCATGGCCCGATGACCCTCTTTCTGACACGTCCAACATACGCTATTTTCTAGCTTGCATTCCGAAGACTCATGCCCGTGTTGTCCACACTTAATACACCTTCGAGTTTGTGCCGTACACGGACCGGCATGGGCGGACTTACACGGTAGGCACCACGGGTTCCTTTGGTTGGAACCTTGAAGGATTTGTTTTCGAAGATCATTGTTTGAATTATGATTTCCTTGGGATTTCTTGTGGTTGCTCAAGTTTGATTGTTCATACTTTCCCTTATGAAACGGGGCCTTCTCCCGACTCGTGGCTTTTTGTGCCAATATATCACTTTCGACCGATTTGGCAAGATCATAGGCTTGCAAGAGAGTTCCCGCAAGCCTCGTTACATTCCGATACTCGGGCAACAACGCCCCAACAAAGTGTTTGATTTGGGTGGACTCATCGGGCACCCATTGTGTCACAAAACGGAGCTTACCATTAAATTGGAGGATAAGCTCATCCACCGTCATTCGATCGGTCATCTTCAACATCATGAATTCATTCCGGATTTTATCCAACTCGAACGGGCTACAATACCGAGCCTCCACTTGATCCCTAAATTATTTCCACGTGATTGCATCCATCATCTCATTACTAAAATTTGCGGTCAACCCATCCCACCAATCCATGGCCGGTCCCCCCAACATTCGGGACGCATACCAGACCTTCAAATGGTCCTCACAACTACAAGCAATGAGAGCCTTCTCGGTGGCCCTAAGCCAAGTTAGAGTTTCCGCCGGGTCGGTACTCCCCCGATACTCGGTTGGCTTACAATCGAGAAAGTTCTTGTAAGTGCACGGTTTCTTCTCGATCGGGAAAGGTTGGTAGAAGAATTGTTGGTGTTGGGCATTGGCAAAGGGTACGGTGTGGGTGGGTGGCGGTTGTGGTATGCTTGCATTGGGAGATGATGAGTCATTTCGGGGAAAGACGGGATTGTGAGTGGTTTGAGTGAAGTGTGGGGGTGTATTCGCGTGGGTTGGGGGTGGCAAGGTAGACCGAGCCTCGGGTCGCGGCTCAGTCAATTGGCTTTGGCGAAGAGCCCTTATGGTATCCTCAAGTTCCATATTCCGTGTCTCCAACCACACGATATATTCTTCATTCGGTATTTCATCACCCCCCCGAGCCCGTTGCTCCATCATTCCCAAGGTTCGTGTTCGGTGGGACATTATCCAAGGTGTTTCCATCCATAGCCATTCCTGCTACAAAACGCAACATCTCACCAAGGCTTAGTTTAACTCGTTAGTACACATTTACTAACTACTAAACCCGATTCACACTTGCTCTAATCCCCTTTGACCGGAAGGTTTGACCAAAACAGGAGCCACGATTTGGGAATGGAACACCAACCCCATGTATCCATCGCCAAACCGAAGCTCTGATACCAAGTTGTAACACCGCATTTTTTTTTAATATCCAATTAAGCATTAAACTAAGGTTACGGAAGCATACAGTTAATTCCTAGTTATGTTAAGTTTACAAAACTATGGTCCCACAAATATTACAACTAAAGTTAGTTAAAAGACGGTATTGCGAACACGGCTCGTTTAACAAAATAACAATTTAAGCATGGTCAAACTTTCCGTCCAAGCTCGACCCGTTCAAGCCATCCAACCTGAAATGTGTCGATAAGGGAGGAATTAGCACAAAAGCTAAGTGAATGAATTCCTAAGGCTACTGTAACAACCCTCGAAAACGGACAGTTTTGCTTGACACTCTAGTTTCGTGCACGTTTTGTAAAACAACCCATATATCAAATGAAATGATTATTTAGAGTTACAAGTCTAGAATGAGCCAACATTATATGATCGAATTTATGCATTTAGATATTACAAATACGACACGTCATTAATTTGTTGAGATTTAGTGATTATTTGGTAGAATTGACGATTTAGCGATTATTTAGTAGAATTGACGATTTAGCGAGTGGCAAACAATACATGTAACTTATTGCCCATACAATTAGAAGAGAAATATTATATTCTTACTAATTTATTATGAACTCAAATTTTAAACCTCAACTACTTTGTAAAAATTTAAGCTAGTTACTAATCTTTTTCTTTTAAAAAGTCTAACTAATAATAATTTTTTTTGTCTAATTGCCTTCTTGGATTCGCCTGACACACACCAATCTCATCTCTTCCTCCTTTTCTTTTACTTCTCCTTTTAATGCATCCACTCAAGTTTAAAACCAAAGAATAAAAGCTTTATCCTTGTCAAAGAGTTAAGCCAAAGAGTTTTTCCTTTCCTCCTTGAAAAATCGGCTGCAACATCCAATGTTGTCCCATCACTTTCATGTTGTCTACTATGTGGGAACTAAACATCACCACCATCTCCATACTTTCTTCTTATTACAAACAACCACTCCACCAACCCTAACATTTCACTTCATTAGAAAACCTACTTCTATGCCTACATCTCATCCGTCATTTGAATTAGTCAAATGGCACATCAAGCTTCTAACTCTCTCACCTCTTGCATGCACATTGCCATTTTAATGTAAATTTCTTCTTTTTATGTAAATGTACACCCCAAAGTTTGTTTAATTTACTACATAACTTCCCTGCTCACAAGGCCCACCTCATTTGTTACTTTCCAACTAAAGAACACTCAAAAACCCTATCCACTTAAAGAAATCCGGATTAGCTCTCATCACCCACAAATCCAACTTCAAACATCCATAACTTTCTCATTTTAACTTCAAATTGAGTGATTCAAGTTGCCAAATCACCATAGAAACTTCCTCTACAACATTTTACCCTTGCAACACCCAAAACCTCCCTGCAACCCAGTCGAAAATCCAGCAGAAGCTGCTGTCCAGTTTCGATCTATTCACCATCTTTGTTTACTCATGAATAACCACTATATTCGGAGTCTTGAAGAAGGAGGAGCCTTCAAACTACGAAGATCCAACCCGAAAAACTTAGTGAGAACATTTTCTTTTATGATTTTCCATTAGATCTTGAATGTTTATGCTTGGGGGTTCACTCGAAACCAAAAACTATCCAAAAAAATGTACATTATAATCTAAAACACTATCTACAAATAGAATATAGATAACACCCATTTACAACCCGAAAAAAGATTATTAAAAACTAAAAACAACCATTACAGTGTTTTGAGCCATGTTACCGTCGAGAATACGTGCTATCATAACATATAGTAAGTACAAGAATATTCATGACAAGTTAAACATCAAAACCGTTCAATAGAAACCATGGCTGTTTGTGATGTGCTTTTCATGCATTTGGGCAGATTTACATATGCATGTAGATATGAAAATTCATAAAAACTATTTATTAAATTTTATGATGGCAATATCGAAATTGCCTGCAACTACAAATATTGGTATATAAATAAAGAAGTAACTTGACAATATAAAGATGACATCTTTGACAAATTTAAAAGTATATTAATATCATCATTTTCGCCTTGAAAATCGCACAAGGTTAAGATTACACGTCTTTCTGAAATAGCAAGATACATGTTTTTTTTCTCTCTTACTCTTAAAATATTAGTAACATTATTTTTAATACGAAATTACTGATAGATCAAATTAGTATTTTATAAAGTCACAAACAAATCACTCACGCCCAAAATCATCTAAAAACATCAATCGAGTGAACCAATTGCATAGACGCGCTTGTAGAGCCGTCTACTTATTGTTTGACCTCACCCAATAGGTAGCTGAGGCGTATCTTCGGGCACTATTATTCATATTTGTTTCTTGCGAGCATCTAAGATCAGGTGAGTTCTACAGCCCCACATTTTATCGTATTTTGACCGTTTTGGGGTGAGAAACATATTAATGTTTTTATAACATTTTGGTACAATTGGTCTTTTGAAATACATTTATAAATAATATTTTGGTACAATCAGTCTTTGTGAAAACTTGGATAAACTATCCTTTTGAGATAACTGGTCATTGAAAAGACATACTGAAACAAGTATTTTTACGAAAAAAAGTCTTAATTAAGACTTATATGAAAAACTATGTTTTGCGACACTAATCTTTGTATAACCGTGAGTTGATAGACGACGTACCCTATCGCCAGATCGTTTAGATTTAACATTACTGTAGTCATCAACTATAGTTAGCCAACGAATATATGAGTAGTACTATTCGGGATTGATCCCCCGCTCATGGCTAGTCGCTCTAGCCGTATAACATATGAGATATATATTCTATTAAAACGTCGTGGACTCGACATGCCTAGGTAAAGGCGGATTTAGGTTTGATTACAGGCTCATGAACTTATACTTTAACTTATATGCCTAGCTAGCCTATAAGGGATTACGCACTAAATTAAACAATTAGGTTTCATGGATTTGAAACAAATGAACTTGAACATACATAAATTTGTACTAAACGACTTATCTTTATAAAATCATGTTGAAATGGTTTTACGCACCCGATCATGGGCAAATTGTGTTTTGTAGAACTAAAACAGTTTACAAAAGAGTATTAAGCACTGACATGTGTAACTTTGGTTTCATGGTTTTGTAACGGTTTTCAACGATTATTTTACTACAAAAATTGTACCAACAAACCTTTTGATATAAATCAAGGATTTATAGAGTCATAAAACCTGTGAACTCACCAACCTTTGTGTTGACACTTTTTCTAATATGTTTTCTCAGGTATTGAAAGTGAAGAATTTAGCATGACATTTACACGTATCAGATTACCATATTTTGAAAAGGATTTTGTCTTTACTTCTAAACATAGAGTCTAGATGTCGTTTGGAAATCTTAAAGATCATTTCATTCAATATATTAGTAATAAATTATTCGCTTTTGGTTTATAAACGTGTAACAACTGGTAATCCATTTTTTTTAATGCTATGTGTTACTATTGATCGATTGTTGTGATTTCCGATGTATGTCGCACACCCGCTCTTCCGCAAAACCAGTTTTGACGGGGTGTGACAGCTACCAACTACGCTAATCACTTGAACACGGAAGTTATAAACATCTCCGGTTGGGTAATCACTTAATTGAGAGGATCGGCGGCTTTGCGGGCCTTAAACCATGGTCGGCCAAAACCACGGTAACCGATAGCGTTTTGTATCCAACACCCGGGCAACTCCCTCCCCTTAACCATGTAACGCATATAGGTAAGGTCGGATACCCTAATAGTCGATACACTGTGCCCAGCCATTATCCATCCGACACTGACCTCGTCCCGATTGTGCACATAGTCATGTATGGTATTCCCTAACACTAGGCATACATAACAAGTAGACTAGCTACGAAAAACACCGCGAAAAACGTCACAACAGAGTTCCCAATCGCGAACTCCAGTTCACGATCGCGAACTAGAGTTCACGACGTGAACTCTGATCGTGAACTACTTCGCGATGAATCAACAACTTAGCTGGACCGACTTCACGATCGCGAAGAGAAGTTCACGCCGTGAACTTCTCTTGTCTGGTAATTTCCTGCGATTTTTACATATATGCCAATACCAAATGAATAAACCGAAACCCGAGTTGTAGGTCGAATCCACTCACCTTTCGACTTTCGATTCCTTAACTCAGTGAGCTAGTATCACTGAGTATCCTTCCCGGTTCCTGTCAACAATATACCGAGTTAGTGATAATCCACCAAATTGACAAAATCAACAATTTCAACAACTAACCACACAAGACTCATAAAATGCACATTTTATGACATTTACAATTAACACAAATCTCATCAATACAATTGACCATTTTGACCATTTATCAAGTATTCACGACTAGTTGACCCAAACGGGCCAAAAACCCAAACATGATCCTAACACTTCCACATTTCCATCAACTAGCAATTAATCTTTAAGCTAGCAATTTACAATCATTTAACAATTCCAACAAGATCATAATCATCACAAATCTAAGTATGATACTTACAAGATCACTAGTTAATCATATTGACCCAAACACCAACTAGATTAATTCACACAATCAACTATACTAGGTTTTCACCATCCATAACTTACCAATCATGATTTCTCAACCTAATAAACAATTCTATCCAACCAAAACTCAAGAAATCCAAGATTCATCAAAACCCACCTTCAACTTCCACCATTAATGGAGGTTGAAGGTGATTTTCACTAAATCTTGTTTTCTTCCTACAATCAACCATACAAATGATGTAAAAGCTTGCATAAACACATAAAACAACATCCATAACAAGATTCATCCATAGATTACTAACCATCACAAACCCTAGTTCATGACAAAGCTCAAGGACTTCAAGACAAACCACAAGAGAGTGAAGTACTTACCACAAAGCTTCCTCTAACACAAAAGCAAGGAAGATTTCGGGATTAACACAAGACTTCACCAACAAAAAGCTCAAGAACAAGGACGGAGGGTTGGAGAGGATGCAAGCAATGAAATAGTGATAATATGGATAATGTTTCAAAAATGAAGTGTAAGACAAAAGAGAGGGTTTCCCCTCTCTCTCCCTATCCGGCCAACACAAGGGGGGTGGGACCCCTTTGTGGCTTTTGTTTTAATTTAACAGTATATGTCTGAAAAGTCCCTTTCGAAATTAATTTATTTAAAATAACAAACGGACTCCAATTTTAAAAACGAAAGCATTTCCGGAAACGATATTTAACAAGGAATCCAAAGATATAAAAATCACGTTTTCATTCCAAATATATCACAAGTCGGGTATTTTAACCCATTGGTTAAAATACCGCAAAAGGCAGCAGGCTAATTAAATTAAGGTCAATAAACTACTAGGCCGGATTTTGGAATGTTACAATAGATGTGGAAGTATCATTTGTTAAATAATTTTAGTTTAACTAATTGTTGACAGTTCAACTTTTATTTTATTTTGTGTGAATTAAAAAGATATGAATCTTGCCATGAATTTTGAATTAAAAGTATCATTTTGGAATTAAAAAGATAAGTAGTTTGTGTGTACGTATTTTATATAAATTTTTTTAAGTAAATGTATTATTGGCATGAATATATCAGCTAATGTTGAAGTAAATGTATTATTGGCATGAATATATCAGCTAATGTTGAAGTAAATGTATTATTGGCATGAATATATCAGCTAATGTTGCAAAGTTTGAGAATGCAACTTCAGATGATATGTATCAAAGTTAACATTTCATAATTACAGTCTTAAAAGTTAGAGAATTATACAATCTTTAAGTCAAAAATGACCTTTTTCATTATAAAAAATGCACATGCTTAACCCGAGTACTATGATACAATAATTTCCATGTTATCAATCAACCTCACTTTCCCAAACCATGCTGCCACACATATCACAACTCCATTCTTAATCTCTTCAACTGCTTCTAAACATTCTTGATCAACAATCTGCACTCCCAAAAACAAAATAAATATAAAATTACAAAAAAAAAAAAAAAAAAAAAACTCTTGTTTTACGCATTTAACAAGAATAAAAAATACACCCTAGAATAACATTAAAAACAAATTACCATGTGCAACTAGGTACTTGAACTCCGTTTGTTTTATGTCTTATATGTCTTTTCAAACTGGACTATTATTATGTTTCACATGTCACTCATGTTTTATATGTTTTACTTGCTCTACATGCCACATACGTTCCACGTATCTTACAAATACTTTACATGATTTACATGTTCTACTTGACATGTTTTTCATACTTTATATGCATCTACATACTCATTACACCACCTATTTTTATTAATTTATTTACTTATTTTCTATTTTTTATTTTTTTCCACCACACTTTCCCGAGGTCTTTCAAGAAGCAGTGTTTGTCCTCCCAAGTAGAGGTATGATTGTCTATATCTCACTTCCCTCATATTGGGTATCGTTGTTGCAATATCTTGGTTGAACACTTCAACACATAATCATCTGATTTTAATGAGGATGGTTGGTTCATGAATCTTAGTCTTGATTCATAGGTATACTTTGTGTTTATGATATTTAGATGCATGGTTGCTATCACATGAGTTTACAAATTTCTGACCTCAACATAATCGATTTTCCACCGGCTGTTTCTATACTTCCAATCACTGATCTTCTCAATTCACTGCAAATGGGTTTTCCCTTTTCAGCAGCCGATTTTGCTTCAAATAAAGACCGACTAATCGACAATGCCTGCAAATTTAGGAAATAAATTTGTTTAAAAAATACAACATTAAACCCGTTTTTGTAGACCAATATACATAATTAACCCGTTTTATAGATGGCAAAAAATCAACCTGTTCCCTTTCTTGTGGTGAAAGATGCACATTCCGATAGCTCATTGCTAGACCATCTTCATCTCGCATTAACTCGGAACCAATCACTTCAACAGCAAAATCAAGATCTCGAACCTACCGGTACATTATTCATAAAAAAGATCAAATTTTTTAAGGCCAGGATGCATTTTAGTACCCAAAATTTGGTTGACTGAGTGCTTTACTACTCTGAATTAATAAATGTTCAGCATGGTACTCTGAACTTGACAAATTGTCGATTTAGTACCCTGACTAACTAATTTGGTCTTGTCTTGTTTTCTCACGTAATTTGCTTCTAGTATCAATATAGTGAGATGAACGTATATTTTTTTAATTCGTCAAAAGCTCCAACGAATAAATTCAAGTACGAAAACAAGATCAAATAAAGAGTCACGTAAATCGACCATTTTATCAAGTTCATGTTGCATCTTTAATAGTTCAGGTAGTACTAAAATGCATATTGGCCATTGTTTAATTATATATACGTACATATCATGTTCATGTAAATATAATTGAGGTTTAATTGTTCAATTATTCTGCTTAATCTTCAAACAAATGAAAATTTCCTAAATCGTAAATAAAACTAACCATTCGTTGAATGATTCGAAATTGTTGGTAATCCTTCTTCCCAAAAACAGCAACATCAGGTTCGATTATATTAAACAATTGGCAACAACAGTAGCCACACCTCTGAAGAACACAGGCCTACTCTTCCCACACATTCCTTTCTCGAATTTCTCAACCCTAATCCACGATTCATGCCCAATTCCACCTTCATCTTCCAAACACGACACAATCCCTTCCTCTTTCTCTCTCTTCTTTCTCACGCTCAATTCCTCTCTCTCTACACCGTAATCATATAAATTGTACGGATTGAAAACGACATCAACGCCGTTACGAATCGATTTGAGTTTTTCAATATCGCTATTGAAATCGGAAGGATAAGTGGAGAGATCTTCATTTGCTGCAAATTGACCTGGATTTACGTAGATTGAAACAACCGTGAGTTGTGTATGTTTTTGAGCTTCGGTGATTAATGACAGATGGCCTCGATGAAGGTAGCCCATTGTTGGAACTAATCCGATTGTTTTGCCTTGAGCTCTCATGGATCTTGACCAGTTTCTCATTTGTTGTTTGTTTCTGATGATTTCTGGTTCTTTGATTGCCATTATTTTGAGAGCGGATTGAAAACTAGGGTTTTGGCTTGCTGGAGTTTGAGCAGATGAAAGTGGCGGCGAGAAATGAAGCTAAAATCGGCAGCGTTTGTTAAAATTGGCGGGTGGCGTGATCATGGTTTGTTATTGATGGTAGTGTTCGAATTACTATTATATTTCCAAACTAGCTACAAAACCCGCCCGATGGGCGGGTATGCTGTAAATTTTAGTATGTAGAAAAATGTCCAAAAACTTTATATATTTCTAAATGACATAATAATCGATAGATGTGATGATGATTTTGTACAAAAAACAGTAAATGAAGAAATGTTACACGGGCATTTTATTAATCTGAAGTCTGGTTCCGTTGCACAATCCAGCTTTTTATGCCGTAATCATAGAATGCCGGTTTTATGGAAATTATATTGAGTCGTGTATCACTTCTGAATAAATACGATTGAGTCGCTGATTGATCTTTTAAATATTTATTTGTTTCCTTGTATGTAGGATCTTTTAAATAGTTATTTATTTGTTTCCTTGTATGTAGGAAGCCGTATATGGAGCATATGAATGTAGACCGTAAGCCGTACCAGATTCGTTTGCCGTATATGGAGCGTATGAATGTAGACCGTAAGCTGTACCAGATTCGTTTGTATTAGTGCAAATGACGTGGACCAATCAGGGAATTCCAAGTGGCATTATGGACGAATAGGAATGCTTGGAATTGCCATGGTGTCAAACCCTCTTCAAATTTAGGCCTCATATATAGGGTAGGATGACAAATCTTAGTTACCGGAATAAAAAATCTGTTAATCATTATTATCATCAAATCACGTATAATTCTATAAACAACCATCATCATCGGCAGAGTGGTTGAAAGTAAGCGACGGTGGCGAGTGGTTGCCGGTGATGGAGATGGTGGTCGGTAGAGATGACGTTGATAGTGGCGATGGTGGTGACTTGAGGATTAGTTGATCCAATAACTGAGATTTATCTCTCAGGACTTAAAATAACATAAATTATTAAATTATAGGGTAAATTACAGTTTTTATCCCTGACCTATAGCCGATTCGGGTTTTTGTCCATAATGTTTTTTTATCCCTTAAGTTTTTCAAATTCTGAAAATTTGTCCTTCCGTCCAAAATCTTCCGTTAAATGACTAAAAATGCAAAAACATTAAAGGTATTTTCGTCCAAAACCACCCGTCATTCTCTTTCTGTAGATACATTCAAACCCTACCTTCGACTCCTTCAAGATTCTTGGAGCAATTTGACCCCAAATTCCCTTAATGAACAGATTCATGGAACACTACGTATGCTACGATTTCATATAGGGATCCCCAAGCATTTATTACAGTTTAAACTTCGATTTCATTTATTACAGCATAAAACATACATTTCGAAGAATTGAAGTTGATTATACCTTTGCTTGCCGAAATGTACTCGATGAACAAAATTCTTCCACCGCTTCGTTTCGCTCTCACTTTCGAATTATGCAGAAGAGGGGTTCGACACAAACCTACAAAATCGACACCTTCAACCACCAAATCAGGTGCAGCCGTTGGAGGGATGAAGTCGCACAAATCCTAGGACTAGAATGTGATTTGCCAACTGGTTGACCGGAGAAGACGACCGCCAGCTGCTCAGTGAAGAAATCAATCGCAGACGGTGATCTTAATTTCAGACAAGGGGGTCGCCGGAATAAAAATACAGAAACAGAAATCAAATTGTTGTCGCAGATCTCGTTTTACATTTTATCGATTTACATTCTAGGGTTTTCGTTTTGTGTGGAGGGATGGCGCCGGTGGAGGGCATCATCTTCAACAGCCATTTGATATCAACAGATATATCTTGTATCTTGAAAACATAGTTCAACGTTCAAATTAAGGTCACAATAATAGTTCATTGTCATTGCAATACCAACAGAGATGAGATCGTACAATTGTTTTTAAATATCTTGTATCTTGAAAACATGTAAGCAATATAACGTGAATTTGTTGAAGCAGTTTGCAATTTTGTGATTTTAGATAGTTTTCATTGGTACAAAAACGATGCTACCCCTCATCTCGTTCATCTTGATTTTTGCAGGTTTAGATTTAGAATTAGGATTCATCATATGGGTGAAGAAGATGAAAAATTGGACTGTGAAAAATGTGAAAAAGAGTTAAAATAGGGGTAATTTGGGGAAATTGACAAAAATATCGTTAGCTAACTGAGTTTTTTGGATGGAAGGACAAATTTCCAGAATTTTAAAAACTTAAAAAACAAAAAAACGGACAAAAAAACATTAGGGACAAAAACCCCAAATCGGCCATAGGTCAGGGACAAAAACTGTAATTTACCCTAAATTAGTAATAAATATAAGAGTATGAAGATAAACTAGCAACAATTTGCACCATTAATTTTTTTTAGTTGTAAAACTAATTATTGATTTCTTTACAAACTATGAATCTTTTAGCTCTTCAATCGTCGAACAAGCAGAATTGTCAATCATTTAAACTAATTGTTAGTTGAAAATATTTCGTTTAAGTCTGTTTATATTCAAAAATTATCTTTTTTTTAACGGCAAAGTTTAATCTAGATCTAAATTCCACTTATATATAAGATATAAGATGAGACTTGAACCCCCAACTTCATAGTTGTGAGATAAATACCATATCACTAGGCCAAATTCCATTTGAACCTCGTTTAAGTTACCTAGTTGACTTGTCAATCATGCAAACAATTAGTCTAATGGGAAAGAAGAAGAAAAAAAAGATAGATATTTGCATTTTCTTCCCTCCAAAATTTATACATAAACATAATCAGCTCTTTATTTACTTTTACTACGTAAGCATCCGTTCAACTAACAATAGTAATGATTTTTCTTGTCTACCATTATCGAAAGATATTAATGAAATAATTAATAATATGCTTGTTGAAAGTTTTGGATAAATATTTTAAGATGATAGTGACAATTAATGATAAAATTACAGTACCACGTAAAGTTATTCCCTGTTATACGAGTTTTTGTCAAACTATATTATTGCAAGTTATTCCATTTTTACCGTAGCGTCATATCGTGTGATGTCATAAGACAGTGCTTGCAAGTTTCTTTCTCGAATCATTCGAGTTTCAGACACATTCAACTTTTATTTATTGAATAAAAAATAGTTGGTATCATTTTATTTACGAAAAGGAATTGAACACATCAAACTTCTGTGGCTTTTTATGTTTCGATTTCTCTCTTTAATTCAAGAATACAAAAAAGATTGTTTTCCATATCATTTTTTTTTTTTTTTTGCAAATGGGGAATATAAATAAAAGGGATTTTTTGCTTATTCACAAGATTTCAGCAAATAAGTAAAAAGATGCCAAAAACAGTTTTAAAAATGAGGAGGAAATAGAAGCAAGTTATATGGAATGAAAGAAGACTAGAGCATATCATATATATACGAGGAAAGCAAAATGAAAAGTGCATTAGGATATTGAAATAACTACGAACTGACTAATAAACAAACCCTTGAGAAAAATTCTTTGAAAACAGACTCCCAATATTAAAAAGGCAAGCAAGCAAATAACTACCTTTCAGACAGTTGTGTCTATTCATCACCACCATCCCTTCCCCTACCTCTTCCATTGAATCTCCCACCACCACCACCACCTCCTGTTTGTCATTAAACCCCATTAATAACTACTAACTAACATTTGGGTTATGTTTTTTTCTCTAAAAGCTCAAAATTGTATTTATAATGCATCAAAATCACTTTACTGAGAAAATAATGGATGAAATGATAAATAAATAAATAGTACTAACCCCGATAGCCTGCATTTCCCCCACGACCACCACCGCCGCCTCGACCACGGTTTGCATAACCATTGTTATCTATTCAAAACAGAAATATAGTAAAAATTAAAATAACAAATTAGTGTTGAAATTTTATTATGTAAATTACCTTGATAGTTGTTCCCATAATCACTGTCCTTTTGGTAGTTTCCATAATCACTGTCCTTTTGGTAATTTCCATAATCACCCCCACCACCTTGATACTTTCCATACCCACCCCTTCCACCACCACCACGATAGTTCCCATATTCCCCCCTGCCGCCGCCGCCACGATAGTTTCCATATTCTTCTCTGCCACCGCCACGATAGTTACCATATTCTCCCCTGCCACCACCACCACTACGATAGTTACCATATTCTCCCCTGCCACCACCCCCACGATAGTTACCATATTCTCCCCTGCCGCCACCTTGGTAGTTACCACCACCATATCCACCGCCGCCACCGCCACCACCTTGGTAGTTCTTGTACCCATCCCTACCCCCTTGATAGTTTCCATACCCACCCCCACCCCCTTGATTCCCATACCCACCACCCCTGTTCCACCCGCGCCCTCTACCTCCTCTTATCCCGCCACCTTGACCACGACCCCTGTTTCCATGATAGCTTCCACCATATTGCTCTACAAATGCACATATAATACATTTTAAGTCAATAAATACAAAATAATAATAATATAAATTGTTTCTACACACATTTATAATTTATGCTTACCGTCATTTACTGCATTATATGCATGCCTTGGTTGTTGTCTCTGATAATTGTCATACTGTGGCCTCGGTCGCTCCACATACAGTGGAGCTTGGTACCTGACCCATCAACAATACTCTATTATAATTTATAACCATCCTTTTTATTAAAACAATTAAAAATCATACTAATTAATAGTTTATAAAGGAAGCATTTGCAAGATAAGGTACAACTCACCCTGGTGAATTCTTGTTTAGCTCCTTAAATGATAAGGTAATTGATATCATTGACACCTGGCGAGTCATCTCCACGCTGTATTTAACAAAAAACACTGAATCATTTCTTGTAATAACTAATAATTCTTCAAACTTGAGAAAACTTACGGTAGCAGACCCTCTTCAATAGGTTCCCATACATCAGTTATGCTGATTGAGCTGATTTGAGTGTCTTGATACAATCGAGGAATGTTTCTCTGTTTGAAATTACATGAAAAAATAAATACAAGCAGTAAAAAAACAGATAAAATATAAAATGATTTGAGTAACAAACCTTAATGATCTCTGCAATTGCTACTGACTTGCTGATTGCTTGTCCCATTGCTTTCAACACAATTTCTTTCTCACGTCTCTCCTGTACAAACAATCACAGTTGACTTAACTACAGTCAATAAACAGAATTAATAATGGCTCTGTGCATCTTTAACCAAAAATAGATGTCGTTATAATGTTGCAGGCTCAACAATACTAACTCAAAACTAAGATCATGGATACCAAACGCATTCTTAAATCACAAATGCTTAATTCAGTGAACATAAAATGGGGAAAAATGCTTGTCGATGTAGTATAACACCACAAATGCTTAATTCAGTGAACAAATAATACGCATATCATAGAAAACTCAGTGAATCAGTGTGAACGCCAAACATGCACCTATAAATAGATACAGATTCTCAATAATTTAGCATAGAATCTCATTATTGTATAAAACGTTACAAAATTTAACTCATATAATCTCATTATTGTATAAAACGTTACAAAAACACAAAATAAATAACAATCGGCGATCTATTGCTTACATCAGAAGCTAATCAAACAAAATGCACAACGAGAAACAAACAATGCACTTATGAAAACAATGTCAGTACCAAACGATCAGCTACAGTTTCACATAATCGTAAATCAAACAACAAAACCTAGAAAATGACGACGAAAATCGCACAACAGTACACATTTTATCACATAAACAGATGAATGCTTCCGAAAATGTTGATACCTGAAGAAGAGTAGAAGCGTAGCTGATGTAGTTACGAACCAAACCCTGCGAAGTGATTCTGATCTCATTTTCGTTGATAGGTATGTCCGGTTTCTTCTGCTCGACCTTCGTGTACCTATCCATGGCGTCCAAAACCCTGGAGGGAGAAAAAATTAGCCCTAAAACCCTTTTTTTGTTTTTTTCTGAAGAGTGAGAGAGAAGATGTGAAGAAGAAGAAGAAGAAGTCGGAGAGGCTAAAAGCCTAAAACACAGCAGGAAATAATTTTCTTAACAACCGTATCCGGGTCGGTTAGTTTTTTATGCCCCGTTTTACGGGGCTGACCCGATTTTTACTTTTTCAGTGGCGTGGGCATGAACGTGGATGATACGCGCGTTTTTAGTGGTTTTCAGGTGGGACCTACTCAAATTTTGGTACCCTTCTATCGGGGCATTGGGGCAAGAAAATTGTACCAACAAACAACAGTTTGCAATATGAGGGAATAATAGTAGGACATATTATTATAGTAATAATGGTATAAAAATTAAATATGTAAAAGTAACATGTGAATAAAATTAGGAAATGTCACATTTAGAGTAAGCTACATTACTTTGTCCCAAGTGTATGTTCCCCCAATGTATGACGTCACATGTGGGGCATGAAACACTAAATTAATGAGTTACTATATTAAATTGATCATTTTATTAAGTTAATAATATTATGTTGCACTTTTAATATTTTAAGATATTAAATAAACTAATCATATTAAATGCATTTTTACCTTTTAACAATAACAAGTTAATATGGTTTTCAAAGATTAATGGCTATTTTCATAACTATAATGACCTTAATAAATAAAGGAAATTTACAATGACTAAACTTAACTTTTTTAGAAAGTACGAGGCAGCATGGCCCGTGCGATGCACGGGCTTCGTTCACAATAATGAGTTATTTTGAGTGCATATCGAGTACAATTTACTGGTATCACATGGAAAGTACAAAAAGCGTGATCGGTTACATGTTTAACTTTGATTGCGGGTATTCTACTAAATGAGCAAAGTTGTTCTTTATGTGTATTGATGTTTTGGGGTTGATGTTGTTTATTGAGTCATATGGATTGTGTATGTTAATTGAAATGATTTCTTTAGCTTGAAATAGATTTCATATGCGTAAGTAGGGCTGTGCAAATTAGACTGAGAACCGACCGGGATCGCAGATGCAGACCGGACGAACCGAGCTCCATTGGTTCGGTTCTCCGTTCTAATTTTTATGAAAAATAAGTACTCGGTTCCAACCGGTTCAGTTCCGAGCGGTCCGATTCGGTCC
Source organism: Calendula officinalis (assembly GCA_963853835.1). Taxonomy (NCBI): domain Eukaryota; kingdom Viridiplantae; phylum Streptophyta; class Magnoliopsida; order Asterales; family Asteraceae; genus Calendula; species Calendula officinalis. The sequence continues at coordinate 24,870,740 of OY970825.1, forward strand.
AAAACCGAGAAAAAAACGAAAAAGTCAAAGGAATTGTCTCGGTTCTCGTTTCGGTTCGGTTCTGAGCATCATCTGTTCGGTCCTCGGTCCGTCCAAAACTATTTTTTCGTTCGGTTATGGTTTTTTAAAATAAATATATGTCATCGTGCATTTTGTTTATATTGATTGATTTTAAGAAACCTATAAAGTTTGTTGCTATATAATTAATATTTAATCATATTCTAGATATTCAATAATTTTTTGTGATTCAGAAATGCATTGACATTATTTTGTTGTGTTTATTAAATGTTATTTATGATAAAACTTTTAATCTTACAATTGATTAATATATTATTTTTTGTAAACGGATTTATATAATATTATTATTAATATTAAATGCATGGTATTAATTACAACTTCAAAGTTGAAACTCAATTTTTATAAATGGATATTCTGTTAGGGTAAAAGATAATATCATTTGAAAACTCAACATCATTTGCATCATGATATTGTGATATTTATAGTTTATAATATGTAACTTCTAGTTTATGAAAAGACTATTATTTAATTATATTTACTACAATTATTTTCGGTTAAATTCTTTGTCTTATTTAATAAATATGTAACTTCTAGTTAAATGAAAAGACTATTATTTAATTGAATTTACTACTATTATTTATGTTAAATTCTTTGTATAATCAATTACATTTACTCATGAGCATCATAATAACAAAAACTTTTTTTTTAACATAGAATTTAATACAACATAAACCATAAAACTCAATTTTTATATGATTTATTTATAGATATAGATGTTAAGATATCAGGAAGTTATATACTTGATACAAATCAATGAAAGAAATTAATAGTAAGGAAAAGAACAAAATCGCTAAAGGTCTCCGTTGTTTACTTCACTTATTAAATGTTTCTTTTGGATGCACCTTTAGAGTGTTAAAATTTTGCAACATGAAAATACGTATTTATAAAAGTCTCTTATTTTATATAATTTTTTATTATTATAATTATGAAAATGATAATGACAGCTAAGGGCTGTCATTAAGAAGACAAAATAATAAAAGACACTCCCCCTGAATTTTAGGAATATTATTTTTTTAATGAATGTACAAACTTTTTATGCATATTAGAGACATCCATTAGGGCTATCATTAACAAAACTCTTTTATAATTATTACAAACTCTTGGTCTTACAATTTAATGAGTCTGTCAAATTGTTATAAAATGAATTCAATACTATAGTACTCAATTATAATAAATGCAACATAAAATTGAACTCATTTTTTATATTTGTTTTACATATATAAAAGAAGTAAGCATAAATTTAACAACCATCAATATACGTAATTAATATTTTCCTACTAATTAGATAATCTCAAGTTTATGTTAGAACTCTTGATTTTACAATTATTGAGCTTCTCAATATTTATTAACATGATTTATTTAATATTATAATAAATGCAACATCAACATGAAATGTAACATCCCAGAACCCCGTAGCACGATATTGTCCGTTTTGCCCACTGGCGCACGGTTTTGTTCTTGGTATGGACCACTTCCACCCAAAAGGCCTCATGCTAAGAGAGGTATCCACACCCTTATAAGGAGTGTTTCGTTCCCCTCTCCAACCAATGTGGGACGAATCTTACATGAAACTCATTTTTTATATGTTATTATACATATACAAACGAAAATAAGCATCAATTCAACAACCACCAATATATTTAATTAATATTTTCCTACTAATTAGAGAATCGCAAGATGTGAAAAAATGACTATCAAAACCTGTTAACTAGATTAAAAGTAAAATAACAAATCAAATGAACAACAATTTGTGACCATTAACATGATAAGATATTCATCTTAAATAATTGTGATAATATCATACACAATCGCATATACTATAACTAGTTTCAAAGCCCGCCGAATGGGCGGGCATGTTTCGAGGTATGCATAATAATGAAAAGAAAAAAAAAATCATATAGTCAGTTATTATTAAAATGATGAACAAACGTTTTGTTGTACATGAATAATCTGTAAAAATATGTTAAAGACGAAATAAAACTTCTTTATGACGTTTGTCGTTGAGTTGATATAGTTATCATCGTGGTCGCAACAAATAACATTAAACCTTTTCCTGCTCTTAACTCTTGAGAGAACGACATATAGTTGGGTCATGTAAGAATATTGGTCTTTGGACAAAATCGGCCATTTTATTTCTCAAAGTTCGTAACAAATTTTATTCCTTACAGAAATAATAGTAAAAGATGGAACATGTACGTAAATATATGAATGAAATAATAATCAACAGATACGTTAAGATTCCTAAAGGGTGCAACGCGTCATTTATCACGTTGATTCCTAAGGTTAGTAACCCGACCTTAGTGAATGATTTCCGCCCTATTTCTCTTATTGGAGTTCAATACAAAATCATTGCTAAGTTTTTAGCTCTCCGGTTAGCTAAAGTTGTTGACAAAGTGGTTAGTATTGAACAATCGGCCTTTATAAAAGGAAGACAAATTTTAGATGGCCCTTTAATGGTTAATGAGATAATTGAATGGTATAAAAAGAAAAGGAAAAAACTTCTTCTTTTTAAAGTCGACTTCGAAAAGGCGTATGATTCTTTAAGTTGGGATTACTTAGATTTTATCATGGTGAAGATGGGTTTCAGTCATAAATGGAGACAATGGGTGAAGGGTTGTCTTTCTTCGGCGACACTGTCAGTGTTGGTGAATGGTAGCCCTACTGAAGAATTTGCTATGTATCGGGGTCTTCGTCAGGGAGATCCTCTTTCTCCTTTTTTGTTTATCTTAGCTATGGAAGGTTTACATTTGGCAATTGAAAAAGCCGTGGAGGAAAATCGTATAAAAGGTGCAATTATTGGTACTACAAATTTAAATATTTCACATTTCTTTTATGCAGATGATGTGATTGTGGTGACGGAATGGAATGGTGATGAAATGGATGGCATTATTTCCACGTTAAATGAGTTTTATAACGATTCTGGCCTAAAGATAAATGTGCATAAATCCAACTTATATGGTGTCGGTGTATCTAATGAGGAAATCGAGTGCATGGCCCAACGTACGGGGTGTGCTGCAGCTACTCTTCCATGCATGTACCTTGGTTTATTAATTTCAGGTAATATGTCTCGAGTGTCTAATTGGGATCGAAGTATGGAAGCTTTTAAGAAAAAACTTTCGAATTGGAAAACTAAGATGTTATCCAGTGGAGGTCGGTTAACCCTTCTAAAATCGGTTCTAGGTAGTGTGGGGTTGTATTGGATGTCAATTTTTCGGGTTCCAGAAGTAGTGTTATCTAAAATGGAACGCTTGCGAGCTCGATTTTTTTGGGGTTGTCAAGAGCATGAAAATAAAGTAAATTGGGTGGCTTGGAAAAATTTAATGGCTTCTAAAGAAAATGGTGGCCTTGATATCGCAAGTCTTAAAGCCTTAAACCTTGCGCTTTTACTGAAATGGAGGTGGCGTTTTCTCAAGGAGCCACATGCGTTATGGAATCGAGTCATAAAGTCGATGTATGGTGAAGATGGTGGGTTTCATAATTCCAGATCACAACGGATGTTTAATGGTACGTGGTCTCGTATAATTGGTAACGTAAATTATTTGCATGATAATGCAATTATTGATCGTAATGCTATGCGGTATAAGTTAGTTAGTGGAGATAAGATAAAGTTTTGGACGGATATTTGGTTACATTCTAGACCGTTAAGTGAGATTTTTAATCGGTTATTTCGGTTGGATATGGAGAATAGCTGTTACGTAAATAGTAAATGGATAGATGGAAATTGGGTTTGGAGGTGGCGAAGAGATCATAGAGGGGGAATTGAATTAGAACAATTCAATAATCTAAGTTTGTTGCTTAATAATATCGATATTAGGGAAGGAAACGATAGGGTGTATTGGTCAGTTCCTAATCAAGATGACTTTTCCGTTGCGGGAGCTAGAAAGATCATTGATAGTAATCTTCTCCCGGGTTTTGTTTTGAAAACTATATGGTGTAAATCGGTGCCAATAAAAGTTAATATCTTTGTGTGGCGGATGAGATTGGATCGATTGCCAACTAGACAAAACTTGTCTAGAAGAGGGATGGAGATTCATGATATTTTGTGTCCGATGTGTCATGCTTTTATGGAGTCAGCGAGCCACCTGTTTTTTGCATGTAGTACCTCGGTGCAAGTCTGGAAAAAGGTTACTAAATGGTGTGAATTGAATGAATTTTTGGGCGGTTCTTTAGATGATTGGCAGGTGCATTGCTCGACGCAGAGAAGAAATGATGTTGTTAAATTGGACACGATAGGAATGGCTACATGTTGGATGATTTGGAGATTTAGGAACTCTTCTCTTTTTGATAATGGTAGTATACGGAAAGGAGACATTTTTGATTTTATAGTTATGTTTTCTTTTAATTGGTTAACTCAAAGAGGTCATTGTTCGACTTCTTGGGTTGATTGGATTAAGAATCCTTTATTGTAATTGCTAGTATCTTGCTAGCGTTCTTTTTTTGGTAATAAAAGTTTTGGTGGGGGTCCTCGGGAGGGTGATGGCAATGCCGAAGCTCGACCCGTTGCCCTCTTTTGCTGGTTAAAAAAAAAAAAAAAAAAAAACAGATACGTTATGTTTCAAAAATAATTTTGAAATACCAAAACTAAGTTTGAAAACTCTACATACATGATACATGCATATCTTTGCGATTGAATAACAATGAGTTCGGATTTTCGGGAAGGTCAATATGGTATTTCAAAATTGCAAATATCATATTTTAAAATAAAAAAAATATTTGTAGTACATACCAAAAATAAAATTTAAAAACCAAATATAGTACTTGACTGGTAAAATCCTAATTAATATATTTTATAACTTGTAACATGCCATTTTTTAAAATATACATATTTGCATACTGTTCTTGGTTCGATTACACATGTTTTGATTTTAAAATATACATATTTCTTCTTATCTAAATTTATTTAAGTGGAATATACTTAATTTCCACCCATAAGTGATTTTATCCCGATAAATGGACACATCAAAGATTCGAAATAACCATTTAAAAATAAACAACCGTCTCCACCATTAACTATATTCCGAAATCATTAACACAAATTAATTGAAATAAATATATTCCATATTTAATTACCAAAACTTTAAACAATATTTAAAGATGAAATCCCGAAAATCACAATCAATTAGTTGTGCATTCCGAATTTTGTGGTTAAAATTAGGTGTGCATTTGAATTGTTTTAAATTTCATGAGGTTTAAAGTGGCATGCCACGTGCACCACATGTCAATTACACGTGGCATTAGTAGCCAATGGGAGTGTTCTAAATTGATGAGTTGTCAAACTAAACTCAAATTTAGGCCTCATATATAGAGGTAGATAATAACTATCAGATCATTATACAATATCATTTTTATACAAAATGTAAATAAACAACGAACAACAATTTTATACATATGTACAAAAGAGGTTGTGTAATTTTAAACAAAAACAACTAACATACCCTCTCTAAAACAAAATCATAAAGATTATGTTGGATTACCAACTAATTGCGACGATATATATAATAAAAGCCCTATAGATCTTTGTTGTTGACTCCATTTGTTAAGTATTTCTTTTGGATTCACCTTTGGAGTGTTAAATTTTTTGTAATATGAGATTGAGTATTTATAGATGCTAATGTGTAAGATTAATAAAACTTGAAAAGTCTCTTTTATTGAACATTTTATTATTATAATTATTTATATTTATTTTAAAACTCTTGAACTTACAATTTAATAAGTTTGTTTTTATTATTATAATATTATTAATATTAATTGCATGATATTAATTGCAACTTTAAAATTGGAACTCAATATATATATATATATATATATATATATATATATATATATATATATATATATATATATATATATATATATATATATATATATATATATATATATATATATATATATATATATATATATATATATATATATATATATATATTCTCGTAAATAAAGAAAAGAGTTAATTGCAAGAATAGTCCCTGTGGTTTGGCCAAATTGCACGTTTGGTTCTTAAACTTCATTAAGTGCAGGCGCGGTACCTATGGTATGCGCTTTGTTGCACCCATGGTCCCTCCACCCTAACAGCGTTAAAAATGTCCGTTAGTTGGAGGGCATTTTGGTCATTTTGCACGGTTGGTCCCACTAATGTCTTCTTCTTCCCCTATCTTCTTCCCCAAATCCATACAAAACAAGTGTACAATTAGTGATACACAATGTACAACCATTGTCTTCTTTCCCAAAGAGTTAGGGTTTCCATCTCCACCACTCGTAAAGCACCCATCATCAAATGAAAAACTTCAGGATCAGTACAATCTATAGGTTTATCAATCTCACCACTACAGTCAAGTGCCTCTTTTTCTTCAACTTCTCCCTCTGATTCAGGGAGTGTGACTACAGTAACAATATCAGAAGCATTTATAGAGCTACCAAATGTTGTTCATTGACCGTCATAAAATCCTCACCGGTTTTTACGACAGTGTTATCGGTTACAAAAGTGGCATTTGAAGTGGAAGTAAGGAAGTTTGTGATTTTAGTTGAAGGATGAAATAAAGGATCTTCAGGTTCGTAAGTAGCAGCGATAATTGTGAAGACTAGAACGCCAATTACAAAAAATATAAAAAACAAGTTTCCGATTATAGCTAAGGCATTTTGACCTAAATTCTCCGGCCGGAAACTACTGGATCGCGACGGTAAACCCCGTCCAAGCATCATTTTCTTTCGATATAAACAAACAGAAGAAACAAATGGAGGGTTACAAGATGAAGTGACGAATATTCGAACAGCTAGGGTTTTGCAGATCTGAAAAGATATAAACCTAACCTAGATAACCATCAATCTGGATCTAGTAGTTATGGGTAGAGTAATCCGCTAGGTGGAGATGGAAACCCTAACTCTTTGGGGAAGAAGACAATGGTTGTACATTGTGTATCACTAATTGTACACTTGTTTTGTATGGATTTGGGGAAGAAGATAGGGGAAGAAGAAGACATTAGTGGGACCAACCGTGCAAAATGACCAAAATGCCCTCCAACTAACGGACATTTTTAACGCTGTTAGGGGGGAGGGACCATGGGTGCAACAAAACGCATACCATAGGTACTGCGTCCGCACTTAATGAAGTTTAAGGACCAAACGTGCAATTTGGCCAAACCACAGGGACTATTCTTACAATTAACTCTAAAGAAAAAGGGTTTTATAGCTATTCTTGGATGGGTTCGGAAGATACCTATATAAAATAAGATTATCAATTGTGTGACATCCTGATTAAAACCAAATATCAGATTAATTAGAAAAAAGTAACAAAAACAATATTAAGAAATTACGAATGTTTTTACAGTGTCATAGAAACGATACTGAGTTTAAACTACACGCAAATCCAAGATGGGTTCACAAAAACCACCCCATCCCCTTCAACATACCAATTTAACAAACTTCTATCTTTCAACATAATCATCCTCATTCTGGATCAGGAGAACCACCAGGAACCAACTGCATCAAAACAATGGTTGACTCAAACAAAGGGTAAAATGGGAATTCAACAACTAATGGGTGGGTTTGGTAACGGGTCAAAATAAACAACTTCTGTACATGTTAGGTCTGCCTTTTTTACACTTTACTTTAAATAAATGATTAGCGTGTCAAATGTGAATATACCAATAATAATATTTTAATAAAATCTACTTTTTTGTATCAAATTAAGTTTGGTTAGTTTCGACTTTTTTTCGTCAAAGCCATTTTTTTCTTATTCTTACCCATTTAAAGTCAAGCTAATTAAGGTTGTTTTTAAGCTTAATTAAACTTACATTTAACTTACAAATGTAAGCTTAATTAAGCTTATAAGCACCTTAAATAAGCTTTCCCAAACAACCCCTAAATCATGTACAAGTATTTGAGCTAGAAGCACAATTTTTATTTTTATAGTTGAAAATAATACTTACAATTGCTATGTTATTTCCATTAAGCAAAATCTGGTCTAGCTTTGTGATCCGACGTCCCTCGGGTGTGATTTCACTGCAACACAAATATGTCATTTTATCAATTTGACAAGTTTTTAAAATAATCTACCAAAAAAAGCTTTCGAGTTTCTAGTGTTGGATTGCTTGTTTTCATGCTAGAATGCTTGCGTGTGTAGTTTCTGACATGTAGTATTTCTAGCCTAAAAGTCGTCAGAATCGTTAATTGGAAAACAAAGATGAAGGTATACAGTCTGTTAATCAAGAATGAGCAAACTAAATATGTCTTTTCGGTAATCAAACCTTCAATAAATTACCAAATACAAGTTGTTCATTTGTTCATGAACAGAATTTGGCAAGATCCATTGCTTAAAGTGAAGCCACAATTTAAGACAACAATGTATTTCATACCTATTAACACTAAGGTCATATTTTCTTAGATATCCACAATCTACGAGTTGGAACATTGCATAGAAACCCTAATTTTAGGGTTTAGATAAACCCTAAGACGTTCTAATTGCTCGAATCTTCAAACATGCAATCAACCAAGGTAATCACATTTTCAGCAATCAATAAACACAAATCTACACTAACCGATCCAAAATCAACGAAATTGTAGCATAATCAAAAAGGTGAGAGTGAGATTTACTGACTATTCAGTAACGTCTTCGAGAACCATGTTAACATAGACATCGAAACCCTTGAGAGTTCCAACAAGCTCCTTGTCTCCTTTCATTATCACCCAAATTTGTGAACCTATGCATCGATCTATCAGCTCTGCATCATCAGCACAAAAATTTAGATTTAAATTAACGGCTGTTTATACTAAATGATGAATTAGGTTTTAAGAAGACGGAGAAGAATGTAAACCTGAGGGAAGGAGCTGTGAAGGATTGTGCGCCATGGGTTCTCGAGACCAGAATCGATTGGAATGGTGTGTTTGGGTTAGCTATATCGAGTTTTTTTGCGTATTACTTTTGCAGAAAGATGTTGCCCCCAATTTAGCTATCCACTAGGCACTAGTCTAGTTCGGTCATTGTCAAGGTTCTAAATAACGCAAGGCGCGGCGTGATGACACCATCAAGCCTCAAGACATGACGAGTCGTGGCGAGACATGGCGTTTTTCAAAGCGTGACTTAAGGCGGCAATTTCATATATAAATTATAATTATATATATATAATTATACAAATAAGATAAAATATACACATAATTATAAATTTATAACATAGTTAATCAATTTTTTTCATCATTTTTGACATATTCAACAATTTTTATAACTAAATAACTACATATATACCTATATATATATGGCTTATATGACTCAATATCTTTAATACACTTAAAAATACAACTTATGACGGGTAAAAATGAGGCAAGTTGGACGTTAACATACGCCAAGCCTTAACGTCCAAGCTTTGGACCAAGGCGTGGCGGCATGGTCAAGCCTTAAGCCTTTTCGAGACATGGCGGAGCCAAGGCAGGCTTTTTAGAACTATGGTCATTGTTCTAAAAGGTCCACAATAGTTTTCACTCGAGTCGATATGAACAAAAATATTGATGAGGTATGTTATAAATTTATAATTATGTATCTTTTTATTTGTATTGTATATATATAATTAGGGGTGAACATGGTACGGTACCATGAATATTTTCTTCATACCGTATATCGTACCAACTATACTTGGTACACTAATTTAACTACCAATACCGTACCACATATACTTGGTACTAATTTGGTTGGCTACCAATAATCTTGGTTTGTACAAGTTGGTAATGATACATACCATTAAGGTTTCAACTCTTTACACAAGAGTTTAAATCCAAACTTCTCCACAAACTTGTATGGTCGTTCATCCACAATCATCTAAATGCGCCTCTAATCATATGTATTCTTATTGTATTTGTGGTATCTTGTTCCTCGACTTATATTTTCTTTACGCAACTTAGATTGTGTGGGATCATCTTTTACATCTAATGGTTGTGTAATACATTTCCTAGTATGCGGCTGGTTCCACTATGAGACATAATTTGAGAAAATTCATAATTATATAAAAAATATGTATATACTAGGGAGTAATATATATATATTGGTTGGTACGATATTACCGTGGTATTTAAATATGTGTACCATTATCGTACCATAACTACTTGATTGGTATGGTACCACCAACCAAACATTTTGGCTACCAACTATTCTTAGTACCGTTGGTAGCATGTTGGTTGGTTTTGTTCGGTACAAATTTGACACCCCTATGTATAATTACAATTTTATGTACAAAATTATCACTTTACATTACGCCTTATAAATGCTATGATCTCGTCATGACTTTGCCATAGCACGACAAGGCTCGAGGCTTGCCGCCACGCTTCACGTAATTTAGTACCTTGCTCGGGTCCAAAAAACGAAGTATTTATTTCTTTTATATTGTGGTGCGAATACTAATCTACTTTTAAATACATCATTTTCCATAATTATACTTAAAGCTCCGATCATAAGGTTGAACGAAATGATGGACGTCAGGTGACCACTACCATAGCTCAAGATGCATCCCCTATTACAAGACCAGTGACCACGACCAAACTTCCCTCATGGTAGTCCATGTGATCGATGAATGTCGCTATGTGATGTGTTATGCATGTTCTATACATTATGCATAGTAATTTGTATATGTATTAATAAAACAAAGTTAAGGTTTGATCGTGAGTTTGTTCATCACTACGAAAATTTTATTGGAGTTTTTTTTTTATGTTTTTTATTAGGAGAGATAACACTAAGAGCATTAGGTGTGGTCACACCAAGTCGGATGCCACTTAGAGCAAGGGGTGTGGTCACCCCAAGTCGGAAGCCACATATGCGCCACCTCTGCGCCACATCATTATTTCACATTTCACATTCAAAACCCCCAAATAGCCCCTCTACCATCACTTAAGCCATTTGGGCCCCACCCCCCTTTTTTCTTTTTTCTTTTTTTAAAAAACATAATACTTCATTAAAATAAAAATTACATAATACAAATTAAAATACCTAAAAAATAAAAAATTACCGAAAATTAAAAAAAAATACCGTTAATTAAAAAAAATACCGAAAATTAAAAAAAAAATACCGAAAAATAAGAAAAAAGTACCGAAAAAATAAACTAAAAAAAAACTACTCATCGTCATCGTCCACGTCAAGTTCATTTTCGTCGACGGGGTATTTTTCGCGGATCGCCTTTTTTTCCTTGACGATTCTCGCCTTATCCTGGCGCCCTAACCCGTGGGTGTTAGTGCTTAGGAATCGCAATTCTTCCAACCGCACGAAAACGTCATCCTGCGCCTTTGACCTTTCGTAAGCCGATTGAGCGGCTTCACTTTTCCGCCTAAACTCGGCCATCATAGCCTTGCCAAGGTCCGGCGGTGCGCCACTTCCGGCGCTGTTAGTGCCGGATGAACTTTCCGATCTACTTTCTTTTGCCTTACGAGACTTTCCCGCCGGACGTGGTCTCGTATCTTCCCCGAAAAGTTTTTCGTTATCGGAGAGCGAAATGGGTGCGGGGGCGTCCCATTTCGGGCAATGTCTCAAAACTTCCCACGCACCTTCGTTGTTAAATTGTATTTTTGACGACGACTCGTCATGGTACGCTTGTCGGACACGGGCCAGAAAGTCGACCTCATTTTCACCGCTTCGGCTTGTACGTTGTAAACGTTTGTAGATACCGTTGAATTTTTGACAATTACCGTTTAAAGTCGTCCACTTCCCCGTCAATATGTCTTTGGTACGCGGCATATCAACATCCTTGTTGAACTCAACAAGGATTTTGTTCCAAAAACATTCATCGGATTGGTCGGCACCCTTTTCGCGGTCCTCGGAAACGCTAACCCAACACTCGGCCAATAACACTTCTTGTGCGGCGTCCCACCGCATGACCGTCCGACTTAAGTTGACGGCAACTTTTTTCCCCTTTCTTCTCGCCTTTTCAACGGCCTCGGGGTCTTGAGGTTGTGAAGGTTGTGGTTGTGAAGATTGTGGTGGTGACCATTGTGGTTGTGACCACATTTGAGGGGGGTGTTGTTGAAGGTTTTGAAATTGTTGTTGGAGCATAAATTGGTTGAAATGCTCTTGGGAAAATGTCGGCATCACATATTGGGTACCATAGGGATTGGACGCCGGCATTTCGGTGTTTTGGGTGGACGATACCAATTGTTGGGACGAAGGTGTTGACGGATTGGACGCCGGTGAGGCGGAACTTCCAAATCCAAGAATACCGTTCATCCAATCGGGATGTGGTGGTTGAGACATTTTTGTGAGTTTTTGAGAGTGAAAGTGTAAGAAATTGTACATAGTGTGTAAAAGATGGTGTGAAAGAAGATTATGGTTAAAGGGGTTATTTATAATAGGTTTTATTTAAAAACAAAAAAAAATTAATTTTCTGGAAAACTAGCCGTTGCCAATGGCTAGTACACGTGGCATCACCCCATTGGTTCGCTGGGCTCGTCGATGGTCCGGCGCCGGGGCTCGCTCACGTAACGCACAATGTGGTGGCGAGCCGACGTGGGCACCCCTTCGCCACCACACCCATCTCTCTTATGCGTCATCTATGCACCACATCAATATTTCACATTTCACATTCAAAACTCCCAAATAACCCCCCCCCCCACCATCACTTAAGCCATTTGGGCCACACCTTTTTTTTCTTTTTCTTTTTTTTAAAAAAACATAATACTTCATTAAATTAAAAATTACATAATATGAATAAAAATACCTAAAAAATAAAAAAAAATTCCGAAAAAAGAAAAATTACCGAAAAAAAGAAAAAAAAATACCGAAACAAAATAAAAAAATATACTATTCATCGTCATCTTCAAGGTCAAGTTCATCTTGCTCTACAGTGTATTTTTCATGGATTGCGTTTTTTTGCTTGATGATTCTCGCCTTATCCGCGCGGCCCATCCCGTCAGTGCTAGTGCCGAGGAATCTCAATTCTTCCAACCTAATGAATACATTGTCCCGCTTCTTTGACCTATCGTATGCGGATTGAGCGGCTTTACTTTTCCGCCTAAAATCGGTCATCATGGCCTCGCCAAGGTCCGGCGGTGCCGGATGAACTTTTCGACATAATTTTTTTTTTTGCCTTACGAGACTTTCCCGCCGGACGTGGTCTCATATCTTCCCCGAAAAGTTCTTCGTTATCTGAGAGCGAAGTGGGCTCGGGGGCGTCCCATTTCAGACATTTTCGCAAAACTTCCCACGCACCCTCGTTATTACAAATCCGCCAATAAAAAAAGACAAGTAGAAGCCAGTGAAAGAGGAGTAGGTAAAACTGTTTTTTAACGCCGACTCGTCACTGAACGCTTGTCGGACACTGTAACGACCCGGAATTTTGTATTAAATAAATTATGTAAAAAATATGATAAACAAGGATAAATCATTTAAAGATCGTAGGAATTGGTTTCGTGTCATTTGGACATCGTATGAAGAAGTTATGGACGAAACCGGGTCGAGTCGTGGAACAAAAAAAAGTGCAGCCTTGCTGCACCAGAGGGTTCACGGCGTGAACTATTGTTCACGTTCGTGAATACCAATCAGGGAAATTGGGTTTTTGATCTTTGGAGTTCACGACCAGTTAACGAACGCGAAGTCTCACAACACGGGAACTTCGCGACGCGAAGTTGTGTTCGCGAACGCGAACTATGGCCGAGCTGAATAAAACGGGAAAAGGCTAGGGTTTACTCATTTTCACTCCCAAAACACTTGCAGCCGATTCTAGAGAGAAGTGGCGATTTTGGTGATTCCTAGCTCAGATCTTCACCATCTTGAAGGATTGAAACATCAAGGGTAAGTATTCTTGATTGTCTTGCTTATCTACCTTGATTGTGAGCTTTGTATGGGTAAAAATGGTGGTTTGGGGAACCAACCATGTCATCTTTGGGGAAGATGACTAATCATGGGTGTAGAACACTCATTGTAAGCTTGTAATCGATGTGTACAAGTTTGTTTTAAGTTTATTGATGGAAATCTTGAACTAGGGTTTGAGATTCCACCAAGTTGGAAGAACTTGGTGGTTAGGAATGTGAATATGGATTGATTAGTGATTAGTTATGGGTAATAACTAGTTATTGTGATGATATTGATGGTAGGTCAAGAAGACCTAAAGTTTGGTGACATTTCACAAGTTGGAAAGCAAGGATTCGTGTTATTAGACACGATTTGGAGTTAGCTTGGCTAAGGTGAGTACATGAGACTTTTACTGAGTACATAGCAAATGACTTTGAAAACTATGATGTTTAGGAGTCTTTATTAATAAACGTTTTAATAAAGATAAGATTGATATGACAAGAAAGTGCTAGTAATAGACTATTTGAGTATATCTAAATGATTAATGATTTTGAAAGAGATTATGATAATGAAAAGTAATTATTGAGTTTTTATAAACAGGATGTATGGATAAGGATAATGATTTAAAAGAGCTTGATAATCGATTTATTAATAGTATGTATTAATAAAGCTTGAGACAATAATTTTTAAGTAATAAGTATCGGTTAGTATATTATACTAATTAAAGTAGTTATCGAATTATTAAGAGAATAAGTATAAAATGACTAGTAATTAACATGTATTCTAGTCAAAGAAGAGTCCAAGTAATATGATTTGATAAAAGATAGATATGTTTTAAATTAGTAAAGGATTTGGTAAAGTCGAGCTTGAAACCGAATAAGTAAAGAGAATGATATGATAAATTAGAATAGGTGTATTCTAATAAGTGATGAAATGATGAAAGGAGATGAAGCTCATAAGTGTTAATGAGATATCCGGAATAAGACCGCCCATAAATGGGGGAGCATGAGATGTCTACTTGGGGTGGTACCTCCCTGCGCAAAGAGTAGAATGTCACAGTTTACGACACCCAGTGATGGGTGAGCATGACGACCCGGGAACGGGGAGAGCTTATGAATCTCGGTAAGATGGGGGTTCCCAATTACCTTGATAGTTTACCTATGACGTCTCATATCGGGAGAGTTGGCTTCGGAGAGGTCCGTTGCATATGTTATAAAGAAAGTGTAAGCTTGGAGATAGCTTACAAATATGTGATTAGATAATGATTAAGCTTATGGCGAGCTTATTAGTTACGTGATTAAATGAATAAGAGTAAAGTCTTGAATTAATAGAAATGATGAGGATAAGTATTTATTTTGGTATAAATATTATTTTATAAATCTTTTGAGAATGGGTCGAAAACCCATGTATCTCACGAGACTATTTTGTCTCACGTACTACTTTGTTTTTGGCTATGTACTCGGGTTCAGGACCGAAGGATTAGAGGGTCGCGATAGAAGTGGCCTAGTGTTGATTAGCTCGGGAGCTCGTAGGTAGATCCCGTTTATCCTATGGTTATGATATTATCTTTGTAACACCGGATTTCATAACTCTGATAAATGTTTTAATGGTTTTTGTTAAACCGTATTTTGTGAGATATTGGACATTGTAATATTTTTATTTAAAAATATGATTTAAAAAGTGTTTTAGAAATTGAGGTGTTACAACTTGGTATCAGAGCTATAGTTTAAGTGAATTAGGTAGGTTTGACCTCCCTAGTCTTAAGCTATGCTAGTAGTACCGTATGTTTTCCATAGGATGTCCATGATTAGTCTTTTGAGACAGTTAAGTATGGGTATATTAGGGTCGATCTCTAAGAGAAAAGATGATAATGTTTTGGGCTTTATGGGTTATGTTTGACTAATAAGTCAACCTTTGAAATCTGATGATTTAATATGTTGGTATAGCAAATGGTGAACCGAAGAAGTGGAGAGATTCCACGAGATCATGAGACGGATTCAAATCGAATCCCGACTCATCCCGGTAATAGTGGAGAGGGTTCTGGATTGGGTGCAAACCAAACCCCGGTAACTATGGAAGCTATCCAGAAATTGTTTACCCAAATTAGGGAAGTGGTGAATGAGGATGTGAACCGAATCATGACAAACCGGTTCAATGAGGAGAAGAATGATAATTCTAAGTCCCATGGGGGAAGTAAGTTTTCGGGTAGCAAGACCCGTACTGAGGAGCCATCGACCGAGGAAAGCAACGATTCGGGGTCGGAGGAAAGAGAAGGATGTACATACAAAGCATTCATGACGTGCAACCCCGGTGTGTATTATGGAAGTTCTGAACCGAAGGTCACGATGCGTTGGATTCGGGAAACCGAGCAAGTGCTAGAAAGTAGCAAGTGTTTAAAGAAGGACATGGTCATTTATGCCTCCCGACAGTTGAAGGATGAAGCGTTGACATGGTGGGATACCATGTATGAGACTTTGGGAAAGAAGGTGGTCGTGGAAGGAGTTCACGAGTAGGTTGAAGGAAAAGTTTTGTCCCGAGAGAGATCTAGAAGAGTTGCAAGAAGAGTTCATGTTCATCAAGAAGGGAAATATGTCGGTGGAAGAGTACACCAAAAAGTTTACGGGATTACTTCCGTTTGTGATCAAGTCCTATCCGACGGAACGTATGAAGGTGGTTCGATATGCAAATGGACTACCACCGGAGTTTGAATTGGAAGTCAAGCGAGCGACCACGTTAGATGAGGCCATTAGTACCGCTCGAGGTGTTGAGAGGTGTTTTCAGCGAAAGGCACAAGAGTCGTCATCAAAAGGGGAAGAAAAGAAGCTCGATAGTAGCCTAGGATCAACGAAGAAAGAAAAGTTCAAACCGAACTCGTCAAAGCACGGTGGTGTTGGAAGTTGTCAAAGTTGTGGGAAGAATCACCATGGGGAATGTAAAGCTAATACGGCTATATGCTTCAAGTGTGGATGAGTAGGGCACCGAGCAAAGGATTGCAAAGTAAGGAACCTCGAGGAAGTGGAATGCAACACTTGTCACGAGGTGGGACACTATAGTAGTGCGTGCCCGAGGAAAAGAACCGACACGTCAGCATCAACCGCCAACAGGAATCGGGTCAAGGAAACTCGTGGAGCCGCTTCAGGTAATACGTTTATGAAGTTTTGATATATGATTAGGGTTTAGTTGCTTATATGTCGCACAATTTAGTGCTTATGTGATCAAAGTATGAAAATAATTATAGATGGAATGTATGATGCGAAAAAATTAAGTTTGGCAGATAATCTCCCCGGGTTATTATGTGTATAGTCGAATGGGTTGGCGACCGGTATGTCGCGAGGAATAAGGATAAGAAGGATTAGGTTATCATAGAATATTGAAAGGTGAATCACGAGAGTGGTAAACGTTGTCAACAAAATGATGGTAGTACAATGAAGTACTAAGTGTTAGTAAGAATCGTGAAGTACAAAAATATATGAATATATATATAAAATGGAACCTTAGATATTGGGTATGATCGACTTAATGTTGGCATATAGCCATAGCAAATGTTCGTGTCGGGGGTGTCGGGTGTGACATCAAGAGTGAATAATTTATTTATTTTTGGTAAAGATTTATAGAGAAAGTATGATGGTGTACGTATGGGTACCGATCAAAGTCAACTGGTTGACTCAAGATGACCGGGTGAAAGAAATATTAGAAGTTTTAGTAATGAATCGAATAAGGACGATTGATAAATGAGTAGATTGGTGGAAAGCATTAGAAATGATTATGTGTACCGTGTGGTATAATGTATAAGTGGAAAATCGTAGGTCAAATATGAAAGAAAATGATAGCATGATGCTAAGTGTATTGATGCATACATGGATTGTATGCAAGATGAAATAGTGTTGTATGAGTCAGTTTGGATTGGAGGCTTTCCGATCATTGTGACAGTTTGGGATCGTGATGGATTGGAGGCTTTCCGATCATCTCGATAAGATAGTTAAAGTATAAATTGTTATATAAGGGATATGATATTTGTATCCGACGTATGTAGAACCGTATGGTTAGTGGTTGTTATGATTTTTATGGCAAGTGAGAACTTGGGTTGAAAACACGGGTAGTGTTTAAGTATAAGTAGGTGTAGGAGATGCCTACAAGTTCGTGGTTTATGAAAAAGGAATTCTTTTAGGAAGCAAAGTTTGTTAGTAACCAATGAATGGTGAAAGAGGTATAATGGGTGGTTAGGCCACGATTGGATATGATTGAGGCTCTAGAGCCGGAAATCGGGAATTTCAAGTATGGTATAAGGATATTTGAAGGAAATTATAAATGGTATAAGTAATTGGATGAAAGTTAAAAAGTAATATAGATCGGCATCGATTTAGATGGAATTCGTTATTCGATTGTAAAAAAAAAAAATTGAAATCGGAGAAAAGAGAAACAATTGAGAAAGAAAATTTAAATATTAGAATCGGGAACGAAAAGCTTGGGAAGCGATGCCTTAGCAATAAAGAATATGTGGAATTTAGCAAAGTTTGACTTTATTCATAAGTCAAGGTTGGTCAACTAGTGGATTGTTGACTTAGGTCAAAATTGGATTTTGACTTTCGTTTGAAATGGTGAGTCAAGGATAAGGGCATAATGTATCATCTACATATGTATGATAGTGGTTAATGGATTAATGGAAATAATTGTAGTCAAGGGGTGCGACTCTGACCGTGGATATTTCGGGTTGAATTTAGGAATCAAGTGTGATTGGTGTTGGACCATGAATGTAAGGTCGTTTGTTAAAGAATTGATGATTAGTGAGTAAGGAAATTCTCAAGATATGGTTGACTTTGTGCTTAAGTCAAAGATGGGTCAATGTTGACAATTTGGTCAAAGCTAGATGTTGACTATCATTTTGATTAATTGACTATTAGTAATGATTGAGTCATATCATTCCAATGGGGATAAAGTTTGGTCAATAGTTGAAAGTGTTAAAGTCAAATGATGAAATTTTGACCCGTTTGGGTATAGCAGAGGCAAGTGGGCAATTAAAATGCGTAAGTATTATTGGATAATAATTGGTAAGCGAAATGAGAATTGGAAATCCTTGAGTTGATTCCGAGGACGGAATCCTTTTAAGGGGTGGATAGTTGTAACGACCCGGAATTTTGTATTAAATAAATTATGTAAAAAATATGATAAACAAGGATAGATTATTTAAAGATCGTAGGAATTGGTTTCGTGTCATTTGGACATCGTATGAAGAAGTTATGGACGAAATCGGGTCGAGTCGTGGAACAAAAAAAAAGTGCAGCCTTGCTGCACCAGAGGGTTCACGGCGTGAACTATTGTTCACGTTCGTGAACACCAATCAGGGAAATTGGGTTTTTGATCTTTGGAGTTCACGACCAGTTAACGAACGCGTAGTCTCACAACACGGGAACTTCGCGACGCGAAGTTGTGTTCGCGAACGCGAACTATGGACGAGCTGCATAAAACGGGAAAAGGCTAGGGTTTACTCATTTTCACTCCCAAAACACTTGCAGCCGATTCTAGAGAGAGAAGTGGCGATTTTGGTGATTCCTAGCTCAGATCTTCACCATCTTGAAGGATTGAAACATCAAGGGTAAGTATTCTTGATTGTCTTGCTTATCTACCTTGATTGTGAGCTTTGTATGGGTAAAAATGGTGGTTTGGGGAACCAACCATGTCATCTTTGGGGAAGATGACTAATCATGGGTGTAGAACACTCATTGTAAGCTTGTAATCGATGTGTACAAGTTTGATTTAAGTTTATTGATGGAAATCTTGAACTAGGGTTTGAGATTCCACCAAGTTGGAAGAACTTGGTGGTTAGGAATGTGAATATGGATTGATTAGTGATTAGTTATGGGTAATAACTAGTTATTATGATGATATTGATGGTGAGTCAAGAAGACCTAAAGTTTGGTGACATTTCACAAGTTGGAAAGCAAGGATTCGTGTTATTAGACACGATTTGGAGTTAGCTTGGCTAATGTGAGTACATGAGACTTTTACTGAGTACATAGCAAATGACTTTGAAAACTATGATGTTTAGGAGTCTTTATTAATAAACGTTTTAATAAAGATAAGATTGATATGACAAGAAAGTGCTAGTAATAGACTATTTGAGTATGTCTAAATGATTAATGATTTTGAAAGAGATTATGATAATGAAAAGTAATTATTGAGTTTTTATAAACAGGATGTATGGATAAGGATAATGATTTAAAAGAGCTTGATAATCGATTTATTAATAGTATGTATTAATAAAGCTTGAGACAATAATTTTTAAGTAATAAGTATCAGTTAGTATATTATACTAATTAAAGTAGTTATCGAATTATTAAGAGAATAAGTATAAAGTGACTAGTAATTAACATGTATTCTAGTCAAAGAAGAGTCCAAGTAATATGATTTGATAAAAGATAGATATGTTTTAAATTAGTAAAGGATTTGGTAAAGTCGAGATTGAAACCGAATAAGTAAAGAGAATGATATGATAAATTAGAATAGGTGTATTCTAATAAGTGATGAAATGATGAAAGGAGCTGAAGCTCATAAGTGTTAATGAGATTTCCGGAATAAGACCGCCCAGAAATGGGGGAGCATGAGACGTCTACTTGGGGTGGTACCTCCCTGCGCAAAGAGTAGAATGTCACAGTTTACGACACCCAGTGATGGGTGAGCATGACGACCCGGGAACGGGGAGAGCTTATGAATCTCGGTAAGATGGGGGTTCCCAATTACCTTGATAGTTTACCTATGACGTCCCATATCGGGAGAGTTGGCTTCGGAGAGGTCCGTTGCATATGTTATAAAGAAAGTGTAAGCTTGGAGATAGCTTACAAATATGTGATTAGATAATGATTAAGCTTATGGCGAGCTTATTAGTTACGTGATTAAATGAATAAGAGTAAAGTCTTGAATTAATAGAAATGATGAGGATAAGTATTTATTTTGGTATAAATATTATTTTATAAATCTTTTGAGAATGGGTCGAAAACCCATGTATCTCACGAGACTATTTTGTCTCACGTACTACTTTGTTTTTGGCTATGTACTCGGGTTCAGGACCGAAGGATTAGAGGGTCGCGATAGAAGTGGCCTAGTGTTGATTAGCTCGGGAGCTCGTAGGTAGATCCCGTTTATCCTATGGTTATGATATTATCTTTGTAACACCGGATTTCATAACTTTGATAAATGTTTTAATGGTTTTTGTTAAACCGTATTTTGTGAGATATTGGACATTGTAATATTTTTATTTAAAAATATGATTTAAAAAGTGTTTTAAAAATTGAGGTGTTACAGACACTGACCAAAAAATCAACCTCATTTTCACCGCTTCTACTTGTATGTTGTAAACGTTTGTAGATACCGTTGAAACGTTGACAATTACCATTTAAAGTTGTCCACTTCCCCGTCAACATGTCTATGGTATGCGGTGTATCAACATCCTTGTTGAACTCAAAAAGGATTTTGTTCCAAAAACAATCATCGGATTGGTCGGAGCCCTTTTCGGCATCCTCGAAAATGCTAACCCAACACTCGGCCAATAACACTTCTTGTGCTTGGTCCCACCGCATGACCGTCCGACTTAAGTTGGTTGCAATCCCCCCCCCCCTTTAGCCTTTTCAGCGGCCGCCGCGTGTGATGGTTGTGGTTGTGATGGTTGTGGTTGTGATGATTGTGGTTGTGACCATTGTGGTTGTGACCAAACTTGAGGGGGATTTTGTTGAAGATTTTGAAATTGTTGATTCAACACAAATTGTTGAAATTGCTCTTGGGTATATGTCGGCATGACAAATTAAGTACCATACGGATTGGACGCCGGCATTTCGGTATTTTGGGTGGATGATACCGATTGTTGGGACGAAGGTGTTGACGGATTGGAGGCGGGTGAGCTGGCACTTCCCCATCCGTGCACACCGTTCATCCAATCGGGATGTTTGTAACGACCCGAAATTTTGTGTTAAATAAATTATGTAAAAATATGATAAATAAGGACAAATCATTTAAAGAACGTAGGAATTGGTTTCGTGTCATTTGGACATCGTTCGAGAAAGTTATGGACGAAACTGTGTCGAAGGAAACAACAAAAGTTGCAGCCTAGCTGCCGGCTAGAGTTCGCGACGCGAACTATAGTTCGCGAACGCGAACTAACGACAGAGAATTTGGGTTTTCGACATTTGGAGTTCACGACCAGGACCACGACGCGGGGAGTTCGCGACACGCGAAGTTCGCAACGCGAACATGGATTCGCGAACGCGAACTATTTCGAGGCCAGCTTTAAAAACGGGTATTTAGGTTTTTGCTCATTTTCTCCCCACTCCAAAGTTTGCAGCCGTTTACTAGAGAGAGAGTGGGCGATTTTGGTGTTCAAAGGGCTCAAATCTTCATCAATCTTGTAGATCTAAACATCAATGGTAAGGATTCTTGACCCTTGATAGTTAGTAGTTAGTTGTGAGCTTTATTTGGGGAAAAGTGGTGGTTTGGGTAACCAACCATGTCATCTTTGGGGAAAATGACTAAACATGGGTGTAGAACACTCATTGTAAGCTTGTAATCGATGTGTACAAGATGGATTTGGGATTATTGATGGAAATCTTGAACTAGAGTTTGAGATTCCACCAAGTTGGATGAACTTGGTGGTTAGAGTTGTAGATATGGATTTATTAGTAATTGGTTATGGATAATAACTAGTTATTGTGATGATATTGATGGTAGGTCAAGAAAACCTAAAGATTGGTGACATTTCACAAGTTGGAAAGCAAGGATTCGTGTTATTAGACACGATTTGGAGTTAGCCTGGCTAAAGTGAGTACATGAGACTTTTAAACTGGATACATAGCAAATGATTTTGAAAACCATGATGTTTTACGAGTCTTTATTAATGAATATTTTTAATAAAGATATAGTTGAAAAGATAAGAATATGTGAATAATAGGCTATTCAAATATGTCTAAAATGATTGATGATTTTAAAATAGTTTATGATAAAGAAAATTGCTTAATGACCCTTTATTAATAAGATGCATGAATAAGGACAATGATTAAGAAAGTATGATTTTGGTTAATTAATAACATGTATTAGTAAAGCTAATAGCAATGATTCTAAGTATCAAGTATTGTTTAGTAAACTATACTAATAAAGGCAATGATTGAATTGTTAAAAGGATAAGTATAAAGTGACTAGTATTATATACATACTCTAGTCAATGTAGAGATAAAGTATTTATGATTATGAATAATAAGAAGTGAATCTTATTGGTGAATTAAATGATAAAGTCTATGACGATAATGATGAGAAAAGATTAATGAAATATGATTTTGTTAAATGAGAATAATATGATAATTAGAATAGATGTATTCTAATTTGTGTTTGATTATGAATTGGTGGGGCATAGGCCCGTATTTGATGTTCAATGTGTGTAACAAAAGTATCCGGATAACGATAACCCATTTATGGGGGAGTGAGATTACTACTTGGGGCGGTACCTCCCTGCGCAAGGGTAGTATATCTACGTGAACGATAACCCGAGAATATGGGGATTATGATAACCCGATAAAAAAGGGGGATTACGATAACCCGCGAGACGGGGGAGTTGGAGATCTTGGTAAGTTTGGGAGAACCCCAATTACCATGTGATCTTGTGATGATAACCCACATCGCGGGAGTTTGCTTCGGAATGATCCGTGACGTATGTGATAAAAGGAGTAAGCTTATGGATAGTGTTCGAGCAACGATTGTCAAACACAAAGAATAGGCGACATCAACTTTGGATCCGTGACGTATGTGATAAAAGGAGTAAGCTTATGACCGGCTGTCCTTGACCGACGGGGGTAACGAGACCCGACCGGCGGTTCGTGCAATCCGCACACCGGTCCGCAAGTGAATTAATCGGCTGGGTGGTCCGCAGGCGATCGCAGGTTAGACCGGCTGTCAAAAGCCAAAGACCGGCGGTCAAAAGCCAAATTCGATCTTAGGGTTTGTTGGGGACCGGCGGTCAAAAGCCCAATTCGATTAAGAAGTCAACCCCTAAACCAAAACGGCGGCTCAGGGTTAGGGAACCGGCGGGCAACCTTGGATCGGGTTTTTAACCGGCTGTCAATTTTTGACCGGCGGACTCGAGTCGAGGTCGCGATCGAGACCGGTTGTCAATTTTAGACCGGCGGTATAACGTTTAGACCGGCTATCAATTTTAGAGTAGTTCGGGATTTAGACCGGCGATAGAGGGGTTCAATGTTCGACCGGTGGTTTAGCGCTTAACCGGCGGTCTTAGGGTTTGGGGGACCGGCGGTTTAGGGTGTACCCGAGGGTTAGGGATTACCCGCAGCCTGTCGACTTCTGATGACCGGGTGTTCGCATGGTCCGGCGGTCTTAGGGTTAGGGTTGTGGGCCGGCGGTTTGGTTTGCACACGGGCCGGCGGTTTGGGGTTATGGACCGGTGGTGTTTGACCGGCGGTTTAGGGTTCTAATGGACCAGCGGTTTAGGGTTTTACGGTTTGGACCCTTATACACTTTTCGACAAATCGTAAGCCAAAGTGAGCCGGCGGTGTAGTTGGACCCTTATACGTTTTTACGTTTTAAATCGTTAACGCCTTCCTAACTGTAATTGTATGTTGTGCTGCAGGTTTTAGCTGAGTTGCTCGCTACCTTACAGGTACGTACTTGCTTGTCCATTGCTTTGCTTTGAAAAATAATGTTTTATTGGATGATCAAGCCAATAACACATTTTTGTTTTTATCTTTTTATTATGGATGTTGTGTCCATGACACCGTCTCGGGTGTGCATGACAGTGTGTATATTTGGTTGTTCGTATGACACTTTCTTGAGAGCCCATGATGCCTTTGTATGCCAATGACCTGGGTAGATTTGGGTATCTCTGATGTATGCTTCATATTGTGCCCGTGACACTGTGCCAATGGCACTTTTATTGGTTAACCTTTACTTTGTTTACTCGCGAGGATTGTCGCTTCCCAGTGAGAAGTGCTTATCTTTTATCAAGTAGATTAAAAGACGAGTATGAGTGTATGTTATTTGGCCAGACAAGGTTGTCTTTCTTGGCTTCATACATGTTATATTGAACTATGTTCTTAGTTGTGTACATGCACATGCGTGCTCAAGTTGTAACATTGTACGTAATGAAAGTGCATGTTTGGCTTTAGGTTGATCTCTCGTCCCAAATCACACAAGCGCGCTATATAAATTAAAATCTGAGTAATAAAATCTGAGAAATAAATCTGAGTAATTAATCGAGTAGATTCTGAGTAGGAGTACACCGATGTGCCCTCATGTGTTGTATGTTATGATTGTTTGCATTTTGAGAATTATTCACTCAGCTTCCCCAGCTGACCCAAACTTTCCCCCACATTGTTTCAGGTACCAGCAAAGGAAAGGAGAAGGTGGACGGTTGACCGCTGTATCTTTTCATTACTGATGTGGACAACATTTAATATCTTTAAAACACTTTATTTTATTTTAACTATTTCCGCATTAAATACGTTTTAAATGTTAAATATTTATATCTGAGACTTATTTATGGGACCTTTTGATTATAATTTTATTTTCAAAAAAAATTTTAAAAATCTTGTAAAATTTAGGGTGTTACAAGTTGGTATCAGAGCTCTGACTTGAGAGATTTGGGTTCGCAAGGGGCGAGTTCAAACTCAAGTTTGAGTATCGAGTTTTAAAACGAGAAAAGAGTCAAATATTTTTCTGAGAAAAGTTTCCACATCAAACATACAGCATGTCACGTCGACCTCTCGCTTCCTATTGCCGGTAATATTTCAGAGCTTTTATTTATTTGAGAATTTCGTTGTATTATGAGTTTTGAAGAATGACAAATATGAGAATCGCTATTATTAATTCGAGTATAATTTCGATATAATTCTGAGTGTATTTCGCGACTAAGATCGCTTTTCTGAGTATATTTTTCGTGTGTAATTCTAAGTACATCCGCGTTATACATGCTACTATAATTACATAATATTTTATATAATCTGTGAGATTTTATAATTCTGAGAAATTCTAACCAATAAGGGTAATAAATGAATATAAAATTATGATATAAACTCCATAAATTATTTAATGAGAACATGTTTTGGGGTGAATAAGAAAAGAGGAGTAATAAATTCTTCATATTGATAAAATACTAAAACCTTTCGTTTTAGGGAAAATACTTAATAAAAAGAGTTATTGAAACGAGTAAACGGTGAAACGAGTAAAAGAAAGATGTTTTTATTATCAAAAGAATATTTTTGTGACAGTTCATCAAGTCGAGCGAAAGCGAAAATACCGAGAACATATTTTAAATTTTTTTTTAAAATTGATAATTATTTTACATGATTTACATTTGAGCTAGACGAGGAACGTTAAAAAAAAAATTTGGATTTTATTCTTATCCGTTATTTCAGAGTCGTTTTAGTTTTTAATATTAGAACTTTAGTTGGATTAAGCATGTTTTTTTTTATGTTGAATTAACATTTAAGATTTTATTTAGTGGAACCTTTTCACTTATTTATCAAATTTAAAAATTTAAAATTTATGAAATCTTTGGACAATTAAAAAGGAGAATGTTTTTATAAAGAGATGAGACATGATGTATTGGGAAAATCTTTTTGCTGAGAAAATAATAAACCGAGATTTATTAAATTGAGATCAAATGAGAAAACTTTTAAAGTATGTGATTTTAATAGCTGAGACTGAAAATCCATAATTATCTTTTTTATGAATTCAGTGAGAGATTATTTATTTAACGCAGAGATATTGAATAACCTATGTAAGTTTGTTATACCAATTAATTGAGGATTGCCAAGTCAAATTAAACAGAAATTATTCAAGTTTATCTTGAAGGGTATGTATTAAAAGTGAACCAAAGGGAGACTATCATCATTGATTCGGTGTTGATCTATTTAAAATAAATTAAAAGAGTTTATGAACTATATTATGTTCTGAGTTTAACTGTTGAAAACATAATAAAATATTTTGCTGAGTGCCTTTTGCTGAGTGCATTTATGAGTAATGTTTATAAGATTTCGAGTACATACAGTTGAGTGCATATCTGTATTTATCAGATATTGAGAGTAAATTTTTCTTCCTTCTGAGTGTGATTTGTTTGTGGATTACTTTTATGTGGGAAGTTGTGAACTTTGGGATTGACTCGTGACCAAACAAAAGCATGTGTCGAAAGTAATAGAGGGCCCCTATTACCGTACACACAGGACTTTTGGTTGGTTAGGGGGAGATTTTGAGGGGAACAATGGACCAATGCTTGTTATGGTGAATTTAGTATGTGTATCCTAATTGTTTGTGTGACTACATACTTGCTTGTTTATTTTGGTAGACAATACTAGTTCCAAACTCGAAGACGAGTTTTTCTCCATGTGGAGTTGAGTAGGAGTAAAAAGGGAAATTTCTAAAATAAAAAAAAAAAATAATTATTGGTATGTATTATTATGAGCATGATGCTTATACATAGAGATTTTTCGGGATGAGGATTTTAAAAGTATGAAATCTAGATACATATAATTAATCAAATAAATTATAAGAGTAACTATCAAATCAAGCAGTTGAGAATAATTAAATTTATTCTATGGGTAATTATAGAATTTATAACAAACTAATAAATCGGGATTAGTGGAGAAATTAATAAATCAAGTTAGTTGGGTTGAATGAATATCGTGAAAAAGGGAAGTAGTAATACTACAATTATATATAAAATTCTTGTGTGCTTATAATGAGATAATGAAGAATTATTAAATTAAAGTGGTGAAAATTTATTAATGAGTTTGATATGAGCAAGTCAATAAAACAAGTTAAAAAGAGAAAGTTTTAATTTGTCGGGAAGTTTTATTAAAAAAATTGTAGGTGTTATAAAGTTTTATGAGAAAAATATATTTCGTGAGTAATATATTTTATTTGGAGTTATCGAATAATATTTTTATTTATTAATTTATTGAATATTTAAAAATTTTTTGAAGTGTTAAAAATTTTTATGATAAAATTTATTTATAAGCAATTATTAAATTGAGTTGAAATTTACATCGTATTAAGAAGAAATTTCTAAAAGACGAGAAAGTATTAAATTAATGAACAATGAGAAAAATCTTTAAATTGGGAATAAAAGGTAATTGCGTATTGAGTAAATGAGAACTAATGGATTGATTCGTAAATTGAGTAACGAGAAATCATTATAAATAAGTGTATAAAATGTAATTGAAGTTTTTAGTGGGTAACATGAAATTTATGAGTAGATATGGTCAAAATAATTAAGAGACATTTTAAATTGTGTAAAATCAGTGAAACGGACTATTAAAGGATCGTTAAACTAGATGAATGAGAAAACATCTATTAAAATATTATCGAGAAACCACTAAATGTAATAGAATGAGAACCTATTAAAGGGAATTAAATGACAAGATCGTTAATTTGAGCTATTTAAAGGATTATCAACATCGGTAATATGCAAACCTAATAGAGTAAGGTAACAATATAATGTTAAAGAAGAGTTATTTTGAGAACCAATAACACGGTTGAGAGAGAGTATATCATTCCAAGTATTATAAGCTGGTAAATTGGAACACGCGAGTAGTAATAGGAATGAGTAAAAATGTGATTTATACCTAATGCTATTACTTGTAAATATTATTACCTTATGAGTTGTTACTGAGTTAGAGTTTTGGGTTTGCTTCTGAGTTAAGATTTATGAGTTTGCTCCTGAGTTATACATTTTTGAGTTATACTCCTGAGATATGTTTCGAGTTATTTCTGAGTGGGACTTCTGAGTTAGATTCCCAGATCGTATTTTGGAGTTATATACCTGAGTATATGAGAATTCCGTGTGATATATATATTCCTTGTGATTTATTTGCATGGTTTTTATATTAATTGATAATGGTGTAAACCGCTAAATTATTTATTATGTTGTTAACAAACTGTTGACCCATAGAGTAGAGGACCTTCCGAGTCATTTGGGTGAAAAATTGTCGATAATGAAATTTTTACATGTTGCTAAAATGTGTAAGTGGTCATTTGATGGAGTTGTGAGGGAAGAAAATTTTCCGTAAAAACTTGTTGTCGTCATGAGAGATCCAAGTGTGATTGTGCGAATGGTTTGGATGACCTGGTACTACGCTGAGCATCTGGTATCATCAACAAATCAATAGTAAATTTCCAAGTGGAGTTGAATCGGTGATTCAACGCGACGTAAATCGCTGAGTGCAACAACTGTATCCGAATGCGAGAGCAAGAAGACACCTTCAGTAGAGTATCGTGGTGTATTTTATGCTCATTATCAACATTTTCTTTGCATACTGAGATCCATAGTGAGCATCCTGGCCTTATTTCTTTTAGCCTTATCGTTTTGCGCCACTAGAGGCGGATAATTGTATGAGCACTTATGTGATCTGGAGTTCATTTCCTATTAAGTAAATTCACCATGAAGAGCTTCTTTCTATTCATAACTTTATCGTTTTTATTCTTCTTTTCCATTTGAGTATGCATGTCGTAGGTCACCCTGATGAATTTCCTTTTCATTCTTAACCTTATCATTTTGTTTTCTTTCCCCATTTGAGGACGTGTGTCGTTGGCAAGCCTGAGTCTGATATGTGAGATCGCAACCCTGAGTTTTTCCGAGCAATGACTTCGAGGACGAAGTCTATTTCAAGTGGAGTTGAGTTGTAACGCCCTGAAATTTTAGAAAAATAAATAATATTTAAATTCAATTTAAAATACGTCTTTAATTGGATTATGAGTGGACCGTACGGTAATTATGTGACGTTCCGTCTGTTACATTCCCGAGTGTTGAGCGTCGGGTCAAGGCCGGCCAAGGGCCAAGGACGAGACTCGTATTTATGTTCCGATTAAAAGATGAGTTAAGAGTTTAGGCCGGACCATTTTCTATTCTATTTTAAATCTCGTGAGTGTGGCAATCAAAGAAGGGCCGAGCATTGTTTTTTCCATGTTCTATTTTTCCGATTTTGGACTTAATTATCAAGCCAGACAAGTATAATCTCCTTTGGTCCAATCAGTGAGGCTTAGGGCCCATGTACATGATCACATTGCTACGTGACATATTAACCCATCTAATCCCTTAATGCGTTCCTAAACCTATTCGATTACCAGCCGTTTGAGCACCTCCTTTCTCCATCGTTTTTTTTCTCTGTAATCGTAGAGCATATCCCATTCGTCCCTTCCTTCTTCAGCAATCGGCGAGGAAGCAATCAGTGGAGGTGGAAGTCCTAAGGATTGGTTTAATCGGTAAGGTTTTCCCGTTTCATATTCCCGATTTTTCTATTCCATTCGATGAGATGATTCTGACCAGCCATGCTTCTATGTTGCGGGATTATTTCTCCAATCTAGCAGCAAGCTTGCGGGCGTGTTTGAACCAGAGACAACCATCAAGCAGCCACATATCGCAGTTCCATTCGGTAGAGTTTTAAGTTCGGTAGTTTCTGTCTTTCTTTTCTATATGAAATTGGTCGGGTTCTAATCATTGTCAATTGTTGGGGGGCTGTATGGATTCGAACGGGAGAGAAAGTAATCAGTCGGTTTGCAAACAACCTAGGCGGAAGCAGCAATCAAACTACTGTTCGGATTGTTAGTCGGCTCGGTAGTTCTCCAACCCTATTTCATCGTATTGATTTTTCCCGTAAACCAAACTTGTTAACTTATTTTGTGTAAGAGGTCTAGCGGGGCTGCGTTTTCTAAGGTTCCAGTACCGAGCCTTAGTTGGGCCTGGTTTGATCATGGACCTGTTGTTGTTGTTGTTGTATCATTCCAATCGAGAAATTTTACCATCATGTTTATAAAAAAAAAACAGACTTAATTTGAGAACAATAACATTTTTAAATTACTGATTATTCAAATTTGAGGTACTCGAGATTTTCGGTAATGGGTTGGATTGGCTAAATTAAGTTTTTGCATCAAAACGTTTTCTGGCAGAATTATGCCCTTCTATTCACGGTTGTTTCGACCAGATTAAAACAACCTTTTGGATTTTTGGCCCGTGATGGGACCTTGTTTTCTGAGTTAGCTTTCTAATGCCGCAAACCGCTCGTCAATCCGAATTGCGGTTTAAAAGTTATAGTCAATTTAGTATGCTGCTGTTAGGAAGATGACCTGTGCAGCAGGTCTGTCTTGAAATGCTGTTTTGAGACACTTAGGGTCTGTTTTTGCCAGTGACCGTCTCACAGTAAATTGTAGTTCTGATTTTCTAGTTGTCGTGGTAAAAAGATGGGGAAAATCTAATGAGCCGTTTAAGAGTTATGGCAGTTCCCGTGAGACTGACGGGTGCTGCCAGTTTTCTGAAATAAGCCCTCGGGTAGGATTTTTTTAATTCAGGGTTTCGTTTTTGGTTTTAGGTCCGTCTAGGAGATAATTTGCTGAATCTTTGATTCCCGTGAACCGGTTGGAGCTTACGTTTCTCGAGGTGAGTATTCTCACCGTGTATTCAGTTTTAACGTTGTACATGCATGACTTATGTGTTACATTTCTTGCACCATAATTGTTATCTGAGCTTGAGCTATTATCTGAGTTTGATCCGCTATCTGAGTTTGATTTGTTATCTGAGTTTGACATGCTATCTGAGTATCTGAGCAGCTGTTGATTTATTTTAATCTGAGACATTGTGCCTGGGTAACCGAGCTCGGCACAGGGTCATTCTGTGCTACTACTTGCTAGGGCATCTGAGATAATTATGTTAAAGAGATAATAAAACATAATAACACACATCTGAGTTTTTGGCTATATGCCTGGGATCACCTCCCGTCTGAGTTTTGGGATTATTCCCGTCTGAGTTTTGGGATCACTCCCGTCTGAGTTTTTGGCTTATGCCTATCTGAGGTGTGAGGAGGGGCGAGGTTGATCTCTCGTCCCAAATCACACAAGCGCGCTATATAAATTAAAATCTGAGTAATAAAATCTGAGAAATAAATCTGAGTAATTAATCGAGTAGATTCTGAGTAGGAGTACACCGATGTGCCCTCATGTGTTGTATGTTATGATTGTTTGCATTTTGAGAATTATTCACTCAGCTTCCCCAGCTGACCCAAACTTTCCCCCACATTGTTTCAGGTACCAGCAAAGGAAAGGAGAAGGTGGACGGTTGACCGCTGTATCTTTTCATTACTGATGTGGACAACATTTAATATCTTTAAAACACTTTATTTTATTTTAACTATTTCCGCATTAAATACGTTTTAAATGTTAAATATTTATATCTGAGACTTATTTATGGGACCTTTTGATTATAATTTTATTTTCAAAAAAAATTTTAAAAATCTTGTAAATTTTAGGGTGTTACAGCCGGTCTAAATCCCGAACTACTCTAAAATTGACAGCCGGTCTAAACGTTATACCGCCGGTCTAAAATTGACAACCGGTCTCGATCGCGACCTCGACTCGAGTCCGCCGGTCTAAAATTGACAGCCGGTTAAAAACCCGGTCCAAGGTTGCCCGCCGGTTCCCTAACCCTGAGCCGCCGTTTTGGTTTAGGGGTTGACTTCTTAATCGAATTGGGCTTTTGACCGCCGGTCCCCAACAAACCCTAAGATCGAATTTGGCTTTTGACCGCCGGTCTTTGGCTTTTGACAGCCGGTCTAACCTGCGATCGCCTGCGGACCACCCAGCCGATTAATTCACTTGCGGACCAGTGTGCGGATTGCACGAACCGCCGGTCGGGTCTCGTTACCCCCGCTGGTCAAGGACAGCCGGTCATGGGCTGCCGGTCAGCCAGCCGGTACACCCACACGAAAAAAAAGAAAAAACGAAGAAGGAACGAAAAGACTCGCGATGATAGTTATGACTTGCAAACTGTTGTCTTGGCAAATCCTAACTCGGGGGCATGACGAGGTTAGTAGGGATTACCTATGTATATATAGGTAAATATCACCTAAACATGAAGATGGGACCAAGTTGTCATCGCCTATCCAAGTTGTCAGCGCCTATCCAAGTTGTCAGCGCCTGTCCAAGTTGTCAGCGCCTGTCAAAGCTGTTCAGCGCCTGTCCAAGTTGTCATCGCCTATCCAAGTTGTCAGCGCCTGTTGTCAGCGCCTGTCCAAGTTTCAAAGTTGTCATGGCCTGTCCAAGTTGTCGGCGCCTGTCTAAGTTGTCAGCGCCTGTCCAAATGGTCAGCGCCTGTCAAATTGCCAGCACGCCTGTCAAGGTGTTAGCGCCTGTCCAACTGGTCAGCACCTGTCCAAATGGTAATGGTCAGCGCCTGTCAAGTTACCATCGTCTGTCTTATTGGCTGACGTCCAGTCATAATGGCACTTCATGACTGCTTTATTGCAGTCATAATAGTAAGGCGTTACACGATCATTGACGTCCTCATAATAGCGCTTCATGACCGCTTTATTGCAGTCATAATGAGCCAACGTTCCATATACCTGCCATATAAATACATGGCCTAACTCATTGTCGAACACACACTGGAGACAGATAAAAGAAGCCTAAAACACAGAGTTAACACACTCTCACTTTCACCTTCGCACTCAATCTTGATCACCCTAGGTTCGCCAAGAACTTGTTGGGTCTGCACTGTGATCATCGCAGGAGATCCAAGGTTGACGTCGCCTATTCTTTGTGTTTGACAATCGTTGCTCGAACAGATAGCTTACATATATGTGATTATGTGATGGGTGAGCTTACGGTTAGCTTATTAGTAAATATGAATAAACTATAAGAATATAAGTTGATAATTAATAAGTGAATAAAGGAAGAAATGAATATTAACGATTTTTATTATTTTTTTAGAATGGGTCGAAAACTCATGTATCTCACGAGACTATTTTGTCTCACGTACTACTTTGTTTTGGCTATGTACTCAGGTTCGAGATCGATGGATTAGAAGGTCGCGGTAGAAGTGGCCTAGTGTTGATTATCTCGGGAGCTCGTAGGTAGATCCCGTTTATCCTATGGTTATGATATTATCTTTGTAACACCGTGTTTTATAACTCTGATAATCTTCTAAAAGGTTTTTGTTAAGCCGTATTTTGGAATATTGGACTTTCTAATATTTTTATTTAAAAATATGTTTTAAAAGATGTTTTAATAATTGAGGTGTTACAATGTTGTTGAGACATTTTTTTGGGTATTTGGAAGTGAAAGTGTATGAAATTGTAGAGAGTTTGTAGAAGGTTGTGTGAAAAAAGGTTATGGTTGAAAGAGGTATTTATAATAGGTTTTATTTTAAAAAAATCAATTTCTGGTCAAACTAGCCGTTTGCAACGACTAGTACACGTGTCGATCGTTGGTAGGCTCGTGGACTTCGTCGATGGTCCGGCGCACCGGCTCGCTCATGTAACGAGCGGTGTGGTGGCGAGCCCGGTGAGCCGACGTGGCACCCGGTGAACCCCACCCCTCGTTAGGACGTTACCACACCCCTTATTCTAAAGTGATACTTATATGGCGTCTGTGAGTTTGGTCACCATTACACTAGGGATAAAAATACCACATGTGATCACACGAAATATAAATAGATTTATTTTAACTTTTATTAAGTTTAATTATTTTCATAAGTAATATTATTTTAATTAAATTATGCTAACATACAAGAAAAATCGAATTCTACCAACCTTCAAATATTTTTAACTTTTCCCTTGAATTTCTGAACCTTCAACTCCATGATCAAAACATCCCATGCCCCCTCCCCTTCCCTCCCCTTCCCCTCCTCATGAACACAACCGTATCAATCAAGGATCCATTTCTTCATCACAAATCGTCACAATTTCAACAAAATCAATGACATTTTTGTCAAGCGTCGTTTGATTCAATCTACGAGACTCTATAATGGGTAATGCTATTTGATATTCTGTCCCTTTTTCTTAATTTCGTGAGAAAACGAAATTAATTTCGGAAATTGAGTGCTAATTGCGTTTCCATGTTCATAGCCACATCAATTTCGTTTCGTGTTCATTAATTATTATATTTAATTGTTATTTACCTTAGTATCTGCATGTAATGTAATGTAATGTTTGATCATGATTCACGTAGATTTTTGTTCCTCCCAAAATTTCCAGATTTTAATTTATTTATTTTTTGCAAATTTAGGTAAATTATTACAAATTATCAATGTGAATTGCTTTTGTTCCACAAATTCCATTGCTATGTAGTTATTGAACGGCCTTTTTGAGCTTTTAAATTCATTTAGTTAGGGATAAAATGCTTGGTGTTGAGATTGTGTTTCATTAGCCTTTTTTCCCTTTAGAATTTTGTATAAGACCAATGCCAACGGGTAGCTTCGGTCTCCAATCGAGGGGCGACGCCATTGGCACACAAGCTTCAGTTGCATGCGTCAGTTGAGAGTTCAGTTTGGCGGCGGAAGATGAGATGAGAGGTGTGGGACCATTTGAATAAAAAATGGTATTTTGTGTGTGTATTTTATAATGTGTGGGCCCAAAAATATGAAGTGAATGTGTATTGTTGGCATGAGTGTGTCAGTTTGGTGACAATTAAAGTGTCGGCTTACGTGACACTTAGTTGATAAAAACTGAAGTGTGAGTAGTAGTAATAATGGTTTGGGGTGGTCTAAGTGTCACGTTATAACTTCTAAGCAATGAACTATGACGAAAATAATACTTAATTATTTTCTATATGTACATTTGTTATTTTTTTCAGACAAAAAAAATGCAGAATGTTGCTCTACTCATCTTATAGACGGGGATGGCACATTAAATACAACTGGTCTTGAGAAATTTATGAAGGAAGTAAAACTTGCTGAATGTGGACTTTCTTATGCAGTTGTTTCCATAATGGGCCCACAAAGTAGTGGTATGTACCTCCGTTTTTAGGGCAAAAAGTATCTAATTATTAAAAATGAGACCCTTATAGTAAAAAACATACAAGTATAAATTTTTCCATATCAGGGCGGATATTTGCTGTTAAATATAAAATTTATTCTTTTACCGGGCTGCAAACTATTTTTTTTTGTTAAGATATTCTAGTAATTAATTATTTTAGTGAGACTTTATGTTTTATAACAGGGAAGAGCACACTACTAAATCATCTATTTCATACAAATTTCCAAGAAATGGATGCTTTCAAAGGAAGGTATGTTATGCATCCGTTTGTTTCACTTATAAAATTCAGTTTAACTTTAACCTAACCATGGTTAAGAAATCTAAGTGCATTGTATTTATACCAGGTCTCAAACCACCAAAGGTATTTGGATGGCAATATGCACTGGTATTGAACCTTGTACTGTTGTGATGGATCTTGAAGGTACTGATGGACGAGAACGAGGAGAGGTTTGTATAATGATAATTTTGTTTCATCGATTAAATGATTATTCGTTAATGATTTTAGTTTAGCAAATTATTTAATAAGCTTTTCTTTTGTATTATGTTTTAGGATGATACCGCATTTGAAAAACAAAGTGCACTATTTGCGCTTGCAGTGTCGGATATAGTGCTTATTAACATGTAAGTGTGTTGATAATTTGATATCTAAGTTTTTGAACTACCAGTGTAATTTTTTAAAGTAAAGAACCATACATGAAATTTGGTGCAAACTTCAGGGACCATTTTTGTAATTTACTCTTTTTCTATACATACATATATTCTTTATGAAATTTTGTGCTATTAGGTGGTGTCATGATATTGGTCGTGAACATGCTGCAAACAAACCGTTACTAAAAACTGTATTTCAGGTATATCGTGTGTATATACTTCTTTATTGGTTCTTATATTGATACCAAATTACCTAATTGCCCAAATTGATTTCCTATATTTAGGTCATGACCCGATTATTTACTCCACGTAAAACAACGTTGATTTTTGTCATACGTGACAAAACAAGAGTAAGTGTGGTCTATCTTTCATTTACTTTTATTTCTTGTACAAAGTTTAGAGTTGGCAATTTCAGTCCATTTATTTAAAAATGGGTTGATTTGGGTTGTGTTTATCTCAAACGGGTCAAATAAGTTTTTTTAGCTAAAAGGGAATTGGGTCAAACAGGTTGAAAGTCTCACAAAGTCTATTATCCATTAATACAACCTTCTAATAATTTATTTGTAGATTATTCTTGTAGTAATAATGTAATATTGTCTTTGGTAAGCATATTTTATTGCAATATTTTCAAAACTGGAGAAAAAAATTATGTGGGTCAACCGAACCCGACCCGTATTTAAAAATGACCCGTTTCAACCCGACCCACCATCATCTCTTATGGGAAAGAAGCTTTATTCAACTGTGTATGTTTTCTTCCCTTTGTTTTTTTGAAGACACCACTGGAAAACTTAGAGCCTGTTTTGAGGGAAGATATCCAGAAGGTAATTTTCTGTTAAATCATACGCGTTTTTTTTTATTTATAATTCAATTTACTGATACAACTCTAAAGTTTTATTTTTTTTGCCCGTAGATATGGGATTCTGTTCCAAAACCCGAAGCCCATAAGGAAACACCACTAAGTACTTTTTTCAATGTATGATACCCAATGCTCTTATTATCTTTTGAGATCAAATAACCATGAACAATTATTAATTTATTTTTATCTTACAAATTAAATGAGCAGATTGAAGTTGTTGCTCTTTCTAGTTTTGAAGAGAAGGAAGATCAATTCAAAGAGCAGGTAAACTACAATGTTAAAATCTTGTTTTTTGTACTTATAATATTTATCTGAAACATTTTTATTTATTTAATTTTTTATTATTTACCGAAGACGGCAAACTTGAGGAATAGATTCCAACATTCTATTGCACCGGGAGGACTTGCGGGTGATCGACAAGGAGTTGTTCCCGCTTCGGGTTTTTCTTTTAGTGCTGAACAAATTTGGAAAGTTATCAAGGAAAATAGGGATCTTGATTTGCCAGCTCACAATGTATCTAAAAATTCAGCCAACACACTTGCTTATTATGGACAGATTTGTCTTATTCCCTTAATTGAAATTACATATTTGCCCTCTTAACAGCTACATCTTCCATAAACGATTATGACAAGTCAATACATTTTAGATCTTTACTAATCAAATAGGAAATAGAAAATCAAAAGTAATTCAAAATAAATTATACTAAAAGCAACAATTAAAAATATATCCATATAATAATTTTGATAAGTTTAAATATTGTGTAACTCGGATCTATGATAGAAATGGAGGATAATAATATATCCGCTACTTTGGCGGGTGCTATCCTAGTATATATATATTTCAAAATTAATATTGTTGATAATATTTTATGTGTTACAATAAATTATATTTGAAATATTTCTATAGGTGATGGTGGCCACAGTACGATGTGAAGAGATTGCTAGTGAGAAGTACTCTGAATTTTCTAAAAATAAGGTTCATTTTTTGTTTTTCATATATAAATATTTCCAATAATTATTTGTTTTTTAGAAATGTAAATTTAATAATTTTTCTGTTTATTATAGGAATGGTGCGGATTAGAGGAAGTTGCACAGTCTCAACTTGTACCCGACTTTGGAAAGAAAATTAGTTCATTGCTCGACACTTGCTTTAAAGAGTATGCACATATATACTTACATGATGCATTAAGTTTATGATTTTTTTAATAAAATAAATTAATTTTAAAATTTGTGTAGTTATAATGATGAGGCTGGGTTTTTTGAGGAAGGAGTTAGGTGTGCAAAACGAAAGCAATTGGAAGAAAAATTGTTGCAAGTAATGTCACGTAAATTCTTTTTGTGAACATAATTTTTCTTGCTATTTTTATTTTTTATTATTTTTTATTTAGCTTGTTGAACCGGCATACCAATCAACATTACATCACATAAAGTCTGAAACACTTGATAAATTCATGAAAGCGTTTGAAGATGCTTTAGATAAAGGCAAAGGGTTTCAAGTAGCAGCCCGTGATTGCACTGCCTCATCAATGAAATCTTTTGGTGAACAATGCAAAGGTATATTTTTTCAAGTTGTTTTGCACACTTTTTATTATTAATAATTGGATTAATAGGAATAATAATAAAAAGGTACGGGAATACCCTTTAGTTAAAATAAAAATATAAAAAAGTCGTTAGTTTGTTTATTATTATACAATATTGTGGGATTAATACGTCAAATATGTAGGTGCCATCATCAAGCAAGCTGATTGGGACCCGTCCAAAGTACGGGCTAAAGTTTCTCAGAATATCGAAGCACATATTAATGATGTTCGTGCTGCCAAGATATCTGAAATTACTGCACAATATGAGGTAATATCAGCTTCAAAATTTCACAATATTCATTCAATTAATCAATGCGGGTTTTTTAATAATTTATCTCAAATGGGTCACACAGAGGGAAAGCTGACCTAAAATCTATTTTTTAACATTTTTATTCAAATGTATAAATTATCATTCTAACAATTTTATTTTTCTAAAAATTGGACAAAAACATGTTTTGGGTCAACTCAGCCCGACCCGAACCGTTTTGACACGTGCTGAAAGTCTTTGTATTCATAATTAACGCATTATTTATATATAATAACATTGTTTTTCAATCCTAGTTATCATATTAAATATTTAAAAAAATTGTCAAAAACGTATTTCGGGCCCATACTGTTTTGGTCCGTATCAAAATGTTTAAATTTTTTGTTTATGCAACCATAACTAATACATAATTTAGTTATAATAATGGCCCGTTACCCAACCAGCCCGATTCTTTTGCAGTCGAAATTAAAGGCGGCATTATACGGGCCAGTGGAAGCTCTTCTAGAAAGTGCTGCTGATGATACTTGGCCCGCAATCCGGAAGCTTCTTCAAAACGAGACCAAAACTTCTGTGGCCGAGTTTTCGGGTGCACTTTCGGGTTTCGAAATGGATCCGGATGCAAAAAAGAATTTTCTTTCAAGATTGGAAAATTATGCCATTGATGTTGTTGAAGGGAAAGCTAAAGAAGAAGCTGGTAAAGCTCTACATAAAATGAAAGAAAGGTATTATTAATTAGGCTTGTAATATAATTACATTATGTAAATTATATTTTTAATTTTAGTAATAAAATTAATAATGTGTATGCAGGTTTACAACCATATTTAACCATGATAATGATCTAATGCCACGAACGTGGTCCGGGAAAGAAGATATCCGTGCAATTAATATAACCGCTCGCACTTCTGTAAGAATGATTGGATTTAATAATGTTTAGCTTTTTGTATTTAAGGTGGCAAAATGGGTTCAGGATGAAACGGTTCATTTTTCATTCGGGCCAACACGGGCCGGGTTGAGTTGTCTTGGGTTGACATGATTTTTTTATATTTTCATATTTTGTTGTAAATAAAATTTATTTAAATTTTATTACAAAAACTAGGGGTGAGCATTTGAGGGAAAAAATAATCGGTGTGTTTTTTGGTTTTGTAATTACGTAA
Organism: Calendula officinalis; assembly: GCA_963853835.1. Classification (NCBI taxonomy): domain Eukaryota; kingdom Viridiplantae; phylum Streptophyta; class Magnoliopsida; order Asterales; family Asteraceae; genus Calendula; species Calendula officinalis. The sequence continues at coordinate 24,910,864 of OY970825.1, forward strand.
TTTTCGGTTTCGGTCTCGGTCTGATCCTCAGGTAGAGGTGAGCATTTGGGCTGAAAAAACCGAAGTGAACCGAAAACATGTAATCGGTTCGGTTTTGAAAATTTATCATTATTGGTTTCGGTACGGTTTGGTTCGGTTTTGGACCGCGCTCACCCCTAACAAAAACAATATTATTACAATAATAATCTAAATTCTTTTGCATGCATTAAAATAGAATTTGGACGACTTTCAACATGTTTAACTTGTTTGAGATAATAATAAAGAAAAGCGAATTAAATCTTTTCAGTTTAAACTTGTGGAATTTGTTCTTATTGTATTGTACATACAAATATTTCAGGCCTTAAAATTACTTGCTGTAACGGTTGCAATTCGTTTGGAGGAATATCATGATAAAATCGACAATATTCTAGTACAAGCTTTAGCTGACCCGAGCAAAGCCGCGGATACGGGCTCTAATTTACCCGACCCGTTGGCCACAAACAAATGGGAAAAGGTATATCATAAAACTTGATATGTGAATATAATGTGAAGTAAAATGTATTTATTTATTTATTTTATTTTTTAATACAAATACTCAGATTCCTGCACCGAAGACGTTGATAACTCCCGTTCAATGTAAATCTTTGTGGGGCCACTTTCAAAAAGAAACCGAGTATGCCGTTAGTCAAGCCGTTGCTGCCCAGGTATGATTTCAGTTATCAAAGGGCAAATTACATATTACTGTATCTGATTATACACGTTTCATTATTGCGTGTATCATACTTTAAAACCTGAATATTGTACTTTAAAACACTTCTAAAACCATATAAGAACCGATGATTTTTTTGAAATCTATATTAATTTGAAAAAAATACTCTAAGTGTGACATATAATAATAAATGTGTGTAGTTGGATACGTTTTTTTCCATCACACACTTTTGGCGGAAGTTTTTCAAGAAACAGTCTCTCTACTCATTGGTAGATGTATAACCGTCTACATCTCACCCCCTATATCCCACCTTTAGGGGATTGAGTGTTGATGTATAGTAGGATAAACTAATGTAGTTTGCTTGTTATATAAGTATATCTCCTACTTTCTTTTTATAGTTATTTAACTTACGTGTTTGTTTCTCTTCATGTTTAATGTTTTTCAGAAAGCTAACAAGCAAAATAACAACTGGCTACCACCTCCATGGGCTATTGCAGCCTTGTTCGTGCTTGGATTCGATGAATTAATGACTCTTTTAAGGTTCCTTCCACATCAATCATCCATTTTCATATTCTCAATTTATTTGTTACTGTTTTCTAAACCATCCCCTAGTCATCTGGTAAATGTTTACTAATTCTATTTATTTACCCGTTTTTTCTCTCTCCAGGAATCCACTATACATACTCGTTATCTTTGTCAGTTTTCTGCTTATGAAAGCCTTATGGGTTCAACTAGACATCGGTTCCGAATTCCAACACGGCATGGTGCGTGTTTAGAATACCATCTATAAATTATTTCCTTTTGCGGGCCCGCCCGTTGGGGAATACAAAAGAACTAAATGATACTATGACTTATGTGTTTTTCTTAATATGTGTGTCTCTAGTTTCACGGGCTTCTCTCTATATCCGCCAAACTTCTTCCAACAGTCATAGGCATCATCAGAAAACTGTCGGAGCAGGGCCAGCAGCCGCCAACAGCAGCCGCCAATCGTCGATGAAATTAACCACAAAGATTAATGTCAACATTGGTATGCCGATTAAATTTGTTTTTATTCTTTTAGGCGATTGTATAACTTAGAAGACACGATGCAATTTTTTTAGTGTATTCACATTCTTAGATCCGATAAAACGTCATTTTTTGTATTTTTATTGTAAAGATGTGTATGTTTTACTCTATCAAACAAGCTGTGAAACCTTGTGATTCAAGGGTGTAAGGTGGAATTGATTAACTGCTAATTCTGTTCAATTCGTTTATGAATTATCAAATGGTATGAGTACCCGTGCAATGTAGCGGTTAATTATTATCGTTCATCAAACGGTTTAAATTGAATTTGTACAAATTTAGTGGATTGAGTAAAACAATCAACTTACTCTACTTTTATTTATAGCTAAAGTAACACCATTTTTTATATAATTAGCAAGTATGTTGGGTTGGATTTATAAATTTTTTATTCAGGGAAATTTTAATTTCGTTATAATGTGGTATGGATATATAATATGTATTGAATTGAGTAAATCGGTTAATCTTGTACTAAAGCTGTTTGTTTATTAAACTAGTTTTTATTTGGTTTATAACGAAGAAAACATAATCTCTAGCTTTTCGTTGCAGTGTCTTTAAGTTCAGTTTAAATTATATAATTACCTATTTTTGTTTTCATTTACTGAAATTTTCTACTTTTAATTTATCATAAGAAATTTCAGCAACCACAAAAAGAAACGTATCTAGTTGAAGTTGTTTGGTTTGTTTTAGGTTGAATATTTGTTGGTTTGTTTGGTCCATAAAAGTTGACGATGGCTGGTTTGCTTAATGGTCCCAACCATATATAACAATAGAAAATTTGTATTTTGTTTACTACTAATTTTTTTTACATTATCCTTTTATCTATAATATGATTGACATACATAATCTATTAATTATTTTTCTTAATTCTGTCTTTTGATTTGAACAATTATTGACTAAATAAGTTGCAAGATAATTAGGGCAAGATTTAGTATGATGCAGATAAGATTGAACTTTTAATAGTTTAATAAAGAATGGTAATTAAAGATGTTAATGCGTGTTTTATGAATTTAGTCCATATGTTTTCTGTTATTAATATCTTTTAAATTTTTATGTACATATCACCTTATTTATAAATTTTGAACTACTATTTAAGCATTATCTTTGTAGATTCCGTTGAACTAAAGGTATTATTAAATAATAATTATTATTATTATATCAAGACTATTTAAAAAGAAACACATGAAAATATTGATAATGATTATGAAATTTAAACAAATAAATTTGAGTTTTGAAATTCTAAAAAAGTGAATAATTTGAAGCACATTGGCCCTATCTGTCAACAAAAAAGGGATTTAGATCCAGCTTAGCGCGTTGTGGAATCCACTTGTCTCTGTCATTCCCAATTTTCCCCTACAATTTGCAATTCAAATTCTCTCACTTTATTCAATCACAAACCCTACACAAGTATTCACTCCAAATCACCAAATCACGTATCTCAATTCCACCTTTTTTCAGTCAATTTCTGAAGTAGAACTAAAGGAATCAAACCTAAAACAGAGACATCGAAGCAAACAGGTGATCTTCTAAATTTTAACAATTCGTTAGCTCAATTATGTACCGATCGTTGTTCTGATCGTTTTGATGCTTTGATTCGATCGTAATTGATGATTACTAAATGCATGCGTTTAAGTTTGATCGTTTTGTGCTTAAGTTATATGTTAATCCGCGCTTTATGCTAGATATGAATTTGTTTTCCTGTAAATTCGAGGAGTTACTTCTATTGATTAGGTTTAAGTTTTTGATTTTTCATGCAGTATCTCGGATTTTGCGATTTTCAGCTCGTTTAGCTGTTTAAAGTATATCATCGTTGTTAATTTCGGGGGAAAAAACAAGGTTTGTGTAATCAATAAACTGTCTGGAGGATTTGTAGAGTGTGCAAACATTGGTTGGATCACTGATTCACTGTATCTCTCTAGTTATCGTGCAGTTTTATAGACAGTATAATTTGCTCATTATCTAGGTAATCTGATGAAGAAGTAAATGTGTAATTCTGTTGAAATTGAGAGTGATTCTAGAATCTAGAGTTCTAGACTATAGCTACTGCCATGACCACTGAGGTTCCTTGTGCTTCTGGTCAATGGCTCAAGCCAGAATCACATTCTGTTCCAATAGATGGAGTATTAGCTGGAAAGACTTTAAACAACAACATATCTATAAGAACAGGTGAAGAATTCGCAATGGAATTTCTTCAGGATCGAGGTACAGCAAAACAACTTCAAAATGGACATAGTAAAGTCCTGAGCAACGGTTATGAGGAACTTAGTGTTATGCTTGGATTGCAAAGAGTGAATTCTGTATGTAGCTCTGATATAGAAGAAAACAGTTCTGTAAAAGGATCTCATTGTAAGCCAACTGCTTCATCAGTTTCAGAAGATTTGCAAAGAGGAAAGATTAAGTTTATCTGCAGTTCTGGTGGTAAAATTTTACCTAGACCTAGTGATGGAAAACTGAGATATGTGGGAGGTGAAACACGAATTGTTTCAATACAGAAGAATATTATATTTGAAGAACTTGTTAAAAGAGTTACTGAATATTGCAATCAGCCTTACACAATTAAGTACCAACTTCCAGGAGAGGATTTAGATGCTCTTATATCAGTTTCTTGTAATGAAGATCTTCAGAACATGATAGAGGAATACAACGGGCTTGCAAATCTTGATAATTCACAACGACTCAGAATCTTTCTGGTTCCTTTAAGTGAATCTGAAGACACCAATGGTAACCACCAGCAGAATGCAGATTACCAATATGTAGTTGCGGTTAATGGAATTGTTGATCACAATTTAACCAAAAACAATGATCTGCAAAACCCTAGCTTGCAACAGAGGCAGCATCCTACTGATTCTTTGCAAGAAAATGTGACTCAACAACTTTTTGAAACCCTAAATTCGACTCTTGATCCAGTCCCAAAAAAGGATTTGATTAAAGATCCAATATGTGATAGTAATCATAGGATTGAAATTCCAGTACTCAAGGGACGACAGTTTCATTCTGTTAATCCTGTTTTACAATCTGTTGATCAAATGGATCCATTTTTGGGATCTGATGCTAACGGGTCCCATTTTGGGATGCCACATGCAATTTCTGACCCAGAACTTCACTCACGTGGAGGAAATTCTTATTTTGATCCTCAAGAACAGGTGGAATCTGCTGTTTTGCAAGAGAAATCTGTTGAACAAAATGATAATTTCCATCCTCAAGCTGTAGCTGAGATACCGAGTGTAAAACAGCCCGTTTCTAACAATAACTCAACTGTAACTGCCAATGGTGACATTAATCATAATCAGATCCCTGTACCAACTGTAACCAATCCTGAAAAAACTTTTGCTGATCTTTTTTCTGGATTATCTGATAACATATCTCATGAATCTGTTGCTCAAGTGCCAAATTTGCAACAAAAAGGACTGAATGACCAGAACCCTAAGAATACAGATATGGGGCCATTACTGTCATTTGGTCCTCTGATTGATAATCCAACAACTGGTGGTTGTGTTAGGAGAGAAGTTTCACTGATGGATGATGATTTCTTCAGTTACACCAAACATGAAATCAATAATCAAGAAGAAATCCCGTCTATCAAGAACAACGAAGAAAAGTCAACTCCACTGGAGTTGACTGACCTTTTGATAGATGTGACTAATACTGAAAGTTGTTCACATGTGTTAGATCCAGTCAGCACTGAAGCTCAACCGTCTAATGCAACAGAAGTTAAGAGCAATTTCTCAGATTCAGTTGAGGTATGTGCTCTGTTACAAGTTTTTAAGATCCTGTTTTAATCAAAATGCAGGAATCGTAATAACTTTTTTGTTAATTTGACCATAAAAGTTTAATGAGCCAATAAACAGTTGACCGGTATTTCCATATTTTATGCAGGATGCTGCAACAGATAATGGAAGTAAGGATGGCCCATTTAGTAATGCATTAATTGCTGAAATGGAAGCTGATATGTACGGTCTCCAGGTAATTAGCAACCCGTTATAATTTAAATATACAAGTTACATTATTTTTTTATAGGTTAAAATGCATTTTAGTACCCTGAACTTGGATGACTAGGTCTTCTAGTACCCTGAACTATTAAAACTGCAGCATAGTACCTTGAACTTGACAAAAGTCAAAACGGTCAATTTAGTACTATGACTCGCTAATTTGGTCTTGCTTTCTTACGTGATTTGCTTCTAAATCAACCATTTTGTCAAGTTCAGGGTACCATATTACACCTTTAATAGTTCAGGGTAGTAGATTACCTGGTCAACTAAGTTCAGGGTACTAAATTGTATTTTGGCATTTTTTGTATTACATCAATTTACATGAATTTAATATGCAGATAATAAAAAATGCTGAACTTGAAGAACTTAAAGAATTGGGATCTGGTACATATGGAACTGTTTATCATGGCAGATGGCGTGGATCTGATGTGGCAATTAAAAGAATTAAAAAAAGCTGTTTTGCAGGGAGATCATCTGAGGAAGAACGTTTGGTTTGTTAATTGTTATCCATTCCTACCTTTTTTTTGTTTAATGACCTTTTTGCCCTCCGATTATTTGAATTTGTTACTATTTGACTGTCAGACAAATGACTTCTGGAGTGAAGCAAGAATTCTTTCTAATCTTCATCATCCAAATGTGGTTGCATTTTATGGTGTTGTACCAGATGGAACTGGAGGAACTTTAGCTACTGTAACTGAATTTATGGCAAATGGATCACTTAGAAACGTGTTAATAAAAAAGGATAGGTGAATTTAATTATAATTATAATTATAATTTCTAATTACTTTCAATGAATGAAAATTTGGTTTTTTTGTGTTATAATTTATTAATTTAAGTTAATTTTGTTGTCATGTGTAGGTCACTTGATCGGCGTAAAAAGCTAATACTTGTCATGGATGCAGCTTTTGGAATGGAATATTTGCATTCAAAAAATATTGTTCATTTTGATTTAAAATGTGACAATTTGTTGGTTAATATGCGTGATCCACAACGCCCTGTTTGCAAGGTAATTATAAATTATATATCTAGTCAGTGATTATTATATTCTTTGTGAGAAGGGGAACCATTTTAATTACTAGAGTCAGCAAAATGGGCGGGTCGGGCATGTCTGGTACTTGGGTAACTGGCCAAATCAGGTTTGAGCTGGAACTGTTTAATTTTAGGCTAGAATGCATTTTAGTACCCTGAATTTGGTTGATTGGGTCCTCTACTATCCTGAACTATTAAAGATGCACCATGGTAACCTGGACTTGACCAAATAGTTGATTTAGCCCTGGCTTGTTAATTTGATCGAGTTTTCATAGTTGACATACTTTCGTTGAAGCTTTTGACGTACTAAAAGTATGCGTTCATCTCAATATATGGATATTAGAAGCAAATCGCGTGAGAAAACAAGACCAAATTAGTGAACCAGGGTAAAATCGACTATTTTGTCAAGTTCATGGTACCATGTTGCACTTTTAATAGTTCAGGGTAGTAGATGACACAATCAGCCAAGTTCAGGATGCTAAACTGCATTTTGGCCTTGTTTTATTTAGTAATATGCTTTTTTTTGAGGTCTTGTATATTTTGAATAATACCACATTCGACCCGTTTGAGAAATAACAAATAGACCCGACCCGTGTTATATTTGCTTGCAGGTTGGTGATTTTGGATTGTCAAGAATCAAAAGGAACACTCTAGTTTCAGGTGGAGTAAGAGGAACTTTACCATGGATGGCTCCAGAATTATTAAACGGTAGCACCACTCGAGTTTCAGAAAAGGTTAAAATAGTCATTTCAACTTATTTCATACAACTGAATCAATCACTTAATTAATACTTGAATATCAATCTGTCAACAGGTTGATGTTTTCTCCTTTGGCATTACCATGTGGGAGATCCTTACTGGTGAAGAACCTTATGCTAATATGCATTGTGGAGCAATCATTGGTAAAATTTATGTTTTCATTTTTATCATTTTTACTCATTTAACATAACTTGACCTAAAATGACCAAAATTCTATGATTTTGTCCCTATACTTTTAATTTCTTTATTCTAAAATATAAATAAAAATAAAAAACAATTAATAAATCCAGAAAAAAATACTTATAAGGGTATTTAGGTCATTTTAGATCAAGAATGGACGGAATAGTGACAGAAATCACAAAATTTAAAAGTACAGAGACAAAAAAAAAACAAAATTTAAAAGTATAGGGACTAAATCATAAAATTTGGAAGACCACAAGGACAATTTTTGTAATTTACTCTTTTTTATTTTTATATATTACCAAAATGATAACAGGTGGGATTGTGAAGGATACTCTTCGGCCTGTTATACCAGAAAAATGTGATCCCGAATGGAAGAAATTGATGGAGCAATGTTGGTCAGTGGACCCTACTATTCGTCCCTCGTTTACTGAAATCACAGACCGATTGAGAAACATGTCCAAAACGCTCCAAGCAAATGGAGTAAAAAAAGGCTCAAATGCCTAAAATCTCACTAGTAAGTAAGCACATTGTGTTTTTCGTCTTATCCTGCATCCATTTATATGACACTACTCATTGTTTGTGCAATTTTTTTTTGGGTTTTCGGTTTTGGTTATTTGTTCATTCTTTTTTAAACTGAAAATTGGTTTTGTGTTAATAGTATCAAAGCTTATAGATAGATAACACTGCGTTCATTTGTTAATATGTTAGAGAAACGTCACTATTTCATGCGTTACAGGACATATACTTTTTATATACTAATGTTTCTGAAGTTACTAGACGCTAATCGGTCTATGTGACTATGTGAGGCCTATATATAATATATTATGAAATTTTGAAATTATATGTCAAAGTTCATACATATGATACTTCAAAGATCAAATCAACAATCATTAACTACACTTTGTACACAAATATTAATTTCAACAAAAATAATAATAAAGAGTTTTTAGCTACAATACTTGACTTTTTGACTGATTTTGACCGCTTAACCTCAATTTTGACCAACCCTGATTTTGACCGCCAGTGAAATGCCTAATATGGCGGATTATGCGTAACCTATGTTCATAAAATATTTTTGATGTACTTTGAAAGCGTAGACAGCATAACCTGAATTCATAAGCTGAATTCATAAGTTTGGTACCAACAAACCAGTCAGTTGGCCGTCAGTTTGGGGGAGCCGTTGGCACGGGCCCTTCAGTAGGAGGCATTTAGTTTTTTGGTCGGTTAGATGACGTGTCAAGAGAAGAGGGAAATGGGTAATTTAGTAGGTATTAGTATAATTTGTGTGTATATGTTATGTATAAAATACTAAGTGAAAGAGTATTGTTGGTATGAGTGTGCTGGTTAAGTGTTAGTTGGAGTGTCAGTTTACCTGATGTTGATTTGACAAAAACTAAAGTTGGTATCACGATTGGGAGGGTGTTAAATATTTCAGACGTACTTTAGAAGCAACTAGCTTAAATTAAACTTTAAATAAACATAGATTTGAATAGATATCATTATATAACCAAAATAAAGATCAATGGAAGCTCAAACAATAAGAAGCACTGAGGAGTTTGCAAAACTAGCATCAAACTGTGAATAAAAACACACGGTTCTAATTTTATTTAAAACTGGTCCTTAACCTGGTTCAGATGAGAAATTTCTTTAATAAACCAAAAACATAATTTTTGATGGATTTAATGTAAATCACTGACCAAAAACAAGCTCAAAATTCAAGTTCTATTCACGACCCGATGGAAGATTTTATAAACCTGTACCAATTCAAGGTTGATCCGATTCAATTCACAATCCTAAAAGCAAAAAATACACATCACAGAACCTACACATGTCACTAGAGCATGGACATTTCGTGATTTTGGTAATTCTCATAATATGATGATTAGTTTTATAAAACAAGAAAGTGGAACACGAAGTAATCATCAAGAGAACCAAAAGTATGTGGACACTCGCACGATATATGAACACCTTTGCAACATATGACAAATTAGATGTCATAGTTTTTCCTTCAAATTTGAAGTAAGTGAAGTCCACAAGTGTCGAAATACACCAAGATTTATATTGTTTTTAATTTGAAGAAAATGTGAAAGGAGTGGGTTGACTTTTAAACTTTCTTTCCCTTTCTAATGTCATTAGCTTTTTTGCCACTTAAAATGAATTGTGTTTGATTTTGACCCTAATCAAAAGGTTATTTGGTGGAATTATATAGTTTGGCAAGGTTTTATGGGTAGTGAAAATGAACCTAAAGGTTATGATTCGTTTGAACCCAACTTGATCTCACTGACCACCTATTTTGAACACTTGTTAACCCTAAACTTAGTGCCCATTATTGAGTTTTCAAAATCAAACAACAATAATAGACCTTAGCCTTCATAAAAGAAGGTATCGAGTTTTAATTGCAAGTGGTTAATTCCTCTTGCGGGTCACTTTATTAAGGGTGAGTATAACCGGTTCCGGCCGGGACCGGAACCTTTGAACCATTGTTCATCAGTTTTGGAACTGAATCTGGAACTTCCGGTTCCGGTGCCGGTTTTGGTTATCCTGTTTTAAATATTGTAAATTAAAGTAAGATGTAGAGCTTAAATATTTATCATTTTTTTTTATCATATTATCTATTAATCTTAAAATAATTAGAATTTCTAAACTTCAACACATGATTGTGTAATTATTATATGGCTAAAACACTATATTTAGACTATTTAATAGATAAACTCATTCAAAATTACACCAAATTTCTCATATTGTTAAATTTGGGCATTGAATTTCTCATACATATAACATTTTAACAAAAATAGACCAAATAATCGCCGATTCCGGTTCCTAAATTTTGAGAATTGGAACTTTTTAAGGCGGTCCCATGATTTTAGGAACCGGAACCGGTGATTCCAAAACATTCCAGTTCCAATTGTGGTTAACTCTTTTTCCTGCTACTCATACAAGGATGACTTCATCCGGTTCGTATGATAGAATTCTATTTCGTGGATAGAATTCTATTTAGCAAGAAAAAGGTGGTCGCGTGAAATGGTAAACTTAAATTAGGCCTCGTTTAAAAACGTTAAAAGTGGTTGAAAATTGTCAGACTATCTGGCACGTGACTCGCCGACGCACTCTACACTTGAGAGACTTCCCTCCAAAATCCATGAATTTAAGATAAGGTCAGTTAGTTTGACGTCCCTTGATTGTTGATTTAACGATTTTACATCAGAAAGCCTTTATTAAATTATATGATCAAGATTTAATAAACCAAAGTTCCTTAATTAGATACAAGTTGTTTTTATAAATTAAATATATGGGTATGAAAGACATTTAAAGTTTGCTATTATCTGCCGGGCACAAACTAGAAAACCCTATTACTAAAGAGTTTAATCATTTTCAAAGTTCGTTTTTATTAAGTATATTTAATTAGAGTTGTATTCTAGGAAGTCCAAAAATTTTGCATAGTTTCAAGGAACATATCTTAGCTATTGGATCAAGATGGTCAAGATCAAATCCCCCACCTACAGCCACCGCCGGCCGCCGCCACCGGCCACCATCGATCGCCGCCGTCCACCGCCGCCGCCGGCCGCCGCCGGCGGTGGTGGCTGACAGTGAAGGTGCTGGTGGTAATGGGGGTGGTGGTGGTATTGATGTATTGTAACACATGTGCTTCACTAAAACATAACATATTACTTCGAAGCACATGTGCTTCAGGTCACGAAACACATGTGTTTCAAGTCACTAAAAACATGAGTTTCTAAACACATAAGGGAGCATACGAAGCACATGTGTTTGACGTTATGAAACACATGTGCTTCACTAACAAGAAAAAAAAATCAAAACAAGTGACGAACATATCATTATGAAGCACATGTGCTTCATAAAGCCAAACACATGTGTTTTTGTTCCTGAACACATGTAACTTACAAGCAATTCATTTGTCTTTGAATCACGAAGCACATGTGCTTGACGTTATGAAACACATGTTCTTCATTACTTGAAATATATGTGCTTGGCTGTACATATACACTCCTTTATTTTCAAAACACATGTGTTTCAAACACATGTGCTTCCAGTCACGACCACCACCACCGGTCACCACCGCCGGCGGCCACCTCCGGCCGCCGTCCGCCGCCCATCGCCACCGCCGACCGCCGTCTCTGGCCGCCGGAGGTGGGTGGGGTATTGATGTATTGAAGCACATGTGCTTGTGTGGTTTGAATCTTGATCTTGACTTTTGACTTTTTCTTGATCCAATGGTTATTAATTGTCACTTGAGACTAGCTAAAATTCTTGGAATACCTTGAAAATTTCTCTATTTAATTAATTTAAACATAAATTATCTTTCAAATCTCAACCATAACCTTAGATATCATAGTTAGCAAAATCCATTTATATTAAATAGTCTTTGTGATAGTAAACCAAACGATCAAATGTATATCTTGAATTATGATTAGAACAATTAAGTTTCGTAAGTCATTAGTATTGTTATTGCACTAACGTCATAAATTAGTTATTTGCATTGGCTAATTTAATTAAATCTGGACAAAACTGATTGTTGGTCCTGATTGATAGATAGAACAATAATTAGTCCAAAATTGTGTTTTGGAGTAAATATATATGTTTAAATTATTTAATACAATTTTAATTTTCAGTCGTTTAATACTTATTAATTGAATACCAAAGAATTACGTGTTTAGTTGCAGAAAAAGATACAAATACATCTAATTAAATTAGTTTAATCGAATTGTCAAATGGTTGCTTCACTTTACTCAACACCTCAAGAAGATCGCATATAGCAGTGAACATAATAACAAAATGAGTAATTCTCAATAAGAAAAACTCAAAAACAACCATTATTTTCTTTTGTATCTTATGTTTGAGTGTTAGATCTGCCTTTACTTTAGTTTTTGAAGTGGTTGATCCGCGTATATAACCGCCACGCCTTACTCAAAACTACTAAGTATATACTTCCTCGTATCAAAATAAGTGACACACTTTTCATTTTGGGGTGTATTAAAATAGTGACACACTTTGAAAACTTTTTTTTTTTTGTAAAAATAGTGGGACTCATACCCACTAACTATCCACTTTAATAAAGTGAAATTACTCTTATACCCTTACTTTTACTTTTAACACTCATTAATATCACTTTATTCAAGAAAAGTGGGACCCGTTCTCTACTAACTATGTACTTTAATCTATTTTAACATTTACTTTAATCTTTTACCTCAAAAAACGTGTAAGCCAATTTGTGTCACTTATTTTGATACGGAGGAAGTATATTAAGATTTTAATGAAGAGAGCCTTTAGGATTAAACTAATATACATATAAAAATTTAAAAAAACTAATAACTGCTCTCCAACATTCGAGGAATTCCTCTTGCATATTGAAAGGGGATTGATTTGTTCAAGACATAATTTAATTATCTAAGGCAAATAAAGTTATTTAATTGCCTTGAAAAATTTTAATTTGCCTTGTATGAATTATAAATTGCCTTGAACAAATCATTTCCCATGTTAAAAATACAACTTTGTAATGCATGTTATTGACATTCCTAACAGCTATTATCACCAAAAGCAAAAAAAAAAAAAATGTAAATAATTTCATAAACTCATAAAGTAGTAAGTAGTATTAGCAAAAACCCTAACTATAGTTTGAAACATTTCGTAAATGAGTAAGATAAACAGTGATAGAAGACCTAACCAGGGTTTAGAGGAAATTAACCAAATTCACCGTTTCCCTCTCCATATTTATACATCTCTCTGTTCAGCCTTTCCATTGACAATTGACCTCCTTCTTCTCATTCACATTCTCTTCCCATTTTCTCTTTCTACAAATCAAATAAACTAGAGAGAGAAAGTTACCCAAAATACGTAACTCCATTGAGCTCGTCTTTCATTTTTCTCTGAATTCGACCAACAATGGCGGTCTCTCTACAAACTTTCACGCTCTGCTCATTGATAGTTATTGCGATTGTCACTTCTGTCAATGCAATTTCAAGGTATTTCGATGCTATTCGAATTTTGTTTTGTTTTTTTTACAGTTTAATCAATTCAAGTTATCATTTGATTTTTTCAGTGAAGAAGAGAAACATGAGTTGCAGAGCTTCGTTATCAACTCGACAATTACGAACAGGTTAGTTAATTTTATTCTATATTTTCGTTAAATATAATAAGAATTACTGCGTTAATTTGACTGATTACGAATTTGTGTTGAACTGTTGATCATGATCGTTACTAATTTTCAGCTGAAATTGTTTTTCTTCCTCTGTCATTTGGATATCAGACAATGAACACCTTTATATCAATCACCTAGTATATAACAGTAAATTATTATTTTTATTATCATTGTATAAGTGGTTTAAATTGAATATCTATAAATTCAACGATTTGGTCTAATTTGGTATAATGTACGACTTAACTTATTTTCATTTTGTAGCAAGTGTGTCAAATGGATTTTTAAGCATTTTTATTTTTGGAAAGTTGTAATTACATTATAATAATGTAGTAAAATATAAATTAGTCTTTGATAATCTTAAACGTGTTTTTTTATGTTTAAGAAGTTGGCGATACTCCATGATTATTTTTTGTTGGTTATTCATGATTACATTAATATTAGCTTCTTATTAATAACTTCTAGCTTTATCATTATCATTTTCCTATATATAATTTATTGGATTTCAGGACGTACGGAAACATTGCCGTCGGAAGGAACGATAGTGCGGTCGACAATCCTGAAATGGTGGCTTCCATGGTTGATACGTGAGTATATTCTTTCTTCTTTGTTTTACACTCTTCTCAAGTATGTGCTTAAATATGTGAAGTTATGAAACAACGTTATAAGAGTAGAAATCAATTTGCTTCTCATTTTTCTAACTAATAAAATATGTGAAGTATGATGAAAGTAAGATGTAAACAGGTCATATTTAATCATTTCTAACTAATGGATAGATTGCTTCTTAAATTCATCACCAAAATCTTTTAGCACTAATTGAGTGTGAAAAGCAACTGGAGGTATAAAAACAAATTAAATATAATATTTAATGACAATGAGTCACATGGTCCGGACCGTACGGCATCACCAAACATTAGTATGGTCTCCTCGAATTTATTGTATACCCTACGTTCATCACTCCTTAAAACCCTATTGCAAATAGGATCTTGATGTAACATCTCCAATAGTTTGATGATAATGACGATACAAGTTATAATAGCACGTATGGATGGACATTAATAGAAATTTCCCGTGTTACAAGAATACAAAAATATGTAATATATATACCGTAAAAATGTATTCACATATTATAATTCATGTTTAGTATATTTGTACAACTTTAAATCTCATACGATATGATAAGAAAAGTAGTGTAGATATCAATTTTATTAGTTTTACTGATAATTTACATTGTATGTATAATACTATAAAACAAATTATAATTACTTTGTTGGATGTCTACTTAATCGTAACATATCAAATTACTAGCTCTACACTAATGGGCAATGGCCTTGTAAGTCTATTTGATGGATCGATTAGTGTATTGTCGGTTTGGTTACTTCACGTGACTATAAGTAGGTGATTCACATAGATGGTCCACCTTCTAAAATATAAGTACTTAAGTTTCATTTCAAGCCTAAAGATTTACCCACAAAATCAAACCCTAAATATAAACTAAAACACAAAGAAAGGCAAATGAAATCAAAACATTTAATGTAATTGTTTTTTCCTACATTAGTCAGTTTGTCATATAAGGATCACATTAACACTTCTAAACTGACACATTCTTACATACACTTTCATTTCCCTTATCACTTTGACAAAGTACAAAATATTATGCAAAAAGTACAAGCATTCACAACTCTCTATTTCTCTCTTTTTACACTCTCTTGTCAATAAACATAAGAAATCTGAGAAAATTGCAAACTGAAAAGGACGTGCCAACGGGGTTAGTTAACTAACGCTCATTGGTTGAAATCGATGACCACCATTGGCAGAGGACTTAGGTTGTGATTGTTTTTATCCCCATATAAGTAGGACTGGTAATTCGAGTCATATGTGAATAAAAGTTGGGGTGGTAATTAACTAATTACTATTTAGTGTTAGGTATGGTTATTAGGTTGTAAGGTTCATATAATACAAGTTGGGTGGTAATTACTATTTAATGTTAGGTATGGTTATTAGGTCGTTAGTCGTTAGCTTCGTATAATACAATCTTATTGTACTGAAAGATTAACCTTAATCTGAAGATTTCGTGTCGTGCAGGAAATTAATGGGCCTACATAGAAGCAAATAAGGGAAGTCCAAATTAGTTTCTTACTTACCGACACATAGTTTAAATAGTAATATTGGTTAGAAAACATCTAGGTCGTGATTCAATAATGATTAATACTATGATCACATGGTACAATCAAATTAATATCGTGTTGTTTATATTATAAGGTTGTATAACGAACAAAGAATATAATATTAGTTAGAAACTTTAGTAAAATAATGTTTTGGCTGTCCTATTTTTCTCATCTAGCTCCGCAGACTTTCATTTTTTATGTTCCCATGCCACGCCTCAAGATTTAGTAGATTTCATTTCTTGGGGCTCGTAATCTTAAATTTTGTTTTCTTCTTCTATGTGGGTAATTTAGTGATATATTTTGTTATAGAATCGAAGAACTCAAAATCTCAAAACTGAAAGTACAAAAAATTAAGTACTGATACTGGAATTGAAATAATGGTTCAAGTTTATCTTTTTGGATTTAGAAATAGTTAGAACCGAAAACTACATCATTAATATAAACTACATCTTGAGTTAAACTTTAAATTATCAAATTCAGGTTTTTGAACAATACATAATACTATTATTAGTACTGAACTGGACCGGAACCGGAAAAACTAAGATTCGGTCTAAAAATCGAAGCTGGGTCTAACCGGTACGGATTCGGGTTTCTCAGTTAAAATGTGCATTCATATGCCAAACTTCAAATCACCGTCATTAATTAATAATAAACAACTTGCCGAAAATCATCCATTCAACTAATTACAGTAACTAAAACCCCTTATTTATTTTAACATCGCCTAAATTTATATAGCTGCACTCTCATTTGAAAGGATTATAGAGCTAATTGTACGAATATTTTCCTTTGATAAGTAACGATAAACTATTGAATAAAATGACGAAAATTGGTAAAATGATATCCACTTCACGTGCTACCATATTTTCCCCAACAATTATAAATCTGCAAGCATGTACATTAAATTTGATAGCAAAATGCCATTCCCCCACCGGTTTGACCCGGCCCCACAAAGTGGGCCCAAATAGCAGATCTGGTCTTCACATCACTGCAAAATCTCGTGGGTCATTTTATATTAGTTAGAAACTCGTCAGTTCCATGTTCTTATTTAATATGACCACCTTTAAAATTTATGTTTAAACACTTAACCCCACCGACGTTATATCCGTCAATTATTTTCATCCATATATGCATTTATATCGCTATCAACATAATCATGTTCTTGTTCTGTATAGACCATATCCGTCTTTCCGGTTACCTATATCTATTACTATATTTTTGTGTTGACTCACCGCCAATATTGTTGACTATTTATAGCATCATCCAAAATGCCTATTCGAGCTCAATTTATCATTTCGGGATTAAAAAAACTAACTCCCTAAATATAGCGGGTTTCTTTTTTCTTAACAAATAATGTATCCTTTTTCTTCGACCTTTGTATTGCAACAAAAATAAAGATAAAAAATATAATATGATTCAGTCATGGGTTACTTATCTGGTGATGGTCTAGTGGTACGGGCTTGAATGACTTTACATGATTACCAGTGGAAAGTTCGAAAACGGTCACGGTAATAGTTAGTCGCATACATCACAGGCAAAACTCGGTCACATGAAGTATGATAATGAATATGATATTTGGGCTCGAGAAATTAGGTTTATAAATGATTAATTTTTTCATTTAATTTTTGTCTAAAAATTCTAACTTATGTGTAGCCCGACCAACCCGATTAGATCAACACGACCCGACTCCTTACCGGATCTAGTTTCGGGTTAGAATTTTTTTTTTCCTCAAACCAACGTGCACAACAAGACAAGAGCTCTTACTTTGACCCAAGAACGCAATGGACATCCCTACTGGCGGCATATAGTAGTGCCTATTAATTTTTCATATGTTAACAATTTAATGACAAAAATTAATGATCAAATTTGTGAATTTTTATAAGACCAAATGTTTTAAGTTGGTTAAATGTTGAATTACAAACCATAAAGGCATAACTGCAACAAAAAATATTGGGTAAACGGCTCAATTCAAGTTGTATTCTATTAAACAACGGGCCAAATTTAGAGTGACCCATTTCCTCCTATAACAATTTGATTCATCGATAACCAGCCCGTTATGGCACATTTAATAAACTTGAATACTTGTTTCTATACACGAAAATAGACCGATAAAAATGGAATTTCAAAACTAATGGCGATTAATTCATTTGAAAAATACGCAGGAGCATTCGAAATAGCACCGAGAGAAGAAAATTAGGTTACTTTTCATGTGGAACCGGAAACCCAATTGATGATTGCTGGCGGTGCGACCACAATTGGCAACGCCACCGCAAACGCCTAGCAAAATGCGCAATCGGATTTGGCCGGAACGCCGTTGGCGGCCGTGACGGCCGTTACTATATCGTAACAAACCCTAACGACGATGATGCAGTAAACCCTAAACCCGGAACCCTGAGACACGCAGTAATCCAAGACAAACCGTTATGGATTGTTTTCAAAAGTGACATGGTTATTACCTTAAAACAAGAATTGATCATGAATAGTTTCAAAACAATTGATGCTCGTGGAGTTAATGTTCATATCGCGAATGGCGGTTGTATCACGATTCAATATGTTACGAATATTATTATACATGGTTTGCATATTCATCATTGTAAACCGACAGGTAATGCTATGGTTAGAAGCTCACCTGCTCATTATGGTTGGAGAACCATGGCGGATGGTGATGGTATTTCGATCTTTGGATCGAGCCATATTTGGATTGATCATAATACTTTATCGAAGTGTGCCGATGGATTAATTGATGCCATTATGGGTTCTACAGCTATTACGATTTCTAATAATTTGTTCACCCACCACAATGAGGTATTCTTAACTTTGATCAAAATGCATATTAGTAACCTTAACTTGACTAACTAGGTTATCTACTATTCTGAACTATTAGATGTGCAATATAGTATCAATGTATCATGAACTTGACAAAATGCTCGATTTAGTACTCGACTCATTAAATTTATCATGTTTTCTCACTTGACTTATCTTCGTTGGAGCTTTTAACGGACTAAAACTTATACGTTCATCTCAATATATAGATAATATAAGCAAATTACGTGAGAAAATATGACTGAATTAGTGAGACGGGGTGCTAAATCGACCATTTTGTCATCTTTAGTGTATCATGTTGCACCTTTAATAGTTGATGGTAGTAAAAGACACATAGCCAACAAAGTTCAGGATACTACATTTTGACCTTTTAACTTTAAACAATTCCCAATCTAAATCACGTCACATTCTAATTTCTTGTTCGGGCTCGCAGGTGATGTTATTAGGTCATAGTGACTCGTACACTCGAGACAAGGTTATGCAAGTGACGGTTGCATACAACCATTTCGGCGAAGGTCTTGTTCAAAGAATGCCAAGGTACATAAAAACCCTACCGAACAAAATTAAAACTAAACTAAACGTGATTAAAGGAAATAATCTAATCACTTAGTTTAATTGTATAAACAGGTGTAGGCATGGGTATTTCCATGTTGTAAATAACGACTACACGCACTGGGAAATGTACGCTATTGGTGGTAGTGCAAACCCGACAATTAATAGCCAAGGAAACCGATACCTCGCTCCTGCTAACCCTAACGCCAAAGAGGTAATTCACTCACTCTTGTTAGAAAACACGTTCGTGGGTCCCACTTACCCGAGCACATAATTTGAAAATAAACTTTTTACTAATGTTATAATGTTATAAACAGGTGACAAAAAGAGTAGTTACAAAAGGTAAGTGGAAGCATTGGAATTGGAGGTCGGATGGAGACCTAATGTTAAATGGTGCATATTTTAGACAATCGGGTGCAGGGGCGGGGGCTAGTTATGCCAAGGCCTCGAGCTTAAGTGCTAAATCATCTTCGGTGGTGGCTACTGTAACCTCGGGTGCAGGTGCACTTAATTGCCGCCGAGGTAGACAATGTTAGATATTGTTTTGAATACGAACCACGTTTAAAGGAAATAATCGTTTATTTTTATAGCATTGTTGGTTCCTTAGAATTAAAGTCAATGTAGATTTGTTATATCTCCGAAATATATTGTTTTCTTTACACTAAGAGCGTAGCAACTCTGTAAATTTATGTAGTTGTATACACATGTTCTCTTATTTGTAAAGGGATAAGTATATGGAAATATATCCAACTTATTGCGGATTGTTAATGTAACATGATTTACTTCCAAATAGTTTAATGTATAACAAACTTTAGATGTGTAATAATGTCGCATCGCGTAAGCATCCTATTTGGGTGTTCAAAGACATCCAAAAACCGAGTATCTGGAAAAAAATTCCGAAAATCCGGGGATTTGAATCTAGTATCCGAATTTCGTATACCAGATCCATACGATGTTTTCGAAAATTTTGAATATCCGGGATCCGAAAAATACTTGAACAATTTGTTTTTTTTCGGATAGTGGATATCCAGATTTTCATATCCGGAATTCGGATACTGAATTCAGATAGTAAAAATCCACTATACGAAATCCAGATATCCAAAAATCCGAATATCTGGTTTAAACACCCCTACTATTTATCAAGTAAACAGAAACTATATTACATACAAACATAAGATGTTTATAAAACAAAAGTGTGTATGTTTTGAAGATACATGGTATAAATTACATTTAATATGACGTTTTGGTAACACTGTAATATGCAAGTTTAATACATAATTAAAAACACTTACATATCCATAAACCGGTTTAATCTTTAGAGATTTTGCGTTTGGTAACATCAACATTTTCTTTTACGGCGTCCGCAGCTTCTCCGGCCTTTTCAGACACATTTTCTTTCACTTTCTGAGCAGCTTCTTTAGCCACTTTCCATGCATCTTGAGCCTTTTGTTTTGCTTTCTCGGTTACGTTTTCTGCTGCTCCGGCGGCTTTTCCGGCAGCATCTTTTGATTGATTTGCAATCTTTGAAAAAAATATAAATAAGTGAACTCGGACATTGTATGCCACTTAATAAAATTTAATTAAAAAGAAGAGATACATGCCTAATTAAATATGCATAAAATGTGATTGGTACAATGGTACATATGTCAAAATGAATAGTAAATATAAAGAGAGAAAACTACTGAATTCGAATCATAAAATATTTTAATTTGATCATAAATATTTTACGAACCAAATACTCCGTATCACTTTAGCCTTCTTTAATCATTTAATTAGACGAATAAGGATCAAAAAAGAAGCATCCTTATTTGAAGAAGTTGAAGAAGCAATGCATTTTCGTATAATACACACACACACACACACACACACACATATATATATATATATATATATATATATATATATATATATATATATATATATATATATATATATATATATATATATATATATACATATACATATATATACATATATGTATATATACATATATATTCATACCATATATATACATATGTTCATATTTATACCGTATATATGTATATATATATATATACACATATATATATACGGTATGCATATGCATTTTCGTAAATGAAAATGCAAGTTCAATTCCGATTGAAAATGCAAGTTACGACTGAAAATGCAAGTTACGTAAAATGCATGTGTATATATACATGTATATATACATGTATATATACATATATATCGGACATGAATATGCAGATATATATATCTATGGTATGAATATATATGTATATACACATATATGTATGTATATATATGCATATATGTATAGTTTACGAAAATACATCACTTTTTCAACTTCTTCAAATAAAGATCATTTTCTATTATCATATCCTTAATTAGACATGTATAAGATTGTTTATGATTTATCTTTTACTTTACGTTGTATAATCAATAAATTAATATGTTTCGGTCGACTTTGCGTCTATATTTGATGAGTTGGAAAGAAATAACAATAAAAGACTATTATACTTATATACATTAGACAACGGGCATGAATAGTGCCACGCTGCTTGCCACGTAAAAGAAATCCACTTGATCCCGCCGTCTTTGTTGAATTAATATGGGGTGTTCTTTTTTAACTTTATACTTCATATATTAATAGTATTTCAAACATAGTCTTTTCTTTTTAAGCTTATACATTACTCTAAATATATACGAAGTATAACTAATTTGTTTAATTAACTGGCCATTAAGAATTGTCTTAGATGTTTGTCTTAAAAAATTCTTGGGTTTAAGAGTTGCTAAGTGCATTCATTAGGCAACAAAAAAGGAGGTAAGAGTTTATTCTCCAAAAAAAGAGATATATTCGAGGAATGCATATTGTCCGTTTGGATGTCACTGCATATGTTTAATCACTAACTTATTAACTTTTTGTTCAAACTTATATTAAATGCGGTTAATCTCTGTTTTGAAAAGAAATATCTCGGAACCTTTATTTTCCTTTTTAATATAAAATAATATATTATATGTTGTACGGATATTAATAAACAACATTTTTGGTATCAGATGAAATTACCCCGCGGCAACGCGCGGGGTAGAAACCCACTAGTTAATAAATATTAAAGAACTAAAAAAGAAAAAGCATTAAAAACTTAATTTTGATTTTTTTCCTTACATTTTCAGCATGAGAAGCAACTTGTTCTTTCATTTGGTTACCAGCTTTCTTCGCCTCATCGACAACACGTTTGACTACATCTGATGGAGGTTTTGACGCCGAGGTTGGTCCAAAACGCACCTTTTTTAGAAAATTCATTGAAATTAATTAGTATCGTACAGTCGTATTACTAAAGAATACCGATGTGAGATGTGATTTTTGGAAACATAGAATGTTTGGTGTGGTTTTCAAGTGCATACGAAAATCCGGACAAAAATCAGTTCCGTCTTGCCATTATATATCTTTGAAAGTTTATAAAAATATTCTTATCTTTGTAAAATATTTGATTCTTTACTATTTAAAGAAATGAGTAGTTATTTCACATCAGAGGTTTAGTGGTTATTATCCTTTTAAATTAAGTATAAGATAAAATGCTCCCCAATGTTACGTCGTGTTTGTTGGATTTTTGATGCGATTATTCGTACTTTATTTGGTAGCTTGATTGTTGGATGTTAGGTTACTATTAATCTTAATTGATTTATTCTTTATATTATATAAAAGTATAGTAGTAGTTTGTTTTATATATAGACGAAATGATTTAAAATTCTAATCATAACTTTTAACTTAACAAAATGGTAAATTTGAAAGAAAACTACAAAAAATGATAAATTTGAAGGAAACTATAAAAAAAAACACAGAGGTTTTTCGTTCAGGATATGATTATAGTTTAAAGTCGTCCCAAACTGCCTCATGATCGCCCTAAATTATTATTCATGTACCTGGACATGTTTGCGGGGAATAGGGAGAAAGACCCGAGAACAGAAAGGGGCACGGACGCATATAGTTCGGGAGGTCTGGGCCATTGCTAGGCTAGTGGTTATTGCAGCTCCTGCCATTTTTTTTATTATATTTTTATCGATCTTTTGATTTCGTCTCATATGAATGTTGAATTTAAATGTATTTTCTTCTCAATTTTGTGGTTAAAAATGTAAGAAAACACCAATTTTTAGGAGCGCCAAATGAGGAGAATCGTTGGAGTTGGCAGAATTTTTGTGTATGAACCTACGAGAAATCAATTTCCTTTTTCGGAAAATTAGACTTCTATAAATAGTTGGTTCTTACTTATTTTATCAGTTTTGTTACATCAACGTTACATCACGTACTTTTAAACTGACACAATCTTTATTTTTTTCATCACTTTGATAAAGTAGAAAATTTTATGCATAATATACAAGCTCTACAAAACCTATCTTTCATCTTACTTCCTGTCCCATCTCCCCTTCAATTATCTGGCGACGATAAACTAACGAGCTAAAGGAAGAGATTGTGCCAATGGTGACACTCGTCAGTTTGAAAGAAACCGACAAGCTTGTTGACACTCATCTTGTACACTCCAATCATGGATTCTCTTGTGCCATGCAATAAATTTTTCACAAGTATTTTTGGTCAGTGTTTATTTGGAGGAGCTGTTCATTTTACCTAAAAACTTCCAAAACTTGTTAATTTTAAAATTATAATATAACGATTTGGGCCCATAAGATATATATATATATATACACACTTAGAGGTGCACAAAATGGTTTTTTTTTTTGAAAACCGGATCGGATTAAAAACCGGATCGGATTAAAAACCGGATCGGTTTTGGTCAACTCCGGTCAAAATCAGTTCGGTTTTGGAACCGGTTTCACGCACGATATACAAAAACCGGTCCAAACCGGATCGGATCGGTTTCAAACCGGATCGGATCGGTTTGGTCGGATCGGATCGGTTTGGTCGGATCGGTTTGGTCGGATCGGATCGGTTTTCGGTTTAAAAACCTGATTTACGGGTTTTTCAAATTTTTTTTAATTTTTTATGAACAAAATATGTAAAAAGACAATAGAAATCGACTTTTAATTAAAGTAAACATCCAAATACAAGAGTTTTAAAATCCAAATACAAGAGTTTTAAACATAAATTTAAACATAAACGTAATACAAACTAAACGATAATTTTAAGTCTTCATTCTTCATGTCTTCGTCTTCATTCGCCGCCTCCATTTCTTCATTCTTCATCACGCATGACATTGTTGCGTAGTTCCATGTCGAATTGATATTCTTCTAGTGTTAGAGGTACCGACATACGTCCCTCTATTTCCACGTTATGTAATCGTTCTTCCAGGTCGGCCATCTCGGTCTCAAGTGATGCAATATGTTGTAAACGTTCTGCTGCATCGAGATGGTCTTTCAAACAAATTATAACTTCAACCGACAAAGGTGTGAGCTTCGATCTCCTGTTTGATATAACCCTACCGCTAAAACTAAAAGCGGATTCCGAAGCTACCATAGAAGCTTGAACACTTAGTAGGTCACGAGCCATAGCGGAAAGAATTGGAAATTGGATACCCTTTCCTTTCCACCAATCCAAAATATCAAAGTTTGGAAATTCTTCTAGACTTATAGTTGACAAGAAATCGGTAAGTGTATACCTCCCAAGCTCGCTACTAGTGGTGTTATCACGAGCTCGTTTGCTATTTTCGTTTTTCAAAGTGTTGTAGAATCTAACATTTTCATCATAATCTTTATGACCCGAACCAGAGGCCCCATCGTGCATCATGGTATGAATGTGTGTTGTTGGGCCATATTTTTCCAAGTAAACATTAAACATGTTCGTTAAACAATTGTTGAAATGTTTAATGGCATTTTCAGCAAAATGAACATCTTGGTCACACAAATTCAAATCGCTACAAATATTGGTAATTAACACCTCAACCCCTCACGTGTTTATCATGGGGTTTAAAGCAGCGGCTATTGTTATAACGGGGGCTTTTCGGTAAAATATTTCCTAAGTTTTTCTTTCATCGGTACCACCATTTCGGTAAATGGGTGACCCCTAAATTCAAAGTCATTTATTTTGTCACACATTAAGTAAAGTTGTTTTAACACCAATGGACTTGTAGGATAGTAAACCCCTGACAAATAAGTTGTTGCATTTTTTAAAACACCAAGTAATTCGGTAGCTTGCCTGATCGTTTCCCAACTAGACTCCTCAAATTGTACAACACGGTTTCGATTGGCTAACATATTATGGAAAATTTTTAAAGATGATTTTTGACGCAAAGCACACTCAAACATGTGGCAAGTGGAATTCCAACGCGTAGGTACGTCCCAATTTGGACCTAACCAATCTTGTCCCGCATCAACACAAAATTTCATATACTTATTATGTCTTAAACCGGTCATACCAAAAACATCTTTTAGCATTACTCTAAAAGCGGTTGTTGTGGGTTCGATACAACGTAACCCATCTTGCACAACTAAATTAATAATATGTGCTACACACCGACTATGGAAAAAATACCGTTACAAATCGGTTTATATTTAAGAGTTAGTTTTTGAACCGCATTTGTGTTGTTGGACGCATTATCAAAAGACATTGAAAAGATTTTTGACTCTAATTTATAACTTCTTATAACATAGTCTAAAATTTGGTACAAATTTCCCCCCGAATGTGGAGCCCCAAATACTTCAAACGCAATCGTACGCTTCATCATTACCCAAATATTGGGATCAATCCAATGAGCGGTAACACAAAGGTACGAGTCATGTGTAGCATTTGGGGCGGTCCAAACATCACTAGTTAAATTAACCCCCGTTTGTAGATTTTCAAAACCTTTTTTTAAATCATCTTTAGCAAGTTTCCATAATTTTATAGCATCACGTCTTAAGGTAGTACGACTTACATGGGAATAGCGAGGTTCCAACTCTTCTGCGATCATGCTCGTCAACCTTTTGTTGTCGAAAAAGTTAAAGGGCAACGCCTCTTGAACCACCAACTTCGCCATTCGTTGACGAAGCCTACTAGCTTCGAAACTAAACACCTTGCCGTCATTTCCCATGGTTGTTTGGCCACTCGTCGATCCCATTTTCACGACCTTACAACTTTTATTAGCATGATTCCTCAAGGTTGTATTTCCATCTTCTTTAAAAAAATGCGAACATCTTTTGCACCGAGCTCTTTTCAATCCATCCGACATCAAACATAAGTCGAAATGGCACCAAATCTCCGGATTTTTCTTTGTAGGAAGTATGTTCTCAATGGTAATGTCGGTAGAAGAATCACCCATACCAACCGAAGGTTGAGAATCCGAAGCCATAGCAACGATAACTTGCGTTTTTTAGTGTGGTATGAGTTTATAAGCTAGAAATGAGAGTGTTTTGAGTGGTGATTGATCCTTAACACCTAAGGGGTATTTATAGGTGTATTGGGGACACTAAAACACAAAAAAAGGGGCAGAAAATCGATTCCAACGGCTATATAACGGTCAAAAAAACGGCTATTTTTGGGTAGACTCGTAAACCGGTTTTGTAACCGGTTTGGGCCTAACGGCTATATTTTCGAACGCTAATATGTAACGACTCTATTTTCGAACGGTCATTCTTTCGAACGGCTAGATTTTGGGCAAAACCGGTGAAAAAACCGGTTGAAGAACCGGTTCGGACAAAATCCGGTACAAAAACCGGTTAAAAAACTGGTTCTACGAAACCGGTTATAAAACTGATCCGCTCGACAGAAGACCGAACCGTTGGGAACCGCCGGTTTGAGGCCGATCCGCTATTTTCGACTACTAATCCGGTTTGAAACCGATTTTAAACCGGTTTTTTAAACCGGTTCGGTTAAAAACCGGTTTGGTTGTGCATCTCTATATACACTAATGCATAAGGTTAAATTTTGGGCCATATAAGATAACGAGCCATGTTTATGGGCAACTAGTGAACACCCTTGTGGCCCGCTATTGATATTATATTTTTGAAATTAAACAAAAAAATATAACAAGTACTTCGTATAATATATTATCTGAATTTTCAATTATATTTATTTATTTATTTATTTTTAAAGGGAGCTGATTTTTAAGGTCTATACCACAAGGTATACGTTTTACAGCATACTATACAACCATTAAAACAATAATTATGGTATACTCGTTAAAAGTTGTGTATATATCAGTACCTATTTTTAAAACCCCTTTGTAACCAAAGTATACAACCCTGATTAGTGACTACACCACCAAAATGGCGAAATGCAGTTGTCTAAAAGAAAACAGACCGGACCCAATTCGAGTGGACCAAACAGAAAACAGACCAAACAAACACTACTCAATTCAAGTTAATTCAAATTATATTTGAACATATTTTATTTTATTTTTTGAACGTAGAGTTTGTAAGTTAGTGCTTTGACATATGCAGTGACATTTAAGTAGGCGGTATGTTGTTACGAATAAGGATTTCCGGGTCACTTATTCTAGAAGAAAGAAGGAAAGGAAGGATGGTCAAGATGGACTTAAATGAGTTGACTATTCTAGTCAACTCATTCTGCTGAATTTAGACT
The DNA here is from genome assembly GCA_963853835.1 of Calendula officinalis. Classification (NCBI taxonomy): domain Eukaryota; kingdom Viridiplantae; phylum Streptophyta; class Magnoliopsida; order Asterales; family Asteraceae; genus Calendula; species Calendula officinalis. Next base: position 24,938,755 of record OY970825.1, read on the forward strand.
TTGTTATCATTCTGTTGAGTTTGTTAAGTTTAGCAGTTAGTTGTTATAAGTCAATTGTAGTCATCCTGTTCATCCATTCAGAAATTGTATGTGTAAACACTGGGAGAGTTTCGTTCACCTCTCGAACGTGGAAGATAATAACATTGACTGATTGAATCACTCTGATTCAATCAATTGTTTGCAGTCTCCTATTGTCAATTGATTGTTGATCTTAACAAATTGGTATCAGAGCAGTTGAGATCATGGCGGCCACTCGATCAAATCAAAGTCGATTCGATGATTTGGAAGCTGCAGTAGAGAATTTGCGGAAGGCGCAACCAACTATGAATCAGAAATTTGATTCAATTGATGCGAGATTCGTTTCGGTTGAACGAACGCTTGCGACGATGATGCAGCAATTAGAATCGATTAGCCAGACGGTGAATCGGAATCAGGCATCGCCGAATCAAGCTGGCCCAAGTAATTCGAGTACGGATGACGGACGACGGAACGACGGTCGCAATTACGATACCGGATCGTTTCACTCGATTAAAGGTCGGAAGCTCGAGATACCGATGTTTGATGGCGTCAATCCAGATGTGTGGATATTACGAGCATAACGTTATTTCTCTATTAATCGCCTGTCGGAGGAGGAGAAATTGGAGATTGCGATTATAGCTTTTGAAACCAGAGCATTACGGTGGTTGTAACATCCCAAAACCCGGCCTAGCAGTTTATTGACCTTAAGGTATTTTAATAAATGATTATCTGACTAAATGCTTAGTTGATTTAACCAGCTTACTGTTAATTTGCGGTATTTTAACCAAGGGGTTAAAATACCCGACTTGTGATATATTTGGAATGAAAACGTGAATTTTATATCTTTAGATTCCTTGTTGAATTTCGTTTCCGGAAATACTTTCGTTTTTAAAATTGCAGTCCGTTTGCTATTTTAAATAAATTAATTACGAAAGGGACTTTTCAAACGTATACTGTTAAAGAGGAAAAAGCCAATAAGGGGCCCCATTTCCCTTGTTTGGCTGGATGTCGGAGAGAGAGGGGGAAACCCTCTCTTTTATTTCATCTCTTATTTTTGAACATTATCCACACTTTCACTATTACATTGCTTGAACTCTCTCCATCTCCCTTGTGCTTGTTCTTGAGGTTTAGTGGTCAAATCCTTGCTTAAATCCCGAATTTAACACTAGTGTTGGTAGAGCAGAAGCTTAGAAGTAAGTTACACCTTCTCTTTGTCTTATTTTTGGTATTCTTGGGTTATGCCTTGATCTAGGGTTTATGTAGCTTGATGATTTGTTGGTGAATCTTGTTATGAATGTTTTCCTATGTGTTTATGCAAGCTTTTACATCATTTGTATGGTAGATTGTTGAAGGAAGACAAGATTTGGTGAAAATCACCTTCAACCTCCATTAATGGTGGATGTTGAAGGTGGGTTTTGACAAACCTTGGATTTATTGATATTTGGATGGATGGAATTGTTTGTTAGGTTGAGAAAACATGTTTGTTAAGTTATGAATGTTAAAAAAAACCTAGAATTGTTAGATTGGTGAAGTAATCTAGCTAGTGTTTGGGTGTTTGGGTCAAAATGGTGAACTAGTGATTTTTGGAATTTATGATACTTGAAATTGTGGTGATTGTAAGCTTGATGAATTTCTAGATGATTAGGAAATCTTAATCTATGGAATATGTGCTAGTTGATGTAGCCTTGGAAATGTTATAGCCATATTCGGGTTTTTGGCCCGTTTGGGTCAACTAGTTGTCGAGAATTGCTAGATGGTCATAATCGGTCATTTGACTTGTTGTTGATGATGAAATGTTGGTTAAGGTCAATTGAATGTGCTTTGGTGATATTGAGTTGGTAAATTGCTAAATTGACGGTTTTGACAATTTGGTAGATCGATCACTAACTCGGTACAATTGTTGACAGGAACCGGGAAGGATACTCAGTGATACTACCTCACTGAGTTAAGGAACCGAAGGTTGAAAGGTGAGTGGATTTAACCTACAACTCGGGTTTCGGTTTATTCGTTTGGTATTGGTATATAAGTAAAAAACGCAGGAAATTACCAGACCTGAGGAGTTCACGCTGTGAACTCCTCTTCGCGATCCGGAAGTGCTAACAGAGAATTTGGGTATCGGTCGTGATGTTGTTCGCGATCAAGTTCCCGACGTGAACTTTAGTTCGCGAACGCGAACTATAGTTCACGATTGGGAACTTCTTGTGACGTTTTTCGCGGTGTTTTTTCGTAGCTAGTCTACTTGTTATGTATGCCTAGTGTTAGGGGAATACCATACATGACTATGTGCACATTCGGGATGAGGTCAGTGTCGGAAGGATATCGGCTGAGCATAGTGTATCGACTAATAGTGTATCCAACCTTACCTGTATACGTTGCACGGTTAAGGGGGTCTACCCGGGGTGTTGGATACAGGCTATCAGTTACCGTGGTTTTGGCCGACCATGGTTTAAGGCCCGCAAGGCCACCGATCCTCTCAAATAAGTGATTACCCAACCGGAGATGTTTTCTTAACTTCCGTGTTTAAGTGATTAGTGTAGTTGGTAGTGCTAGTAATTCATTCACTTAGCTTTTGAGCTAATCCCTCCCTCATTGACACATTTCAGGTTGGAAGGCTTGAACGGGTCGGGCTTGGACGGGAAGTTTGACCATGCTTTTAATAAGTGTTTTTGTATAATGAGCCGTGTTTCGTAATACCGTCTTTTTAACTAACTTCTAGATTTGTATTAAAGTGGGACCATGGTTTGTAACTTAAGTAATGTAGGACTTAATTTGATGCTTCCGTAATCTAGGTTAATGCTAAAACGTTATCTTTTAAAAAAAATGGTTTCAAAATGCGGTGTTACAGTGGTTCCAATGGGAAAACAGACGTCGCCGAATTCGCCGATGGGATGATCTGAAGGAATTGTTACTGTTGAAGTTCCGAAGCCACAGTGAAGGCACCTTACATGAACAGTTCTTGTCGATTAAACAAGAGGGATCTGTTGAAGATTACATTCAACAATTCATATCAATGGCGGCACCATTAGAAGGAGTGACCGAGGACATGTTAACTGGACAGTTCATGACCGGACTTCGACCGGAACTCAAGGTTGATGTTCGTGCTTTGGGACCGGTAGGGTTGGATGAAACCATGGATGTAGCTGCTAAGGCAGAGGAGAGATATAAAGTGTGGAGTAAAAGCAAGCAATACAAAAGCAATTTTAAGAACAATTATGCTTTTGATAAAAAAGAAGTTAACAGTGGTGAGAAAATGGAAAACAAAGAGACAAAATCCATTACAAGTCAATATAGAAGATTGACTGACAAAGAACTCCAACATAAAAGATCATTAGGGTTGTGTTACCGGTGCGATGAAAAGTACATGCCGGGTCATCAATGCAAAAAGAAAGAATTGAATGTTGTGGTCGTGCAAGTGTGTGAATCGGGTGATGACAATGATTCCGATGGAGAGGCGGAATTAGCAACGGTGATCAAAGAATCTACAATTGAGGTATCCCTAAACTCTATTGTAGGATTAACTAATCCGAAAACTATTAAGTTGGAAGGTTTAATTGAAAATCAAAAAGTGGTTGTGATGATTGATTGTGGAGCTACACACAACTTTATTACATCCGAATTGGTTGATAAGTTGAAATTGAGAGTTAAACCCACTAAGAATTATAAAATTGCGGTTGGTGTCGATCCTTGGTATCCTTGAAATCCATGATTAAGTCTATTCAACATGGAGGTCAAGGAGTATTGATTGAAATGAGCAATATGGAAAGTGGTGGGTCTTGTGAATCTAAGATTCCTCCTATGATTCATGAGGTTTTAGAAGAGTTTGAGATGGTGTTTGACTCTCCAAATGGGTTACCTCCCAAAAGAGAATCCGAGTGTAGTATTGTTCTTAAAAATGTGGTAGAACCCATTATTATAAGACCTTATAGATACCCACAATTTCAAAAAAATGAGACTGAAAAGTTAGTCAAATAAATGTTACAAGCTGGTATTATTCAAAATAGTAAAAGTGCATTTTCAAGTCCGGTTCTTCTTGTTAAGATGAAGGACGGTAGTTGGCGATTTTGTATTGACTACCGTGCCCTTAATAAAGGTACTATTCCGGATAAATTTCCTATTCCAATTATTGTTGAACTTTTAGACGAGTTACATGGGGCTCATTATTTTTCAAAATTAGATTTAAAAGCCGGTTACCATCAAATTCGTATGAAAAAAGAAGATGTAGAAAAAACTGCATTTAGAACTCATGAGGGCCACTATGAGTTCTTAGTTATGTCGTTGGCCTTACTAATGCACCGGCTACTTTTCAATCACTTATGAATGAAATTTTCAAACCATACTTAAGAAAATTTGTATTGGTATTTTTTGATGATATTTTGGTGTATAGTGCAACTATAGAAGAACATGCCAAACAATTACAACAAGTGTTACATATCTTAAAGGGGAACGGGTTATATGCTAATAAAAAAAAGTGTGAATTTGCTCAAACTAAAATCGGGTATTTGGGTCATATTATCTCATTTGAAGGTGTAGAAATGGATAATGATAAAATTGAAGTGATGTTAAAATGGCCTCAACCGGTAACAATTACCCATTTGAGAGGGTTCTTGGGTTTGACCGGATATTATAGAAAATTTATAAGAGGGTATGGTAAAATTGCAAAACCCTTAACCGACTTACTTAAAATGAATGGTTTTATTTGGAACCAAGAAGCTCAAGAATCTTTTGAGTTACTTAAGTCGGCTATGACCAAAGCTCCCGTATTGGCATTACCAAACTTTAGTCAACCTTTTGTCATCGAAACGGATGCATCGGGTGGAGTACTTGGGCCGGTTTTGATGCAAAATGAAAACCCGGTTGCATTTTTTAGTCAAGTGTTGGGAATTCGAGCTCGTCAAAAACCCATTTATGAAAAGGAACTTATGGCAATTTTTTTTGCTATTACTAAGTCGCGAGCATACTTATTGGGAAGTAAGTTTTTGGTAAGAACAGATCAAAAAAGTTTAAAGTTTTTGCTTGAACAACGTGTTATTGAGCCACCTTATCAAAAGTGGGTTATTAAACTTTTAGCATATGATTTTGATATTGTTTATAAACCGGGTATTACTAATAAAGCCGCCGATGCATTGTCAAGAAAAGATCTTGAATTGTCTATTATGGTGGGACCGCATTGGAGGGATTGGAATATCATTAAAAATGAATATTTGCAAGACCCGTTTTTGACAAAAATTATAAATACCATTAAAGAGGGCTCTTCAAATTTTAATGGATTTGAATTCCATCATGATGTACTTTGGTATAAAGGTCGTCTAGTTTTATCTCAATACTCGAGTTTAATTCCGGCTTTGTTGGAGGAATTTCATGGCACGGTTAGTGGGGGACATTCGGGTGAAGTTAGAACATTTCAACGAATTATTGCCGAACTTCATTGGGTCGGTATCCGGAAACAAGTGAAAGAATTTGTTCAAAAATGTGAAATTTGTCAAAAGAATAAATTCTTATGCGGATCCCCAAGGGGGCTACTTCAACCCATTGCATTACCCTTGCGGGTTTGGGATGCAATTACTGTGGATTTTGTGGAAGGACTTCCAAAATCAAGTGGATTTGATTCAATTTTAGTGGTGGTAGACCGTTTAAGTAAATTTGCTCATTTCATTGCTCTTAAACACCCATTTACCGCACATCAAGTGGCGGATGTCTTTGTTCGAGAAATTATTAGATTACATGGTACTCCTATGTCGATTATCTCAGATCGTGACAAAAAAAAATTTGAGTTTATTTTGGAAAGAATTGTTCAAACATTTGGGTACCCGTTTATGTTATTCCACCGCTTATTACCCTCAATCGGATGGACAAACGGAAGTGGTCAACCGTTGCTTTGAACAATATTTACGTTGTTGTTTTACATCCGATAAACCCAAACAATGGAAGCAATTTTTGTGTTGGGCTGAATTTTGGTATAATTCTACCTACCATGATTCCTTGAAATGTAGTCCTTTAAAGCCTTATATGGTCGGGACCCCCCTCGAGTCATTAAATATGCGACGGGTTCAGCAGTGGTCCAAAGTATCGAGGACACGTTAATTGAACGTGATATTTTACCTGACGAGTTAAAGATGCATTTGTTACAAGCTCAGGAAAGGATGAAAGTTCAGGCGGATAAGCACCGAAAAGACGAGAATTGTGCGGTTAATGATCGAGTTTTTTTAAAACTTAGACCGTATCGCCTGAAGTCATTAAGGACTACTAGTAATCAGAAATTGGCTCCAAGGTTTTATGTACCGTTTGTGATTTTAGAGAAAATCGGTGTGGTGGCGTATCGATTGGACTTGCCACCCACTACTCGCATCCACCCGGTGTTTCATGTGTCTCAATTACGCCGGTGCTTGGGGGTAAGGGTTGACTGCGGGATCGTTACCACCACAATTGGCAGAGGATTATGAGTTGGTAGTTGAACCGGAAATGGTGTTATAGTGGCGAACAAATGCATTACACCAACGAGAAGTGTTGATTAAATGGAAACATTTATCCGAATTAGAGGCTACATGGGAGAATGCTGAACTTTTGAAAGCTTCATTTCCTTCCCTGCACATTGAGGACAACGTGCTTGTCGGAAGGGAAGGTATTGTTACGAATAAGGATTTCCGGGTCACTTATTCTGGTCAACTCATTCTGCTGAATTTAGACTTTGTTATCATTCTGTTGAGTTTGTTAAGTTTAGCAGTTAGTTGTTATAAGTCAATTGTAGTCTTCCTGTTCATTCATTCAGAAATTGTATGTGTAAACATTGGGAGAGTTTCTTTCACCTCTCGAACGTGGAAGATAATAACATTGACTGATTGAATCATTCCGATTCAATCAATTGTTTGCAGTCGTCTATTGTCAATTGATTGCCGATCTTAACATATGCATTCATCGAATATATCTATTTTTCTTGGAGAATTAATCCCACCTCCTTTTTTATCTTCTGAGGAGTGCCCTCAACAAGTCTTGAATCCAAGACCTTAGGCTATGGGGTATGGGTACAACACCCCATACTTTTTTTCTACTATATCATCTGCCACCTCAGCAACCACACCACACCATACCATTTATCCAAGAAATATCACCACACCATTCCATTCTATTTAATTTTAAATACGAAAAAAAAAAAACATTTCATCCAATCACAAGCAAGCATCTCTCTCCCCCTCCCGTTAAGACTCATGACCGTGGCCACACCAAACAACATTTTCATCACTACTAGTGTGTGTGTGTGTGTGTGGGAGGGGTGTTCCCCTCTCCACCACCCGGTTAAGAGTGTCCAATCATCACCACACCACGGGGCTTTTATCAGTTTATGCCCATACCGTTTAGCCTTATAAAGACAAACCCCCAAGATAACTCTTGGTGGCCAATTAACATAGACAATTTGGTTACATACTTTATTTGAAAATAACAAAACAAATAAAAATTATTTATGTCAAACCACTATTATTCCCTCATATGATTTGGGGTCCTAAATCAGCCGAGGATTCAGTGAGTTATTCGGTTTCAAGATCTTTTAACCCGAATTCGAGCTTAATAATTCAAAGCTTAAGCTTAAAAAAGACTGCTTTATTAGTTTGTTGTGTAAATACCCACAAATTGTTATATGTAGGTAAGATAAATACCCACAAATTGTTTGGGAAAGTAATTAAAACATAAACTTTTATCCTTATAAATAAAACTATAACTCTCATATTATAATAACCCATCTATTTTAACCAAAGCTTATTTTGCAACAAATAAAAGTTTTCTAAAGTGTTAAAAACTTGTTCTCAAGCATGAAACATACCTTTAGCTAAACATGATCAAGTAATCTGTATTAACTATCAAAGTTATTATAGTCTAGCGATGTATAATTGACCATCAACTAATAGATAGTATGTTAACCGTTACAAAAAATAATTTTTGCAATCGTTACATATGTAACAAGATCAAACCTAAATATATCCAAACATCTTGGTAATAACGGGTAAACAATTCAGAGTTTCTCTGTTAAGGTTATCGCGGAAGGTGAATCTTTTACTTGGCTCAAACTAGAGTATCTTCGTGCATGTTTGACTGTATCTAACCCATTTTCTAGCCGCCACTAGTATTATACTTAGTGATATTTGAACCTAAGACCTTTTATACGAAATTAGGGCATGTACCACTAGACTAACTATGTTATGGCTTTAATTAATTAGATATATACAAGGAAAATTGGATGTTTTGGTAGGTCTGGATGAGGTTAATGTAGAAGACATGATATAAGAAAAATGATTCTTTACAGCCAACGGTCCCCTGACATTTCAATTACTTCTTCACCAACCATATATTTACATTATACATGTGTGTATAGGAGGGTAGCTAATGCTTAAAGATCGGAAGCAAAGATTCAAAGTTTTTTATTTTAATCTGGTTTTGACTCGCTTTACAAGCCGACTAATTTCATTATGACCATCCGCTTTACGGATAGCCCGAAGTCAGTACGGGTGAACTTTCATGGCCACCATGAGTTTTGTTTTTTGCCCTAAGTTTTAAATTTGAGACATTTGGAGATCAAATTTAACCACTGATCGAGCAACCCATGTGGTTTCAAGTTTCAACTTTACAACTGGTGTCAAGTTAATTTATTCGGAGGAACATTTGTTCATCAATCTCATAATAACTCATTATTATAATCAGAACAATTTTAGAAATATACAAGTAATTCAAATTAAATTTCTACATGATAAACATTTAACACAAACCTAAAATAAAATAAAAGATATACTCTGTATTAAGCATAACATTCTACTAATTTTAATCAGTATGAAGTTACTTATAATCCGAACCAAGATGTATGGAAAACGTGTAATCTAAACCGCAACAACTACGTATTCATTTTACGCAACCTTAACTGAAAATGAGACATTATAATTTATAATTACATGTTGTTTTGCACGAGTAATTTAGTTGTTAATACTTTTATAGAATAAAAGGTTAATTTTGTAACTAATAACATAATTTTTCAGCATTGTGGTTTCGTGGGGATGCCAAGTCACACCTTTATGGCCTTGTAGATTCAGACACTTGCTGTCTGTATTTATTTCGAAAACAGTTTGACCATCTTTTTTTAATTTTCCAAATTCTGAAAATGACTTTTATAGTCAAAATAATTAAATTTTGGGCTTTAAATTTTTACTAATCGTGTTAAGTCTTGATATGAGATTGAAACTCATAGTACGTTACACGATCTTGAATATTTTCAACAAAAAAATATAAAGAACGGATGAAGAAAGCGTAGTAGTTCGAAATTTAAAACATGGTGACTTTGACTTCTGAAAATAGAATGAAGAAATGAGGTTGGTTGGGGGATCGAGCAAATATGTATGACAACCGATGAATGGCATGGTGGGGTGGGGGGTCCTGGTACCCGCATGTGGATAGATACAGCGATAGGGTAAATAATATATGCTCATCATTTCATCAACATTTCAAAATGGAATGTATTATTTTTAGGTTAATTCACTTGGTGGTTATTTTTGAAAAAGATATATTTATTTATTTATTTTTATTAAGATCATTGTACTTCACGAATACTCCCTCCATCCCACAAAAAAATTAACATTTCTCATCAAGATTTTGTCCAGAAAAAGTTCATATTTCTTAAATTTGAGGGACTCACTTAATAAAATAATATTATTATCAATTATTTCATCAATAAACTATTTTTTCTCTCTCCAATCAAACATTATATTTTAATCAAAAGTATTAGCAAATATCTCACCACTAACTATCTCCTAAAAGATTATGCACAAGAGAAATGTAAACTTTTTTATGAGACGGATGGAGTATTAATTATTGGATATCAAATTTTTAAAGCCATAAACTTATATCACCCGAAATGACCTACAACTTAACATCATATTATATTTATAATTTAAATCAAAACAAAGGTCGTATATATTTTTCAAAATTGATACATTGATTATAACCTTTGCTTGATAGCTAGTCATAAAATGTTAAAGTTTAACATAAAATAATGTACGTACTATAGTTCATGAGTTCGACACCTCTCCGTGTAAACATTTACCTGATGGGTAGTGGAAGGTTAAAAAACGACAACGACAACGACAACAGTTAACTAACGTATATAACGAGCAAAGTTCGACTACCTCACATGGAGTCTATTATTACAGAAATACCCTATGTTAAATCCTTTAGATAATTTAGCAACACTCTTTTACATGTATGTTTATGTTTTCCTCCATTTGATGTGACTAGTCAATATATTTTAGTAGGTATAGTTTATGAAATATTATAATTTCTACACTGCCCATGGTCAGTTAATATCTGCCAAAATTAAAATTTTCATTTACTACCCTCAACTGTGCCTCACTCTCACGTTTTCCCTTTAAATAGACTCTCCTCACTCTTCTAAATCCTGTGTCAAATTCTAGTCTTTTTAAGTGCAAGGTGTGAAACTAAAAAAAAAAATTTGAAAAAAATGACAAGGTGGTGCTTGGTGTTAATTGTTACTCTAGCAGTATCGGTTCACACCAGTACTGCTAGAGACGTTCCAAAAGTAAACAAGGATACTATCGGTCTTACTGACCAAAAGAATGTTTACACTTTTGGTGGAACCGGCGGTTTCAATGGTATTGGAAACAACGGTTTACCGATGGGCGGTATGGGAACCGGAGTTGGTGTAGGTGGTGATTTTGGTGGTGCTAATGGAATTGGAGGTGTCGGTATGGGATACCAATATGGTGGACCTGGCGGCCCTGCTGGAGGCGTGGGAACTTTTGGAGGTCTTGGTAACGGTTTTGGTGGATTACCAACTCTTGGCGGCGGTGGACTTGGTGGCGGTGGTGGTCCGATTGGTGGCGGTGTGTTTCCTATTGGCGGCGGCGGCGGTTTTCCTATCGGTGGTGGTGGTGGTGTACTCCCACATCCTTGAACTTGTTTTGTGGTCACTACTCACTAGGTAGCTATCTATTTTGCCGGTTGTGAACTTAGCTTAGTTTGTGGAATTACGTTTTGTTTGTGTGTTGTTGCTAGCAGTTGTTCGGGTTTAAGTTATCTTTGTCTTTTTATTATGTTGTGTTTATGAAATATTTAAACATCTATTTATATTTGATTCCATGTTCTAAGCGGGGTTTTTTTTAAATATATTAGCATGTTTCGTTACCGAAACATCATTTTATCATGTTATCATAAACGTTTAATACCAACCCTAGAAAAGACACAAACTATCACAAAGTATCGTCGCTCCGCCATTTTGGAATGCACGTATACAAAAATATACACGTGACCCTTAAAATAGAATTAAGAATAATAGGCATTTATCATGATTTTAAAGTTGTGTACTAAATATATTTTGCACTAATATTAATAATTTTATACGATAAAAGGGAAGAAATTAAAAGAATAAGAAGGAAACAAAATTTCGTACGAATAGTTGGTGCAAATGAATTAATTGGTTTATGAATACGTGAGACTGTGAGAGACCAATTAATATAACAATCCGATAGTTGTATCATAATAAATGAACCAAATCGTATATACTGTAAATGATTTTAGTTACGTACTATTTCGATTGATTAATTATTTTTAGTCAGAAAATTAATACAGTAATATTTAGGATTCACAATCATTTTATTTACATAATATAATTGGAAATAAATTTTAATTGTTATAATGATTTCTATTATTCTATCATAATATCAAAATCGTTTTGTTTAGAAAAAATACGAAGGCTGATGGATTCTTTTGTTATTCATTGATGCACATAAAAAAAACTAATGTTATCATTTAAAAGAATTAGTGCATCAGGTCGGAAAAAAATGGTCCTAACAATTTGAAGGAAAAAATTATTAGTGAATCAATTTGAAAGAAAGGATTACTAGTTTGAAAAGAAAGAAAATGAACATCAAACCTTTCTACCTTTTTTAGGCTAGAAAATTTTCTATCTGAACTATACCCATATATATTGTGTTAGGAAATATTAATTCATAGGTGATATTAATTAAATTACTTGTAAGTTGGCAAGTTCTCACATTGGTGGGAGGAAGAACTTTCAATGAGTTTATAAGGTTTTTAACTCTTTAAGCTTTCAAAGGCTTTAGTGGAGGATTAAAGGCTAGACCCACACGCGCGCCGAGCCGAGACCGATGACACAAAATGGCGCGATTTAGGCGCACTTTGCACTTTTTGGCCAGTACTGTGATAGTCAAATGTAACAGTCGGGTATTAAGAGTGGCTGTTAATATCCTGCCCGTTTTTTGACCATAATAACTTGTTTAAATTCGGTCTAGACGTTTTTATCACAGCTTAATGGTCATTAAAACTGCTTGGACGTTTTTGTTTCTTGCCTCTTGCTTCCCTATAAAAGGGACTTCATTGGCAGAGTGAAAGACACACAAAAAACGCAAACGCTCTTCCATTTTCTCTGCTGTTGTTCTTCTCGTGTTTCCAAGTACTCGCTTTGTGTTGTACGGTGTTTCTTGGCTGTGGAAACATACCGTCAATCTGCATCAAATCCTGGGTATATACGTTTGAGGCTTACAGCGTATAAAGCACGTATAAACCTTAAAGGACAGGAACTTACATTCCGTGCAGTTTGTATTTCGTCGATTTTCAGGTTTGTCTATTCATTTTCATTGATTGATTATCACTAACAGTGTTACAGATTATAAATTTCTCAACATATTGCCATTAACATAAATCTGAATCAAGATTCTAAATTATGCGAGGCATGAAATGGTGGCATGATCACGCTTCAAACTTTAGTAGTCATGACAAGATCATGACGTTTCATAAGGCATCATGTACGATCATAATTTTGTAAATAAATTACAATTATATATATCCAATTATTCAAATAGATATGAAAAAACACATAATAATAAAATTGTAACATAGTTCATCAAATAAAATTATTTATAATACATCTACCAAGCCATTTACTACATAGTTTTGGTTTTAAAAAAATCTGAATGCTTCCAAGCATCTATCGCGTTAACAACTTAAATTTCGGTCCCCACTTCAACAAGAGTAAGAACTGGTTCAGTCAAGAAGCTCACAAGGTTCAAGGTGGTCATGTAAACAAACATCTTTTGTTGCCAATGTTTGAAGTTTAAACCGTTGATCCTCTTAGCATGATTGGCAACCGCGTTTACCACATTTTGGTTTATTCTTTTTCTAGTGCGGGATGAATTCTCTTCACTTACTTTCTTATTCCAAGAACCCGACTTTGAGAGAGGTATCTCATTTATCACAACTCTATTTTGGACATACTCTATCTTGTTGCAAAGCTCTCATCACGAAAACACAAATACACACAAACCATTAATTACGTATAACAAATATATGTATAATTACAAACCCAAAGACGATGAAAGTTCCATTTTGAACACAAATTTTCCAACATTTTATATCTTACAATCTCAACAATGAATATAACCTTCAGTATAAATTCTTTGGCGTAAAATGATTTGTAATCATCAAGCTTACATTGATTGATCCATGATAATATAATTGTAAAAATGGAGATCTTACTTAGGCTTATTTTATTAGGAATGGTTTTGAAGCTAATCCATTATGGTAATCAACTTGTTAAAAGCTATAGATGAAATGTTTAAACTTGATGGGAAATTAGATTTGGGGCATATGTGGAACAACTGAAAGCTGAGGATACAAAAGTCGGCTGTCTATTTGTTGAGTTGAAGGGTACCGGAACAATTTATTAAAAGCTAAGGGTCGTAAAGCAAATATCACGAAGATATATAAATCATTTTTTGTTTTCACAATTCAAATCGTCTCTGCATTTTGATCGATCGTTGGTCGTTTGCATTTGATATCTAAAACATGTGCTATGCGTATCGCACCTCCACGGTTAGTAAAGTAAAAGAATCATCTCGAACACCTGTTCGCCCCCCTTCTCTGTAAGTTTTCCGTAACCCTAATTTCATATTTTACAAGTGTTGTAAGTATAAAACCGTCTTCTCGCTGAAATGCTTTCAAATTTCGCTTTCAAGTTTACATTGATTCTGTTTATTCTATATCTACGTTTCTCAGTAGATTCGAGATTGGGTTTTCATTACTCTGGAACGTTTAGATTCGTGTATTTAGGCTTATTGACGTTTAGAGGCTACGTTGTTTTCATTTATATATGTAGTATATGGAAAGTAATCAAGGTATATTGTTGCATTTTAATCTGTAAATATCGAATATAAATAATTATAAATCGTAAAATGGATAATGAACAGATTCTGATGAAATATTTGTTGTTTTTAGTGATAGGTCTGAAAATGACTCCAAAATGAAGCCTATCATATATTGTGGGATTCTTGCTATCATTTTTATTTGGTTGAGCATTTTTGTTCAACAAAAAGACGAAGGGAAAACAGAAAATCTGTCTGAAACTTGCGGTTTCTTAATTGACAATTCTTTTCGTGCACTTGTGATGGTTGCGTTTGGTTTGGTGATTTTGATTCTCGATTTTTACCTGCCAAATCTGAGCCTGAAACTCTTTTCTCCGGTCGTTTTAAAGACTGCAAAACCCGTGGTTCTCATCTCCGGCATTGTTGCTGATCTGTTGCTGGTGGGGGTATTGTTCTCTGCGTAGTGTGTTTAATTTGTTGCAGGAAATGTAGTTTTAATGTTAGTTGGTGCGTATGAAGATCATCGTTGTAGTAAGAAGTATTTTGGTTTATGACATTTTCTACAAACGTTTTGTAATGCATTTACTCTATGAAAGCTTTTTAAAAGCTCTGTTGAAAATTTAGTGTTTGTGATGAATGTTGTTTGTGACTCGCTATGCACAAAATACCCGAAACCAGACCCGAGAAACTGAACCTGGTCAACAAAACAGGTTCGGTTTTATGGCCTGCACACATTTTTGTTTTATGTCTGCACCCTATGTATAATGGTACAGTGCCTGCACCCATTTTTGTTTTCATATGCACTCTTTCTCCAAAGAAAGGTCACAGAGGTACAATGTACAGCAAAGAAAGGTCCACATCAAAGTACAAAAGGGACTTTTATACTGCCACAAAGTACAAAAGAGTACCTGAAAAAACCAGTTAAAAAACCCGAACCGGTTTCTAACCGAACTGAAACGGTTACAATAGGTTTGGGTTTTTATACACCTAAAATCAGTAAGTACCCGAACTGGTTTGGTCAAATAACCAGGTTTGTGCATCTCTACTTGTGATAACACTGTCATAGTGAAACTTATTCACATTTTGCTCTTTCTAATTTGTTCCAGGTTTGATAGTCCTTAAAAAAAATAAAATCATATATGGTACAATTCTAGCATTAGTAGGAAACTTTGGACTGAAATTCCAAGGAAAAAGCCCGATGCGTTTTCAAACTCACATGTCGTTTTTTCCCATTAATCCTAGCCTCGATCACTTTAATATTTTTGGTTCATGATTACCTAAAAAGCTTGAGGAATACCATTATGGATCTACTAGGGTTTAATATGGTGAATTAAAGTTGAATCTGTTCGAAATTAGGAGGATATCATGAATTTACTTGTTGAACTTAAGGAAGTCAAAGTTTGACTTTACGAGTCAAACAGTTCTACAAAATGAGATATGTAGTATGGAATTAAGTAAAATATGCTATATATTCTCCAACGTGACGTTACCTGTTATGGAGGGCAATGTTGTAAAACTCGATATTTGGTACTCGTTCTTTTGACGACCTGAGCATGTAATAACTAATAAGTTATATATAAATTTGTATATGATTATAAATATATGGGTAAATGTCACAAATTGTCCCTGTGGTCCTGGGTTTTCTGGCTTTTTGTCCCTAAACTTTTTTTTTCAAATTTTTTGTCCTCGTACTCTTTAAAATTCTGATTTATCGTCCTTCCGTCCAAATTTGGCTGTTAACTAACGGAATATGCCAAAATGGTGAGGGCATTTTCGTCCTTTTTATTTTTCCCTTTTAATTCAATTTATTTTTAATTATTTTGAATAATTTATTGTTTTTCTTTATTCTTTTTTCTTTTTCTTTAACAAATTAATCCCAGCTTCTTCAAAAAGCTACCACCACAAACATAATCAAAATCAAGAACACCATGAACACTATGAAACCCACATTTAAAACCTGAATCAAACTCAAAAATTCCCCAAACACTTAAAACCCTTAAATTCTATTAAAACCCAGATCTAAATCTTAATCGATGTGTTCTTCATAGAACCCTTAAATTCTTCTTAAAACCCAGATTTAAAACCTCCACCGCCACATTAAAACCCTTAAATTCCTTTTAAAACCCTAAAATTCCTTTTAAAACCCAGATTCAAAATCTTAATCGAGTCCATAAGTAAAGGAACTGATAATTTTCATGCTACGAATCATAGTTTTTGCCAAACGAAATATTATTGAAGTGTTTAATTTTCATGCTGCAATAATTTGCCAAACGAATCATAATTATTATGAAACCCATATTCATGAACTTCAAACAAGTTCAGTTGGACAAATTTGGCAAAAACTATTATTCGTTTTCACACTTCAATTCAAGATCTTATGAGAACTTCATAAATCAAAGGAAAATTAACTCATATTCATGCTTTAACTAAAAGCCCTAAAAACAAAAATTAACCACACAAAGCAACAACACCGGTAGTGTTACCTGAGAAAGACGACGGAGGGGCGGCGGCGGCGTGGCGGCGGCTCGACAGAGGAAGGAGGCCTTCGATGAGGCAGACGGAAGGAGGAAGGCGGCTCTTGTCTGCATTCGTCAAACGATTAGGGCAAGAAGAAACGACCGAGTCTGTTATCTTTATCTGGCCTCATGTATGGCTGAAGAAAAGATGTATGAAAAAAAGAAAAAAATCTAGGGTGTTTGCTGGGTTCATCAATTGTAGATTAGGGTTCTTGTTTTATGATGATGAAGAAGAAAGATGCAGAAAAGACCAAAATACCCTCACATGTTTAGCATGTGGGGTTAATTAACAGCCAAATTTGGACGGAAGGACGATAAACCAAAATTTTAAAGAGTACAGAGACAAAAAATTTGAAAAAAAAAAGTTTAGGGACAAAAATTCAGAAAACCCAAGACCACAGAGACAATTTGTGACATTTACCCTAAATATATAGTATACATATAAATTCCAAAGTGTTTTAAAAAATACAACATATTTGATAACATATAAGTAAAATGTACTAACACAAATATTGTATATAAATAATAATAATAATACTAATAACTTAAAATGTATATTGGAAGTGAGATGACGGGAAAGTCAGCATTTTAGAGAATTTGATCGAGTTTGGTGAGTTTGGCTGAGTTTTGATTTTGCCGATTTGAGCGACACGACTCAACACTCCAATGTACTCGGCAATTTCTCGACTGAGTTTTACAACACTGATTGAGGCCGTGCAATCGGTTGATTCTATCAAACGTCTTTTTAAACTCTACTTTGAATAAAAGAAGCTCGAGACCTAATCCACAATTTTGTATGCCACAATTACTTCATCAAGAATTTGTTGCCCTAAAATAGATGTCGTTTGGTTATGAGAAATAAGATTATTGTATAATTTTATCCAAATGGAGAGCCAACAACACCATTGCAAATTGCAACCAACTTTCAGGCACAACCCATCAAGAAAGTTAAAAAAGTGATTGATGAATTTGAAGTTCAACCCAAATTGGAAATTTTTAGACACAACCCATCAAGAAAGTTTAAATAAAAAGTGATTGATAAATTTAAAGTTCAACCCATTGGGACCCGGTGATGTATCACTTGAGCACATTATTGGCATAGTATTGGTGTTAAAGAAAGTTGTAATGAACACAATGTTGACATAGTATTGGTGTTAAAAAAATTATAATGAAATCATACTATATGTAAATTTTCAAATTTTATTTGTATTATTGATTGTAACCATTTTTTTTTAACTTGGTAAACATTTGATATACCATTTCTTTTTACCGATGCTCAAATCTCATTAGAAACAACTAATTTAGTTCAATTATGAATACGCCAATGTCTAACTTTATTCATCCTCCACTTGCAACCTGAGGGCGGTATATGTTTTTATCCATACCCACACTCGCGATTATAATTTCGAGAGTTTATCCACCCTCGACGATCAGGTATTCGCAAGTTACGAGTTTTCTTTTCTTCTCGCTCATTGTTATCACTAATGGCTACATCATATTATTTTTTAATATTCATACAACTCTATCTCCCTATAAAAATTATGTATACACTTGATTGAACACATGTTACTTCTATTATATATGGTTTCTATATATAGGTATTAACTAAAATAAAATATATACTTCCTCCGTCTTAATTTTATGCTTTACATTTCTATTTTGTTTTATATCAAAATAATTGTTTATTTCTAAGTTTTAACCAACCAAAAAAACATTTAAGTGGTAAAGAGAAAATTTAATTTGTGACATAATATAATTAATGTACTTTTTTTAAATTATGTGGTTTTATCTAGTGAATAATAATATTAAGACCGCTGGAGTAGAAAAGCTTAGACCACTGCCAACGACAGTGGTCAGTTCTCGGCGGTTTCCGCCACCATTGGCACGGACCCGTCAGTTGTCCCGCCAGTTGGTGTCTCGCCGCTTTGGAGACGGGGATGGAGGGTTGTGCCGGTTGGTTGGGTGGGTCCAAAGGGTATTTTGTGTGTGTGTGTTTTGTAATGGTGGGTCCCAAAAAATTGAAGGGAAG
The DNA here is from genome assembly GCA_963853835.1 of Calendula officinalis. Taxonomy (NCBI): domain Eukaryota; kingdom Viridiplantae; phylum Streptophyta; class Magnoliopsida; order Asterales; family Asteraceae; genus Calendula; species Calendula officinalis. Next base: position 24,957,468 of record OY970825.1, read on the forward strand.
TGGTATTGTTGGCATGGGTACGTCAATTTAGTGTCGGTTGAAAAGTGAGCTAACGTGACGCTGATTTGGCAACAACTGGCGATATCAGATAGCCAAATCATTTGGAGTGGTCTTAGAGCATCTTCAATGGTAGCTTTTTCTAAAGCTTATTACTATTACAATAAGTCTTTGAAAGACTTTTTACCATTGGAATACATAGTTTTTTGAAAAGCTTATTGCAAAGACTTATTATCTACTAACCTTTTAACCATATTTCAATATTTGTCTTTTTTAGTCCCATGTTTTTAATAACATTTCATTTTAAACCTTAGATATGTTATATATAAATATTTATTATATTTTTATTAGTTAATAAATAAATTATATAATATTTAATGCCAATTGTTATAATATTTTTGTATAAGACAATTTAAAAATATTATATTTAGTAAGATCTCCAAAAAATTATCAAATTATATATAGGGGGTATTTATAAACATTTGAGATAAATAAAGGTAAATTAGAAATATAGTAAAAGAAAAAGCTTTTGTAAAGGTTAACCATTGGAGATGCTATTTATGAAAAGGCTTTTGGTTAGTGGAATGTTGATGTGGCAAAAGTAATAAGTCTTTCTGAGGTTAACCATTGGGGATGCTCTTAGTAGACCCTTGCTTTTTTGTTCCACGTCATTGGTTTATTTGGTGCCCGTTGTTCAAATCAATATCTTTTGATTTTGACATGTGGTCGTAACTAGTAACCCGATAGTGACGTCTTGTGGTTTATTACTATTACTTTACTATTTCTAATAGGGTAATGATATTTACAGAGCAAAATTTTGTAATCTAGAGTAATTTGAGTTAAAAGGACAATTATGCCCATCTCCCCCATTTTGCTAACATTTATCACGCCCAATAAAACCCTTTCTTCCTATGTTCCCATCAATGGCCCTTTACAAATCCACCGTCATCGGGAAAATGGCAACATCACCACCTACCGATACAAAATCCTCCCATATTGGGGGTACGGTCGTGTCTACACTGTTGTGGCCGTCAACTTTACCTGCTCCGTTCCCGTCAAGAACAACGACAGTGGTGGCCGTTTACTCGCCCACGCCTCCACCCCCGATAACGGTGTGCATCCGGAAGTTATGAGGTTTTATGACCATGAAAAGAAGAGGAGAGATTTGATGGGTATTATCATAATCAATTTCTAATTGGGAATGATTGTTTGCCTAGATGCAGATTCATGACGAAATGGATGTTTTTCTTCAAAGTAACCCATTTTGGCAAAATTGAACACGGAGATGTCGCCGGAGATATTAGCATCTTTAGGATTGTTAATTTGTTAATTTTGAATCTTGTGAAGTCTTTGTCTGGGCGTAATTTTTCTGAGTTCGTCTTCAATCTTTGATAACTGCTTTCGATTGTGAAGGCTTTGTGTCGATTGTAAAGGCTTCTGGTGCTTTTGATGTTTGATAAATGTTGTCGACTGCGAAAGCTTTGTCTGGCTGCTTTTGATTTTTGACAACAACCCATTGTGTCAGGATCGATTAACTATAGACAAGTTAATAAACACCTTAGATCTAATTGAATATAGAAGTTGCAGCGGATCAACACTATATCAATGTAATTAAGAACAATGAACTGTAAATAACATGCAAAGTATTATGAACACAGTTTCACAAAAAGCTTCAATGTATATTATCAAGTTAACAATACACACGTACGTTTACAATTCGTAAGGAACTATTTATAATAGTCCTTGAAGCTAAACTATTTACCCTAGTTATTCTAGGACTTGATTTACATTCGAATTCTATAGATATACATTGATTTACATGCTATAACTATCTCTACGAAGATCTCGGACTTGATATGCTTCCAAAACGCGTATCAGTAGTATTCTGCAATCACCAGTAATAAATTCATATCATCAGTAGTAAGTTTGGTGACCAGTAGTAAGTCCAAAACCAACGTCAGTAGTAACTACTAAGATCAGTAGTATCTTCAATCTTTGCATGATCAGTATTAACTAAGTTATAGTATACACCAGCATCAACTTCATCAGTAGTAATATGTTCTGCCCCATCAGTACTAAGTATGTCAGTACTAACTGCAGCATCAGTAATAAGTTGATCTGTGTTTTGCTCCAACAATCTCCCCCTAAACTTATTGATTATCTTTTTAATCAATCAAGTTTCTTTTGTTCTTCCTCTTCTTTTCTTCTTCTTTCTAGGGTTCTTTGATTTTGAGCGTTTCTTTGAGCTATGATGTACTTGCTGTTTCTTTTTGTAAAATAATTCAATTTGTTCTGAAACATTACTTCATCATATGGCTTCATCATAGTATTTGTGAATATCTGATACATTGTCTTCTCAGAGTGTGGATATTCCTTTTCATACAAGTACAACTCACATACTTTGTTAGATTTTTCAAAGAAGTACATTTGAGCAGTTGGAATAACATTCCAATGATAAACATTTCCTTCACTGGTAAATTGTTCTGGATAGTTGTCTGGATAGAATGCAGCATCTATCATAGTTGTTAAGTATCCAGCTCCATATTCTTTCCATGATTTCTTTCTCATTCTTGGTTTCCAATGATCAGTAGTTTAATAACATCACTTCTTGAACAGGACATGATCAATGGTAACCATCCAGTGAATCTCTGTACAACTTTGTCTTCCCTTATGATCTCTATCACATTATTATTCAAAATTCTCCAGTTTATGATAGGATTATTTTGTAAGGGAGCAACTGGTAGATCAAGAACTGGAATTACTTGCTCTGTTTTTGACTTCTTTTGAGCACTTTGTTCTTGAGAGACCATCTTTCTTTTCCTTGTTGATGGCTCACCAGTAGTTGAAATACTATCCTTCTTGAATAAACTTGGACTAATTGGGATTAAAGTTTTGATTGGACTTAAGGCTTTGGATTTCTTTTCTTCTTCTGCTTCTTGTTCAGCCAAGTCTTTATTCTTTGCAGTACAATATATGTCTATAATAGTAATCATCTTCATTCTTCCAAAAGATTTTGCACTGTGCCCTTTTGTCTTTAGAAAGTCTATCATAAGAGTCTTCTGTTCAAATATATCATCTGGTAAATCACCTTTTGTTCTTTTGCATTCTGCTACAAGATCTTCAAGACAGTTTAGATGTTCTTCTTCTACTTTTCTAAGCCTTTTGAATTCTGCTTCTTGGGCTTTTATCTGAACATCTTTAATTTGAACAGGTGCTTGAACAGGAATTTCTCTTTTATCCTTCTTCTGTTCAAGAGCTTGATACTTAGCTACCTTCTCCAAATATCTCTTTTGCTTCACCTTCCATTTAGACTGTTTATCAGCTCTAACAAGATTTATCTTGTTTACCATGTAATGACCAAGAGCTCTGTTGGGGTAATCTTCATCATATATTTCTTTACCCTTTCCAATATGTGCTGAAGGTGGAGGTGGAATATATTTCATATCGGGCACACCACTGATTATTATAGAAGGAGAAAATAACCTAAGTTCATTTTGTTGAAGTATTTTTGGATGTGGAGGAAGTGAGCACTCATCAACCTCAAACCAATTCACATTATCATCAATGTCAGGTATGATAAGTGGTTGAGCAGGTGTTGGTGGTTTGGTGATGATTTCATATCTTTCTCTTTCAATTAATTCTGGTAGTTGTAGTTCTTCCTCTTCAGTAGTGACTAGAGTAGTTACTACTGGTGTTACTTCAGGAGTTACTACTGATAGGGCATCAGTAGTATTTGCTACTTTTAATTCCTCTTCTTCATTTACTACTGCTATAATATCAGTAGTAGAGGTTACTACTGGTATTTCCTTTTCAACTTTTTCTTCCATTGTAGCAGTAGTAACAGGCTCATCTTCAGTAACCATCATTTGTGGGCCTTCATCAACTTCTGTTTCTTTTAAATTTAGGAGAGAAGATGCTGCTGCTGCAATTGATTCATCAATCATAGTTTGTATGTTGTCCTTCTCCCCCTTAGTGAGCTCAACTGGTGGAGCCTCACTATCATCAATCTTTTTCTTCAATTTTCTGATGATTTTGGTTTATTGATGAAGCCTGTGCTCATATAATCTCATTCTTTTGTTGATGGTATTGACATGCCTTTTCATTGCAGCCATCGTTTTTCCTTGGTTTGTTAAATATTCAAGACAATTTTGTACTGTGGATTCAAGAGAATCCACTTTTTCCGTCAATTGGTTGATTTTAATACTGCCCTCACTCCATCTAGCAAGATCATCGGGCTCACTAACAGGTACATTGGTTTGAAGGTTTTCCATCCTATCCGTCAATTCAAAAGATCTGCCCTCATCACTTCTTGGTGATGAAATGGGTCTTTTAGACATTCTCTTCTTCCTAGAAGAAGCAGAGATGCCCCCCCTTTTGGTTTCTTGGCACCGGGGTCCTTTGAGTAACTCCTCAAATGAGTCATCACTCAAAGTTGCCGAGGTCTGGGTCCTAAAGATGTTTTCACTGTCCTGTGCACCCACCTTTGGGGCATCAGTAGTGAAAGCCCTCGCCTCATGTACTCTCTCCTCCTTGGAGGACAACTCTTGGAGCCTGGGGTTTGACTCAATGTGTCCCCTGGTGTCCTTTAAAGATTTCTTTCTTTTATAAAGTGTGGAAATGTTTTTGGTTTTATCTGGCAGGTCTTCCATAGAGTGAAGAGTAGCACTCTGCAGATTTAAATCAAGTTCCTGGGACACATTCAGGACTTTTGTGTGGGCTGGTGATTGAGTGGCTAGACGGGGTGGTGTTTGGGCTGTTTTTGGGGTGATGGAGTGGGTTGAGGTTCAACTTGGGTTGTAGCAATGGTTGAACCTTCTCCAGTAAGGGGATGATCTTTGATCATATTAGGAAACAGAGGGGTTTCCTTACCCGAAAATTTAAATTGTTTTCTCATATTTGAGAAAACTTTCTTGTTCAACTCAGGTAGTATGAAAATATTTTTAGGAGTTGACAAGTTTTGTAATTCACAATTTATGATATGTTGTAGAAATCTGGGATACATTAAAAATTTGGTAGAACTTAGATTTCCCAACATACCTTCAAAGATAATTTGAGAAAAATTAAATACTTGGTCTGTGGATAAACAGACAACAGCAGATGCTATTGCCTTATTAAACTCATTCCAAGTACTTCTTTTTGGAGAAATACAATGCTGAATAGTGTGAACTAAGAATTTCCATTGTGGGGAGAGAAGACCCTTTTGAAATGTTACTATATTGAGTCTTCCCTCATAACCCATTTTTTGTAAAATTTCAGCAATATATTCCTTAGGAAGAGTAGACATACCTGAATCGTCATGAAGTTGTAGATGGTGTCTGATTGATTGTTCTGTTACTGTTATATGCTTTCCATCTACTTGTGATTTGATTATTGATACAGTTGTTCCTTCCGTTTGCTCAGCATTGGTCCAGAAGTCCACCAAGTGATGTTGATATGATGTTGGTTTTACAGTTAAAGCAAACTGTATATAAGAGTTTTTCAAGAATTTTACGATCGGACGAAAATCTTTTGTGCCGTCGGGATTCTTTAGAAAGGCACACATATTGTGAAATTCGGAATATTTGAGATCGGTTTGAACATTCAAAGATGTTAGAGTTGCCATTTTTGTGGAATTTTGTGAAGAACAGAAGAGAATTTTGTTATTGATGAAGGGCTTTTGATCGTAAGCTAGGGTTTATCGAGAGACTTTAGCAAATCGAAGTGAAGATAATGCTAAACTAATCGACTGCCGCCTTTTATATCTTTCGATTTAACCTGCAAAACTACTAAATTGTCCTTCGAATCATAACATAACGGTTATTTTCATGGGGGTTAGTTTGGTAATTGTGTTTCTGAAAGACCAGTAGTAAATAAGATATCAGTAGTAAAACGTCAGTAGTATCTATTAACATCAGTAGTGACTAAGGATTTTGACATCAGTAGTAACTATAGACATCAGTAGTAACCATTAACACACAAGACCAGTAGTATATGTGAACACCAGTAGTACTGAACACCAGTAGTATTCATGTACACATAATACACACCAGTAGTATTTAACTACCAGTAGTATTTAGTGCACATGCCTACACACCAGTAGTACAGATATACCAGTAGTAAAACACTTAAGTAAATAAATAATATTTTACAACAACAACTTTACACATGATTTTAAGTGAGATTTTAAGTTATCAAAATCATTCCAATACTGCTAACCAAGAAGTTGAATCTTCCTACATCAAATGCTTTTGTAAAAAGATCTGCTAATTGATCATCAGTATGGATTTTAACTACTTTGATTAGTTTCTTTTCATTACAATCTCTTATAAAGTGAAATCTTATTTCAATGTGTTTAGTTTTTGAGTGTTTTACTGGATTATTCACAATACTAATAGCACTTTGATTATCAATAAAAATAGGAGTTTTAAGGATAGAGATACCAAAGTCTAGAAGCTGATTTTGAATCCATAGTACTTGAGCACAGCAAGCAGATGCAGCTACATACTCTGCTTCAGCAGTTGATGTTGATACATTTGTTTGCTTCTTACATTGCCATGACACCAGTCTTGATCCAAAGAATTGACATCCACCAGTAGTAGACTTTCTATCTTGACATTCTCCTCCATAGTCACTATCTGTGTAGGCTATGAGTTCAAATGGTGAATCATGTGGATACCATAGACCTAGTGATGGTTTGCCTTTCAAGTATCTGAATATTCTTTTAACAGCTTGCAAGTGTAGTTCTTTAGGTCTTGCTTGATATCTTGCACACACACAAACACTATACATAATGTCAGGTCTTGATGCAGTTAAGTACATCAAAGAGCCTATCATTGATCTATATAAGTGTTCATCTACATCCTCCCCCTCAACATCAGGATGTAGGTGTTTGTGTGTTTCCATTGGTGTACTAGCACTTTTACTGTCTTTCAAATCAAACTTTTCCAAGATGTCTTTGACATATTTTGATTGATTTATCAGAATGCCATCTGTTCTTTGATTGACTTGGAGTCCAAGGAAGAAGTTCATTGGACCCATAGAGCTCATCTTGAATTTAATTTGCATCAGTTCTTCAAATTCTTTGCATAGTAAATCATTGGTTGAACCAAAGATGATATCATCGACATAGATTTGTACCAGTAGAATATCATCTTTGACTTTCTTTGTAAACAAAGTTTTATCAATGGCTCCTCTTTTAAAGTTGTTCTTCAATAGGTATGATGATAATGTGTCATACCATGCTCTTGGTGCCTGATGTAGGCCATATAGAGCTTTATCTAATTTGAACACATAATCACCATGTTTTGGATCTTCAAAACCTGGAGGTTGGCAAACATAGACCTCTTCTTCAATCTTCCCATATAGGAATGCACTCTTCACATCCATTTGATAGACTTTGAACTTTTTGAATGAAGCATATGCTAGAAATATTCTTATAGCTTCAATTCTAGCAACAGGAGCATATACTTCATCATAGTCTATTCCTTCTTCTTGAGTGTATCCTTGTGCTACAAGTCTGGCTTTGTTTTTGATCACTATACCTCTTTCATCTTTCTTGTTTCTGAAGATCCATCTTGTTCCAATGGCTCTTTTTCCTTTGGGTAAAGGTACAAGTGTCCAAACAGCTTGTAACTTGAATTGAAGGAGTTCTTCTTGCATTGCCTCAATCCAGTTTGAGTCCTTCATTGCTTGTTGGATCTTCTTTGGTTCATCCTGAGATAGAAAGCATTCAAACATACATTCATTAGCAATTAAACTTATATTACACATATTTGCAGTTAAGCTTTTGTTTAATTTGCTTCTTGTTTGTAGTGGTGAGTTAACATCACTTAGAACAAGGTCTAATGGATGGTTCTTCTGAGTCCTTGTAGTTGTAGCTTTGTCAACCACTAGTTGATTGTCAAGATTGGACTCATTTGTCTCAGGTAGTTGTTCTTCTAGAGATCCTTCATTGTCATTGATATTTGGTTCATCATCATCTTGATCAGAGTTACTACTGCTATCATCTTCGTTTAGGTCAGAAGTGTTGCTGTTGTTACTGGTATCAGTAGTATCTTGAGAATCTAGGTTAATGTTGGGACCAGTAGTAATTTGAGTACTATTACTGGTATCAGTAGTATTTGAATTACTACTGTCCTCATTCTCAGAGTTACTACTGGTTCCAGAACTTGAGTTATTACTGACATCAGTATTAACTTTTGGAGCAGTATTTACTACAATGTATCTCATTTCCTCTTGACCATTATTAACTGATGATGTTCCTTCCTTTTGATTGGGACAATTTGAATTACCTGTATTGAAATTCATGTTAGAATTAAAGGATTTGGTTAGATTGTCTATGTCAAATAGCCAATCTGGACCATTTCCTTGTTCATTAGGTACATTTTCATTAAAGGATACATTTATGCTTTCTTCAATTATCCTTAGTCTTTTGTTGAATACTCTGTATGATTTGCTTTGAGTAGAGTATCCCACAAAGATTCCATCATCAGCTTTGCAGTCAAATTTACCAATTTGTTCTCTTGTAATTAGAATAGTACAAGGACAACCAAATGATTTTAAGAAACTTATAGAAGGTTTTCTTTTATTGAAAAGTTCATATGGTGTTTTAAAAAGTGGCTTCACTATTAATACTCTGTTTTGAACATAACAAGCAGTATTAACAGCTTCTGCCCAAAAAGTAATTGGTAATTTTGAGTCTGCAAGCATTGACCTTGCTGCTTCAATGATGGTTCTATTTCTTCTTTCAGCTACACCATTTTGTTGTGGAGTTCTAGGTGAGCTGTATTGCCTGTCAATACCTTTAAGATCACAAAAGTTAATTAAGTTAGCATTTTTAAATTCTGTGCCATTATCACATCTTATGGCTTTAACTTTTTGATCAGATGTGTTCTCCAGTTTGACAATTAAATTCTTTATGAGTTCACTTGTTTCATCCTTTGTCCTGAGAAAGAAAACCCATGTATATCTGGAAAAGTCATCAGTAATAACAAGACAATATTGTTTCTTTCCAATACTCATTACATTTGTAGGTCCAAAAAGGTCCATATGTAAGAGCTGTAAAGGAACAGAAATAGAGTTCACAGTTTTGGACTTATGAGAAGTCTTGTGTTGTTTACCTTTTAGGCATGCAACACAATGATGATCACACATGATTTGTTTTTGAGGTAGTCCAATGACCAGATTTCTTTTTACCAAATTGTTCATGTTTTTAAAATTTGTGTGACACATCCTTCTATGCCATAGTTCTGATTCAGTGGTGTTTGCCTTGGATATAAAACAGTTGACCTCATTTGTAGAAATGAGTTCTCCCCCTATATCTAGGCAATACACATTGTTTCTCCTAGGAGTTCTTAAAACAACATATTTTTCATCTAAAATAAAATCAGGAGAAAGAATGATGCACTCAATGTCTGTGAAAAGAATTTTATTCTTTTTATCACATACTTGAGACACACTGACAAGATTGTATTTTAGTTCAGCTACAAAAAATACATCATCAAAGGTAATTTTGCCATTAGTAACAGTACCTTTACCTGTAATCTTACCTCCTTGGGGATTCTCACCAAAAGCCACATAACCTCCATCAAATGACTTGAAATCTTTAAAAATTTGCATATTTCCAGTCATGTGCCTTGAGCATCCACTATCAATATGCCATGTTCTTCCTTCTTCTGGGATCTGAATGCTCTGCACAAGAGAGTAAAGGATTAGTTAAGTTTGGGAACCCAAGCTTTATATGTCTTGGGTTCATCCTTTGAGAAATAAGCTTTTGGGGATTTAACTTTAAACAATTTTGGTACCCATACTTGTTTATTACTGGTGTTTTGTTTTACTACTGCCCTTTTGGAGTTATTACTGGTGTGAGAATTTCCTACTGATCTTGGTTTATACCCATGATTTTTAGCTTTTGAATACTTTACTACTGATGGACCAGTAGTATTTGGGTACTTAACATGTTTAGAATGACCAGTAGTGTTTTTAGAGTTACCACCAGTAGTATTTTTGAAAATTGTTTTGGGAGCAGTAGTATTTTTGAAATTAGGGTTTTTACCAGTAGTATTCTTGTACTGGTACCATACAGCATTATAATTAGGGTTAACACCAGTAGTAAATTTGTTAAAGTTTCTACTGGTGTTGGAAAATTTAAAATATTGTTTATTTTGGGTGGATTTTCCATTGTTCTTGAAGTAATTGCTGTTCCTTGGGCTTCCAACTCTTCTGTTTTGCACAAATCTTGGTGCACTTCTTCCAAATTTTGGAGTTTCAGCAATTGGAGTTTTGATTTTATTTACTACTGAAGGACCAGTAGTATCTTTTAACTTTTGAGTTTTTGCATTTTCTTTAAAAATTTTAAATTCTTTTAACTCTTTGCAGTTTATTGGATTGAAATGACAATCCTTTGCTAAATGGTTCATTTTATTGCATATAACACATCTTAATTTCTTATTTTTAGCACCTTCAGGTATTCTTTGAACTAAGAGTTGTTTTTTGTTTCTTTCATTCCCCCTTGTTAAAATTTTTGGTACATTTTCTGCATTATATTTGGGAGATTCATTTGGACTTTGAGCTGTGTGAAAACTTGTATCAATTGATTTTGGTGATTCAGTTTGAGATATTGTAAATTCAATTGATTGCTCATCATCAGAAGAATCATTTGATTCAGATGTTTCAGTATTAGATTCAGTTTGATTGTCAGTTTTTAATTCATTAATGATTCTTTCTGAACTGTTTTTCAGTGGAGGAATGAATTTATGTGGAGGTGGTACAGCATGATATCCCACCCCATGAACAACCTTTTCTGTAGTTTGATTATTAGTTAATTCATCAAGAATTTTAGTGCTTCTTTCAAACTTTTTAATTGTTAATTTATTTTGTTCAATTTCAAGCTGACATTCTTCTAATTTACTTGTTAGTTCTTTATTTTTTGTTTCATAAAACTCTTTCTCATCCATAGCCTGAAGCAATTCTTCCTTGATCCGTTGATCAATCATCTTGTACACCTTTATTTGATGTTCTTGATCAGCAATCACACTATCAAACTCATGATTTCTTCTTACTGCTTTTGCTAAATCTTCATTTAATTTAATGTTTTCTTTTTCTAAGTTTTTAACAATTTTAGCACATTCAGAAGTACAAGGTTTAGGTTTTACCTCAGTTTTGTTGTCAGTAAAGGCCATGAGAGCTTGATTTTGAGCATGCTCTTCTGCTTGGAAGCTCCAGTCATAGCCTTGTCCTTGTTGTGAAACAAGGGCAGTTGATTTTGATCTTTTGTCTGGCTGAGGACATTCTTTTGCAACGTGACCAAGGTTGTTACAGTTGTAACATTTGACTTTAGTTTTGTCAAATCCAGCTTTGTCACCTTTGTTGAAGTTTAGGCTTGTCCTACCAGTTCTCTTTAAGAATCTTTTTGTCCTTAGGCTCAGCATAGCCATCTGCCATTTAAGATCCATCTCCTCAAGATCATCTGGATTCAATTGTTCCAAGTCATCACTAATCAATGCAGTATGCACATGACTAGTGAAGAAGGATTCTCTTGCAGCATCCTCAGAATCTGCAGCCTTTCCTGTGAAGGTTTCCTGACCTTGACCTGTACTAGAGACAAATGCAGCATTATTAGAAGAAATAGAAGGGTTCTTTTGGTTTACCTCAGTTTCAAATACTCTGAGATCATTGTATAGTTCATCCAACTCCTTTTCTTCTAGTGCATCTCTCTGTCTATATACCACTGTGTACATGGCCCATTCTTCACTAAGAGACCTCAGGAACTTCATGTTGACATCTTCTTGATCCATCTTAACCCCAACCTGGTTAAGTTCACCAATTAATTTGTTGAATCTGTCAAACACTTGAGTGAGTGTTTCATTGGGCTTTCCTTTGAAATTTTCAAAGTCTTGTTTGAGAACAGACTTCATATTTCTTTTGGTGCTCTTAGTCCCAACGAATCTCTTCTCCAGTGCTTCCCATAGTATCTTTGCATCATCATACTCAACAAAGAGATGTTGATAGTCATTAGGAATGGCCAGTAGGAGAGTGCTTAGAGTTTTGAGTTCGATTCCCTTGTCCTTCTTTTCCTTCTCACACTTAAGTTTGTCTGCCTCAGTTGCAGAGATGCTTGCTTGACCAGGACCAGTTTTGTTTCCTTCAAGGACAACTTCCCACATAGAATAATCTGTAATAAGCATGTATTGCTTAATACGATTCTTCCACATCCCAAAGTTATTGGGAGTGAGAATAGGGATTTTGTTGGCCTGTGTGCTTTCATTGTTATCCGACATGATTAACAATGTGTGTGTTTTAAAGATTAAAACTTTTTGTTGTTCTTAACAAATAGTAGATCTAGAACCAATATGCTCTGATACCACTTGTCAGGATCGATTAACTATAGACAAGTTAATAAACACCTTAGATCTAATTGAATATAGAAGTTGCAGCGGATCAACACTATATCAATGTAATTAAGAACAATGAACTGTAAATAACATGCAAAGTATTATGAACACAGTTTCACAAAAAGCTTCAATGTATATTATCAAGTTAACAATACACACGTACGTTTACAATTCGTAAGGAACTATTTATAATAGTCCTTGAATCTAAACTATTTACCCTAGTTATTCTAGGACTTGATTTACATTCGAATTCTATAGATATACATTGATTTACATGCTATAACTATCTCTACGAAGATCTCGGACTTGATATGCTTCCAAAACGCGTATCAGTAGTATTCTGCAATCACCAGTAATAAATTCATATCATCAGTAGTAAGTTTGGTGACCAGTAGTAAGTCCAAAACCAACGTCAGTAGTAACTACTAAGATCAGTAGTATCTTCAATCTTTGCATGATCAGTAGTAACTAAGTTATAGTATACACCAGCATCAACTTCATCAGTAGTAATATGTTCTGCCCCATCAGTACTAAGTATGTCAGTACTAACTGCAGCATCAGTAATAAGTTGATCTGTGTTTTGCTCCAACACATTGTTTAGAGATTAAAATTGCTGGTAAAAGTTATCAATGAGAACTTAAATGTTGGGAAGAAAGACTTTTATCTCAATAGGGATAAGGGTATAATTGTCTTTTTGAGTTGGGTAGTTGGGGCCAAATGGGTATTTTGTGTGTGTGTATTTTGAAATGGTGGGTCCTAAAAAATTTAAGGGAAGAAGTATTGTTGGCATGAGTAACTCAGTTTATTGTCGGTTAAAGGGTGAGCTAACATGTCATTGATTTGGCAACAACTGACGGTATCACCATTGGAGGTGGTCTAACTAAAGTATATTCATGGCCGTTTCATAACCTTTGTCTGACGAGCCCCAAAAATTTCATCACTTAAACCCAATTAACGCATTTAGTCAATTAGTCAACTTAACTCAATAACCTAATCATGTTTCAATCGTGATTCATGTGTAGTCTTTCTAATTGCCTAAATTTGTTCGTATATATGTATGTCGAGTTGTTGACAGTTGACAAGAGTATAACATAAGTGACTCGGTTATAAAATTTGAATTTAGAAATTCTACTTGAGCTCCAGCTTGGCTCAATCGATAATCAATACTTTCGGGATTAGCTCAACTAGACTCGGCTATTAATTAAATTTTATTGTTAATGGACTTCTAATATTTTCGAACTCGAGTACTTGACTCAATATTTTTAACTCGGCTTAACTCAACTTGATTGTATAATACAGTTAATAACTTCCGACACGATATGTGTGACCTAAATCGACTAGTTCGGCCCATTACTTCTCTCCGTGATTTTTTCCCTAAAAATGCCTAATTACAATTTCATCCTGAATTCACCACCACATAACTTTATTTATTTGAAACATATTAAATTTAAATTCTTAAAAAATTTTGACCTCCAACATTATTGGATTATTGATTCAGCGTTAATTTAGCATATTTAAATTTTAAAATATATCAAATGTTAACCTTTTGATTATTGACCGGGGATCGACATAAATTGGATGTTTGTACTTTGTAGTCCAACTTAGTTGACACCCTTTACAAGATTGTATGATATGCACAATTTTGTGTTTCTAGTATCTCCGCAAAACATTACGAAATCATGTTATTAAATATTTATGGCTAAAATACAATTTAGTAATTTGAAATTGGTTAACCGAGTTGTTTACTACCTTAATTACAAAAGTTGAAGTTCTCATGTCATTTCTTCTAATATCAATGATAAACTTATATTATATTATTTCGTTAAAATTTATAAGTGAAGTAAATTATATAAGAAATGCGATCAAATTAACGAGTCAGGGTATTAAATTTAGGAAAATGATAATGACAGCCCTTAGGGTTGTCATTAAGAAGACAAAATACACAAAAGACAACCCCCTGAATTTTAGGAATATTACTTTTTTAATCAATGTACAAGCTTTTTATGCATGTTAGTGACAGCCCTAAGGGCTGTCATTAGCAATACCCTTAAATTTATTATTTTTACAAGTTTATGATACCATATTACATCTTTAATAGTTTAAGATAATAGAAAACTCAATCAACTAAATTGAAATACTAAAATAAATTTTGTCTAATGTTTATTTGAAACCATCAATCCACAATATGATGTACTTTTAACAAATGTATGCTAATCCAACGTATGCATCATATGAAGTGGATCAAATTCTTATCTTCGGGCAACGGTATCAAAATGTCTAAAGTTTCTTGACTTTTTCCTTCAAAATCGGTGAAATATTCATCTGTTTCCTTTATGCATTTGCTAGCCGACAATGTTGCGTTCATTTGATTCTCTTTCTTATTTTGTTCGTTTAGCCCATTGTGGTTAGAAAAGAAACTTTGTAATATAAAATACGACATAATATTAGGTAATGGCAAATCCCCACTAAATTTGTTTGATGTAACAGTTTCAACTCAAAACAAAAGGCCAAAAACTTGAATATGACATGTTCCTTCATTTTTTCAAACACTTTTTAGGATGTTTTTGTTCGCTACGATCAAGTTTGAATGAAATAGTGCAATTAGTGTAAGAGAAATGATTTATTTTTTTAACCTGGATTCCGACTCGTTTGTGAGTCGACTAATCTCCGGGTGCGGGTGAAACTTCGTGGCCACAAGTGAGTATTCTTTTTCCTCCTAAGGATTGAACTTGAAACCTCCTGCGAATATCACTTTTATAGAAACCAAATCTAACTATTAGGTCGTCACTCTTATGGTTGAGAAGTGATCTTTTCATAATTGGTAGTCTAAAGTTTTATACAGGTAATTACGATTTAGCATATGGTTTAAACGTTATTTTTTCACTCATGGTTTCCTTTAATTTTACGATACGTCCTGGTTATATTTTCAAGCTGATTTTCAGGTCTATAAATTTGAGATAAGTCTGTGCATCATGGATCGAGAACCGACTGAAACTATTGAACTAAATCGGACCGGACTAAACAAGACCGAACCGAGTTATACCGGTTCAGTTCTCGGTTCTAATTTTCATGCAAAAACGATTCTCAGTTCAGTTCGGTCTAACCGAGAAAAACCATAAATAAATAAAAATTCGAAGAAACTTTCTCGGTTCGGTTCCTAGCGATTCTCGGTCCGGTCCGGTTCGGTTCCAAGCATTATCGGTGCAATCCTCGGTCCGTCTAAAACCATTTATCGGTTCTGAACGGCTCGATTCCGAATGAAGACATTAATATGAGATCAGCAACTTAAACTTTATTCATATACAACTTTAACTTTAAACCACGCGGTTACCTAATGGTTGCGTCTGATCTCTATAAAGGTGAAATTTCCGGGACATCTCGGGTTTAATCCCTCAGAGCAAAAAATAATACCCCCTTATAGTCACGGAGGTTCACCTGGGCCGACTTCAGACTACACACAAAGTGAGTGGTCGCTTTGAGATTAATCGACTGACAAAAACGAGTCAGAATGAGAGAATGTTGGGTACATTACCTCTTTTGTGCCAAAGAATATTTTTATTATAAAAAAACACATTTTGTAACTAACACTCTCCTAAGCTTAAGTCATATGTCATTTATTTAATGGATTAGATCTCGATTTAAGCTTATTATAATACTACTCAATCTAATTTACTTATTATACCCTTAAGTTGCATGAGATTATAAATACGTACTAATTTCAAGTAGACAAAGAACTTTATTCATCTAACTTAAATTATAGTTTACAACAAGAAGATTATACAATCTCTTTAAATAAGGGATATAGAAAAAGTAAAATATAGAAAAAGTAAAATATAACCTTTCATACATTTACATTAAGTTAAGAGATTGTTCCAAAAACTTAAATTATAGTTTGCATTTTTAATTCACAAATTTGATCGAGCAAGTATATAACTATATATTAATTATTATTTTTCGTGTGTGTCCATCTAATAACAGTAGACTATCATTAACAGTGTTAGTAGGTAAAAACGTGTTTTTTTTAACAGCAAGTTATATTAACAAAAAAACTAGCAAAAATCTAGAAAATTACAACGGTTATTTTAGTCTATTAGATCAGACTAAACATTTAGAACTTTTATGTTTTATCCAATTAAACGAATCCAAACATATATAATAAAAAATATCATATTTTCTCAGACAATAAGAGTTAAATATGATGTCTACATCAATTTTTATATATACATCAATTTTTATATTTAGATGTTATAACTATGAGGCCGATGGGTAAGATGCCTTACAAATTATACCTACAAATAAACATACACACTAATTGATGACACACTAAGAGGTCCTATAGACTCATATCCACTAGCCTATGGAAATGTTAAATGCTAAGTCATCTATTAAAAGGTTTTTTTTTTTTCTTTTTGAAAGATAAATTTAATTTATTCTTAAATATTATTTATGTCTATTATAAGACATAAACTCCTGACCATAAAAATGGGGTAAACATCTTTACGCTAGTAAAAGTGACTTTGGAATCAATTATAAGTAAGTGAATATGCTTATGATATCCGACAGGTTCATCAATAAGCCAACGTGCACACTATAGAAACTTGATGTTATCTATTAAAAAACTATAAATTATTACGAATAAAATTTCAAAAGTGTGATACACTCACAAACAGTCAAAAGCCCATCACTAAAATTCGTCAAATGTCATAATTTAGTGGGGCAGTGATGTCAAAAGATATCATCTCACATAAAATGACTATAAATACGATCGAGTTTCCACCAATGATCATATGTTTCCCGGCCTCTCTCAATAAAAATAAAAATAAAAAGAGAAAGAAATAGCAATAGATGGATCAACAATCGACAATCATAAGAATTGTCGAGGATTATGTGAAATGCACAATATCACTGATTCAATCCATATTTTGGTGTTGATGATGATTTTAGGAGGAAAAGAGATGATGGAGATTAGGGTTTTAGAGAGAGAAAGTTAGAGAGATGGTAGAGAGAACAATTGCTGGAAATGAGAATTTGATTAATGGCAAAAGTTAAAGAATTAAGCCTTACACCTTGGTATTTATACCATGGCTTAATTCTTGGTTAGTTAGGACCATTTCCTAAACTATTCTTAACTTATATACAATGTTACACTTTAACCCCCTAGACTATCTATTACAACTTTCTAGTACCTAACAATCTCCCCCTTTGTAATAGTAGACTAGGTTGCATATCTTTGAAGACTTCTGTGTTTGTAAGGCTGGAGCTGAGAATTGAACCGTTGAGCAGTTATGTTGATAAAACAGCATCAGCCTTTAATCATCAGTGACAGACATACTTTTAATCGGCTTTTCAACCAATATAAAGTATTCCAGAAGACTTCATGCAAATCGACTGAATGTAGACCCATAGATAGAGCGGTTAGCAGCGGAAGTCCTTTCTTGAAGTTGTGGCGTTTGTCGATTTGCTGCAGATCCTTGGTTCCTGATGTTTGATGAAGTTGAAGCAGTGCGAAATGTTGATATGTTGTGGATTTTCTGACCGTTGTTGATAATGTTGGAGTACGGTCATAGAATCCCTTATCTGATTTATTGACTGTTGTTGATAAGATTGAAGTACAGTCATCAGATTTTCTATCAGACATAGTGACCGTTGTTGATAAGAATGGAGTACGGTCGTCTGATCTTCGCACAAGAATGTATCAGGGTAACCCAAGATCACATAGATTGCCTGTTAGCACAACAGTTACAGAAACTGTGTGACCTACGTTCAGTGTTGGCATTGATGTTAGCACTGGTAGGATTTCCATTCAATCATCGTGGAATACCAATAGTTTTGGTATCACTATGAATGTTCCGGCAATATCTCAAAGATATGCTTGGTAGAGTGCCTGTGTCCTAGAGAAATTTAATTCGGTTCTAGACTCTATATGTGGACAAACGAAGGCGAGGACTGGAGGTGGGTCCTCTTTTTCAATATCAACAATCTCCAAATGAGATGTCGATAGTGGATGTGGTTATCTCCGTGATTTAGAAACAAGTACTTTTTGTACTTGAGTGGTCAGTGGGGGTTGTGCATTGCATCACTGGGTCCATGATGTCTTAATCAGAAAGCAACATATGCAAATGATATAGATGAGGTTACCCGGTCATTTGTTCGGTTTAGGGAGGGTTTTCCGTTTTCTTTTAACCCTTTCACACACGCTCCTCACTCAACTCACTTTTTATTTTCAACCACACCCTCGTTTTTGTTTTTACCATGTGATAAGCTGATTTGCACCCCAGACTTCATACCCCCTCTCAATTTTTACCTCAGCGCACCCGAATCAAGATCCCATGATACTTGATTCTGCTCACCTAGACCTAGGGACCCTCACTTTTTAGTTCCTATATTGTCGGTGGCTCCGGGGAAGATCATGCTGGGTTTAGCAGATCATAGGAGTAATTTGAGAGTGGACTATTACGCTCATGTGCATTTTAATCAGCTTTTTGAAGATGTTTCGTTTTAGGAGTTTCACATGGATTTTAGGTAACACCGGACTCACTTAGAGTATCCGTTAGCACACGGTATGAATCGGTAGTCGTTTGCACAACCGTTGGTTCAAATGTGTGACCTGCGTTTAGAGTTGGCGTGATTTTAGCTCTAGCAGGATTTCCACTCGATTCTCGTGAAACATCAGATTGTGATGCCACTACGAGTGTTCCGATGGATTCACGGAGATCCATGTTTGTAGTGCAGGTGTCCTATATTGGAAATATTCTTGGGGGTGAGAACTAGACACACTGTGCATACAAAGAGACTTAACCCGGGGCAGGAGGTTATTATTATTCAATACCGACATACTCCGAATGAGTAGTCAGTAGCTTTTGTGCTACGTCCCCTGATGAAATGAAACAAATCCCTGTTGAGAGGAATTTGAGTAGTTGGTGGTGGCGTGCATTTGCTTTACTGGGCCAGTAAAGTCTAGTGAAACATTCAACGAATGAATGATCACCTATTTAATTGGTTGCCCGGTTTGTTTTCGGTTTGGATGCACTCATAAGGTGTGTTTTCTTTGATTTATCATGTTTTCACATCACCTTGCACTCACCTATTACTATACCCTAGACCTAAACCCTCACATTTACCAGTTGGCTGAAATATTTCCCTGGGAAGGTGTGGCCGGATCTGGCAAACCATGGGAAGGTATGTCTTTTGAAGTAGTAAGTAACGAGAATTAAAAGAATTTGTAATAAACAGATGCAATCTTTACTAGAGAACTAGTAAAGAGATCGTTTACGGATATTACAAAAACTTATGATTAACGTTACAAACATAAAACTTTTTATTTGGGTATTTTGTTTTTGTTTTTCTGAATTTTCTCCTCCTAGAAATAATAATTCTCCCCCTAGAATTAATATTTCTCCCCCTCGACAAAATAAAAGTAATTGACAAGTTTTGAGATCGAAGGGCGTACCTTATACATCGTCGGAGGGTTGAAGGAGAGGTTTTGCGGTTAAGCTTGATTGAGATTTGTGGTTTCTTTTAAGAGCGGGTTCTGAATTTGATCAGAAGCCATTTTTTTCATTTAGGACCGGGTTTCAAGCTGAGATATTTGAAAGCCATTGCATTGAAGCGCGGGTCATACACTGAAGTGTGTAAGAGCCATTCTCCGAAATTCTACATAAAATAATTAAAACATGTTTGGTACCCAATTATCTATGGGTCCTATACGATTAGTGACCGATGTTTTATGTAGAATTCTTTTATGATCAATTTAGTGCTTTGGAGAACTGCAAGGAGGCAGTTCAGAGGTTGTGGATTTGACGACCCATTTTAAAGATTTCTCAGAGGATTGGATAATCCAATGAGATTTTTCATTTTTGATCCAAGTGTATTTTACAAATGTTGTAGATTTGGTCGCCTTTTTGTTGTCGCTGTTTGAGGAACCTGAAGACTTTGGCTTAGGTGCGGAATTTCCTCGAAAGACTTGGCGACGAGTAGACGAATGTTTATCAGAGTTTGGTGGGGTTTTGGAAGAACTCTTTGTCTGTTTGGAAACTGGTGAAGATGAACCTCTTTGATCAGGTTTGGGTGGACGAGAGACAGATTTCTTGCATGGTTGTGGAAAACATGTTTTGCATGATTTTATAATTTTACTAGATTTATGGAAAACATTGATTTTCAAACCACATGGAGCACCTAATCTAACGAAAAATCGATCGTCAGTTTGAGTGATTTGTTTCTTTGTGATTTTATCAAACAATCTCTTTGTACCAAATTTATCAGTTTTAGTAAACACAACATCAAAATCAGGAGAATAAGGAACAGGACGATACGTAGAAGCATCATAAATTGTTCTAAAAGCCGTAGCAGGAGTTTTCACATGTCTGGAGTTATTACTGTTATTTTTGACAGTGGAAGAAGGAACCGAGAACATAGATGGTCTAGTCTTCTTAAGCTCGCTAGGCTTCTTAAGAATACTAGTTTTCGTCGAAATAGGCTTCTTAGACTGCATGGTTCCTTTGACTCCATTGGGCTTCTTGGATTTCTCACTTTGAGACTCTAATTTTCTATTGGAAGCATTTAAGACCGGTGAATTAGAGTTTCTCCTCAAGATGATTGGAACTGGGTTTGTTGGTGCTGGTCCTAATAAAGAGGCTTTAGAATTTTGAGAAACAACATTTTCCGTTGTAGTTTTTAATTCTAAAATGGTGTCCTCTAAATTATGTATTTTTGTTTGAAGATTTTCCTTTTCTTTGTCAAATGCTTTGTGGGTTTCATGAATTTCAGATTCAAGTTGAACAATTTTCTTTTCTAAAATCAACGGTGGAACATAAAGCTTTGGTTCAATTGTTTGTTTTAAAACTTCATTATCAGAAATGGAAAATTCTTCTGGAGTGACAATCGGGAAGTACTCATTGTTTTCAAATTTTGCTTTATTCTTTTCATATGTATAGTTCAATTCAGAATAGTTAAAGATGATTTGAGCGTGTTCCTTCTTTTCTCTGTTGAACTTCTCGATTTCTGCTTCCTCGTCCGGCATATGAAGAAAGCTTTGCCATATTCCCAAGTTCATGTAATCGTAATTGTATAGTGTGGGAACAACATTAGCAGCTTTTTTCAGAGGACGGGAGTTCTCAGCGCCGAGACCCACTTTTGATTTGAAAGATCTGAACTCTTTTGGTTGATTTAATTTTATTGTTTGTTCAGTGTGACCAGCTTTCACAATCGTCTGCTCCAGTTTGGAGATGTGTTCTTCAGCATTTTCTTTCTTTACAGTAAGACTGTGTATGGTTGTTGATTGTTCATCGATTTCCTTGTTAAAATTGTTTGTGATGTTTGTGATTTGTTCATTTAGTTTTTGAATTTCGTTATCAGCTGCCTTCAACTTATCTTGGTAATCCTTCATCTTGATGTCAGCAGACTTCATCCATGTTTGCTCTCGACTGAGTTGGATAGCTAAGTCATTTATCAGCTGCTTGGAGTCGTCTTTGTCATTTGATACCGTCTTCATCGTTTTTAGGTTTGATATTTCAAGATTTTTTGTATTAATTATGTGATTTAGACGATTTACTTCACTGGTGTGAGCAGCATGAAATGTTGACAACTGTTGTTGTAACTCTTGTGTTTTTTGATTTGAAAGTTTATTTTGATTGACTTGAGGAACAAGAGTTTCAAGTTGACGACGAAAGGTTAAATTTTCTGCCTTTAATTTTGAGATTTGTGCATTTGATTCATTAGTTGTGTTTACTTGTTTTCGGAAACTTTCTTGTAATTCAGAAATTTGAAATTTATAAGCAGATTTTGACGTAGACAACTGATTTTGTAATTCCTTGTTTACTTGAGTTATTTGAAGAGAACATTGACTTAACTCACTCAAATCATTTAAGAGTTGTGCTTTTTCAGATTCCAAATCAGTTATTTGTTTTGTCAAATGTGATTTCTCATCAATTTTAGTAAAAAGTTTTTCATTAAACAAGGAATTCTCTGATTCATCAGTGTCTGAATCAGATAATAAAGAGTCAAAGGAAGAGTGTACCTTATTTTCATCATTTTGTGGAACAACCAGATCATCCCTCAGTTCAGTGGGATTATCAGAGTTTGAAGAAAAAGTACTGATTATCTCAATTTCCTTGTTGGCTTCTTCATTGAATCTGTCAGAACCCTCAGTATTCTGTCTTGGCATACTGCACAAACTTGTTATTTGTTCTTCATATTCAGCTGACACTTTCTTAATCTCCATTTGTTTATAATATTTGCTAGCTTTTATCGCATTGGCAAGGTCTTTATCCATATTTGTGCAAATAAGGGCAAAAATCCTTGTGTTTAAAAATGTGAAAATTTTAATTTAACACCTTTAAAATGATGTGATTGAATGAAAAAAAAAAAAAATGGTTTGTGTATTTAAACGATAAAGATCTTGTCAAAGTTTCTTTTAAAAACAAATGTAAACGTTAAAAGTGTCAAAGTGTTTTTTTTTTTTTTTTTTTTTTAAACGTTTTAAAAAGGTTTAAAAAAATTGAGGGTTTGGGTTTTTTAAATAAAAATGTTAACGTTTTCAATGTTTTGGAAAAAAAAATGATTGATGGAAAAAAAATTTGTGTTAAGATTTTAAACAAAAATTAGGTGAGTTCGTTTTGTAAATTTTAACAGACTTGGATTTGGGCCAAAATGGTTTTTGAATTAAGTGAATATTGGGCTGGTATTATATTGAGCTTATAACACATTTGGGCCTTGATTAAGTGATTTGGACTTAACTTGGACTTAATAGTTTTGAACTTAAATGTTTTGAACGAAGCAATATAGGGCAGTCAAGTTCTGCCTACGAGTTTTTTTTTTTTTTAATTCAATCAAACACCAAATAACGTAGGATCTTTAATTCAATCGACTTAATCAAAATCCAGTTGAAATCGATCGTCGACTATTGAGATTGGTTTGTTTGTAGATTGTTTAATTGATGTTTAATCAAGCCGAACACATAGACGATGTTTGAAGAAACTGCCGAACACTGTGAATTGTGAAATTGAAATTGATTTTATTCGATCGATTGTTGAAATCTGTTGACCGAAGACCTGTTTGTGAAGAGCCGAAGACTTGTTAATTGAATTGTTGAAGAGCCGAATACTCTGTATGTTCGAATTGTTGAAATCTGTTGATCGAACTCTGTATGTTCGAATTGTTGAAATCTGTTGATCGAACTCAGTATGTTCGAATTGTTAATCGAATTGTTGATAATCCGAATATATTGATTTTGTAGAAAAAGAGTCGTACTTTGATTGGCAGATTGTTTGTTTGATTGAATTTTTGAACTCAAAATGCCGAACTCTTCCAGTTGAAGGTTAGCCGAACTTCTCTTGGAATATTGCCGAACTTCAAACGCCGAACTTCAATTGTAGTTCGGGCCGAACTTCTCCTCTGGGCCGAACTACTATCTTCGGGCCGAAGTAATGTGTGGGCCGAACTACATATATGCCGAACTACAAATAGGCCGAACTTCGGGCCGAGCATATGAAGATGCCGAACTTGTTCATCTTGACGTATGAACGCTCGAACAAACACTTCACCAATTCAATCCGATTATGCTCAATTCTCAACGGATTTCAATGATTCTTTTTGCTAAATGCTCTAAATCAAATTTCTAACACTTTGATTCGATCAATTTCTTCAATCCATTACACAAAAGCTTCGAATCTTCGATTTTCAGTAAGTTTTTGAACTTTTCACTTTTTCTCTAAAATCATCAAATTGAAGTGATCTGTTAACGGAATGGATCGATTTTTGATTCTATTATGCTTAGAAACACTGGAGAAACACTAATCCATGATCAAATCTTCGATTTGGACAAAAAAATTACAACATTTAATTTCACATGAACGAACTTCAACTTTTTCTTCAAAAACCTTCAAAAACCCACTGATTCTTCTGATTTTAACACCAATTGATGGATTTGGATCGTTTTCAAGATGAAATTATGCTCTGATACCAATTGAAATGCACAATATCACTGATTCAATCCATACTTTGGTGTTGATGATGATTTTAGGAGGAAAAGAGATGATGGAGATTAGGGTTTTAGAGAGAGAAAGTTAGAGAGATGGTAGAGAGAACAATTGCTGGAAATGAGAATTTGATTAATGGCAAAAGTTAAAGAATTAAGCCTTACACCTTGGTATTTATACCATGGCTTAATTCTTGGTTAGTTAGGACCATTTCCTAAACTATTCTTAACTTATATACAATGTTACACTTTAACCCCCTAGACTATCTATTACAACTTTCTAGTACCTAACATTATGACACTGATTCTTCTTCAGGTATTCCCGAAAGAGGTGGACAGATTGCCAATTTCGTCACCTACGAAGAAAAAGACACACGAAGCCGCAGTAAGCTCGGTTACAACTTACAATTTTCATTTTCTGATTTATTAACACCCGAAATCTGCCTTAATCTGCACCCAACAGTCAGATTGTATTTCGTGCGTTGAAATGAGCCATTTTCAGAACGAGTTATGGGCAGCGATTTTTTTATTTTGTTTTTTGTTTTTGCTTCAAATCGGTTCTTGTTTTTCATGGTCAGAGTTTGATTTTTTGGTTTTATTTGTGGTTTTCTAGGTGGTGTATGAGTTGTATTACTTTTTTCGTTCTGTAATTTTGAAAAACTGATAGGTCACCGTTTTCAAACTTATGATGTTATAACTTTGGAGAACCATATGTGGTGCGAACAACATATAACTTTTAGGTACATATAAAACTAGAGGTACCTAGTTAATTAATTTATTTATTTTAATCCTTACTTTAATTTTATTGTATATTGAAATCATTATAAAATTCATAAATAATTTAATATATATTCAATATCTATTTCTATTAGTATATATCATAAATAAATTGCTTCAAAACATTTTAAATTTGACACATTACACTAGAAAGAAAATTTAAATATAGCTTATAGTATTAAATTATTAATACCTAAAAGCATTTTAACCTTGTCAGTCTATGTCATATTACGTGAAGTGGGAGATGACATGGCATCAATCTATGTCATGTTACCTTAATGTAACATGTTAGATTGCTTAAAGTAGTAAAAAAATGAGTACTAAATTGCTATAATGTTTTTAATTCAGAGCTAAGTTGCTATTATAATACTAAAATATTAAAAAACTTGATTGTCCGTACGTATCTTTAGCGAAATTATTTAATATCTCAATTGACAAAGTTTAATACTTAATGTGGCTCTTCTTTCCTTGACTAATGAGTAATGAGGAACAACGCTCATTAAGAATATGCACTAACTCATAACTAAATCACTAAGCCTTGTAGTTTAATACTATTGGTATAAGGTGTTGTCAATAATCTATAAATATGAGTTCAAGTCCCGTTGTAAATAAATTAAAACAAATAATGTGTTGTTAAAAAAAACTAATAACTGAATCAAATAGAGAATTGAGAAAATATAGGTTCTCATAATATCTAAGTTCTTGTTTATCTATTGTTTGTCAGGTCTCACAACTACTTGGCAATTTTGCATATAATGTACACAAGTACTCTTCTAGTTAGTATGCGCCACTAATCGGACTCGTTCAAGTGGAGTTTCAGAATAAAAAACAATCTCCATTTGAGACTCGTGCTTTTTTTATGATCATGTCGATTATTGCATTATATGTGACTTTACTAGCTTTCGGGATTCTGGTTTATACGATAAGCTATTTGGGAAGCTCGATGAGGGAACACTTCTCTCCTATCCATTACGTGATCCTAAAAACCGCGTTTTGCTTCTCGGGAATTATCGCACCTCTATCTCTCGTGATCGTGTTATTCATCCCTAAAAAGCTCATTTGGATCGGCTATTTAATCATAGGTGTAATATTTGTGATCGTAGTTTCACATAACTTTACCGGTTACATGAGGTTGATTAACAAGAGAGATATATGCAATGCGGAAGCTCATCAATAACTAACTATCTGCATGATTTATGAGGATGAAACTAATATCCTTGACGGTATTTGAGGCATGTCGTGAACTAGTCGGGTTTAATGTTTTGTTCTAATGTTGAGGAAGAGAAAATTGTTATGTGTTGATGTTTTGTTGTAATATAAATAAAGTTGTATTCGGCATACACAGTTATTAATGTATATATTATGGTTTAAGATTGTAGTCCATGTCCTTCCTTTTTATATGTATTGTGTTGGACCTATATATGTAAATCACCACGTACTTTGAAAACTTGGAAACCCACAAAGCCGAATTTAATGGAACAAGCAATAACAAAACCAAAAGGATATAAATTAAATTGATGTACATACATAGTACCAAATCATCTGATAATGACACGGCCTAGTGAAAAAATTACTTTCTAGATGTCATGAATACAATCTGTTACCGGGTAAACATAATGTTCATAGCAACAACTAGGTTGCATATATGCTCTAAGGACGCTAGTTAAGCTTCATTTAGCAATCATGTATGTTCTAACCTAACAGCCAACAATCAACAACTTAGGCCAATTTGTTTTGACCCGTAATTGTAATTCAGTTACATTACGGAGGACGTTTGCATGAACTTTTTTTTTCGTCATTCAATTACGACGTAATTTCGAAATACGATATTCGTTGTAACTGAATTTCGTCTCAACACCCTATGAATTCAATTACGGTCCTTTAGTATACTAACAAATTTGAATATTTTATATGCTTCATATTTTAAAATCATTTAAAAAAATTAAAAAAAAATTAAAAAATAAAAATATTTAATATTTTTTAAAACTAAAAAAATATTTAAAAAAATAATAATAATAAATAATAAAATTTTAGAAAAGAATTTAAAAAAGTTTTTAAAAAATGCATAAGTATTGATTTAAATTACAACTTAAAATTTTGGTAAGCAAACGCATAACCATATTCAATTACAACTGATTTCAATTACATTACGGAGGATTACGTCGAGCCAAACGCCCCCTTAAGATAAAACGTTGACCAAAATATGAACACAAATATGCCTTGTAAAGCATAAACTCAATATATGTATTATGGACACAAAAACCACCAATGTTTAAGAAAATCATTTTCCACAAAAACCACCACTCCAACCAAACTAAGTGTTAAAAGAAAGAAAAAATACACGAAGGGGTAAAAATGTAAAACCATACAATAAAAACCAATCGAATGCACACGCATCATACAAATATACAAATTCACAACCAAAGAACCAAATTAATCATCATCCAATTTTCAGGCCACTATTCGTGAATAGGAGCACCAGTTCTTGCTTGTGATATACGGTTTGCATAGATTGTTACTAACCGCAATTGTGTACTGTTGAGACTTTCTAAATGTGGTAAAAACCCTTTTCCTGTTGGAACATATCACAGATCAACTTATTACTGATGCTGCAGTTAGTACTGATCATGTTTACTACTGATAAATATTATGGTTGGTACTGATGGGGCAGAAACTTACTACTGATGAGTTGATACTGGTGAAGACTATAACTTAGTTACTACTGATCAAAGCACAGAGTGAAGATACTACTGATCAATAGTAGTTACTACTGACGATGGTTTTGGACTTACTACTGGTCACCAGACTTACTACTGATGTTGCATATTTACTACTGGTGATTAGTTTTACTACTGATACGCGTTTATGGAACATATCAAGTCCGAGATCTTCGCAGAGATAGTTATAGAATGTAATTCAATGTATATCTTTTATAATTCGAATGTAAATCAAGTCCTAGAATAACTAGGGTAAATAGTTAGGCTTCAAGGACTATTATAAATAGTTCCTTACGAATTGTAAACGTACGTGTGTATTGTTAATCGATAATATACATTGAAGCTTTTTGTGAAACTGTGTTCTTAATATTTTCGCATATTGTTTTACAGTTTATTGTTCTTAATATATTGATATAGTGTTGATCCGCTGCAACTTCTATTATCAATTAGATCTAAAGGTGTTTATTAACTCTTCATAGTTAATCGATCCTGACAAGTGGTATCAGAGCTTATTGGTTCTATATCTAAGAATTTTTAAAGAACAAACAAAAAGTTTTAATCTTTAAAACACACACATTATTAATCATGACTGATAATAATGAAAGTACTCAAGCTAACAAAATCCCTATACTCCAATAACTTTGGGATGTGGAAGAATCGTATTAAGCAATACATGCTTATTACTGATTATTCCATGTGGGAAGTTGTCATTGAAGGAAACAAAACTGGTCCGGCTCAAGCAAGCAGTTCTGCAACTGAAGCAGACAAACTCAAGTGTGAAAAGGAGAAGAAAGACAGAGGAATCGAACTCAAAACTCTAAGCACTCTCCTACTGGCCATTCCTAATGACTATCAACATCTCTTTGTTGAATATGATGATGCAAAGGTGCTGTGGCAAGCACTGAAGAAGAGATTTGTTGGCACCAAGAGCACTAAGAGGAACATGAAGTCTGTTCTCAAGCAAGACTTTGAAAACTTCAAAGGAAAGCCCAATGAGACACTCACTCAAGTGTTTGACAGATTCAACAAGCTAATTGGTGAACTTAACCAGGTTGGGGTTAAGATGGATCAAGAAGATGTTAACATGAAGTTCCTAAGGTCTCTTAGTGAAGAATGGGCCATGTACACAGTGATATACAGACAGAGAGATGCACTAGAAGAAAAGGAGTTAGATGAACTCTACAATGATCTCAGAGTATTTGAAACTGAGGTAAATCAAAAGAACCCTTCTATTTCTTCTAATAATGCTGCATTTGTATCTAGTACAGGTCAAGGTCAAGAAACTGCCACAGGAAAGGCTGCAGATTGTGAAGATGCGGCAAGAGAATCCTTTTTCACTAGTCAAACTAAAAACTGAAAATCAAACTGCATCTAATAATGAAACATCTGAATCAAATGATTCTTCTGATGATGATCAAACTACAGACTCAATTGAATTTACAATCTTTCAAACTGAATCCACAAAATCAATTGATACAAGTTTTCACACAGCACAAAGTCCAAATGAATCTCCTAAATATGATGCAGAAAATATACCAAAAATTTTAAAAAGGGGAAATCAAAGAAACAGGAATCAACTCTTGGAACAAAGAAAAACCATAAGGGCTAAGGATAATAAATTAAAATATGTTATTTGCAACAAAGTAAATAATTTGACAAAGGATTGTCACTTCAATCCAATAAATTGCAAAGAGTTCAAGGAATTTAAAAATTCTAAAGAAAAGGCAAATACACAGAATTTAAAAGATACTACTGGTCCTTCAGTAGTAAATAAAACAAAAACTCCAATTGCTGAAACACCAAGATTTGGAAGAAGTGCATCAAGGTTTGTTCAAAGTAGAAGAGTTGGAAGCCCAAAGAACAGCAATTACTTCAAGAACAATGGAAAATCAAATCAAAATAAACAATATTTTAAATTTTCCAACACCAGTAAAAACTTTAACAATTTTACTACTGGTGCTAACCCTAATTATAATGCTGTCTGGTACCAGTACAAAAACACTACTGGTAAAAACCATATTTTTAAAAATACTACTGCTGCAAAACCATTTACTCAAAATACTACTGATCATTCTAAACATGGTAAGTGATATTGACGGATTTAGACATGTTTTTATCCGTCAATAATCTACTATTTATGCATAGTTTATAAAGGAAATTACACATTTCATGCCTAATTCTTATGTGTTTGTAAAACTGCAGGTTATAACTCCCAAGTACACAAGAAACGGGCCAAAATGAGAGAAAACGGACAAGTCCTGAATTGCTTGGTGATACCGCATGATTAAAAGCACAAAGTGACCCAATCTCATGTTTAATTAAAAGGCTGTGTCATAAAAATGAAGTAACAAAATTAATAGAAAGAAGGTAGCCAAGCACCTACAACATTTAATCACAGCCACATATTTTAAATACTTGTCATATATGTTGAGATAACAACCACAACCAGCCCATGATATTGGAGCCCACGAAGAGGGCATGTCATGAATTTGCCAAATTAGTCTTGAGTTGTGGACAATCTGGAAGCAAGCATACACGAGCCCATGTCAACAATTATTTAGGAGCCCACGTGTAAGTTTATTTATTGGAATTCACGACAGAAAAGAAGAGAGTTTTTGACGAGTGGAGAAAAAGGCAGTTTACGTTTTTGGGGAGGTTACGCACGGAGAAACCACAGCCGCTTAGGCTGTGGACGATCGAACATAATTCAGAAACCTAAGTTTGACGTACGGACGAAGACAGTGAACATCAAGGGGAGTTCAAACTATGTTTTTGATTATTATTTATTTGATCTTTGTTTCATCTAGCATGTGTTAGATCTTTGTTTTCACTATGAATTGATGAATTTTAAGTCTATGTTTGGTTAATTTTAGGATTATGATTTCAATGTTTGAATATTGTTTGTCAATGCATTAATCTTGCGGTTTATACTTTTGATCTTTGTCGTTTAATTTGTTTATTGGTGATTAGTTTAACTATTGATAACATTTGAACTAGTTATAAATATCCTCATCTTTTCACGCAAGTGACCTAGATGGCGATCCACTAGGAATATGGATTGAAATTAGATTCCAATAAGTTAGGATAAATCGGAAGTCTAATCATAGTAACAAAAGTTCTAGGTTAGAGGGTTTAGGTGATCCAAACCTATTAAGATCAACAACCCGAGGTGTGATTAGATTACAACTTTTGAGAGAAGGAATTCCTATTAGTTGTGTCTAGTTTATTAAACGGAATTGAGAAGAATCTAGTACCGTGACCTCTAGAACATTAGAAGTAATCGGTACTAAGCAACCAGACTTAGACTTAGATGGATTCAATCATAGTGAATACCCTTTTTAAATCTTGAAAACAGTTTACTAATCGTTTGTCAACTCTACTTTCAAAGCTAAATTAGTTAATGAAATCAGTTTCAATCAATTCAATGAAAATCCATTCTAAATTATCTGTCCAAATTAATTTACTTAGTTCCACTTTACGAATCAGCTTAACCATTCCCTGAGGAAACGATACCTGGTTTACTTACCTTAGCTATACTATCCGCGATTATGTCATACTTGCCTAATAGTGTGGTAGTCTAGATTAGGTGTAAATTAGTACGTAATTTTATAACTAGATTTAGCACATCAAGTTTTTGGCGCCGCTGCCAGGGAATGGTTGCTTGATTTAGTAAATTAGAACTTAGTTTATTAATTGATCCTCGTCTAAGAACTAGTTCTTGGACGAGTTATTTGCTTTATTTATTTTATTTTATTTTTATTTTATCTGTATATTTTTTACACCAGGTGCATTTTATAGTTTGTTTTGTTCCCTTGCAGTTTATTTTTCTTTACAGATTATTCAAATGGGAGATGCAGAACAACCAATATGGACAACAAGACAAATAGCACCGAATGCTCATGTTCCTGCTATTAGGAAACCAGATATCACGGGGGTAAATTTTGCGATCAAGGGCCACTTTTTGAGCATGGTCCGTGAGCTAAATTATGACGGTAAAATTTACAATGATCCCTACCAACACGTAGAAGAATTCCTAGATATCTGTGAATTGTTTAAGCAACAAGGTGTATCTACTGATGCGGTCAGATTGAGACTGTTTCCCTTCAGTCTGGTTGGAGAAGCAAGAGGCTGGTTAAACTCATTAGAGCCTGATTCCATCACCACATGGGAGGAACTCAGAAGCCGGTTTATTATTCGTTATTTTCCACCGGCTAGAGTTGAAAAAATTAAAACTAACATTATGACTTTCCAACAGGATGCAGGTGAAACACTAACGGAAGCATGGGAGAGGTTCAAGAGGTTGGTAAGAACGTGCCCAAACCATGGTTTCCAAAAAGGTAAAATTGTTCAGATATTTTACAAGGGATTAGATTACACCTCTCGCTCAACACTTGACTCATCTAGTGGAGGTGTATTCTTTTATAATACCCCGACTGCTGGTTACCAACTTTTGGAAGACATGGCGGTGCATAACCTGGAATGGATGTCAGACAACCACATCATGCAAAACAAAGCTTCAATCAATGTCATCAACGATTATTCACGTGAAGAAGTGGCAATCTTGAAAAAAACCCATAAGGTATTTGAACGACAAGTAGATAAACTAACCGCTTCTTAATATGCTTTTCATGTTGGATGCGATAAACCGATGATGACCGAGGAGGAAGTGCATTATATGAATCAAGGATTCAAGGGAGGATTAAAAATAGATTCAAAATTGTCTTCTTTAGAGAGTCTGATTAAAAAATTCATGGCCAGTCAAACCAGAGAAAAAGAGGAAAATCAACAAGCTGCAAATGAGATGCAACAAAATATAAGAAATCAACAAGCATCGATTCAAAGTTTAGAATGAGTTGTAGGGATGATGACACAATTACTATCCGAACAACCACAAAGTGTTCTACCTCCCAACACTCAAGGGAATCAAAAGAGGAGTATTGATGCTTACGCTCAAGTGAACGCAATAACTACCCGAAGTGGTAAACATGTAAGTTCACCTCTTGTTAAGACTAATGATATATTTGATGTACAGGAAGAAGAGGTGGAGTTCGAGGAGATAAAAATTGAAGAAGAGCCAGAGGTTAAAGTTGTAACATGTGCACACATTGTTGATTATTCTTGCTTTCATGTTGAATCATTTGATGATTGTCTCTCGACCGAATTAGATACACTATTAGCGACCGATGATCTCAATGAGAACTTATTTGGTGATGATGACATGAGCCCCGATGATGTAATAAGAGAGCTCGAAGAACTCCTATATGCTGACGCCTCAGATGCCCAAAAGACCGACGGAGTCTTCGAGCAAATACCTCAGAAAAAGAATACTGAAAATGAACCATCTCTCAAATATCAACCGAATCTTGGTCCCAAACCATTTCCAATCCTTGAAAACGATCCTAATCTTGAACCTAAACCGCTTCATATTTATTTCGAGCATGTTCTCTTGGAAAAACCAAATCTCGAAAACCCAAATTTTAAAGAACTCCACGAACGCATCATCGATTACACATTTTCCGCCAAGTTCTTAAATATAATCGAGTTGAAACAAAAATATGAACCTTGTTGTGTATCTGGTACTGAAGCCAAAAAATTTGTGCTTAAATGTCACGCAGGGCCGAATGGTAACCATTTTGGCCCTAGCGACATCGTTGCTGAGGATCGCCCGGTAATCTACCCCAAGTAATCAAACTTAGGCGAGTCAAGCTAAGGATTCGGAAATAAACAAGGCGCTTCTCGGGAGGCAACCCGTGTTTTTTACTAATTTATGTTTGTTTGCTTTTATTTTGTTTTTTGTTTTTTTAGGAACTTGGAACAAGCTGAATGACTGCTAGATGAGGATGCTTTGATGATAATTCTTGCAACACGAAACAGCACAACCCTCAGGGAGTATTTTTCCTTTGTACCCTCGTTTTTACACTTCTGTTTTGAAATTTTAGATGCATTGGGGACAATGCAAATCTCTAAGTGTGGGAAAGGGGGTTACTCTCTTTTTACTTCCCACTTTTATGTGTTCTAATAGTTGCATTGGGGACAATGCAAATTTCAAGTGTGGGGAGGGTTGAATTAAAAAAAAATCCACCACTTAATTTTGTGAAATCTTTGAAAGAATCATCTAAATGCACGCAAATTATTTTAATCATTAGCCAAAAAAAAAAAATTAAGACATTTCTCAACGCTTCGAGGAGAAACAAATTAGGAAAAATATTTCGATTTAAATGATAAAATTTCTTTTAGTTTTTATGTTTCAAAATTTGTGACTTTTCATTATTTTAAAAAATCTTTTTAGTAACCTATTCAATTCTCGTGGCCTAAGTAATACAAAAAGTCTTGCATAATTTCAAATTTCCACTTAAGTTAACTTTTAACCAAAAAGGTTGAGGATGGATACTAGTTTAAAAAAAATCCCTTTGTGTACGAAATACGCTGCCAAAGTCGAGAATTAAAGCAGTTGATGAGTCAGGATGTTGCATCAGTGATAGCCCCCTTCGGCCCAATATGATGTCCAATATACATTATAAATCTTTAGGGGTCTATTGGTAAATCGAAGTAAGGGTTGGATTTGGTGTTAATTATCGAAAAATTCAAAAAGCTGAATAAATGTAATGTACAATGTGCATAACAATCATAAATAGTCACATTGGCAAAAAAGTTTAAACTGTGTTCAATTCAAAAAATCTTAAAGTTGGAAGTTCTCACAAAAGTAAAAATTCTAAATTATGCAAGAATGAGTAGATCTTAGGCTAATAAAGATTTAATAAGTTGACTAAAAAGGGATTTAAATAATGAAAAGTTGGGTAAAACTGTACACAAATCTTGGCATAAAAGCTTTAACAAATTTTATACGCTAAAACGAATGATTTTCCGAAAGCTGTTTTGAACGTGTATTGAAAGAAGTGTCAACTAATATGATCTTTATTTATGGCTAGTGACCCGTTTTTAATTGATGATTTGCTTGAGGACAAGCAAAGTTTAAGTGTGGGGATTTTGATATTGACGGATTTAGACATGTTTTTATCCGTCAATAATCTACTATTTATGCATAGTTTATAAAGGAAATTACACATTTCATGCCTAATTCTTATGTGTTTGTAAAACTGCAGGTTATAACTCCCAAGTACACAAGAAACGGACCAAAATGAGAGAAAACGGACAAGTCCTGAATTGCTTGGTGATACCGCATGATTAAAAGCACAAAGTGACCCAATCTCATGTTTAATTAAAAGGCTGTGTCATAAAAATGAAGTAACAAAATTAATAGAAAGAAGGCAGCCAAGCACCTACAACATTTAATCACAGCCACATATTTTAAATACTTGTCATATATGTTGAGATAACAACCACAACCAGCCCATGATATTGGAGCCCACGAAGAGGGCATGTCATGAATTTGCCAAATTAGTCTTGAGTTGTGGACAATCTGGAAGCAAGCATACACGAGCCCATGTCAACAATTATTTAGGAGCCCACGTGTAAGTTTATTTATTGGAATTCACGACAGAAAAGAAGAGAGTTTTTGACGAGTGGAGAAAAAGGCAGTTTACGTTTTTGGGGAGGTTACGCACGGAGAAACCACAGCCGCTTAGGCTGTGGACGATCGAACATAATTCAGAAACCTAAGTTTGACGTACGGACGAAGACAGTGAACATCAAGGGGAGTTCAAACTATGTTTTTGATTATTATTTATTTGATCTTTGTTTCATCTAGCATGTGCTAGATCTTTGTTTTCACTATGAATTGATGAATTTTAAGTCTATGTTTGGTTAATTTTAGGATTATGATTTCAATGTTTGAATATTGTTTGTCAATGCATTAATCTTGCGGTTTATACTTTTGATCTTTGTCGTTTAATTTGTTTATTGGTGATTAGTTTAACTATTGATAACATTTGAACTAGTTATAAATATCCTCATCTTTTCACACAAGTGACCTAGATGGCGGTCCACTAGGAATAGGGATTGAAATTAGATTCCAATATGTTAGGATAAATCGGAAGTCTAATCATAGTAACAAAAGTTCTAGGTTAGAGGGTTTAGGTGATCCAAACCTATTAAGATCAACAACCCGAGGTGTGATTAGATTACAACTTTTGAGAGAAGGAATTCCTATTAGTTGTGTCTAGTTTATTAAACGGAATTGAGAAGAATCTAGTACCGTGACCTCTAGAACATTAGAAGTAATCGGTACTAAGCAACCAGACTTAGACTTAGATGGATTCAATCATAGTGAATACCCTTTTTAAATCTTGAAAACAGTTTACTAATCGTTTGTCAACTCTACTTTCAAAGCTAAATTAGTTAATGAAATCAGTTTCAATCAATTCAATGAAAATCCATTCTAAATTATCTGTCCAAATTAATTTACTTAGTTCCACTTTACGAATCAGCTTAACCATTCCCTGAGGAAACGATACCTGGTTTACTTACCTTAGCTATACTATCCGCGATTATGTCATACTTGCCTAATAGTGTGGTAGTCTAGATTAGGTGTAAATTAGTACGTAATTTTATAACTAGATTTAGCACATCAGTAAGTACCCAAATACTACTGGTCCATCAGTAGTAAAGTATTCTAAAGCGAAAAACAATGGGTATATACCAAGATCAGTAGTAAACACTAAAAAATCCAAAAGGGCAGTAGTAAAACAGAACACCAGTACTAAAAAGGTATGGGTACCAAAAATGTTTAAGGTTAACTGTTATAAATCTGATTTCTCAAAGGATGAACCCAAGACATATAAAGCTTGGGTTCCCAAACTTAACTGATCATTTACTCACTTGTGCAGAGCATTCAGATCCCTGAAGAAGGTAGAACATGGCATATTGATAGTGGATGTTCAAGGCACATGACTGGAAATCTGCAAATTCTTAAAGATTTCAAGTTATTTGATGGAGGATATGTGGCCTTTGGTGAGAACCCAAAGGGAGGTAAGATTACAGGTAAAGGTACTGTTACTAATGGCAAAATTACCTTTGATGATGTATTTTATGTAGCTGAGCTAAAATACAATCTAGTCAGTGTGTCTCAAGTTTGTGATAAAAAGAACAAAATTCTTTTCACAGACATTGAGTGCATCATTCTTTCTCCTGACTTTATTTTAAATGAAAAATATGTTGTTTTAAGAACTCCAAGGAGAAACAATGTGTATTGCCTGGATATAGGGGGAGAACTCATTTCTTCAAATGAGGTCAACTATTTTATATCCAAGGCAAACACCACTGAATCAGAACTATGGCATAGAAGGATGTGTCACACTAATTTCAAAAACATGAACAATTTAGTAAAAAGAAATGTGGTCATTGGACTACCTCAAAAACAATTCATGTGTGATCATCATTGTGTTGCATGCCTAAAAGGTAAACAACACAAGACTTCTCATAAGTCCAAATCTGTGAACTCTATTTATGTTCCTTTACAACTCTTATATATGGACCTATTTGGACCTACAAATGTAATGAGTATTGGAAAGAAACAATATTGTCTTGTTATTACTGATGACTTTTCCAGATATACATGAGTTTTCTTTCTCAGGACAAAAGATGAAACAAGTGAACTCATCAAGAACTTAATTGTTAAACTGGAGAACACATCTGATCAAAAAGTTAAAGCCATAAGATGTGATAATGGCACAGAATTTAAAAATGCTAATTTAATTAACTTTTGTGATCTTAAAGGTATTGACAGGCAATACAGCTCACCTAGAACTCCTCAACAAAATGGTGTAGCTGAAAGAAGAAATAGAACCATCATAGAAGCAGCAAGATCAATGTTAGCAGATTCAAAGTTACCAATCACTTTTTGGGCTGAGGCTGTTAATACTGCCTGCTATGTTCAAAACAGAGTATTAATAGTGAAGCCACATTATAAAACACCATATGAACTTTTCAATAAAAGAAAACCTTCTATAAGTTTCTTAAAATCATTTGGTTGTCCTTGTACTATTCTGATTACAAGAGAACAAATTGGTAAGTTTGACTGCAAAGCTGATGATGGAATCTTTGTGGGATACTCTACTCAAAGCAAATCATACAGAGTGTTCAACAAAAGACTAAGGATAATTGAAGAAAGCATCAATGTATCCTTTAATGAAAATGTTCCTAATGAACAAGGAAATGGTCCAGATTGGCTATTTAAGATAGACAATCTAACCAAATCCTTTAATTCTAACATGAATTTAAATGCAGGTGATTCAAATTGCCATACTCAAATGGAAGGAACATCATCTGTTAATACTGGTCAAGAAGAGATGAGATACATAGTAGTTGATACTGCTCTCACAGTTAATACTGAGGACAGTAATAACACAAATTCTGGAAGCAGTAGTAACTCTGAGAATGAGGACAGTAGTAATTCAAATACTACTGGTACCAGTAATAGTACTCAAAATACTACTGGTCCTAGCAATAACCTAAATTCTCAAGATACTACTGATCCCAGTAACAACAACAATACTACTGATCTCAATGAAGATAATAACAGCAGCGACTCTGACCAAGATAATGATGAACCAAACATCAATGACAATGAAGGATCACTAGAAGAGCAAATGCCTGAGACAAATGAGTCCAATCTTGAAAATCAACTAGTGGTTGATAGAGCTACAACAACGAGGACTCAGAAGAACCATCCATTAGACCTTGTTCTAAGTGATGTTAACTCACCACTGCAAACAAGAAGCAAATTAAACAAAAGCTTAACTGCAAACATGTGTAATATAAGTTTAATTGCTAATGAATGTATGTTTGAATGCTTTCTGTCTCAGGATGAACCAAAGAAGATTCAACAAGCAATGAAGGACTCAAACTCGATTAAGGCAATGCAAGAAGAACTCCTTCAATTCAAATTACAAGCTGTTTGGACACTTGTACCTCTACCTAAAGGAAAAAGAGCCATTGGAACAAGGTGGATCTTTAGAAACAAGAAAGATGAAAGAGGTATAGTGATCAAGAACAAAGCCAGACTTGTAGCCCAAGGATACACTCAAGAAGAAGGAATAGACTATGATGAAGTATATGCTCCTGTTGCTAGAATTGAAGCAATAAGAATATTCTTATCATATGCTTCATTCAAAAAATTCAAAGTCTATCAAATGGATGTAAAGAGTGCATTCCTATATGGGAAGATTGAAGAAGAGGTCTATGTATGCCAACCTCCAGGATTTGAAGATCCAAAACATGGTGATTATGTGTTCAAATTAGATAAAGCTCCTCTGTATGGCCTACATCAGGCACCAAGAGCATGGTATGATACATTATCATCATATCTATTAAAGAATAATTTTAAAAGAGGAGCCATTGACAAAACTTTGTTTACAAAGAAAGTCAAAGATGATATACTACTGGTACAAATCTATGTAGATGATATCATCTTTGGTTCAACCAATGATTTATTATGCAAAGAATTTGAAGAACTGATGCAAATCAAATTCAAGATGAGCTCTATGGGTCCAATGAACTTCTTCCTTGGACTCCAAGTCAGTCAAAGAACAGATGGTATTTTGATAAACCAATCAAAATATGTTAAAGACATCTTGGAGAAGTTTGATTTGAAAGACTGCAAGAGTGCAAGTACACCAATGGAAACAAACAAACACCTACATCCAGATGTTGAGGGGGAGGATGTAGATGAACACTTATATAGATCAATGATAGGCTCTTTGATGTACTTAACTGCATCAAGACCTGACATTATGTATAGTGTTTGTGTGTGTGCAAGATATCAAGCAAGACCTAAAGAACTACACTTGCAGGCTGTCAAAAGAATATTCAGATACTTAAAAGGCAAACCATCACTTGGTCTATGGTATCCACATGATTCACCCTTTGAACTCATAGCCTACACAGATAGTGACTATGGAGGTGAATGTCAAGATAGAAAGTCCACTACTGGTGGATGTCAATTCTTTGGATCAAGACTGGTGTCATGGCAATGTAAGAAACAAACAAATGTATCAACATCAACTGCTGAAGCAGAGTATGTAGCTGCATCTGCTTGTTGTGCTCAAGTACTCTGGATTCAAAACCAGCTTCTAGACTTTGGTATCTCTATCCTTAAAACTCCTATTTATATTGATAATCAAAGTGCTATTAGTATTGTGAACAATCCAGTAAAACACTCTAAAACTAAACACATTGAAATAAGATTTCATTTTATAAGAGACTGTAATGAAAAGAAATTAATCAAAGTAGTTAAAATTTATACTGATGATCAATTAGCAGATCTTTTTACAAAAGCATTTTATGTAGGAAGATTCAACTTCTTGGTTAGCAGTATTGGAATGATTTTGATAAATTAAAATCTCACTTAAAATCATGTGTAAAGTTTTTTGTTGTAAAAAGTTATTTATTTGTTTAAGTGTTTTACTACTGGTAGGTCTGTATTACTAGTGTGTAGGAATGTGCACACAATACTACTGGTAGGACAATACTACTGGTGTGTATTAGGTTTACATGAATACTACTGGTAAGTCAGTACTACTGGTATTCACATATACTACTGGTCTTATGTGTTGGTGGTTACTACTGATGTCTGTAGTTACTACTGATGTAAAAATCCTTAGTTACTACTGATGTACGTAGATACTACTGACGTTTTCTTACTGGTATCTAATTTACTACTGGTATATCAAGTCAAAATTACCAAACTAACCCCCGTGAAAATAACCGTTATGTTATGATTCGAAGGGCAATTTAGTCTTTTTGCATGTTAAATCGAAAGATATAAAAGGCGGCAGTCGATTAGTTTAGCATTATCTTCACTTCGATTTGCTAAATCCTCTCGATAAACCCTAACTTACGATCAAAAACCTTGCACCAGTAACAAAAATTCTTACTTGTTTCTCTCAAATCAAAAGATCAAACTCTTCAAAATAATCAACAATGGCAACTCTACAATCTCTCGATGTTAAAACAGATCTTAAATACTCAGAGTTCCACAATATGTGTGCGTTTCTACGCAATCCAGATGGTACAAAAGACTTTCGACCAATCGTACAATTCTTGAAGAACTCATACATTAAGTTCGCTTTAACTGTAAAACCGAAAGCATATCAACAGCACTTAGTTGATTTCTGGACCAATGCTGAAAGAACAGAAGGTGCAACTGTGCCTATGATAAAATCATCGGTGGATGGAAAGACGATCACAATCACTGAACAATCGATTCGACACCATCTACAACTACAAGATGATGCAGGTATGTTTACACTTCCTAAGGAATTCATTGCTGAAATTTTAAATAAAATGGGCTATGAGGGAAGTCTTAACATAGTAACTTTTCAAAAAGGTCTTCTCTCCCCAAAATGGAAATTTCTTGTACATACTATTCAGCACTGTATTTCTCCAAAAAGAAGTACTTGGAATGAGTTTAATAAGGCAATAGCCTCTGCTGTTGTCTGTTTATGCACAGACCAAGTATTTAATTTTTCATATATGATTTTTGAAGGTATGTTGGGAAATCTTAGTTCCTCAAAATTTTTAATGTATCCCAGATTTCTTCAACATATTATAAACTGTGAATTGCAAAACTTGTCAACTCCCAAAAACATTTTTATCATTCCTGAGTTGAACAAGAAAGTTTTCTCAAATATGAGAAAACAATTTAAATTTTCGGGCAAGAAAACCCCTTTGTTTCCTAATATGATCAAAGATCAACCACAACTTGGAGAGGGTTCAATCATAGATACAACCCAAATTGAACCTCAACCCACTCCATCACCCCCAAATGCAGCCCAAACACCACCCCAAATAGTCACTCAGTCACCCACACATATAGAAGTCCTGAATGTGTCCCAGGAACTTGAAACAAATCTGCAGAGTGCTACTCTTCACTCTGTGGAAGACCTACCAAACAAAACCCAAAATATTTCCACAACTTACAAAAGGAAGAAAACTTCCTTCAAGGACACCAGGGGACAAATTGAGTCAAACCCCAGGCTCCTAGAGTTGTCCTCCAAGGAGGAGAGAGGACATGAGGCGAGGGCTTTCACTACTGATGC
Organism: Calendula officinalis; assembly: GCA_963853835.1. Classification (NCBI taxonomy): domain Eukaryota; kingdom Viridiplantae; phylum Streptophyta; class Magnoliopsida; order Asterales; family Asteraceae; genus Calendula; species Calendula officinalis. Next base: position 24,999,301 of record OY970825.1, read on the forward strand.
CCCAAAGGTAGGTGCACATGACAGTGAAAACATAACTAAGACCCAGACCTCGGCAACTTTAAGTGATGACTCATTTGAGGAATTACTTAAAGGACCCCGGTGCCAAGAAACCACAAGGGGGGGCACTTCTGCTTCTTCTAGGAAGAAGATGGTGTCTAAACAACCCAATGAATCACCAAGAAGTGATGAGGGTAGATCTATGGATTTGATGGAAAGGATGGAAAACCTTAAAGCCAATGTACCAGTCAGTGAGCCCGATGATCTTGCTAGATGGAGTGAGGGCAGTATTAAAACCAAACAATTGACGGATAAAGTGGATTCTCTTGAATCCACTGTACAAGATTGTCTTAAATATCTCACAAATCAGGGAAAAACAATAACAGTGATGAAGAAGCATATTAATACAATCAACAAACGGATGAGAATGTATGAGCACATGCTTCATCAACAAACCAAAATTATAAGAAGATTGAAAAAGAAGATTGAGAGTAGTGAGGCTCCACCAGTTGAGCTCACTAAGGGGGAGAAGGACAACATTCAAACCATGATTGATGAATCAATTGCAGCAGCAGCAACCTCTCTCCTCAATCTTAAAGAAACTGAAGTTGATGAAGGCCAAGAAAATGTTGAAGGCCCAGAAAACATGGATACTACTGATGTGCCTTCTACTGAAGAACATACAGAAATACCAGTAGTAACTCCTACTACTGATATTATAGCAGTAGTAAATCCACAAGAGGAAATCATTGCAACAAATACTACTGATGCCCTATCAGTAGTAACTCCTGAAGTCACACCAGTAGTAACTACTTTGGTTACTACTGAAGAGGAAGAACTACAACTCCCAGAGTTAATTGAAAGGGAAAGACATGTCATCATCTCCAAACCACCAACTCCTAATCAACCACTTATCATACCTGACATTGATGATAATGTGAATTGGTTTGAGGTAGATGAATGTACACTTCCTCCACACCCTAAAATTTTATCAGAAGATCAACTACACTTGTTTTATCCAAAACTTCTGATTCTGGGTGTACCTGATATGAAATACACTCCACCTCCACCATCTGCTTGTATTGGAAAAGGAAAGGAAGTCTATGATGATGACTATCCCAACAAAGCTTTAGGTCACCAAATGGTGAACAAAATTAATCATGTCAGATCAGAAAAGCAGTCCAGATGGAGGGTAAAACACAAGAAATTCTTGGAGAATGTGGAGATGTATCAAGCTCTTGAGGAGAAGAAAAAGAAGGCTCAAAGTGCAATCCCTGTTCAAGTACCTGTTCAAATAGAAGACATTCAGATAGAAGCTCAAAAAGCAGAATTCAAGAGGCTTAGAAAAGTTGAAGAAGAACATATTAAATGTCTTGAAGATTTGGTTTCTGAATGCAAGAGAACTAAGAGTGAATTAACTGATGATGTGTTTGAACAGAAGACCAATATGATTGAATTTTTAAAGATAAAAGGGCATAATACAAAGTCCTTTGGCAGAATGAAGATGATGACAATTATTGAAAAATATTGTGCTGCCAAGAAGAAGGATTTGGCTGAACAAGAAGCAAAAGAAGCAAAGAAATCAAAGGCCCTAATTCCAATCAGTCCAACATTAATCAAAACTGGTAGTGTATCAACTACTGGTGATTCCTCAACTCCTCAATCAAAGAAGAGAAAGGTTGTTACTCAAGAACAGAGTACTAAAAAGAAATCAAAAACAGAACAAATCATTCCTGTTCTTGAAGTACCTGTTGCTCCCTTGCAAAACAATCCAATCATCAATTGGAGGGTTATGCCTAACAATGTCATAGAAATTATAAGGGAAGATAAAGTTGTACAAAGATTTACTGGATGGTTACCATTGATCAGTTCATGTTCAAGAAGTGATGTAATCAAGCTTCTGATTATTGGAAAACCAAGGATGTCAAAGAAATCATGGAAAGAGTCTGGTGCTGGATATTTGACAAGAATGATAGATGCTGCATTTTATCCAGACAACTACCCAGAACAATTTACAGATCCAGGAAATGTTTATGCTTGGAATGTGATTCCAACAGCCAATATGTATTTCTTTGAAAAATCAGGCAAAATATGTGAGCTATACTTATATGAAAAAGAATATACACATTCTGAAAAGACTATGTATCAGATATTCACAAATACAATGATGAAACTTTATGATGTTGTTATGTTCCAGAACAAATTAACTTATTTTACAAAAAGAAACAGCAAATACATCATTGCACAAAGACATTAACAGAATCAAAGAACTTTGGAGAAAAGAAAGAAAGAAGAGGAAGAACAAAAGAAACTTATGTGATTGAAAGAGAATCAATAAGTTTAGGGGGAGATTGTTGGAACAGATCACAGATCAACTTATTACTGATGCTGCAGTTAGTACTGATCATGTTTACTACTGATAAATATTATGGTTGGTACTGATGGGGCAGAAACTTACTACTGATGAGTTGATACTGGTGAAGACTATAACTTAGTTACTACTGATCAAAGCACAGAGTGAAGATACTACTGATCAATAGTAGTTACTACTGACGATGGTTTTGGACTTACTACTGGTCACCAGACTTACTACTGATGTTGCATATGTACTACTGGTGATTAGTTTTACTACTGATACGCGTTTATGGAACATATCAAGTCCGAGATCTTCGCAGAGATAGTTACAGAATGTAATTCAATGTATATCTTTTATAATTCGAATGCATATAATTAAAGGAAGTAATAATAGTCTGATTAGAACTTACTTTTGCAATTGTGTCGTTTGTAAGATGTAATAGTTTTTCAATTACAAACTCAATAGAATCTTCCATTGCATCTCTCTGATGATAAAAACTTATTGTCAATTAAAACCATCTTATAACTAATTAAATTAAAAAAACATTAAATTAAATAGCATATGTGCCTGATTTTTCAACATTTCAGCTATTAATGAAAGAGCAAACTCTCGAATTGAATCATCAGTGTCATCCAAAACCTCAAGTACTACCATCAATATTTGATTAAAATACTGCAAATATATCCAACAATAAAAACACATCAGTATAATTAAATAATGATAAAAAAAACAATTAAATTAAATAAAACCTTGGTCCATATGGAGGAATCATCAGTCACAGAAGCATCAACCAACTGCTGAAGGGATGTACGTTTGGTCGTCGTATCACATTCATTAGTCCCATTAGAAATCTAAACAATAATTACACGATATCAACACCATTAATTAGCCCATTAATTAAAAAGATAAACCTTTTATCATGAAAATTAAACTCACTAATAACGTATACCACTTATGCATGTAATCTGCATGGACGGAAGGTAAGGTGCAGGAACATGGAAGACGACAAACAAGGAGCTTCATCCAGTTCCCAAGGAAAGGCGTTAGCGTGTCCCGGGTTTTAGGGAAAAGCGGCGTGAAGTCACATGGGCATTAAATGCAAGCGGCGCAGGAACGTCTTGCCAAAAGGTCGTGACTTTATCCATTGGTCCGGAGGCTTGACCACTCGCCATTGTCCAGTGGGCTTTCGTACGACGTGGATAAAGTCATGTAAGCATTTATCCCGCTCATTCTCTTTGTCCCCTTTTCCCGCTCATTCGATCAATATAAATACATGACTTAGGATCTACGACAGGTATTGACTTCTCCTAGCATTTATTACATTCTGCATTCAATACATACGTTTAATGTTACATTAACTATACCCTCCCACGATTATTGTCTCGACACTTCGCTTTTATCCGATCGTATGAATACTTACTTAGGCATCAGAGTGTCTTCCGGGAACGACTCCCGGAAGGCCTCTGACTAGAGTTGTTACTTGTTTCAGGATCGTATTCACCGGCAGGATAATTCGCTCCGTCCTCAAAGAATTCGGTTTCAACATTTGGCGCCATCCGTGGGACCTTTGAACGAAATGGCCCTCGATTCAACCCCGGAGGGAGGGAGCCAGCATCCGACGTCGCCGGGAGCTGGTCTCACTCCTCCTTTACCCGCATCGGCCGTTGTTAACGTCGTAACGTGTCCTCCTCCTTCTGGATCTGGGAAGGACGATCTGACAGAAGAAGAAGTTAGGGAATTCAATCTCTTCTGTAAATTCCGGAAGCTACGAGATTTGGAGAAAAGTAAAGGAAGAATGATGGAGGGAGTCAGTGGAGTTGGAAGAACTCTAACTTTTTCCAGTGGAGAATCTGAGGAAGAGGAATCTACGGAAGAGGTCTATAAGGAAAAAACCCCTCCGGTCCATGCTCGAAGCCATGAGTCCGGACGCGAAAGGAGAGAACGAACTCCTGAGAGACGAAGACATCGAGCCCCTGAAAGACGAAGGGAACGGGCGCCGGTTAGGCGACCAGAGCGAACGCCGGAGAGGCAAAAAGAGAGAACTCCGGAAAGATCAGAAGGCTCCACCCAACACCGCCCTCTAACATCCCGAAGCTTTCGATCACCTTTCACCGACGATATTAACGAGATGCCGATCCCCCAGGACTCAAAGGTCCCAGAGTCAAATCGTACGATGGTACCGGAGATCCGGACGATCACGTAGCTAGCTTTCGTTGGGCTGTAAAAATGATACCGATGGATCAAAAGCTATGGTGTCTTTACTTCGCAGGAACCTTGGAAGGTTCCGCTCGGTACTGGTTGTCCAGTCTGCCTCAAAAGAGCGTTGCTAGTTTCGAGGAACTTGTTGCACAATTTAGCCACAGTTTCATACAACAAAAGAAGTATCAGCGGAAATCTCAATCCATAATGGCATGTAGGCAACGAGAAGGGGAGTCGAATAAATCATATTTTAAAAGGTTTAACGAACAAAGTCAGAAAATGCCCGTCCGGGAAGACTCCTTGATAATAGCGGCCTTCACGTACGGTCTCCGCGAAGGGGAATTGTTTAGAGAGTTATCTAAAAGGGATTTCGTGAAAGCTGATGACATGATCAACGTAGTGAATAAAGCCCTCAAGCAGGAGGAGGAAAGTGCAGAGAAGTTGCGTTTTGAGGCTCAAGAGAAGAAGGGGACGGGGGCCTCCGGATCGTCCAAGATTCACGAAAAAGGAAGAGGGGGATTCCGGACGGGATACGGGTCGAAGCCTCCATATCGGGGGCGCCCTCGGGAAGGAGGATTTCCTCGTGAGCGGTACGGTCACTCCAGGCAGGAGGTTTACTCAACTGCCGATACCCATAAAACTGCGGAAGGAAGGGCAACCCGGAAGCGATATCCTCGAGACTCAAACGCATACTGTGAATTTCATAAGATTATGGGTCACGCAACGGCCTCCTGCGAAAGTTACAAGAGAGAAAAGGAGGGAAAAGCAAAAGGAAGGTTGGAAGTGGCGGCAATTGAACCTCCAGCTAAGAAAGAAGCTGCAGCATATAATACAGAAATATTCGCTTCGGAAGAAGAGTTTCCGTCCCCCTGCTTGGGAAAAAGAAAGGGAGGAACAGTGGAGTTCGGTCGAGGAGAACCCATTCCAGAAGGATGTGTGGGGACGGAGCCTCTGGTCATCTTCGGGGTAATAGCTAAAACGATGGTTCGTCGAGTCTACGTAGACTCCGGAAGCTCCGCTAACATCATGTACGGGCATTGTTTTGATAAATTCCTTACAGACGTCAAGTCTTTGCTCAAACCGGCTAACGGAACGGTTGTAGGATTCGCCGGACAGTCTGTATGACCCTGAGGCAAGATTCACCTTCCCCTCATGTTGGAAGATTGGGAGAACGGCCACAGTAAGACTGTTTTGGCTGAGTTTGTGGTAATCGAAGCCCCTTCCCGGTACAACGCTATCTTGGGGAGAACCGGCATGTGGCAATTCCAAGCCATCCCGTCTACCATTCACGGTCTACTCAAGTTCCCTTCCGAAAGAGGAGTAGTTACGGTCCGGAGCATGCCCATGCCTCCGTTGGAGTGTAATAGTGTCACCCATCAGGATAGCTGGACGGAGCAGGAAGAGGCTCATGTTGTGATCAATCCAGAATACCCCGATCTGACCGTTCGGATCGGGGAAGACCTACCGAGTTCATTGAAAAAAGATCTAGTGAAACTGTTGAAACAACACAGAGAAGTTTTCGCGTGGAAGCCGAAAGATATGACTGGAGTATCCCGGGATGTCACGGAGCACAAGTTGATGATCAACCCTTCTTTCTGTCCAATCAAGCAAACGAAACGGGGAATGGCGCCGGAACGAAACGAAATCGTAAACCAACAGGTCAAGGATTTGGTAGATGCCCGGGTCTAGCGAAGCACATAGTATCCAGAATGGATAGTGAATCCGGTGTTAGTCAAGAAGGCAGACGGATCTATGCGTATGTGCGTAGATTTCAAAGATTTAAACAACGCATGCCCTAAGGATAGCTATCCTCTTCCTGAGATAGAATAGAAGGTGGAGTCCTTAGGAGGGTACAAATGGAAGTCGTTCTTAGATGCGTACAAAGGGTACCACCAAGTCCAGATGGCAAAGGAAGATGAGGATAAAACCGCGTTCCATACCCCTAAAGGAACATTCTGTTACGTAAAGATGCCTTTCGGTCTCCGTAATGCAGGAGCCACGTACCAGCGTTTGGTAGACAAAGCTTTCGAGAAGCAAATTGGCCGGAACCTAGAGGTATATGTTGATGATATGGTCATAAAGAGTAAGGAAGATAAGGATCTGCTCCGTGACGTAGAGGAAACGTTGTTACAACTCAAGAAGATCAACATGAAGCTGAATCCCAAGAAGTGTTCTTTTGCAATGAGTAAAGGAAGATTTATGGGCCACGTAATCACCGTGACAGGCATTCAGGCCAATCCATACAAGGTTGAAGGCCTAATGAGGATAAATACCCCTGGAACAGTTAAAGACGTGCAGAGTTTAAATGGGAAATTAGCTTCGCTGTGGCGTTTCCTTGCCAAGGAGTAACGGTAACATTAAGCGCAACGGTAACATTTTCGATAAAAAACGACAGTCGGCAGAGATAAAACGACACGGTTAAAATCAATTCGTTTTGGACGAATTAACATTAACTTTGGGGACTTAATAACGTATACCACGTATGCATGTAATCTGCATGGACGGAAGGTAAGGTGCAGGAACATGGAAGACGACAAACAAGGAGCTTCATCCAGTTCCCAAGGAAAGGCGTTAGCGTGTCCCGGGTTTTAGGGAAAAGCGGCGCGAAGTCACATGGGCATTAAATGCAAGCGGCGCAGGAACGTCTTGCCGAAAGGTCGTGACTTTATCCATTGTTCCGGAGGCTTGACCACTCGCCATTGTCCAGTGGGCTTTCGTACGACGTGGATAAAGTCATGTAAGCATTTATCCCGCTCATTCTCTTTGTCCCCTTTTCCCGCTCATTCGATCAATATAAATACATGACTTAGGATCTACGACAGTTATTGACTTCTCCTAGCATTTATTACATTCTGCATTCAATACATACGTTTAATGTTACATTAACTATACCCTCCCACGATTACTGTCTCGACACTTCACTTTTATCCGATCGTATGAATACTTACTTAGGCATCGGAGTGTCTTCCGGGAACGACTCCCGGAAGGCCTCTGACTAGAGTTGTTACTTGTTTCAGGATCGTATTCACCGGCAGGATAATTTGCTCCGTCCTCAAAGAATTCGGTTTCAACACTCACCAAATGAAGAATTTGAGGAATACTCGGTTTAATTTCGGGAGAAGAATTTATCTTCAAAGCTGCAATCTTTGAAAGACTAACTTCCAAATCAGGTTCACTCTCGATATCAACATTACGGTTAACAACCTCTAAATTATGATTATTTTCTAAATATTCAGACCATTTTGCATCCTTAACACTCGATGTTAATCCACCATTATTCAAACCATTATACAAATTATCCTCACTTCCATCAAGTGCAACCCGATTACCAATCTGTGTAGAATCTTGACCCGACCCAGAACCGGACCCGGAACCCGAAATCCATTTTCTACCACCATCACTATCAATCGAACTACCAGAATACCTACTAAATAATGGACTCTTTTTCATAACTGGAACATAAGCGCCTTCTTCAGAAGAAGTCCCAACAACATCGTACGGGTCAAAGGTTGACTTTGACCGTTGTCTGTCTTTCTTCTGCTGCAAGTAATTCATCAAATCGACTTCTATACGAGGTGTATGTTGTTTAAGTACTCGCTTTAAAGAATTCTGTTCTTCAACCGATAAACTTAGGGTATAATTTAAAACAGAAGTCGAATCGAAATGGGAATAAACAGATATTATACATGTAAATATGTAATCGCTGCTTCTTAAAATTTCATATTTTTATTTTGAACTAATGGTGCTAATTTAGCAAGCCGTAGTTTCAAAATCCAGATATTTCCTGTACCTTCGGGATTCCCCGAATGTTTATTAAACGCGATTATCGAAAATTCGATTACTGCTTGCTAGGAATATATCATATGATATTCCGATGTGTCAAAACTTGGAAAAGAAGAAAAGTACAAGGACCTAAATCGAAGATATGTAATTCAAGATTTGAATAAAGATTTAGAAGATAATGATAAAGTTTAAAAGATTTAATCTATTAAATCATGTATATCCTTGTAGAATTTAAATGATTTATGTTAATCTTCTCCTTGTAAATCTTAGGTTCTCTATTATATAAAGAGACCTAATGATATAGAATTAGTCGTTCTTGAAACCCACATTTTATAAAAAAAAAAAACGTGTTTGTGTGTGTGCTTTAAGCCTCAAGGTCATAATTATGATCCTGTTAGAAGATTAAAACCGTTCTACATATTTTATGTAGAATGGGGCTTTTAGTAATCATTGTATAAATTGATGATGATGAAAACCTTGTTTAGCAATACAAATATGTTCGTTTAATTCCGTATTGTTTATGATTTGTATATGCTTATTTCAAGATCAAGAACTAACTATTCTTGAGCCTAAAGATCGATTATATAGAGTTGTTCTAAATGCATCACTGCTGATTTTGCTTTCGGTGATCGTTGTTCATCCAACTATCGTAATAAAGCCGGTAAAAGTGGATCAACATCGTACGTTTTCCCGACATTTTCTAAGGTTGTTGAGCACAGGTTTCTAACTAACTCTTTCGGGTCGATTAATCGGGAAAAAACATGCGGTAAAATTTACTCCATGTAACTTTCGACCGGTTTTCTACAAGCGGGAATTTACTATTAAAATAGTTTAATTGTTTATTTAAACATTTTAAGTTTTTGTGTAAAATCGAGGTGTTACATTATGTTAGTTGAATTTAACATTATATTATATAAAAATTTACTAGTTCTTTATTTTATTTATAAACGAAATGAGTTAAAGTTTGGAAGTTTTTTGATATAATAATTAAGGTAACAAATTGGTAATTGAAAAGACAACTAAAAAATTAAATTAGAAAAACCTCGAAACCGAACCGATTTACCAAACTGAAAAACCGGAAGTGAATGGGGTGTAATTCTTAAAACTTGAAGTCTTCGGTTCGGGGTTTGGATTTATTTAAAAACCATCCCAAGCTGCCTCATACTCACCCTCACCATAGTTCACTAATTTGATCCTATTTTTTCACATGATTTGCTTCTAATATCAGTATATTGAGATGAATGTATATTTTAGTTCGTCAAAAGCTCTAAGGAATGTAAGTCAAGTAAGAAAAACACGATCAAATTAATGAGTCAGAACATTAAATCGACCATTTTGTTAAGTTCAAAGTATCATATTGCACTTTTAGTAGTTCATAGAAGTAGAAAATCTAGTTTTTCAAAACATCATATCAATTCAATTGTATTGTATTGTATTGTACTATTATACAATAGCAATACCGAAACTACTGTTCACAATTAGTTTTCAATTTACCCCTTAAACTTTTATGCTAGATGAATTTCAAACACCTTTAATATTTTATAATATTGGATAAAAAGGAAGCGGAGAAGAATAGGGCCAAAGAGTCCAAAGGAGGAACGCAAAATATGTGGAGCCCAGTAAATTAACCCGATCATTGTTTTTACCGTTCCTTTTTATATAAAGATTAATTTAAGTACCTCAGAATATGTTTAACAATGACATGACAATAATCAAGCTTTCTTTCCTCAGCACTTTATTTAGTTAAATTAATTAATAACATACATGAAACAGTTTTGATATTTTGAAATATAATACTTTATAATTTGAGATATAATTTCAAAAATTTGTTCTAAGTTACCTTAATTTTTATATAGTAATAAGGGACAAATCTCAACCATTGATAAATAATAATTAATAGTCAAGATTAATCACATATTTCATACATGGAGAGATATTTTGATCAGTTGATATTCACAATTTTTTATATTTTTATATTGAAGTAATTAATTTATAAAAGAAAACTTTAAGTGTTGTTTCTTTCCAGTTTAGTATCTTAAAAGTGTATAATAAACGAAAATTTTATAAAATCCGCAGCAACACGCGGGCTTTATTACGCTTGTTTCACACAATCCATCTTCCTCTATATACGAGGCTTGGATTTGGGTTTTCTTTGCCAACTCATCACTTTAAAACATCTCAATTGGCTCTCAATGCCACCACATATGCCAATTGGCTTCGTAAATAACTCATTCAATATAATATATTTTAAATAAAATAACTCTGGTAGATTAGGAAGTTTTTAAATATACTTTATATATTCGGATTAATTTTGGTAATCTGTTGAATTCCATTCGAATTTATGGCAATATAAGGAATGAATTCATAAAATACGCAGGCTTGGTATGGACAATTAATGTTTTTTTTTTTAATTTTGAAAGTTCCTAACTTTTGAAACTCATTTAAAACATATCTTTATCCCAATTAGTCCGGAAATATTTACACCAAATATACAACAAACCAATAAGGTAATTCCGAATTCTATGGATTCCGGAAATTTACAGAACACGAATTTAAACCATATTGGCCTAATACGAATCTTCCTCTATATTATCTTTATATAACATAAATTATTCAAAATTTCTGTAACATTTATTCATGTATCAAAATTTGTACAAACTTATCATTATAGCTATGGATTCTTATGTCATTTTAAAAGTATTAATATTATTGTTATTATTTTTAATATATATCTTAAAGCATGTCCGCCCAGTCGGGCGGGCTATGAAGCTAGTTGTTATTCCTATTTAGAGCATTTAATCCATGGTTTGCTTGATTGAAGATGAAACTTGAAGAAGAAGAAGAAGAGGGCTTTTAGAGAGAGAAAGTAGAGAGAGGGAGAGAGTGAATGTAACGCCCCGAAATTTGTAATAATTAAATAATATTGTTTTAATCACGTTAATTATTTTTAATTTATTTTATAATATTTAGACGACATATAGTTAGACGGTTCGTATTATTTGGGCGACCTATACTTAGACGATTCGTTTTTTATTAGACATTAACTAGTCGTTTGAACGTGTTGGATTTAGAGACTATTAATTATTTAAATATAGTTATTATATATTTTAGACATTTGTAATTTAATCTAGTCTCCTTTAATCATTATTGTGATGTTTAGACGTTTCATTTTATTTGGGTGAGTGGGCAACGTTTTTAATCCGAATCACAATTAGCAAATCGAGATTAATATTATGAGTCGGGGCCCGGCCGTAGGCCAAGGGCCAAACTTGGCGGGCTAGTGATTGGGCTTGAAGCCTTGTGGTGATTAGAAGATAAATTAGATTAAGTAAGAAGCAAATACCCTAAACCCTTATTTTCTTATTTTGACCGTCGTGAGTATGCATTTGGGGAGATGTCGGCAGGAGGGGTTCTATCATATTGATGGTAGATATGGAATTGTGTGTATTGGACGATGGGAGTAGCTAGTAACCAATTTAATTGGTGCAAATACAAATTGATGGTGTGTATGGTTTTAAATCCTTGAAGTTGTCGTGAGCAAGCATCCCCAATTCTCGTCTTTTTCTTCCCCCAATCCAACCGTAATCCTCTGGTATTTGTGATTCTTCCATTTGGCGACCAGAAAGGAGTTTCGAGATCATTAGCTTCGTGAGTTGGATGAAGATTATCGGTAAGAATCATGCCTCTTCTCTTCCTTCTTTATTGTTCCTCGTAATATTCTTTCCGTTTTATAACATGTCGGTGATTTCATGGTGATGTTGGGGCTGAGCAGCACGAAAGTTGGCAAGAGCAAACCGAGGAGATTGATCGTTGCATCGGTGAACCATTTTCTGTTTCGTTTTCCGTTTCTGTTCGTCACCAACCGCTATACTAACTCGTTTTTCTGGGTTGTGCCATCGAGAACAAAACAGTGGGTTAAAGGGTGGATTGATCCCCGAGGAGTGGACAAATATTGGATCAACCGGTGTCGAGTTTGAATGATCAGTTCCGTTCGGTAGTAATCTTTTTCTTGCTCTTGCTTTTCCTTTTTATTTCGTGTCCTTGGAATAACATTATTGCGAGTAGGCCTGTGAGGTTCGGCATTCCCGAGCCATGATTAAATATTATTCAATTCTTTTTGTGTATCGTTTACTAATTAGCCTTCGGGTTCGTTGGTTTATTCGTTTTATAAAAATCGAGAACTATAACTGAAGGGGAAACCGAACCCGAACCCGTAGGGTTCTTGGTTTCCCAATCGGGAAACTTTTTACAACCTAGCTTTGGAAATCATTCATATTTTGAGAAACTGAAATGTTAAACTGTTGGTATCCAATTTGGAGCGCTCGGGTTCTACGGGTTGAGTCGGGTTTGCTAAAGATGGTTTTATAAGTTCATCATTTTTTTGGCAGAATCTGCCCTTCTGTTCTCGTCTGATTTTAACCTGTTTAAAATAAGCTTTTGGACTTTTTGCCCGATCTAGTGCCTTGTTTTCTGAGTTAGCTTTCCAATGCCGCAAACCTCTCGTCAATCTGATTTACGGTTTAAAAGTTATACCTGTTTTAATATGCTGCTGTTAGGAACGTGACTTGTGCGACATGTCTGTATTGTGACACCGTTTTGAGACCATTAGAATCTGTTTTGGCCAGTGACCGTCTCACAGTGATATGTAGTTCTGGTTGCCTAGTTTCCGTGGTAAAAATATGGGAAAAATCTAGAGAAACCGTTTAGGAGTTATGGCAGTTTCCGTGAGGCCGACGGGTGCTGCCAGCTTTTCTAAAATAAGTCATTGGGTTGGATTTTAATTCGGGGTTTCGTTTTATGTTTTAGGATCGTCTAAGAGATAACCTGATGTACCTTTGATTCTCGGGAACCCTTTGGAGCTTATTTTTGTCGATGTGAGTATTCTCACCGTGTATTCAGTTTTAACGTTGTACATGCATGACTTATGTGTTATACTAGTTGAACCATACTTGTTACCTGAGTTTGATATGTTATCTGAGTATCTGAGCATCTGTTTATTTATTTTGATCTGAGACATTGTGCCTGAGTAACTGAGCTCGGCACAAAGTCATTTTGTGCTACTACTTGCTAGGGCATCTGAGATAATTATGTTAAAGAGATAAAAACATAATAACACACATATGAGTTTTTGGCTATATGCCTATCTTGGGATCACCTCCCGTCTGAGTTTTGGTATCACTCCTGTCTGAGTTTTTGGCTTACGCCTATCTGAGTTGTGAGGAGGGGCGATCGACCCGAATCACACAAGCGCGCTATATAAATTAAAAAATCTGAGTAATAAAATCTGAGAAATAAATCTGAGTAATAAACTGAGTAGATTCTGAGTAGGAGTACACCGATGTGCCTCATGTGTTCTATGTTATGATTGTATGCATTTTGAGACTATTCACTCAGCTTTTCAACTGACCTATATTTCCCCCACTGTTTCAGGTACCAGCAAAGGAAAAGAGAAGGTGGACGGTTGACCGATGTATCTCCTCAATGCTGATGTGGACAGCATTTATTATTTTTAAACACTTTTACTTTATTAAACTATTTCCGCATTAAATACATTTTTAAATAACGACTTTACCATTTTGGGATTTAAAACAATTGAATTATTGGGACCTTTTATTTAAAATCTTGTACTCAAAATTTTTAAAATTTTGTGAATTATTGGGTGTTACAGTGAACAATGCAAGTAATTGTGATTAATGTGGCAAAATTATAATTAGTGATTTAACATTGACTACTGATACCCTATCACTAATTGTCTATGGTAATCCTAATCACTAGTTTAAACATATACAATGTGTCAAGACAAGTCCCTAGACTATTGGTTACAACAAATATGACCCAACAATCTCCCCCATTGTAACAATAGTCTGGGAAGCGTATCTTCGAAGTCTTCATCTTGAGCAAAAGCTGAATCTTGTATATTTGTCGTTTATATAATTCCGTATCAGGATTAGTTTGAGCTTTCTTTGGATGTGAAAATGAATACTTCTTGTAGCTTTTCAACCAACAAGATGTATTCTGATGACTTTTGACTGAAGATACATATTGATCGACTTAAAATAAGACACATAATGATAGAGTAATTAACAGCGGAAGTCTTTTCTTGAAGTTTGTGGCTTTTTGTCGATCAATGATTCTTGATAATATATTGTTGCTAGGGTAAAATGTTGATAAAGTTTACGATCCCCATGATGAATAAGATTTATCTAATTCATCATGTAAAATGTGAAGTTCTGCAAGTTGAAATTAGGAAGAATCTTCGATTCAAGGAAAGAAATAATTTGAGTATGACGAATCCCATTGATAAAATGTGTTGGATAATGATATATTCATTTTTTGAATTAATCAATATATAACACATTTTATCACTTAAACCCTGGCCGTTGTTGATAATGTGAGAGTACGGTCATCAGATCTTTGCACTACGTTGAATCAGGGTAAACCGGGATCACATAGATTGCCCGTTATCACGACACTTTTAAAAACTGAGTGACCTGCGTTCAGTGTTGGCTTTGATGTTAGCACCGGTAGGATTTCCATTCAATCATCGTGGAATACCAATATTGTCGGTATCACTATGAATGTTCCGGCAATATCACAAAAGATATGCTTGGTAGAATACACATGTGTCCTAAGAGTGTTTGATATGGCACTAGACTCAATATGTGGACAAATGAAGTCGAGGACTGGAGAGAAGTGTCCTCTTGTTTCAATATCAACAATCTCCAAATGAGATGTCGATAGCATATGAGCTAATCTCCGTGAAAAATGAAACAAGAACTTTTTAAGAAGTACTTGAGTAGCTAGGAGGGTTGTGCATTGCATCACTGGGTCCATGATGACTTCTTCAATATCAGAAAGCAGCATATGCAGTCTGATAGAAATGTGGCTACCCAGCTTTTTAGTCGGTTTGGTAAGGGTTTTTCGTTTTCTTTAACCCTGTCACACACTCCTCACTCAAGCTCTCGTTTTAAATTTTCAACTCCTCCCTCATAAACTTCATCATGTGTTTGAAGTAATCAACAATGTTTTGAATGCATCGTGTATAACATCGTTTTTCACATTTATAGAATGATAAGTTGATTTGCATCTCAAACTTCATCACCCCTCTCAATTTTTATCTCATCACACCCCAATCAAGATCCCGTGATACTTGATTCTGCTCACCTAGACTTAATGGACCCTTACATCATTTCCTATATCGTAGGTGGCTCCTGGGGAAGATCATGTCGGTTATAGCAGACGATAGGAGTAATATGGAGTATTTTATAACGCTCATGTGCAATATCAGCATTTTGTCCATCGGAATTTTTGGTGATTCCGGTATAAGTTGTTGCCTTTTGATTGATGATGTTTAAGCACAACAACTTGATCATTTAGGTAATACCGGGCTCACATAGAGTAACCGTTACACGTTTTATGAATCGGTAGTCGTTTGCACATAGAGTAACCATTTGCACAGATGTGTGACCCGCATTTAGAGCTGACATAAATTTTAAGCTCTAGCAGGATTTCCACTCAATCCTCGTGAAACATCAGATTTTGATGCCACTATGAGTGTTCCGATGAATTCACGGAGATTCATTTTAACAGTGTATGTGTCCTAAATTGGAAAGATGTATCGGTGAGATCTAGACACTTTGTGCATTCAATTTAGACGTAACCCGGGGCAGGAGATTAATGATTTCAATACCAACATACTCCAAATGAGCAGTCGATAGATTATGTGCTACGTCCCCTGATGAATTGAAACAAATTCATGTTGTGAGGAATCTGAGTAGCTGGTGGTGGTGTGCACTTGCTTTACTGGGCCAATAAAGTCTAGTGAAACATTCAACAAATGAATGATCACCTTTTTATGAGGTTGCCCGGTTTGTTGGCTATTTGGATGCACTTAAAGGTGTGTTTTCTTTGTGTTATCATATTTTCACATCACCTTGTACTCACCTATTACTATACCCTAGACCTATAACCTCGCATTTAACAGCGATTGATAAATATAATATCCTGGGAAGGTAGAGACGGTTTTGGCAAAACCATGGGAATGTAAGTCTTTTTGAGGTAGTAAGTAACGAGAATTAAAAGAATTTGTAATAAACAGATGTTATCTTTACTAGGGAACTAGTAAAGAGATCGTTTACGGATATTACAACGACTTATAATTAACGTTACAAACATAAAACTTTTTGATTTGGGTATTTTGTTTTGTTGTTTTATATTTTCTCCCCCTAGAAATACTAATTCTCCCCCTAGAATTAATATTTCTCCCCCTAGAATTAATATTTCTCCCCCTCGACAAAACAAAGATATGAAAAAGTTTTGAGTTTTGAACGCGTACCTTAAACATCGCCGGAGGGTTGGAGAAGAGTATATGCGGTTAAGATTGATTGAGAAACGTGCATTCTTTTGATGAGCGGGTTCTGAATCTGTTTTGATCAGAAGCCATTTTCCGTTGAGGACCGGGTTTCAAGCTGATGTACTTGAAAGCCATTTTTTTTTAAGCTCGGGCCATACACTGAAGTGTGTATAAACCATGCTGGTGAAGCTCAAGGTACCTCAGATTCTACATAAAACAATTAAAACATGTTTGGTACCCAATTATGTATGAGTCCTGAACGATTAGAGACAAATCTTTTATGTAAAATTATTTTATGATCAAATTACAGCTTTGGAGAACTGCAAGGAAGCAGTACAGAAGTCGGGGATTTGATGACCCATTTTAATGATGTTTCAGATGATTGAACAATTCAATGAGATTTTTCATTTTTAATCCAATTGTACTTCACAAATGCTGACGAATTTGTAGACGTTTTGTTGTCGCATTTTGAGGAACCTGAAGATTTTGGAGAGATTTTCTTGTCGCATTTTGAGGAACCTGAAGATTTTGGCTTTGGTGCGGAATTTCCTCGATAAGATTTGCGACGAGAAGACGAGTGCTTATCAAAGGTTGGTGGGCGTTTGAGAGAATTCTTTGTTTGCTTAGAAACAGGAGAGGTTGGATCTTTTTGGTTAGATTTTGATGGAATATAGACATATGATTTGCATTGGTATGGAAAGCATGTTTTGCATGAGTTTATGATTTTACCAGATTTATGAAATACTTTGCTCTTATAACCACATGGTGCATATAATCTAACAAAAAACCGTTTATCAGTTTGAGTAATTTGTTTCTTTGTAATTTTATCAAAAAAACTTTTTGTTCCAAATTCGTCAGTTTTAACATACACAACATCAAAATCAAGGGAATATATGACAGGACGATAAACAGTGGCATCATAATCAGTTCTATAAGCCATTGAAGGAGCTTTCACATGTCGGTAGTTATTACAATTATTTTTGACAGAGGAAGAAGAACCTGGAAACGTAGATGGTCTAGTTTTCTTAAGCTCGCTAGGCTTCTTAAGTATACTAGTCCTCGTCGAAATAGGCTTCTTAGATTGCATGGCCCCTTTGACTTCATTGGGCTTCTTCGACTTCTCACTCTGAGACTCTAATTTTCTATTGGAAACATTTAAGACAGGTGAATTAGAGTTTCTCCTCAAGATGATTGGTACTGGATTAACAGGTGCCGGTCCTATTAATGAATGTTTAGAATTTTGAAAAACATTTTTATCAGTTATAAGTTTTAATTCTGAGATCATGTCCTCTAATTTATTAATTTTCGTTTGAAAATTTTCCTTTTCTTTGTCAAAAGCTTTGTGGGTTTCGTCAATTTCAGATTCAATTTGAACAATTTTCTTTTCTAAAATCAACGGTGGAACATAAAACTTCGGTTCAACTGTTTGTTTTAAAACTTCATTATCAGATATAGAAAATTCTTCTGGAGTGACAATCGGGAAGTACTCATTGTTTTCAAATTTTGTTTTATTCTTTTCATATGTATTGTTTAATTCAGAATAGTTAAAGCTGATTTGAGCATGTCCCTTCTTTTATCTGTTGAACGTCTCGATTTCTGCTTCTTCGTCCGGCATATGAAGAAAGCTTTGCCAGATTCCCAAATTCATGTAGTCATAGTTGTACAGTGTAGGGAGAACATCAGCAGTTTTCTCCAGATAACGAGGATTCTCTGCTCCGAGACTCGCTTTTGATTTGTAGGATCTGAACTCTTTTGGTTCATTGAACTTGATTGTTTGTTCTGTATGACCGGCTTTCACAATCGTCTGCTCCAGTTTTTTGATGTGTTCTTCGGCATTTTCCTTTTTGATTGTGAGGCTGTGTATTATGGATGATTGGTTATCGATTTCCTTTTTAAATGTTTTAGTAACTTCTTTAATATGTTCATTTAAGTTTTTAATTTCGATGGCAGCCGTCTTCAATTTATCTTGATAGTCTTAAATCTTGACTTCTGCGGCCTTTACCCATTCTTGCTCTCTATGTAGTTGAATAGCTACGTCATTGAGCAATTTCTTGGAGTCGTCGTTGTAACGACCCGAAATTTGTAAATAAATAAATTGTACAAATATATGATAAATAAGGATAAATCGTTTAAGGATCGTAGGAATTGGTTTCGTGTCATTTGGACACTGTACGAGAAAGTTATGGACGAAACCGGGTCGAGCCAAGGATCAAAAAGTGCAGCCCTAGCTGTCTAAGGAAGTTCACGCCATGAACTTTGGTTCACGGATCGCGAAGTCGTACCAGCTATTCAGACAATCAGGCGTGAACTACTTCCCGACCAGGTCCCGATCGCGAACTATGCGTGCGCGAATGAGTTCGCGACGCGAACTCTGGTAGCGATCGTGAACTTTGGGCGACACCAGCATTTAATACGGGAAAAACCTCATTTATTACACACAAAACCCTAGTTTTCTCCTCTCAACTTGTGTGTGCGATTTTTGAGTGTAAAGTGACGATTGGAGCTTAATCTTCACTAGTTCTTGGAGATTCGTGCTCACATTTGAAGATCAAAGGTAAATCTTCATCCCTCTTGTGTTATAAGTCTTAGATTCAAGTAGGGAAGCTTGAATCATAAACCCTAGTTATGGATTTGTACATAAATGGTTAAATGGATGTAATATAACTTAGATTTATGGTATTTTAACAAGGAAAATGTATTCATAATATGAATCTATGAAAAGATGGTGATTTATGGAATTAGGGTTTTGATAACTAAAGGGAAAATGGTGCTAGTAGTTGACTAGCCATGGATTATGTGGTTAGTATAGATGATTAAGGCAAACCATTGTATTGGTTTTGATGATAGGTTATTGGTTGAAGGATTTGAGGCATTCAAATCTTAAGAAATGATATTGGTGTTTAAGGAACACAACCATTGGATAATCTTGGCTAAGGTGAGTACATGTGAACTTTCAAAACTGAGTACATAGTTAGTAAATGTTTTATGATTAAATGTTTTTATCGAGTCTTTAAGTAATTTAGTTATTTATGTGATTTATGACGAATTGCTTACATGATGATGAAATGATTAATTGATTGAGAAATGACGGAGCTATAGGCTCATAATGATAAGAGATAAGTGATGATGATGATGTTGTTGTCCCTAGGGTCGTAGTAGATTGGAGGCATTCCGGTTATTACGGTACCTTAAGGTTAGTGGTAGATTGGAGGCATTCCGATTACCCAATACCTATGAGTCCCGGTAGATTGGAGGCATTCCGGTTACCGTGGATATGATGGTCTTGATAGATTGGAGGCATTCCGATTATCTTGACATTGGCCAAATGATGAAAGTAATGAAGTGACCCAAACGAACCTAGTAATATTATTTTAAGTTTAAATGATATTATTTGACTAGTTGTTTATCGGGTCTAAAACTCATGTATCTCACGAGGCAATTTTGTCTCACGTACTATGTTTGTGTTTTTGCTATGTACTCAGGTTCGGGATCGAAGATCTAGGAGGCCCGTTTAGAAGAGGCCTTGTTGAGATTAGCTCGGTGTTGATGATTAGAGTCTTTATCCTATGGTTAAGATATAATTTGTAACACCATTTTTGTAAACTCTGATAATCTCGAACAAGAAACCTTTTCGTTTTTGTAAAACCGGTATTTGACACCGATACAATATTATGTATTTTGGATTAAATGTTATTTAATTATTGTTTTGAAAAATTGAGGTGTTACAGTCGTTATCACTTGACGTTGATTTTATGGTTTTAAGATTTGATATCTCACGATTTTTGTCATTGATTATTAGATTTAATCGATTGACCTAACTGGTGTGAGCAACATGAAACGTCGACAACTGTTTTTGAAACTCTTGTGTTTTTTGATGAGAAGAGTTATTTTGATTAACTTGAGGAACAAGTGTTTCAAGTTAACCACGAAACGTCATATTTTCTGCTTTTAAATTAGTGATTTGTGCATTTGAAGTATTATTTGTGCTTACTTGTTGTTATAAACTTTCTTGTAATGCAGATATTTTAAATTGAAATACAGATTGTGACGTAGAAAATTGATGTTGCAATTCCTTGTTTAATTGTTCAAAGGTTTGCATTTGTTATAATTGAAGAGAACATTGACTTAGATCTTTTAAAAATTGTGTTTTTTCAGTTTTTAAATCAGTTATTTGTTTTGTCAATTGGGCTCACTACAAGAAAAATCTCAAATAGCTACGGACAAATTCCGTAGCAAAAAGCTGATATTCCGTAGCTAAACATGAATAGCTACGGAAAATGCTACAACCCAATTCCGTAGCAAATTTCTTCCTAGCAAATGAGTTTTCATAGCAAAGTCCGTAGCAATATTGTCGTAGCAAAATCCGTAGCAATGTTGTCGTAGCAAATTCCGTAGCCCATGTAGCCATAGCAAATTCGGTAGCGCATGTAGCCGTAGCAAATTCCGTAGCCATGTTGTCGTAGCAAAAGCCGTAGAAATTTTGTCGTAGCAAATCCGTAGCAGTGTTAACGTAGCAAATTCCGTAGCCATGCTGCCGTAGCAAAAGCCATAGCAATGCTGTCGTAGCAAAGTCCGTAGAAATATTGACATAGCAAATTCCGTAGCTATGTTTCCATAGGAAATTCCGTAGCCATGTTGCCCTAGCAAATTCCGTAACTATGTTGCTGTATCAAAAGCCATAGCAATGTTCATGTAGCAAACACCATAGAAATGTTGTCGTAGCAAACGTAATAATTTTGCCGTAGCAAATTCCGTAATAATTTTGTCGTAACGAACAGAGTCATATTGGTGTAGCAAAAGTCGTAGTCATATAGGTGTACAAAAACTCATAGTCATATTGTCGTAGCAAATAATAAAATCGCAATTACTAAAGATTCAATAAATGAAAACAAGTTAACTTCAACATAAATGTAAATACATATTTTTTAAAATAAAGACGAAATCAACAATAAGAACCGATAACAACATAGCGTACGTAATGTGCCAGGGTTTGGGATATCTCAAGGTTGAAGATGTCTCACGGTGTTCTTCAAGCAACGAACAGTAGCGTACGTAATGTGTCAAAAACACCCACAAAATTTATCATATATTCTTCAATACTTAACTAAAATGATTGATTCTTTTTTGCAAAATGATCTAAAATCGTTTTCCTTCAATCCATTCCAATAATATTGACCAAAATCAACCGAAAACTAATCCAAAATTTGGATTTTTAGAGTATTTCAAGCTCGAATGGTGTTTTAGTAAAATCAGTATTTCATTGTCAATATGGATTGGATTGAACGAAATTTGATTCTAAGCTTAATATAATGAAGAAAGGAACAGATTTAAGCCATAAAATCTTAGAAAAATATCTTAAATCCGGATTTTGATTTTGAGACCCTTTTTCTTCAAAACTTCAAAAACCCAAAAAAATCTTCAATTCTGGACAGAAAACTATGATTATGGATCGATTTCAGAGAGAAATTATGCTCTGATACCAATTGTTATTCCTATTTAGAGCATTTAATCCATGGTTTGCTTGATTGAAGATGAAACTTGAAGAAGAAGAAGAGGGCTTTTAGACAGAGAAAGTAGAGAGAGGGAGAGAGTGAACAATGCAAGTAGGGGTGGCAATTCAGGTCGGGTTCGGGTTGACGGGTTCGGGTTCGCGGGTTGGCAGGTCATAAACGTTCAACCCGAAACCGACCTGTTTATATAAACGGGTCAGATATTTCAACCCTAACCTGTTTAACTTCAACCCAAACCTAATCCATATAACCCATTTAATAAAACGGGTTAAACAGGTTATCAGGTCAAACAAGTTAAACGGTTCAAACAAGTCAAAATTCTGTTATTATTACTCAAATTCATAACAAAATACTAAACACCAAATTACTAAGTAACATTTTTAATTTTAATCTAACTATTACTTACGTTTTAACTACTAAACAATAAATTAAGTATAAATATATATATAATATTATATGTTTTAATAATTAAACGGGTTGGCGGGTCGACCCATTTAAATTATCATTGACCCGAACCTAACCTGTTTAATAAACGGGCCAGCTGACTCAACCCGAGACTGACCCAATTATTTTTTACCCCAACCCAAACCTGTTTATTTTCGTGTCGGTTTCAGGTCGGGTTTCGTGTCGGGTCAGAAATTGCCACCCCTAAATGCAAGTAATTGTGATTAATGTGGCAAAGTTAGAATTAGTGATTTAACATTGACTACTTATACCCTATCACTAATTGTCTGTGGTAATCCTAATCACTAGTTTAAACATATACAATGTGTCAAGACAAGTCCCTAGACTATTGGTTACAACAAATATGACCCAACACTAGTAAAAAAGATAAAGAAGTTTATGGAAGAAATCCGAAGACATGTATCTTGAAATATATATTTAAAGGCGTGCCCGTTTGGGATTGCGTTTTGAGGAAAATTACCTGTTTATTGCGTTTTGAAAATGTAAATAATTTAAAATGAGTATTTGGTAAAAAGTTTGAAATAATCAATTATTTGCGTTTTAGGGTCTTCAAAATGTTTTGAAAAAACAAGTGAGGTGTGTTTATTGCATTTGGAAAACAGATTATTTTATTTTACCTATTAACAAGTCAAATAATCAAGTTTGTCAAACACTAAAAAAAACTGGTTATTTGATTATTGCGATTTCAATCCACATAATCAAATACAAGCACTATTTTTCATGATTACATTTTCAAACCGCTGATTATTAGATTATTCATTTTCAAAACGAATAATCTATTTTCAATAACTCAAACATCCCGTAAGAGTTCTATCTTTTTATGCTTGTTAATCATCCAACACTAAAAAAGCCAATGCTGTCTTTACTGACTTTTAGTTTGGGCTTTGTTTGTTTTGCTTCTAGATTAGTAATAGTTCGGTGTTTTATCCCCTCACTTGTGAGATGCAAACATTCAGGCCTAGTGACTTGATATTGTTTGTTTTCTTGTCTTGCATTATTATATCGGTTTTTCTTTCCTGTCCTAAAAAAGAGTTTGATCAAACGTGTGTTGGTGATGGTGATCGACAGCCGAATCTGAACCAAAGTTTTATGTATTTTTCAATATAATATCATACAAAAACAAAAAAAAAAAAAAAACTTTCTAATATAAAATACGAGATAATATTAGGCTATGGGAAACTGACCCCAGAATTTGTTTAATCTTTTTTTGAGCGGCACACAATTTGTTTAATGTAACGTACATTTTCAACTCAATACATAAAGCCAAAAACCTAAATATGACATATTTGTCCCGTTTTCAAACACTTATCTTTAGCCTAAACTCTCGTCAATATAACATAGTTCATCTTTATGCGTACATTTTAAAGAAAAAAATGTCATATAAACATTTAAGGTTTTCGCTATTCCAGTTTCTTAGGGAGTACGCATTTTTTACTTATAAGTACAGGACCTAATCAGAATATCTCAGTAGCCATTTTTCTTAATCTTTCACCAGCCACCTCAAGATTTACACCTAGCGAGATTGAGAGGTTTAAACATGTGATCTCTTATGAGTAGCTCAAGATACTTACCGCTAGTCAACTTAATGGTGGTTAAATGATACAAGGGTTAATATACCCGGCTTCACCCGGGGTTGAAATTTTTATTCTTTTTAGAAATCATAATTTATTTTCAAACTTTACAACTGATATTTTATCCTTATTCTACTTATTATTTAAAGTTACTAAAACTTAGTATTTATAATGTTTTGGATGGATATATATTTTCTTTTTGAGTTATGGTTATATTTGATTAGATATTAAATTTCAAATTTCCGTAAAATGTATATATGACTATGAATGAACTTAATTTTTATCAGTTTATTAGATCCACTAAATGCACTTTCAATTATTTAAGGAATTTCTAGTTTATTAATTGTGTCTTATCTCATGCTTTTAGTAGTGATTTAGACAATTTATTATATAATTTATCAAAAATTAAAATGCAAAATGTAAAAGAGAGGTGATTCGTACAGAGCAATTTTTATCCATGCATAGCAATTATATATCAAAGGACAATCATGCTCTTAGTTGGAGGGGTGAAATGTAAAATGTGATAAAAGGAAATGAGGGACAGGATTGTCTTTTGGGATGTAATTGCTCTGTATCGATGAAAATTGTTCTGTACGAATCACTTCCCAATGTAAAAACTTGGGTGAGTTAGACAATTTGTTATATAATTTATCAAAAAATTTAAATGCAAAATGTTAAAAAGATTGTAAAAGAAATGCAGGAAGCAAGAATCGAACAATCAATATATAGGTAACTATCATGACTGTTTACCAGTTGCACAGGGGAACAATTAATTAAAATGGTAGCAGCCATTCGATAAATACCAAAGTATATAAATTTAATATAAGCAGCATAATATTTTAAAAAGGCTGAACGGAAGTAGTGTAACGGAACGGATTAAATCATAATGAACAGTGAACACGTGAATCATTATTGTATTATAAGTAAATAAATTATTTAAATTTTCATTAATAGTAAAACTAAAATTAATAATATAAATCAAACACAATATGAAATAGGGTATTTCTAGGGCATACGATAACATGCATTTAATGTGCTGGTAATTTATCATTTTAACTAATAGTTGAATTTAATACACTTTTAAAATGATAGTTTTTAAAGTGTGTTAATGTCAACCGGTACTTTTTTAAGAAATTATCATTTCATTAATGTACGTTAATCGTATGCCCCTGGGGCATACGTTAAAAAAACCATATGAAATAATAATAAGATTTTTTTAGTATGTGAACCAGAGACATTATAATAAATATTAAATGTTTTTTATGTCACTGTATTTAATTCATCAAAACACATCATTTTCAACAATGGTAAGGGTAATCTTGGTTTAGAAAAAACATTAATGAATCATGAATATATTTTACACGAAACTTTGGTTCATTAATTGTTCGTTTTTGTATGCCTTTGGAGCACATATTTGCAAAACTCATAATAATATTATCCGAGAAATGCTCTTTGTACTTTATAAATCACCAATAAAATGACGTGCCTTGACAAAAATTAATGAAGGAGATGAAGAAAGACAAAAATAACATATAGTAGTAACGGTGATTTTAGGTTAAAACAAGAACCAAAACGCAGCGGAAAAGTTTAGTCACCATGAACGGATCTAATATTGATTAATACAATTAAACTACACATAAAATCAAAGAGAATAGATGAAGAATTCATACCCTAGTTGCCTTTGATTATGATGGATTCGGTTAGAGATGGTGACGGACGAAACCAAGGATACCAATGGGGAATCCTTCCAAAGCTAGTCCACACAACACTATAGCAAGAACACCAAGGAGGATGCTAGTCCAATTGTGCAAGCAAAGAAGAAGCAAAAATCTAGAGAAAGCTATGGGAGAGGGGGCGGCCGAATTCTCAAGAGTGAGAGGATTATGGTTGCCCTAATCTCCTTTAATGACTTCCCATGAACCAATTGGTTTATTTGCACTCTAGTCCCTAGCTTTTTGTTCCTTCTATTTAGCTCATTATTAAGTTTCAATATTAACAATTAATATTAAACTACTTCCTCCGATTCAAAATAAGTGATACATTCTTGATTTCACGGTTTTTGAGGCAAAAGATTATAATGAGGGTTAAATTAGATTAATTTGATGGTTAGTGGGTAAATGGGTCCCACAATTTTTGAATAAAGTAAGGTTAATGATGTTTAAAAGTAAAAGTAAGGGTAAATGAGTCATTTCACTTTATTAAAGTAGGTAGTTAGTGGGTGTGGGGTCCACTACTTTTTACCAAATAAGGTAAAATTTCAAAATGTATCACTTATTTTGATACACCCAAATATGGAAAGTGTATCACTTATTTTGAATCGGAGGAAGTATAATATATATACAAGCTAGTAGCTTATATGAATATATAATGTAATTACCCTAATTACACTATATATCTTATGGTGTTAAGTGTTTAAGTGTGTGACTCTTTAGGCGTGTTTAAGTGTGTGACCCTTTAGGCTCACAAACAACTAGCCATATAACTATATGTTATACGCGTGAAAGCATATTCCAACAAGTAGTATATCATTAGATTTATTGATTACCCAAGGCTTATAGCCTAGTGGTATTAGAGGAGGATTTAAAGTGTTGTCCATGACCAAGGCCATGGGTTCAAGTCCCGCCGTGAACAAATTGGTTGAGGGTTTAAGGGAAGGCATATTGCCCCTTATGGATGTCACTGTCTAGGCTTAAACCACTAACATACTAACTAGCCGTTCAAAAAAAATTAGATTTGTTGATTTGTAAGTCTAAATTGTAGTACTATACTATCCCCAAAGAACCAAAATTTACCATATTGCTAAAGAACTGTAAAATGCTGAGTCATCAATTATATGTAAGTGAATATGCTTAGGTCTCTCCTAACCGTGACGCGTCACTAAACTCATCACTAAACACATCCCTACCGACGGGTTACTGACGAGGTCGTGCCAACAGCAACACATCACTAACCCATCCTCACTTAAAATAATATTAAAATATACCCCAAACACCCACCCACCCCTCACACAAAAGCCAATGACATGCACCCTTCATGTCCTCCTGGCGACGGGTATTTGGTGACGTGAGTGACGACGGATTGGTGCCAAAGGCATCCTTCAAGAATGGCTTTAAAAATGGTGTTGACGGGGGAAGGACGGGGGCGTTGGCACCCTCCTTATGATATTCGACAAGTTCATCAATAAGCCAACACACGCTTCTATAGAAAAACTTAGATGCTTATATATTGAAAAACTAGTTGTCGTCGCTTGTCGATCAAAAAAATAATAAAATTGCAAAAGCGCGATACCCTGATCGACAAACAGAACTCTCCTAAGTAGTCACTGTGTGTTAACCACTTCAACTATTTGATTATTTTGATTTATTCCAGATACTAATATATATAAGCTTTAACGTCACCAGAACTCAACCATTATTTCTCTATTTAAAAGACTCATATTTACTTTTACAAAAAAAGTCAATTTCAGATCTAATCCTACTATCACTAATGTCAGCACCTACCATCACTACGCACCACCACTCATCACCATCGCTATTGTCACCACAACCGGTACTGTCGTCACTTCGAAATATAGTTACGGGTACCCACCGCCGCATTGCGCGGGTACCCTGCTAGTATTATTATATATCACTAAAAATCGGGACAGATTATTAAATAACACTGACGTCATGTTCAAACCAATGACGTCATGATTACGTTATGATCTGAAAAACTGACTATAAAAGTTGAAACGGGTGGAGCTTCCACCATATCTCTCTCAGTAAAAAGAAAAAGAAAGAAATAGCGATCGATGGATCAACAATCCACAATCCTAAGTATCATCGAGGATTACGACACTGATTCTTCTTCAAGTATTCCCGAAAGAGGTGAACAGATTGCCAATTTCGCCGCGAAGCCGCAGTAAGCTCCGGTTCCAATTTTCCTTTTTTGATATATTAACACCCGAAATCCGCCCTATTCTGCAGCCAATAGCCACCACCAGACTGCTTCATACTTCTTCTATATGTCGTCTATCATAGTTTAACAGGCTATTCTTATTTTTGGATCCTTTTTTGTTGGTCGTCAAATCGATTCTTGGTTTTCGTTGTCTGGGTTTCAATTTTGGTTTTATACGTAGTTTTTAGGTGGTGTTTGAGTTACATTATTTTTAGATGGTGATTTTTAGACCATAAATTTTAATTTATATAACATAATAGTTCTTTTATATATATGTACAGTAATACTTGTATAATGTGGTACAAGCATAAAAATATGATATAGCAATTAATTATTATTTATCCTGTAGTTTTGAAAACCGGATAAAGTCTCGTTTCAAACTTATGAGGTAACTAGGGATGCGAATTTGATCCAATGATTCAGGTACCCGACGCTAACGGAGTGAGTATTTTTTGTCCTGTATTTTTATTATTGAAGATTGATTTCTAAATTATAGATGTGGTTATTGATTATTATACAACCTTTTGATATGTATCTTTTGACAGCCCTTATGACTGTCATTATTATTTTCCTTGATTTTATTTTTAAAGTTTAATTATGCAAATATTTTATTATATATATATATATTACTTTTATAAATCAAGTAAATTAAATAAGCTTCTTTAAATACTAAATGCATGTATATATGTAATTTTTTTTTTAAATACCATGCAAGTTCATTTATAATTCTGTTTTTTATTTAATTAAATAAGTTTATTTATTGGTAGTTTAATATATGTCAGGTCGAATAAGATAAAAAAAATAAAAAAAGTTATATTGTTAGAATTCAAAATGAAAAAAAAGTAAGACACTTGACATAACTAATTGTTGTACATAACTTATTTATTTAAATTCTGCTCGAGCCAGCTACTGCGATGTTCCAGATGCAGATGTTGCGTTCGCATCAGACCTTATGTCGTGTTACCGTATTGTAACATGTTAGATTGCTTAAACTAGTAAAAAAATGATAACATTAAATTGCTATTATGTTTGAAAATCAGAGCTTTTTTTGAACGACTAACGCACACCCTTAATTTTACATGTTTCTGTCAACGCGGGAACTTGAAAATACAATCACGTGAGATACCATAAATATAAGTTGAATAGTTCAACCCTTTTGTTGAAAATAAGAGCCAAGTTGTTATTATAATACGGAGTAGTAAAATATTAAAAACTTGATTGTCCGTACGTGTGTTAACGAAATTATCTAATATCTCAATTGACAAAGTTTAATACTTAATTAGGCTCTTTCCTTGACTAATGAGTAATGAGGGATTGAGGGTCAACACTAAGGGATATTAGGGATTGCTTATTGAAAATAGATTATGTGTTTTGAAAATGAATAATTAGAATCATCGGTTACAAAACGTGATTCTGAAATATAGTGTTTTGATTTAATTATGTTGTTTAAAATCGCAAATAATATGTTTTTTAGTGTTTGGCAAACCTAATTATTTGTTTAGTTAATAGGTAATATTCAAAACTCCATTTTCAAAACGCAAATAAGTAGCTATCAACTTACTTTTTCAAAACTCCATTTTGAAAGCTCCAAAACGCAAATAAGTGATTATTTCATACATTTTTCCAAACACTAGTTTTAGATTATTTACGTTTACAAAATGCAATAAGCAGATAATCTACTTTAAAACGCAATTCCAAACACCCTCTAATTAGGAATATGCACTATCTAATATCTAATAACTAAATCGAAATGATCGGAACTGAATTAGATCGAAAATCAAGAAAATATATGTTCTCATAATATCTAAGTTTTTTTTATTTGTTTTATGTCAGGCGTCACAACTACTTTGCAATTTTGCATCTCATGTACACGGGTACTCTTCTCGTGATGTACGCGCCACTAATTGGACTTGTTCAAGTGGAGTTTCAAAACAAAAAGCAATCCCCGTTTGAGACTCATCGTTGTTTTATGATCATGTCGATTATTGCATTATACGTGACTATACTAGCTTTCGGGATTTTGGTTTATACAATGAGCAATTTGGGAAGCTCGATGAGGGAACACTTCTCCCCTATCCATTACGTGATCCTGAAAACCGCGTTTTGCTTCTCGGGAATTACCGCACCTCTATCTCTCGTGATAGTTTTATTCATCCCTAGGAACCTCATTTGGATCGGCTATTTAGTCATCGGTTTAATATTTGGAATCGTAGTTTCTCATAACTTTACTGACTACATGAGGTCGAGTAACAAGAGATATATATGCAATTTGGAAGCTTCTCAAATGATAAAGAGCAACGATCATCAATAGTGACCTACTTGCATGATTTACGAAGATGAAACTAATAGCCTTGACGGTATTTTAGGCGCGTCGTGAACTAGTCTGGTTTAATGTTTTGTTCTAATATTGAGGAAGAGAGAATTGTTGTGTTTAACGTTTTGTTGTAATATAGAGAATAAAGCTGTATTCGACATACAACACATTTTCAGTTATTAATATATACATTATGGTTCAAGATAAAATTGTAATCCATGTCTTTCCTTTCTATATATTGTGTTGGACTTGCGTAAATCACACGTCTGAAAAATTGTAATCCATGTCCCTACTTTCTATATAGTGTGGATCTTGGAATCAGTTGTAATCCATGTCCCTCCTTTCTATACATAGTCAATCTTATAAGCAATCTCTGACTGTTTATATTTTAGACCATGTAGATATGTCATACCAAACCATCTGTTTATAGCCTGATGAAAATGACCCTTCGAATGTTCCTAAAGATCACAAATTCAATCTCTTCTTAACAAATTTACAAACCATTAAACATATATAACAACAGATTTACGTATAATTACATGGATCCAAAGTTGTTGAAAATCATTTTCAAACACAATTTTCCAGCATAAGCACCATCAATCAACAAACTTACAATTAAAAATTTGACCAAATATTAACACAAATATGACACAAAAACCAAAATAACCAAAAATGTATAAAAAAACATCATTTCCCACAAAAACCATTAAGTGTTAAAAGAAAGAAAAAATATAACACAAAGGGGTAAAAATGTAAAACCATACAATAAAAACCGATCGAATGCACACGCATCATACAAATATACAAAATTCACAAGCAAATTAACAGACCAAAATCACACTTTTTCATCATCAACACTAGTCGTGAATAGGAGCACCAGTTCTTGCTTGTGATATACGGTTTGCATAGATTGTTACTAACCGCAATTGTGTACTGTTGAGACTTTCTAAATGTGGTAAAAACCCTTTTCCAAGCATTATGTAAATATCTACCAGACAAAATACAACTGTCTGCAAGTGGACCAATTAACACATCAGTTTGGTGTTTGTGTTTGTTTTAAATAATAATTAAAATATTATAAAAATAAATAAATTAATTACTTACCTTGCGAACATCGGCACTTTGGTTACCAAAAGCATCAAAAAGAGCAGGCAAAAATGATTGCAGTTGACCCATTAGTTCCTCTTGGGAGAGCCTGCCGACAAGCTGAACAAAAGGATCACATAATTATTAACACATTTTATATTTTATATATTTTATTTTTAAAAGAATATTTTGATTTATGAGAATTTTAAATTTACCTTGGTCAAACAGTTTATACACGTAACGAGAGTTTTCTCATCTTCAGTGACCAATAATGGGACGATAACCTACACACAAAAGGTGAATTAGACACATATATATGCCATGTAAAATGTAAATTTTATCTATAATATTAGTTAATATTGCAATATAGAAATATAGAATAACTTACACTTAAACATCTAAAAGGATCATATTGAGACAGAACAATGGTTATGCAGTGTTCTGCTTCATTTGATACCTGCAATTAAATTTCATGAACAATTGTTTCTTTTTCGTCTACCAAAATAATTAAATGCAAATAATTAAAGGAAGTGATAATAGTCTGATTAGAACTTACTTTTGCAATTGTGTCGTTTGTAAGATGTAATAGTTTTTCAATTACAATCTCAATAGAATCTTCCATCGCATCTCTCTGATGATAAATTAAGTCAATTAAAACCATCTAATAATTAGTTAGTAAAAAAAATTATATTAAATCATATAAGTACCTGATTCTTCAACATTTCAGCAATTAATGAAAGAGCAAGCTCTCGAATTGAATCATCCGTGTCATCCAAAACCTCAAGTACTACCATCAATATTTGATTAAAATACTGCAAATTATTAGACAAGTAGTATATATTAGAGGGTTTACTATGTAATTATGTAATCTATATATATCCCTTGTACATGACACATTCAATACAATATACAATTACCCTGATATCATTTCATGCGTTTAATTTAATAATGATATAATATTTAAAAATAATTAAATCAAATTACATAGAACCTTGGTCCATATGGAGGAATCATTAGTCACAGAAGCATCAGCCAACTGCTGAAGGGATGTACGTTTGGTTGTCGTATCACATTCATTAGTCCCATTTGAAATCTAAACAATAATTACACGATATCAACACCATTAATTAAAAAGTTTAACTTCTTTATATTTAAAATCAAACTCACCAAATGAAGAATTTGAGGAATACTCGGTTTAATTTCGGGAGAAGAATTAATCTTCAAAGCTGCCATCTTTGAGACACTAACTTCCAAATCAGGTTCACTCTCGATATCAACATTACGGTTAACAGCCTCTAAATTATTATTATCTTCCAAATATTCAGACCATTTTGCATCCTTAACACTCGATGTTAATCCACCATTATTCAAACCAATATACAAATTATCCTCACTTCCATCAAGTGCAGCCCGATTACCAATCTGTGTAGAATCTTGACCCGACCCGGAACCCGACCCAGAACCCGAAACCCATTTTCTACCACCGTCACTATCAACCGAACTACCAGAATACCTACCAAATAACGGACTCTTTTTCATGACTGGAACATAACCACCTTCTTCAGAAGAAGTCCCAACAACATCGTACGGGTCAAACGTTGACTTTGACCGTTGTCTGTCTTTCTTCTGCTGCAAGTAATTCATCAAATCGACTTCTATACGAGGTGTGTGTTGCTTAAGTGCTCGCCTTAAGGAATTTTGTTCTTCAACCGATAAACTTAGGATATAATTTAAAACAGAAGTCGAATCGAAATGGGAGTAAACCGATATTATACATGTAATCGCTGTTTCTTTCAATTTCATATTTTTATCATAAACTAATGGAGCTAATTTAGCAAGCCATAATTTCAAAATCCCGATATTTCCCGCACCTTCGGGATTTCCCGAATGTTTATTAAACGCGATTATTGAAAAATTAATTACTTCTAATTTTGCTTTCGGTGATCTTTGTTCATCTAAAGATCGTAATAAAGCCGGTAAAAGCGAATCTACACCGTATGTTTTCCCGACATTTTCTAAGGTTGTTTTGCACGGGTTTCTAACTAACTCTTTCGGGTCGATTAATCGGGAAAAAACATGTGGTAAAATTCTCTCCATGTAACTTTCAAACGGTTTTCTACACGCGGGAATTATATCTGCAAGTGTAGTTAAAGCTGCCTGTGCTACTTTATGATGCGGGTCGTGTAGATGTTGGAAAAATAATTTCATGACTTTTTCAAAACTTTGTGTGATTTCTTGAACGCCTTTTGGACCTTGTTGGAGTAACGAACGAAGATAATTAAACGCGGAAACCCTAGCGTTCCAATCGGAATTAGGGCTTAATCCATCTGTTAATGCATCTGTTAAACAAGTGGGACCCGTTTCGTAATTTGAAATTTCGTTGACTGGCAATTGACTTTCGTCAAAGCTTCTTCTTCTGGTTGAAGTTGGTGTTCTTCCCGTTGCGTTTTTTCTCGATAACGGTCTTTGGAAATTCGGTACGCGTGATTCCCGAATATTATCATTATTATTATTATAATTATAATTATTATTATAATTATGATTGTTACGATTATGATTGTTATTATTATTATGATCTTCGAATGAGGTTCTTTCGTGTCGTCTTGCAGTGTAAGATGAAAGTGATGATAAATTGTGTTTACCATAATCACGTGAAGCTTGAACTTGGGTGATGATGTCAGCAAATGCTGAACCGCCATTACGGTTGTTGGATTTTGTAAAGGCGGAAGTTGTTGTATCTAATGATAATGAGGTTGTTAGGCTGTTGGAAGCAGGGGCTGCAAGAGGGAATGGTGGATCACGAGATGAAGGTGGGTCCACTCCTGCACTAGCAAATATAATAAATAAATTTAGCCATTCAAAAATAAAAGGTAGTTAATTTATACCAAGAATCAGTTAGTCTTTACAGGGTTACTGTGTTTTAATCCTTGAATTTTCACCCATGTGACGGTATTTTTTTCGTTTGATTTAGTCCCTTAACTTTGTTAGTTAAAAAAAACGCTGTGCCTTATATTTTTTAGTGAAACTTCATACCAACTTTGTATAAAGATAGAATATATTACATATATAATCCCTATGGTTGTTTGATATTAAGGAATTTGTCCCTAAACTTCTTTTATTGCATGGAGGTCCCGAAGTTTAAAATTAGTAACAGTCCCTAAAGCAAAAACAGGTGTTAAGTTTTTTGGGACGTTGATGTTACATGTTTCAAAAATAGGGACTATGTGTGTAATAACTAATTTTTGCATTTTACTCATAAAACTATTGACTAATAATAGTAATAACTAATAACCATTAACCATAATAATAGTGTAACTACGTTGAAAGGTTAAACCGTCAAGTATGTGAAAGTTAAAGGATTGAACCATATTTAACCCAAAGAAAAGTTACACCTCAACACAAATTGACCAACTTTGCCAGCATGCACATCAACAAAGAGTTATAACACCAATTCCACAAAAATTTTGGGGTTAAAATGGCAAATCAGTGAAAGTGGAAGGACTAA
Source organism: Calendula officinalis (assembly GCA_963853835.1). Classification (NCBI taxonomy): domain Eukaryota; kingdom Viridiplantae; phylum Streptophyta; class Magnoliopsida; order Asterales; family Asteraceae; genus Calendula; species Calendula officinalis. The sequence goes on from OY970825.1 coordinate 25,034,376, forward strand.
AACACAATTAACCAGTATTTGGGCTGAAAAAATCTGAACCGAACCGAAAACAACCGAAACCGAAACGAACCAAAACCGAAAACATGTAATCGGTTCGGTTTAAGGACCAAAATGACCAGAACTTTAGGGGTTAAAACGTGAAATCAGTGAAAGTTTAGGGACTAAAACGCAATTAACAGGTATTTAAACATTACATTACCTAGATCCAGACTGGATGATCTAACTCTCCCAGAATCAAGGCCTCTAAGCATGCTTTCAATGGCTGAAACCTTTTGTTTGCTAGCATGCAGCACACTTTCCAAACTTCGCTCTGTAACGGGCTTCGAAACGGGCCTTGATTCGGGCTTTGAAACGGGCCTAGATTCGGGCTTTGATTGTGATGAAAAGAGCCCAGATGAGAGAGATGATGCAGATACAGATGGTAAGCTTGCGTTTCTATCCATTGCAACAATGGCTGAAGTTGTATATCCAGAAAGATTTGAATTTGAATTTGATGAAGATGAATTTTGTGGATTTCTTTCACGAACTGAAGGTGAAGTGTGTCGTCTGTGCATGCCACCATCTTCTTCGTTTATTATCTGTAAATAAAATAATTTATTTGAACAAATTAATAAAAAACGGGATCAAATAATGAAAAAGAGGTTACCCTTTGAATAACGGGATCGAATAATGAAAATAATCTCCGGGAACGATCGGGCCATGTTTTGGAGAACATTCTGTAGCATGCTCTAGCAGTTGACCGTACCTGGTGTGATTTAATGTTTAATTGTTAAGTAAATTCCAGATATTGTCCATGTGGTCTTTTGAATTCTATGATTTTATCCTTAAACAATGTGAATTTTATGATTTTATCCCCGTGGTTCTCAAATTTCATTTTCTTTTCCGTCCATTTCGACTTAAAATTACTAAAATATCCTTACTTTTATTTATTTTAATTTCTCTTAAAAGTAAGGGCATTTTAGTCATTATATGTCAAAATGGACACAAAAAAAAATTGAAAACCACAAGGATAAAAATCAGGAAAAAACTGTCTAGAGATAAAAAACCGTTTATCCTTATGACAATTTTTCCGTGATTTTTGTCACCGTGGTTCTAAAATTTCATTTTTTATCCGGCATTTTGACCTAAAATGACTAGAATACCCTTACTTTTAATTTTATTTATTTTTAAAAGTTCTTTAAAAGTAAGGATATTTTAGTCATTTTATGTCAACATGGACAAAAAATGAAATTTGAAAACCACAGAGATAAAAATCAGGAAAAAAATGTTTTAAGGATGAAATTGTAGAATTCAGAAGACAACAGGGACAATTTCTGTAATTTCCTCTAATTGTTAACTACCTATAATTATTTATAAAAATAAATAAATTAATGATAATAGAGTAGTAGACCTCGCTCATTGCATCTCCAACACAACATTTGATTAGGTCTTCATAAAGGTCAGCTGATCGTTGTATCTCGGGTGCATCAGCCCAATATTCCAGTATTAATAAAGCGTATTCACAACATCTGTAATATAAAAAACGTAATTAATACAATATTATTATATTATGATAATGATAATTACTGAATTGTGGTTAATAGAGGGAATTGACACCTGGCACGAAGTATTGAACTACGGTCATGTTTTGCAGTTTCAGCCACTCGAGGAAGTATTCGGGAAACTTTGCAGTTACGCAACATCTGGTAAAAAAAAGTGTAAATTAAGTAGTTTTTCATATTAAAAAAAAAAGAAATTAGATAAATAGATAAATACCGTTTTTATGCAGTTATCTGCAGATTCTGCAATTACAAGTACAGTTATCACCACAAGTTTGAATAGTGCCTGAATGTCACATCAAGGGTCAGAAGGGTAATTTTGTACGTTTAAATTTCTTAAATAAGAAATATAATAAATTTGTACTCACGGGAATGAGCATCTCTGCATATGACTCAAAATCCCCTAGCAGCTCTTTGGAAAGAAAGTTCAACAAGTGGCAAGCCTAGAAACAGTTGTAAAATACAATATAAAATACAACTTCATAAATATAAAATAAAAATAAAGATATAAAAATAAAAAAGGAGTAAATTACAGAAATTGTCCTTGTGGTCTTCTGAATTCTATGATTTAGTCCCTATACTTTTACTTTAGTTTTTATCTCCATGGTTATCAAATTTCAATTTTTTTTGTCCTTTTTGACCTAAAATGACTAAAATACCCTTAAAGTATATGAATGAATTTTTTAATCATTTTTAATTACTTTTTGAATTAATTTATTTCTTTTTTGAAGTACATGAAACTATATTTCTGAAAAAATTAAAATTTGAAGACCATAGGGACAAAAATCACAAAATTAAAAAGTAGATGGGCAAAAAAACAAAATTAAAAGTATAAGGACAAAATTATAAATTTGGAAGGGATGATTTCTGTAATTTCTGAAAAGAGTTGGTTTCAGCATACTTGTTTTACTATGCTGGATCTTCTATCAGCTAACTGTGTGGTTAGAGGTCCAACAAGCTGCTTTAGAAGCCCACGAAAACATGGATAATCAGTTGCACCTGGTGTAATAAACACGATATAACTGTTACAAAATTTTCTTTTAATTTTAAATTAAAAAATATATAAAAATTACAAATACCTCCAATAACAAGGCCTTCAACTCTTTGCATGGCTCCAATACGAAAAGACCAATCTTTTTCCGGAACGAGGATTGAAGCGATTTTTTCAAACTCACGAATCAGTTCTTTTTCTGAGTACACTTTGATCGGGTCAACAGGCTTTTCAGTAACATCACTTTCCCCTGAAAATTTAAAAAAAAAATAATGTATAAAAGAGAAATTACAATATAAGTAGGGTATAAAATGAACATATTTAACCTCCAAAAAGGGATACTTCACGAGAAGAAGTTTTGGCCTTTGGGCTGCTTCTTTTGGAATTATGATTAGAAAGCTTGTTACCACCACCAGCAGGAGCATGAGTATTAACTCTTATATCTGAAGAACGTTGTTTTGGTTCAATTCTTTCTAGTCTAGCATTTATATCTTTTACCTGAAATTAATTATTAAATTCAAGTCAGAATATATAATTTACATAAATTATATAAAAATGCTAGCCCTAACATAATCACCATTGATGATGGAAGCTGATGTCGATGAAGTTCTTCACGAAATTGAGGCCCAATTTGAGCATACATCTCCTGCAATCAGAGGGAAAATATTTAAAAGCTGAAGAAATCGGCTTAAATTCGCACTTTATCCCCATGATTTGCCAACTAATTACTAACCTCAATGCATAAAATAGCAGCTTCTCTGACCCCTGGATTAGGGTCATACAACATCTGTAATATCTGAGCATATGAAGATAAAATAAGAGATAATGTAAACATTAGTATTTTTTTAAATTTTTTTTGCATGTTGAAGTTAGCAAAACTGAAATCATTGTGAAACAGTAGCAAACAACATACAAAGGAAGATGTTTTTTCCAAAAATAAAGAAAAAAAGCATACAGGAGGAAGAATAGCACGTTGCAGGGGTAGCTCTGTAGATGCAAATAGACCAATTGCAGATGTTACAGTTCTTGCAAATTCTTCTCTAACTCTCCAGCTTTTGTGACTCCATGCATTAGATCCAGCTCTTTCAACAATAAGAGTTGGAGAAGAAACCTGCAAGACAATCAAGGTCAAAGATAGTCAACTTTTGAACAAACGGCATTTGTCAAATTCTCAATCTTTTATAAATTGATAATGCACAACATAACAAACTCGAATTTGATTCACAAAATCTGTGCAATCACAGGACCATTATACCAGATAAGTTGTAAATCATGAAATGATACTGATACAAAAACTACTTCTGGTATAGATAATCAGATTCTTGTATTCAAAATAGTACATTGTGACTTAATAACCTCAAAGTATCTATCAACCTACTTCTGATAGACACACACACCTTTCTTGCAATTAAATGATTGTGCTAAAAAATCGATCAAAACTGGGATCAAAGAGCAATCGACTGCCAAAAAAACGGCCTAATTAGTAATTAACCAGCTACGGAAATTGAAATTACAAATTTTCACCTTAGGCCTTCGTGAAATACTTCATTATATGAGTCATATCACATAAGAAGGACAACGATGAACAGTATCAATCCTTAAACTAGCAAATCAACCAGAGATAACTTTAGAACCAATAGCTCAGATCTTTCCATTATAATACCCCAATCCATGTGTCCACCAAATTACATATAATATTTCAATATTTGCAAGTTTGATCATCAAAAGGAAATCATCAAGTATAATCAAAATAAACATGAGTAAAAAACAATAAAAGTTCACTTGAGACTGACAGTACTCGGTAGCATACACACACCGACACAGTACCTGCATGAGAGTGAGCAGCAGGCGTCTAGCCGCATCACGAACAGGCTGCTTAGCATCACCTAATCGCTCAACGGTAGCAGGAACCAATGCATTGAAATGAAGCTTCAAATGTTCACCGGAAAGTACAGCAGCAGAATCTAAAGCCTGTAAACCTCCTTGAGAAACCCTAAAATTGTTGTCCTTCAAGAGATCTAAGCAACAATCAACAAGAGAAGTGACTTCTGAAGACGATAAACTCTTCCTGGAAGCTTCTAGAAGTTCATGAAGTCTCTCTACTCCGGCCATTCTCTCTTTGGTATCCTTGGCGCGTGCCATTTCGAGAGCCTCTTCCATTGCAAAAGCGCGTGATATACAACCACAGATCTGATCAGATCCACGGCGACGTTTGACGGATATGTGACCGGAGACGGTGGTGGTAGTAGTTGGGGAGTGACGGAGACAGCGGGGGGAGAGAAAACTGAAAAAGCGTTGCTGGATCGACGGACGAGATACTATATAGAGGAGAGAGATTGTGTGTGTCTGTGTATGGGAGAGACATATAGAGGGAGAGAGAGAGAGTATTAAATTTTGTTAATTTAATTTAATTGTTTCTTATGTGCGGTTTTCAATAACTTCTTATTAAGGGATGTTTGGTTGGATGTATATTGGGGTGGAAAATGGTAGTAATAAAATTAACAAGTTTAAAGAATTTAACTTTGCTGTAGTAAATGAGTAGTAAAAGAACCAATTAATTTAGATCAATTGGCCATCAAGGGTTATTTTGGGAGTTTGCCTTCAAGAGGTCTTGACTTCAAGACTTGTTGGAAGCATTCTTTAGGAGAATAAAAGGTGGTGGGGTTTGTTCCCCACAAAAGGAGATATGTTCGAGGAATGCATACTGCCCGCTTGGATGTCACTGCATATGTCGAACCACTAACTTACTAACTTGCCGTTCAAAAAAAAAATGAGTAGTAAAAGAGTACAACCTACGTTGGTATTCTTTAATTATATTTTGCAATGACCAAATGTGGTAGTTGTAATGGTTGGTGCTGGTGGTGGTCTCGAGTGGTGGTGGCGGCAGCGGCGGTAGTGGTGGTGATGGTTGGTGATAGTCGTGAGTGGTGGTGATTGGTGGTTGTAATTTCAAGTTTTTAAAATTTTAATAAATTAATATATATAAGTATGATTAGGTAATGAATATGATTAGTTAGCTTAGTTGGTTATGATATTTTCCTAATAACATAAAGGTTTAGTAAAACATAAAATTGTCTAATGTCAACTAAAACTTAAGCTTACTAATTTGTACCGATGAAAAAAGTCATTTTTGTGGTGTAGATATAAAAAGGGAACAATGTTCAAGTGTATATTAATTATAATAAATTGAGAATATTTGATTTGTTTGTTAGTTATTAACAAACTATAGTCGAAGTGTAGAGAGTTACTTTAATTTGCAAGTCTGAACATTTTGGGAAGGAAAAAAAGGCTCGACGGCTTCGTCTTGTTTAAAATGTTGTAAATGCTATATTTTTCAAATTATAAATGTACTTTTATAGTCTTTATATGTTGTGAGTAATAATAGATTATAGCATTGATTAATGTATAGTTTGAGTAATTATGTGTGAATTATAATTAGAAACAGAAAATTATCACCATGACATTGAACTAAATACATTAATCGAAGAGTAATGTGCATTGTGACAACAAAATTTTGCTACTTGATGTCGCTATAAGCTAAAATCACAATAATTTGTTGCCGAAAAAAATATTATAAGGGTTTTTCTAACATACGTCCTAGGGGCAAATGATAATGTGCATTTAATGAACCGATAATTACCGTTTAAACATAAATTTGAATTTAATGTATCTTTTAAAATGATGGTTTTAGTCTTTTAGAGTACATTAATGTCAATCAATGCATATTTAGGAAATTGCTACTTCATTAATTAACGTTATCACGTTAAAAAACACTAATATCTAAATGATGTAGATGTATGGATAATTCAGATTTTTTATTAAACCTGTATGGTTAAAAGGGAAAAAAAGTATATGCTAATTAAGAGGGTTTATCAAACACTCTTCGGCCGATTAAGATGATTCCTCTTAATGAGATTATTAAGAGCATTTACCAAACAAATAAAATATCATAAAATATAATTGTATATGGCTATATGCCGCGTTATATTGTGTAGACGATTAAATAACATTTTTTCGGTTGTTTTAATAATTGTATTTTAACGGTGCATTATTATTTGATCCAAAAAAGATTGAAACTTTAAAATTTAACTACTTTTCAGTTATCAATACTTGCATGATGGCGTGCTCAAGTGACCAACTTTACAGTGTTAACTAAATATGTCAATTTTATTAAATTTGTGGTAAAAGAAAAGGAGCAAAATGAAGTCGCGTTGTAGACTTGTAGTCATCAAAAGTCAAAAGTAGGACATTTGTTCGTGTTCCATTCCCTTTTGTTACTAAACGTCACCGTATGATTGATTGGAGGTTAACAAATCAACACCGTCGGTTGACAATGAAGTCTCACCAAATCTTATACTTCGTAAAAAATTGTTAGTTAATTCGTTGGTTACAACATCATATTCATATATTGTTGCTTCACTACTCCAATGATAATATTAAACTCATAGTTTTTGTTAACTCACCATTGCATCACACAAATTATCAGCAACAATAATCTATCATTTAATACTTATAAATTCGTACATTATTTGCTTTATATATTTATACATAATAATACAAATAATTCGAACACAACACTTTCTTCTAGGGGTGAACATGGTACGGTACCATGTATATTTTCTTCATACCGTGTACCGTACCAACTATAATTGGTACACTGATTTAGCTACCAGTATCATACCAAGTTTACTTGGTACCAATTTATTTGGCTACCAACAATCATGGTTGGTACAAATTGGTAATGGTATATACCAACATCACAAACTTATATGAAATTAAAAAAATTAATAACAAAATAACAATGATATTTTATCATTATCGACCAGTTAAACATATTAACAAGTTTTCCGAACACGAAAACAAAATAAGCAAAGTGATATAATATGTTACGTGTTATATAAACATAATCTAGTACGATAAAATAACAAAAGATGTAGCTATCTTGTCGTAATTGAAGTCTTGAACAAATAGGTTGATAGTTTGGTACATTATATTTAACTAATAATCATATAATATATATATATCTTGGTTGGTACGGTATACCATGGTATTTAAAATTTTTGTACCATTACCGTACCATGATTACACAATTGGTACGATACTACCAACCAAACATGTTGGCTACCAACATATTGGCTACCAACTATTCTTGGTACGGTTGGTAGTATGTTGGTTGATTTTGTTCGGTACAAATTTGACACCCTACTTTCTTCACTTTATCTCTTTGAGTCTTTGGTTAACTAAAGAAGAAATGTTGTCATAATCAATCTATATTTTGACTTGCATGTATACTGCTTTTTTATGTAGTTACACATGTGATTATCTCTTTAGTAGTTACATGGGTTAGGTAAAAAAATATTTATTTTTTTATGTAATTTAACATAATTATTTATTTCATAATTTATCATAAAAAGCCTTTAAGTTATCGGGAAAGAATAAATGAATCATAGATATGATAAACAGAAATGAAAGATAAGGATAACTTCATGACAAAGCCAACCCATCATCCCTTCCTCTTTAGAGTAGTACTTTTGTCATGTATTTATCAAACAAATTAATCATATTCATACCTACACATAATTGTTAAGATAGTATTCATATTCAAGCAAAACAAATTAATAGTAAACAATTACATTGTTCAATTAGTTTTTTTAAAAGGATATATTCTTGTTTATAACGAACTCCCACGAGGTGGTCAGACTTTGTTCGCTATGTACGCGATCTAATTGTTGTCATAACCGTTTCTAATTATTTAGTGAATGTCGACCTAGGAACGAGATCGAACTTATAAGTTGTAACTTATATAAGATCATTTCAGCCACCTCCCTTACCACGTATTTACACAAACAATTACATGTGTTCAGTTAGTTTGATGTTGACAAGTATAAGCAATCTTTATTCTTTCTTCAATAAGAAACAAAAAAATTTAATTCACTATTGGAAGTACAATAGTTATATATCGTATAATTAACAAATGAGGATTATCACCTTTACAGTCTGGCTAGTCAGAGGATAGTTAAATACCACTTTTATCAAAAGAAACAAACCTGACTTGCCAGATCAGCCAATTGCCAAAATCAAAAAGATAAAACCACTTCCACTCAACCATGGTTAAAACTTAAATCCCAAAAACCATTGTTGTAAAGTATAATCTATTATCTTAATTATAAACCATGGTTAGAACTTTAAATCATTATTCACTACACTATGTGGTAAAATTATTCATAACTGAGAAAGAAATTGTGATCTGTCATTACAAGTTAATACTTACAAAATGCCAAACTAAGGGTTAAATCAGCAAGTAGGTAAACATATAAGATTGAAACATATTTGAGTCATTTGACCCTAAAAAAACGTTTGAGGGTTAAACCGCCAAATAAGTGCAAGTTTAAGGATTAAACCATATTTAATCGTAAAAAGTTAAAAAAAACCAAGTCAACAAAAGTCAATGATTGAATATTAAGTCAACCAAAGCTGAGGATAAAAACTTCATAATCAAAACATAATTAACCTAATACTTACCATTTGCAGATGTAAGGCACGAACATATAGCATTTAGTAATTCGGTTGGTATCCATTTAAAGTAGCTGCAAAATATGGAAAAATTATAATTACCTGCTCTTTAATCAACTATGTTTTAATAAAGACTGTTACAAAAAACAAATGTCGATAAACAATACAACAAAATGTGTGCAGTAAACAGTCAATTATTTATTTATCTTACAGTAACTTCTGCAACACAATGAACACTCTGAAGTCTCGAACATCTGCAATTCAAAAACATAATATGAAAACCGCACATAAAATAAAGGTGGTGATAACATTTTAACCTACACACCACAATAGTTGTTTTATATATTTGTACAGTCTGCAATAATACTTGTACAATGTAGCACAAACATAAAAAAATGTGATGTAGTAATTAGTTCTCATTAAATAAAGAAAATCATCTGTCTTTTTCCCCATTGATATATCATATATGAGTATGGTATACCTTGCATATACACCAAATCGATTACAGACTTACAGTGATAAGTTAACTTTAAGTAACTTCTAAACTTGCTTATGTGGCGCTTAGAATTAATAGATTGTAATCGATCATCTGCACAAGTATAAATTGTAAAAAATTAAAGACATTTCTCGTGAAGCAATGTAGATTTCACTCCATTATTAACTATAATTACCTGGAATTTCAACTTCACCGAGAAATCCATCAAAAAAGTGATTGCAAGTGTTTCTACTGTTGCATCAAGGCAACTGTTAAGATGCCAAACTGAATATCAAACAATTAAATAATAGATATAAAACTCAGACAAAAAATTTGAGAACATTAACAGATTGCATACTTTTGCAGATGTTTTTCCCAGTAAATCAAACCAGCAATCACTAGAGCTAACAGATGGCGTGGAAAAATAGCAAACTTTAATGAGGATTTAACAACAACAAGAGATTCAACAGATATAAATGAACAAACATTGCATCTTGTAGATTCTGCAATGCCAATGAAGGTAAGACCGGTAAGATCTAATCAAACAATTCTTGGGGAAGTTTGTATACATAACGCAAATTGACATTTTCTGCACACGGAAAACACAAAAAAAAATGATCAATTAACTGTTTCACAACTACAACCCCGCAACTGCAAATGCAAATGCAAATATGAAAATTTAACAAAAACTAACTAGTTAATTTTGAAATGCAGATAGTAACTTCGACACTAGCAGTAAATTCGAGCATGCAACTTACCTAAAATCCGCCCAAAATTGATTACAAAAATACCTTAATCCTAACAGCTTACCGTCAAGGATTGCATCTTTAATTGCGCCGATGCATAAAGTGGTCAAAGACGGAACTTCAGACATTGTTTAACGATTTCGGTTACAAAGCTGCATAAATTCGCAGAAATGAAATCTAACAATTGCAACTGGACATTGCTACGAAAAAATTAGGTCGATTAAACCAGTCAGTACTCAGATAGCAGCGGAAATAGTATCAGATTACAGAAAAATCAAGCCTAATCGAAGATTTCCTTGTAGAATTTAAAGTGCAGCAACGGTAACGATGATGGTCTGAGACAAGTGTTGATTATGAGCAATTGAAGATTTGAAGCGTGGAGTAAAAGTCGTATGTCTTATTTTGACCCGTTTTATGAATTATGACCCGAATGGTTGTGGGTTAAGAGTAGTAGCTCAGGGAATCACAGTCCATAAGTCTGGGCCTAAAACTAGCCTTAAATGAATTGAATGGCTGTTAAAACCGGACACAAACACAAGGAAAAATACACGAAATGAAATCAAATCAGGATTAAATAAAATTTGAATTTATGTTTGTGTTATAAATATGAAGTCGTTTCGTGTTTGGGGTCATAAATTAACACGATAATTATAATATTGGGAACATTTAGTAGTAATGTATGTTATAATTTTGTCGTGTTTCTCGGTTTTTAAGCATGCACAAAGTAGGAATTTGATATTTTTGTTATTTATTATGTGTTGTCGTTTTTATTATCTTTTAATTGGGTCGTGTTCGTGTTAGCAAAACAAAATAAGACTTTATGTCATGTCGCGTTATCTAAATATATAAAATCATAGCACGATTTGATAGCTCTAAATTTAAGAGTTCAACCCAATTAACGATCTGATCAATTCATTATTTTAATTCAGCAAGTTTATATTTATTATAAAGAGAAATTACCAATAAAAAATAACTATAAACACAATGAAAACAAGGTTTTTTCATTCACTCATGATTATTTATTCCGTTCTCCCTCTCGTTCCTTGAAATCAAACACTACACAGACTCTTAAAATTAGGTTGAAATACATTATTATTCTTCTTTTTTAATTTTAATTTTTATTTTGAACAGTAAAGAAAAAGGTTTTTAATTATCATGTCATTGGATTCTAATTCAATTTATTGAGATTAACTTATATTTTTTAATTCGTCAAAATTATAAGAACAGTAAATAATGTAAGAAAATACAAGGGTAAATTACAGTTTTTGTCCCTGACCTATGGCCGATTCGGGGTTTTTGTCCCTAATGTTTTTTTGTCGGTTTTTTTGTCCCTTAAGTTTTTCAAATTCTGAAAATTTGTCCTTCCATCCAATTTTGACCGTTAACTGACCGTTTTTTTGTCCATTTTACCAAATTACCCTTGCATCATCTTCCTCATTATCTTCTTCATCATCAAGAACACCCAACTCATTTCTTCCTGTGTTCTTCATCAACAACACCACAAAATCGAAACCCAAAATTAAAACCCACAAAATCCATACAAATCCCTCATATCCGCTTTCTTCTTCCTAAAACCAAGAATACCCATCTCAAAACTTCTGCTCAAAACTCCATCAATTAGACGATGAACCACCACCATCGCACACCTACCGCCACTGGAACCGCCGCAACCACTGCACCTCTCAGTCTTCTTCTCCGGTTAGAACCATCACCGCCATCGCACCTTACGCCATCGCACCTTCTGCCGCTACCATCTCCGCACCTCCCCGATCTTTTCCGGCTAGAACCTTCACCGCCATCGTACCTTCCTTTTTGTGGTGAAGAATGACAACTAGAACCATCTTACCCTTCACTGGTCGCCTAATCCACCGCCTGTTTTCCATCGTTGCCTGTTTTTGATGATTTGATGATTTCTGGGTTTCTGGGTTTCCATCGCTGATTTCTGGATTTTATGATTTCTGGGTTTCTGGATTTGATGATTTCTGGGTTTCCATCGCTGATTTCAATCGCAGATCTTAAAGATTTGAATGGTTTTGAAGATCTGTGCGTGAATCATAATTAGCCCAAAATGGTAAAGCTTTATTCAACCTTGATCGAAAAAGAACTACCCGAAGAAACCCAGATCGGAAAAGCTTGCTGCCCAGATCGGAAGATCGAGGCGGGAGTGGGTGTTCGCCAGATCTGAGGTTGCGTTCGTTTCAACCGGATTCCGGCAACAGAAGAGGGGGTCAAACACCCTCGAGAAACATCCATTTCCTCTGCTGCCTCTTGATCGTCTGAGTTTTTAATGTTTGCCCAGATTTCTTGTAGATGAATGAGTTTTGTAGATTGGAGATGAATGAGTTTTTGTTCATGTAGATTGTAGATCTCAGAGAAGAGAGAGAGAGTATTTCAGATTCAAGAAGATGAAGGGGGAGGTCATATCTGGGTTTCTTGAAGAACATGAAGAATGAGGAAAAATGACGAAAATACCCTTATTTTTTTTTTTGCATTTTTAGTCACTTAACGGCAAAAAATAGACGGAAGGACAAATTTCCAGAATTTGAAAAACTTAAGGGACAAAAAAAACCGACAAAAAAACATTAGGGACAAAAAACCCGAATCGACCATAGGTCAGGGACAAAAACTGTAATTTACCCAAAATACAATCAAGTTAATTAGTCAGAATACTAAATTGATTAGTTTTGTAAGTTTAAAATAATATATTGTACTTGTAATAATTCAAGATTGCAGAAAATCCAATTAACTAATCCCAGATTTCCAAGTACCAAAATGTATTTTGGCGAAGTTTATTTGGTATTTTGAAAACATAAAAAATCAATTTATTATCATCCGGCAGATTTATGATTTGAGGTTTTTTAATAAAAAACGCCAAGAAAAACAAAGGTCAAAGATGATAGAACGCTTGTTCAGGATTAGGTAACCACGTGTCCACACAAGGGTTTCGAACATCAAAATTCTCTGCAAAATCAACGAAGATTCCCAAACTTTCGTTGAAGAAATGAAATTGAGAAGACCTTGTTGCCATTCATGTATTTCATTCATTCTCAAATTTCTCAACTTATTCCAATTATTCATTGGAATTTCGATCATTCTTTACTCTGTTTATATGTTAAATCACTACAACAAAGACTTACCAATTCCCCCTCCGTCAGCTCCGTCGCCAGATTCCGCCAATTCCGTTACTGCGATTTTTAACTCCGTTAGGGTTTCTGATCAACCAGTTCATCTGAAGTTCATCAATGGCATGATCAGTGACAATTATGCAAAATTCGATGCTAGTTCCAGTTCGTCCCCGTGGTAAGTTATAATATTCATTCAATTCGTTATTTCATAATAATTAATTTAAAATTTGTTCATGTTTGTTTTAGATGAAGACAAAATTGATTATTATCATCCATGTCATACAGCTCGATGATCATAATTCCAATTTCGTTAGTTCCAAATAAACTATTTGCTCTTATGATGGGGAATAACATATATGCATTTATATTTCATTCCATTAACCTCTATTCAGATTAAATTACTGTAAATATAATTAAAAGATGATAATTATATGGATGCTTTTGTAATTTAGTTTTTAATATATATGATAAAATGTTTATTGTGCAGGTTCATATATGCATTTATGGGAGTAGGTGTTATGTTGTGCTGCATCTCTTGCACAGGTCATATTGCAGCTGAATCTATCAACGGGTGTTGCCTTTGTTTCGTATCCTTTTTCATCTTAAATATATTTATTTTCATTTTCCGTTTAATGCGAACAAAATGTCTTAATTCGATCTCCATGCTCCTAACTAATTTTTAGGTAACAAAACTAAAAATCTAAACACAAGAGTTTTTTCCATTAAAAAAAAGAGGGCAAAATGCATTTTAGTACCCTGGACTTGGCTGCCAAAAGCTCCAACGAAAGTAGGTCAAGTAAAATGTATTTTGGCACAAAAAAGAGGTTTTCTCATTATAAACAGATGGTTCATAGAAGTTTATTTTTCCTTGAACATAAAAATTGCAGTATACTCTTCTGAAAACCGTATTCATTCTATTTGAGGTGGCTTTTGTTCTTTTCATTGCAGTTGACCGCCATTGGGAAAGGGTATTACACGATACTCAATTCACTGACACAAATATATACATATTTCACTACAAAATTTAGTTATTTAATAGTTTCAGCAATTTATTAGGATCTACCTTCAGACCCAACCGGAGAAATTGACAAACTTCGGGAATTTATCGAATCAAATATTGATTTTTGTAAATGGGTTGGCATTACCGTTGTTGTAATCCAAGTAAGTGAAATAGTTTTATAGGAATATTATTAAGGAATCTTGATTTTGTTAAAATGATTAAAGTTTTAAACTTTTTATTATTAAATTTGATTAAATTTTCAGGGTGTATGTATACTGCTTGCTGTAGTATTACGATCAGTTACAAGTTTAAAAAAGAAAGATGATGAAATTGACATTGAGAAAGATGGTGACATAAGAGGTAAAGCATGGGAGCCCTTATTGAACCCACGTGGGACCCAATCATCGGTTAGTGGTGATGGTAAATCTTTTCGGTCTGATATTTGGACTTCACGAATGAGAGAAAAGGTATTCTAAAGTTTTTGCAATTTGTTTATGTTTATTTTTAGAGTAAATTAATTAAAAAATAAGGGTAGTTTGGTCATTTTAGATCAAGAATGGATGAAAATAATGAAATTCGAAGACCATAGGGACAAAAATCACAAAATTTAAAAGTAAAGGGACAAATTATTATTTTTAAAGTATAGGGACTAGGGGTGAGCATAGCAGGGTACCCGCCGGTTCCGACCGGAACCGGAACCGGAACCTCTTGTACCGGTTCCTCAATTTTCGGAACCGGAACCGGAACCTCCGGTTCCGGTGCCGGTTCCGGTGCCGGTTCCGGTTACCCTGTATCTAAAATCGTAGAGTTAAAATAAGATGCAAAGCTTAAATATTAATCATTTTTTATCATTTTATCTACTAATATTTGAATAATCATAAATTCCAAACACTTAAACATATGATTGTCTAATTATTATATTATTAAAACGTTATATTTAGACTAATTAATGACTAAACTCATTCAAAATGGCATAAAATTTATAATATTGTTAAATTTGGACATTAAATTTCTCAAATATATAAAATTTTAACAAAAATAGACCGAATAATCGCCGGTTCCGGTTATCCACCGGTTACCGGTTACTAAATTTTAAGAACCGGAACCGGAACCTCTTAGGGCGGTTCCATAATTTTAGGAACCGGAACCGGCGGTTCCAAAGCGGTTCCGGTTCCAATTCCGGTTACCCACTTTTTCTGCTCACCCCTAATAGGGACAAAATTTTAGACTTTGGAAGACCACACTAGAGTTTATGTAATTTACTCTTATTTTTATGTTGTTTCTGACTGTCTGTTTCTGTTTGTTTTTGGTTTGTGCATTGTAGTATGGATTGAGTAACTCTTCAAGAAATTAGAGTTAAAACACGGGATTTGTGTATATTTGGTTACATAATTCATGTTCCATTTTGTTGATCGATTAGATTTGTGTTTGTGTATAAATGGACAATATTTTACCGTTTGTATGTGCATTTGCAGCTATGTTGTAGTGATTGTACCGTATGCATACATGGATGTACATTGTGTAACAAAACTCTATCTTGAGTTCCTTGCCATCTATTTCAAATTTTCAATCATCTATAAAGAGAGGTTATGATTGTTTATTTTGATATGTTTTAGTGTTTTTATTTTCTTTTAACAAGTATAAATATTGTTTTACAATAAAGTTGCAAACAGAATGATTTGGAAAACCTGATTTACTACTACCAAACAGTTTTACCTCCAAACTCAAAATTTTCAAAATTTGGCTGCTGGAAATGATTAACGAATAAAAAAACAGTAACTACATACCAAATTCCCATTAGTTTTTGGCACCCAAGAAGAATATACTTTTATAATGTTTTGATTTTTAAACCCTCACATGATCACACATGTGTGTTTTTTTTTTCCAGCAATTGTTCCCACCCCCTCCAACTTTTGTTTTTTCCCATTTGGCACTTGTCTTGATTCTTTTATGCATTTAGACACTTGTATTAATCAAATGAATATGAAAATTTTGTGGAAAAAAATAAATAATATTTTTCCAAGTTTAGATAGTGAATTATCTTGTCTTTTTTCCATTATACTTCCATTCGATTGTCAATCAGTCAGATGTGAACAAATGATTGTAGTTCTTTCACATGGTAAAACAAAGTAATTTTAAGTACTTGATGGTGAATGATTGGACTAACTACTCTCAAAAGCTACATGGAGTGAATTTATTCAAATTTTAAACCCTTACCAACGTCTTTTGTTCGTAATTTTGTTGCATCAACGCTATAATAAAACTTTTAAACTTACATATTATGTGATACATTTATGTTAACAATACCTCTTAAATTTGGCAAAGCACAAAATTTTATGCAGAAGGTACAAATCTTATTAGTACAAGAGAAAAGAACAAACATGGTATTATTATGGTAAATTACACTTCGAACAAAAACTGTACAAAAGAGACCGAATTTGGAAACTCACAAACACATCATATTATATATTAATCATAATATTGTTACTAATAGACAAATAATTATGTAACAAAATTATAAAGTGTAACCCAAAATCACTCTACTTGTCAACAATTCTACCACAAATTCCTCCACAACTTGTTCCACCAATTTCTCTTCTATTTCCTTTTTCATATCATCAATTTGCAATCTCAACTGGTCCGACCAAATCTCACCAACCACCTCTTTCCTCACCACCCGTTCCACCGCCAGTGTTGTGGTGGTGCCGCCATCTTCACCGCCACCATAGCCACCGCCATCACCCCAAACACACCTCTCTTCCCCAAACGCCCATTCCTTAACACAGGCCCACACGTGGTCCATCACTGATACGTCTTTATTCAGCCGGTTTGCTAATAAAGCCTCGTTGACCAAGTCAAACACAAGCTTCTGAAATGATCTTCGGTGTCTTTGTTTGGAGTTGTGAACCCGTGTTAGGTTCATGTAGTTTTCCCGTAAAGATGGGTCTAAAGGGCTTTCGGGTGAATGAAAATGGGTTAAAAATGTGTTCATACGGGCCTCGTTATCGATCCGGGCTGCTGATAGTAGTGTTTGGACATGTAACAAACATTCTTGTTCTGTTTCTTCTGGTGTAGAGGTTTTAAATAAAACGGGCCCAACAACAGAGTCTTCAAATGATAGAGTCCGTGCAATCGATCCAATTAGTGGTGATTTATCGATCAAATTGTATTTAATTGGATCTAAACATCGAGTTTGCACGTTAGAAAAATTAAATAAAATAAAAAACTCGAAAATGGATAATTCGTTAATTAATATTTAAGAAAATTACCATGTTCATTTGATTTATGATCGTCATCTTCAAATTGTAATTCCAAAACCGAACTCGGGCTCGGTTGTTCCGGGTTCTCAACAGCATTTCCAGTAGTTTCAAGCTTTGTAACCGAAAATACCGCCTGAAAAAAAACCAATTATAAACACTTTTAGACGATTATAAGTTATAACTAAAATAAATAAAGGTCAAAATGCATTTTAGTACCCTGAACTTGCCTGACTAGGTTCTCTAGTATCTGAACTATTAAAGGTGCAACGTGGTACCCTAAACTTGACAAAATGGTCGATTTAGTACCTACTTGACTTACTTTCGTTTGAGCTTTTGACAGATAAAAAAAAATACATTCATCTCAATATATTGATATTAGAAGGAAATTACGTGAGAAAACAAGACCAACTTAGCGAGTCAGGCTACTAAATCAACCATTTTGTCAAATTCATGGTATCAAGCTGCACCTTTAATAGTTCAGGGTAGTAGATGACCTAGTCAGCCAAGTTCAGGGTACTAAAATGCATTTTTTGGCCATAAATAAACCAGAAATACGAATTTGACCAATATTTTGAATTATAACAAAACGCATACCTCCGGTAAATTCTCGCATTGAGATCCATCATTACCAATATTTCGCGCAGATTGATTTTCATCAACCGAATTAACTGATTTTTGTTTACTCGATTTCCTACTTTTGGAGAAAAACAAGCTCGAAACTTTCCCCTTTAAAAACGATGATTTGCCACTTTTTTCTTTGGTCAACTCCTTATTATCATCTTGTTTGACTTTCAACAACTCCGAACCCGATAATGGAACGGATTTTGATCTCACGAGATTTATAGAACTAATATCACCATCATTTTGACAGTTATTTTCTTCAACCGATTTTTTCAAATCAGAAAGTGCAAGCATTTCACCTAATGTACTTGAACTTCTTCTTACATGTCTTTGTTCTTGAATATTATTATTATTATTATTATTATTACCGTTTGCTGACATCATCGCCCATCTTTCAGAAAGACGTTTTTTAGCTTCTTTACAAACAGATGATTCTGGTGAATAAGATGCACGGCTGAATGAAGAGGATGAATACGGGCTGCCAAAACGGTTAATATAATCCCATGAATGTCTAGAAATTGGTGACATCATCTCTGAATCACTCAGATTCCCTGCTGCATAATAAACTTCAGATTTACTAAACGAACTCTCGTCACCAATATAACCATTTGAAAAAACAGACGAACTTAGGGCTTCGTCTCGTCTGTCGGTCAAACTTTGACTTTCATCGTCTTCTTGATCTCCGAAAAAACTGTCACTGAAATTTGATGTTTGTAATGATGAAGGAGAAGAAACTGTTTTTATTTCTTTTACAGTGCTCGGTTTTAGTACCACGATACGAGTTGGTTGACTAGGGTTATGGACCTTATTGTTACTGTTGACTTTTTCCCGCATATTTTCGTTTATTTGTTTTTCGTTTTTGTTTTCTGAAACGGTTGATTTGTGACCGTTGATTAACTTAGAAGGTTTAAGAACCGTGATTCGTCTTGAATCTGGTGGTGGTTGTACGGTTTGTAGATTGTGATTTTGGGAACATAATGAATCCGGTTCTTGAAGAAATTTGAGGAATAAATCTTTATTAGAATTTAAAACTTCTAAAGCATCTTGAAACTGTTTTGACTGACGAAGTTTTTCGTCAGTCGAGAACTGTTTTGCTTCCATAAATTTCTCACGGACGAGAGCCATATTTTTGTCATTTTTATCGTTTTTGTATGATTGTTGCCATATTTCGAAAACATCTTTGTAATGATTAATTTCTTCGTGCTGATTTTGTGTAAATTCAAATGATCCCGAAAGGGTTCTTGATCTTCTTGAATTTGTTCTGCATGAAGGTGAATTAAGTTGCTGATTTTGTGGAAGATCATCGAGGCCCATTAATTTTGCTACTAAATTTGGGGAATTTTGTTTAGAGATTTCTTCTTTTGACATTTCTTGTGCAATAAGCATCTTTATAGGTGTCCCGTGGCCGTTTGCTTTCCTATTTGATGGCAATTTCCCTAATTCAGACACTATCTGCACCCCAAACAAAATAACCGATTTTTTTTTATTAAAAACAAGACCCGACACTACAAAAATTCAAAGTAATTACCATTTTATCATTTATTGGATCATCAACTATATAAGTTCTTGACACATCTGATTGACTTCTAGACATTGGGGAGCCTGCTCAATGTAACATTTTGTTATTTATATGATATAAAGAGGGGGAAGTTATATGCTGATAAAGAAGTCAAACAAAAAGTCAAAGAATATAATAATGTTCCAATTACCTTCATAGTGTGGTTTGTCTGTGAGCAGTCTGTTTCCTCCTAAACTTGTATTCAAATCAAACAAATTCACCATTCTTCCTAAGCATCCTGGAATTGGTCTTTCCAGGTTTCTATTTCTTCCATTTTGATTTCTGTTCATTTTAACACCTGCTAATGCAAATATCAGAGGTCTTAAACTTGTAATTAATTAAAGTGAAACATTAATCATGTTCGTTGACGATAAAGTGATTTAATTCAAACTTCAAATATGAAGAATCAGATCAAGGAGGACTAGTTTACATATTTATCATGAACTGAAGAAAGCAGCTGGCATTTCAGTAAAATTATGTGGTAGAATATATTGAAAGACACAAAATAATAAAAATAATAAGTAGTTGAAAGAATAACAAGAGGAATATTGATATTGTTAATGTCAAATTACAATATATTATAAAAACTCACTAATTGAAAAATAATAAAAAATACACCAAATCAAACAAACAAACCATAACCACCATATTCATCAACATTCACACCAGTACTTAATCAATACAAATTCATCACGACATAAAACCCTAATTTCGTTGCTCTTAGTGTAATTCTACCTCAAATTACTTATCACTAAAGCAAAAACACTGAAATTGCAGGAGAAATATAAGAGAATCAGATTCCTTAATTACCTTAAAAAGCGAGATCGAATCACGGAAACGGAATCAGAGAGTATAAAAGCGCAACCACATAGCAAGCTAACACTGTAATAAATAAAAAAATAAAAACAATTAACATCAGAAGCAGGAACATGAGTTATATATAGAAAAATTAAACAGAGTGTGCGATCAACACCTTATTATCAAATTAGTAGCTGAATTGTCGTCGGAATCTGACTTCCGGTAGCTAAACGTAGCCGGAGAATCGCTGAATTTGAGTTCTACAAATTCCGACAGGCTCGAAATGCATTTTCTAATTCAGATTTCCGATTACGCGCACAGTACAGACATGTACATGTAGAGAGAGAGAGAAACGAGTGAAGAGAATAAAACCAGATAATGGAGAAAGAGACGCGAAACTAAATACGAAATCGATGCACAGATACTGTTGTTTTCTAATTTTTCTATTTTGCTATTTCGTCCTTATTGTTTGTGTTAATCTCATGAATTACCTGTTAAGAATAGAGTGTAAATTTAGAGTTTAAACATTGCTGAAAATGGCACCCAACATAAATAAATTAGTAGGTTTTTATCTAAGCGATCATGTAGGAGATTTTTATATAAACATCTAAGAAAATGTTTTATATTAGGAAAAGAAAATATGAGTTTTTTCTGATGGCATAACTTTCAAATAGGTATACTAATTTTATATTTGATGTCATTTTATATTAAAAAACAAAAAATATGTTCCAATATATATTCTATGACACGGAGATTTATCTGCGCCGACTCTCAGATACCTGCAAAACACGTAGTACCCCTGAGATTAGTTGGCTCACAAAGTGAGTTCCCCTCCTTCCAGGCCCTAAAAACCTTGCTTCCTAAGCATACTGAGAAAGAATTAGTCGGAACTAAATCTAACATAGAAAAAAGGACATGTGAGATTAAAAATAAAAGAGACAATATTTTACAATTTAGCATGTGATATTAACTTCCATTTAAGACTAATACACTTCAATTTTCCCAAAATATCTCGTGCGACTTGGAAGACTTGAGCAGCACTAACTAGGAGCAACACTAACGGAGCAGCACTAAGTGGTGAGCAGTACTAACGAGCAACGATAACAAGGTTGAGCAGTATTAACAAGCAGTAGTAACAAGGTTGAGCAGTATTAACGAGCAGTAGTAACTATTTGAGCAGCACTAACTCAGACACGTGGCGGCGTTCTAGTGGACTTGCATGGTTGCACGATTCTAGTGGAGTTGCACGGTCTATTTTGAGAAGGATTGAAACTTAAGTCTATTATAAGAGGAATTTTATTTTATATGGTCCAAATTTAAAAATCAACCGTAATAGTATGAAGTGAATACAAGTCATTAAAAGCATATCTAATAAATAAACTTGTATATTTATGCTAATTACATAATTATCTCTTTTGTATATAAAGGCCAAGTTGAATAAAAGCTAATTATTGCAGAGAATAATGATTGAATAAATTTAAGATTGATAAATGGGAAGGATTTGGAATTTAAAAAATAAATAGATCATCTAAAAGGAACTCAAAAAATGATTGAAGAGATGTGTTTCTAAACTTAACCATACATACAATCATGATGATCAATCTTCTGTTCTTTAAATGATTAACTACCAACTACCATTTATTCTTCAAACTAAACTATACAAACGTTCTAATGCTAATAAATGATTTAAATTTTCTAATATGTGTCCCCTAGGCACATGTTTAGGTGCAATAAATGATTTAAATTTTCATAATAACATCTTACTACACATTAATGAACTTTATATTTTGATTTTTCAAGAGAGGTATTTAAATAACACCAAGGGTATAAAACGGTTAATAAGGATTCGATTCTTACCGTTTTTATTTACAATAACTATTTTGCTTTTGAAAAAATATAATAATTGTAGCTAAAAGTAAAAGAGTGTATTTAACTTGCCTCGAGCGTATAAATACTCGGTCCCGGATATAGGCATATGGGGGCATTTGGAAGTAACGAGAGTTTAATTCCAAACCCAAAGATGGACCTGATTTATCAGAAAAATCTCTTGTTAATTTAAATCAGTTGATTGGTCAGTACCACCATATAATCATACCATGTGGGCGAGCTTCATAATTGGTCTGGGTAGATTTGACATCAGTTAGTTGGATTTAACGAAATATGTGTCGAGGATGTATCTAAAACGGTTTTTAACAAATTAAAACTTTTTTATGGACATTTTTTTAGTTTTTAGGGAATTTGAGTGTTTTTAACCAAATCTTAGTATGTGCTTATATAAAACATAAGCCCAGTTAAAATTATTCAAAGTATAAAATAGCAATAGAACACATGAGTCAAGAACAAAGTGAATTTGTTATCATACAAATTGATATTTTTCATTAAATGCGTGGGTAAGATGGTCCAACAAAGCACTGTTATGATATGTGTTTCCAGAAAGTCTATGACCACATTTATTAATGATTGAAGTTAAGGGGTTGCCGGTGCAATTTGAAAACTGATGTGATCAAAGTACAATGATGTTTCTGAAGTACCAACTACCAAGTATGTGTATCAAATGTGGAATTAGTTCCTGTGATTAGAAAATAGAAGTTTTAACAAATTGGTAGTAAAAAATTGTATTCAAAACTCATTTTATTTTGATTCGGGTAACTTTGTTTGTTTGGTTGTGTTTTTTTTTGTCATTTTATTACTCCATCCATCCAAATATTATTGTTTACTGGACAAAAACAAATAGTATATGAAAAAACAAATAGTTTATGAAAAATGCATTAATTGTATCATGTCGCTAATAGAATTTTCATTTTTCCATTTAGATATTTTTTGATTGGTTAAAATATAGTAACATATAATTATTTTAGAGTATACTAAAATAAAGATATGGTTAATAAAAGAGAAATGATATTTGTGCCTGTCATTTGTGTCTACTCATGTGTCAACCTACTTCTATACTTGACATGTCATCAACTAATTCTCTCTCTTCATATCATCTCATGATTTTGACACGTGTCTTGATCAAATTGATAACCACATAAATAGACACAAATAGTAGACACAAATACTATTCCCTTTAATAAAATGACGACCAAGTAACTATTACTGTTTACTTTTTCTGTATTTTGTGGCGTTCGGTAGGGAAGATGGTGGAATTTCGTCGTTTTCCACTACACAAGCTGGCAAAATGCTGAGACTGTAATAAAGATAAAAGACTAGAAATGTGTGAGCTCATCAGAACCGTTGAAACAGCGACGTTGACTTTTGTAAGGATCTCTTTGCCAGTTTTTCTATACACGGACCCATACACAACAACCATCCACATTTTCTATTTTTGCAACGTTATTTTATTGTTGGTTTATATATTAATTTAACTAAATGTGGAAATATGGATTAGGTTAGAGTTAACATGCATGATTTAAATAAGAGAAATGATATTTAGTCCTATCATTTAGACCTACTCATAGGCATATCCATTTGATAGGATGACATGTGTATTCCACTAATTCTCTCTCTTAATATTATCCCTTTATTTTGACACGTGTCTTCATCTAATGAGTAGACCTATGAGTAGGTCTAAATGGTAGGTCTAAATACCATTACTCTTTAAATAATGGTAAAAGTCCCTACAAACGTTTCATGTTAGGTTGATTTGATAATTGTTAGCTTTTTCTCAATTATCACTTCTCATAACATTATAAAGCGGAAAAGTTATATAATTTCGTGAAAAAAATGTATTATTTTTTTATTAATTTGTTTTTTTGAATGGCAAGTTAGTAAGTTAGTAGTTCGACATATGCACTGAAATCCAAACGGGCAATATGCATTCCTCGAACATATCTCCTATTTTTAGGGGAATAAACCCCACTACCTTTTTTATCCTAAAGAATGCCTCCAACAAGTCTTGAACTCAAGACCTCTTGAAGATAAACTCTTCAAGTCAACCCTTGATGGCCAATTGATCTAGACCAATTGGTTTTTTATTAAATCTTCTTACTTTATCATTTTACTTCTAAAAAGGATTGAAACAT
Source organism: Calendula officinalis (assembly GCA_963853835.1). Classification (NCBI taxonomy): domain Eukaryota; kingdom Viridiplantae; phylum Streptophyta; class Magnoliopsida; order Asterales; family Asteraceae; genus Calendula; species Calendula officinalis. Next base: position 25,059,023 of record OY970825.1, read on the forward strand.
GAAAATAACTAATTCTCCTTTTAATTTTACCATTTGATTATAATATTTATATTGATTAAATAAGCAAAAGATAAGTAGAAAATTTTAGTACAATATAAGACCATCTATCTTCTATAAAATCTCTAATTGATTGATTATATTAATTTTTTTTAACGGTTATAATTTTATATAACAAGAAACTAGACAGAAAAAAACAAGAAAACATCAAAGGGACGAGAAACCCGAAACCCACACAAACACAAACTTCACCTCCAAAACTATACAAAAAACCACAAAACCGCTTATACTAACGAACTTGGATTACAATACCAAGACGAACAGTCAAACTACTCCAATTAAAATTTGCTACGTTTTTGTGACGTTTGAAAAGATATTCACTTCCATTAGTCACTTACACAAAAACATTAGTTCTTATACGTTCGTTGAAGAACCTAATTTTATAAATTTCAGTCTTATAAAATATAGTATTTATAAGTTTGTGGTGTAAATTTTTTTATTGTTTGTATTTATATTTTTTAAAAATATTCTTTCAGTAAACAATTATAAAAAAATCACGAGGAAGCCAAAAATCTTGACAGGGCCATGGCCACCTTAACCAAATCTTTTGTTTAAATTTGCTCTAACTATTTGAAGTTGACAGTCTTTTTGTTTCCCACGACACCTTCACTTCGTTTAACCACCACTTCCAAATTTTTAGTACTTTACATGCGTGCTTAGATCGGTAAAACAAACTGATATCGTTAGTTGTTGCCAAATCAGCGTCACGTCAACTCACCCTCCAACCGACACTAAATTGTCGTACTCATGCCAACAATACCACTTCCCTTTAATTTTTTGGGACCCACCATTACAAAACACACACACACACAAAATACCCCTTTGGGACCCACCCACCAAACTAACGCTACCTTTCTTCCCGTCTCCAAAGTGGCGAGGTGCCAACCGGCGGAAGGACTGCAAGGCCGTGCCGATGGTAGATGAAAGTGGCGAGAAACTGGCGAACACAATTGGCAATGGTCTTATATACAGTTCTTTTTATTGTAAATATACCATTTAATTTAATATACTACCTCTGTATCAAAATAAGTGATACACTTGAAAAATTGTAGTTTTTAAGGCAAACTATTGTAAAGTGGTTTAAAATATATTAAAGTAGATAGTTAGTGGATAATGGGTCCCACTTCTTTTGAATGAAGTTAACCTCACAATAGCTTTTTGTTTATAATGGTTAACCTCACAATACCATTGGAGATTAATGATGTTTACAAGTAAAAATAGGGGTAAAAGGGTAATTTCACTCTATTAAAGTAGATAGTTAGTGGAGAATGTGTCCCATTTTTTTTACAAAATAAGATATGTTTTGGAAGTGTATCACTTATTTTGTTTCATCCCTAAATAGAAAGTGTATCACTTATTTTAATACGGAGTTAGTAAATTAAAAACAAATGTTAGGTGTTGGAAAGTTGAATGCAATTGTTAAGTCTCTTAAATTATGTTACAATTAGGGGTGCCTATCGGATTAATGGGTCGGGTTAGAGCTTTTATCAGGTCGGGTCCGTCGGGTTTGAAGTAAAAAATCCATAACCCGAAAACCCGACCCGATAAGGATTCGGGTTTGTCGGGTTCGGGTTGGTCGGGTCACACATGAGTTAAGAATTTTAAGTAAAAATTTAAAAAATCATTTAATATATTGAATTTTATGAGTTTTTATTTAATACTTGTAATTGTTAATTGATTTCTTTTGAATGATTTATTATATAATTTGCTAATTAATTGATTTAATAGTAAAATATCTTAAATTTTATAGGAATAAAACACTTAAACTTTAATCGGGTCAATCCGAATCCGACAAAGGTAAGAAATTCTAACCCGAAACCGACTTGCTAACGAATCGGGTTGGTCGGGCCGGGTTTTAAAAACCCGATAATAACACGAGACTCGAATAGACCCGACCCGATTAGCATAATCGGGTTCGGGTTTGAGTCGGATCAGGTCGACCCTTTGGGTACCCTTAGTTACAATACTTAAATTGGATGTAAAGGAACGGTCGCCCCCTTCGTGACCCCACCGACGTGTCACATCCCTCACACATGTCTTCCGATGACGCGCTTGGTCGTTGCAGGCTCATATTTTCCTCACAAGTCAGAACTGAACCAGATTACTACAGATACAAGTATTTAGAGAAACATGAATGGAAAGGAGCCATACCCATTGCTATGCCCTCTCTTCTCAACGACGAACTGCACACATTTTTGTAGAAACAAAGGGTGGAAAGAACCTGGTCACTAGGTTCATTAGGACTGCAATCACTTTTAAATTATGTCAAATGGGCCGACCAAATTTGATGAAATTATATGTCATTGACCTTGGGCTCACGTTTTTCTAACTATTAATGAAATAAAAAAAGGTTTGATACGTGTTTGTTTGATCACAATTTATCGTATGTTTGATTAGGAGAGAAAAAACTAATGTGTCGCTGATTAGAGTGACCAAACTAAGTTTGGTCATCCCTTACGTCAGGGGTGGTCGCGATCCAAAAACCGAATCGAACTAAAAACGGTGAATTTTCAAAACCGAAACGAACCGATTACATGTTTTCGGTTCTGGTTCGGTTCGGTTCGGTTTCGATTCTGGTTCGGTTTTTAGACCAAATGTTCATCCTTATCCGAAGACTGAACCAAACAGAACTGAAATCAATAAAACAAAAAAAAATTGAATTTTTAAAACCAAAACTAATTTCGATAACTTTTTAACATGTTATCGGTTTAGGTCGGTTTCCTATTCTTAGTTTTTTCGGCATAAATGGTCACCGCTACTTGGTGGAGTCTTGTACTGCTAAAAAATTTCTGCTACAGTTATTCGGATAGAACTCTTTCACTGTTTCTCGATCTACTAATTTTAAAATTATTGTGTTATACAGAAAGGAGAAATATCAAAACAATCTGAAACGGAGGGTGAACACCGAATTAATCGAAGCAAATTGACCGGAAAACGTCCAATCGCCGGCAAGCAGCTTGGCTCTCCAATCAATTTTAACACCGTAAAGTATCGCTTTCTCTTTTTTGGATGCTAGGGTTTAGGGTTTATAATTTTGCGATTTAAAAAAAGTTCAGTTACATAATATGCTTGTTAGAGCTTCAAACGCAAACGAATTAGCTACCAGATTAACTCCGTATATCGTCTTTTTCTAATTACGATGTTTGCAGCATTTACTGATTCCATTTATTTTGTATTTGCAGCGAACGTTAATCAAAAGAAACAATCATGGATGGTACGTTCCTTCATTCAATTTTTACATATTTTCATCTCGATTTTTGCATCATGATTGTTTATATTACCAATTTCATGTTTAATGCATCAAATCAATTGATAGCATCCCTAGCTAATAAACTAATAAACAAAAACATTACTATGTCAATTGTTCATGCTAAATCGAAATTAGTAGATCGATTTGTAAGCTCTGTTAGATCAAATGGAAGAATCAACCGAACGAGTAATACGATTATTGTATTGGTGAATGTTCAGTTGACGCACAACCAACAATGGAGGAAACAGTTCTAGTTGGAGATGATTTAATGTTGGGCCCACCATCACCCATAATTCCACCTGAAATTGCTGCTCATGTACTCGAAGGTGTTAATTTGTGTGATGGAATATTAAGAAACCTTTTTTTGTGTAAGTTTTTATATCTGATTTTGTGTTAGTGGATCAATTTGGTAATACTTCATGGATTCCTTCTTACTTGGAAACTTGTTATAGGCCTGCAAGTTAATGATATCGAGCCATTTTGCCAAGAAGAAATTGCATTGTATCGGGAGTGTGCAGAGAAACGGGTATGTATCTATTTTTGGCCAAAATGCATTATATTACCCTGAACTTGGTTGACTAGGTTTTCTAACTACCCTGAACTATTTAAGGTGCAACATGGTAACCCTAAACTTGACAAAATGGTCGATTTAGTACATTGACTAACTAACATGGTCTTGTTTTCCCACGTGATTTGCTTCTAATATCAATATATTGAGATGAAGATATACTTTTTAGTCCGTCAAAAGCTCCAAAGAAAGCAAGTCAAGTAAGAAAACGCGATCAAATTAATGAGTCAGGGTACTTAGTTATTTTGTCAAGTTCAGGGTACCATGTTGCACCTTTAATAGTTCAGGGTAGTAAAAGACCTAGTCAGCCAAGTTCATGCTACTAAAATGTATTTTGGCCTTTAGTTTTTTATAATGAATTTGGATAAAAATAATAATTTAAATGATATGTTACATACAAATGTTGGATGTTTTAGGATAAGGAGTTAAGACAACGGCTTCAAGATAGTGAGTATAAGTTAGGTTTATCGATGCCTTTGGATTTAGCAAAAGAAAGAGCTACTCAACTTGAGACAGAAACCACAACATTAGAGAGGTATTTTTTTAAAATATACAAAAAAAAGAAAGAAATGTTTTTTCTTGAATTATTTGGTTATTAATGATAGTTTTATGATAACTTGCTCTGCAAGGCGGTTGATTCTTGCAAGTGGGATTGAAGGTGCAGACGGGTTTCGCCAAAGATGGAGTTTGCATGGCCGTCTTACTGATACCAAGTAATATTTGCAAACCCTTCTTTAAATTTCATTAGAGTTGGTAAAACGGGCGGGTCGAGTAGATCCAGTAACGGGCCAAAAAGGGACAACTTTCTACGTTTTTGTCCCTATACTTTTAAATTCGTTTTTTGTCATTAATGGACGAAAAGTATGAAATTTGAAAATAAGGGTATTTTGGTCATTTTAGGTAAAATGGACGTAAAATGAAATTTGAAGAAAATAGGGACAACAATTACGAAATTAAAAAGTACAAGGACAAAAAAAAAAGAAATTAAAAGTATACATACTAAATCCTAGAATTTGGAAGAATACAAGGACTATTTTTGTAATTTACTCTTTAAAAAAATGTATATATATATATATATATATATATATATATATATATATAGACTTCAATATAATGTATAAATGTAATGATCCAATTGAACATTATGCAGGAAACGAATGGAGGCACTAAAGCAAGGGCTTGAAAATAGGAAAAAAGACGACAATGTTACAGCATCAGCTACTGTTAAAGCTCCTCCAACTACAAAAAAATGGTTCTTTTTTTGAAATTTTTAAAGAAAAGCATTAAATACCGAGTTTTAATTATCGAATGCAAATAATTTGATATAATCATAATATAGATTAGTAATTTTGCTTTGGTCAACTTTAGGTCATGGTCTTGTGTTTATCGATCTGCCTTTTGTTCGAATAAAACTAAGTACAATATATACAGGAAATAATCAGTGCAGATAATTACACTAGATGCTATGTCGAAATGTGCATTTTTAAAATTGATTATTGTGAGTTTATGGATTAGATAATCATATAACTATATGAGCACATTTAGTGATTATTATTTCAATTTTGTATTTATTTATAATAAGAAATCTTTTGTAACAATTTACGAGTTACGGCATGTCTGTAAATCTAACTATTGTGACTGTAAAAACGTATGCAAATTGGGGATATAATCAGTTTTTTAAGCATAAAAAAAAACTGTTTATTAATATTAAACATCAATGATGGTTGGTTAATTTTGTTTTCTATGTAGGTTTTTTACATGTACCAGGATTACGTAAAATGCAAGTATTTAAATACTAGTAAGGTACAAGCACTATGCAATGGTAACAAAGAGGGATGAGATGGTAGTCGATGGTCGGTCGTGTAATTACGTTTACCACACATTTAGAAGTAGAATATGAAAGTATTAAAAACACAACCAAATACAACAAAGGTTAAGTAGATGTTTAATATAGGATAATTTATAATGAGTTCTTTTTTAATGTATGCATCAAGAATATATTAGGTGCAATTATAAACATCAAATTTTTCATTGAAATCAAAAATTATATCTAGCGGATCTACTATTTAAAATAGTAGGAATTAGAACTAATTGATACGAAGTATTATTTAAGATGTATCAGGAATAACAACTTCATTAATGTATAATTGGAAACTACATAATGTGGGCTTTATTTGGCAATATACGAGAGCCATGAATGTAATTAATATAACATATTTTATACAAGTTAAAACAAAAGTTGAGATGGCCGAGTTGGTCTAAGGCGCCAGATTAAGGTTCTGGTCCGAAAGGGCGTGGGTTCAAATCCCACTCTCAACATAAATTTTTTTCTCATCAATTTTTTTATTCCATAAAATGGAATATTTTCCTTCAAACTTTTGAATTTTAATATTTGGTTAGGTTTCTAAGTTTACAAATTACAAAAAACACTAAAAAAACAATGTTCGATATTTGCACACCTCTGTATAGAATAGGCATGTAGAAACGGTACCCTGAACAACCGAACCAAACCAAACCAAGCTATACACGTCCAGTTCTCGGTCTGAATATTCATACATAACTGCTTCTAAAAAAGTCGAAAAATATCAGTCCTCATATTACAAAAAACATTACTAACAACATTCTTTAGTGAGAACAAAAATGCATTAACATTGTTTACAACCATGACTAATCTCAGAAATATTTTAATTACATGTTTGACACAAACATTAGAATTCATCATTCCAGCTGGAATCATGAAGCAACAAAGGATACTCAAATCGCCTATCACAAAACGTTTCCATGTAACCCAAAAATCCATCTTCCACCCCACTTTCCAATAACCGATCTGAACCACCCCAAAAATTCTCTTCTTTTAAGTCTGTGTTGACAAATCTCAAGAGATTATTAGCAGGCGATTCAACCAGAAACACCAAAGCTTCTGAATTTACAGAATCGTTCATGCGCCAAGCACGATCTTCCACTGAAATACGATGTGTTGGAGTGTCTGGTGGTGAGGTCATTGATGATGTCAGCCAATATTGTTTCTTGAGGTGTTTGTGGATATAAGGAGACGAAGGTGGTGAAGTTGAAAACATGTTTATTTCTGTTTGTGAATCGAGTGCAGAAAGTTGTAATTCATCTTTTTGATCATTGTGTTCCCAACCCAATAAGAGAGTGTTTGGTAGTTCCAAAAGTTTAGGTCTGTTACAAAAATGGGATTCTTCATCAAAGTTGTAATTATATTCAATATTCGAATTTGAGCCCGAAAAATGATCATCTGGGTATGAAATATGGTAAGAATCCAGTTTTCGTTTGTTATAAGATTCTTCTGTATGGAAGTAATTATTATACTGAATACTGGATTTTGGAGCATGACCCGTGGGTACCCATTCCAGAAGATCCAGATCCATGGGTCTCTTTCTTGATCTAGGAATATAATCATCCAAATACAACATATGATGGGGCCCATTTGATTTTCTTTCATAAGCTTCATGATCTTCTGATTCAGAAAAATAAGGTAGCTTGTGTTTGAAATTAGTTTCATCTTCACACAGTATCTGAGACTGCAAATATATCAAGTTTTTAGCATATATATATATATATATATATATATATATATATATATATATATATATATATATATATATATAGGGTCCGGATCCGGTAAGGACTCTTTTCCCGGTGAGGACTCCAAAAAAAACTTTAAAAATGATCCAAAACAAACTTTTTTCAAAAAAATTTCTTTTTTAAATATCAAAATCGCAGCCTATAAGATCCACCAAAAAAAAAAAAAAATTCAAAAATGATCCCAAAAAAAATAATATGGATCATAATTTGATCCACAAAAAAAATTTGGATCATTGTTATGATCCGCAAAAAAAATTGGATCATAATTTTGTTTTCAAATTTTTTTTTTTGTCAAATGTAGTAATAATCATGGGGAGTTATATATATATTTTTCAGAATTTTTTGAAATTTTTTTGAGGTGTCCTCGCGAGTCCTCACCGTTTTTTGAGTCCTCACAGGATCACACTTCTATATATATATATATATATATATATATATATATATATATATATATATATATATAATAATAATAGGCCAAAATACTTTTTAGTATCTTGCTGACTAGGTCATTTACTACCCTGAACTATTACAGGTGCAACATAATACCCTGAACTTGACAAAATGGTCGATTTAGTACCCTGACTCATTAATTTTATCGCGTTTTCTTACTTTACTTATTTTAGTTGGAGCTTTTAAAGGACTACAAAATACACGTACATCTCAATATATTGATATTAGAAGCAAATCACATGAGAAAACAAGACCAAATTAGTTAGCAATGGTACTAAATCGACCATTTTGTCAAGTTCAGGGTACCATACAATGCTGCACCTTTAATAGTTCAGGGACCTAGTCAACCAAATTCAAGGTACTAAAATGATATTACTATAACAGTGGACGAAATATATATGGTAAATATATTTCTGTTAATAGTAATAAGGTAGTAGATCGATCATACATTATTTTTCTGGTCTTCTGGGAGTATTCTACTAATGAGTGCAGAAACCAAATCTAACCTGAGAAAATAAGTAATTGAATTAAAATATGTTTAAAAATGATAAAGATCAGGATAAGGAAAACAAGATTATTAATGCATCAGGCTAACCCCTTCGAAGAGAGCTCATTTATATCATATGATGATTTTTCTGCAATCCAGTTACGTAATTTCTCCCGTTTTGTGGAAAATACTCCTTTATTCCCTACATATATATCTATGTTTAAACTTTTGCTAAATTTAATGCATCAGTCTAGTAACTAGCAAAAAACAGTATAATATAACCAAATGTTTACCTGAAATCTTTGTTTTTCTGTCCACTGATGGAGGCAACCAGTTATTTTCACTATGTTGAGCATTTGAGGAATTGGTTCCATATACATTCTTTACGCCTGTATCACATCATAACCATAAGTTTTATAATTGTAATGATTAATCATATGATAAGTTATATCTTGTCACATTTGCTCACCAGAAATCTTTGTTCCACAACACGGGGATGGGGTTGAAAGATAGGAATAGTTGGTATCATTTCTCTCTTTCTGCACATTAGGGATCTCTGCAAATAATTGTAACTGTCAACATAATAGGATGTGCTAATATAATTGAGTGAAGATAAGTTCAAATAGCATAAATATGTGGCCAGAAATGGATCAATAAGAACCTTTGCTTGTGAAACGATCACTCTGTTGAACATTGTTCGGTTGGTCGTCATTATAAGTTGGATGCATATTACTACAAGTATTCTCTTTCAATCTCTTGAAGAATGCAAATTCTGAAGTTTTTGCAGCTAAATCTACATAAACCATGAAACATAGAATCAATTCAACATCATCACCAGGAACTGGATACTGATAAGTTTCATAGCTAATATTAGTTCCATACGTTAGCCCTAATTTAGCATTTAATTGGTAATATGAGTGAAATTGGTAATGAAGTTTCAAATTCGTGTAGGGTTATGATAATTTGTAGAAGATGGTGACTTATGTCTTGAATCCTCGGTGGCTTCACATTGAATTGAAGATGCATTTCTTCCCAAATTAGGCAGATTATCAGCTTCATCGCTCCCAACTTTCATTCGCTCTACCTTCTTAGATCCTTTTACCAAACAACAGCATAATCATGTCGTTAATAAACTCCAACAGGATCAGTTACAAAATTTCAAAATTTACGTCATGTAACAGATCATACAAACAAAATGTATAACAATCAGAGTAAAATCTCACGAACAGACTTTGAATTTGATCAAATTACCTTCAGTTCCATGAGTATTTACATTTCTAAATTGATCGTTAAATCGACGATCTCCAATAATGTCTCTGACTGAAGAAGTTCGGATATTGTGTCGTTGATTGTTACTAGGGTTAGGTTTGCATTTCCTGGTGTTCCGACGCATCGTTGCTTTGAAATTTTGGATACAAAAACCCTAATTTTGAAAGTACGAATTGCAAAGACTCAATTAGGCGCCAAATGGGAAACGGTTCTTCATGACGCCAACTTTACCTTTTTAAGCTTTTACTAACACGTCCTTCCACGTTTTCTGTTTGGCAATTTGAGAACTAACTTTTGAAAAAATATAACAAAATAAACCTTATGATGCGTTTAGTTGTAGAAAACTTTTCCATTTTCCTATTTGGAGCTTAAGCTTCTAGTTTTTTGAAAAAAATGTCTTTTAAGGTAAAAAAATGTTACTTGGATGACAGTTTTTGAATCTTGAATTTATGTTTTTATTTTTATTTTTAAATAATCTCCTAAAAATCTCTAAATAAAAAACTTGTGGAAGGAATATTAAAAAAAAAACCACCAACTCACATCCTTAGACGGGTGCCAACGGTACCGCTGGTTGGCACCGCCGGTTTTCCGCCGGTTGTGCCACCGTTGGCACCGCCCGTCGCTTTTTCCGCCGGACGCCCTTGTACTTTCTAGCCATTAAATATTTGATTTTTTTTCTTTTTCTTTTTTTTTTAAATGGTAATATTTCAAATTAAACAGTAATAATTCAAAAAAATTCAAAAAAATTCAATAAAATTCAATAAAATTAAAACTTTTTACATCTATAAATACCCTCTCATTTCTTCTATTTTTTACACCACATTCACCTTCTATTTTTTTTAATTAATGTCTTTTTTTAATTAATGTTTTTTTTATGTAATGTTTTTTTAAATTAATGAAATTTAATTTCATTAGTTATATGTTTAATTAGTTGTATATTTTTATTAGAAAAAGAAAGTAAATGGTGGGGCTCAAATTTGGTGAAGTGACGGAGTGCTGTTGGCATGACTACGTCAGTTTAGTGTTAGTTAGTTTGTCTGCTGACGTGACGCTGAGTTGGCAGCAACTGACGGCGTCAGTTGCATTTACCATTGGGAGTGGTCTTAGCTCGTAGTTTCAGGGCGTAGTTCCAGTCCGCAACTCCAACTCACTTTAATAGTCACAAAATATTATAAGGGTTTTGATAATGACAACGATATGCATCATAATTTTGTACTTCAACCCTTAACTAACTCCCGGATTTTAGGAACTGCCACACCATTTGAATTGATGTACAACTCTTTATACCTTTAAGACAGCCCTAAGAGCTGTCATTATCAAAACTCATATTATATTTTTTTTTTGGAAACAGATTTCATTATAAACAAACAACTAGCACGAAGCTAGGCAAGAAAAACAACGTCTAACAATTACAAGGTAAAATTAGCCATTCGACCCAACTAACTCTAAACTTAGCACGACGATTACAAATCCATAAAAAAGACACCTCTTTGATCGAATCAACAAGAGTATTTCGCCGAGTATCACCATTGTTAAAAGTGATAGCATTCCTATGACGCCACAAGATCCAAATCACTGTAAACACCACGGCTTCAATGATCATCTTCACTTCGTATTCATAGAGCTAGCATCCAAACTAAACAATAAATCATCCAAATTATCAACATTGATGTCAACAACTTGTAACCAATTTCCAATCGCCCACCAAACACTCTTCGTTACTTCACAATTCCAAAATATATGATCCGGACTCTCGACCCCATCCCCACACATGACACACTTCATATTATCAAACATAATGCCTTTCATTAATAAATTTACTTTAGAGGGGACACGGTTTAAGTTTACCTTCCAAAAAAGATATTCACTTTCCGGGGCACTAACGGGTTCCACCTTGTATGCACTAACGACGAAGGAAGTAGCAAGTTATCAAGCCACCTTCTCGTACTTTTAACTTCAAACACCCCTTCATTCCCGATATCCCATGCCCACGTATCCGTTTCAGTGGACAACGGGAACTCATCTAATAACCGATTCAATTCTTCAACCCGGGCCTCTTCTCTCCCCCCTCTAATATCCCGAATCCAGTCCCATCACACCATGTTGTCAAAGTACGAGAAAGTGGCTTGATAACTTGCTACTTCCTTCGTCGTTAGTGCATACAGGTGGAACCCGGGCCTCTTCAAAACTCATATTATCAATATAACATTTTTCTTTATTGAAATGTGTCCAACTCTATATAAGTTGTTATCTGTATTAGACTATAAAATTTACATTATAATTTGTAAGTTGAAAATTTGATTACTTCAAATGATAAAAATAAAATAATGTAATGTGAGTTTGTTACATCTAATGAAATTTAATTACTTCAATGTATAAAATAATATTGTAATTTAATTTTACAATTATAAATTAATCACACGATTATCTTTAAAAAAACTCCTTGGATTACCCTAATGAGTGGAATATTACATGATCCAATGGAGATTTGGATAGGTAGTGAATGGGTTGAGTTGTTCATCATCCAACAGTTCGGGACAACATTATCTTAAAACAAGGATATAACTACACACGTGGCAACACTTTACTGGTTACCTCAATTGCGACCAACACCATTCACTCAAAATCACCAAACCGTCCATTAGATCAAAACCCCCTCTGAAATTCAATTACCAAATTGTTCATCATCTCAACAACAATTTTCAAAACAAATGGCAAGTTGCAGTATGGCATCTGCTGCTTCGAGTTTTCTGGTGACACCAAATGTCACCTCTAACTCAACCATGGTTAAGTCCAATATGGTTACCATGTTACCTTTTCAGAGCAACCGGGGTTCAAGATTGGTTGTGAGGGCGGAAGACGCGGCGGCACCACCAACTGACACCGCTGAACCGGCCAAGGCCGAGAAGCCTAAGCCGCCACCAATTGGACCCAAAAGAGGAGCTCAGGTAGATATATGTATATGTATTTGTATCTATATGTCTTATGTTGATTAGGTTGTGTACCCTCATGATTGTACTTTTATGCAATACACTTGTACCATGTAGTTAAACATGCCTAGTAGTGTATAGTATAAACAAATAACATTAAGGAAGATGTTACTGATGTGCTAACTGGACCGAAAACCAACTGGAACCGGTGAACCTGACTGGACAGAGCCATATTGGTCCGGTTGTTTTGATTTTTCATGCATATTCGGATCTCGGTCCGGTCCAAAATTGAAAAAAGTAATAAAACGATAAAAAAAACTCGGTTCTTTGTCCGGTCCGAAACGTCATCGATTCAGTCCTCAGTCAAGCCGGAACCATTTTCTCGGTTTGTTCCGGTCTAGTTCCGAGCGGTTCAGTTTGATTATTGGACCATGCTCAGCCTACTAAGCGATTATAATAAGGTATCAGATATATTGTTTTCTAATAAGACGAAGCAAATGTTCTAGTTTTTGTTTGTTCCTCTCATATTTATGGATTTCCCGAAACTTTGGAAGTTACAACTACCTTTTGTGCAAACTGAACCTAGAACCGACTAAAACCGTAGAACCGAACCGAGCTATATGGATTTGGTTCTCGGTTCTAATTTTCATGAAAAATAAATACTCGGTCCGGTTCGGTTCCTAGCCGTCCGGTGTGGTCCAAAACCGAGAAAAAACTGAAAAAATCTCGTCCGGCCGGTTCTCAGTCCAATTCTGTTCGGTTCCGAGTGTCATCGGTTCAGTACGCGGTCCGGTGGAAACCAATTTCTCGGTTATCGGTTCGGTTCAATTCGGTTCTGATTGGTTCGATTCGGTTCTTGGACTGTGCAAAGGCCTAGTTTCAACTGTCCAAAAACGGTTTCCAGAAGTTACAGAGGGTTAACGATTTGACCTTCTGCATACAGGTGAGAATTCTCAGGAAGGAATCCTATTGGTTCAAAGGAGTGGGATCAGTTGTGACTGTAGATCAGGTAAACTTAATTAATTATCTATGTCCTTAATCAATAACAAAATTATTAATATTGTGTAAAATGTTGACATTTATATAAAAATATTATGATATGCAGGACCCGAAGACTCGCTACCCAGTTGTTGTTCGGTTTAACAAAGTGAATTATGCAGGCGTTTCAACCAACAACTACGCATTGGATGAGATCCAAGAAGTAGTTTAGAATCGGTTTCTTGTTCTTGGTGTGATTGTAGAATTTCTACCGTTTCAATCTTTTGCTACATATTTTATCAATGAATTTGTATCATATTCTCTACCTGTGTTTCTTTGTTTACTAAATTTGGTTATATACCTACCCAATTTGTATCATCTTACTGATTCAAACACATATCAACTACATCTTAGTTATTCAGACACATATTACTCTTTAAACAAACTGTCTGAATCTTACGAATTCAGATTGAGCCACTTAATGGAATCATCAATTTCCAGTTTCAAATTTGTAGGTCTTATAGAGTCAAACCTGCATATTTTTTTTCAGAATTAAAACATATCATGAAGATATGAACATAAATGTGCTTATACATCCAATATGAAATTCAAACTTATCACTATAGCTATAAGTAAAATTTTGACCTAGTAGGTTACATTAAAAAAGGTCAAACCTGCATCAGAGACTTATCCTTTTGCTTTTGAATTCCTTTGTACATTCAATCTTTTCTAACTCCTATGGATCTGTCTGCAAAACTGCTGAATAAGAAATCAATAATCTGATTGTGATTTAATAATCTATTAATCTTCATAAGCAGGCAATCATTTACATTTTAATGTATTCAGAATCAGAATCAGAATCCTATTTTACAACCAAATGCTCCCAATGCGTAATTGCCAAACTGATAAAAGGATGACCTAGTTCATTGCTTCCTATAATCTAAAAAACTGCAGCTCGGAATTCAACTATATCGAAACTATACGATGAACAAACTGGAATCCACATTTGACCTAGAGATCGAGAAGCAACGAACAAATGCTGATGAACTGAGAAACTTAATAGATTACCAAATTATCAATTATTCAATTCGAGCTTACCAGAAAGTATTAGTGCGAAATTTATGATCGGAGGCATGTAGTATTTCGTCGTATAAGAGTTACCTGATTCCGGAATCCGGATGAGGACGAGGATTTGTTAAATGCAGCTGAAGTGAATATGATCAAATTAAGGGCAATCAGTTGGTAATGAAAGCAAATTGGGCCACCGTTAACATGACGTCAGCTCACTCAACCATTGCCGGATAACCAGTTATGCACTGGCCACTGTGAACGGTTGCTCCACTCGGCTGTCTTCGGATATTGGCGTAAGTTACAGAAACTACCCCAAATGTTGTAGTTAATTGCAACTGCATCCTCTAAGTCCTAGTAATTTTACTTGGAACCTTTTTTTTCCTACTAACTTAACTAATGAGGACACTTTTGACTTATTTTTATGGGCGAATAATCTTTTCAACTAACTTGCATGTAACTTAAAATAGAGATGTAATACAATTGAGTCGAGTCAAGTCAATAAAATGAAAAGATTGAGCTCAAATCGACTCAAAAACTTGAACCCCGAAACCTAATTTGAGCTCAATCAAGCGATAATTGTCAAATTCAAAGCCCTGAATGTTAATTTACATATAGTACTAATTTTAAGATTAATATTAATAAGCTCAATCATTTTGAGCTTAAGTGACTTTGCTCGATTATATCGTTTTGTAATGTTGTTTGAGCACAATCGTGCTACTAAACCAAATTAAACAATTTAACCAACCCATTTAATTAACGATAGAAATCAAAAAAATTTGGTTCGGTGTAGGTTGCATTGAAAAGCCGAACAACAGCATCATTATGTACCAAAAAATATTATTATAGCCTAGTATGTTGCATTGAAAAGCCGAACAACGGCATCATTATGTACCAAAAAATATTACTTCGTATTATAGCCTAGTATGTTACATTGGATAAATAACGTTATACTTCATGTGGGCTATTTTTAAACAATATTTATATTTTATTTGGGTGATTGGTCCAAATTCAAATGAAAGTGTGGGCTATTTTTAAACAACTAGCAGGGTACCCGCGCAATGTGGCGGTGAGTACCCGTATAATTGTCCGACAGAAAAAGAAATTGTCAACTGAGCGTTTTAAGTTTATGCGTTATGTTGGATGTTTTTTTGGGATGAAGCAAAGTATCAAGTAGATCAATTGGTTAACACTGCAAAAGGTCTTGGGTTCGAATCCCCTAAACAATATTTTTTTATTTTGTGGTGTTTAAGATGTTTCCCAAAGTAGAAATTTAAGATTAAGTTTAAGATTAAAATATATTAAACTTAGAAGGCCTAAATGCTTTAAAAAGGAGTAAGATAAATGGGCCGTTATAATTCGAAGAAGTTTATGCTTAATTAGGTAACTTAGATTCATTAAACCGTGAAACAAATTAGTCAAATTTGGTTTAAATGTTTGTTATTGATTTTGATTGTGCGTTTCATATTGAATTGTTATCTTAAATGTTTTTTCTTATACATGGAAAGTTCGATACAATATGTTTTCTATTTAATGTTGGTTGTTTATATGTTCTAAAACAAAGTATCATTTAGCGCAATCGGTTAACACACAGTCAGTACTTGCAAAAGGTCTTGTGTTCGAATCCTGTAAGCAATATTTTTTTATTTTTATGGTGTTTAAAATGTTACCCAAAATAGAAATAACATTAAGTTTAAGTTTAAGAACTCCTATACTTAATAGTCCTAAACCTTTTAATAAGGAGTAAGATAAGATATTTATATTTTATTTGGGTGATTGGTCCAAATTCAAATGAAAGTGTCGAGTGCCGATCAACTGGAAAAACTGATCCATTTATTACTCATTACCGAATTAAACGTACCAACTTTAGTCGAAACAAACCGGTTTTCATTTATAGATAACCAAATCTTTTTAGTTTTGGGTCATAAAACCTATCGAAACCCCATCCTTACCCTTAAGGTAATTATGTAAATGACATATGCATATAAAAAAATGGAACACGTGAAGTGAGCTTTATAAGACGAATATGTTTATACTCAAGTTCGACTAGCTAATTCTGGTAGATTTGTATTATTTATAAGTCGATCATAAATAGTGAGTTAACTCGATTAGTTTACGAGACAAGCGACGAGAAAGGAAATTACAGTTAAAAGTTAAAACTATAAACATCCATTATTTGTTGCATATGTGTTCACTGGCAAATTATTTGCCCTGTTTTTAATTTAACTTCGAGAAAGACTCAGAGAAATCACATGGAGGGGTGCAGTTTTTGTTTTATGGTAATCAATACGTATCATCATAGGCATCTTCGAAATTCTGAAGACTCTGTGTGAATAAATAAAAGTGAGCCCCTAAATATATAAGATATATACAAAAATATGAACTTTTAATTTTTTTTCTATTAAATTATTAAGTTGACTTACAACTTTTGCTTATATATATAGAGTTGTCTTCTAGATAGTCCAAGGGTTTTGCATAGTCGCAGAGGACAAATCCTAACTATTGGATCAAGATGGTCAAGGTCAAATCCCTTAGCCAATGCCACCTACAGCCGCCGCCGGCCGCCGCCATCCGCACCGGCGGCGGCCGGCGGTGGTGGTGGTGGCTGACAGTGAAGGTGCTGGTGCTGGTGGTGAAACACATGTGTTTCAGACACATGTGTTTCAAGTCACGAAACACATGTGTTTCAGACACATGTGTTTCAAGTCACGAAACACATGTGTTTCAAACATGTGTTTCAAGTCACGAAACACATGTGTTTCAAACATGTGTTTCAAGTCACGAAACACATGTGTTTCACTAAAAACATGAGTTTCTAAAACACAGGGGAGCATGCGAACTACGAAGCACATGTGTTTCAAAAGGTGAAACACATGTGTTTCAAAAGGTGAAACACGTGTGTTTCAAGTCACAAAACACATGTGTTTCACTAAAAACATGAGTTTCTAAAACACAAGGGAGCATGCGAACTACGAAGCACGTGTGTTTTAAAAGGTGAAACACATGTGTTTCAAGTCACGACCACCACCGCCGGCCGCCACCTCCGGTCACGAAACACATGTGTTTCAAACATGTGTTTCAAGTCACTTCAAACACATGTGTTTCAAGTCACGAAACACATGTGTTTCACTAAAAACATGAGTTTCTAAAACACAGTGGAGCATGCGAATTACGAAGCACATGTGTTTCAAGTCACGAAACACATGTGTTTCACTAAAAACATGAGTTTCTAAAATACAGGGGAGCATGTGAACTACGAAGCACATGTGTTTCAAAAGGTGAAACACATGTGTTTCAAACACATGTGTTTCAAGTCACGACCACCACCACCATCGGCCGCCACCTCCGGTCGCTGTCCGCCGGCGGCGGCCGCCGTCTCCGGTCGCCGGAGGTGGGTGGGGTATTGATGTATTGAAGCACATGTGTTTGTAGTGGTGATGATGGTTTGAATCTTGATCTTGACCTTTGACTTTTTCTTGATCCAGTGGTTAATAATTGTTCATTTGGACTAGATAAAATTGATGAACTACCTTGAACAAACCACTATATATATAAGATATATCTTAAAATTGGGTCCCTCTAAATCGTGGGCTATGTGCGGCCGTACCTTCTAAAAGACATCATCTAATAACTCATTTGGCCTATCCATCAGAAAGTATTTGACCTAATAATATGGTGTATGTCTTCTATCTTTCTGGTTAAAAGTTCAAATCTCGTTGTAAACATATATGATGTTTAAGAGCATACTAATATTTTTCGGTAAAAAAAATTATTGGCCGTATCCAATGATTATAAGACGAGAAATATTTCACATAACAATAAACTGGTTGGTTGCTCCCCTAGACTACAAGTCTACAACCGCCAATAATGAGACAACCATGGTGCTTAGATCAGTAGATCACAAAATTTCTTTAATATTCGCCAAAAACTCGCAATGTTGTATCCCATGGGAAGAAAATTTACGTTTTTGTACGATCTCAACTTGGCATCTTCAATAACAAAATCGTAGGGCTCGAAACATGTATATTTGTGTTATTAAGATAGCTTTCGAGTTCATCCTTAGCCCGAAATTTATCATGTAAAAGGGAGCCCAACTTTAAATTATAGCGCGTGACCATTGAAAATCGCAAGCCGACCTTGGCCCACAAATAAGTCCACATAACGAGGTCCATCTTAGAGCGAAAACACAATTTTATCACGATAAGCCGTATACTAAATTTCGTGTGTATCTGTCATATATCCATATTTGGATAATGTAAGATGAGTACAAGAAGAGAAAATGACAAATTTGCATTGAGTTTTTAGATTTGTCATTTGAGGTTGTGGTTGATGATAGTGAGATCTATGTGATTAGGGGTTGGGTCACATGATCAAAGGCATGGGTGATCATGTGGCTTCTTCAAATATATTGGCTCAATTCCTAGTGGCTAGTGGGTTGCATTTACTCACCTTTGTCAACTCTTATTTATTCCTTCATGGTCTTTACACGGCTCTTAACCGCAACACCAGCTAACACTTTAGTTTTTGACAAATTAAAGTGATGTCAGCTGACATTCTAATTGACACTTAACTGACACACTCATACCCACAAAATCACCATAAACCTTTGTCGCCTATTATGTTTGTAAGCCGAAGCCATCTTACCGACGACCCAACCGACACCACGATGACACTTGTGTCGGTTGAAGGAAGAGAACTGAAGACCAACTGACACCACCATTTGGAACCAGTCTTATTTGTTATGTTTATGAAAAATTAAACCAACAAACTGCAAATATCGTATGTTTGAGTTCAAAGCAATGAAAGAGTTAAGCCGGGATCTGGACCACTGACTTCGACGCTATATCATTTAATACTCGAAAGAAATTTGGTGTATTCGACGAAAATAACGTATACATATTTTACAAAGTGATGAAATGTATCTCATACGTTTAAATTTCTTACGTTTTTATGTAAGACGTATACGCGATATCATTTAAATTTCTTACGTTTTTATGTAAGACGTTTAAAAAATGAAACTTTTGGAAAGGGGATTAATTTGTGTACCCCAATTTTTGATGTCTATACTACACTGCACAGCACAAGTATTTATGCAGAATGTACAGATATATTAAACATTTATTCTGCAATGTAAATTAAAAGATGTGGGGGTAAAAATTACACCTTTTGAAAAATACAAAAGCTATTTTATCTCAAACTTTCATGACAGGGAGGTTAGCAGTTTTGACTTAATTTGATTTTGATTTTTTCTTATACTACAATTTTGCATGGGCTATGTTAACGCATATGGTGTGGACCAAACCAGTTTATGGACCAGATTCACCAGCTGGTTCATAGTGACCCAAAACCGCCAGTCACAATCCAACTTACAATAATTCACCAAGTCAAAAATCCTCTACGATTTTGTAGTTATTACAATCTTAAATCTCTATCTGATCCTGACATAAACCGAAATTGTATTAATGTCCATTTTAAAAGTCAACTGAGATTAAGAAGAAATCACACATTTCATACACAATTACTATTTAGATGATTAAAAATTAAGATTTGCAACATTTATAATAACATGGAGTGTGTGTTCGTGTTTCGCAACAGATTTGGAAAGATATAAATTATATTTAAACTAATATATTTATAACACTACATTTAAAAAAAGAAACAATATAATGAAATGGTCCCATGAAGGGCAATTGTTTTATATTCGAAATTGCACGGGAAGAACGTAAGTTTTGTCGACCTTTTGAACCGCCGATGTAATAACAAAGAGTATGGGAGGCTTAGTGAATAGTGGTGAACATCTGTGTGGCACACCATTGTTGAGTGTGGTGAGATTGCTTGTGTATTTTTCTTTTCTTCTTTTAAATTATAAAAGGCAGGTAAATGAGAGGTGTATTCCATAACATGACATTCGTGATATTTAGTTGTGTTAAATAGAAATCTAAATTAACGTAATGGTGAGCTTCACAACACCTGCTGTTTTATGGCCAGGTCAATTGAATATAATAATTGTAAAATAAAAGGAATGTGATATATAGTTTTTGTATGCTAACATGTTTTTTCATAATGTGTTAATTTTTATTATTATGATTAAGGATTTATGGCTTAGGGGTTGATAAATATCACCAATTCACCATGACATCTCTCAATTTTATTCCTTATTTTCTACTACTAGAAGGAATTTTTTGTTTAATTATAAACATGATAGAATCTTTATTTTATATTATATTGAAATTCTTGGTTTCTTGTGTCCCAAAAAGTCATTAACTTTTTTATTAGAATTAATAAATTGTATTTTAAAATAAATTGTACGATATATATATAAATGTCCATTCTATAATTATAATTCTTTCCAAGTGTATTTTCCCCCCAACAAAATAATTATTTATAAATGTGACCGGCAAGAATCTGAACATATATAATACATTTAATTAATAAAATAGTTGATATAAAAGAATAGAATATGATCTGCACATGTCAATAGAATTAGTGCGTCCAAATATATATAGCGAGAGTGATCCTCTAAGTATGCCTCATTTTCAGTTTTATTATATTCGTATCTTATGCAATTATATTTATAATTAATATTTTTTTCAACTCAAAAATATTTAAAATATTTAGATATTTGATAAAAGAGTGTGTAATTTGTTGTAAAGACAGAGTGAAATTTAAAATCATGTCGATAAAATTAGCATAATGCTTTTAGTAACAAACTAGAAAAACAAATTTATTATATTTATTGAAAAAAAATTGCTTTTATAAAATGGTATAATTGAAAAAAAAAAATCAAGATAGAAGGAGTACACTGTTTGTACATCGGCTTGTTGCTGTATAAATACTTGCAAACTATATTGATGTGGAAGGATGATGGGACCAATGAGGAGCAATATGCTCTTTGTCTAAGTGCAGTATTATGTTGTACCTTATATAAAATTACTTGTACATTTTAATATATTGTATTCAAGTTCTTGAAATTGATTAGCCTCTCTACATCAATCAACCAAGAGAATTTAATTCAAGTATGTCCAAAAAAAAGTCTTAAAAATTTATTAAATAAAATAAACATGTGGATTATTTTCATATAGGTTCGTGATGGTTATACTCGTAAGTCTAGTTATACTATATTTACTAATAATAAAGTATTTAGGCGTATCACTAATGGAAAATCTTAATTTCCTCTTTCAAAATGTCTTAAACACTTAAGACATCAAAAATATCAAAACGCAGTTACGGGAATCGAACCCATGACCATTTGGGAGTTAGGTGTTTTAACAGCTTCAGCTACTTGCTGCGTTTGTTTTATTGTAAACGCTAATTCATATAACCTTTACGATTGTTACAACCCACCATCATCTTTACTTTTTTTAACCGGCCCAAATGTAGTTCTAAAAAAACCCACTAATTTCACGCCTGCTAAAAAGCCCATCACTACTGACACCATCATACAATTACTATCGTTATCGCAAAATATAGTTATATAGTACTCGCTGCTACATTGCGCGGGTGCCCTGCTAATTGTGTAAAATGTTCGTGATGGTTTTCAACTTGCATTATCGTTACAAAAACCATCAGCATATGAGAAAATTATAAATAAGAACACGAAGTCATTTTCATCATAATTAATCAATATTTGCATTTGTCGAACATTCCAAAAGGAAGTAAACAAGAAAGTTAGCCTCATCATCCTAATTATACAAAATGCCCAATTTTTTTTCCCAAATCTTGTTAAATATTCTTGGGGCTTTATAGTGAGTGATGCTCTTCTACTCCACTTCTATCTCTATACTTGTCTTTACATATATAATTTTTACACCTCACATTTTAGATACTAATTTTCCTATATTTGTTAATTAAAATTAAAAAAAAAAAACAAAATTAGAAGGTTGAGATGCATCTTCTATGTGTAGGAACTTTCAGTTTCTTCTGATTTAATTCCTCTTTCCATACTTTCTCAATATCTTGAGAAATCTTGATGGCGTCAGCAGAGGCACCTGCCAGCCCTCTTCTTGTAAACCCAGATGCATATAATCCACACTTTCCTTTCCACCCATTTGGAAATGGGGTTTTTGGGAACCCATTTTTAGCAAAGAATTCTGTTTCCTGTTAATCAAAAAAGTCAACACCAAATTAGTCAAACTGAAAGATTCAATCTTTATCACCAAAAATTAAATAAAAATCGAAACTTTTTCTCACCTGAAGCCAGTACGGAACATTACTGCAATAGCCAGTTGCTAGAACGACTGAATCGATCTCGAGTTCTTCGCCATTTACGAGCTCGACTGAGTTGCAATTGAGCCGTTTGATTCCCGGAACAACCGCAATATCGCCGGACCGGATTTTTTCGAGTGCACCGATGTCGAGAACCGGTGTTTTTCCATGGTGGTTTTTGAGCTGTAATGGGCCTAATGATGGTCTTTTAATCCCGTATTTTTGTGTGTTTCCGAGAATGAAAAACGCTAGAATTAATAGAAGCTTGTCAACTAGCCATAAAGGTAGCCATTTCATCAGCATCATGGCGATATCGAATGTCGATTTTCCCATAATTTCACGAGGTAAAACATGAACCTGTAATGAAAAAAACAAGAATTAGATGCTTATTTTTAATGGGTATTTGTTTTCTTGAAAAAAGATTTGATCTTTTTTATGGGGTTTTTTTTTTTTTTTTTTTTTTGGTTTAAATTTATCAAGATTACTTACCGAGCTTCGAACCACCATTGATGGCTTTGCATTGTGGTTAGAAAGATCCAAGGAGAGCTCCATGCCGGAATTTCCACATCCGACCACTAATACTTTCTTTCCGGTGTATTTCTCGCCGGACTTGTAATCTTTTGCATGGATAACTTCACCGGAGAAGTCTTTTAGTCCATCAATTTCCGGCACTACTCCTTCTGCATTTTCTCCGGTTGCCACTACAAGCATTTGACATATATACTCTGTTTCAGCCCGAACCAACCCGGTTGTGGAAACCGTTATGACCCGCCACAGATGGCAAGCTTCATCGTATTTAGCAGATTGCACACACTCGTTGAATTGCGGTCTTATATCGAACTTTTGTGCGTAATTTTCGAGATACGCGATGAATTGTTTCTTTGTTGGGTACTCCGGGTACTCTTCGGGAAAGGGTAGTTTGGGAAGTTGGCAGAATTTTTTCGGGAGGTGAAGTTTTAGGCGATTGTAGGTGTGTTTTTGCCATAAGGAAGCAATGCAGTCCGATCTTTCAATGACCACAAAAGGAATGCCTTGTTCCTTAAGGCAAGCTGAAACAGCTAGCCCTGAGGGTCCGGCCCCTACAATAACAGGGCCGTTGACCCACACACATCGACGACCACAGAAGTCGTTTTGGCCCGAAAAGCTAAACATTCTTGGAGATTACTTGGGATGCAAGTTTTTAAGATTTGTTAGGTGTTTACAGTGATCAAAGTAAGAGTTGCTTTTGTATGTTTGAGAGTGAATAAGATGATTGTTGTTGGAATGAGAGAGGAGGTTAAGGGGAAGATGTATATATATCGGGGATGGAATATGGGATGGTGGGGGTCAATTAATGCATCTTTGAAAGGTCATTCTCAAATCATAAGCTAAATTTTCTTTTATTTTAATGAATTTTATCATAATAATAATTAGAATCATTATATATATTAAATAATACTGCAATCATATGATCCTATATAGTAGTGGTATTAGATTTAATTGGATCTTTTGAGATTAAATTATTTGAATATATTATTGGTTCCAAACTTCCAATGGGAGTATATGTGGTTTTTAAGAGGAGTTTTTGTATGAGGTTTTGTATAAGACAACGTTGAAGTAACAATAAGATATTTGACGAGTCATTAAATCTTTGGTTGATATAATTGTAAGACCGGTTTTATTTATAATTCAACTAATTTTGTCGGATGCAACTCTGGTTAAGATTAAGACAATTTGTAAGAAATATATAGTGAATCTTTAAGTGGATTTGCAACTTAATTTGAGTTTTAAGTAGTGGTTGGAGTGTTTGGCAAAGCTTATTTAAAATCGTTTGTACTTGTAAGTTTATAAGCTTATTTAAATTAACAAATTTTTGTTAAATAAAATGTTTGGAAAAGTTTATATAAATATATTGTAAAATGACTAAAAAAGATTTAAAATGGAAACAAAATGAACCGAAATCGACAGGAACGAAACCAATAATGATGAATTTTCAAAACCGACAACTGAACTGAATATATGTTTTTGGTTTCGCCTCGATGGGATCTGGTTTGTTCGGTTTCGGTTCAGTTTCCATCCCAAATGCTCACCCTTATCCGAGGACCAGATCGAAACCGCATATCATGAAATTACAAAACCGAACCAACTACATGTTTTCAGTTTCAGTCGATTTTTGGTTCGGTTCAGTTTTTTGGCCAAATGCTATACCTAGCAAATGGGTCGTGTATGGTTTGTGTCGTGTCAAGACCTTAAGCGGGTTGGGACCCTATACCCAAACCCAACACGTTTAATAAATGAGTTCAAAATGTTAACCCAGACTCAACACTGTTAATTTTGTGTCAACCCGGCATAACCCGTGGAACCCGTGAAACTTGTGAAAGTGAGAAACCCATCTTATCTAATTGACACCTTTAAGCCGTGAAATTTCACATACCGCGGCTAAAAAAAATACCCAAACCGTAAAATATATAAATTTAAAGTTCTAAGTGACCATTTAAATGTTTTAAACATAAAACATAGTGATAAGTGATACCATATGAAATTAGGGAAAATATTATTAGCAAGATCAAATCTGATTATATACTAGGTCCGATCCAAAATAAAAGCCCAAACTTTCCCGCTACAACTAAAAAGTCGTAATTTATGTAATATTATAAAATATTATAGTGTACATACACATTAAAACGAGTGAGTTGGATTATTTTCGAGTTGAAAATATTGACACTAACCCAACCCGTTTAACTTTCATATTATGTAAGTCAACCTATTTACTTAAACACGTTTAAACTTCTAACCTAAACCTACTAATTTTATGTCAAAGTTAGTTTCAAGCTATTATATCATGTCTACTTAATGCTCACCCCTACCATATGTAAAAAGAAAATTATGTATGGAACTTTGAAATAAAAATAGAAAAAAGGATAAAACTAGGGGAGCAAATAGAATGTAAGAAAGTAACGTGCCATAGTGGACTCCAGGTTATTAATTATGTGGGGTAACCATTTTCCTACGTGGCAATAAGGGGCGTTGCTGACTAGGATGCCGACAGTGTGTTCACATGGAGTAGGAGTCAGTTAGTCACAACTCACAAGGCTGGACCAAATCGCAATGCCCTTGGGTATTTGGCACCTTTTAGATGGATTTGAGTGGAAGAATAAAAATACGGAAATTAAAAATTATAGGGACAAAAATCTTTGAATTTTTTTGTGATAAAATTACAGAATTTAAAAAATGACATGGATAATTTCTATAATCTACACTTAATTTGATAATTAATAATGTATTTGAATTATTTATGGAACCGGAAAATGCATTAAAAAAGATTCAAGCAAGAAGCTAGAGAACAAACAACATACAAGAAAAAAAAAACCAGAGAATACAAAACTACATACAAAGCAGTGGGTGTAAATACCAATTCACCCAACTAAAGTTTAAACCTCGACCTCTATGCTTCCTCCAACAATACACTAAGGACTTAATTGAGTCCAAGATCTCGGTCTGCTTACAAGCAATTCCCCTGAAAATTCTATTATTTCGCGCCTTCCATAAACACCACAGGGATCCATAAATAATACTCATTAGCAACTCTTTTGATTTACAAAAATTCCCCCAGTTTTTGGCAAACTCTTAACCTCTTTTACCTTCTCAAATTGATGCAGGCTTGAATTAATACCGCACCATGTAAGCACCGAATCCAGTGTATTTTTCACGAACGGGCATGAAATGAGCAAGTGGTCTGCACATTCCTCCGTATGAAAACAGTGAGAGCATGAAGGGGACCCTGTAAGGATGTTATGTTTGGCCAGTTCAGCCGCAGAGGGGATTCTCCCTTGTATTGCTCTCCAAACAAAGTACACCACATTTTTCGGGACCATATTACACCACCAAAAATCCATCTCACTTACCGGATGCAGGGCCCAGTCAAGTCTGTCCCGAATTTTGGCCACACTAAATACCCCGTCAATCACAAATTCCGAGTTCCAACTAGCACCATCATCACTCGTGTGTAAAATGTCTTTCACATCGATATTAAGGTTCCAAAAGGCTGTTTTGGACTTTGCAATAGCAGCCCACACGCCTCTAAAATGTGGGTTAAATAGACAGTATGGTGGTTTGCGATCCAGATTATTAAGTCCCCTAATGACGCTGGCCCATAACGTTTGCGGGTTGCTTTTTAATTTCCACCACCATTTAGAGAGGAGGGCCAAATTCAGATTTCTAAGGGAACCCAAACCCGCCCCTCCCACCTCTTTAGGGGACTTTAACTTATGCCAAGAAATCCAATGAACGGAGTTTTTATCCGCCGATACTTTCCAAATAAATTGCCTTTGCATTTTTTCTAATTCCTCAATAATGCCAATGGGTGCCGCATAAATAGAGAGGAAATAAGTAAGAAGACTACTCAAAACCGCCTTTGCCAATGTCATCCGGCCGCCAAAGCTTAACATATTAGCCTTCCAACTCGATAATTTGGACCTAAATTTATCAGTGACAGGCTTCCAAGCGGCTTTACGATTCATGTTATCCCCAACCGGAACTCCGAGATAGTTGAATGGGAGGGAGGCCGGTTCGCAACCCAATGGGGCAGCCCATCTAACCACCTCTTCATGAACCGCACCAACCCCGAAAACCCTAGATTTGTTGTAGTTAACTTTTAGTCCTGAAACCACGTGAAAACAGTTCAGAATTCTAGCAAGGTTTTCAATATTTTTCTTCGACCAATCCCCCACAAACAGGGCGTCATCTGCCTAAAATTGGTGGGAAACAGTAATATTAGTATTAGGGATAACCGTCCCGTCAAAAATACCGTTAGCCACTGCCGCTTTCATCATAACATTTAAGCCTTCCATCGCTATAATAAAGAGAAAAGGGGACAAGGGATCGCCTTGCCTAACATCTTTAGACATAGGGAATTCTCTCGTTGGACTACCGTTAACGAGTACGGAAGCCCTAACGGAACCAAGGCAGCCCAATATCCATCTCCTCCATTTAACTCCAAAGTTCATTTGTTCCATTACCGAGTCAAGAAAGTTCCAATTGACCGAGTCAAATGCCTTATAGAAGTCAACTTTGAACAAAAGCATTTTATTCCCATCGTTTTTAACCCAAGAACACAACTCATTTACAATTAGGGGGCCATCCAATATATTTCTTCCTTCCACATAAGCCGATTGTGCCTCATCCACACAAAGTCCAATACATTTCTTCAATCTCATAGTAAGGGTTTTGGCAATAATTTTATATATGGCGCCAATAAGACTAATAGGCCTATAGTCATTTAACGAGAGAGGATCTTTACACTTAGCAACAAGAAAAATAAAAGATGAGTTGCAACCTTGCGAGAATCGGCCCCACTGTTCAGAATGCTTGACCGAGTTCATTATGTCAGAATTCACCAGATCCCATTGGGATTTAAGAAATTTGAAGGTGAATGCGTCCGGCCCTGGGGCCTTATCCGAGCCACAACACCATACTGCTTGACGGATTTCCTCCAAAGAGAAATCAGACTCTAGAGAGGCACGCCAAGTGTCAGGTAATTTTTTGAATCTGCTACTTCTAATTTTAGGTCTAGTACACCACTTTTCATCGAATTTATTAGCAAAGAAGTGAAATACATCATTCTTAATGTCAGCCGGGTTGGTCACCAACTGCCCATTAATTATAAGCCCTTCATCTGATTTCTATTCTCCCGACCTTTGCCTTGACCATGAAAAAAACGTGAATTTTCATCCCCGTCAACAAGCCACTTAATTCTCGCTTTTTGCTTTAAATCAAGAGTTGCAATTTTTTTCTAATTCGACTATGCGGTTTATGCAATTTGTGCGGCTATTCAATTCTTGAGCGTTCAAAGTTCTTGTTTCGGCTGTTTTACCAATATCATCAACCCGCCTTTTACAATCACGAAGTTCACCGTTTTCTTTTTGAAATTCAATGTCTCGCCATTTGTTCAATGCAAGCTTTAGAGACCGCAATTTAGCAGCCAAGAATGCATCAGTGCACCCATATCCCCTGAAATCACCCCAAGCCTGCTTCACGATATCAACAAAACCGTCCCGAGCGATCCAGGAGTTGAAGAATTTAAACGGGCGGGGACCAAAATCAGACGAGGCTGTGGATAGCACAATTGGTCTGTGATCAGATAGGTCAAATGACAAAGCAGTAACCGAAGTCCCAGGGAATCGATTAAGAAATGCATCACAAAACAGGAATCGATCAAGCTTACTTAGCTTCCCACCTCCTTCCTGCCTGAAATATGTGAACTTCGATCCTCCCATACCAATATCGTGAAGAGAATTGGATAAGATAAATTGGTTGAAGTCGTCCGCCGTGACATTACAGAAAATAGAGTTCAAACGCTCACCTTCATTCCTGATAGCATTAAAATCCCCTGTGAATAGCCAGGTAGCTGTGGTAGACGACATAAGTTGGGCTAATTCCACCCATAATCTTCTTTTATTGCTCACCGCGTGTGGGGCATACACGTTGATAATCGCACAAACATTATTATCACCCACAAAATTACCAAAGACTGCCAGGAAATTGCGAGATTTGATAGAACTGGACATATAAAAAATGCTATTGTCCCAGATCGTAAGCATCCCTCCTGATCTTCCCGTAGCCTCAACAATCTCGAACTCGAATTTATTGTTAGGCCAACATCTTCTTATATCAAAGCGAAGAGAAGAAGAACAACTTAGTTTGGTTTCCTGCAAGCACGCAATAGAAATGCGGTGAGTAGAACATAGATTCTTGACCCATTGTTGCTTATGATCCTCATCAAGACCCCTGACATTCAAAGATAGGCAATTCATTGAGGAACCGTACACACACCATTGTTCTCCAAGATGTCGTTCAATACTTCATTACCAACCTCCATATCGACACCTATCATTTTACCAATTTCCACAGTCTTTGCAATTTCATCGATCTTATGGGATGCTTGACCAGCCTGAGCGTCCTCCATTGGAGTATCAGGCACTTCATCCAGATACTTAGTCCCTTGCGAACCATCTTCGTCAGAATTGGAATTTAGGTCAATTTTAGAATTAGATCCGATTCTCCTCTTCTTATGTTCTAACCCATCCGGACTAATGTCCAACCCAAGATCTGACTCGTTATTTTGACTAGGCCCAAAAGATTGTGGAAGTATTCTACCATTTAGATTACACGGCCCAGATGGTAAAGGCCCAAAGCATCCGGACCCAACAAGCTTAGAATTAAAAGCCACGCTATTTTCCTTACTAGTATAATTCTTACAAGCTAAAAAGGTGAAAACTACAAAAGTTTCATAAGGCGACCCAAAAGGGATAGGACATTAGTCATGTTTGGGAAATCTTATTTAAGGAGTTATTTTTAGCTTATTAGCTCAATAAATATAATAAACTTAAAATTTTAAATTTATTTAAGCTTATTAAGCTAATAAACCCCTTAAATTTTCTCAAACATGCACTAAATAGACGGTGAAACATTAAAGTCTAAAGCTGAATTAGAATGAAATTAGAAGTAAAACAAGAAAGCTGAAATAAGAGTCTAACAATAAATTTAAATTTGGGTTAAGCTTTATTAGTTATATGATTAATTGTAGATGGGTTTTAACCAAAATTCGGTTGGGACAATATTTAGAGAATTACTTTGTAATTTCAAAACATTTTCCGGTCTAGTTCACGATTCCAGACGCATCCAGTTATTTTTTGTCACCCCTAAGTATACAACTTAACTTTTTCTTTATATAAATTTTAGTTTCAACAATAGCTACTATAGCCGCTATTGACAATGATTAATAGAAAACGATTGATAAAAAATGAAATTAATAACTACCCATAAAGTATCTTTTTATGTAGCTTCGTGGTAGATATCAACAAATGAGTCATCATACACACGTAAAACAACTATAACTAGTGTGAACTCCTAATCTGTTTTTGATGTTCCTAATGATGGTTAAATTGAAGTACAACAAAGATTAAATTACAGATTTTATTCCAACTTTCTAGGGCTCGTATTTGTATGCAACTAGCTGACATAATCTTGATTAATTAATTCAAAAAGCGATTTCATTAGTTGAATCTTTTTGAGTTGGATGAATAATGGGAAGAAGAGGGGAAGCATGTGAATCCCAACATTTTCTCCTTTCAATGAAAAGGTTTGTAGCTATGGTGTGTTTGGCCTTTACTAGGGTTTCAAATACCCATTATTTGTTATTTAACCACTAATAGAACAACAAAAGTGATATTCAAGGCTTCTAGTCTAGTGATATTGATGAAAAAGATAAGGTGTTGTCCATGACTAAAGGTTATAGGTTCAAGTCCCGTCGTGGACAAATGGTGGGGTTTATTCCTCATAGGTGGAAGGTTCGAGGGAATGCATACATTTCTTTGTGGATGTCACTGTCTAGACTGGAACCACTAACTTACTAATTCGCCGTTCAAAAATAAGAACAACAAAAGTGATACATAATTTCTTCAGAAAAAAAAAAAGTGTGATGGAGGTAAATTATAAACAGACATATCACTATTCAGAAGTAGAGACACTGTTTACAAGAAAACTTTTAACAAAAATGTGATATATATGTACTCGGTATGCATTATACACCATATTATTTGTGTAATATATATCTGGTCAATATTAAATTTTTTAAAAATGGAAAGAGAGAAAAGATAATGAGTGATACTATTAAATGTGTAATATATTAATATATATATACTTTCTCCTATTTTAAGTGTTCGCAAATGAGAGTATGAAGCTTCCAAGTATTACAATCAAAGCAAATGGTATAACGTATCGAACAAATATAGAATAAGTGTTCTTAAAATTAAGTATTTTAATGACTTCCTTTTTAGTGTATCAATTAATTAATATTATTTAATTTCTTTTTCGGGTAATACCAGCCTTGCAAAAATACTTTCCAGCAAGAGATTAATATGTTTTTTTGCTTAAAGGCTATGATTCTAATCAGTAGTTTGGTGACTTGGTGCTGCGAAATAAAGTGTGGTTTTGGACGAATATACTTTTCGAAAGGCAATGTATATTTAACTAAACTAATATCTTGAAATTTTTTATAATTATTATATTTAATAGAAAAGGTATTTTAAAAAAGGTTATAATGGGAAAAGATCACGCGTAATAAAAAGAATAAGAAAATAATCATAGAATATGTACATGTATATATCTAGCCATCTAGGTGCTAATTCTATATACTACCATTGAGTGAACAGTGGGTTTTTTGTCTTTTTCGAATTTTGTTTCAATATATAAAGCTAAAGAGGCAATTTGAAACATAAAAGCTTTCCTGCCAGCTATCCACCCAAGTTTGAATCCCAACTCCAGCGTTTTTTTTCCCAGTTCTTTTAAATTTTCTATACTACAACCTTCTTTTATTTCTTTTAAATTTATTTGTTTTTTGATTTTATTTTCAGCGTTTTTCCATTTCTTTTAAGTTTTTTTTTTCTCTTTTCAATTCATTTAATTTTGTCAAACTTCGTAAATTTAACATTTTTCTGAATGTTAATTATTTTTTTAGTAGCACTTTACTCTTCTAAACTTTAATATCTTATAACTTTATTTACAATCAAA
Organism: Calendula officinalis; assembly: GCA_963853835.1. Classification (NCBI taxonomy): domain Eukaryota; kingdom Viridiplantae; phylum Streptophyta; class Magnoliopsida; order Asterales; family Asteraceae; genus Calendula; species Calendula officinalis. Next base: position 25,091,443 of record OY970825.1, read on the forward strand.
ACTTTTATGTTCCTGTATAACTAATAAGTTTTTATATAACTAAAAGTAATATTTTTTTAACTACTATTATAATAACTTTTATTTTGAAAATGATATGTATGATTTCCAAATATAACAAATTATACAATCTTATTTTTAACATAAAGTTTTTGGATTGATATGAGTAACACAGTCTACACAAAGTAAAACTAAAGGATACGAATTGACATAATCAGTGAGGATAACAAAATTGGATACACTCAGCAGAATAACACAGGTCGTGCATACAATTACAATGTATAACTGAAACATTTGCTGTTGTAAATCATTTTTTGAGCTTCGTATGAAAATCCCCGCGGCATCACGCCGGGAAATATCTACTAGTTAATTAGTATAAAAGATTATTTAAGAAAGTTACATGATGATTATATATACTTATGTACAAGTTCAACGTGGAACGGTTATCTCTAACAAAGTACACTAGAAATATATTACATGCATATTTGTACAATGTTGGTATATATATTATAGGAATATCAAAACCTAACACGACATGATAAAAACACACGAAAAGAAACAAAATGAAATTGGGACAAAATCGAAGTTTAAATTCGTGTTCATGTCATGTTCATCTCGTGTAAAACATAAATACAATATTGTCGTGTCGTATCCGGGTTCAGAGATTGACATGATAGTTATGATTTTGGGAACATTTAATAGTAATTTATGTTATATTTTTGTCGTGTGTGGATTTTAAGCATATATAAAGCAAGAAATATGATATTTTTGTTATTTATTTCATGTTATTGTGTTTGTCGTGTTTATGGAGTTTTTAATTGGGTTGTGTTCGTTTAAGCAAAATAAAACATGACATCGTGCCGTGTCGTGTTACGATAGAGAAAAACGAATTCTTGTCGTGTTACCCAAAAACATGAAATGATAGCATGATTTGACAGTCCTAATATCATTGGCGAATCCAGGAAAAAAAAACTGAGGGGTAACACTAGTTACACATTTTTTCTCAGGGATGTCACCTACTCTAACAAAAAGTTTAAAATTTTTAATACTAAGACAACCCCGTGCACCATATGCTTAATATATGTTTAAATAATCTGATACTTGAACGTAGTCCTTGATTTTTACGTAGTACCAAAAAATAAATCTCAGCTCTTGAATCAATCAACCCCCAAATTGTTAGGACTAGATTTTTAAATAATTACACTAATTAATGTAATTAGTATAGTCCTAGGGAGGTTTGAGCTTAATCATTGTATTAAGGATAGCTATGGGCTTAATTGATGTAATTAGAGATAATTAACTAGTTTAGTGGTGAGGGTATATAAGGGTGAGTTTAATCATGATGATGCAACCTTTCTCATTTTAACCAAATCAACATTTAGAAAGTGTGTGTTTCTCCTCTTTCTCTCTAGATCTCTCTCTCTCTCTCTCTCTAAAAACCACCTCACTTGAATCTATCCATCTTCAAATCTAGCCATGAATTCAATGGATTATGAATTGAATTAGTGCTATCACAAATCACCACCACCAACATCAATTGTGATTCAACACATCACCACCACCACCACCCCATGTGTATTAAATCACATGTGATTCAACACCGCCGACCACCACCACCACCACCACCAACCTCTCCCGGCTACCATCTCCACCACCAGCAACCCCTCGCCACCGATGATGCTTTCAATCACATGTGATTGCATATTCAATCACATCTGCTTGCGGCGGCGGACGGCGGCAATAGGTGGTCGGCGGCGGCAGTGTCCGGCGGTGGTGGTGGTTATATATTAAATCACATAAGATTTGATGATTGTGATGGTTAAAGAATATTTTGATCTAATGGTTAAGATTTATCTTTTGGAACTATATAAAAATTTAGGACTACCTTGATTACAACTCTAATTTGATACTAGTAAATGAGAAAGTTGTGATATTGTGTATTTAAATATGTGGAAATGGGAAGATACAATTTGGATACATGTATATACGTATGTATTCATATTCGTGGTTTAAGTTAAATAGACGCAAGTAATATATAACAGTATTCACAAGCGCACAGAAAACAAAATGTAATGTTCATATCCAACTTTCATACGAAATTAATCAATAATGTTGATTTTCACATTTGTATCACAGAAATATTGTTTGGAAATCCAAATTAATATAAAAAATAGATTAACAAATACCAGCCTGATGAAATTTATTTATTCAATGTTTCAATAAATACAATAATAATTATCTCATTTGCATAATGAGCACTTTTAATTAAATAAAATATCATCCAGAGAGCATCTCAAATGGTAGATTTTTCTAAAACTTATTACTATTACAATAAGTCTTTGAAAGACTTTTTACCATTGGAATACATAGCTTTTTGAAAAACTTATTGCAAAGACTTATTTTCTACTAACATTTTAATCATCTTTCAATATTTGTTTTTTTAGTCCCCTATGTTTAATAACATTTCATTTTAAACCTTAGATATATTATATATAAATTCTTTATTATATTTTTATTAGTTAATAAATAAATTATATCATATTTAATGTCAATTATTATATTATTTTTGTATAAGACTTTTAAAAAAATATTATATTTAGTAAGATGTCCAAAAGATTGTCAAATTATATATAGGGGGTATTTATAAAACATTTGGGATTATTAAATGTAAATTAGAAATATTGTAAAAAAAAGCTTTTGTAAAAGTTAACCATTGGAGATGATATTTATGAAAGGGGGTGATTTTTATACCATAACTTTTAATTCATCTACCACAACTCTTGTTTCACATGCTTGTACAGTTAGCTGTAAAATTTGTACAGTGTGATATAAGAAGTAAAAGTTGTGGTATATAAATGAATTCCCATTTATGAAAAGGTTTTTGATTAGTGAAATTTTAATGTGACAAAAGTAATAAGCCTTTATGAGGTTAACAATTGGGAATGCTATGATGAAATTTGTTAATTCAATATTTTGTCCTCTTCTAAAAGTTCCATTAGCCTTCCTAACGAGTATATTTTTTCTTGGTCAACCAGAATATCTTTTATTCTTGCAAAATTATAAAGTAATAGTTTTTCATTTTTAAATTCGTGATTTTGTTTAGCTAATTTTGAGTTTTTCTTTTTCTGATTTACAACATTTGATGTTTACTACAAACATAATGAATTCCCCTCTAACAAACCTAACAAAAAATTGCACACTTATAGACTACAAATAAATTGACCGTTTAGCAAATCTTTCAGTAGAAGTTTGATTAGTTAAATGAACAAAAATAACAAGATTTTGTATTTGATTAGTTAAACAAACGAAGACAGACAAAGGTCTCTTTCGTTCATTTACGCCCGTAAACGTTTGTTAAGTCGCTCGTTAGTTCATGAATGTTTGTTCGTTATTGTTCGTTTATCTTTTTAATGAATTGTTTACGAACAATTTATAAACACTTAATTTTCTTAACAAATGAATACGAACAAACTGTTCATGAACACTTAATTTTCTTTACAAAACGAACACAATTACACAAACAAGATCCCGTTCATAAGCGTTCGATTCATTTTCATACCTATCCACTTATGTTACTTAGTTTAGTTGAAATTGTTAAAAGGTATGTAATTTCATGTTTGACTAATTGTTTAGTCTTTGTGTTTGTTACTGCAGGATAGTGTACTTCAAGGATAAGTCAAGGTAAGTCAAGGTAAGTATTATTTCTTTAGTATTATGTATTTGTTTGATATGTTTGGTTGCAGGTAACAATTGGTTAATAGTTTAGGGTCTAGTTTGTAAGTTTAGATATTTCTGTATTAGAGAGAGAAGTGTGTGGTTGTTGGGATTAACACGCATAATTGATCGATTGTATTATCTCAGTTCTCTCATCTTCTCTCTCGTATTAGGGTTTACATTTTTTCTGTTCAAGATCATCAAGGTTTGTTTGTTGATCTTTATCTGCGTTGAGTGTGAGTGTTATTGTAGAGAGTTTTACTTGTATTCGTATCATGAACCATAACATTAATAAAGAGGATGTTATAGGTTGGCTGATTTTGTTGTTTTGATCAGATCTGAAATATATTTTTTGTCGATCTTCTTTTTTAACATGGTATCAGAGCTATGTTAGCTCTGTTGCGTGTTCTTCTCCGTTGATTCATTCGATTTGTGGTTAATCGATCTTCCTTTTCGATCCTAGGGTTTGCGATTGTTCGTTCGCTTTTTGTTTCCGAAGATATCGATTCCTCATCGGTTGCTCTTCGAAGGTTAGGGTTCTAATCTTCGGTTTCCTTTCTCGATTCAGTTGATCGTTGAACGTTTCCTCAAAATTAGGATTCTGTTTTTTGTTCGACTTCTTGAAGAGACGATTGTGTCTCTTGTTTTTTGTTTCCTTGTGGATCTGTGATTATTCACCGATACATTGTTGAAGCTGATTTACTGGTGGTAAGTAATTTTACCATCTGTTCTTGTTCCGCTGCGGTTGATTAACATTTGGTGGTGAAGACGTTTGGGCTTAATCACTGTAAGTTTTTCCTTATCCTACTCTGAGGTCGTAGCAAGTAACACTGTATTTTGGAGTGCTCTGAGATACAGTGAGCTTGACCTACACCAGAGATCCCTTTGTGTGACTAATTGTTACTGTTTTTTTTTATTATTTGTTTCGTACTAACAGTTTTCTTGTTAGAAGAGAAGGATCCGTGATATAGCATGTCCAGGTTCCTATAGAGAGCCTCTGGAATCTTGCTCCCTACTCGGTTTTTTCCTTTTAGGTTTTTTTTTCTGTTCTTTTATTTTCTGATTTGTTGGTTTATGCTAAATTTGTTTGGTGGTGATATGGGTGATCAAAATATTGTTACTCTGATTAATAAATTAGATTTTGGTGATCCTTTATATCTTCATGCTAGTGATACTACAGGTGTTCCTTTGATATCTTTAAAATTGAAAGGTACTGAAAATTACAATGTCTGGTCTAGGGCAGTCATTCTGGCTTTAGAAACTAAAAATAAAGTTGGATTTATTGATGGTTCTTGTGAGAGGAGCCTTACTAATGATGTCCTTGCTAGACAATGGGATAGGTGTAATTCTGTGGTTCTTTCTTGGATTTTGAGTTGTGTGTCTGATGAATTGTTTGCTGGACAAATTTTTAACAAAAATGCTTCAGTTGTTTGGAATGAGTTAAAAGAAACTTATAGTAAGGTTGATGGTTCCATTGTTTTTAATATTCATCATGAGATTAACACTTTAAAACAAAATGGAGTTCCTATTTCTGTGTATTATCATAAACTGAATGCTCTATGGAAACAATTTGATGCGATGATTGAAATTCCTAATTGTACTTGTGCTGCTAATAATCTGTTGAATAATCATAATAAATTTCTCAAGTTAATGCAATTTTTAATGGGTCTTGATGACTGCTATGTGTCTCTTAGAAGTAATATCTTATCTAGGGAACCTATTCCTGATGTGAAAGCTGCATATGCTATAATCTCTAGGGAAGAGTCACATATAGGGTTGTCTAGTAATGAAAGTTCTAATAAACAATCTGCTACTGCTTTTGCTTCTCAATATGATAATAGGAAAAAAGGTAATAAAGGTCCAAATTCTAATCTAAAATGTACTAATTGTGATCAATCTGGACACACTATTGACAGATGTTTTGAACTTATTGGTTATCCTTCTTATTATAAAAAGAAAAATAATTTTCAAAATAAAGGAAAAAATGTTTCAAATCAAACTAAAGTCTCAGATAATATTACTGTTGCTAATGAAAGCTCTTCTACTCCTTTCACAAGTGATCAAATTCAGAAAATTATGTCTCTCATTAGTGAAAAGTATGTTGCCAGTTCTTCAAATGTTCATTCCAATATGTCAGGTATTCTGTTTAATAATAATAGCAAAATTTTTAGTGATAATTTTGGAAATTTTTTCAATTCCAATAGTTGTTTTAAAAATAAAATGTCTACTACTAGTTGGATTGTTGATTCAGGAGCTAATCAGCACATGACAGGATCTTCCAAAGGTCTTGAAAATGTTGTTGATGTAGCAGAATTAAAAATATCTGTGTCTCATCCTAATGGGACACAAGCTTTTATAAAACATATTGGTAATCTGAAATTAAATGAAAAAATAACTTTGTATGATGTGCTTGTAATACCTGAATATTGTGTCAGTCTTCTTTCTGTGCAAAAACTTGCTAGAGATAGTAAATTGTTTATTGGATTTGATGAGTCATATTGTTATGTTCAGGATTTGAGAGCAAAGATAACAGTGGGGACTGGTAAAGAAGTTGATGGTCTTTATATGTTAAATGTGAGTGAAAATTTACCTAGCTGTAATTCTGTTTCTGTGTGTTATTTGTCTAAGTCCTTATGGCATAGTAGATTGGGTCATCCTGCTGACCATGTGCTTGATCTTCTTAGTGAAAAATTAAAAATTGATAAAAAATCTGTTGTTTCTCCGTGTGATGTATGTCACAAAGCTAAGCAAACTAGAGACACTTTCCCATTAAGTGACCATAAAACTCAGAATATTGGTGATATTGTTCATATTGATGTTTGGGGTCCTTATAGGGTTGTAAGCAAAGATGGTTTTAGATTTTTCTTAACTATTGTAGATGACTATACTAGAGCTGTTTGGGTTTACTTATTAAAATCAAAAACTGAAGTGTTTGATAAAATAGTGGAGTTTTTCTTTCTAATAAAAAATCAGTTTGATAAAAGTGTAAAGATTTTTAGATCAGATAATGGCACTGAATTTGTTAATGCAAATATGATTAATTTTTGTAAAAATAATGGGGTTATTCATCAAACTTCTTGTGCTTACACTCCTCAACAAAATGGGATTGTTGAAAGGAAACATAGACACCTCTTAAATGTTGCTAGGTCCCTTCTGTTTCAGGGGGGAATTCCTTTGTATTTTTGGTCTGAATGTGTTCTAACTGCTGTGCATTTAATTAACAGGATTCCTTCCTCGGTTCTTGATGGTAAATCTCCTTATGAATTAGTTTATAAAACTCAACCTTCTCTAATACATTTAAGAAGTTTTGGTTGTTTATGTTTTTCAAAAATTTTAAATGATGGTGATAAATTTGGTAGTAAGTCAGAGAAATGTGTTCTAATTGGATATGGGTCAAAAATTAAGGGCTATAAATTGTGGAGTCTTGATCATAAAAAGATAATTTTTTCTAGAGATGTAAAATTTTATGAAAATGTTTTTCCTTATAAAATGGTTGGTAATGATCAAGAACAAAATATTTTTGAAAATCTTGATATAAATCACTTGAATTTCTTTGACTTACAAAATTTTGAAAATCATGAACATCGGTCTGTACCCAATGATGAGGGGAGGGATTCTCAGGATGTTGGCAGGAGGACGTGTGTCCCTGGCAGCTCTGGAACAGCTACCAGAGTTGATGCTTTTAGTGTCCCTGGCAGCTCGGAAAGAGTTACCAGTGTTGATACTACCGCTGCACCTTCCTATGATGAGAATATAGAGCATCCAGCTCCTGAGGGTGAAAATTTTATTTTTGAAAATGATAATATTCTAAGGAGATCTACCAGAACTAGTACTGTTCCTAAAAAGTTTAATGATTTTGTTTTAAATAGTAAAGCTAAATATGACTTGAACAATTTTGTTAATTATTCTTGCTTGACTAAAGAAAATTATTCATTTGTTAGTAGTCTGAATAAAAGTTTTGAACCTACTTGTTATAAAGAAGCTGTTATAGATAATAATTGGATTAATGCTATGAATCTTGAGATGGAAGCTTTATATAGGAATAATACTTGGATTATTACTGACTTGCCTCCTGGTAGAAAACCTATTGGATGTAGATGGATTTATAAAATTAAATATAAGTCTAATGGAGAAATTGATAGGTATAAAGCTAGGTTGGTAGCTAAAGGTTATAGTCAAAGAGAAGGTATAGACTTTGATGAAACGTTTTCTCCTGTTGTTAAAATGATTACTGTTAGATGTGTTGTAAGTATGGCTGTTAAAAATGGCTGGACTTTGTTTCAATTAGATGTTAATAATGCTTTCTTATATGGAGATTTGTGTGAAGATGTTTATATGACATTACCTGAAGGATACTTTAATAATGAGAAAAATAAAGTGTGCAAACTGGTTAAGTCTTTATATGGTCTTAAACAAGCTCCTAGGAAGTGGAATGAAAAGTTAACTCAAACTTTAGTAAAAAATGGGTTTATTCAAAGTTTAAATGATTTGTCTTTGTTTATTAAAAAAGAAAAAGATTTTGTTATTATTCTGTTGGTGTATGTGGATGATATTGTTATAACAGGTAATAGTGTAAGTGAAATTGAGAAATTTAAACTGTTTTTAAATACTCAATTTATGATTAAGGACTTAGGAGAGTTGCAATATTTTTTGGGGATTGAGGTGTTAAAGGCTGAAGGTGGGTTGTGTATGAGTCAAAGGAAATATACTTTGGAATTATTAGCTGAATTTGGGTTGACTGCATGTAAACCTGTGTCTACCCCTATGGATGTAAACTTGGTAATTTCTGATGCTGCTAATTCTAAAAAGGATGATTTACCTTTGGTTAATTTGACTGAATATCAACGGTTAATAGGTAAATTAATTTACTTAACTATAACTCGTCCTGATATATCTTATGTTGTGCACTGTTTGAGTCAATTTATGCATGCTCCGTTACAGTCTCACTTGAAACTTGCTATTAGAGTTCTTAGGTATTTGAAAGGGTCTCCTGGTAAAGGAGTTCTGTTTAATAAAGGAGATGATTTTAAGCTTAAGGCTTTTGTGGATTCTGATTGGGGGAAGTGTTTGTCTTCTCGAAAATCTGTTACAGGTTATTCTGTTTTCTTGGGTAATAATCTGATTGCCTGGAAAAGTAAGAAACAATCTACTGTGTCTAGGTCAACAACAGAAGCTGAATATAGGGCTTTATGTGCTGTTGTGTGTGAGATTGTGTGGATTGAAAAATTATTGACTGAACTTGGTATAATCAAGTTGTTACCTGTTAAGGTGTTCTGTGATAATAAAGCAGCCATATTGATTGCTGCAAATCCGGTGTTTCATGAAAGAACTAAACATTTTGAAGTTGATTTGCATTATGCTCGTACTAAAGCTCTTGCAGGTGTTGTGGAAATTATTAAAATTGAATCTGTTAATAATACTGCTGATATATTTACTAAGGGTTTGCCTTCCAAGCAACATGAGTTATTTTGCAGGAATTTGAAGCTTTTTGATTTGTTCAAACATGAGATTAAGAGGGGATGTTAAAAGGTATGTAATTTCATGTTTGACTAATTGTTTAGTCTTTGTGTTTGTTACTGCAGGATAGTGTACTTCAAGGATAAGTCAAGGTAAGTCAAGGTAAGTATTATTTCTTTAGTATTATGTATTTGTTTGATATGTTTGGTTGCAGGTAACAATTGGTTAATAGTTTAGGGTCTAGTTTGTAAGTTTAGATATTTCTGTATTAGAGAGAGAAGTGTGTGGTTGTTGGGATTAACACGCATAATTGATCGATTGTATTATCTCAGTTCTCTCATCTTCTCTCTCGTATTAGGGTTTACATTTTTTCTGTTCAAGATCATCAAGGTTTGTTTGTTGATCTTTATCTGCGTTGAGTGTGAGTGTTATTGTAGAGAGTTTTACTTGTATTCGTATCATGAACCATAACATTAATAAAGAGGATGTTATAGGTTGGCTGATTTTGTTGTTTTGATCAGATCTGAAATATATTTTTTGTCGATCTTCTTTTTTAACAGAAATCATACGACAGATTGTGCTAGCCAGTCTATGATTACATGATTTTCGATCATTGATTATTAGCATAATTATATGATTAATAAACCATGAAAATTCATAAATCATTTTACCTAATTTGTCCAAAAACGATTCCCATGAAACTTGTGGTCAAAGGTACATATAATTGATGGTCAAAGCTAGGGACTGTATGTAAGAAAGATAAACCCTTATCAGTTTGCTCAAAGTACAACCAGCCACGTATAGCAAGTGTCATGGCTTAGTAGCATAACATGGCAACATGGGAGACTTTGAAGGAATATAAACATTAAAACAAAGGCAAACATTAAGATTAGTTCTTAAGCAAGATCTCAAAAGAAATCTAGTATTCAATCCTTAGAAAGATTTACAAGGATTCTTGCATTTAAGACCCTTATTCCCTTTTTTATATTCACAAAATTTTCAAATAATTGATGATTTTTTATACATTTATCGTCGATGTGAAGGGTGGTGTTAAACGTTCGTCGAAAGCTATTGAAAATCAGTATGTGTAAATTCCAAGAAATGTAAATGATATGACACGAGTTGGATATTTCATAAAAGTTCAATAAATGTATTATTAAAACATTTTTTCTTTTGAAACACCGAATAAAATTAAATAAAATCTGATCATCAATGTCGTCCCTAATGTTAGGAATTGTATATGATATTCCTTTGAAATGGGAAATTGCTAGATAGATCATAGAATCTGTGAAACAATAATGTATCAGTTAATTTGAGTCGGATAAAAATATATTTTAATATAATGGACTTAATTTTTTCGAGTAACCTACATAATTTCTTTTTATTAAAAATAATTTAATTTAATTTTTAGCTCAAATATTAGACCACTTTTTATTAGTCGAGGGTATAATTTAATTTGGACCTAACTATTTCCACTTTTCAATTAAACTCAATATTTATTAAACCCAATTAGAGCATTAAGTGTGGTGGCTTGGGGTTGGTGCCACCTCCGCGACACCTATGCGCCACATTATTATTTCATATTTCACATTCAAAACCCTTAAATATCCCCTCTATCATCACTAACCAATAATACTCATTTAAAAAAATAAAAAACCTTAAAAAAATAATAACTTCTCTTCTCCCATTGGTCCAAAAACACCATCTCTCCTCCTATTGGTTCGTGGGCTACGCCACCCATCCGACTTGGGGCCTCACTCACCCAGCTTGCGGTGTGGTGGCTTAAGTCGAAAGCTGAGGTGACGTCCGACTTGGGTCCCTTTCGTTACCACACCCCTTTCTCTTGAAATTTAAAAAAGCAACTAGACATCTTAAAACCAATACCCAATAAATACATTTATTGGATCAGCCTTTGCGATTCTTAAGTTCAGGCATAGGACAAATTGACAGACGACACTTCGAAACGCAGAAGGCATATGAAAAATTGCACAAGTTTATCAGTTTTTTTAAGATCAATTTTTTTAATTGATAGGTTACAATGTAGTATTAGAAGAGAATAAAAGCTAACATTTAAATGTTACTTACTTAATTTGTTTTAGGGTTTAAGATTTTAGGTTTGTTTATTTTGTTTGATTCATTGATATGGAATAGGCTTTATTTTCTGTTTATTTGACTTTTAAGTTACATTGTTTATTATTTTTGTTAATTTACTTTAACCTTTAGATTTACATTGCTAATTTATATAAAAAATGCGTGATGAGTTTATAAATGATTGTTCAGTATCGTATACCAAAAGATATTGTTTAATGTAGTAACAAGAGACTAATTTTTCAAGGTATAAAACCATGTCGGGTACAATTATCCTACTTTATAACCATTTTTTGTTTATAGATTATCATTTTTTATGTGACATATGTTCTTATTTACTCACGATCCGACCACCCATTTGACCCAACCCGACTTGTTCAATCACTACTTTTTGTCGTGTAATTTTTTCCGGATGACATACCTCTGATTTATTTTTGTCTTCACCACAACATTGGTCATACTCTTCGTTACATATGTTTTAAAGACTAAATAAAGGAACAAAATGTTGTTAACATGCAACTTAAACATTGTTAATATCATTTCAAATATATTGTTTGTAAAAGGCACTTCTCTTAACGGGTTAATACACTTGCAAATTTCTATAAAGTTACATACAATTTGAAATTGTCATATATGTTTAATTTTTACATACACAATGAATGATTGTGTAGGGGTTAAACTCTAAGCCCATTCCCATGAGGGTTCGGTCACTCAACGCCGACGACCTTTCACAAAATCTAAAATTAACTAAATTAATATTATATTTATTTTGACATAATATTAAAATGTACAATTTAGAATGGATTAGAAAACGGCAAAACTGGAATAAATAATTTGGAGGTTGAGTATCACATGTTAATAATGGAGGTCATTAATGATGAGGGGATATTTCACTCTGACTTTATTCACTTTAATTTTTACTTAATTCCATCCAATAATACAAATTCGATAAATTATTTATTTATTTTTTAAAACCAAAAAAAAACAAAACAAAAAACTAGCTATGAGCTTCAAAAAGGTAACCACTTCCAACTAAATAGCAAGATCCATCAAGAATTTTTTTCAAAATTATTTTTCAAAGTAAGCGTACCCATATCAAGAATTTTGAAAATTAATTGCTGCAGGGAGTCATGCTGCTCAACTTCAATATTGCACCAATACAAATTCAATTAATTAGGAGTTAGGCCTTTCTTAACAATGCGGATTTTCCTCGCCTCACTAGTTTGTCAAATCAACGTCATATTATTTCTTTTTTACTGACAAAAAACTAAAAAATCTATCAAATGCATCTCTTCCTTATCTATTCAATTTTACCATATCACTGCTAAATCACTATTTTTTTAGTTAATACAAATTTTAATATTAAAATTTATGAAATGAAAACAATTTATATAAGTATTATTAAAAATTATTAAATAAAACAAAATTTTAATATCTCTCATCACTCTCTCACATATCTCTTCATTTCCCCCTCTCTACAATTCTTCCTTTTTCAGGTTAACCGAAGAGATTAAGAAAGTGATGAGTTGATGTCAACGATAAGAAGAGAATTTGATGAATTATTTGCACATGACTTATATGTATGAACTTAAAAATATACCTAATAAAATTATCGGAGTATAAAGGAGGTACTACTTTTATCGTTACAAGAAATTACTAAATATTTTAGGGGAAAAAGTTAAAACTTTAAAAATAATTATAAAATTCTTAAATAATCATACTTCTACCCCCATTTAGCCATTTTATTATCCCTGTGCGGCATTTTTCATGTCTATGTAATCTGCCAAACATTTATACGAAGTATAAAAAAATTAAAAGTTGCAACTTACTACTAATTTACTGAACATAGCACAAAGTACAAGGTGATTATGCAACAACTAGAACATGTGAACCAACATTTTCTGCTAATTAAATTAATAAAGAATATTTAGTATATATAGTCATATAAAAACTATAAATTAATAATAAAAACAGTTCCCAAATCCCAAGGGGTAAATACAGTTGATAAAGTCGGTAAACCGGTTTGAATGAATGAAGGGTGAAGTCAAGTGGAACCAATGCACCTGGCTCAACCAGAGCTTACCATGTGGCAATTAATTTCTTTATTTTTTTAAAGTTTTTAGTTTCAGGTAATTCTATATTACAGCCCTTCAACTTGCATTTCTCTTGGTTCAAAATGGTAGTTGCACAATATTTCACAAACATGTTAGGCTTTGCAAATACCTAGTCCATGTGTTCCTCAAAAACCTAATCTAAAAACTACATCATATGATTTTAAAAATATTGTCAAGTTGATAGTAATCATAATATTGATGTTTATGTTAATTGATGCCGGAATTCGTGTAAGGGAAGAAGTCAAGAAACCATACACAGAAATTATGGAGAATTTGGATAAGGCTTAAAGAGTTGTCTGAACAAACTCATACTTTCGGTTTTTTAAGTGTTACATTGTGAAATCTAAAAGTATTAAGTCTGATTAAAATAGGGTTTTAGTTTTTTTTAATCCTTTATGTTTCGTATTTTTTTTAGTATTTTGATATTTGTACACCATTTACATATTAATTGCATCATATATACTCAATACTAGCTTCATAGCCCGCCCGATTGGGCGGACATGCTTCAAAATTTATATTATAGAAAAATAGCATGTGACATTCCTAATTTTTACATAAACAAGTGGCACTTTTTATGTGTTGTTTCTTAACTATAAAAGAACATAACAATCATGTAGCGGAAAATATCATATCATAGGTCCCAACATAATATGGTTCATTAATACATATTTTAAAAACAAATACGACAAATAACTTGAGGCATGCAATGCTAGTCTCACTAGTACAAAATTAACCTATCGCCACTACAAAAAACCGTGGCTATAAATGATTGGCCACAGTTTTATTTTACATCAAAAGCGTAGTCTATTGTCTCGCGTTTTAAAGTACGTTTATGGCTATGCGGGCCATATCATAAGAAAAGTGTGGCCATAACATATAGTCGTGGCGATTTAGTACTATGTAGCCACGTATAATTTAAGTGGCTGTAGTTGTAATCCTACTTTTAAACACACTAGTTTTTATACAGCGTGACTAATTATCTCCATATAGTCACATGCAATTATGTTGGAGGTGACCATAAGCGCGAATGTAGACATGTAATTATGCATACATTTGTGGCGATTTCGTACTATTTCGCCACATATTATTAAAGTGGCAGTAGTTTTAATCCTACTTTTAGAGACACTATTTTTTATACACCATGGCAAATGCTCACCATATAGCCACATGTAGTTATGCTGGTCGTGACCATAAGCACGATTCTAGACACGTAATTATACATACAATCGTGGCGATTTCGTAATATATAGCCACACATAATTGAAGTGGCAATAGTTGTAATCCTACTTATAGAGACACTATTTTTTATACACCGTGACTAATAGTCACCATATAGCCACTTGCAGTTATGCTGGTGGTGACCATAAGCCCGATTGTAGACACGTAATTATACATACAATCGTGGCGATTTCTTAAAATATAGCCACACATAATTGAAGTGGCAGTAGTTGTAATCCTACTTATAGAGACACTATTTTTTATACACCGTGGCTAATCGTCACCATATATCCACATGCAGTTATGCTGGTGGTGACTGTAGACACGTAATTATACGTACAATCGTGGTGATTTCGTAATATATAGCCACATATGATTAAAGTGGATATAGTTATAATTCTACTTTTAGAGACACTATTTTTTATATATTGTGGCTAATGGTCACCATATAGCCACATGCAGTTATGCTGGTGGTGACCATAAGTCCGATTGTAGACACATAATTATACGTACAATCGTGGCTATTTCATAATTTTTAGCCACGTATAATTAAAGTGTGGTATTTGTAATCCTACTTTTAGAGACACTATTTTTTATATACCGTGGCTAATGGTCACCATATAGTCAC